>CM048659.1:29708319-32108319 GCA_026401315.1 Dysphania ambrosioides | reverse complement strand
TCTATGAAATTGGCATTATAAATTTCCATTTAATTTGTCGTTCTTTGTGAAATATATATAATTCGTGGCTTTTAATTCATTCTCTGTGAAACTTTGTATGTCAAATACTTAATTTCTTACGATTTGAGTACCTGGCCTTCTTATGTAATTCGTTCTCTACACTTCTCTGTTTAACCTTTGGACTAGCCAAACTTAAGCCGATTGTGGGCATTCTCTGTTCTGGATGATTTTGTTTATCTTAGCTAAGACTATGAACTGTTGGTTTACAAGCAGTTTGGTCGTCAACTATATATAATCAGGCGAGCTCTCTGTTAATTGGCATTTTTTATTTTAGGTTTTGATTGGTTTTATTTTCTGAGTGTATTGTATGATATATTAAAGAATGTATTTTTAGATGTAGGGAAGTGGTTTTGTGCGTCTTATATTCCTCTTAGTGCTGTTGCTAGAGTAGTAGGGATATCATTAATCTTGAAATTTTATATGTTCTTTGGAAAAGCACAGCCTTTTGGTAATTCATCTAGTGAAAATATACAGTTTTACATGTGCTCGAAAATGGTAATTTATTGCCGTAGGAAGGATTTATTAATTTTGTTCTAGTTTTAGTGTTGTTTTCACTCTACTCTATGCGTTAAAAAAATCAATTCATGAGGAGGTAAAGCCCCATAGATTGGTACATGAGGAAGGTGGTTAAGGTTTCCCATTGGCCGAAATGAACAGCTTGGTGTTGGAATTTTCACATGATTATTGAGTTTATTGTTATGTGATATTCAACTGTATTACCTATCTTTTTCTTCTGCTAGGATATTGTGTGTGTGTATGATTAAAAGTCTTCAAACTTTACTAGTGGTCCTTATATACCATGTTATATAGGGGTTGAGCAACATATGCAATCTTTCTTAAGATGTCTCGATATGGATTATTTGTTTTACAGGGCTTGAAGATATTGAGAGTATAGAAAATATGCACTTACAATTGAATGCTACAAAAGTTTACATTGATATCTCCCCTGAAAATAGAATAGGTCGAGGTGGATTAGGATTCGTTTACAGGCCGGGTATGTTTTCATAGTTGACAGACGAATTATGTTCTATAATAGCCTTGTTCTTCATTAAGTTGCTAGGACAAATATGACCTTTTCTTTGTATCCCTTGGCAATTCTAGGATATTCTGCCAGATGGGCAACCTATAGCTATTAAGAGGCTTACACGTCCCTCAGGGCAAGGTACCAGGGAGTTCAAGCCTGAAGCTATTGGTCTGCAAGATTTTGGCATGTTGTTTATGTTAAAATGTCTAATTATGCCCAGATGATGGTGGTGGAATGGATCCATAAGCCACAAGAAAATGTATAAGCTTGGGTTAGTCATCAAAGAAATCAAATACTACCATTAAACAGTGTAAGTTTTTTTTTCCATGGTGTGGGTCTTCTTTTTTATTACAAAAATTTGTAGCATTAGTTTCCCCATTTACAGGAAATAGTGATATTTCATACTTACTCTTTGCATGTAGAACATAGAATTGAATACCCAGTGGCATTATTTGGTTAGAGTTGGACAAATTTACTTTATATCTCTTGAAATTTATACTACGTAATATTCTCGACTTCGGTAATATTCGTGTGGATTCACTGGTATGCATTATTGGTGTATGCATCCATTCTTGATTTTTGTATGAGATTGCCGTTACTTCTGTTTCAGTTTTTCAATTTGTGGGCTTGTGGCTAAGTTAAAGGTTTTTAATAAACATGTTTTTCACTCTAGTTTACTTGACTAGATTGAATATCTTCATAAACTTTTTGTTACTTCCTATTTGATATGAAGTTGTTAGATATAACTCAAAAATTGCCTTATGTGTTTTGATCAACTTTTTATTTTTTATTTTATTTTATTTTAGAGGCATTTATAAGTATCATGGCTATATATAAGAGTGGAGTAAATATTCATACTCTGCAACTCATCCCAACAGAGTCGTAATCAATATCTTCTGAAGATATGTTATTCATGACCCTATGTACAATACTAAGATTGTAAGTTTTCTAACCTTTGTAAGTTTGACTTCGAACAGTGGTTAAAATATGCTAGATACTACTGCCTTTAGCTTCCAACACATCTACTGTAAATAAAAGCACTAAAGAACAACTTCATTCTTCTAAAGTTAAGTATGTCCTTTAGGCAACTATTGAGTTCAGATGGTATGGATTCTAAGATTTGTGAAGTAGTTCAGCCTTTTTCATATTCATCTTTCTGTTTTAGGGGTAAGGATGTGTTGAATGTGAAGACAAGGGCTGAGCTTGAGGAGATTGCTCTTGCTGAAGCATATGTGGCTTGGTTGAAGCAAAAGGTGGCTAAATTGCACCATCAACTCAATCAGTAATAGCAGCATCAGTTTGGTTTAGTATATGATTCATGTGACAGGTAATGAGAGTATCTATCTATTTTTCTTTCATGGGTTGTTCATTGTTCTTGAATTAAGTATGTGCAGTGCCATTGTGTTTTATTCTCTATTGAGATAAGCTAGAAGTATATACCTTAAAGAAGTGAGGTATATACTCTCAAACATGACCCTTTCTTAGTTTTGTAGAAAAGTAAAACTTTGTATTTTAATTCTCTTTATTTTGTTTTTCTCTTGATGTTTTGTACTTTATATCTTTGTAGAGCTACTGGGGGTTCTCACTAGTCACTACTCAAAAGATCTAAAGTTATAAAAATGAAGCTAAAAGTACTCTGTATCTTGTTTTGAACTCTTAAATGTTATGTTGATGAATCACATCCTGGGTGGTATTGATGTTCATGGTCCAGTTGTAATTTTTAACATTCTGACTGAAGATTTCTATTACGATGAGAGAGTTATAGTCATGGGGATAGTCAATAAGATGTTCTGGTAAAAGGTAACGTGCTTCTGGGAGTTGTGGATCTCTTCTGCTGCATTCATCTTCGAAAGATAAGAATTTTCAAGCTTGCTAATATAGACTGGCCTAGCAATCTTGACTATTTTCCTTTTTTTTCTTGAGGTTCTGCAATTTACTGTTTTCATTGGCAAAGCTTATGCTTTTAGAAGGGGCATGAAGGTAACTTTATAATTGATTGTTGGGGATTTTATTGTAGTTGAATGATCAGCTTCAAAAGTTCAAAGGAAGGTGTATGTAGAAGAGAGCTTCTAGTCCCTACTTTCTTCACAATGATAAGAGAACACATTTAATGACTGACCATGCTTGTGCAATCTATTCTGGTGTATTCTGAGTGCATGGGCAGTTCATGTTGGGATTCTTTTACCTGATGCCTGAACTCTTCATATTTAGTCTTGGATTTTTTCTGCACTTGTGTACGGACACTTTGGTTTTGGCAATAAAGGGGGAAATTTATTTCCTACTCTGTTTAAATGTTCATTGATAATCAAACTTTCTTCAAGTCCTTAGCTCCTTGCTTAATATGAGCATTGGATCAGGTGGAGAAAATGACAATATGCAGCATAGATGAAGCTATAAAGGAAATATACAGACTGTGGAGTATAGATGGAAGCAACTGAGGTCAAAATATACGTTCTTGAATCTGCGTTGGCAAGATGTATCATTCTTATTATGGTGTAAATAATTTGAGGTGTTCATATTGTTTATCGTTCCTTAATGTACTTCAGTGTTTTTCATGTGATCCTTTGCTTTTATGCTCTAGACTGGTTCTCACTATTTCAGCTAACAAGTAAAAATTCTTGTGTGAATTCCTTCCCAAACTGTTCGGGAGTTGAGATATTACTAAGATTTATTAATAGCTACCTCTTCTGTCTGACAAATCTGTGAATTTTATGACAGTCAATTTTCTTCAAATCAGCTCAATGGACAAGTTCCTTAGCAACTCTTTTCATTCTCACAATACAAGTATGATCTCTAATTCTATTTTTTTAGAATGTATAATTGGATTTAAACTTGTGTACTATTTTGGCTGTTTTTGAGTACTTATGAGTTAGAAATTGAACAAATGGATATGAATAGAAGTATGCTCTTGAGAATCATCATGTTTTGGTTCTCCGACTGCAGTGGTGGAGATCTTCGTCATCCTTATGCAGCTGATGGGAATTTACAGGTAGAATGCTTTATGTTGCATTTGGTGTATTTTGATGATTGTGTGTTTGTGATCAAGTATTTTGAAATTGTTGACTCCAGAATTTATAGTTTCCTTTTGGTAAACAAGGGAAGTCATAAGTTATTTAAAAGAAGTTCATACAATCCCAGTTCACTAAGTTCATACAAATGCTAGGAAGGCATGGCCTGAATTTATAATTGAGGAGTAGTTACTAAGAACTAATTCTGCCCATTATTGACAGGTTCTTCAAACAAAACAAAAATTAGAGTCATAGTTGGAGTCGTTGGAGGGCTTATTGGTATACCAGTGATAGGGTAAATTGTAAAGGGAGTAGGGGCTATGGAGTGTGTGTGTGTTAGGATTACTCCCTTTGTCACACACACGCGCACGCACACGCACACGCACACGCACACGCACACGCACACGCACGCACGCACACACGCAAGCATACATGCACACGCACACACGCGCACACGCACACGCACACACACGCACACACACGCGCACACGCACACACGCACGCACGCACGCACACATGCACACGCACACACGCACAGAGATATGTATATATATTTGTTTGTTTTGAAGGTTTAAAATGGCAAGGCTGCAATGGAGAAGAAAGGATAAGAAGTTTCGGCATCAAATTAGCTTCCACCATATATATATCTATCATTTGATCTAGAGTTATCGTTTATGGATTTTCTAGGCTTATAGTTATAAGTTGCTAGCTATATGATTTGATCTAAAAATATTGTTTATGGCTTTTTCAAGATAGGCTTATATTTATTTGTAAAAAAAATTCAAAATTATGATGAGATTTTTGACATATATTATTAATATTAGGGTCTTGCTTAACTTTTAATTTGGACGTTGCCTTATTAAGTTGATATTTGGCTCGGAATGAACTCTTAGATATTTGGCTCAGATGTTGCCTTAAGTATATATTACTCTTAAAATAAATACCATTCCATTTTTTAATCCTTTTATTTAAATAAATATTGCATGGTAGATTTTTTTTAAAAAAAATTGCAAGAAATCTCGATGCTTTTTTATGTCTAGAAAGACTGCCTATATTAGGTTTGTTGGACGTAAAAAACCGTCAACCATGTCAATGACACAACATGTCACCAACAAAAATGGACACCAAAAAGCGTCGAGATTGTCGACGATAAAAAGCGTTGAGAATTTCTTAAATGTGGCAAGTGAATAAATATTTCAACAATATAGGCACTTCTAAGCGTCGAAATTGTTTGATTTTCTCGACGATTTTTTGTCGCGTTGTGAATCTCAACGCTTTTTGACGCCGATAATAAACTCAATTAGCGTTGAAAAAACAAGGAAATTGTAGTAATGTTTGTAAGAATATGATCTTATATTGTTTTGAAATTAAAGTTTTTGTGAATTAATTAATTATATAAAATATTTAATGTGTCAATAATTTTAAATTGAAGAATGACTATTATGATTATCATTTTAGCGTTTTTGTTTTCGGTTTTCATATAAAATTGTGAAAATTTCTTTGGAATTAGTTTTGATGATTAAATAGCTATTTTAATTATTTTAGCATAATAGTTTTACCTCGATTTCATCGTGGAATAATTAGTGAAAATTATTTTAAAGGGACTTTATGGGTGAAGAATATTATAAATATTGTTATACTAGTATAAAACCATTTAATTGCTTCCAAACAAATGTTGCGGTTATGTGCAATTCGAAACACTTAATGGTTTGAAATATACCTTAATAACAAGTGCATCGGTTTTTTTAAAAAAAAAACAGCACTTGAAACCACAAAATGTTGTTTTTCAAATAATCGCAGTACTTGCGAGTTACTTGTGCTGCGATTATTTGAAAAACCGCAGCACTTGTGAGTTACAAGTGCTGAGGTTATCTAAAAAACTGCAGCACTTGTGACTTATATATACTCTTTTTCCAACGCTTTCAATATCATTTTAAATACGAAAAAACACGCATTTTCCTTCTTCTCTAACCTTAACTTCCCTAACCCTAAATACACATAACACTTAGACCTCTCACTCCTAATCCCTCATATTTTCTATATATGACCCTAACTTCTTTCTAAAGTCCCCATAATTCGTTCTCCCTTATGCATTTCAAAGCTTACTCATCTCTCCCACTCCTGTCTCTATGGATATGGCGTAGTGAATCATTTTGAAGCTTACTCATCTCTCCCATTTTGATTTAAAGAAGTCTACATACTCCAAAGTTCAGAATTTAAAGGTTTGCATATGCCCTAAACCCTAATATGTCTGTTACAATTTACATATTCGTAAGTTGTTATACATTAATGTAAAGACAAAAGACCTCTTTGTGTTTAGATTTACATGCTATATGTTGTGTTCATGAAGGAATTAACCTTTAAAAATCAAATTTGCATATATCCCAAGTGCTTTTCTTCAATAATTGCAGCATTTAAGCGTAGAAAATCGCAGCATTTGAATGTTTTTCTACTAGTGTTATGAAATTACATGGATATAGTTCTAATTTATTTGACCTTGAAAATTATTTATTTTAGAAATTACTCGTATAGGAAATATTGGGGATTAAATAATATATTGTGTATGCTATAAAGGCTAAAATTTATTAGTTTATTTATTTTATTATTTGAAAATTTAAAATATTAGAAACTAAATTTTGTTTTATGTATTAAAAATATCAAAAATTTATGAGGCGTTTGGTAATGTATTATTACTATTTGATAGTACTTAGGTTTATTTATGATTTGTACTCAATTGGTTTTATAAAAAAATTTACTGGAATTATTATTGAATTTATAAAAATAAAATTGTTTTACACTTATATTAATAAGAGGCAATATTCCTAATTTTGAATCGAATTAGTATTAACATGTATAGTGGAATATATTTATTAGCCTCTCTCTATGTTGGAGTTGGTTTTTCAGATCATAAGACTATGGACTTTGTATAACTTACTTTTTTTGCAAGTATTGACTATGCAAATGACTTACTAATTTAGGGTTATGCACACTTAGATAGATTGAAAAATAACATTTGGCTATTCCACTATTTTATATTCACTTGTCGAATTCGGATTATTCATGAATTATTATTGGATTTAATTTATAGATTATGTTTCCATAAAATATTTTAAATAATTTAATAGGTTGGATTGATTATGATAATGCAGTCATCTACATCAAGGGGGTTTAAGGAGAGAGTGTTCACTATTTAGTTGAATATTAGTTTTATTTGTCAAGTTTTAGAAAGTATGTTATTGATTACTATTAACATTACTTTTATTCAAGTATTTAATTAAAGTATTTACTTAGTTATTCCACTACGTATTGATGGTTTAATTAATAGTTTTTCCTTGCATTGTGATACAATAGTAATATCTTTGTATTTCTCTAAATACTCTTTATAGAGGAATGTGAGGGTGTAATACAATTTACCCCTTTTTTTTAGGATAAATTGGTTAATAAAAATACCCAATTATGTGTGTTTTTATCTTTTATCTTATATTATTATTTACAAACATGATTTAACATGAGGCCTCCAAATTACAAATGGAGCATTTTTGTTATTTCAGGTGAAAAAGAAAAAAAAATTAATACATACAAGTTGCTTCATTTAGGTATGGATAAAAGAAATCATAAAAACAATTTGCTTTGGCTTATAACCCAAAAAAATAATTTTGAATGATTAATATACATAACTGAAAAAAGATAAACATTATCCTACCCATATTTACCCAATAATAATAATTTGGAAAGATAAAATGCAAAAAATGATACGATAAATATGCATAAATGAAAAAATATAAACATTTATTAATCTGACAGTACCCAATTCTTCAACTGTAGAACCAACAAACCAAGAGAAATCAGACTTCATCCTACTCTTGCTAGCGTGTTCGAATACGACAGATTCAATCACAAATTCATTCAAACTAAACTATTCTCATAAACACAACAAGTACTCATACTAACCTTCTCCTTTATTGATAATTCCTTTTTTAGTTTTCTTTGTTATATAAAAAATTTTAAGTGAAAAAGGTTGTATAAAATTCATATTGTCCGTGGAATTCCATTGATTGATTAAGAAGCACTTTGTTGAATTAGGAAGGAAGGTTAGCAAATTTCATATATTATAATCATGCTAACAAAAAAAACCTAATTTATCAAACCACACAAATACATAAAAATATTAAAAATACCTCACTAACAAAAGAAAATTACACTTCTTAAAAGAAGTACTGGAAATTAGAATTCTTAGACGAAAATTGGATACTTGACAATGATATCAAAATAGATTACATAACTTAGCAGAATGAAGGATGATTGACTAACCGACTATTTTCTAAAATTAATTACAAACTAAGATCAAAACTATGCATCCATGATGATATCAATTCAATCTATCATAGTTTTATAAATTACACCAAAATTTCAAAATCATTCTACACCTACCACACATATATACATGAAAATTCACTAATTCAATTCAACAGAACGGATTATGGAATAAGGAGAAAGAGATAGAATCGTGAAACAATCCTATTTAGATCAACCACTTCAATTCACAAAAATAAATTCAATCAAAATCCTTGATATTTAGCAAACCCCATGCCAATTTGATTTAACAAACACCAAAAATTATTCCAAAAAATTCATAAAAATACCGAAAAGAGTGCCAAAAAATTTCTGTGGAGTAAATATACAAAGACCGAAATGGCCAAAAAAATGAAGAAATGTGAAGAAAATATCCTAAGGAGATGGGTTCAAGACGGTTGGAAATGTAGGAGAAAGAGAGAAGTACACGGAGAAATGCAAGTTTGTAGAGTTAAGTTTGGGAAATGAAAATATAGGGAAGAAAAAGTTTAATACGTGACAAACATCTTATATTCTAATTGTAAAATATGCATGTACTAGGAAGTTCTGTTGCGCGGTACCCAACACATTACCGAGGCTATTGCTCTCACTGAGAAAACTATGGATATGACTTTAGGTAAATTTGACCGTTTTGATCGTTCTTTTGTAAATGTTGTATCTTGGAGAACGTTTCTTGGGATATATTTATAAATATGGTGTACTTCTTGGGCAGATGATATCATCAAAATGTCAAAAACTAATGTTGGCAAGAAACAGAGTACTTTGGTATGAAGTCTTTATAAATCTTTACAAAAATCGTAAACCACTAAAAGAAAGCATTTACGTGGTGTGAATTGATAGTTACATATATTTTAAATTGAAAACTAAAAAATATCATTGCATCCTCTCATTTATCACTTTTAAATACAACTTAATAGATTTCAATTTCACATTAGTACGACCTTAACGTCAAGGTCGGACTACGATTACTTTTAAGTAATGAATTTTTTTTTTGTCACCCATTAATTTCTAAACTATGTGAAAGTTCTTAATGTTATTTTATGATTTTTGTTCTCATGACTCATTGTTATATTTATACCTATTTTCCTAGAAAACGGTCTTATCTCTTTTTAAAAAAATAAAATAGTCTTATTATTTTTTATTTATGCAAACAATTTTACATTTTCTTTTAAATGTTCTTATTTTGTATTATTTTCTCAAGAAAATTAAAATACCTTTGTGGTTCATTTTTCATCTACGATTTTCAGATCAAAAGAACTCAGTTGATGTAAATCACCAAAACACCTAAAAAATATAAACAATACTGCAAAATTACATGCATTCCAAAAAGGCAAAAAAAAGATCATTAACAGAACTCCGTTTATATAAGTCCAAAACACAATTAGAGGCAAACCATGTAAAGAGAACAATCATTTACTCCAAAAACATTAACAGAAAAACACAAGAATCAAACTTTAAGAGAATGTGGATAAAATAATCTCACATCATATTCATAGCAGAAATTTGGCAAGCTTGTCACTTTCCTGTTTTCCTTGGAAGTTTGCTTTATTAGAGTGCTATAAATTAAGAACGGATCTCATGTTAGGCTTGAGCAAAGGGCTAGAGCGAAAAGGGCTAAAAATATAAAACAAAAGAATTAAATTTTTATCTCATTCTAATTGTAGGATTGAGCGATTAGGAGGAGTTATATCTGCTCTAAATAATATAGTTGGGTTTGAAATACTTGAGATTTTTCCTTCAAATTTTGAGAAAAGAGATAAGGAGTGGGTTCTTTTAAAGGAGTATGATAACAAACCTAAGTAATAGATGTATGCTTAGAGTGAATAGGGGGTATTTGTGTGTGATACAAAAGATAGGAAAATGTGATGGGTCGAGAAATAATGAGCGTGCTTGGGATAATTATTACTGCAAGTGTATGGGATGAGCAACTTTATCAAGGATGTCAGTCTCTTTGTGGCTTTAGTGTTGATAATTAAAATAGGAGAGTAGTAGTGTATTAGGAGCCCTGCGAAAATTGTTGACGGTGTTGTAGGGCGTACCAAGTAATTAAAGGGGCGATTTGATGAAATGAGTAGCTTAAAAGAAAACTGCTATGGTTTTAACGCATCATCATGGAGCATTAAGGAATATTGACAATATTGCTTTCTTTAACAAAATTGAGTGGTACTTAAGGTCCTCCTTACGAGAAGTAGACTGCTACCAAAAAGCTAGGTACATATCTACAAGTTGAGCATGTGCCAACTCACCCAAGTAAGAAAGCTAGGGAGGGATTTTAAATAAAAGTATGTTATTCTAATTTTATAAAATTGTGGGTTCATTCTAATTATTTTTGTCACTTATTTGAGCATAAGTAAATCTGTTTCCTAAATTATAGAGTAATATTAAAAGAGAGTATAGGATTTAAGATGGGTTTTAATTGGTGTCTGATGAGGTATTGTTTCGATAATTAAGGATTTTAAAGGGTGTATTTTAATCGAATCAAAGAGAGAGAAGTGTATGCAACCTTAATTTAAATTAGTAGTTACTAAATAATTATCGCAATTTTCAACGTATAACTAAAATCATTACTGCTAAATTGCTAACCCTACACGATTACATGACCCGAAAATGAAAATCTATATATTCACATAATATTTCATTTTAAAATAAAATATAGGTGGTTTTATGCAAATGTATATCATATATATTCATTTACTATTGGCGTCTAAATTAAAGTCAATAACTAAAAAAAAATCTGAGTTACGTTACACTAAATACACCCTAATACCATGCTATTGAACATGTACATGCTAATATTATATTAGTTATGAAACCAACTATTATCGCAATACAATAAAAGTTGAATATGTTTTGTTTCCCATGACTCCATGAGGACGTAGATGTAGTATTACGCGGGCAGGTCACCCCACCTCCCCCCACCTAGATGTGTATGAAAACGACGTACGAATCGTGACTTCAAAAATACGCCTTTCTTTAATTTTTATTTTTTTTTTATTGTGTATCCTTGGTTGCAAACTATTGCTTTTCTAATTTATGCATTCTGCTATTCCTACTCGTAGATAGCATTTGAGCTATCTGTCACATAATCTATGTAGCTCCTTTCTACCAAAATCATTGTAGTAATCTGAAATAGTAGGAGATGAAAGTTGGAATAGGGTGCAGTTCATGGTTTCTGCTTCTTTTTTTTTTTTTCATCTTCTGAAATATATGAAAATTTGACCAAATGAGCAAATGTCTGTAATCCCATCTTTATCAATGTTGTTAAGTAGATATGCACATATCCAATGCACCCAGAAGTATCCAGGATGCCCCGCCATGCGTGTATCGTATTCTCTGCTGCACTTATTACCTAAGGAGTCTCTCTTGGCGCCTGTGATGCTGAGAAGAGAGCTCAATGGAGGGAAGTATAACTGTATGAGTATTCCTTGGGTAGCTATTTAATCCACTTTCTCTAAGTCCCAAATCTGACCACTAACTTATCAGTGGCAGGTGTCCAGTAACTCCATAGTTATCCAACTATGGGTTTTCTTGTGTATTAATAATAATGGCAATGTCTCCGAAAACAGGGCAAAGCATAGCCCATACCCTAAACAAGAGCTGTATGCTTATGTCTGCTGCCTCACATTCACCCATGTGTATGTGTGACAGTCATATATAATAGAATGACTAATCTATAACTCTTCTGTGTTTTCATACAGTCGTAGCTTAGCATATATAACATCAAACAATAATAATACCGAAAATGACAATAATACATTATTATCTGTCATGTGCAATCACTCTAGAAAAATTTGGGCTGAAATGGGTCACTTTTATGCTTATTTTTGTGACAGTTATCATCATTGGATTCCCCTATTTCCCGCATTTATTAAGGGATTATAGTCCTTCAAAAGTCCTAAACCACTAGAATTTGTTCATGTATTTGGCAGGCAATGGCATCTTCTTAGTGCTACAAAGTTGAGCAATTTATTCATCTTAAAATTAACGGATCATTATCACCCAGCCTTTTGTCCCTTTCCTTTCTGGGTTACCCTCCTATCTAAGGTTCTATTGGATGAAGCATCTAAATCTCTTTTCCACTACACTATCTACTTTGTGGGCACATGTTTTTTCTTCTTTTTCTTTGCTCTTTTCTTCATAACAAATAAAATTTCTTGAATTTTGACTTTAAGGGATTCCACTTTATCCATAGTGTGTGTGTGTAGGGTATAAGAAAATGTAATCAATCTAGTGAAGAATGCTATTGTTTTCTCTTAAAGTAGAGTATAATGGTTCGTTCGAGATGTTTCTAAAATTATGCAAAAGATTTCAAATCCCCAAAGTTTCAATGATAATGAATAGTAAAAATCTTCTTATTTATGGTTCTTATTCACAAGTCATGTTATAACTCATACAAGTATAATTTTCTATCATGGTAGCCCACCTCAAATAGCCAATAGGGGTTCAAGCCACAAGAGGGAGGAATTCCTAACATATATCACATATTTGTTAAATTTTAAAAGGGTATTAAAAAAGTTAAGCAAAAAGAAAAGAAAAGGAATACGCTAAATTATGCAACTTTATTTTCTAATACTACAACTTTATTTGCAAATAGTATAACTTCAATTCTAATCGTACATTCAAAAACAAAAAAAGTAAAAGTACGAGCCTATGTGAAAATAGTATAATTTTATATTATATTAGTACAATTTCAGTTTCTAATAGTATAATTTTATATTATATTAGTACAACTTTAATTCTAAATAGAGTACAATTTCAAAAGAAATAAAAAAAAAAGTAACATATAATGAATATATATATATAATATTAGGAAAAGCTCGAGCCTATGAGGATTAGAAGTCTCAACATCACAAAGGGGAGGTGAATATTGAAGTCGTAGTCCTCCATCTTCAAGTCACGTTATATCATGTCGTCGTGAAACATCAAGTCATGGTAATATGTCTTGCCAAAAAAAGGATACATGTCACTTTTATTTACTAAACAAGTGGGAAATTTTTGATATTCTTTCAATTTACAATTTACAATTTATCTAATTAAGGTCTTGTGTTCTTTGCATTTAAAGAAGAATATACTGCTAATTAAATTAAGACAAGTTTGGAGATGAGATGAAAGTCTATGTAGAATTTGGAAATTGAAACGCATCTTGAGTTAGGATTTTCGGGTTACATACTATGTTATGCATATTTCTTGCAAGGTTCAAAGCATAATAGTGATTTGCGTATAGCAATGCAAAGTTTAAAGGTGAAAAGTACATTTGAAGATCCCATCATAGTGAAAAAGGACAGTCGGCTAAACCCCCATTCTCTGAGGTTATCATTGCAGTAAAATCAATCATCTCTCGAGTCTTGATATATGAGTTGAAGATTAGGGCCCTCAGCTCCCTCATGGGACAATTAAGTCCTACTAATTCAGATACATTTTTCTACGATTCTACGTAGCCCTGGTCTGAGGTCTGAGGTCTGAGGTCTGACTTGACCACCAACTAATTCATTTTAAACTACTCATTTTTTTCATTAAACATCACAAATACATATTAATCATTATTGTCTTTTGAATTATACTACGTTGATATTTCAATCACTCTGTTGATGGACTTGAAATTTTCATGCATTTCTTCAAGACCTACAATCTCTTTCACTTCATTTCTTTACAACGTCTGTGAAAAGTAGGTAATTAGAATTGGCAAAATGTAGATCTGGGTTTTAAATTGACTTATAATTTATTCAATGCTATTAGCTACTGGATCAATTACTTTTTATGCGTTTGGTAAATAATACTCCGTTGTAAATTTGATTAATACACGCATTATTATATTTTCACAAAAATACACTTTAAATTTTTGTTATTAAGAGAGAGTTGTTTCACATTGCTGCTGGCTACTTGAACTTTGAGAAAATTAATATATATGTAGGGGAGGAATCTGATAAGAACCGTGCTTAAAATAAGAAAAATTAGAAGAGATATTGACTCTTTAAATGATAAAATCCAACGTTATAGATTTTACTTATAAAAATGGTCACTATAACAGTAAATAGAGTCACTATAAGAGAAAAAAAAATAACTTAGTCACGATTAGTAAAAAAAAGAGACACTATGATATCATGCGTTGGATTTAGAAGATGAATGATTAAGATATCTTCTCATCCTTCTCCTTTTAAGTTCCAGTAAGAATCCCTAATATATAAAAACTCTTATTAAATCCATTATATATATATATAATAAATTATTAAATTCAACGATTTAGATGCATTGATCATTAAATGTCATAAATTTAATTAATGAATAATTATTAATAACTAACAAGCCTATTGAATGCAACTTCCCTCTATTTTTTAAATTTACCTTGATTTCCGCCACCATTATCAATATTGGTGCATATGCCTTATAAAATGAAATGTCTTAAACAACACTTGATAACTTCATACCAACATGTGGTTTTAACGCAATAGAACAACATGATATCCATGATTTTGTTCCTCCAAAAGTACATACAGGTACTACTTTAGGGGCACTAACCTCATTTAAATTAGAAGCACTACAGTCTTCATTAAAGCTTATGTCTACAAAATATTACAACGACAATAGTACATATAATATAATAGTGCAATAACAACAATAACATTAATTTAGAACAATTCAAATAAATTCTTAACACAAATACGAATTCAAAATAATATAATGAAAAATTAGAACAATAGAGCGATATTGTAGAATATTAGAATTATAGTTTTAAATAATAGGTTAATATCTTAGAATAATTAGTATAAAACTTATAACAATAGTTAACTATTTTAGAACAATAGGTATAATATGTAAGAATAATAGTACAAAGATTTAGAATAGTAGCAAAAAATTTTAGAATAATTACAAACTTTAGAACAGTAACACAACCTGTTTTAGAACAATAGCATTAGATTTAGAACAAATATACCATAAAGTTAGAACAATAAATCATAAAATTTAGAACAATATGTATATTATGTTATACCTACTGTTTTAATCACTATACTTATTTTTCTAACAAACCTGCCAATTGTTCTAAAGTAATATAACTATTATTCTAAAATATTACTCTACTATACTAAGTATTACATCTATTGGTCTACGCATTGTTATACCTATTGTTACACATATTGTTTTAAGAATCATTCTTATTATTCTAACACACATTCCAGTTGTTCTGATGTAATTTAACTATTTTTTCTAAAATATTACTCTACTATAGTAAATATTATACCTATTGTTCCATATTACACTAAAGTCCTCATTAATGTTCATGTCTACAAACATTATACCAGTGAACATTAAAATTATAATAAAAGAACAGTAATATAAGTGATGTTCTACTGTACTAAGTACTACATCTATTGTTCTAAATTATAACTCTATTGTTCTTAAATGCCATCTTATTGTTCTACGTATTGTTCTACTTATAAGCATTATATTATGTTAAAATAATATTACTCTATTGTACTAAGTATTACATTTATTATTTTAAATTACAATTCTATTGTTATAAAATATCGTCCTATTGTTATATGCATTATTATACTTATTGTTATATCTATTTGTTTTAAGCACTATACCTATTGTTCAATCCTTCCAATTGTTCTAGTGACATATAACTATTGTTCTAAACTATTACTCTACTGTACTAAATATTATAACTATTGTTTAAAATATATACTAATGTTCAAAAAATCTATACTAATGCTCGTATTATACCTATTGTCTTATATTCTAATTATAATATTCTAAAAATCTATACTAATGCTCGTATTATACCTATTGTTCTATATTCTAATTCTAATATTCTAAAAATCTACACTTATGTTCTAAAAATCTAAACTAATATTCTAAAAATCTATACTAATGCTCATATTATACCTATTATCCTATATTCTAATACTAATATTCTAAAAATCTATAATAATGTTCTATAATTATAATTTTCCAAAATTATAATTCTAAAATAACTATTCTATAATCTAATTCTACTGTTCTAGAAATCTATACTAATGATCTAGAAATCTATAATAATGCTCGTATTATACCTATTTTCCTATATTCTAATTCTAATGTTCTAAAAATCTATATTAATGCTCATATTATACCTATTGTCCTATATTCTAGTTCTAATATTCTAAAAATCTATACTAATGTTTTATAAATATAACTGTGATGATCTATACTTATGTTTTAAAAATATATTGAAATCTATTTTCAAACCTAATGCATTTTATTCTACCATACAATATTCGACTTAATAAATTATTCTAAAAATTGAATTAATACATCAAATATAATAATACCAATTTTCAAGCGCATACCACGATCAATTTCTTTCGGATATAATAATACATGCATATGATTTAATGCTCTAATAAAATATAAACCAATATGATGTATTAACAATTATGAAAATTTTTGAAAACACTCATAAATTTGAAAACAATCAACAAGATATGCATGCACTTATCATCATATTACACACACTCCATACAATATTTTTAATGTATTAGAACATTAAATCAATTACGAAAAAAATTGAAACATTACCTTATTTTTGAATTCGAAAACAACAAAAGTAGGCTTCGAGTAAAACAAATATAGAGTAAAATGAGCAGACGTCTAGAAAAATTTGAATATAGAGTAAAATAAAGAATACGAACCTACTGATTATATATATATATATATATATATATATATATATATATATATATATATATATATATATATATATATATATATATATATATATATATATAAATTTAAAACCTAATTTACTTGGGAATAAAATATCCGACATAAAGATCCTGTTATTATTGTTGTGCTCAAAGCATATGAAATTATTATACGTACTAACTATATGTTATATGGGTTACGGTCAAGATTCATAACATGATTCAGGGATCAAAAGTTCATCATCACTCATCAATTGATAAAATATAAGATTTTATTCGGTGATTCATATAATTTGGATATAAAACACACACGAATAATAACATTGATTGATCTATATAGATCAGGTAATGCAGGATTAATGGTACACGAGATGACGAGATATTACTAAATTCAGGGCGTACTTGCCTATATTTTAACAAGCACACTATGCAATTTTCTAAATTATATATGAATCATTTGATATCTTCATACTTTGGGCCAAATTTTCTAAAATCAACCATATATACTCCATACGAAGCAACGGACAAATTAGTTTCGTTGGATGCATTAGACTTATAGCTCAACCTACCTTCATAGTTGTTAGCTTTGGCTTCATACACATACTTCATGTAAATGATTATATTTTTTTGCACGAGGATAGATTTCAGTAAACTTGTGCAACTACTAGTTGAGTCGTCTAATGGGTAGAAAAATTAAAATACATCCAACCAATAGCTACTACTACGACTAGAATAGCCTATGTATAAGTTGAATTTTATGGCTAATTATATAGATTTCGACTCCACTCTGCTGTGTGTATATATATATATATATATATATATATATATATATATGTATATATATATGTATATTTTGACATCGACACTCTGTTGTGTACTTGTAATGTAATAAGCATGTATGTCCATTCCCAAATATCCTACTCCCTCCTTCCCGATAAGAAAGTTCCGTTTGATTTTTTCGCGGTCTCCAATACACGACTTTAAACGTTTTTATCTCTAAATTTGTAAGACAAAAATTTATAAAAACTTGATATTATAAAAAATTATATTTAATTGCATATTATTTTTAATAGCATAATTAAAATTTATTATGAAAAATTTTAAACTTTGACTCCATAAATAAAAATGAGACTTTCCAACAGGAATACCTATTTGCAATAAGCGCAAGTTTACATAACCAGATGGAGAGCTGAGTAGGTGTGCGTGCGCTTGTCCTGCGCGTTTAATGCCTATTAGGTACCACTGACGTACGTGGCAAAATGTAGGTCATAATGAAGTATATGTTAGTATGTTCCATCAATATCAAAGTACTTCTTTACTTCCTATGACTAAATACATTGTACTGTTGCTTTATATTTTTTACTCCTTTACTTTACTCTTCAATGGCCTAATCATTTGTGTCTTGAAGAAGGTGGGAAAGTTCTAAGCAGGCCGTGATACTAAACAGAACAATCTGAAAATTAAATGTGGTGATCGATTCACATGACATGTAGAGTAGTGTTTTTATGTGATTATGTAAAGAGCATCATGCATGATGCTATTTTTCAAACACACAAGTCTCAATTGACCCTCGTCCAAACACACACACTTCATGCAACACGAAAGGAAAACATTTTACATCTTCTCTTGGATCTTTGATGGAATACCAAGTCAAAATTTACATCTAGGAGAAAGGAAATGGTAAAAATTTATCTTACGATTCTCCTTGAGATATAGTCATATAGGCATCCTAAATTATATATGACGAAAGTTTAGAACTACTTAATCATTGCATAGAAGAAGGTTTTTATGTAACTTGAGAAATTCAGTAAAATGAAATAGTGTTATTCAATATTGATCCAAATAGCTAGTTATAAGTTACAACATGAAAACCAAAAGTTTAGATCATGTATCGAATTTATATGGCTTATATGTCGTACATGATACTACCAGACCGGACCCTTCAAGGCTCCTCTAGCGCAGCCCATGGATAAGACACAAAATGGCTACTACATAGTAATACATTACCATACTTATATGGAGGACATCAATATCGTTCATGATATTTTAGAGGTCTAGGCATAATAATATTTATGGACTCCTTATGTTATAATCATTATACTCAAGATGCTACTACATACAATCCTACCATTATCATTATACCTAATATCCATCAAGATAAAATTTTGATTGCATTTTATCAAAAAACTAAAACTAAAAATCTTAAATTTGAGATATTGTATAGTTGTATAACACAATTAGGTTGACATAAATTTATTAATTTATTCATTACAAGACTACATAAACTTAATAATTTATAAAGCATAATTTTAGGAATTAAAAAAATAAAAAATAATAATTAAAAATAGGAATAAAGGTATAAATTTTTATTAAAAACTAAAACATTAATGTTATAATTGTTTTAAATTTTTTTAAAAAAAATTATTTAATCACTAATTTTAAATTTATTTTTAGGCCCTTTTAAACCCTAGATCTTAAACGGTCGCACTATTTGACATGCATCCGCCCTGGGAGCCATAAGTACACAGTACGCGCAATTTCAACTTTGTAAGGAAGAAACTTTATAACTTTGTTGGGAATGTGCATGTAACATGTTGAATCCACGCAGGCAGGAATCACTAGCATGAACTTACTGTAGTTTTCCACTTTTCCAGATAATCTCTCGTATTAATCATGCTGCTAAGGGAGACAAGTTAAAGTATGTATGCTTATTTTTATTTGAACTTTTTTCCCCTCTCCTTTTCTTATGATGATGATCTGGTGTAGTTTTCCTCATCAACAATATCACATTTATATACCATTTTTTGAGGTATTATGCAATTTCAAGGTATTAAAGTAACATTTAACATTATGTTGGGTGGATAATGATTACCGTTGAAAATCATAGGCACTTTTTTATGCAGTGATGTTTATGTCAAAGCACACACATATATATATATGCTTCATATAATTTCCTAATTATTTTTACATGTTGAGTGATGAGGCTGTACCTTTCACGATTTTATTATCTAGTTAGTTTTGTTACACGCTAGATTACTCCGTAAGACCGTAATAATTCATTTTGTTGTTACTAGAAAATAAAGCTAACTTCAATCCAAGTCAATTAAAGTGTCATTATTTACTTACGAAGTATTGTATATAAAGAGGAAACAATAAAATTTCTAATATCCTCAATAAAAGTGGCCTCATAATATAATAAAAGTTGCCCTTTAAATTAAAGTTGAATAAAAATTGACATATGTTGTGTTGAGGGGTAATTTTTATTATATTAAGGAGTTATATTTACTGGAAACACAATAACTTTATTGTATTCTGTATGTATAGATTACTAAATCCGTAACTATTGTCAAAAGTACTTCGTATTTTTCACACAAAAAAACTGGAGTGGAATCACCATACCCACAAACCTTTTGCTGACATAAATTGGGAAGTTCATTTGAATTATAGATGGTGAAACAATATAATGTATTCTATTGCTACTATAAGAGAAGGGAGACAATAAGGCAACCCTAAGACAAAGTAGATAAGAAATGTAAGTGTGAAAAGAAACTTATCATATTGTATATGTATATCGACATATCGTATCTGTTGTATAATTTACATACACTTGCAAAATGGTCGGGGAGCCGAAAGGGACCCAAATATTTGATATCCCCCATCTCACCTTATGGAATTATGCACAAAATGAAATGTAACCAACAAGCTAAGCTTCCAAAACTTATGACTCAAAACTTCTAAACCTATAAAAATGAATTAACATTATAAACATAAACAAACCCCCTTTTAGATTTCCATCTTTGTAAAAGCTTTGGACTGTACGTTGTAGCTGAATTGTTGACTTTGTTTTGTAACGAAAGAATTTTTATGAATTATACTACGGAGTATATATTATAGGTAACATGAAGAGCCCTCTATTTCTCCAATAAACCCATCCATAAATTAAGCTGCTGATCATCGTCAAGCCCATACATCAGGGCTTCTCCTTGAGCTAGCTGCCATGTAGAATGACTATAATATCCCCCAACCCTTTGAGTTTTACCTTCAATCACAAGGTCAGGTAAGTCAAACAAAGACTCATCATCTTCGACATGATGATCATGGTCTCCTGTGGACCCCACAGAACTTGACCATTCCGCGTTGTTCTCTTCAGAAAAGGAGCTGACATTGGTTGAGGAAGAGCACGAGCTGCTGGCTTCAGGGTGGCTCAGCTCGGCTTCAGCCGCCCTGGCAGCAGCGGCTTGAATGTCCTTAGGACACGTGGAGGCAGGGCGAGGCATTCGATGAGCAAGTTCGGGGAAGTTGAGGAATGCATTCTCGCCCTTGATGGCTAAAGCCGCTACATCATGAGCGCGAGCCGCCATCGCAGCCGTAGGGTAAGTCCCAAGCCATATTCTAGATTTTTTCCTTGGCTCTCTAATTTCGGACACCCATTTTCCCCAACTCCTCTTTCGCACTCCCCTGTATATAAGATCGTGACTACTATCATCATTATTTTTATTATTATCATTGTCGTCGCCCTCCTCGTTACCAGTATTATTCTTTCTAAGCTCCTCATTGTTCTCTTCAGGGTCCAATCTTACCCTTTTGGACCCATTTTTTACGTTATAACTCGAAATTTTAGGCTTTTTACCGATATCCTTAAAAGGGTCCGAGGATACGGAGGACGAAGAGGTAGAGGTAGAGGTGGAGGTAGTCGAGGCAGAGGTGGAAGTAATCGAGGAAGATTTGGAAAGAGAATGGAAGAAAATGCCTCGAGTTTCATTTTGTGTGTAATGTGCTTCCATGATGGGAGAGGGAAGGAAGAAACTTTAGTGTGCAAGTGTATTTTGTGTTACATGATTGTGATGAAATATAAGGGATGGGGGTATATATAATTTAAAATTTTTCATAGTGTCCAATAAAAATGTACACAAGAAAAGAATTTTGGAAGTGGGAAACAAGGAGTGGGCCCCCTCTTTTTGGTAAAATAAGAGGTTTACAGTTCAGCTGGCTAGTTGTGATACCCCATGTGATGTGGCACATTTGATTGATGTATAAAAGCTTGATTGATGCTTGACTGTAGATATACGTATTATATTCCAAGCTAGCTTTTCATGCTGAAAACAATGCTTGTGCCCAAAATATCTACAAGTAATATTTGGCTCATGTATAAATTCTAACAATCCATTTAGCAAAGTCCAGGTGCGGACACGGGGACCTCATTTTTGGATCTCTACGTAGCTTGCGTTTCGTGATGATGAAATTATTTTTACCGACTAATCTAGTTCTATTTTCTTATTTTTATTGAATTGATCTGTAATGATTAGTTGAAAATAAATTAACTCAAGAATCATTAATTTTCATTTTGCCAAAACTTGCAGTAGCCTACATTAGTCTGATAGGGAACACATGTTATTTTAAAAAGATAATTAATTAAGAACTATATATGGAGAGAGATGGACTAAATGGTGAGGGGCCCTATTTAGATCTTCTAGTTTCTACCATGTTAATTGCCATAACATAGGGCAGACCCACCATATTTGATGCGTTGTTGATTATATATTGTCCCACATTAGATTGAAATATTGATCATTCACCCAATTTTGCTACGGCCGGTGCATCATAAGAAGAAAATCAATATCTTTAGTAAGCCAGTATGATGATGTCATGTGATTGATTCTTATACCTAGCTAAGATACTATACTCATTTAAAATACCTAATATGTTGCTTCCGCTTTGATTTTGATGCCTTTGTATAATCTACTATGATCTTCTCTTCTCTTATTTGTACTATGTACTATTCTACTATTATTCATCCTTCTCGTTTTATTTATTAGAGTGGAAAATAATGCCTTCCTATTTTAGGTTTTTCGTACTTTTGTTCTTCAATGCAATTATAAGGCACACATGATGATAGTTATGATTCCACTCTTATGCAATCAACCTCATTCTACGTTGCTCCGTCTATTCATTTCTATGGTAATCTTCGTTTAAGATTATAAACTATTTTTAAATATGCGTTAAGGTACAAATTAAAAGTATCAATTTCATTTTTGGTGAATGAATAATATTGTGCTGGAGGGATAGAAGTTTGTTGAGTTTAGTTTGTATGAAATTGATAGTATTCTATATATACTACATAGAAAAACAAGCTAAGTTTAAACGACTTTTAAAACTCGCTCTGTTTTATATGTTATTGCTATTGCGAATCATAGGAGAAAAGCAATGAGATGAAGATCAAGTTTTTGTGAATCTTGGTTGATTGAAAAATTAAATTAAAATATTATAGAGATATTATTTAATTAGAGAAAGATGTTGCAGTTGATTTTTAATAAATCTAACGAGAAGATGGAAAAAGATGGGTAATGATAAATGTAGGTGTAAACTTTATAAATTAATCAAATCTTCATCTTAAATAAGGAAATTTTTAGATTTCATATTTTTGTTAGTGAGGATAGCTTAGTTATAAAATAATTATATAAATAAAAAAATCATAATAAGAATAATTAACGTTTAAAAATATTTATTTTAGGTAACAGCAACAATAAAAAAAAATGAGAGAGTTTAGAACACTCCTTTTAGATAGAATTTATTTCTTTTGGATTTTCTCTATTGTGCCTTTGTTGTTTCTTTTCCGTTTTCTTCAATACCCTACATTTTTTAATTTAGTTACTCTATACAATATACTCGTTATATAGACTTATACTGACGGACAACTTACTACTCTATTAGTAATAATAATTAATTAAGCGTAAATTTTATACTCCAAGCTGTAGTACACTAGTACTTCTAGACAAAGCAGCCAATTTTATTGACCATTAAACGTGTATATCAAACACCCTTCTAAAAATCAGCAATTGATTGATTTAGAGGTCAAGATTTAGCTCAATTTCCCTCCTGTTGCCAAGCTGTATTTATATTGCAAATATATTTGAGAAAAAAATTCCATTTTCTTAGAAGCTGCCTGTACGTTATTACTCGATCCATGCGTTTTCCACTAGTTTATACTGTTCCTTAATTTTTCTCTGCTACAAGTCATACCAATGTATTATTTAGTGTTTACGGAGTAATTTTTTATGTTTTGACAGCTTAACTGAAGGAAGCTGCCTGTTATAATGTTATTACATCATACTGAAGAATGAAGAGGATATAAGTGCAAGCTTCAATAACAATAGTGGCTCCCTCTTAAACTTAAGATGTACATTTTATGTGAGAAATGGTAATTAAAGGTCAATGGACATTGCCTGCAAATAAAAGGAAGATTTCTAAATAAGGAGAAAAAAAAATGTAGGAAAAAAGGATGGTGTTGCATATGTTGCTGCCACAATGCCGCCTATCATTCCAAAAAAAAAAAAAAAATATTCCGTAGGAGAGTGACATAATTAAGAGAAGCCATTTCTTTCTTCGAGATAGTGATGAGGTGGCTTAGGTGATCGAAAGACTATCATGTCCTCTTCTGTTTGACCTAATTAATACAATAATATCATCATCATATGAAAAAAAATAAAATAAAATATTAGGTACTTTATATTCGGCTTTGAGTTTAAACCATTGGCTAAGTCGCCTACGTATGCTAATGTTGTTTCGTAAGATGTGGCTATGATATATAAGCCGTATGCCCGTATCAAATTTCTAAAATTTTGATATGTTTTGTTATTGCTATTAAAAGAAACTTTCATATAAAGAAGTAACATATATAAATAGAAATACTAATGTTCCTAAAGCGGTGGTAAAAAGTTTGACACTATTTATTGTGTAAGTCTTGTTAGTGTTAAATGCAGCATAGAATGAATGATTGTTTAAGTTAATTTAATTAGGATTTATTAATACCAAGTTAATTGTAGGAGAAAGATGGGTACTAAATGCAATCAATGTTTATATTTTATAGACGTGGAAGTTGGCTGAAATATTCAATCAAGCCTCTTATATTAGTTATACACTTATACGGAGTGGAGTATATATTATTTTAACAAATTAAAATTTCTTATCAGAATTTGTCTTTACATTGACATGAGTGAGGTGGGTCCAAATTTCTTCCCCATTTAAAATAATTTAATCAAACAAATTAATTCTCTCCCCATCTGCAGTTCGTTGGGCAGATTCATTGAAACCATACACAAACAATTTTATTTTTTATTTATATTATTGGACACCTCAAATATCAAATTAGAATACCAATATCGAAGTAACTTGACAAAGTTGAGTTTGACTAATATAAAAAAAACTTAGGTTATGAAGATGGTGAAGTCTTAACTCATGAACTTACCATTATAATACTAACGTTTTGCTTATGTTATGCAAATATCTCATGTGCGCTTGCTTTGCTTGGAGAGATACGGACAAATTTTGCAACTCTTTCAACACATGATCCCAGATTTAGACACATTGATCCTCTTACAATTATTATAAGAGAGAGGCATTGTATTATAAATAAATACACAGATGCAAATATAAACAAACTATGCCTTACAAATTAGTCTGGTTAGTAGGTATATGAGATAGGCGCCCTTAGAATATAAGGGCACTTTGAAGAGTTGTGTAGGTGTATACTGGCACATGCCGTTTTGTCTACGATCTAAGACGAACACTAGATGTTGGCCTTAATTATTTTGGAGTTTTTTTTGTTGCTAGGCAGTCAAGAAGACATACTATCCTTAAGTAGGATGCTGCTTTAATTACTTATATCCTGGAGATTATACTATATTGCCCTTATTTCTCTCTGTTAAACATAATACTTCTATTCCTTCGAAAAGCTTTTGCTTGTTATCTGATGCAGGTACATACCTAGTAAATATTTTCTCCAAGTAGGGAACTCTAGCCCAAAAAAATTATAATGACTAATTACTTGATAAGTTCAATACTAGCTACGTACTTCTTCTCAATCATTTGGTCACATTCTCTTTGAGCCTTTCTTAATTCATACCTAATATAAGCTATATAAAAATATTAAAATCTTATATATAGCTATTGGTATATCACATGTAACTATTAATTGTTATATCAGATATAACAATACAAAAGATATAAAAATACAGAAAAAAAAACATATATCAAACTATGTTTATATATTATAATCTCATGTATAGAAATGAAATTACGAAAAATGTCTCGTGATATATTTATATCATATATAAATCAGGAATCTTTACATTCTCTTTGCTTTTTATGGACTGAGAAAGTATATACAAAGATATAAGTTAAGTAACTCTATATTTCGAAATCTAAGTATAATAGAAATAAATGACAACAAACATTTTCTATAACTTGGCCCAGAAGAAATACATTGATATACAAAGCTTACTCTGATAGTACTATGCGTATGTGATTATGGTTTCGGTAGTAATATATGGAGACCGTGGAGCACTCTTTAAGTTATACACATATACTTTGATGTTTAGTTAGAAAACAATGTTTAGTCATTACTCTTGTATATAACCTTCAAAGTGGAGAACCAGTAGGCAGTAGCTAGCATTCAAAATGGTTTCCGTGTCTATATGTAGTAGCCGCAAATATTGGGAAACTTACCGACCACATGTCAATGCATAGTCTTTATTCTTTAACCAGACAACTAGTCGATTCTCTCTAATATGTTAATTAAGCTAAACTTTTACTAATTATGGCTCAAGATACCTTAAGTCTTAACCTTAATGTGCAACATAAGTTAGGCCTTAATTACCATAATAATTGTAGGTGATATTGTACTCTTTGTCCTTTAAATGATGTATAAGTTGCCTTAGAAATTGGATTTTACTTAGTACTTCGTATATTTTAGGACTGTCAATTAGGAACAAGGACTTTTTTCAGAGAATTTCCTGGGAGGTGCTTTGAGGGATCCAATTGAATGAAAGTTGAATTCCGGTGAGCCCAAATTAGAGCCTCACGAACACGATTTAGCTATACCTCCCTCAATTCGGAAAACATAATAATTTTAGTCTAACGATAGACAATTAAGCATATTGAGCAATATTTTTTGAGAATGCACTTCATAATAGGTGTTCTTGTTCGGAAACAAGAGTGTTGAATAAGTTTGCTAAATTGGGTCTCGTGAACAACTTATTTGAAAATTTAAAGTGCTTGTCCAATGGATGTCACTAGCCTTGGGTATGATAGTAAAAGAAAACATTATTTGATGTTTAAGTTAGAAAAAACCTCAAGATTCAAGTTAATCCTCCGAGACAATTATTTTGCGGATTGTCCGTCTATGTACCACTGTATGTATCATAAATGAGGTATTTACACCTTAAAAGTAGGTTAAGTATGGAGTGGACTCATCCTTAAATGCCAGTGACAATGATGGATAAACATAATTTATGTCATGGGGCTGGCCTATTAACTTTACATCTTCATGTATGACTAAAGATTTTCAATTATATTATTATTCATGAGCTCCTAATAGACTCAATGCAACTTTCAACTCATGATACAATAAACAGACTCAGACAATAGGTATAACTATCTCACATAACTTCATCAAAAGATCATGTTTAATAACTCTATCATCCCCTATTAATCTATTAGTTATCCCGGAACGAAGTGAACCATTAGTCAAAGGAGAGGGAGGAGGTGGAAATTTTTATTTATACATTTATTGGTGGTTGCTTAGTTAGAAACGCGAACGCCTTAGTTGAAGGTTGGGCTTACAAGTTGAGAACATATACTGGCCCAAATCTTTTGATAAATGAGACAAAACATGGACCAACCCAAAATAATTGACTTGAGAGATGCAGCCCCATATCTCATGAAAGGTTCAAATAATTCGGTCATCCAGTGGCATGGGAATTGGGAAGCATCAGATTCATAAAAAAATAAAAAATAAAAAAACTCCCTCACCAGCACCACCTAATCCAATCCGTTGATGTAGCGTAACTGCGTAAGGTTCGGTGTTAATGGTTATGGCTATTGAACTTACAACTACGTTCAATAGCTAGCACCACATCATCCATGTTACGGTTACATTTCTCTGGTAAATGTTTATTTATTTTTTCAAAAAGAAAAAAAAAAAAAGAATCCAAAGAATGTAAGTAGAGGATAAATTTGAAAGAGAGGGAGTAAATATAGGGGAAAGTGGGAGTGTGGTATATTGTGGGGCAACCCCACTTTGTGTGTGTGATGCCTCCTGGCCTCAACATGAAATCCAGTCGGGCCTTTGTTTGAGGATTCACCCCGCGTCAACCCTGGCAAACGGAATAAGAGCAACCCTGTCTATATTATCCCGCCATCCTTGTACCTTTGACCTAACTATATCCAATTGGAATAGATGGATCGGAGTCGAATTTTGCTAGGTCTGACCCGACTCTGACCCAATGCCACTACTTAAAATAGACTTGTGCATTGGTCGGATTAGGACCGGAATGAGTCACAAGAAAAACAGACTAAGTTGGGTAAAAAAAGATGCAAAATGGGTCGAGTCAGGCCAAAAAAGATACATAACGGGAAAAGAGTATACTTTTTATATATAGAGGGTGATAGTTTACATGTATTACCTTCAATCTTTGGTAGTGAGCCATCAACAAGTAAATGAAAATAATACATTACTTGATAGTGTTTAAAATTCTTGAAAACTATTGATCCTTTATTGAACCAACTTGGCCCATTAAAGTCCCGATAAAACATAACCCTTTAAGAGAACGTAATATTAGACTCATTATTTATTAGGTCTTTTTACAAACAGCCCGATTAAGAGCCCTTAATGGGTCTCTTCCATTTGAATAGGTCTACCAAACTCCAAAGGTGGACGACTCTGCACAGGAAGATTCAAAATCTCGTCCCATCTGCAGCATATATGTTAGAATTCATAAACTATTTTGTGAAGCAATACCGAATCATCTTGAAGCCTAAAACTAGCAAAAGAACCTAAACTACTCAAGACGTACATTAAGCTTAGCATAAACACCCAATTACGACATATTATCAAGACGAAACCCATAAATTAGGGTTAGAATATTCCAATTTCCTCTATATATGGAATGGGGTGAATTCTGATTTTTGCAACGAATGTCGACTCTCGAATTACAGACATCACGCATATTAGAAGGGAATAACATCAAGAACAAAACTGGAAAACAGAGAATTATTCCACACAAACAAAGCATATGCATAAACAACAAATGACATAATCCCCAAAAAATCTAAACAAAAAAAAAGGGCTCAAACTGTTGCATTTTTAACTTAATTTGCACTTAAACATGCTATTATCAAGACTATTGGCCAAAACTTTCAATCACATCAACAACAAGAGCACTTTTACTTATGTCCCATAATATTAAAAATTAAAAAATAAAAACCAAAATCTTTATTTATTTTTTCAAAAAAAAAAAGAGAAAAAAAATCCAAAAAATGTAATCAGAGAAAATTTTTGAAAGAGAGGGAGTAAAAATAGGGGAAAGTGGGAGTGTGGTACATATACATTGTGGGATAACTCCTCTTACCCTTACCAACGGTTTCAACCGTCACTTCCAAAATTCACTTCTCCATTTTTTACCATCTCAAAATCCCAACAAAAAATCCAAGGAGTAGGAAATGGACGAGTGTAGTAACAACAACGCAAGTAGTAATACTAACCATAAGGGTAAGGCCAAGAAATATTATTACTACAACAAGAACAAGAATAATAGCAGTAGCAGCAGCAGTGAAGGTGCAATTATGATTAGGAAAGGGCCTTGGAAACCTGAAGAGGATCAAGTTTTGATGAACCATGTTGAAAATTATGGGCCTCGTGATTGGAGCTCCATTCGATCCAAAGGCCTTCTTCATCGCACTGGCAAATCATGTCGTCTTCGTTGGGTTAACAAACTTCGTCCCAACTTGAAAAAGTAGTTACTTTCTCTTTTAATGTTCCTACTTGTTTTTGTGTAGTGTCACTCATTCTGTCATAGATTATTTTGTTTTATGTAGGGAATTTCTTCTTTTCGTGTTACTAACTTTTTTATTCAACTTTGCTATAGTAGATTGAAAAATAAATGTTTACTTCCTTCCTTTACTTATTTAGTGATTATTTTGGTTTGTGTAAGACATTCTATGTTTTTTACTAGTACTAGAGTAAGCAATCTGTGAGTTGGGATTGGTTATTATCATAATTGTGGTATTTAATTGGGTAATTAACATAAAGATTGATTATTTTCAGTGTAGTTTATGAACATGGTCATTTAAACTGACGCTTTGTTTAATTGTGAATTGTGGGTGAATAAAAGTGGGTGCAAGTTTACAGCAGAGGAAGAGAAAGTGGTGATAGAATTGCAGGCGGAGTGGGGGAATAAATGGGCGAGAATAGCAACACATTTGGCAGGGAGGACTGACAATGATGTCAAAAACTTTTGGAGTAGCAGGCAAAAGAGATTGGCTAGAATTTTGCATTCTCAGTCTCCTCGTCATATTAAAAAGCACAAATCTTCGGCTTCAGCTTCTGTTTCAAAAGATCGCGCTCACTTCTTTGAGGTTAACGTTTTAGTTTTGTAAAATACTTTTGCCATCTTTTTTTCTGCATTCCATTCCTAAATCATGGATCTTCTGTAACTTTATATATTTAATACTTCACTGTTTTAATCGATCAAACATTGTTGTGAGTAACTTTTCATGTAGAATTTTGAATGTTGCATATGTGTTTTGTTCTTGATTCTCAGGTTGCCAAGAATTTGGAGGGAGAAACATCCTCAAGAGTTAAAGCTCCAGACTCATCTTCTAAAGGCAACACATACAAGAATATCATGGCAATGATACCAGTTTCAGGTTCAGTCGACCACAACAACACCTATTTTGAAACACTTCCCTTGAACACGTACTACAACAATATGGACTTTCAACTACAAGAAGTGCCTTCTTTCCCCTCAATTCCTCATCTTCAAACAGACCTGCCATTCCCTCCAGAAACACATGAATTCATTGATAGGATTGATTCCAGCTTTTTTTCTCCCTTTGGATACATTGATGAACCTGCATACATTGATGATGGTGTCCGTATTTTTCCATGTTTTGGTGGGGGTGCTGTCAGTGGTGACACAAGTGTAAAGAAGGAGAATGACAACTTTGTAGCACCTGACAGCTTTTTCGATGACTTTCCATCTGATGTGTTTGATGATATCGAGCCATTACCAAGCCCTTCTCACTGGTAGATTAGGATTAAGTCACCTGTGGGCTGACTGCCTGTAGCTTATATTCTGACTAGGTTTTAACAGACGTCTGTAGTTCAAGTAGTTTAACTATTTTTAACTCGTGATTGCTTTTATCTGTTTTAACAGGCTTGAATTGTTGTATCATTTATCAGTTTTGGAGCGTTGCATTTGATTCATAAACTCATCATCATCTGGTTTCAGATGATTTAATGCTTTTTCTGGATATGGATTGATAACCAAATACATGGTGGAAGAAGATAGAAAATGAAAACATTGCCTTTTTTTTTTTCAAACTTTCAATTTTTAAGTGTTGGCCAATGTAACACCTTGTACATCCAATAATCTGAAGCTCTAAGTAAATATGGCAAGCTCCCAATGACAAATGAGTAAACTAGCAACAAGTTTTCTCTAGGGTATTATACACTTGTCTTGCTTACTAAATATTAGCACTAGGATGAACGATGACTCCTTGGACTATGCTCCATATCAAATGTAAGTCCAATATTATTCTCCCCCTAGCTTGAACCATAGACAATAAAGAAGTTGTTAGTTTTGTAAATTCTTATAGTTTACAAATTAATGAACAATAAACTTTATATACGTAGTATAACCAGTGTCAAATTAGTTAAGTTCAGTGATAACCCCAAGTGGGTCCACAAGCAAAAACTATAACTCCCACTAAACTGTGAAAGCTGTATTCTAGCCCTTCCCTTACAAGACCCAGTGGTATGTTATAATTCTTAATTTGCAAGTAAATGAAGTTTAGCCCGAAACTGATGGGCAAGCTCGAAACTGAATGGGCGCTCAAGTATGAAGAATTCATATGAAGACCATAAGCTCAAGCAGGTCTTCCCCCACCTTTTGAATATGGCTCCATTAGACACTACAGAAGTTGGAACTTTCCTTGCCTAAGAGCGCCGCTGCCATTTCCAGTGAAGGAGCTAGAAATTCCTCTGGAAATGTAAGTGATGAGATGATAGAGTAACATTGCAGTTTCCACATCCCTTTTCTGCTAATAACAAAGCTTCAATTGCCGTAGGGGTCACAACAATATTGTACGCACCCACCAAGTAACGAGCTTGTACAAGGTTCGAAAAGGATAAACCAGTTTTTAACAATGACAAAACCAGAAAATTCTAAAATCAATGTTTACAAAATATTTATCAGATTTTTTTATTATAAAAAAAAATCAAAAATCATTAAAAAAAAGTAAAAGTAAAAACAAACATGATCCACTAGAATAAATACAACATTTTTTTTTATAGTACAGAGAGTTTCATGTCTATTAGTACAACTTTATTTCTACAAATAATATAGCTTTAATTCTAGATAAAATAATTTCTGAAAGAAAATAAAGGTAAAAGAAACAACCCCAAACAAAAATAGTGAAATTTTATATAACAGTGCAATTTCATATTTTATATGTACAATTTCATTTCTAAAAAGTACTTCATTTTATTCTTTAATGGTTGAGATGTGGGCTGCTCTTTGAGGTGCTGCAGCATTGTTTTTTATGTGCCCCAGCGTGCAATGTTGTGGTGATAATATCCAATGAGAGCTTCATTTTATGCGTTTTGGTGCTCATCGACTAAATATCTTGTATTGCTGCTATCACAGTTACCGCAGCAACTGTGGCAAAAAACAGACGCAACAATTGAACTTCTATCTACTAGTAGCGCCATGAAATTTGGCTTAAAAGACGCATTTTTAGCGCTTGAGCCAAACCTGTCCCTGTGACCCTGAGCATGGATACCAATCTATTGGATGACTTGATACCAAGATTTTGTTGAATGTTTGATACTATACATGTTCTCACTACTTTTTGTTGACCCATAGACTACGGTGTCCTCTTGTGAGCTCCATGACAGAACATTCTCTCTGAATGGTCTTATGTAGTACTGAAAATCACTATAAAAAAAAAATCTCTCCAGTCTGTCTATGGAAATCAACATACCACTGTGAATACCAGTTCTCAAATTTAGAACGTTGCATAAACCAAGATGTTATTTTTATGAATTCATCCGAGTCGAAAATAATAAGAGTGACTATATACTCACTCTGTCCATAATTGTTTGCCTCATTTTCTGTTTTCGGTTGTCCGTGTTTGTTTGCTCCATTTCCTTATGTGGTAACATTGGGCTGATATTTAGCCCAATTAAACCTTTGTTTGGCAGCTCTCTACTCCCTCTAACCCTTCCCTCCACTCCCTAACCCTAATCTAATCACTCCCTCACTCTGACTCCCTCCTTCTCGAACACTCCACCCACTTCGGTCCTCACCCATTACCAAACCCTAGATCTACTCTTGTGAACTCATCTTCCTCCACAAAAAACACCACCAAAATTCTGGTCTTGAGTTGCTCTCCATTTTGTGTGCGTTTTGTCCTTGTACCTATTGGGTTTCACTTGGGTGTTGTTTGGTATTCTTCGTCTTCTCCGGGGAGACCTAGGGTTTGCCTACTCCATTCTCACCCGTCGGTTACCCTTGGCCAACCGATCTCCACTTCGTCCTCCTCCACTTCAACCACCCAACACTCCGGTTCGTCCCCCTCCATCACTTCCTCAGACTCCTCCACTCCTTCTACCCTTACCAGTTCACACCACTCCACTCCCCTTTCAACCACCACCTCACTGGTGGTGCCGAAAACTCCTGAGGAGGTTTGGTCTACCAAAGAGTATAGAAGGAGGAAGAGGAGGAGGGCTGAGAGGAGATTGGAATGGGGGTGCATGGAGTTCATTAGGGGTCTTAATTTCGACGCTTCGGAGGCCAGTGAAGGAGATCCAATCCCTGAGGCGACCAACATTGGTGTTGCTACTGAGGAGCCCGAGTGGCTACCACTGGGTTACGAACCTGGTCCCAGTCACGACATGCTAAAAATGCTCCTCCCATTGTATTTCAAGAAGCTCGAGTGAAGTTCTCTTTATCTTGTTTCTTTGAATTTGGTTATTGCTTTTTGTGTGTGGCTTATGCATACTGTTTTTCGCTCTATATTTTGGCTTGAGATTTATGTTGATTTTCGCTCTATACTGTTTTTTGTGAATTATTTCTCTGTCTTCACTAATTATTTGGGGTGTTGGTGGGGTTATGATTCGATTTATGGTTTTGTGATGGTGTTGAAATATTTGGTTGTTTCGGTTGGTTTTATGACTGTAGTGCATGTTTTAAGGATTATGGATTTTAGGCTTATGAATTTTAGGGTTTTGTGATGGCTTATTTTGTCAGTTTTTATTGTTTATTTTTATTATTTCGGGTTGGATTTGTGATGGTGTTGTGTCCATTTTTAGGGTTTTCGGTTTGGTTTCTAGTGGTGTTGTGTTTGTTTCTAGGGTTTTGGATTTCTGGTGGTGTTGTGTCTGTTTCATGGTGGTTTTGGGTTGGATTTGTGGTGGTGTTATATCTGTTTCTAGGGTTTTGGGTTGGATTTGTGGTGGTGTTGTGTCTGTTTCTAGGGTTTCGGCTTGTATTTTCTTATGAATTCTGGCCTTTAGTTGGATTTTCTTTTGAATTTTAGGGTGTTGTTTATTTTCTTATGAATTCTAGTTTGTTTTCAGGGGTTTGTGTATTTATTGGGTTTTATGACTGTGTTGAGTTGATTTTATGCTGGTATTGTGGGTTTTATGCCTTTTCTTATGATATTCAGGTTGTTGTGTTGGTTTTATGCTGGTATATTGGGTTTTAAATTTGTGTTGTTATGGTTTCATGTTGGTTTTGCTGGTTTTTTGCTGGTTCTATTGGTTTTATGCTGGTATGTTGGGTTTTATGCTGGTTTTATTTAGGGTGTTGGTTTTCCCAGGGGTTTATACTTGGTTTAATGCTGGTATGTTGGGTTTTAGTGTTTTGTTGTTCTGGTCTCATGCTGGTTTTGTTGGTTTTATGTTGGTTTTGTTGGTTTTATGCTGGTTTTGTTGGGGTTATGCTGGTATGTTGGGTTTTTGAGTTTGTTATTTAGGGTGTTGGTTTTCCAGGGGTCTGTTTGTTAGTTTTATGCTGTTATGTTGGGTTTTATGCTGGTATATTGGGGTCCTTGACTGGTATGTTAGGTTCTATGCTGGTATGTTGGGGTTCTATGCTGGTATGTTAGGTTTTATGACTGGTATACTGGGTTATATGCTAGTATGTTGTGTTTTATGCTGGATTGTTGGGGTATTTGACTGGTATGTTGGGTTTTATGCCTAGTATATTGGGTTCTATGCTGTTATGTTGGGTTTTATGCTGGTATGTTGGGGTTTTTGATTGGTATGTTAGGGTTTTTGATTGGTATATTGGGTTTTATGCTGTTATGTTGGGTTCTATGCTGGTATGTTGGGGTTTTTGACTGGTATATTAAGTTTTCTGCTGTTATGTTGGGTTTTATGCTGGTATGTTGGGTTCTATGCTGGTATGTTAGGTTTTATGCTGGTATGTTGGGTTTTTGATGGTGTTGTGTCTGTTTTCAGGGGTTTGTGTATTTTCTTATGAATTCTAGTCATTTTGGTGCTTTTATGGTGTTTGTGTGTCTGTGTTTTTCTGGTTTTTGGTCTGTTATTTCTCTGTTGTCTATGGATTTCTTTTTAGACCACTGTCATTACCAGTTATTTCTCTGTTGTATGTGGATTTCTATTTTTGGGGTGCATGTGCATGTTGAGTTTGGATTTATGTTGTGTGCATGTGGTTTTGGGGTCTGTGTTATATCCTCTATGATGAAGGAGTGTTACTTTATTACCATTGATTATGTTTAGTTAGACAATAGGCCAATACTGTTAATGCATGTCTGGTTGATGAGGTGTATTGGGTGGCGATGACATAGGCAACACACTATGAACATGTGAAATAAGATTTTAATCTGAGAGATCTAGTCTCATTGAGAATGAGTTGTCTAGGAGTAAAGTCATGTGTGTTCAATGGCCTTGTTATTGATGCCATATGCCACCAACAGTACATTGCATGTATGGTTTTGTTTGCATTTTTGTCTAATTGAACATGTTGATGTTCTATTGAGAAAAAGCATTAACTTGAGAGGATATATGATTCCAAAGCATGTCATTGATTGCTCTTTGTGTTTAACACATTACAAAAGTGACAAAAACTTCAAATGGTTTCCAAAATGTTTCTAAACTCTAAAACCATTTGAACATTTGACATGATTATGTGTTTAGCAATTACATACAACAGATTCATGCATGAATTACAAGTTTAAGTTAAGATATTCGAACTATGATCAACTTCATGTACTTCACTGGTGCCTACTCCATTTGTATCATTCACTGTCATTTTGCTTAGACCGTTGATGCTTAAATATTGATGAATGGATGATGTTAAACACTCTTTTATTAGTGGTGTTGGAACTTGAACTGAGATTGGGAGCTCCCCCCCCCAGTCTTTGGTTCCCTACATGTGGTATTTTATAGTTATTGCCTCCATGCTGCTTCATTACTTCTACCATTACATGTTGTACAGTAAGGAACACATGGTTGATGAGTCTAGGTTCAAACACTTCATATGCGTGGTTCACAGCTATAAGTAATTCTTGAATTTTCTTAGGTGCTTGCTCATGTTGTATAGCTTGTATAGCCCTGAAAAAACCTAGGTCTAGCTCATTCAAATCAGGGCTGTTAGGTGGCTGAGACACCAATTGTATGTTAAATCCATTTGCTGTTGATACATCTTGGAATTGAATGTCTGATTGAAGTATGTGAGGTGTGGCATTATCTTGTTGAATCTTAATGTTACCACTTACACCTAATGGCCATTTGCACTTAACAGCTGGTACTAATTTGTTGATGAACATTTCTTTGATCACTTCCTTTGTGATGTTCATAATTGGCTTTATTTCCAAAGTTCCTGCCTCCCTGTGTACACTTGTTCTCTGTGCTGACATTTCTTCAGTAAAAGGCCAACAACCAATTTTTCCATCGAAAATACACATCCCATCCTCTAAATACCTAGGTATTGCAATGGTTGTTAGGAACATTACTTTGGTGATGAATCTCGTAGACTTTGTATGTATGTATGGCTCTAGTTCAGATGGAGATAAGTAATATTTTTGGCTTGTTTTTGACATAAAAAACCATTTTTCATCGACATGAACATAATTGAACATGTCATCAAACATTGGCAAAGTATTGACATTAACGAGATGTGACATACACCAGTTTAATCTCTGTAGCTTGTTCTTTGGTGTGAGACTTGGCTTCATTGCATTGGAATGTCTTCTAATCATTCCTTTCTTGATGAAACTGTGGAATGTGCTCTTGTTTATGTTCAATGCCTTTGCTAAAGATCGGATATTTGTTCTATTCTTCAATGGAATAGACTCTAGTTGATCAACAGATAAGGTTATACCCTTTCTGTCAACTTTTCCACTCAAATTTTTAGTGATTCTCAAGCTTTGCTGCGTCCCATTTTTTTTTTACTTCTCTCCATAGCCTCTGGATGGTCCATCGGCTGCATTGAAATGTGTTGGCAACTTCTGATATGTAACCCTTTGGCAATTTTCCATTTTCGCTTTTTGCTAGTAGATTGGTGATGCATTGGAATCTTGATTCCTCATTCATGTCATTCCTTTTTGATGCCTGATTAGTACCAGATGGGCATGTGTTTGCTGGTTGAACCCTTTGTGTTGTCTGTCCTTGTGATTCACTTGGCCTTGTTGTCTGGTCTTGGTCTTGATTTGGCTCTGTTGTTTGGTTTTGGTCTTGAGTTGGCTCTGTTGCATGTTCTTGGTCTTGAGATGGATTTGTTGTCTGTCCCACTTGGTCTTGAGATGGATTTGGAGTCTGATTATGCTCTTGAGTTGGCTCTGTTGCATGTTCTTGGTCTTCATTTAACTCAGTTGTCTGTCCCACTTGGTCTTGAGATGCCTCTATTGTCTGTTCTTGGTCTTGAGTTGGCTCGGTTGTCTGTCCCACTTGGTTTGTGGACCTCTATAGTCCCACTTGGTTTGTCTTTCCCAGTTGGCTCTGTTCTTGGTCATTACCATGGTTTTGATTGAGAAATTCGAGGGACAGCTCACCCCCGTACTCTTCTAGTTGACGCTTTGTATTTTTTGATAGTTGGCCACTGTTGGATGGAAAAAGAATCCCAAAAGACAGCTCAAGCATTTCTCGATGATGATTATGCTCTGAGAGAATGACGGGAAACTTTTGAAGTTGGAATCTTGGAATCTTGTGTCTGTTTTTTTGGAATCTTGGAATCTTGTGTATTATGCTCTGTATTTAATGCTTTTAAAGGTTGGCTGGTGGTATTATTGTGCTCTTGGTGAATGTTTTTATAAGGCCCCTACTATGGGTCAGCTTCGGCTGGTGAAATGTTGAAATGTTTGAATATGGTGGGAAACTTCAAAGATGAATTTTGGCATTTTATTTTGGTGGGAAATTTGAAAAGAAGGCAAATTCCTCCCTCCCAAAATTGTTGACAGCTCTGTAAAATGGATTTATCAGTGGCAGGCCCCACCACATTATGGCTTGTTGTACATTTAATAAAGTTAATTAAAAAAGCTATCATTACCAATTTGATTGCTTGTTAAAAAAGTGACTTTATGGGAATGAGACAATCAATTCTAGACAGAGAGAGTATATACTATTCGAAGATCAGTATGTTCAAAAAAAATATTTCCTTAATTCTTTATTTAATTCCCACGAATATTACACTCCATGACATATAAAGGTAACAACTACAAGGTGGCGAAGGAGTCAAATGCTATGATTTTAAGCTTCTTAATGCTTCGCTGAATATAACAGAGTTTCATACTTCGTATTCTAACATCTATAAGTGCTAAATGTCACCACTTACAGATTGCTAAACACTATTCACAAAGTTCAGATTAAAACTTCCATGTCATCTAATGTAAATTGCTAAATGCCAACACTTGCTTGGCTGTTCCTCCATAGCAACAAAACCTCCCTTCTCGAGATTCCGCCAGGACTTGCAGAGTCCTCATGAATTTCCAAATACAGCTCCTTCTAATTATAATGTGGTTCATAGTCATGTTGATTCTCAAATACGACAAGCATACCTGACATCATAGACTACAGAACTACTTCCTCAGAAGTGGTTAACCATATTGAAGTAATCCTGAGTATAATATCCTCAGCATGAGATCAAGATTTGCAACCACATTCTCGCTGTTCACTTTTTAACATCAAAGTCATAGTACTTCACAGTCAAGCAAGGAAACTGCCATGTTCAGTGATCATCTCTTTTTTATTCTTTTCTCGTATTATCTTTATCTGTGGTTTTTCGTTTCTTTGCTGAACGAGGCTCACCTGTTAACGAGGTTTTCGACCTCTTATAGAACTTAAGAACAGTGTTGTCATCAATATGATCAAAAGCATCAGCAACTTTGTTCCCGTAATCATCATAATCATGATTGATAACTGAACACACATCTTGGGTCTCCATAGATAGAGGGATATTCATAGATTGAGATTCTTTCATCTTATCTTCTGGATAATTGTCATCTGAGGTGTCACAATCTTTAGAAGAATTATTCTCAATCATTACACAGGAATCTGTCAGGAGAGTTTTGTCCCCATCTACAGACAATATATCAGCAGGTAAAACTCCGTGCATGGCAAACAAACCAGAAGGCGAGACACATATTGAGGAGGGGTCAGTCTCCTCATCATGAAATAAACTCTCATTACATGACCTGTCTTCAACAGTCCCTTCATTTAGCATCCTACCTTTAGCATTGCATAAATTTCCCCTCTGACCCTGTTGCTCAAATCCCAAACTAACCTCGGTATCAGAAGACATTGTCAATCCTGCTTGTTGCTCAATCTCATTAAGCATTCTCTCATTGCTGTCAAAATCTGATAGAGCATTAAGCTGCGTCTGTAGAAAAGCTGTGAGAGAAACAGCATGATCACGAATCATAGAATCATGAGGCGTGCAACAAAGCATCTTGATCAATGCTTGCTTGTATTGGTACAATCTCAGAGAAGGTTTAGAAGAATCTCTTTTCCTACATACCCAGCTGACCTTACAAACATGCTCGCACAAATAACCACTTTCAGATATAGCGCAATCACAAATTGAAAATTCCGAACCAGGATTTGATACCAGATAAATTTTGTCTGGATTTTGCTGATCTACAATTTTTGCACATTGACCTTCCAAATTGACATCAGAGTCAGGGATCTTTAATGAATTGCGCCAAGATGTTAACCCATCCATCCACTCATCTCTCCAGTAACGGGCAAAATCATGCTTGGCTGGATACTCATCAAACCAAAAATAAGAGTGCACTTTTGTAGCCAGCTTATCTACCAACCAATCTATACGTTGATATACACTGGGCTCTTTCTCATTTAATGTTCTTACATTCATCTGACGATGATAAAATTCAATAGCTGCACTCATCTCCTGGCTGGCAAGAGGGAGGGTTTGTAACCCAGAGGTCCAAAACCCTGAAAGTGAAAAACCATAGATGAAGAAGCACTCAAAAGTCACAACCGCAAGAGATGGAGAAAAAACAAGTAGTTCGAGCAGTGGAGCCCAGTTTTTGGAGAAAAAAGAGCAAGGTTGGGAAACTCATCTGGGCAATCAGAGTAAATAAACTAAACAAAACACAATACAGATATAAACAACAATGCTAGGAGGTCCTCAAACTCCTTTTAAGTAAAAAAAAACTACCAGGCAAAAGGCAAAGTGATCATAGGATGCAAGTAAAATACAGAACTCTGTATTTTAACAATTTATGACAGGAAATACAGAACTTGACTAACCTATCCTGGGGTACCACACAGCTTTGAAGTATTCCACAAACTCTGAGGAGCTCACAAAATTTTCCATGAAATCATCGAACATAGTCACATTTCCTTGTCCAGTGCAGATCTCTGAAACAACCTGCCCAAGCCGTTTTGACATTTGGATTCGCATTTCCTTTTGAGAGCATCTCTTCATTAAGGCTTTATGCCAGGCATGACGGATACGCCACATAGATATCAGCACAGAGCACTCAAATATATCCCTGAGCAAAAAAACATATATAAGAACACTAAATCATAACAATTGACCACACAATCAAAAAGTAACTTGTTGCCATCATTAAAAAAAATAAAATACAATAAAGCAAAATAAAAAAAAAATAAAAAACAGCTTTTATGGTCCTTACATTGAAAAATTGGTCTCCTGAGATAACAAATACACATCACATGATCTCACTTTGAACATAAAGTCAAATAAAATGATTAAAACGGCAATGCCCAAAGCCCCCACCCGAAAAGAAACAAAAAATGCTTCATAATTAACCCCATGTTCAACTAAAATAACACTACAGATAGTGCCATTAAGGGAAGGAGGACTAAGCTAAGGCCTATATTAAGTTGCAGGTCATGAGAATTAAGTTGCAACTAAAATAACACTACAGATAGTGTCATCAAGTATAAAACCAAAAAACATAAGCAAAATATTGGTGCATGCATTCATTTATTTCTAAGGATAAATCTAGAGATGTGAGTTCTTTCCCAAAGAACGAGTAAAGACTAAAGAGTAAGGACTTTGCCTGCAAGAAATCATGAAGTTTTGCTCTGTGGTACAATGAAGAATCGATTTTGTTAATAATACATAATCTAAATTATATGTGCTCTGCAATTCAAATGTTAGGTTGTTCAACCAGTTAACACCCCTGTTGTTAAATCGGTAAACACCCCCTCACTCTCCCAACAATGAGAAAAAGAAATAACGATACATAAATTAAAATAACGAGATGAGTAAACAAATTAAATGTTGCACACCAACACTTCATACCATGGCAGCTATAATCAGTAAATAACATCATACGACAGCATATTAGCCAGGTCCAGAATGGTTTCCTGGATTATAAGCTAAAAGGCATACCTAATCGCACTAATGTCGGTTAGTGGATCATCAATAATAAATCCAGCTAACTTCCAGGCAGGATCTTTTGTTAAAACCCTGTTGTGAAGAGCCCTCATCCACTTGAATGCATCCCTGCTTGAAAACCTTGGGGAAATAACCCAAGCTATCGGAATAGCCTTGTTCTCCGAATCGAACACAAGAAGGCTGTGAACCGGATACTACATAAACCAACAGAGTCACTAGAAGGGTAATCATAATCAGTTTAAAAATTGTATAAATAAATTAAAAATGGATATATAGTAGTGCCAAGAAACAGAATAAACCTTAATTTTGTTTGTTCCAAATCTTGAGTCAGAAGCTAGAAGACCACAATTACCAAATCGAATCATTTGCTGCAACTGCCACTCAGTTTGAATTCCAACTGCAAAAGAAGCAGACTCAGAGAAGTCCTCATAAAAGAACACGCATGTTAGATGATTTTCTACCCATAAGCTCAAGCTGACAGCATCATCAGTATCTAGCTCATATATGGATCGCCGTATCCTTTTTTCTTGTCTTCTCACATATCTATGCGTTAGAAGGTCGTCACGATTGAAAGGACCCCCTTGTTTTTCTACTAATTCATTGTGTCTCTGCATAATGGACTCCACAGATACACCAACATATAACAGTGAGTGAACGCGCAGGCGCAGATCCTCCGAGATGTATGGAGCATACATAGCACGAGTTCCAGCTGCCTTCTTGTCTTGAGGACCATGACAGGGTAATCTATTCTTGTCGACATGTTTATCCTGATTATATATGATAAGTGCAACTGAAGGCCGAGCAAAGAGGCGTTTTACAATGAAGTGACAGGTGCAACCCCTTTTTGTACCAGGACGTCCAGCAGATTTCTTCTTTGGGACACAAGTGTTTCTACTGGGACGTACAATGCCACCTTTTCTGTGGTCATCTGGACCAAAGGAACACCAGTACCTGAAGATGGAACGCTTGTAAAGATATCAAAATTAAAGAAGTAAAATAGTATCACCTCCTAAAACTATAACTGTAAAATCATAGTTTACGTACACAAAGGAATCCTAACAAGTGACCAAATGGTAAGTATATAAGGGAGGGGCAGTTCAGGGAATAACATATAATTCTGCCATTAGTAGCTTATGGAGGAAGACAGTAGTTGGTCAGGAGAGTAGAAGCTCTATAAATAAGCTAATCAAAGAGAGAGGGAGTTATGTTGGAAATTATTGAGTGATTAGTTTAGCATTTATTCTAAGAAGAGTGTCCAGTCTCTCAAAAACTTGGCATCTGTCGTTACTTTTTGTAATTTCTATTTAATCAATCGAATCATCTTATTCCTCTTAAGTCTGCCATTAATGATATCTATGTTATGTTAATTCTTAACAGCTACGAAGAATGTATATGCACAAGACATGAAGAAAACTAAACCATATAGAGAACAAGGAAAGTGAATCTCACAAGATATACTCAAGTACACCATCAACCTTCACTTTGTGTGATGCTTTCGCACTACGATGCCTCCTGGCCTCAACATGAAATCCAGTCGGGCATTCTTTGTTCAAGGATTCACCCCTAATAAAATCGTCAACCCTGGCAAACGGAATAAGAGCAACCCTGTCTATATTATCCCGCCATCCTTCTACCTTTGACCAAACTATATCCAAAGCACTGAACTCCAAAGTTGGAGGACTCTGCACAGGAAGATTCAAAATCTCGTCCCATCTAGCCATCTGCAGCAAATACGTTAGAATTCAGAAACTATTTTCTGAAGCATTACCGAATCATCTTGAAGCCTAAAACTAGCAAAAGAACCCAAACAACTCAAGATGTACATTAAGCTGAGCATAAAGACCCAATTACAACAAATTATCAAAACAATACCCCACAAAGTAGGGTTAAAATATTCCAATTTCCTTTATATATGGGGTGGGGTGAATTCTGAATTTTGCACGAAATGTCAACTCTCGAACCACAGACATCTTGCATATTAGAAGGGAAAAACATCAAGAAATCAGACACAATAAGACCCTCAAAAGTCAGAACCTCACAAAACTGGAAAACAGAGAATTATTCCACACAAACAAAGCATATGCATAAACAACAAAAAACATAAACCCCAAAAAATCTAAAAAAAGGCTCGAACTGTTACATTTTTTAATTTAATTTGCATTTAAAAAAAGCTATCAGACCTGAAAGTTTCCAACCCAAAAGGCAAAACCCAAGAATTCTTCCATCTGGGTTACAATGATATTTCCTGAAATAAACCCGAACAAAATACATAGGGAGCCAACGCAGAAAACAACCAATTGGCAATTGCAAAGCAACTTGAACATATCTTATCACCTACAGTCCAATCTTCCCATCAAAACAGAAACAAAATGGCATGTCATGCAACCCAAAATGTAAGCAACCTTGCCCACCACAAAATCAAGACTATTGACCAAAACTTTGAATCACATCAACAATAAGAGCACTAAATATTACCCAATAGGCAAGTCTTTGTATGTTGGTTCTTATTGAGGACAGTGGCGAACCCAGGATTTTCTGTCTGGTGAGTCACAATCGATAATCAAAATATGTAATAATTTTTTTTACCAAACAACCAAATAATAATACTAAAAAAAATCCAAATATTCAAACAGTATTCTCTTCATTCTAAAAATTGAGTAAATATTCAACTAAATCAAGCAATATTCAACAAATAAATGTTTATAACAACTAAATCAAGCAATATTCAACAAATAAATGTTTATAACAACTAAATCAAGCAATATTCAACAAATAAATGTTTATAACAACTAAATCAAGCAATATTCAACAATAAGTACTACGAAGTCTTATACGGATAATTTGAGGATTGACTTAATACTTTGTACTAATTAAATGGTATCTAGATGCTTCATAAGATTATCTGTGCACTTTATTAATCAATAATTCTATTGTGTGCCTCCGAATATGTGACAATTGCCATTCTAGACAACATGCACTAACTACCGAACACACCTCCAAACCACCTTGATTTGGAGTTAGTGCATGTTCTAGTAGTATGTTGTCATTTGAGGGTTATATTGCTTATAAGCTTTGACAAGCTCTACCAGTTTCCAAATTTCAATCATTTAGCCTGAAACAAAGCCATAAAACGCTAGCACTCACTCAAGTACTCAACTCCTATGAAATCCCAACTCAAGTACTCAACTCCAAATCTCCAATGAACTCCAAATTCCAATCCCAACTCAAGTATTCAACCCCAATGAAATCCAATAAAATAATTAGGAAAAAATTATTATACAAATAATTGAAATAATTAAATAAAACCTAGAAATAACTCAATACTCAATTACACATATAAGAAATTACCTTGTATCCTTGTGACTTTGTGAGACTATGATTGGGTATTTGGGTGAGTGACTGAGCCACTGAGGTCGGCCGGTCGGTGCACTGTGTGGGGAGGGTGTTCGCCTGTGCGGTGTGACGGTGTGGAGCAGTGGAGGACTGCTGGACTGGAGCCGGTGTGGGCGTGCGGTCGACTGGCCGTGTGCGGTGTACAGGAGCCAAGGTCTGGAGCCGTGTGGCCTGCCGGCGGGATTCGGGTGAAGACTGAAGAGGCAAAGTCGCGAAGAGCAGGGGCACTGGGGCAGGGGCAGGGGCAGAGGCTAGGGCTTGAGGAGTTGAAGAACTCGGGAACTCGGGAAGAAGAATCTGAAATTAGAAATTGAAATTATATTTTTTTTCTTAAAAAAACTTAGAATATTTTTTTTTGGCCCGGCATAGAGCCCAGTCCGCCACTGATTGAGGATAGCCACACTTCCGCAATACCCTCAGCAATACTCAACAACATCATTTTTCGTCCATATGTAAAGCAAGTCCACATTTTTAAAGTGACAAACCAAGAATTAAGACAATATCAAACAGATATCTCAAATCGAAAATAATTGAAAAACAAAAAAGTCACTCCAATCTGACATTAATCACAGAACACGAAATAATTTCCAAACAAAATCCATTCATCAAATTGGAGAGAAAATATATAAATTGCAAGAAAACCCAGAAAAAAAATAGAAAAACCCCACATCAAATTTGACGATTCTGAACATAATTTCATAGATTAGAACAAATAATTGATTCTATATGGTATAACATTAATAGTGATATTGGGTAATTAAAAACTGTTGAGAGAATTACAAGAATGATTTACTCACCAAAATATAGAAAGATGGATGTGATCAAAGCACACAACTTTCAATTAATAGATGGTTTAAGGAGTGAGTAGAGGGTTTGAGAAACTGGGATAAAGCCGACGATCAAGGTTTTAGCCGATACCTGATGGCCGATATAAAAAAAAGGGTTCCAACTGTTGCATTTTTAACTTAATTTGCACTTAAACATGCTATTATCAAGACTATTGGCCAAAACTTTCAATCACATCAACAATAAGAGCACTAAATGATAAGGCGCCACTTTTACATATGTCCCATAATAAAACAAAAAATAAAAACCGAAATCTTTATTTATTTTTTCAAAAAAAAAAAAAGAAAAATCCAAAAAATGTAATCAGAGAAAATTTTTGAAAGAGAGGGAGTAAATATAGGGGAAAGTGGGAGTGTGGTACATATACATTGTGGGATAACTCCTCTTACCCTTACCAACGGTTTCAACCGTCACTTCCAAATTCACTTCCCCGTTTTTTACCATCTCAAAATCCCAACAAAACATCCAAGGAGTAGGAAATGGACGAGTGTAGTAACAACAACGCAAGTAGTAATACTAACCATAAGGGTAAGGCCAAGAAATATTATTACTTCAACAAGAACAAGAATAATAGCAGTAGCAGCAGTGAAGGTGCAATTATGATTAGGAAAGGGCCTTGGAAACCTGAAGAGGATCAAGTTTTGATGAACCATGTTGAAAATTATGGGCCTCGTGATTGGAGCTCCATTCGATCCAAAGGCCTTCTTCATCGCACTGGCAAATCATGTCGTCTTCGTTGGGTTAACAAACTTCGTCCCAACTTGAAAAAGTAGTTACTTTCTCTTTTAATGTTCCTACTTGTTTTTGTGTAGTGTCACTCATTCTGTCATAGATTATTTTGTTTTATGTAGGGAATTTCTTCTTTCTGTGTTACTAACTTTTTTTATTCAACTTTGCTATAGTAGATTGAAAAATAAATGTTTACTTCCTTCCTTTACTTATTTAGTGATTATTTTGGTTTGTGTAAGACATTCTATGTTTTTTACTAGTACTAGAGTAAGCAATCTGTGAGTTGGGATTGGTTATTATCATAATTGTGGTATTTAATTGGGTAATTAACATAAAGATTGATTATTTTCAGTGTAGTTTATGAACATGGTCATTTAAACTGACGCTTTGTTTAATTGTGAATTGTGGGTGAATAAAAGTGGGTGCAAGTTTACAGCAGAGGAAGAGAAAGTGGTGATAGAATTGCAGGCGGAGTGGGGGAATAAATGGGCGAGAATAGCAACACATTTGGCAGGGAGGACTGACAATGATGTCAAAAACTTTTGGAGTAGCAGGCAAAAGAGATTGGCTAGAATTTTGCATTCTCAGTCTCCTCGTCATATTAAAAAGCACAAATCTTCGGCTTCAGCTTCTGTTTCAAAAGATCGCGCTCACTTCTTTGAGGTTAACGTTTTAGTTTTGTAAAATACTTTTGCCATCTTTTTTTCTGCATTCCATTCCTAAATCATGGATCTTCTGTAACTTTATATATTTAATACTTCACTGTTTTAATCGATCAAACATTGTTGTGAGTAACTTTTCATGTAGAATTTTGAATGTTGCATATGTGTTTTGTTCTTGATTCTCAGGTTGCCAAGAATTTGGAGGGAGAAACATCCTCAAGAGTTAAAGCTCCAGACTCATCTTCTAAAGGCAACACATACAAGAATATCATGGCAATGATACCAGTTTCAGGTTCAGTCGACCACAACAACACCTATTTTGAAACACTTCCCTTGAACACGTACTACAACAATATGGACTTTCAACTACAAGAAGTGCCTTCTTTCCCCTCAATTCCTCATCTTCAAACAGACCTGCCATTCCCTCCAGAAACACATGAATTCATTGATAGGATTGATTCCAGCTTTTTTTCTCCCTTTGGATACATTGATGAACCTGCATACATTGATGATGGTGTCCGTATTTTTCCATGTTTTGGTGGGGGTGCTGTCAGTGGTGACACAAGTGTAAAGAAGGAGAATGACAACTTTGTAGCACCTGACAGCATTTTCGATGACTTCCCATCTGACGTGTTTGATGAGATCGAGCCATTACCAAGCCCTTCTTGCTGGTAGATTAGGATTAAGTCACCTGTAGGCTGACTGCCTGTAGCTTATATTCTGACTAGGTTTTAACAGACGTCTGTATTTCAAGTAGTTTAACTATTTTTAACTCGTGATTGCTTTTATCTGTTTTAACAGGCTTGAATTGTTGTATCATTTATTTGTTTTGGAGCGTTGCATCTGATTCATAAACTCATCATCATCTGGTTTCAGATGATTTAATGCTTTTCTGGATATGGATTGATAACCAAATACATGGTGGAAGAAGATAGAAAATGAAAACATTGCTTTTTTTTTTTCAAACTTTCAATATTGAAGTGTTGGCCAATGTAACACCTTGTACATCCAATGATCTGAAGCTCTTAGTAAATATAACAAGCTCCCAATGACAAATGAGCAAGTCTAGCCTACCAAGTGTACGAGTGTATGAGGCATGTTGCTGCAAACAATATTTAAAAAAATCAAAGCACCTTTTCTGAGTTTTTGTATATAGTTCATACTCCATCAGCCAAGTTATTTGGACTGTAACCGATACCAGTTACGTGTGGAACAGTGAGCAGCTGAAAGCTTTCAGCAGAAAATGACCCACTTCCTCTGAAGATGATGCGTCTTCTTGCATGTGAATAAGCACAATAGTTTACTTCATAAACATTAACGTATCTCTTGAAGGTTGAAACTGAGGTACCAACACCTTCCCCTGCATAGCAAAAAATCTCAATTACTGAAATTATAGTGCAGTAATTTTGACCGGGAACAAAATGCCAGTTTGCCTGTCAGATAATGTTAAATTTCTCTTCAACAGTATGCATGAGTGAAGCTCTGAACAACCCACTGAGAGTCTACCATTGACATCTTCTTTCTTTACAATCCAATACTTTCCTCTAGCATAGCCTTTAGGTATGCAATTTAGAAGTTGCATGATTTAGTTAAAAAGCAAGGCAAGAAATAAAGCTTACCATGAGTAACTAGCAACAAGTTTTCTCTAGGGTATTTGTCTGCAAGCGCTTGGATGACATGCTCATATCTGCTCCTGGAACCTAAAGTAGTCTCTTCCCACCTAGGCATCTTTTCCGCAGGGGATGATTCAGGGTAAGAACAAAATGATGTCTATCCATAAGATATACATTTGGATCCTAAGTAAAGAAAGACGGACACATTTACCTCTTGGTAAATACGTTCAACAGTATGATCTACAGTTCCAGCTGGTAGCAGAGTTTCAAGATCAGAGATATTGAAACGAAAATCACCATCTTTAGGTGCATAATCAGGCCTTATGGCTTCCCTACTCAGCATCTCACACAACCCATACTCTATAGAAACCTGCAAGGTATTTGGAAAAAATCACACTTGGGTTTGCATGATATTTCATGCTTCCCATACACGATGTATATAACTTCAGAACTAAATGCTTTTAAAGTTCAATTCAAAGCAGGCTCATTCAAACACATTCACAATGATGCACCCATACAAGAAGCTCAACCTCAATCTATGATTCTAGGTGAATGTCACCTGGTTTCATGATGAAATTCGCTAAATTATGTATAACCAATTTTAGAATTTCTCTCTCAAAGCATAGTAGGCAGAAGAGTAAGAGCAATTACTTTGTAAATAGGTAAAATCAACACTTAACATCAATTCCTCATCAACCTCAAAGCCTAGTGCACATAATTTTCCAAGATACGTAGCAGTGACCAATGGCAAACATGACAAGAATTTGATGGCGGTCAAGACAAGCAAGTTCATCAACTATTTAATCAGCATTTTAAAGTTACATAGTGCTAAAGAGATCAAGCGAGAGATTGAACGAATGGATGATAAGAGTTAAGAAAGAGAGTAAAAATATACTAAAATGACAGCCAAAAAGGAAAAAAGGCCTAAGTCATATGACATATCTACGAGTCAAATTACACAATACTCCAAAAAATTTCTTTTGTCCCAATTATCAACTAAAAGCAATTGTTCATTCCATTTTATAATCCATCTTCTTACATGTCCACAGTATTCATAAATCACTCATCAACTTTCTTCGGGAAAATTTTATTTCAAATACCAAAGAAGATACAAGAGTACAATGCTAAAATAGGAACAACATCCTAAAACGTGCATCCCACACGATTCATAATCATTCATCAACTTCCTTCACATTTACAATCAACAAAAAAATCATAAAACTTGCACACTAAATACCCAAAAAGGAAAAGAAAGGGTTCTCATAAGGTCATAATTATCATATCTTTCAGCTATCTGAACCCTTAATTGACACCCATCAAACAGTAATTTATACCCAATTAAAATTTTAAATAATAATAATAATAATAATAATAATAATGTCAATCATACACATCGTTCAATTCTGCTGAATAATAATTACACTCATCAAACTATTTGATAAAAATAAAATAACCCCCCCCCCCCCCCCCCCCCAATTGAAACCAAACTCTTCAATTGAGCAACTCTATAATCTAAACATTAATATAATAATTGAAAAAAGTCAACGTCATGATCATAAAGATTATACCTTAACTTAAGAAGGGTCAAAGGAGTGAGTTCCGTCAGACCCAATCTCAGAACAAAGGGCAGTAATAGTCTCAGAAGCAGTCTGAATACAACGGAGAAAAGGCGAAACAAAAACGCGGTGAATCGGGAACCCGAGCTGGGTTCGAAGCTCATTACCAACATTAAAAGCCCTGACTTTTCCAGCATCAACAAGGGGTGGATCCCACGGCCTCTCCTTCGTCTTAACCCACGTTGGAACAAAGTTGTCCATCCGATCGCCGTGCCTCATCACGATGACGTTCTGATCAAATTCGCCAGCATCGGCGGCGATGCTGACATCGTTGGAATTCATTTTGAGTCTCCTAAAATGGGGTGTTATTGGAATTTGAGATAGTGTGAGGTTAGAAGTGGGGCGATTGAAGGGAATTGAGGTTGTTTTTGAAGGAGAGATTGGAAAGTGACAAAGGAAAGGTTGGAGAAACTTGGGGGAAACTTGGGGGAGATTTGGACTTCTGTAGGTTTTCATATTATCTTATTTTTTGGGATATTATATTGTTAATTGTATTTTACTCCGTACTTTATTGTGACTAGACTAAGGACAAGTAGGATGTAGCTTTTACACAATTCTTTATTCATCCTGGTTTACTCACTATCATTTTCATAATTGTATGATCCAATTTATTTGTTACATTCCTAATTAGGGTATGTTATATTTATGAAAACACCCTTATATTTTACTTTACTCCACTATTTACCATTACATTGCTCATTCACTTATCCTATTTAACCCTATTACTCCCTCTCTCTAACCCTAATCCCTCACATTCCCCTATTTCACTCAAAGCTTCTTTAACCTTTTCCTCTCTTTTTTTCGTCGTTTTCTCTTAACAAAATCTAGCTTTGTATCATTCCACTCATAATTTCCCAATTTTCAACGGATTAATAATATATGCTTCTTTACATGCTTTTTTATTCCCGTAAATCTATTACAAAAGAATTTCTAGGATTTTTGAAATTGAGGCTTGCGTCCTCATCCAATTGTTTTGATAATTCAACCATGGACCCTCTTTTGACAAGGTTGGGGATTGTTGATTTGTTGATTTGTTGATTCCTAGAGTGGCAACAGTTGCTCTTATTGTTGTTATTTTTCTTAGTGGAATGAGCTTCATATCATTTGAATTGAAAGAGATTCTTTTTTTGTCCACTCTCCCTATTTTCACATTTTGAATATTAATGGTTTCATTTGCTACCATATGACCTTTAATAATACTCAAAAATTTGATAATTTGTCTATCTAGACACTTTGAACATTTCAACTAGCCTATTGATACAAGTTATTGGTAGCTTTCTAGATAGTTGTTCGTTAGCACACAACACCTTCTTTTGTTAGAATGTACAACTGGTAGATGACAACTCATCTTGTTATGATTTTGACTCATTTACTTTTGCATTCGAGTGATGATTTTGCAAGTCCATACCGTATTATTGATCTTTAAAATCTACGAAAAATAGTTCAAGGTAACTAAAAATCACTCGATGTGGAGCTTTGCTTAGTTGAAGGTGATTATTGCCCCCACCTCCCCCGCTATTGTTGCTATTTGATAAGCTAGGGCTTTTTTATGACAATATGTTCAGTTTTGTAATAAATGTAGAGTTGCCACAAGTATGAGTCCTAAACAAACTTCTGTATTTATAGTGCAAGTTGTGTTTGCTTTAAAATCTGGAGTCTCAAAGCAAAATTTTAGAATGGCAAAAAAAATTACAAAAGGTCATATTGGCAGTTTAATTTATTTTCTCTCAAATTCTCTAGATTTGTCATTATTACAAGTTCTATAATTTTGATTTTGTTTAATTACTTGTGGTGTCCAACACAATAGTTACCCACTTTAAAAATGTTAAATTAACTATATAATATCTAATAAAAAGTTTAGATAATACTATATTTGCTTTGTTCCATGTTAAATTAACTATATAATAATAATATCATTAGATTTATCATGTAAATGATATAAGATAAATATATTTACTTTTAAAGTTTGATATTAGCGTATTGTAAAAGTTAATTACATCGTATAAATATTATTATGAAAGAAGAAATATGTTTTCCTTCCATAATCATAATTCACTTCTCTATTACTAATGTGTGTTTTTCCGTCCCTACCAACTAAGCTCGTAGTTTGACATTAAGTTTGAGCCAATTGGGAAGTTGGATTGTTACAATTGGGTACTACTTACCAATGGTTTCGTGTCTTTTTTTTTTTTTTTTTTTTAAATTCTAAGACTATGCTAAGCACGTTTAGCACGTTTACAAACAATTTTTGAGACAAATAGGTTATATAATTATATACTGATATAATGTCAATGTTCATGGATACACTCATTATTTTATTTTATTAAGGAAAAAGGCGCATTTGTTATTTGCCTTAATAAAATTAAATTTAAATAATTGGAAGTTTTAAGAAATTATAATGACTGACATCAATAACTTGATGTTGATTCAAAGAACAAATAAATCTTCCATAAGTTCGTTACACAATTCCTAGAATATTTAGTACTTTAAAAAAAGATGTTTTCTTTTTAGGAGTTATACTATCTACTCTGTTCGTTTTTAAAAAAAAAACGTTACCAAATTTAAATAAAGTAAATTCTAAACTTCTACGATTGATATATCTTTATGAAATTTTTTTTAAATTCAAATTAAATAGCTAAGACATATAATTAGACATGTTCAAATGGAAGAGCTCTATTAAAAGCCCTTTATCAACCCGTCTATAAAATGGTTTAATCAATTGTAGATTTAATTGGATTGGTCTTTTAAAGAATCATATTTTATTAATTCTTTATTTGGGTCAAGTCGGGTCAATAATTCAAAACTATTGACATATTATTGTGTAAATATTGTGACTGGAAATTAATGATTTATAGAGCACCGATTATATTAAGGGAGCATTTGGCTCACTTTAAGATCTCCAGCGGCTGTTGGAGATCTAGGGCTATAGACAATGGCCAAAGAGAGAGATAGAGGAGGGTAAAGGACGGAGAGTAAGAATGGAAATACCTAGGGACTTAGAGAATCGGGCTGGAACACTTTGTGGGGGAAGTGAAAAATGAAAATGGGTTAAAGAAATGTTTAGTTGGCCTAACAAACATTAGTAAAGTCATTTAAATTTATTCCCTTAATTTATTATTAAGCCACACCAAACAACCTTTAATTGTATCATGATATATTGAACTTCAATGTTTAAAAAATAATATATTCTAATTATGTTTTACATAACAATATATTCAAGTGAGATTTTATTTGATACGTCTCGATGTAAATTTTTAAAATATCAACTTCTTATAATTTTTTATCTCACGAATTTAGAGGAAAAAAAGTTTTAACTTGTGTATTGAAAATCGTAAAAGTCAAATATAACAACTAATATAAGACAGAGGGAGTAAATTTTAAAATAAAAAATAGTTTATAATATCTCTTCAAATCGTGAAAAAAACAAATAAAAAATTTAGGAATTTAAAAGCCAAAAAAAGGCAAGAGGAATCAGTGAGTAGACTCGGTACTAGGAATCTAGCATAAGTCATTAATTAATCGCAAAAAAACAAAAAAAAAAAAAAAAAAAAAAAAAAAAAAAACTAGCACAAGTCAAACCCTGAGCAGGAGTACAAGTGTACAACAGACGGACCCTTCCTTATAAAAAGTAGGGCACCAATAATTCCCTAACCGCTCAAACCTTAATTCTCAGCTGCGCACCAACAATAGTAGAGAGACCGCTTCGTCTCTCTATCTCTCCTCCATTCATTGGAATTTGGGAATTGGGTGAGTTCAAGGACTTAAACTACACTTATTTGCTTGATTTAGCTATCTTTTTTACTGTGCAAGTTTAGATCTTTCTTGATTGATCCCCGTTTGATGTGATTTAATCCTGCAAGTTTTGAACTTTATGTTTTTTTGATTGATTTGTTTAATTTCTGTTTTTTTTTTTTTTTTGGAATGGTTTTTGAATTGCGAATGGGGTTCTTGCTAATTTATCAAATTTGATCAACATTTGATTAGGGAGCTGTTTAATTGTGTTGTTAATTTTTATGGGTTGTTGGTTTCGTGATTATATTTGTGGGAAGGTTGAACAGTTTGAATAAATGAGAAGTGAGATATGTTTCTGCCAATATGATTGAACTATAGGAGGAAGGGATTTGTATATTTAATTAACTACTTTGAGGATTGTGATATAAGATCCCGAATTCGATACGGTTGGTTATATGTACTTTTGCAATTGTGACTTGTGTAATTGTTCAGATTTAAGAACTCTGATTGTATTGGTAAACTTCTGCCGAATTCTGATGTGAATTTGAAGTGAATATGTGCAATTTTTTTGCTCTATTTTGGTTGCTTTTGAAATCTCCTTTTTCGGTCAATTGTGCTGAGGCGAGTGTTATTTGCATGAGTAGTAGTGTAGAAGTGGAGGTGCTAAATTGATAGCATTAATGTTCACAGCATGTGTTCTTACATTTTTCAACGAAGAAGCAGGAAATGTAGCAGTAATGTTTTCATACGGCCATTTCCTATTCAAATATGCTTTAAAAATAGAAAGTCCCTTTTCCTATTTTGCATTACCGTGAGTAAGACTCTTCGAACGTTGGAAGTATGCTGTTCTGTGTCAAATATTTTTGCTTGTGACTGTCGGGGTGACCTACTAATCTACAATTGTAGTATTGCTGTTTTCCTGCTGTGATGGATCAGGTTTTTTTTTAGGTTTGTTTGTTTGCATCTAATCTTGAATCTCTCTGTTTCAGTTTGCCTGTAGAGTGTAACCATGTTTGGGCGTGCTCCGAAGAAAAGCGATAACTCCAAGTACTATAAAATTCTCGGGGTCTCCAAAAATGCCAGTCAAGATGAACTCAAAAAGGCATACAGAAAATCTGCCATAAAGAATCACCCGGATAAAGGTGGAGATCCGGAGAAGGTAAATGACAATCTTTTTTCCTTGTAAAAAAAATTGTGGTACTTTTACAAGATTTTGTCCGGTATCTTGTATGCATAATAGATTTTGTCAAGTCTCAACCGGATTCTGGATAATATGTCCTTTAATATATGGGCGTGGATTTTGTTCTGTGCTTCTGAAACTTGCTGCTTTCCTGATGTGACCAAGCTGGACTTGGTTATTACTTATTAATGTGTGTAACTCATGCTCATTTCCAAAAATAAAAATAATGTTTGAAGAATGAACGCTTGTTGATCTGAGATGTCTTATACTTGTTGTAGTGGCTTGAGTAGTTTGATTGTTTGTAATGAGCTAAAGGCTTACTGTTAAGTCAATATTCTTGGAGTGAGCGCTTCTGTAGTTTTTGTTGTGGAAAAGTTCCTGGGGATGTGTTGGTTTTAATTTCATAACCTGGATGCTTGTGTTGACTTTACCATTTATATTCCACTCATATTAACACCCAAATTCCAAGATACCAATCATTGAAGGAACTGAAACATAATGTGTAATAAATTTTTCTTACCTGGTAAAATAGTGGAACTTGTGTATTGGTTAAATTGGATTATTAATTAGAAACTTTGGAAGTTTTGTGTATTTTGTGAGATTTGTAAGGGTCCAAAGTGCAGTTGATCATCGTGGAAGAGATCAACTGTTCCAAGGGTTTGAGATGACTAGATACCTCTCCGTTTAATTTGCATGCTTATGTGGAATGACCTCTGAGTGTTAATATGGGACTATCATTTGGCTACGTCTATGGGTTTTCTTTTCATGTTTTTTAGTCCTTCCCTGTTTTTCTCATATTTGGTCTCACTTGGATCAGTTCAAAGAATTGGCTCAAGCTTATGAAGTTCTTAATGACCCAAAAAAGAGAGAAATCTATGACCAGTATGGGGAAGATGCTCTTAAGGAGGGAATGGGAACTGGTGATCATTCTCATAATCCATTTGATATATTTGAGCAGTTTTTCAATCCTTCAGGATTTGGAGGTGAGATATTTTGCATTTTCTCATTTGACTTTACCTTTTATCGTTTCTTTCTTCCCAAACCTTTCTCTATTATTTTAGCATCCTATCTATGTCAGAAGGCCTAATATAAAGAAGGGAAAGATAATGGCCATCATATTCTCTGGTAATTTCTTCTGTCCTAAGTTTGTGATGTTTGCATCTATAACTGTTGTAGGTGGTGGCCATTCAAGATTTAGGAGGCAACAGCAAGGTGAAGATGTAATTCAAACTTTGAAGGTTTCCTTGGAGGAACTGTACAATGGGACAACTAAGAAACTTTCGCTTTCTAGGAATATTCTGTGTCCTAGATGTAAAGGGTACGGTGTTTAACTGCTTTTCTGCACGTGCACATCATATAATTATCTTCAAACAGATTTTGATTCCTCTATTTATTACCATGCCATCTCATATAGATTCCCAGCCCCCAGCGTATTTTTTAGCTTCTTCAAAGTACAAGTCCCAAGTGCTATTGTTGGGGGTTAGGGCATTGGGCTATATGTATAATACCTTGATCTTGCCTTCCATAGGACCTTTATGACGTTGGCAGTACGAAAGTCCTATCTGTTGTGCAATCTCATTTTCTAGGTTCTTTATTATTCTAGTTTGGTGGTTATGAAAGGTGCGTTCTAGGTCTTGGAGTTCTTGGTTTGTGAAAATGGTTATTTTATTTCATACTGCCGCATGCCCTGTGATGAGTGATGACCTAGTCAGTTCTGAAATCCGTCTCTTTTGAAACTTGCAAAATATCATATAAACGAGTAAATCACTAAATTTATCCTTGTGATGTGGAGTGGAGATTGAGGTGTAGGATTTGTGTATTGCGTAATCATTATCCTACCCACAAATTGCACTGAGGAAAACTTCCTCACTAATTTTGAAAGGTACTAACTCTGAAGGGATGCTTTGACTCATAGGAATCAATCTCACAGTGAAAATAATGTTTGCACTAACTTTTAGATGATGTAATAATGCAAATAGAAATTTCCTGACTGAAGTAATTAAAAGATTGGTTGAGATTTTGCCAAAATCTTACCCGCAGAGCTGGAACATGTGGAATGCCTGACTTTTTGTTTAAGGCAAGTGGAAACATTGCACCTGTGTATCCAGTCTTGGTTTGCATTTGTTTCAATATCTTCTTATACTGGTCTTTAAACTCTTTGGGAGACTGTATAAGTGATTCAAAACTGTAAATTTTCTTGTGTTAATCAAAGATATTATTAGTCACGGACTAACCACTGTCAATAGCTCAATATGAGATATGGAGATTAATTTTTATGAAACACTTATGCTGTAGTTACTGTACTGGAACTCATTTTTTTCTTTCCATATTTCTGATCTGTTATTGCAGGAAAGGATCAAAAAGTGGGGCAACTAGTCAATGTAATGGTTGTCAAGGTTTAGGTATGAAGATTACTTCTAGACAAATTGGGCCTGGTATGATTCAGCAGATGCAGCATGCCTGCCCAGAATGTAGAGGCACAGGTATTTGTTTCAACCTCTGAGAAACTCCTAGTCCTGGTATGGCTTGCTTATATACAAAATATTCTATGTTAATGGTCGGTAATTCAGGGGGGGTAATCAGTCAAAAAGACAAGTGCCCACAGTGCAAGGCCAACAAAGTTTCTCAGGAAAAGAAGGTATTGGAGGTGCATGTGGAAAAAGGTATGAAGCACGGTCAGAAAATTGTATTCCAAGGACAAGCTGATGAGGCGGTAAGTGCTTGTAGTTTTTTGCAGATGAACCTACAAAGAAAAATATTCCCAGAAATCAGAGTTGCTAATTTACTTACATTCATTGTGAATTGGAAAACATGTGGTAACTATGGAAATAACATTTTTGCTATCCTGATGCAGCCTGATACAGTCACCGGTGACGTCGTTTTTGTGTTGCAAGAAAAGGAACACCCCAGATTCAAAAGAAAGTTTGATGATCTCTATGTTGAACATAAGCTGAGTTTGACTGAGGCACTTTGTGGTTTCCAGTTTGTCCTGACTCATCTCGATGGCAGACAGCTGTTGATAAAATCTAACCCAGGAGAGGTCATCAAGCCTGACCAATACAAGGCGATCAACGATGAGGGGATGCCCTATCATGAGAGGCCATTCATGAAGGGGCGATTGTTTATCCACTTCAACGTGGAATTTCCCAGTTCCTTACCCCTCGACCAATCCCAGGCTTTGGAGAAGATCTTGCCATCAAATCCAAGGAAACAGGTTTCAGACATGGAGCTGGATGAGTGTGAGGAGACCACACTACATGATGTTAACAACATGGAGGAGGAGATGAAACGCAAGCAGCAACAAAGGTACCAGCAGGCTTATGAGGAAGATGATGAGGAAGATGATTCTGAACCTCGAGTTCAATGTGCACAGCAGTAATTTGATGCTGTTACTACAGATAATTAAATGTTTTGATATGGTATTTTCCAGCCATTTGAGAATGGAAATTCATATTTCAATCTCTTGAAATGCTGTTATTTTGAATTTTGGGTATGCCTAATTTGACTTGTATAACTTCTACATACTTGGTCCCGTACGAGCTTGTAGTTGCTTGCTAGCTTCAGTAGAATATGATGTATCTCTGGCTTGATTATTACTCAATATCCTTCTTTATTTCTTCAATTCAATACAAGATGTTAAGGGGTCTGCCATTTTCTTCCTCTTGACTTCTTATTATCAACTCAGTTTATTCTTTCCTGCATTTCTTTGGTTATGCACTTGTGCCTTGCGCAGAAGATAGAGGGAAATTTTTTTTTTTTTTAAACTTTTCATTAGTGATCAATCCCTATTTCTGATTGACTTGAACTAAATGATATGATAAGAACCTCCATATTAATACTATGATTTCTATGATAAGGATCACGTATTCACGTGTATTAATTTTTCTCGATTTTCTAATCATATTCTATTTTTTCATGAAAAAAACAGATCTGATGGCCTTAGTAGTTCTGAGTTTTACAATTGAGGCCTAGCCTGGATTAACATTAATGATGGTGTAAATTGTTAGGGACGAAGAAGTCTAGAGTTTTTGAATTACTTGATTTGAGGTGATATTTTTATGAAGGGTAATGTATTACCCTTAAAATAGGGTAACAGTTACCCAAATCCCTATGGAGCTTGTTATTTACTACACCTAAATTACTCCAATCGCTCCCTAATTTCCTATACTACCCTCCACCCTCCTAACCATCATCATTGTCGTCACTCGCCGCTGCTACCAAAGCCCATGCAGAAGTCATTTCCTTTGTCGGAAATATTTTCGAATTCGTGAAATGAGGATAATAATTATCATCACCGTCAAAATCTTATGTTGGAACCTATTATAACAAAAAAAAAATTCTTAACAATTTAAAAAAAAAGTCGAACTGCCGGAGGGCTTGCCGTCTAAAAAGAACGGCAAGCCCTTGGGCTAGCCGTCTATAAAGAACGGCAAGCCCTTAGGCTAGCCGCTTTCCTTGGAGGCTAGCCCTTGGGCTTACCATTTTTTAAGATGGCAAGCCCTTCGACAGCCTGACTTTTTTTTCCGTCTCTGATTAACATATTTTACTTACTTAACATATTTTTTTAAAAAGTCGGGCTGTCGAATGGCTTGCTGTCTAATAAAAAAGCCAAGCCTTCTATCAGCCCGACTTCTTTTTTTTCCGATTAACGTATTTTACCTATAACGTTGTGGTTGAAAGCTCGTCCATAATTTCGGTGTTTCCGTCATCAAGAAAACCGATTTTCGTGTCGTAGTTTATGGGTTTCCTATAGGATTGATGGTCGACAGCCTGGTGGTTGGGAATTGTATTAAGGTTCGTTTTTACGGGAAAGTAAAGTGGGAAATAAGAATTAAAGTGTAAAAAATTAGATTTTATTTAAATGCTTTTAAAGGGCAAAATTATCATTGTGGGGGGTGGTTTGAACAATTTTGGGGCGGCGTTTAGCGCTTTATCCCTAGTGTAACTTTCCACCCTTGACTTCCAACCTTCATCTATTCTCATTTCCTCTCCTCGAGAACCCCCTCACGAATCACCGACCACTAGGCCCTAACCTCCCCCCCCCTCCCCCCCCAACTTCCACCATCTCCTGTGTTTTTCTATGCTTTAAAAAGAAATGGCGAGGAGTGGTCGGTGAATCAAACTTTTCATGTGGCAGTTGGGCTTGGACTCTACAATGAGGTGGTTAGCAAGACGAGTTGGTGGGATCTGTGGAATTTGTATTTGAGAGTTGAGAGGACAGAGAGTTGTAACATTTACCCCAATGTCAACCCAAGGAAATATCCTATTACTCCCTTAATAAAATCCTCTTTTTTCAATTTCACCCAAGTAATTTTTACTCCCTCAATTTGTTCAAGAAATTTAGGCAAGCCCTCGCTATGAATTCAACGCTCACAAACAAATAACAATAAAATTCCTTACTGGTATATAAAAAGCATTGATAGAACAAACAAAATACTCTTCCACTCATAATAAACTTCAATTGTATTAATTCCAACGACTTACGCAAAACAATAGCAGCACTTTGAATTCAAGGGTTTCTAAAAGCTTCAGTCCCACAAAAATATACTCCCTCCGTCTCCTAAAGATTGCTCAATTTTTATTTATAAAGTCAAAGTTCAAAAATTTTGACCATAAATTCTCATCATGTTATATAAAATAATATATTCAAGTGGGATCTTGTTGGATGCATCTCAATGTAAATTTTTAAAATATCAAGTTTTTATAATTTTTTGTCTTATGAATTTGGAAATAAAAAGGTTCAAAATCGTGTCTTGAAGATCGCAAAAGGTCAAATGGGGCAATCTTTGAGGGACAGATGGAGTAACAAACAAGCCTGGAGAATGGAGAACTGCCCCATACTAACAGGTTTTAGCATACTCGTGTTTAAGGGCCATATAATTGAGATTCTACAAGTAATTCTCATTCTCAGATTCTTCACAAGAAGTTTCTAATTGTCCCAGGGCACAGGATACCAATCTTCAGCGGAGCCTCGTTATAGATACAATCCTCTGAACCCTGCTATAGAAGAGAAAAATCTACTCGAAGCCTCGAATACACCAGCGTATTCCCTACAAAAGACAAGAGGCCAATAAAATGAAAAAATGGTGAGGCAAAACATTCCACAATAACTGCTTTGGCAATTAGCAAGACATTATCCTTGACTAAGAGGAAAATAACAATGCAAAGGGATTTAACAAACCATGGACGGTGGGATATTTTGACAGTTTTTATCAAAGAGCGGAATTGCTTTTAAGAATCCCAAAATCACAAAATGGTTTACAATTACATCACTCAGAAAAACATGCAGTTCTTTGCGTAACCATTGTACCACTAAGTGGTCCTCTCCTGGCCCATATTATGAAGTGCATGCACAAGAACTCCTAATTGAATACAAGATTTTCTTTGTCACTCTCACTGCAACATATTTCTCCAACTAGGATTAATTATCAAGGTTTGTCAGAGAGCATCCTAGCTTATTACAAATTCATCATCTTTTTATAGTTCGACAACAATTAGATTAGGTTTCAGAATTGTATAAGCATATTTTCCACAAGAATCGTACTTCTTAATGAAAATAATAAGGTGCCTTTGCATAAATAATTTTTTTTTTACATGTTTTGATGCAAGAAAAGCACACCCAAGGAAAAAAAAAAAGAAGAAAAAACCTTAACCATTATCAAATAAAAAAAAAAAATCATGATAGGGGATAAACATTAATGTCAATATCATATGAAGATAGCTTTATTAGCATACAATGATCTTTGTTAAAAAAAAAAAGGTTCAAAACACACCTCTTGAAACCATTTGCCTTGACCAGGCTACAACTCTTCTTTCTTTAAACTGCCACAAACATTGCACTCCATAATATTAGGTGTACTATTATCATTAGAAGATGGCAGAGGAGCCAAAGTACCTCCACAGTTTTCTTTATCACACACAAATCTCACAAAAAAATAAGCATGAGGAAAATCATCATCTCCTTCATGATCTATCTCATTGTTCTCCCCATCTGACGGTGACATTTCATCCTCCTCCTCCATGGTATCATCCTCGTCATCTTCATCATCATGGGACCATTTAGCCTCAATCTTGCAACGATCACAAAAACATGAAAAACCATAATCATCTAACAACCTCTTCTGCCTTTGAGGATAACTTAGATTGACCGGAAAATAACTCAAACAAATTTCTTGGCCTTCACGAACATCATGTATCATCCTAATGATCATATTAGTGTTTCCTTCAGTTCCACTGTCAACATAGTCAAAACGGCATGCATTAGGCAGGCAATCGTGGTTGAAGAATGAAGCATTTGGATAAATAGCATAAGCTCTCACTGATCTCTCTCCTTCTGAAAAAGGCTCCATGAGTCCAAAGGCATTGCACCTGTCCTTGGACAACAGAGTAGCGGTAATTTCTACCGATGGAGCTAATAATCCCTCAGGGAAAGGTAGGGCAGAGATGACAGAATGAAGAAAAATGGCAGTATCAGGATCTTTGTCTCCACCCTGAGGCCTACCTCCATCAAGTGACATCAGAGTCTGAAAGGAGGAAGGAGAAACAAAAGCAAGATTAAATGCAGCCACCAAATAACGAGCTTGGACCTGGCGATCCTCAGGCTGCTGGTCAACCAGTACAGGGCAATTTCTTAAAAAACTAAGAGATTGGCACACCCATTGTGTGTGCGAGAAGCCGAGAGCCAAGGACTGGCATTTAGGACTGCAAAAGATAGCATCATCTGGATGAGAACATGAAGGGCATGCCAATGTCCCAACTCCTGAAGCCAAGTGTCTATAGCAATGAGCGCAATATCTGGAGTAAGAAGAACCAGCCCCTAGTTGTTTTTTCAGTGGAAAAGCAGAGTAGGTGAGGATGGGGGAATCTCGGAGAACTATTTGTCCTCCTTTAAGGGGCTGAGATGCCACTAGACCCCTTCCCTTGCCTTCAATGTCCACCAATCTAAGAGTGGTTGGTACGGCGGCATGATTTTCTGCTACAGCCATGGGCAAAGAAAAACAGATTTTCCTCCTGCAGAGAATAAGGCACAATCTTTTAGGTTGTTATGGTAGTTAGTGCCCTAGCAAGGCAATGTTGCTGTTTAACCTGAGTCTCTACAGCCAAAGTTACTCTAATTTGGTTACACATGACAGAAAAACAAGGTATTTGTCCAAGCGTTGGACTAGGCTATTTACAGATATTTGGTCCAGATGAAGTGTCAAGTGTCCAATCCCTTATCAAGAATTCAACCTAGTCCACATCCAATATACGTGCATATCTTAACGCATACTACTGACCTCGTAAACCGACTATTGATTAGAAAAGTTATGAACCTGATTCGACAGACGAATATTCCATCAGACCATTACAGAAATACACTATAGTCACTATTCATAAAAATCCAATCTTATTAACTCCCAAGTGACAGATTTCAATACGCGAACAAATTTGTCAATGCAAGGTTTAAAAATTCAGCAAACTAGAAAACACAAGAAGCATCAGAATATCGGATCCCGTTGTCATGCTTCGGGATATTGGGGGCATTGCTAACAATTTCACAATAAAAAAAAAAACTGACTTGCTTCACTGGTACTCAATACTCATATACCAATTCTGCATTCTAGATCACCAGAAAGTTGCATGTAGCCTGTAGGTCACATCAATCATAGTGGCAAACTGGCAAACCAACATACTCCGTATATGACATAGATATAACATTATTCAATGCAATAAATTCAACATCAAACAACAACATAATAGCAAACCAATCATCAAGAATACAACCCACTCAACTATGTAACCCGGGTTCTCACGTCAGACATAGGTATGTGCGATAGTGTTCAGGATCGAACACGGGTATCAAATTTACATCAATATGACATTAAATTGACAAACAATTTTAAAATTGAACATAAACGAGAAACATTAAATAAAAATCAAATGATATAATTACAGACAAATAGACGATAGAATAATCGATTCTAAGAAGTTAGTGTGTGTTGGAGAGAGAGAGAGAGAGAGTCTGACCCTTTGACGAGCTACAGAATCAGAAGTCCAAGTGATTATCTGAAGACAAAGAGAGGGATAATAGATAGTTGAGTTGAGAGAGTTTGGTGCGGCGAAGTGGGTTGATAGAGTTCACTTAATCACTTATATAGTTTGCTTTGGGCCTATAAGAAATTTGATTTTGTATAGGATTTATTTTTGTATAAATGGGTTATTCAACTAAGTTTCTGGTCAATTTCGGATTCTTTCAAGTCCCTAATATTAGCGCCCATTAACGTAGTTTATCTCTAAAAAACTTCATCGATGTTATGAATTGATTGTGATTCTATTTATGATTGAACTTTCTTATTTGAGAACTTGGTTGGGTACAATTGTGATTCGTTAGAGTTTGAGTAACATTTTCATAATTTTTACGGCATATTAGTTTATTTACTTTGATTCTATTCAACTACTAACGGGATTAAGCCAATTCAACTCATTAATGGGATTAAGCCAATTTAACTCATTGATGGGATTAAGCCAATTTAACTCATTAATGGAATTAAGCCAATTTAACTCATTAATGGGATTAAGTCAATTTAACTCATTAATGGGATTAAGCCAATTTAACTCATTAATGGGATTAAGCCTTACTTGTAGTCCAATTAATATGTTCTAAAGTTTTGAATGTAATTAATCTAAATTTGTTGAAGATTATTCACTATTCAATGAATACGAAGAATGCTGATGATTTTTTTAACTTCAAAAAAATTAAAAGATTGCAATTTTGAAACATTTTTGAGAGGGCTCTTCTTCAATAGTGGTTTCAGCGCTAACGAGTAGTAGTAATATGTTGTTTGTGGAGATTATAGGACTATTTGGGAGCGGTCAACGACATTTTAAGAATGTTTTCTAACACTTAAAATAAGATTTCAATGCATACATATATTATAAATCATATTTTAAGGAGTTGAAATATACCTTTGATGTGTGCTTTAACTATCGAACATAACGAAGGTTAAGAACTACAAATGTAGTCCCTCTAATCAATCCACAAACGCACGTAGAATCACAACGTATGATAGTACACAATTAGCTTCTCTTTTAATGCACGGATAGAGTTTGAGTAGGTTTAGGGTTTTGTGCTCTTTTGAGGTATGTGTAAATATGCAATTTGACCTAATTTGTCTCCTGTATTTACTAATCAATCAAGCACATAAAATCTTAATCCTACTCCTAAATGGCCAGCCTTCCCATTAGATAAATGGACTTAGACAAACTCAATCCATTTGCGTTCATTGTGTGGCTTCAAAGGACCTGGATATATTAGTTATTGGTCTAATCACATTAAACTCACGTATCACAATTGTTTTCTAGAAAAACGTTACAATACTAATTAAAATAACATAATTAATATTTCCATAACGATCATAATATATATTTAATAATTGCGTAAATCAAGGACAGTTCCTTCAGAGACAACTATTGTAAAGCGATTATTCTATACTACTATGCTCAAAGCATTGTCAAATCAGAAATTTCAAGAATCTAGGTACTAGATTGGCATAATATGGAATATTTAAGAGTTTGTTAACTTTTGGTCTACAAAGTCGATTTGATTGTGTAAGTTAAGTTTGACAATAGATGAATTTATGGGGTTTTTTTTTTTTTGCTAAATTTCATGAAAGAACAGTTATTTTTTTCTCTAAATTGATAAAATATTTTACGTCTAAATGAGCAATAATTTTGTGTTAAATTTGTCAAATGAGCAAAATTATTAGTGCTCGTTAATAATCAAGTCACGACTTGATTATTAATGAAAGCTATGAGAGGATTTGAGGGAAGTAAGAAGAGTAATGCATGGATTGCTTTATTTTATTTGGATTAGTTTTGAATGTCTGTGTAGCAAGAGCACGAAGGGAGTATGTAGAAAGAGGTAATTAGAACACAAATTCTATTTAGGGTCAGTGACTATTCTAGTTTCTCACGTGTAAGCCCACCTTGCCATTGTTTCCCAAACCATCAAATGCATCACAAACTTATGTGGTGTTTAGTTTTAATCTTTTGAAATGAGCTTTGAATCCATATATTTGTTGAGTAAATTTTTAAAAGGAGTCACATATTTAAGGATTTTATCTCTTCGAAAACCCCTTTAAAATCCATACATACCCTACCTTTAGATATTCATAATCCATTTCTCAACATTATCAATCCTTAATTTACAAAATAGTGAGGGAGAAGAGAGAAGCCACCATTTTCAGCGGCCACCTTCAATGTTTCGGGCGCCACTATTTTCAACCCCATCTCTACCCTACTCACCACCTCAAAGGCATTACTAATCTCCATATCAGCTACCAACAATCCCATAAAACACTCGTAATATTGCCTTACATAAAAGCCACCTGTTTTCATTCACTAGTACACCGCCTATGAAAACCACCTCCTCTAGTTGCAACCTATCCAAAACCATCGACGAAAATCATTTTTTCATTTCAAATGTTGTTATGAGGGATGAATAGTGAGAGGTTGTGGCGATGGTGGTGGGTGATTTAGGTTACCATGGCTTGGAGACATGATGGTCATGGTAGAGTTGTGACCGTGTATGATAGCTAATGATTCGGTAATAGGAGTGTCTAAGAAAACTTCTTATATTTTGGTTTTTTAAACAAAACAGTTACAAAAACCTCCTTTCTTCATTTCAACTAAATAAAGACATTAAAATGAAATTTTTTGAAATTGCTCAAACATATTTTGCTATAATAAAAGTTAAATGTTACATGCATTTCTATATTTTCTTAAGATAAGTAATTACACTTAAAGACGTTTTTTTTTATCCCTTTATACATATTTAATATCTATTGAATCTCCGTACCGTTTTATTCCAAAATAGCAAAACCACAGGACACCTAAACTTCTTCATTCATCCCAGCATCCCTTCTCTCTCACTTTGGGTTAGCTCAGCTCCCTCATTTAGTCATTAACAGGTAAGCATAGAAGATCAAATCTTTCAATCATACACTCCTATAACTTCTTAAATAAGCAAATCTCATTTCATAATTCTCGTCAAATCACAGAAAATGGTAAATTATGTGTCTTTTATGGTTTGATCAGTGAATCAAATTGTGGGCAACTTTTGAAGAGAGAGAAAATGCAGTTTTTTGGGGCAACGGAGATAAACCCATCACCACCAGCAGTAACAGAAGCAGGAAATAATGCACATATGATATACATTTTCAATCGAAATGGGGTTTGTCTGCTTTACAGGGAATGGAATCGTTCTCTTCGTACTTTGGATGCTCAGCAAGATCAGAAGCTCATGTTTGGTCTCCTCTTTTCCCTCAAATCTCTCACTGCTAAAATGGACCCCACTAGGTTAATTTTGTCCCATTTTTTGGAAATTATTTTGCTGGGTTTTTGATGAATGTTTGGTGTTGATTTGAGAATTCCCGAGATGCCAAATTTTAGATTTTACTGTAAAAAGTAATCATTGATTAATGTGTAAGAATGTGATGACTTAATTGTTGGATTTTAATAATTTGATTGTCTAAGTGCTGTGGAGTAGGTTAACATTAGAAATTTGTTTGAATCATCGGTTGTTGTCAAATTCGTTGTTTTTCTGGTTGCTTCACGCTTGTTTTGATTGTTGAGTATTTGATATATGTGTAAAAAGGTAGCTTTGGAAGGTAATTTCGTGTTTGTTGTGGTGGCTATATTGTTGAATTTTGATAATTTCAATGTCTCGCATAGCAGGGGATGTTAACCATCAAAATTTGTTCGGATTACCTGTTTTGGATGTTTGATTCCTAGTTTTACGGATGCTTCACATGTTGATTTTATTGAAATTTATGATAATGGAACAGTGCGGAAAAGGGTAACCTTGGAGTGCCTCAATTGCCTGGCCAGGGGTGTTCATTTCACAGTTTTCGCACCAATACCTACAAACTTAGTTTCATGGAAACTCCATCAGGAATAAAGGTAGATCTGCATGGTTTTGCCTCCAGTTGTGCCTTAATATTTTGTTTGTATTTCTTTGATTGTTTTTTAGAAGTCAGATGGTTGGTCTTTTCTGTTAAATTATCTTGTTTGATGCCTTTCATTGTATTGCATTGAAACCCTATATTTTAGGCTTCGATCACCCAGAACATAACCCCATTATTGTTTAGCTTAAGTTACCATTAGCTTGAGAAGTTTTGGCTGCTTAATAATAGGTTGATGATTTTGGACTGCAGGAGTAGAATCTAAAGTTCTATTTTGAACAGATTAATTTTAAATCCAAAATTCAAAGTTCATGTTATCGGCAGAATAACTTTCCGATCACTAAATCACCAGTGGTCTGCTCTAGTAGCTAATCAACATCCCCTTTATCAATGTAGCTGGACCATGCTTTTCCCTTGATGGCAGATGTTTGATGAAAACTTGACCTCCCTGCAAGTTCTTTTTGTTACGTATATGGAGAAGCATTTGGTCCTGTTCTTTGTAGGACAATAAGCTGGAATTAGAAGTTGTGATTCTAATTTGGATATTAGGAGAAAGAAACTGAAGTCACATATTGTCGAATGTACAAGTACCAATTGAGATGAAAGACTTTTCATTATTGAAGTATTTTTGGTATTTAAAAAGCCATAAATCATTAACCTTGGATATCTTATCTCATACTATACAAAGAGTGAAAGTTGTAAGAGATAACTGAAGCAAGGATTGACAATGAACCTTCAAAGTTGTTTTAAGTGTGTAAACAATACCACCCTGTTTTACACCATCTTGGAACTATCCCCTTGTTCTATTCAAATGTGGGTATGTATAGTTGTGCTTCATGATAATATATGAGCAGTAGAGGACAATTTAGTAGGACATTCAATTTAATCAAATCTTTTCTATCTTGATCCCTCTTGTTTTGGTGAGGTCATGCCTTATTGATTTTGAGGACCTCTTTTATTTTTTTTACTTTAGGGTGTTGTTGTGAGAAGTTTATTTTGCAATGTGATAATCTTAGGCTGAAAATAAGTTAAGCTAACACTAATAACAGAAATATTAAAATATAAATAAATTATAATGAGTTGAAAATTTCTTAATTTTCTACCTCTATTAATTTAGCATTAGAATTCCATATATATATATATATATATATATATATATATATATTGTAACTTGATATTGTTTTCAATATATCCAATAAAAAATACAATTAACTTCTTCAGCATTCTCTATTATTTATTATTATATAAAGTAGGTGCTGCAGCTCTGTTAATTTTACACATACCAATTTCAATATAAATCTTACATTTAGATCCTAATACGGTAATACCCATTACACTTCCACTGTCTCCTACAAATTTGGTATTTTAGCTACATATGGCTACAAGCAATTCAACCCCATTTTTCTTATTTTCACAACCAACGCTTCCAATCTTTGGTGGAGGACATTATGACTATTGGAGTCAAATGCAAACATTTTTTTATGTCTCAAGATTTATGGGAGCTCTTGAAACAAGGCTACAAAGATGTTTCGGAAAATCCTAGTGAAGGACGACAAAAAATTACAAGGAAAACAAGAAGAAAGAAGCACTTGAATTACAATATATTCTTGCAGCAATAAATAAAATAATATTTTCTCACTTATATGGATCGAAAAAATCCAAAGAAGCTTGGGATAAATTACTACAGGAATTTTAAGGAAATGAAAAAGTTGTTGCAATTAGAATGCAAAATTTATGGACGGAATTTGATAACTTGGAAATGAAATAGGCTGAAAATATTGAAGTTTATTTTTCTCGAGTCACGGAGATATTTAATCAAATCAGAAGTTTCGATGACACCATAGAAGAAAAGAGAGTTGTTTGGAAAGTATTGAGAATTATGACTCTTAAATATGATTATGCTTTCTTTTATAATTGAAGAGGCAAAAAACTTGTCATCAATCACCATGTATGAGTTGACGGGATCTTTAGAATCTCTTGAGCGAAGATGAAAAAAAATACAAATGTCGATGACCGTTGATTAAGCATTTCAATATCAATTGAATAGTGCTAACAAACATTATCATAAAGAATTAGAGAAATGAGGGGGAAACCAAAGAAGATATCAATATGGAAGAGGTCGTGGCACCCAAAATATTGGTCATGGCCGCGGAAAATTTTGAAATGTGATAATCTTAGGCTAAGAATAAGTTAAGTAAACAATAATAATAGAAATAGTAAAATCTAAATAAATTATAAATCGTAGAGTTTTCTTAATTTTCTACCTATATTAATTTAGCATTAGAATTCCCTATATATTTTGTAATTTGATGTCATTTCAATATATTCAATATGTTATAACAATTAAACTTATTCAACATTCTCTATTATTCATTGTTATGTAGAGTAGGTGCTTCAACTCTACTTGTTTTACATATATTATTTTCAATATACATCTTATATTTAGATCCTAACACCCATTATACTTCCGCTGTCACCAACATTTGTGTATAGTGTATATGTAGGATAACCACATTGTATGCTGTCTTTGATGGAGTATAAGATGTTCTATTATAACTAATCTTATGTCGGAATTTATTTCTTTGCTTTATTTCTGTTTGCGCAGCTTATCTTGGTCACTCATCCTAAGACTGGTGATCTACGAGAATCATTAAAGTACATTTACAACTTGTATGTTGAATATGTTGTCAAGAATCCGCTTTATACTCCTGGAACTTCAATCAAGTGAGTGACTTATATTTTACAATACTAAAAGAGTTGTGTTTTGTCTTACCTGTAAATGATTTTATCTGTTTTCTTAACACTTTTTCTCTAATGTACCTCTAGCTCTTCAGACTTATCCTTGAATAATTTAATCTGCTTGTGACTGTTAAATAGCTTGTTTGAAATGGCTAGAAGGATTTCGCTCCAATACTTGTTTAATGCTTTGGCTATGATGTCTTCACATTTGTTTTAAAAAAATTGACGTTGTTGTGCCTTTCCTAGTGGATCATTTAATACGTGAACAGGATCCGATATCTTGTGTGAACTCTTTTTCTGTTGAAGAAACCCTTCTTGTATCTGGTTTTTCAACGGCTACTGTCTCAACTAGTTTTTATTCCCCCTCTAAGCTCCTCTTTTTTGTCTATAAGAGGCCCCTTAGGCTTTTAGTGTTGTTGATCTTAGGAGAAGGCAAATAGTCATGGTGTATTTTACATGAATAATCAATGATTTTGGTGTCTTAAAGAGAGTGAGTAGTTGGAGAAGGGGATTTGGTCATTAAGATTCAAGAGTGTTTCTTTTCAACTCCAAGGGGGGAGGAGTTATCTGTGTTGGACAAAATTGTTGGACAAAATCGATATCTTCAGAGAATTAAGCTACAAATCAGGCAAGATCAACATAAAAATAAATCAAATCACATTAGTCAATAGCTTACCTTTGATATACTTTACATAAATCAAATTAGCCATAATATGTGTATGTATCTTAGGAAACAAATGTAGTATATAACCAAGGCTTCTAATCTTCATTGAATATACAAGAAATCAGTTAAAACACATACAAAACCCGAATTTTACATGGTATCAGAATAGGTGAGGTTCTGCTTCATCATTTATCATGGAAGAAGATGATGCCCAATCATCAACAATCAACCAAACAGATTGTCCCTTTACTACAGAACAATTGTGGCAATTTTTTCAAAAATTAAAACCCAACAAACCGTCTACAGAAAAGATAAACAATCAATCAGTCAACCTCTCCGAAAAACTCAATCACGATAACTTCACCAAATGGTCCAAATTCATGAAACTGGCCATAAGTGGGAGGGGGAAGCTTAGTCACATCACTGCTCCTCCACCGTCCCACAATGATCCAAGCTACATAAAATGGGTCCAGCAAGATTCCTATGTAATTACATGGATCTTGGAAAATATCGAGCCAGCCTAGTGAATCAGTTTCTCGATTATCCAACAGCTACAGAACTGTGGAGTGGACTAGAATCACTTTATAGCAGTGGTCACGATGGATTATAGATCTATGACCTCATGACAAAGGCAAATACTCTCAAGTAAGGCACAAACAACATAGAGGTGTTCTATGGAAAGCTCGTGGCTCTCGAGAACTGAAAGGAGATAGACCGATGAGTTCCAAACCCAATGGCGTGCTCAGATTACAAGAACGTATACAACCAATTGAATAAGAGGATAAGAATGTACCAGTTTTTAGCAGGGCTAAATGAAACCTTCGACAAGGATCGAAGAGATTTGGTGAACAGGGACCCCTTACCTTCACCCGACGAGGCCTATGCAACAATACGAAGAGAAGTAGCCCGGAGAGAGATCATGACAACATATCACATAACCCCAAGCACGAATCAAGGAGGTATTGGAAGTGGGTTGGCCACAACAAAACCTCGGTGGGGAAGAAATGGACCATACCGAAAAGAAGAAGATAAATCTTACCTGTGATGCACTCATTGCGGAGGAACAAAGCACACTAAGGAAGGGTGCTTTAAGTTAATTGGATACCTGGAATGGTGGGGAGAGAGGAAGAAGAAAGGGAGACCACAAAGCAACAATGGAGGAGCGGACACAGCAAAACAGGGTGAAGAAGATGAAACTCAGAAAACCGAGGAAGAGGAAAAAGGTGGAGTAGCTATGGTGGCCTCAACAACAAAAGCAGGTAATGAAATTCTAGGGTTTAAAACCCTAGGTTCCCTTTTTATCACACAAACATGTGATGTGCAGGACCGATCCAAGAGGGAAAATGAAGGCTTAGGCTTTCATTTGCACGTAGGCCCATTACAATTGTCCAACAAATTTGAAGCCCTTGCTAACATGGAGTATCAAGAAAAAACGACCCTTGTAACAAAAACCCGAGATAAGGAGAACCGATGGATACTTCACTGTGGAGCAATAAACACGATGACCTTTGATATTGAAGATTTTCGGAAAATGGGTAAAACAGACATTAAACACATTCAGACATCAAATGGAGATTTGTCAGGGACCTGTGAGTGTTCAAATCTCCTCTGAAATCGCATTAACAAACTGTCTTTATGTCCCTACATTATCGCATAAGTTACTTTCAATTAGCCAATTAATGGAGGAATTAAATTGTATTATACTAATTTATCCTCTATTTTGCCTTTTACAGGATATTCAGACAGGGAGGATACTTGGACGGGTACTGAAGAAAATGGTATATATTGTGTCGATGAAGTATCTCAACGAGGCAAAGCAGCGCTAGCTCATAGAACGGTGGATCGACAATTATGGTTATGGCACCGGCAGTTAGGTCATCCCTCTCTTGGATATTTAGAGTACTTATTTCCATCTTTTTCTAAGCATTCGAAGAACTTTAGTTGTGAAACTTGTATTAAAGCAAAAAGTCATCGGCAAACTTTTCGTCTGAATAATTCTAAAACTGAGAAACTGACATTCCTTTTCAATTAGTTCATTCAGATTTATGGGGCCTAGCACCCGAAATCAGAAAAAATGGCTTAGTTTACTATGTTATTTTTTTTATTGATGACTGCACTTGGACGACTTGGGTATATTTTTTAAGAAAAAAATCAGAGGTATATGATAAATTTGTGAATTTTTATGCCCTCGTCCAAACACAATACCAAAAGCAAATACAAATTTTAAGGACTGATAATGGGGGAGAGAATGTAAATACAGACATGAGAAATTTCTGTGAAAAAAAGGAATAGTACATCAAACTACTTGTCCCTATACACCACAACAAAACGGGGTAGCTGAAAGGAAAAACCGAACTCTTATGGAAATTACTCGTGCCATGATGATTGAATCCCAAACCAAAATACTTTTGGCCCGAAGCTGTAGCAACTGCTACTTCACTAATAGATTACCCTAAAAACTCCCTTGAAGCAGCTCACGCAATATACTACCATTTCTCATCCTTTGATCTCCCAACCCGAATATTTGGGTGTACAGTCTTTGTTCATGTACCCAAAACAAACAGAACCAAACTAGATCCTTGTGCCATAAAATGTGTGTTCTTGGGATATAGACCAAACCAAAAGGGTTACAGGTGTTTTGACCCAATTTCTTCACAATACCAAAAGCAAATACAAATTTTAAGGACTGATAATGGGGGTGAGAATGTAAATACTGACATGAGAAATTTCTGTGAAAAAAAGGAATAGTACATCAAACTACTTGTCCCTATACACCACAACAAAACGGGCAGCTGAAAGGAAAAACCTAACTCTTATGGAAATTACTCATTGTCCCCCTTCGAAGATCCCGAGGTAAAAATTTCTCCAAAAGATGGTGATATTGAATTAACAAATGATGTGTAAGGAGATAAAACAGATTGTCTGCAGGGAAAAACAGAGATCAACGAACTTCCTGCTCGAAGCACAAGAGGAATTCCTCCCAAAAGATATGAGCCAGAGTATATACCGAGAAAATCAAGCTACCTAGTAGCTCAAGTTGCCAGGGGAATATTGTCTCAAGGGGCAAAACCATTTAACACTACTTCGTACTCAGCCAAGATCAGCCTAAAAATAAATCAAATCACATTAGTCAATAGATTACCTTTGATATACTTTACATAAATCAAATTAGCCATAATATGACAAATGTAGTATATAACCAAGGCTTGTAATCTTCATTGAATATACAAGAAATCAGTTAAACACATACAAAACCAGAGTTTTACAATCTGAATTTCCTTGGTAGGTCATTTTTTTCTGAATTAATGATAGCATGTACCGTATATTGATTTTCCATCAATATCCAAATCATTTCAAGAAATGTGGGAGTTGGTAGAGTGGACACATTGAAAGATGTGCATTCATCTGTTGTTTCTTTACTGATTTTGGGACACAATGAGTACTTGAGTAGCTTTGGTCCTAACAGCTTGTCAGAACTATGGTCATCTAAAGTAATCTAGTCCTAATACATCTACTTGAGAGTTGAGAACTTAAACCCTCTTCCCGTTGCTGTTTGAGGCTTTGAGCCATATTGGTAAAGGACTCAGAAAAAAATTGTATTGTACTAGAAAATGTAATTCCGGATGAGATGGACTGGATAAGTGGTCTAGTGTGTGGGCCTAGTAATGAGACACCGTACAGTTTAATGAATTTGATGATATGCTGTTAAAATTTGCTTGGCTAGTTGATATTTGAAACACATGGTTTTTGTTCGGGCTTAGAAACCTTAATAGCTTCTATGCTTGATATTGAGCTTAATTATGTGATTCTGTAGCATTATGTTGAGAGTATAAATACAGTATGATGTTGTACATGCAAAACAGAATGACAGAAATAAAAAAAACCACATTTTCTGATATATCTTCAAATTCTCTCCTTCCTTCCTCTTTTCTTCTGCATATGTGAATGAATCTCGTCTGATCTTCATGGTATCAGAGCCACGGGAATCCAGATAAAGTTCTTGTTCGATTGATACAAGATTCTTGAAGTTTGATGAAAATGGGTATGAAACCCATTTTTTGATTTCATCCGATTGATCGAATTTTCGTTGATAGTGTTCTTCCTTCTTCTTTTGTGCGTGATTCTTTCTCTCTTGCAAAGTTTTTCCAATGAATATGAAGTCAAGTGCAATTGCAAATTCATCAGTGAATTTCAACGACCCATACTACTTGTTTAATGGAGATCATCCCGGCATGCAGCTTGGCAATCACATCCTAATTGGTTCTAATTACATCAATTGGTCTTGGACGGTTAAGATGGCCTTGATTGTTCGAAACAAACTCGGTTTTATTGATGGAACGTTGATTCAACCTGATGTGGAGTCGTCATATTACCAAAAATGGTTGAGGAATGATTACATGGTGATGCCCTGGCTAATCAACTCTATGAGTAAAACTTTGGCTGATAGTTTTGTGTTTGTGAACTCCTTAACAAAATTATGGAAGGAAATTCATGAGAGGTTTGGTCAGACTAATGGACCTCAGTTGTTCGAATTACATCGGAGTTTGATGTCAATCAGCCAAGAAAACTCAAGTATAGCAGAGTATTATGGACGTATGAAGGCAATTGGGGACCAATTGCAAATTCTAGAGGGTTTTCCAGATTGTAATTGTGGCGCCATAAAACTATGTAGCTGTGGTTTTCTAAAGAAGATTCTTGAGGCTGATCAAAGAAAGAAATTGTTTCAGTAGCTTAATGGCCTTAACAAGGAGTATGATCAAGTTAAGACTAATTTTCTCAGCACTAATTCTTTACCTATTCTTAACAAAGTGTATTATATGCTGCAACAAATTGAGCAACAATACAAGCTGAATTCTGGATCTTCAATGATCGAGGTGAGTGCCTTGAATGCTGTAAGATCAACATAAAAGAATACAAACAATCTGAATCCTGGCTACAAAAAGGACTCCAAAAGGCCTTATAATGATTCTATTTGTGATCATTGTAAGAATAAAGGGCACATAATCAAGGAGTGTTTCCATCTTAATGGCTTTCCTAAGTGGTACACAACATTGAAAAACAAGAATCGAGCATCTTATTCAAAAGTCTTGAATCAACGTTTTGCTGGAAATACTCACTTCCTCTCTGTCTCTCCTGTTTTCTCACTGATTTCTTCTGCATGTGTGAATGAATCTTGTCTGATCTTCACTTGAGTAACCTTATTATAAAAAAGTCAGAGATAATTCTGTACATGTCATGTAGAAGAATTTGCAAGCTTGTCTAAACAACTTGACCTAGATGGTGTTGTAAACTTATCAATTTATGGGCTAAACCTGTCTATACAACTAGGAATGACAATGAATCGAAGTCAGAGCAGAACCAACAAAATCCGAATCCGATCTGACAAGTTCGCAGTCCTTAATTTTGGATCCGAATCAGACTCCGAATCCACAAACTCCGACTCCGACTCCAATTCCTCGGACTTCCGAATCCGATCCGATTCGTCAGAGCTCCAAATCCGATCCGTCAGACCTTCAAATTCAATCCAAAATTTAATATTTTCTTACCTATTTTTTTGTTAATATCATTACTAATACTATAATTTATTTATAATATATAAAGTAAATTAAAAAAAAATTATATAACACAAGCAAATACCATGGTTTATTTATTTATCTTGGGTTATTATATTTGGCCTTTTTTTAATACTAGTCTTGATACTACTCATTCGGATTGAACTATCGAACTCGGATCACAATCGGGTCGGATGTAATACAATATCCGAATCCGACTCATCTCCAATTCGGAGTCGGAGTTTTTTTATCGGAGTCGGAGTATTTTTAAACGGTTTTGGATTGGGCTTTTTCCTTCGGATCTGATCGGACTCGGTTCGGATTCGGATTGATTTGCCATCCCTATATACAACCTGTCCTGTGAATTCTTTAGTTTATGGGCTAATTGTGCCTCTAATTCATAGTTCCTGGCAAGGTAGAAGAGCATGGAGTTATGATCCCTTTTAGCATCATTAAGCTGAGTAATTAAAGCTGAAAATTTTCTTCCTATTTAAAAGAGTTTTGCTTGGTTAGTTGGCCAACATCTGATAAATTGGGAACCTGCTGTTGTCTGCTGTATGTCTCAACTCTCAAGGCATGCCTACCATGCTTGTAGACGTATAGTTGTGATGTACAGTTGAGCGGTAGAAACCTTTACTTATTCTTTCCTTTTTCTATGAAATCTGTGTCTATTTTTAGCACCTACTGGGTACTGGGTACTGGGTCCTTTTTCTTCTGAACTAATCAGAGAATGGAAAACCTACAAATTTTTTGTTCACTGCCATCTCTATCCTCATGTAGATCAGATGCTATCATGTACTCTTATCTTATTAGGTCCTTCCCAATAGGTTCTCATGACTAATATTTTGAGCTATGTATGCTTGCCATTGATCCGATATTATGATCTATGTCTTTATTACTCTTTAGTGATTGACCTGATCGTGCTATTTGCGCTACTGCTACAAGAGTCATTCCATCTCCAGGAAAGGCTTGAAGCTATGATGTTTGGAATCGGAGTTGAGTGTCAGACTTAGAAATGGGCCCAAGTGGATATGAAGATGTGGGACATGATATTAGAGTCCAAATTTATGATCGGGACTCGTGGTCAAAGATTCTTTCCTTGGTTATATATTAGTACTTCATATTCATTCTTCCCTTTTTTAACAAAATTAAAATGTCCCAGTGTTCCTTGTCCATACCCATTTGAAATGAAGGGTCCTAGCATCATAGGCTTGAAGAGCGGCTCTGTAGCCTGGCTCTCTTAAGCCTGAAATTTGTAAATGGATTATCGGGAGAAACCTTGTCAGTAGTACTAGTTTCATACTCTCTTTAATAGCTATAAAGCCTGTTATAGAGGTATGGAAAACATCATCCTGCTTTGCTGAGTTTTGTAGAAGGATCCCACTAGTGTGTTTGTTGATATGGGGCACAAGCACAATTTGAATGGATAGCACAGGTTATGGGTTCTTTAATTTATTCGTTCTTATATCAAAGTATTGATAATTTATTCGTTCTTATATCAAAGTATTGAACTCTTAGTTTTTGGTACTGATTCTTAATCTGCCTTCTTAACTTTTTCAAGTCTTCATCAACTTGTATGCTATGGTTTTGTTTAAAATGTTGCTAAACACTTTACCCTTTCGTATATCGTAAAATATTTGAATGAATTTTTTTTAGTTCTAAATATGTTTTGATCCTCTACTTAGTTATCAATTATCAAAGGTTGAAAATGATCGTTGTATTGGTACTAATTATGCACACATTTCCTCTAACTTTCTTAGGTATGAGCTGTTCAACACGACTCTAGATCAATATGTCCGAGGCCTGGGTTAATGTTTGAAAGAGGGCTCAGCCAGAGTTCACTGCAAATTATCTTTGACTTCTGTTAGGTATTGAGTTTCCTGAAAGCAAGGAAATTTATACTAAGGTTGAAAAAGTGTAGTGTCTATCCTTTTGCTTGTATATTCTCAAGGGTTTGGCACTCGATCACTAGATATACGCAAAGTTGTTTAATTAAATTTTGTAGTAGGATCCATTGTTCTGGTTTTATTGATATTTTGGATGTACTTTGGTCAAGTGATTGAGCAGCACATTGTGAACTTATGATGAAGGATTTAATGAAGCACACGAGCATTTCTGTCAAATAGTGTCTATGACTGTACAAAATCTCGCATGGACCCGGTCCAAACTATGGCTATATCTTGTATATTCTATTGAATTATATTGTGTTATTTACACAGATACTCACAGCTATAAGACTTTATTTGTTCATTTCTTAGTCCTCCTCTAAGCCCTATTAGTTTCGAACTATTCATAGGTAATTTATGGAGGACTTAATCTCTGCCATGTCTTATCCAACTATACGACCTCAATCCTAATCCCCTTCAGTTTCGATGGCAGGTTTACAGCTTGCTATCTCTAACCCTTTAGCCTTTCTAACAGTGGATAAAAAGTCTCGGAAACTCAACCATTCCGAGTGTAACAATTGGTTTTAGAAAAGAGAAGTGTTGCTTCTTACATCAAACCAACAATCTGTTAACCATGTATAGCTGGATATGAATAATTAGCTTTCTAGCAAGTAAGTTCGCTTTGTTCTCAAAGATTTGACAAACTCCATTAATTATCACTCACATGCCTCGTATATAATATATAACGCAAGTTGAATGCAAAACAACTCTAACATAGCTCAAAAGAAAACCCGTAGGCAGTTCGTTGAGAATTTGGTTATTCTACCCAAATCCAGTTGTTGTGAGAATTAACAATTACAAGGGCATTCCCTTGGAAACCCTTTTGTTTAGTGATAGTAAATTTTACATTGCTTAGTTATGTAAGAAATTTAAAGTAGTAATAGCGCTTAAGTGCTTGACGAACTATCTACTACACTATTATCGATTACCGTCGTAGATTGATCAAATGAGGGAACATGTTTAATTTCATCCTACAAACTTCATATGATATTATGCAGAATCGTTTCATTTAGCTATTGAATATAATTGTACATAAACTAAGTCATGTAAGATTTAATATCCAAATTAAGAGTAATAGTTTTGATGTTACTAAGCACATCAAACTAACGCCTATTTATTTTATTTGCACATTTCGTAGAGAGCAAGTCTGGTTGAAGATCAGTTGGCAACAGCGACGCGTGCACTGTCTTTCAACAGAGGCTTGAATTGTTTCAGCTTCTGCTAGTTCATCCATTCCTTAACCCATACTTTGGCTTCATACTTGTTCATCAAGCAACCATTAGATGCCTCGAGTCCAATGTAGTACATCATACCAGCAACCAGTTGTTCTGCTGAAAAAGCCTTAATCTACACGGCAAGCTAAACATTAGGTACTTCAGTTTAAACTTTTGAACCATTAATCTACTCATTTGATGAATTACAAATGAACTCCCGTAAGCAAATAGACATAGTAATAATTTTAGCACAACCATACATTGATGTAATACCTATGACAGTAAGAAAAGAGAAAAGTAGCTTACAAGTTCCTTGTACTCCTGAATAGCCCAAGCAGCAAGCTCTTGGATTTTGGGGCAGATTGTGTTGACAGGCTTCCATCCTCCGGGTAAGCCTGCTTGAGCAGAGCAACTCATTTTTGGGTATGATAAGTGTAGTATGTGGTATGTTTGTGTCTGTTGGATTATAGTTTAGAAACACACCCAATTTTACTCTTGTCAACTTAGTTCTTAACTTTACATGTTGCTCTCATTATCCGAGTGCAATTAATTTCGTGGATCAATACTTGAAACAAAGTATTGGTGGATGTAAAAAGAAGGTATTAGCAAGGGATAAACTATTCTCCTACAATAGAGAAATACTTTTACACAAATTTTTTGGGTATGCATGTCCTCATTGATTATTGCTTTCCGTTAAAAATAGAATATGAGATGAATGTGATTTTTCCTACGCCACCAGAATAGTTAAATATTGCCTCTTCACAATACCACATAATTTCAATTGAAAAAAAATTATAATTGTTGGACATTTTTCATATTTAACAAAACATCACCTGACCTCCATATCATTCTTATTAATCGCAATTTCTGACAGGCCTATTGGAAGCTAAACCTGTAAAAGATCGCCTTCTGTAGAATTATAACTTTTTAAGTTCCAACAAATGAGAGTGCGAACTTTTCTTTAGTTATACTAGCAACTACTTTCAGTCATGTCTTTTACAAATTAATAGGTGAACAATCAGGATGAAAACATAACATCAGCCTACAAAATGAAGTTTACTGAAACTCAAATTCTATAAATTTGGTCTTAATCAGGAGGGAATGTTTAACCACCACCAACAATTAATTGAGAGACTGAATCAAAACACAATGATCAACATCAAGTTGAGCCAAAGAAAAGCAACATCTTCAAAACCAAACAGAGAAGCTGAAGCAAAAGGAGAAGAAAATACTAAACCGCAGGTACTTGAGCAGGAATTCCCTTCAGTTAAAAAAGAACGGGCAATTTGTGCTTAAACTTGTGTTCTCAAAGCTGAACTACACAGCTGATAAGGAAGTCTTTTGGTTAATTTGAACAAGGTACACTCAAATATGCTATTTGACCTTGTTTCGAGGAGGAATACCCAGTCCTGTCCTAATATTAGCACCAGCTTCTTTCAGATCTTCCACCTAAAAAAGATGATCAGCTATTAGGATAGACTAATCAAGGTTCAATGATATATTACATGATACATTTATAGACAAGAAATTAGGACTCAAACAACAACAAACACAGATGATAAGCCAGATAAGATCAGAAGAGAGTATGCTTTAAGTATTAAGCAAAATGTGTAGGAAAATGGTAAAAGAGCTATTCACTTGAAATCATTGAACTGAATCAGTCAAAAGCAGCAGAAAATATAAAGCGAAGTCAAGACCTTTATGAGATAAATTCAGATGCAGCACAAGCAACCAACTTAGGTTATTCTCTGAATACAATTAATAATGGCAAAATGGTAAAGACCTCAACTATGAAGGAAAAAAGTAGAGCACGGGACCTGGATAGAGCATTGTAAAACTTATACAAACAACTAATCAAATGCAACGATGCAATTCCTTCCCTCCTCACAAGAAAAGAGAAGGATGGTGAACACTTTTTAAATTCCTGCTAAAGATAGACAATCGCACACCTCTTTACATCAAAATCACCACTCGAAGAATTCAGAATGGCAAGCCTTCAGCATTGAGCTCATAGATAAATATTGAGTATACTCACATTACACTCATTGAGCCTTAACTGCCCCTAGGCAATAATTAACAACAGCTTATCCTATCACCAATTCTGAAATTCAATCACTACAGCATACTCGATATGAGTCGCTTCCTCATGATACTATGTACTACTCGACCGTTTCACTGCCTTTGTTAGAGGGATTCATATTTTCCTCAATCCAAGAAATAGGAAACTAAACAATTTATCAAGGTTCACATGGGAGTGCAGAAACAGAACAGAAAAGGGATTCACAACTTCAAAACATCAAGATCACAACTATACTTCATATTTTTCAAAAAGCATCAATTATCAACATAACAAGCATGAAAATTTTCAATTCAAAATTCAGCTTACACGGTAAATAAAATTCTTAGAACAAACTAACCCCATATCGTAATTTCTCACCAGATCAAAATTACCCAAAAGGGTAACTACCAAATCCCAACATGATAAAACCCACATCAATATTTCAGCATTTTATAAGTTAACGAAATTTGAACCTGAAAAATCTAAATTTTCCTTCAAAATTAGAAGAATGGGATAAAAGAAACGCTCACATTATGTACGCCGGAGGCGTTGAGGGCGCCAACGGAGGCGGTGGCGACAGCTCCGACGAAGAGAGAGGCGATGCCGAATGCTTTGGCTGGCATGAACCTGCCATCTCCGGCGTACCCTTTCTTGAAGGCCCTGATCGCCCACCCTAATTGGACGGTGCTAGCGATGCCCCACCACCAGTGAGACCCGCTTGGGCCCCACGGTGACTCCTCAAGCCCAAGTCTGACTCCGTCGCTGTTGCTGACGCTGCTACTAGTGTTCTCCTCCATTTTCAACTCATTTTTAGTCGCTCTAAATTAAAATATCCAACTAGTTTGTTCTAAATTTAAAAAGTGGAAAATTATTAGAATTACAAAAAGTAACGATGGTATTAGATAAAACATGTCACGATGTTTCATTAGTGTGAGAAACTACTATATTAACCTTATCTCTTATATACCTATCCGTCTTTTCAATTTCAACAATTACTATAGTTCATTTCAATAATTGTCATTATAAGGACCTCAATTGTAACCAATTCTTTTTTTATTAATCCAAATCCCGATCTACGGACTTGCAACTCAAAATCTTATACCTAATTATTTTATTCTCACTTTATATATTTATTCTCTATACTTGTCAATCTTAACATCACCTTCATGATAACCACCATAGTACAATATCTACGACCTTCACAACGACCACCATATCCTTCACTGCGGAGGTCATGAATAAAATTTCAGATTTTAATTTAGTGATGCTTCTATTGAAAATGTTGTAAAAGATTTGAAGGGTGAGAGAGGGTAGAATAAGTTATAAGTGTAGGCATAAAAAAGTCTAAAAAAAAGACATTGGATACTTGAGATCATAATAATCTCTATATCTAGAGATCAAATTTTATATATTTGAGATAATGAGTTTTATACCTTAAATCATAAGCTTTATACCTAAGTTATATACTCTATACCTAATAATCTGTATACTTGAGATCAAATCTTATATATGTATGGGATCATAAGTTCTATATATATGAGATTATAAGTTCTATATTTGATATCATAATTTTTATACCCAAAAGCATATTTTATATAACTACGATTATAAGCTCCGTACATGATATTATAAGTTATATATCTGATATTATAATTTCTATACTTGAGAGCATATTTTATATACCTGAGATTATAAACTCTATATCTGATATTATAAACTCTATATATAATATCATAATTTATATATTTGAAATCATCATCTCTATACATGATATTTTAAGTTCTATAACTGATATTATAATATAAACTATATAATTAAAATCAACATTTTTATTTAAAATCATAAATTCTATATATGAGATCATAATTTTTGTTTTTAAAGACATGTAAACTGGTCATACATTATGTTGCTACTTGGTGAATCTGCAAGTTCAAAGTCAAATAGGGTGCTTCTTTGCCTGACCAGGAAATTAACATTAGGTGCAGTATCAAATCCAAGATGTGATCTTCAAAAGTAAGGGGGCAAAAACTGACCTAATACGCTAACCCGACTTGAACCCAACCCGTTTATAAAGGGTTGGGTTGAAATTTTCAACCCAATTAATTTAATGGTTCCATCCAACCCAACCCGATTAATAAAAAGGTTAAGTCGGATTGAAATTTTCAACCCTATTTCAGCCCAATCCGACTTATTTTACTATTGGGTTTGATTTTTATATTTGGGTCGGATTTAATTAATATGAGTCATAAACTCAAGTCATAATTACCATCGGTCAACCATAGTTTCTACTTTCTATTTGCATTCTACCACTCTACCTCTTCACTCTTAGTCTTCAATTTTTCATTTTTTTCATCTATTCGTGCCTTTTTCTTCATTTTTCTGTACTCTCTACCTCTTCTTAATATAATGTCAAGTTTTTTTATTTTGGTTGTATTAAGACTTTGTTAAGATTTAAAATTTTTATTTTGCATTGCTTAGAACTTAAAAAATTAAAAACTCAAATGACTTTTACTTATTAAACAGGTTGGATTGGGTCAACCAAAACCTATACCGGGTTAGGTTAAAATTTTCAACCCATTTAATAAACAGGTTGAGTTTGGGTTGATATATTTAAATCCGAACCCAAATGGATTAAATCCAAACCCAACCCAACTCATTGCCACCCCTAATCAAATGTAAGAACACAAGTAGACAACCTAGCCTTATCATACCACGTTGTTCAGTTATCGCGACAAGTCTGAGATCATTGAAGACGAGAAGCAAACTCCCTGGATAAGACGACTTAAGATTAAAAAAACCGTGATGAATTGATCCCTCCTACAGTCTACAGAGCTACTCAAGTTGGCAATCACACTTAGTAATTCAGACGGCAACTTTGCAAAGATGGAAATGTAACTCATCGTAGGTAATGGCATATGTAACAAAGAAAACTTCTGACAATCACATTACAAAACTACAAGTCTACAACCATGCACCTAGCAGTTAAATGACAAAAAGCTGTTCAACTATGGATGTAATTTTGGATTCTAGATTCTGAAGAAGACAAGGCCATTACAGGGGAGAAAAAGCTTAAGAGGCACCGACATAATGATTAACCTTGGATAATCTCAGTCGAAGTACTCCGTTATATGGTATTGATAAACAAGTTTATGACAATATACAGAATATGTTGTGGCTGAGTGAAACTTCTGAAAGTTCGTGCAGGAACTGAGCATTGAACATGTATACAAAAACTTTTCAACAGCTGATTGTAGTCTTACTCGACAGATCTCATTGTATCTCCTAATTTTTACAAATCTTTCTAGGGCAAATATTTGAAATATTCACCTGATGTACCTTCAAATATAAGTCAACTAGCAATCCATACAAAGCAGCTGAATTTTTCCCCTGCTCAAAGATGTGATGTGACCCACTGCCTGTCCTTCAATAAAATTGCGAGCAGGAACTGTACAGCTAATGTACCTAAAGATTGCAAGTTCTGAAAAAACGATAACTCCCTCCAACCACAACAAAAGGCATATGCATATAAAGTTATACACTACTCTGAGTCTCTGATACGTGAAGGATAACTGTCACGATTCCTGAAACATATGGTAGGATGATCAAGCATATCCCCACTCATATGGAGAGGTGACTGGTGAAAGAGGATGGGAAAAGAAGTGCTGAAGTAGCTTTGGTGAAAAAATATACTAGTCAAATCTAGATAAATTCATATTAACAAGATTGGGAAAATGTAGCAATTCATCCAGAATGGAAGGAAACTTCAGCTCATGTAACTTGCATTCCACTGTTTTTGAGGGTTGGAGGGGGGCTGGGGGTGGGTGCAGGATCCCTGGAGCTTACCTTTCCATCTCACACTTTCAACCCTCCATAGCAACAGCTGATCTTGTCCATATACAGCAATTCAACATCACATATCAACAGGAACCACCGAACAAGCAACTTTGGTGTCCTGCACTTCATTACAGGACTTACCAGGCAGGACAGCCTTTGCATAGTCAGTAAGACATTCACAGCAATTCTTGTGCTCTTTTCATTTCAGATACGTGTAATTCCATCTGAACTGGCAGAACATTGGTTCAATACAGATCTGCCAAACTGATTTCCTACAGATGAGGAAGATAGGCTCTCTAATAAAGGCTCAAAATAACAAACCATGTATGATTCAGGTAATGAAAATAGAAAAGAATCTAGAACCAAAGAATTAACCACTTATTAACAGAACCATAGACCCCAAAATAATCATATATATTCTGTCAACTATCAAGTAAGTGCTAGTCAACCTCTCAAGAACTTGCATTGCTCACAATACATTCTTCTAGGATTCACACTCCATTTTCTTGCATTGTTCCAACCACAGCTGAGGTGCTGTTGGGTGTATACAAGAAAGTTGTGTCAAGAAGCCTTTCTTACTAATAGCTACAATGCCTGATAAGGTATATTTTTTGGAACACCAGCCCTGCTTAGCAAGCCAGACATGAAATCTATATCTGGGCTTGATTCGCTTCTCTAGATTATAAATCAAATAAGCTGGAAATGTCTCCAGGAACTCTAAAGATAAACCAGCTTCCTGGCAAAGGAAGTCAATTTTCTGTTTAAGGGAGTCAGCTTCCTGATTTAGAATTTTAGGTGTGTAACTTATCATCTTGCAAACTTTGGAGAACTCAATGCCTTCATTATTTAGGAGATCAAATCGCTCTTGTAAGCCACTACCAGAACCATGTACATCTTTGAAGAGCTTCATGGTGAAAGCATTCTCTCCAAATCCAATGCTGTGAAAAAAATTCAACTTACAAAGTGCATAGTCATATGTTCTTACATGTTTAATGTTCTCGAAATTCTTTACATAACTCTCATCTTCACCTTCATCCAGATAACTCAAGTCATAATTAGCCAACAACTGATACTCCCCCTCTTTTATTTTATGGAAGAACCATTCATGAAGATCCATCGCTCTAAGAATATGGGGCAAATTAGACATCTTGTTCCTGTCAAACACATATGAGTACCTCTCCAAAAGGGGTTCAAGTTCTTCCTTCGTCAAGCCAAAATGACACAAAAATCCCGATACAGATATCACACGATCATTCAGATTAATACCCAAAATATCCGGATTAGAAAGAAGCAACAAACCAACATCTACCTTCCCAACACCCAGCTTACTAAAGAACTCCACCTTCTCAACCAAAATCTCCTCAGAATAATCAGTAAAAACAACATAACTCTTACCAATCGAGTCCCCAAACGCCCCCTTTGCAACACCCAGCCCGTAAAAAACTTTAATCTTCCTACAAACCTCATACCAAACATCCACATTTCCAACAACATAACCTCCCAAATTAAAATCAACAAAAACTTTTTTCAATTCATCCAATAATGCATCAAACTCACCCCTCAATCCAACTTCCTCCCCCTTCAACAAACAAGGAAACCCTAAACATACACCAACAGCTTGCTCATTACTGAACCCCATCTCCAACAACCCACCAAACTTTGACCTCAAAAATGTGGGTCCCCTCTCAAAGATTGAAACTTCCTCAACATACAAAGTCCCCAACTTATTCCAAGGAAACCCAAGTCCAGCAAGAGCACAAGCAACATCCAAAACAGTCGAATTATCAGCGAAAAAGTGCACATTAGGCTTCAAGAAATCAGAAATTTGACTATAATTAATCCCAATACTTTCATAAAAGAACTCAAACTCATGAATTGGGTGGTATCTGAGAAACTTCTGGAAGCTTTTCCTGAAAGTGATGGATGAAAAGTGTACCTTAGACATGGTTTCAGAGAGTGAACGAGTGGAGTTCTTGCTGATGTACTCGGCATAGCAGAAGGGTAATGCTCGAGTTGTGTGAAAGTAGTCTGTGATCAGCTCTTGCGCATCTTTGATGGCTTGAGGACGGTACTTTGTTGGGATTTTGCCCAGGGTTGGGAGGGAGCTCAAGCGTCGAAGGAATGCTTGGAACACACCAGGGTTGCGCATTGTAGGGATGCTTCAAGGAGAGATTGTTGTTTACCCTCTTTAAAGACTATAGCCAATCTAGTCAACTAGTGACTGGTTTGGTGGTTTAGCCCTTTAAGACTATATCTTGTTGTACATGATGCCAATCAGATTTTTATGTTTTTGTTAATTATATAGGTCAACATCTGCACCAAAAATATAGGTTAACATGATCGTATTAAATTTTTTTTGTTTGTTTTAATTTGAGGGGTAATTACGAAAATCATGATATTGCTTTAGGAATTGACATTATGTTAAGTTTTAAATGTAAACTCTTCTAAAAAGCGTTAAATAAGTACAAATTGTTGTGGTTGTTTTCATTAAAAAGAAACAAAAAAAAAAGTATTGAATGGAATCCACTTTGTGATTTGCGTAAAAATATAACCTATAGAATTGACAATTAAAAGCAAGCATCTGTACACGATGATTTCTATGTGTGAATAGGTGAAGGAAAGAAAGAGAGCTCAAAGTGTACACTGAATAATCATGCTTAAATTAGTCATATTGAAGACAATTTCACATTTGGGTCAGGTTTGGTTCGTCTATGCTTATATTAGATGTAGAGAAAATTGCTCGAATTTATCATCTTATAGTTAAGGTTAAGGAAATTTCAATCTTGAAAAATGTAAGCATAGCCGATATTATGACTAACATCTCCTTAAATACACAAAGTAACTTGTGAAGACTTGTGGATGAGTTATAGTGTAAGGTTCGAATAAAGTCTCAATACAAAAGATGAAATTATCTAATGGTTCCTTTCTTAACTTTTTCTATATTTTCATTTTATTTTATTTATGTTTACTTGTTTCTTTAGGTACTCTATATTAAATTTTTTTTAAAAAGCAATGACAATTAACACCGTTTTTTTCGTTTTAAGATTTCAAGCATAAATAACAAGAAAATAGTATATATAGAGTAAGAAATTAACAAGATTTTACTCGGACGCGTGGGCTTCTTCTTTAAATTGTTTTTGCATATCACTGATCTTTATAAAATTGAAGTGCCAAATAACCATTGTAGATTTTCATTCTAGCTTGTTATTTCCTTTTTTTTTTAATGACAAAAACTGTTCAAATTTTGTCCACCCTATTTTTATTAAATGAGATATCAATTGTCTTGTGTGTTTTGCCATCAAACTTTACCGACAAACTGACAAAACACCTAAATTTACCTTGAATAAATTGTGATGTTTTGCTTAGGTGGGTAATTATTTTTAAATTATAGATTATGAATAAAAATAAAACTATGGATAGTCAAATGCATTATCCCATTATCTTCTTAAACATTCTTATCTATTTTAAAAATACAACGTACATAATAAAAATATCCAAAATTCTAAATTCTTTTATCTTATAAAGGATTTTAACAAAAAATTGATATATTAAAATTTTAATTGAGATACATTTAATAAAATCTTTTTAAATATATTATTTCTTATAAGATGATGAGAATTTATAATAATTTTTTTAAAATAAATTTTGAAATTTTTACATAATCTAAATTTTAGGTCGTTAGGGCTCAAAGCTGGCTCGTCGTTAGCTCTAGGGGTGTGCAAAATAACCGTAACCGTTAACCGTGTATAACCGGTTCATATTAACGGTTATTTTACCGAACCGTTAAGAATTAACGGAAATTTTTATAACGGCTAACAGTTATTATTTTTTTTTAAAAAGGTAAACTTAAAAGCTAAAATATGAATAATTATCATAATTTTTTTTATGGATGATCATACCTTATATAAATATGTGTTATTACTATTGTATAAGACCCAAATGAGTTAAGAAATCATAAAGTACAAGTGTATAAAAATAGAATGAAACGGTTAACGGTTAACCGTATCATTAAATACCGATTACCATTTCTTAACGGTACGGTTACGATTAGTCTTTTACAATAGTTAGCTCCGTAACTCTGAAGACTAAATTAACACAATTTCGAAATCCATTGATATTATTTTTCACGCTTTCACCCAAAATCTCAAGAATGGTGCAACCAGGACAATGCCCACCAATCCCCCCCACCCTACAGGCTACAGCCATACTCTCAAGTCTCAACCCCACCAAAACCTCCCACCACATCCGCCGCTTCAACCACAGGATCCCCGCCACCATCAACCCCTAAATATCCCTTACACACACCAATACCACCACCATTACCACTCTCATCAATATGCTGACTATTCCTCTGTCTCACAGCTTCAACACATGCGAATGCCCCCAGTTCAATACCCCACTTACCCACCACCCCATTTCTCTGATCGCCCTTCTTCGAAACGCCCCCGGGAGCAGGTTTCGGATCCAGGCGATACGCCTTCCACTAAACGGCAGACTGTGGGGAGTGATATCTTGTTTAGGGTTGTGGTTCCTTCTGGGCAGATTGGGAAGGTGATTGGGAAAGGTGTCCATAGGGTTCAGAAGATTAGGGATGATACTAAGGCTACTATTAAGATTGCTGATGCTATTGCTGTGAGTTTTTGCTCTTCTTTTTTGGGATATTTGCAGTTTTTTTGGCTATTTTTTTGGTATCAATTACATAGGTTTTTGTTGTTTGTTTTGTGTATGTTGGTATATTATTAGTTGTTAGATTTTAATTCTTGTAACTTGGGAAAGAGGGGATCTTGTGATTGTTTGATTTGTATTGGAATTTGTGGGTTTGGCTGGCTATGAGTAGAGGATGAGCGTATAATTTGGTGTGATGGAGTGTAAGTGGTGATAAGGAGAAGCACGTATCTTAATTGAATATTCGAGTGTAAGTTGTCCTGGGTGAGAGGATTTCGAAGTTGGTATCCGAGACAATAAGATTAGTTTGTTGTGTTAGATTGTCGATAAGGGACAGTCTTTGAGGACTGCAAGAGAGTTTAACATTTGGGCGTTGGACTGATGCTGGAAGCATTTGATATTGGTCGGTTGCCAGTTCAATTAGTGCTTAAATTGTGTGTTGATGCTGTTAGAATGACAATTTTATAACGTAGGTTGTTGATAAATGTTAGTCTTTGAGGACTGCAAGATTGCCCAATGAATGTAGGTTGTTGGTGAAGGGCTGATTTTGGAATTATTCGATGAATGTAGGTTGCTGGCTCTGCTTGTGTCGGAAATGAGTGTTCATGTTGTTAGGAAGAAGAGTTTATCATGTTAGCTTGTCGGTAAATGACAGCCTGTTTGAGGACTGCAAGGTAGTCTATAATTGGGTTGGTGAAGGGCTAATACTTGGAAGTTTGGATGCTGTGCCCTAAGCCTCTAAAATGTGCTAAGAGGATTTGTTAGGATGTTAAAATTGCTTATCTACTTTGGGGTTAAGGAGGCATCTCTGCTTGATTCTGGTATGCTGTTATAATAGGAGATACAGTTATATTGATGCCTTTTCAATGTCTAATTTGATGTTAGGGGACAATAAGGCATATAGTCTCTGTGAGGTTTCACTCAGTTCATGAGTATGCGCAATTAAGAGCTGTTATTTAAATTATAAAAATTAGTTCTTGTTTTTTTTTTTTGAGACAATTAGAATATAAGTAATAGTGAGTAATTACCAACAAAATGCCAGAAGTCTGGCCTATATGCTTCATGGTCTGCATTCCAATGTTTCTATTAGTGGTATTATTTGGTCTGATATTGGGGACAACAAAGGTATTGTAGTGGATGAAACAGGATTTGCAAAAAGCTTCTGCATTGGTTTTTTTTTTGGTTTCAAAAGAAAAGTGAACTATTTGGCTGCCTTTGGAATCTTCTATTTCTATTTTGTTTTAACATTTCTATTTATTATTGGGTTAAGTTCGTTGCATAAGAGTAGTTGTACATGGTCTAAGTTCTGTTACTGTAAGCTTGCAGTATTTAATATTCCTACTCAAATGGAAATATTATGTGTCTGCTTCAAGCTAATAATCAGGCTCTACCAACATGAAGTTGCTTTTAGACATCTTCTCTTCAGGAGCAAGAAAGATGTTGCGAATACCTTTTAGGGGCTGTTTGGCTACCTGTTACCGAAAGGGAAAGGGAAAGGGAATGGGGGAAAAAAAGGAAGGGTTACAAGGGGAAAAGAAAGGAAAACCCACATAGTGTTTGTTTGAGCACAAGAAAGAGAAAGGGAAAGCAATCTACCACAATTACCTTCATACAACAACCACCACCATAACTACTAAGAGCACCACCTCTATTTCACTCTTTGGCAAAACAATGAAGATATTTAACCATAATCATCTTTCCTTTTTCAATTTTTTTGTAGATCTTTTGTAGGTGAGTGGGGTAGATTTTTGGAGTGCTTGGGTGGTTTTTTTTCCGAAGAGGGTGGGTGGTTTTGTGGTCGGTGAGTAGGTTATGGATTTACAGGTAGGGATGGAAATGAGCCTAGTCGAGCCCGAGCTTCCTTGCTCGACTCGTCTGAGACTCATAAAGCTCAGGCTCGGGTTCGTGACTCGCCGAGTTTAAAAATTCGAACTCGGGCTCGACTTGATAAAAGCTCGTGGCTCGGCTCGGCATAAGCTCGTCACTTGGCACGGATTTGCCGAGGGCTTATTCGGGTAATTAAGCTCGATTCTATTTAAAGATTGGTTTCCTCTACGCCCTTAATTAAGCTCGGCTCGTTGAGGCTCGTCGAGCCCTCGAGCTTGAATTGTTCGAGCTCGGGCTCTGCTCGGGCTCGACTAATTCCGAGCTCAAGCCAAACTTTAGACAATCCGATCCCGAGTAGCTCACGAGCTAGCTCGGCTCATATCCATCCCTATTTACGGGTTGGGTGAGGTGGATTTGTAGTGTTGGTTGGGTGGTTTCATGGTGGTTGAGGGTGGATTTTGGTGTTGGGTTAGTCGACTTTTGATATTTTGGGAGAGGTTTCATGGTGGATCGGTGTTGGTTTTCGTGGTGGATGAGGGAGGATTCATGGTGGATGGATGGGGTTTCTGGTATGGTTAAGTTGTCGTCGGAAATTTTGGATTGGTTTTTTGGGATTTTTGGGAGGTTTGGTAGGCAACTAGGGTGGTAGGTTGCTGTTTGTAAAGGTGGTGATGGTGCATTGGCTAGTGTTGTGGTTGTCAAAGATGGTCCATGTGGTGGTTAAGATAGTTGGGTGAAGAGGAGTTTAGGGGTGAGAGTGATTCGCTAGGTTGGGTTGGAATCATTGTAGAGGAAGGTGGTGGAAACTGCGGGGTAAAGGGAATGATTATAATGGTCAACTAAACAGCAAGTAAAAGGAATCAAGGTAGTTGACCTTTCCCTTTCTTGAAGCCCCCATACCAAATACCCCCTTATTTTTTGCAGTCCAGTTTTCCTGAAACATCTCTGACCAAAAGCATTAACTATGTATTTTAATCTATTTAGTAAACAACTTTTGGAATGAAACTCATATGTAGAGTGGAAACTTAAAGTTACTACATATTGCTACCGAAGTGCCAACCTTTCATCTCAAATAAGATCAGGACTTCACTAGTTTTATATAGTTCATCTCTGTCACTTTGACGTGGTTATGTAGTGAATAGCTATGTTACTCCGACCCGGCACTTTTGGGCTGACTCTCAAGTCGACCGGACGAGACATCAATCTGGGTACGGAATACGTACCAGACACATTGGTCAGTCTGACACGGTGGGTTAGCAAGAACCAAAAATCACTTGGGAAAGTGCAAGTGAAGGAGAATTGGAGAGACAAATTGACTAATCATTTGGGTTGGATCCTCCATGGTCACTCGGACTCAGCACTTTCAAGTGAGGACATTTAGAGAGAGGTAGGGAAAGAAATTGAGAGGAGGGAAGGGAGGACACAACCATGGCTTCAACCTGGGTTGCTCTACCTTTCACGATCTCCTTTTCCATTTCCGTAGCTGTTTCCATCTTTTCTCTCTCCTCTTCCTTCATGATGGCTGTTTCTGCATGCAGGGTTAGAGTTGATATTGGTCAATTAAATTTTCTTCTGTCTTTGTAATAACTAGGCCCAAAATAATCTATTTATCTACTTGGGCTTGTATCCAGCAACTTGGCAGTTTGGCACCGCTATTTATTTTGTTCTCTTTAGTAACTGTACAGTTTAAAGTTAATTACTATAAAAATCTCAACAACAATTAATAATTAGTTAACTTTTTATTTCAGATAATTAATATTCAATAATTTTGTATATGAAATATTATTTATTTTAATATTTTTATTGTCGTATCCAAACCCTTCTCTAAAATTAGGACAGTGTCCCCGCTTCTTGAAATTACTATTTTTCCGTGTCCGACACCCGTATCCAAGTCTGAGTAACATAGGTGCTTGGTTTTATTATTTTTGTGTTGACTCCTATATCTTAGTGGTGATGTATGCATCTGCACGAATGAATCATCTTCATTCTTTGGTTCCCTGTTTCTTAGAAGCTGTTTTGTGTCTTTCTATATCGTCTGAGATTGAAATTTTATGCTAGAACGTATGGTGGTCAACTGATTGCTAGTTTATTGCACATTTCAGTATAAGTATTCTTTAATTCCTTTTTGGTATAAATTGAAGAGAGGGAATGAACAAATTCTAATACTAAAGTAGATGTGTGAATAGCTGCTGTTAACTTGTTATCTTTTTTGTGTCAGCGATACGAGGAACGTGTTATAATTATTAATTCTAGAGATAATGAAGGTATCAGTGACGCGGAAAAGGCTTTGCTTCAGATATCTTCTCTTATCCTTGTGGTATTTAATCTTGTTTTCATTTCTCTCGCTTCTTACCAAGAAGTCTGGTGTTAAGTTAGTGAATAAAATAAGTTTCTTTTTAAGAAAAAATATTTCTGGAGTGTTAAGTATAATATTTTAAAGGATTTTTTTCAGAATTCTGGGGCTTATCATAGTCATTAATTCATTATGATAAGACCCCTGATGTTAATAAGCCTATTTTTTCTCTTTTAATGAAGATTGCTAGTATTTTGGATAAGTTTGATATCAGTTCCACGGTTCCACCCCTGTTAAGTGTAATCATTTTTTGCTCACTTATACTCGGTATACCGGGTACCCGAAAATCCAGGTACCCGGTTATGAACAACCCACTTATACATTCTAAATGTATGTTTTTGGGAGGCAAATTTCTACAATTAAAACTAGAAATCATTATGGCTTTCTGAAAAAAGAGATTTGGTTGGTGGGATCTTGTGAAGCCTGCTCAGTTTTCTTTTTTCTTTTTTTTTTTTTTACTCTAGGGTCTTGTGGTATCCATTTATCCCCCCTCCCACCCCCAATACACACACAAAAAAAAAACCACAACACACACGCAACCCCACAGATGCGTAAGCTCACACACCTTCATTAGAGAGGTAGATAGAAAATGAAATGAAAAGCAGCTTACAATTAAAAAAAGTTAGCAATTTAGCAAAGCACAGTATTGGTGGGAAATAGTGAAATATTGCATTTGGAAATGCCAGGAATGTTTTCCTTCCTTTGGTCAAATGATGGAATGTATATTTTACTTTGTTACAGTACTTTGGCTTTGTGTATAAGACTGAGCTTTCTGAAACTGACAGGATGATGGAAGCAGTGTGCCTGCACCTGATCCTTATGCTGCTGCTGGCATCAGTGGAGTACATGTCACCAATTCAATAAAGCTGTTAATAGCTGGTTCACAAGCAGGTGGCTTGATAGGGGTGTCAGGTCAGAACATTGAAAAGCTTAGAAACCCTTCTGGTGCTACAATTGCAGTTCTCGCACCAAACCAATTGCCTCTGTGTGCTTCTGCTCATGAATCTGATCGCTTTGTTCAGGTAAGATGATTGTTGTTTTTGGATAATCTGTTTAATTCTATATTCTTTTGTATGAATATAAGGACCAATTCTTTTTTGAAAGGTATATAATTATGGCGAAATGCTACATTTTGTAGATCGAATAGATCTCCGTTTCTAATGTCTCCTAGCGAGTCTAGGACAAGGCACTTATGCTTTGCAATCATTTCATGGCCATTAGAACTTGAACTGTTGTCTAATATGAAAATTTAGATTATTGTGGTTCTTTTGTCTGCTCTCAAATCCCTTGTAGATGTGACACTATCCTTTTGTTTTGAGTTTGTGTGTACATTTCTTGCGAGGACTAGAGAAAGTATACGACAGGGGTGTTTTGATTAGATTTAAGGAATGCTATGAGTCTATGCCCACATATAGTATCCAAGTCAGGTAGCTTATGCTATTTACATTGATTTGATATATTATACATAATTGGTCAAGTTACTCCTATTTTAACGATCTCTTTTTGCTTGTCTGAAATCTGAATCATCTGAAGTTGCTATACTTATAATACAGAGAGAGAGAGAGAGAGAGAGAGAGAGAGAGAGAGAGAGAGAGAGAGAGGAGGAGGAGGAAAAGTCAACTCTGAATTGTTATGATTGAAGGTATAAAGTATGTACTTGGGAACCAATCCTTGGATTAAAACAGGAACGAGATCTATAGCCAAACCAATTAAATGAAACAAAATAGCCTACGTTTTGAATCCTGTCTAATGTACATTATCTGAACTACCTTATTTATCTTTGGTTATGTTGAATTTTTTTTCTGGGCATCACTTAATAATGAGATGCTTCCATCATCTAGATAAGAAAATGATGTGCATGTATGTTTGGCCGTTTGGGTGAGTGTGACAATATGAGTGGGGATCTTGCCTACTTTTTGCTGTTGTTTATTCTGAGAAGTGACCATTCTCAATGATAATATCAGATAGTAGGTGAAGTTTCAGCTGTCATGAAAGCTGTGGAGGAGATTGGTGTTGAACTTAGGTAACTTTACTTTCTGGACTCTCTAACTTGAGTTCCATTATCTGCAGCTTTCTCTAGTTCATATATTGTCTTTCTATCAGGCAAAACCCGCCCAAGCAAGTAATTTCCATCAGCCCGACATATAACTTGAGCATTGCATGACCAAATCAGACTGTTTGGACCCTAATGCTGGTAAATCCGCTTTTTATGAGCATACATTTTTGTGTCTGTTTTCATTTTCCTGTTCATTCTAAGGTTTTTTCACAATAAAATAACTAAATACTTTTTTGCAGCTGAATATGTGACATTGGGTATGGTGATCTCAGAAACAACGGTGGGTGGCTTGATTGGCAGAGCTGGTTCCAACTTATCAAGGATTAGAACTGAATCTGGTGCAATGATTAAGGTCTGTCCCCAGCATCGATGTTGTGAATAACTGAATTCTACAGTATACACCTTCTTAGTTGTAACGTTAGAAATTTTTGGTTAATTATCAATGGATTATCTATGATAATTTACTTCTGTGAATTATATGTTAAGAAGGGTAATATATGATGAAAATTTACCCTGTCTTGCAAGTATATGATGAGATGACTCACAGGAGTATATGCCTATAAAGACTCTGCTTCTGCAACAAGCGGATCCGCCCCTGAAGTTGAAAATCTAGTTTTAAGAAACGAGTTATCATCATGTACAGTGATCCACTGAATCAACAGTAGTTCATGATCTCACCATTATGTCTTCCTCGAGAAAAAAATAATCTCACCATTATGTTATATGATCCAATTTATGTTAGCTTGATAAGCAAGGAGAATATAGTTTTCATCTGAACAGAATTTTCTTTTTTGAATTCACTGATATGATGAGCAGGTAAAAAGAGGGGGTTAAAAGGGAAAAAATGGATAGGAATTTTGAATAGGAGCCATTGCTAGGAAAATACTGTCCCCTCATTGTGTAATGAGACTAATGACTTACAAATTCTTGAATTTCACAACTTTAATTTTATTACTATGTCGATCCCTTGTTGGATATTTGTGCTACTTATGTCTTGTCTTCCTGGTGGACAGTACTTTCTTTTTTCACCTGCAATTCATTTTGATTAAAAGGTGGTTTGAAACCATTCATTGGCTACAGCTACATGTCAGTATCCAACTACCATCCATGTTACATTGAGCCCCAATTAGATGTATCTGGGAAAACGGTCAAAGTGATAGTTTAGAGGTGGTTGAGAGGATTCCAACCACCCGAAAGGTTCTTAAGGTCTCCTTGGACCCACGTGAAACACCTTGAGGTGTTGTGTTTCTATGACGAAACACTCAAAAATTCAAAATTACCCAATTTTGGAGGAATTCTACAAAAATATCCAAAAGTTATGGTCGCATATGATGCCTTTCTTATTCATAAATTGTGGTCTAATACCATTTATTACCGTATATTTGGCCTCAACAGGCCTAAAATTTGTTTAGTATCCAATTGTGTGCAATTGGTAAATCGGCTTAATAGACAATTTAGAGGCGATCGAAAGGGGTAGCAATCACTCTTCAAGGCCTTCTACTGTCCCCTAGGACCCATGGGTATCACCTCATGATATTACATTTCCATGCTCAAAAGATTTAAAAATGTTCCGAATGTGAAGGAATACGACTACTCCTGTACCTTATTATCTGTCCACGATTCAAGTTTTTTTTTATCATTCCATTGTGCTTGTCACTTTAAATTACCACTGAATTGGAATTGTTAGTTTTGAAGACAATGCTATAACAAACAGATATTGTATCAGTGTGAATAACCTTACAAGACACCCTATTGAGGAATGGATGGAACACCATTTCTGAGAATTGAGATTTGCATTGGTCTTTTGCATGTCATGGATGTTCAACTCCATGAATATTTACATTGATGTAACAAAGCTTCTCTAATTTGTTTTACATCTTATGACGACTTTCTTTCAGATTCTTTCTTATTATATTATCCTCCTTGTCATCTCATTATTCTTTTGGGTACTTACCGTATGTATTGGACTTGGGCTATTCATGATGCTATTCAGGTGTTAAAGATGTTTATTACTCCATGTTGTCTGACTTGAGGATCATTCTATTTCATCTTTTAGGTGTTTGGAGGAAAAGGGGAGCAGAAACATAGGCAGCTTCAGCTTATTGGCTCTGCTCAGAAGGTATGCCTTCCATTCTCTTCCTCAGGCTCTTATTGAATCCTTTATTGCTTAGATAGATTTTTAGAGGTTCAACAATTCTACTTTCTAAACTGGGTTTGGGGGTTGTGGTCTGCTGATCGAATACTTATCTGGGAGGTACCACTTAAATATAAAAAACCGGTATACCAAAAATTTAGTGCTAGGGGGTAAATGTACATATTTTTGAACTAGATGATGATGAACTTGGATTACCTGCTCTACGTTATTTACCTTTAAGATGGTACATGATACTTGGTGGCTTGTGTTTGATTGTTATGTTGCTCTTCAGGTAGCGTTGGCAAAACAGAGGGTTGATGAATACATTTATTCTCAACTGACATGACAATCTAGTGCTGAGCAGCCAGTGTGAATGTCTCCCTCTTTACTCTTTTATCAGCTGCCTTCTACTTTATGCATTAAGATGTGATTGCAATTTGTAGAAGTTATTACATGACACTAGTATCATTAGCCTTTACTGATGCTGTACATTAGAAATTACTGTTTTATATTGCAAAAAGTTTTTGCCTTCTCTAAAATAGTAGTGGTTGATGATAATATTTCCTATCAGGCTTTTACTTAAAGTGGTGGGGCAGAAAATATTTAAGCTTAATTATGAGAGATTGGATAATGTGTAATAGTTTGTGACTACTAATTCTGGACAAAGTACGCAAGGTAAAAAGACGACTTTGCACCTTCTTTTAACACGCTTTTAATTATGTATCTATTCGGCCAAATTCTTGACAAACATTGAATGAAGAGGTAAGATTCTTTGAATGAAAATTGATAAATAAAATGTGCCTTATTTCTTGAACATTAAAACGGCAGAAATGTAGCATATAAATATTAAATGAAGTACAGGCTACAGAGTATTGATTATCTATGCTGTTTCGACAAATATCTGATCCAAGTCTAGAAAGGTTATTGACTGTGTGCAACGTTATAACCTAACATATAATCCCCCTAGTTGCAACTTGCAAGGTCAGGATACACTTGCATTAAGAGGTTGGTTACTTTGTACTCTGTGTGTGATGCCCACTCTGTTGTATGGACTCGGATTTTCAAGAAGTTTGAGAAGTTTCTTTTGATCTTAAAATGACATTGAATTACTTTTGGGGTAATCTCGAACCCGTTTTGTTTCCTACTCCCTTTCAGTGAAATAATTATAAAGCACAGTAGTAAAACGTCGTACATTTACTTCTGTGTGAGTGATGAGTTATTTTGAACCGTTGTGATTATTTCTACTAACCACTTCGTAATTCTTTTGCATAACTAAGCTGTTTTGTGCATGCACACCTCTAGCAGCTCCCTTGATTATTGAGATACTTGAATTGCTGTCTTACAGATTGCCTCAGTGAAGATGAACTTTGCCGTGTGCCCTAACCCATAACTAATGCTTCTACCTACTTGCTTCATGTCAGAAAGTATGTATTTTAGGGGTGCTTCTTTTTGTATAAAAACAAGCTGCAAGTTTTATACTTTGAAGGGCAAGGAAATAGGATCAGAGTCGACAGCAATGCTGTCTGTATCTTTAATCATTGGTATTTTTTATTTGTCCCATCAATTTATTTTTCAGGTTTGGTCTTTGCATACTCTGGATGTAAACCAGGGATACTATAGAAGTTGATGTATTAGATATTGACATATATCATGTATTTAGTCCTGGACTCCTGGTGTAGTGGTGTATACTAGAGACAAATTATTTTGTATACAGTAATATATAACAAACTCTCAATTCTGACTTTCATACCCTTTCTAATCTTATAGGGCTATACTCCGTAATATCCCTTAAGAGTCATGAAAACCATCTACTTCACCCTAAACACCCATTTCAACCATTTCAACCGATTATCTAAACTCAAACAATTGGATCTTAAACTCATTTTGAGGCCTTTGATAGAAATAAAAGACAATGGTTGGTTTCATCTTCTTATATGACCCTAGTAGGTGCACATTACCTTTAATTTAATTTGGAAGAATTTATGAAAATATCTAAACAGTGGTTTGTAATAACATTTAAATCAAGTCAATTTTGACAATCCTCGTCCCGTAACATCTTTATATGCTTATCATGGGCCTTATATAGTCTTGTATGGCTCTATGAAAGATTGAATTAATTTATTTTGACTTTAAACACTCATTTCAACTTATTTCAAAACTCTTATAATTAGATCCTAAATTCATTTTTTGACATTTACAAACCAAATTTAAGATAATAAATTATCTCAAACCTCCTTTTTAAAGTACCTATTACTTTTATTTGATATTTGAAAACGATGTATAATCTTCAAAATATAGTCATTTCGGACTCAATGATAAAATGCCTTCATATTCTTACCTTGGTTCTTATAGGGCCATATTAGACAAGGAGTCACTAGATTAAAACCTAATGTCAACTAATTATCAAAGCTCTTACAATTTGTTCAAAAATTAATTTTTAATTATTTGAAAATCGAATAAAAGATAATGATTGGTTCCAAACCTTTTTATGACCCTCAGAGACCCAATAAATTTATCTTAATTTCAAAGATTTTTTGAAAACATTTCAAAAACGGTGAATAAATAACCTTCAAAAGTCGATCATTTTAATCAATTTTGGACCTGATATGAAAATACCTTGATGCTTAGCAGGGATTTTAAAGGATCATATTGGGTCGTAGGAGGGATTGTAATCATATATTCATGTTATGTAGGCTTACCATGTTATGTAGGCTTTTGTTTCTAACATAAGTGAATAGGTTCAACAAGATCTAAATTTCCTATCTCGAAATCAATTCAACTTTTAAAAAAGAAATGAAGAGAAAGGGCAAAGGGACATTACTTGGCTAACTGAGAATCAGATAAAACAATCAGACATCGTTTTCAGTATGTCCCTAATCAAGTTAAGAGTTTCGTGCAAAAAATATGAACATGTTTGACAAACACAGCAGAAGGTAGCTCAACTAGCTACTCCGCATTTGCAATGGTGCTATTGTAAATTGCATTCAGGGGTTAAAGACTGTGATGCGATCGGACTTTGCACTCGTGCCTGTTTAACTTGTCACATTATCAAGATTTTAAGATACTTCGACCTCTAATTGTTACATTGAACTGCTAACTTCACCAAACTGCATTTAAACTTTAATTGAATTTGGATTGTGTCGATATTGCTAATCGTTAGTTGAAAAAACTATGGTCAAACATGCCATATTTGTTAACACTGACATGCTAACTGCCTATATGGTAGGCAATATGAAGTAGTAGATATAAGAAACAAGCTACTACATGTTTTCTACATGGTCATTTTTAAAGGTAATGTGAGCACCTTATTAAGTGAATGATCTCACAAATTCAATTCCCCTTAAAAAAGGATTTGCTTATGAAAGACAAAGTACCAAAGATACGGTAGGATCAGCAAGAGGATCTAAAGCCCTATTTCAAAATCTTGTTAGGAAGAAAAATGGTTACCCACTAACCACATCCAAATCCTAAAACAAAGATAAATGGTACTTCAACTGCTCAATGAAGGAGATAAAGAAGGTAAAAACTTAAAGATCAACCAACCTACTTCTTGGATTCCTCGTCCTTCATTTTTTTCTCCCATCTACGCTTCTTGTAGTCAAGCAACATTTGCGGCATCTTTTTCATCAACTCTGCAGTATTAGCCCGTTTCTCCGCTGCGATTCTGTCAACCTTGTGTCCTTTCCTCTTAGTTCTCATCTCTTTCCTGGCAGGATCATAAGGCCAGTCTTGTTCAGCAAGCAGGACTTCTTTGCGGAGTCTGGCTCGATGACGAGCACTGATTCCCAGGGGCTTCCAAGCCCCAAGCTCCCAGTAACCCCAAACACCTTTGGTAAGCTCATCTTTATACTTAACTAGCTTCTCCTGCCAAGGATATTGGTATTCAGTGGCTGCTTTTGTCAGGGTCTTCACTGCCTTGCTTGCCATCCCTCCTGATAATTTACCCCAAAATAGTTGAAATGAGTGGTGCCAAGATTTTTGTGTTATGGGTTAGGAAACTACCATATGATGTAATATATAGAACAGTCTAAAATTTCCAATTACAAAGAACAATTTGAGGGTCTAACCATCTAAATGAGCAATTACAATAATGAATTACAACTAAATACGACGAGTTTTCATGTTTTGAAAACAATCTATTACATCATCGTCCTTAACTTGAAAAAAAGTTCTTCCTCAATAAATGTAACTAAATTATCATTCAATAGTTGACGACAACATAAGCTTCATCAAGTAGTCAACATTCTTCAACAATAAGCTAATTAACTAACTAACATTCTAATCTCTTCAACAACAATTAATCAACATGAATATTTGAAAAATAACAACAATTAATCAACATTTTAAAGTTCAAACCAAACAAGTGAACAACAATTAATACACAAACACTTATGTCTCTATTTCTCTAATTGAATATCATCAACAATTAATCAAGTAAATCAACAACAATCATTCAAGTAAATCAACATTTGAAAATGACAGTTCAAATTATAATTCGACAAATCACAAATCCATATAATTGATAATTCACAATCAAATCAATTGAGAAGAAGTGGCTTACTACCTTAGTGGAGTGGGTCTGTGGGTGGCTAATCGGCGGTGCTGTTGTAGCCTGGAGGAGGCGCGGAGCACGGGAGTGGCGTGGGGCCGTGGGCTGGAGAGTGGAGGCAGGTCGGCAGGAGGCGTGCTGGGCTGCTGCCTGACGCACTTGGGGAAAGGGGAAATCCACATAATTACAATTACAAATAACAAATCACAAAGCCACATAATTGATAATTCCCAATTCAAACAATTGTGGAGAAGTGGCTTACTACCTTAGTGGAGTGGGTCTGTGGGTGGCTAACCGGCGGTGCAGTTACGGTCTGGCGGAGACGCGGAGCACGGGAATGGCGTGGGGTCGTGGGCTGGAGAGTGGATAGTGGAAACTGGAGACAAGGCGAGAGGCAACGAGCAGGGAGGCAGGAGGCGTGCAGGCTGCTGCCTGACGCACTTGGGGAAAGGGTAGTAGGGGACGGCTGCCGGCTGGAGTGGATAGATTAGGGCAATTGAGTCATGAGTGAATCAGTGAAGAGTAGAAGAGAAATTATGTAAAAAAAAAAAAAATAGAAGGTGAGTTGGTGGTGTAAAGAGTTGAACTCAGAAAGTATTTAATCATGGGTGTACAAAATAACTGTAACGGTTAATCGTGTATAGCCGCTTTGTATGAATGTTTATTTTACCAAACTGCTAAGAATTAATGGTTATAGTAATGAAATGTTTATAACAGTTAACCGTTGATTAACCGTTTTATTATTTTTTTAAAAAACTAAACTTAAAAGGCTAAAACATAAATGAATATCACAATTTTTTACGTATGATTAACCTTGTATAAATATGTGTTATTACTATTGTAAAAGACCTATATGAGTTAAGAAATCATACAAATAATTTCACAATATTAGGTGTACAAGTGCATAAAAATGGAATGAAACGGTTAGCGGTTAACCGTTAATCGTACTGTTAAATACTGGTTAACCATTTACTGATTACCGTTACTTAATGGTACGATTAGTCTTTTCCAATAATTGTTATAATGATTAACTGAACCTTTAAACAGTTAACTATACCTTTAAACGGTTAACCGTTTATGCACACCCCTATTATCTATGCCTTGTCACTGATCTAAGAGTTACAAAAGTGTTAAAAAAGATCTATAGTGTTTTTTCTTCTTCCACTGCACACTAGTCATCATTTTTCAGCTTTAGTTTTCCAGCAAAACATGGGAATCTATCTATGATTTATTAATCATCTTGTAAATTTGATGATACTTGTTTATTATGATTTTTTTTTACACTATAATTCTCCTGTGATTCAATCTATTCTCAATAAAAATCAGTCAATTATGTTTCTAGTAATGTATTATGCTCTTGCATTTAGAACTGAAAATACATATATCCGATAAATAGATGAATCAATGCACATCATGAATTGCAATAACTTTCTTAATTACATTGAAATAAATCCAACAAGATATCACTTGTATATATTATTTGTTATAATATAATTAAAATTTATAGCCAAAATTTTTAAATTTTGACTCCAAAATTAAAAATATAGCAACTAATTAGGGATGGATGGAGTAACAAAGAAGCGTCGGAACAATTAGCTTATTAAATTTTCTTTTTTGTCTTATTTAATAAGAACTCGCCTTATTCTTAGTATTGACTTTTTAAGGGCTCAAATTATTTCAAAAAATCTTGTGAAGTTTCTCCATTTAACCTATCTTCTATCTCAAATTTTAGCTCTACACCTACCTAAATCCAAAAACAATGGTTAAAAATTGATCAAAAGGAACAAAATGTAGGTTTAATGGATGAAGTTGATCTCAGTCAAGCAATTATAAAGGACGCAATTGCTTCGATCAATCATATAACTGAAGATAATGTAATAATTTCAATTGATTATTTCAATTCGGGAATTCTATTTCATTTTTTATTTTAAAAATTACATTCTCGTTTCAGTTTCGAGAAATGTGGTAACTTTCAAAAGGTATTGAGTGCTATATTTTGCATTTCAATTTTCCATTTTATAATTGTAGTTGAATGTAACATTTAATTATTTGATTGTAAAAAACTTGTATAATCATCCACATTTTATATGGAATTGAAGACGAAGGAATAATCATTCATCCAGTCCATTACAAAGAATGTTAAAGGTATTTTATGAATGCTTTGTAGTTCATGGTTTACAGTGTGATATAATCATGTATAATGTTACTATATAATCATGACTTATGAAATAAACTTATGATTTTATTCTGTTTTCAAATTCTTAAAACCATGGTAGAAAAGACAGCAGGGTAGCACAAATCAGGACAAATTGTAATGCAATGTTGAGGGAAAAATTTAACGAGTATGTTTAGTCTGAGGTCATACAATATATAACGATGCATAACTATATTTTGACAAGTTAATAATACAACCATCCTCATTGATGTGAGCTCCAAATGACAACCATCGTCTATATAACACTAGCTCACCTCTAAACCATATCTTTGGTAATAATTTCACATCCAAATATCAAGGGATCAATATATCATTCAATCATATAGTTAGTTGTAAATTGTTAAGATAAAATGTGTCAAGTGTACAAGAACGTAACTAAGAGGTTAACCCTTATAAACCTCAATTCTTTGACGTGATGTGTGATTAACCATTTGATAAGTAAGAATATACCCATTTATGTTATCATTGAAAAATTCGTAAACTATGGAAGATGACCTATGATGAAGATCAGGGAATTGCAAGGCAGAGGAGCTCACGAGTAACCCGCACGTGGTGCGATTATTCAACCAAATTATCATTCATGTCATTCATATTCAATGCGTTTCAAAAAAAAAAAAAAAAAAAACGATCCCCATTCTTAATTCAACCTTTTTTGTTGTGAAAATGTGGTGTGTTGGTTAATATTTTGACCGTACACAGTACTCCTAATTTTACAAGATTTATACTCTAAAAATTCAATTTTACTAAAACAAGCTAATACTATACAAATATTGGCCAAAATGCACAATAATCTCACAAATCGCTTGTATAATCATTGAGCGATATAGTTGATGAGTATTAGTTTATGACGAAAGTCGTACCTTGGGAGGCGTTACATGAAATATACCCGATGATCATAGGATTTAAATGATAAACAAATGGGGAAATATAATTTTTCCAAGATAGTATTCATTACCCACAAGACAAATATAGTTTTTCAGGATGTCAAAGAAAAAAAAAAAGACAAATATAGTTGCGAGAGAAAATATTTTTATTCAATGTTTGTTTGGGTAGTAATAAATTCAACATAAGAATAATCTTGGCCATGATGAAAACGAAGGTATATAAGAAAGATTTACAACTACTCCGTACCAAATCTACTAAATAGTAAAAACCAAAATTCCAAGTACTTCCTCCGTTTTCTTTTGTTTGCCACATTTATTTTTTGTACGGTTTTTAATACACATATTTATAATAATTATAATATCTATATATACATATCATAAAAAAATATAATATACTTTGAGATAATAATATTCCACATGAATATATTTTAACTTAGATATATCAATAAAAAAATCATATTTAAGATTCTCACTTTTTAAATGGAATATTATTATAAATAGAAAAATAAAAGGGAACAAAGGTAATAGTACGTAAAAACTAAAAAACCAGCCTGTCAAAAAAAAAAAAAAAAAGTAGTAAAAACCAGGTCTCATAAGCAAAAGAAAATCATCTTAAGCTAATACGGAGTAATGGTAACCAAACCCATGAAATCTCTCAACCATATCCTCTAAAATCTAGCTAATCAAAATCGCCAAAAACATGGTTATTAATAGCTTTGAATAAAGAGACTTAGCATTAAATATGTGTTCCTGCCATGAAACCCTTCCTTCCCAACCTCAAAAAGCCCAATGTTTCCCACCTACTACTAGTCCTACACTTCTACTATTACCATTGTAACTTACAACTTTGAACATAATTAACTCCCAATTTGACTCCCCGCACTAAATTAAACTCCCAAATTATTATACACCCATTTCCATAAACCAATAAAGAAATAGCTACAAATATTAATTAATCACTTGCATCTCTAATTATGGTGACAAAGTTATGATTTTTATTAAACTGATTATAATAATGGGTTTGGGAGAAAAATATAGTCAGATAATAATAGCATGTTGATTAATTATATGACATGAGTTACAAACATAAAGTAATTAGTCAAAGAGAAAAGAATTGGGGAGACATGATTAATGTAACAGGGAATTAATCTTTTGACTTATTTTTATATAGTTGACACATATACATGCAAAAATTAAAATAATAAATATACTTAAAACGAGAAGAATAATAAATCTTAACTCTTAAGTTCTTAGATCCAATGAATAACATTTACATTCACATAGTGACTCTTTCAAATTTATAATGAATATTCATTTTTTTTTCCACTTATAGTAATCCTTTCGTTGTTATAATTATCTTATTTTTTACTTAAAATCTTTTCCGTTTAGATCTTACAACTTAAAAGATTAATATTTCTTCTCATTTTGATCGTTTTTTCCCATATAAACACATAGGTCACATTTCCTTTATGATGTGAACACCTAAAAGTAGGATTATATATAGGACACATCCTCTGAAAATGTACCCACTTTAACTTATGATTGAATGCCGCCCTTATCACTGGATTTGTTGATATAAGTCACTTTGCTGCCTACTGTGTGTGTAACACGGTAACACCCAACAAGCAAACACAGAAATACTAGAGAGAGAAAGAGATGGGCGAGGAAGACAAGTTTGAGTTTTGGGGTTTGAGTTTAAGCTTGAAACCACCTATCACACATCTTAATCAGAAGCCTCTATGCAAGAGAGAGCCCCGATTCTCAACAGGTTATCACCCTGTCTTTTCCATATAATTCTTATCATTTTTATCATGTTTTGTTGTTTTCGTACAAACTAATCTTTTTTTTTTTGTCTAATTGCACATTTTTTTTGTTACACGTATGGTTTTACTTTTTCAGTAAATTGAATTCTATTAACATATGGTACTGCATATAGTTCTTTTCCATGTATAACCTGTTCAATTTATCCTGGGAAAAGGATTGCATGAAGAGGTTTCTAGATAGAATTTTCTTATGTTACATAAAAAGTGAAACTTTACACTGTTACATGATATAATCTAAAACTATCGGAGTATGTATCTTGGAAATAATAAAGTTGGATGATGAATGAATGAATATACATCAATACATGGGTTGTAAATATTTGCAGACGAACAAAGTGCAAAGATGCAGAAACCAAATCAAAAACTAACGATGATGCCAAGGATTAACATGGGGGTGAATTTGAGACATCCAACAGAGGTGATAGACTTGGAGGAGGTGGAAACAGCTGCAGGCAAAGTAGGCTCCCCAAACAGCACCTTATCAAGTGCTAATGGGAAAGGGTTGAGAGGTTTCAGTCCAGAGAGAGAGATGATAAGCGACGACGAAGAAGGCGGCAATGGTGCCGGTGGCGGCAGCTGTGGTAGGGAAAGAAGAGGGAAGAAGAAGCTTAGGCTTACCAAGGAACAAACCATGGTGTTAGAACAAGCTTTTAAGGAACACACCACCCTTAATACTGTCAGTTCATCATATCCCTCCTTTTCAATCATTATTTTTTCCAACTTAGTTATTTAGGTTATGTATTATAATATAATAATTTGGTCAATAGCACGTCCGATATAAATTTCAAAATTATTTTTCTGGTACGTTAGCTAGTTGGCGATGTTAATGATGAACTAACTAAAAAAAATACTTATATGGTACGCTTAAAAAGACGGTAATTATTTTAATTAGGTTTTCCTGTGGCCACTAAGTAAGATATTTCAATACTAGTATTGACAAATTCACTAGAGAAGTCAACTAGTATGGTATTCATGCAAGTTATCATACGTGCATTCACTGTGTTTTCAGAGGCATAAGGTGGCATTGGCGAATCAAGTGAATCTAAGGCCAAGGCAAGTGGAAGTGTGGTTTCAAAATAGAAGGGCGAGGTATTGTCAATTCACTACTAGACTCGTCATTTTTCATTCATCCATAGAATTTGCCACAAAAAACGTGAAAAATGCAGTCCACCATGTGATTTGTTGGAGTTTGTTTTGTCCTAGCTATGTAAATTAAATTAACATTGTACAACTAGTAAATACGCGTTGAAATTGAACTGTAATTCACTTCAATCTGTGAACGTTATGGTTTTGTTTAATGAATGCTGAGTTTCTTCCACAAAACGGCATAACTTTATGAAAATGGGCTCCTATATTTATTTGGTGTTGGTTCACGTATTATGCAGTAAGTAACTTATTGATTAATGATGGTACACCTTCTCATTTGAGGAGCATCCCAAGCGTTGAACAATAACATGCAAGTTTCAATATCACGGATTTATCGGTGTTTATTTTCATACACATGGTCTAATATGTTAATTTCCAGCTTCATAAATTTTACCTTTACGAGTTACGCCTACATGTATGATGAATTATTTTCGTTTTGATTGGTCGACTGACTTTTTAGATTTAATTTCTTCAGTGTTGGCTATTAATCATATAGAAGATGTATTTGTTAGTGATGTGATACATACAATTACTCCGTATAATTTAAGTCGTTTTTCCGTCTCCGATTGCATACTTTTTTTTTTTTTTTGGCAAATGGATAACGAGAAACTAAAACTTAGAAGCTCTCCTAGCCTTAGTGGCTAGAAGATGGGCTCTAGACACCAAAAACCTACTTACCTTAATATAAAAAAGAAAATAAAAGTCCTTGTCTAGATATATTATATCCTACATACTTGCTTTGGACAAGTTGGGATAAATTACTCCGTATATGTTATAAGAAATATTACCAATAATGGTTCCACAAATTTCCATTGTTAGCAAACAACAGAATAATTATATATTTCTGTATGATTTGATGTATTCAGGACAAAGCTGAAGCAAACAGAGGCGGATTGTGAGCACTTAAGGAGGATTTGTGAAAACTTAACAGAAAACAATAAGAAGCTACAGAAGGAGGTGCAAGAGTTGAGGGCTATGAGGGTCTCTCCTGAACAGTCTTTGAAGCATGCAAACCACCCTCCAACCCTCTCAATGTGCCCTTCATGCAAGAGTGTTTCGTTCTCCCCATCATCCTCCACAAACAAAACCCCGGCTATTGAAATGGGGCGATATCCTGTGGGCGTCTTCCACCGCCCTATTCCTCTTAACGTACAAAAGCTCTCATTTACAATAAACAACAATCGTGTATTGGAGTCCCATCTTCCCCGTCCATAGTATGATTAGTATAATAGGATTAATACTAGTGATAACATTGGGTTGATTAGAAGCTCTGATGTAGTAGCTTGATATAATATAGATTTCCTCAGGGTCAAGGTTGACTTAGGGGTTCAACTTATGAGACAAATTAAATGGTATAAGGCATGAAAAATTCGGATATTGAGTTAGTTGGTGGTTAACAATAATTTACTTAGTGAAACTTTGATGACATATTGATGTATAGACAATGATATGGGAGAATATTATAAATTATCTGATTCATGCAGCTTTGCAGTATGCCGTCTACACTTGTTTCATTTAAGTACTTGTTATATCACCTGAAGAATGGTAAGAGTGCTGCTGCATGTCGCATTGACATGCTCATCTGTTCAACAGAATGTTTCAAAAACATCGCCAAGTGGGATTAAAAGAAATCCATATCAGGTTCAAGTGGACGATTAGGCTAATAAAGTATAACAATGATTTATTACCAAGTTTTTCAATTCTTCTTAAGAACTTTATTAACTAATTAATTGACGTCCATATATTTACGAAAAAATAAAAATACACGCTCTAGTATGCTGGTGGGCGGCAGGGCGCCAATCTCCCACATTAGGACACACAAAGGACCGCATACAAAAGCTTGGTCCTTTTGAAGTTTTAACCAACTTCTCACTTTCTCAGCCCAAGCCTAGTTACCTGTACAGAGTTATAAAATGTTCTTGAGAAGCTCCAATTCGAACTTTTTGGCCCTTATTTGAACTTCCCTGGAACTTGTTTTCCAAGGTGAAAAGAACTGAGGTAAAGTGTTTATGAACAAACTAAATTGCTAAATATAAGTATCTACGTGAAGTGAAAAACATTGATCCAAAGTTCTAAACTTATTCTAAAGAAGTGTATTCTATGATATAATAGCTTAGAAGCTCTGAGTTCAACAGGTAGAAGACAAACATCTGCTTCAAAAAAGAGAATAAGACATTAAGTTCTGTACAAAATCTTAAGAACAAGCAACCCATGTTCCAAGAGAGATGAAAAATGGTAGAAGGCACAAGAAAAATTCTAGCAGAAGGTCCTCTTGCAAGTTTTACATTCGGATCAATCACACAGAGTTCTCTGTATCAGCAAGACAGCGAAGTATACATCCTAGGCCAGCTTTCTGAGTTAGCTTTTCATGTATTCTGAGGCACTGTTCACATGTTGGACGATCTCCAGTAGACAAACCTCTGTACAAGTACCTAAAATTTTTAAATCAGAACAAAATTTGAGTTACTTCAAGGGATGAAGATTGGAGCTCACTTCGGAAAAACCTAAATTAAAAGGTAATACTTCCATTCTTCACAGAAAGTTCCAATACAATGTCTTTCTTCTCAATGTTCTGTTTGTCAATGCTAGATGAAAGACAAGGGAGGACATTTAGAGTAAATTTGGTATAATGTTTTTTAAGGGGTGGAAATGAAATCAAATACCTATTTTTATTACTTAGACTTTGGTATGAGAGATGGAGTATCCCAATCCATTTCCTAAGGGTAACTATGACCACCCTCTTTTCACCCTTTTACAAACCTATGATAACAAAAACCCTTACACTCCTCAATCCCAATCTCTCAATCTATCACAAGTGTTTCATTTTCTTGGCTATAACAAACAACTAATAATGATAACACTTAACATTACCCTTCACACTTCTTATTTGTTTCCATAAACATTCATACCAAACATGTTCTAGATTCATTCTATTTCCCTCCCTAGTCAGTAGTCATTGTCAATGTATCCAGTAAGGCAGCAACAGAAATTGCAATCCTTAGCTTCCTTTTATTTCATCTCCAATACTAAAGAAGGGGGACAAGTAATTTGCAAATACAAAATCCTAATAAAAATCTAAAGGCAGGGTGTCTAAGTTACCTTCTTGTCCTTGACTATCTTATCGCAGGGATTTAACAATGTGTTCGGAAGAGTGGAGGCAAATGAAAACAAAAGAGGAAGGAGAGGGAAAATAAATACGTGATGAGTCCATTTTCTTTCTATAGGGATGGATAAGGAAAACAAATGGATTGAAGGAAGAGAACAAATTTACTTTTCTTTTCCCTCTCTTCCCATTCTCTATTTCTCTACCAATTTTATTCAAACACACTGCTAAAGTCAGTCACCTTAGTCTCATCAGCGTATTTTCCAACTCATACCCCATCACATCTGTCCAAAAAAAAAATTATTATCACCTATCCTAAATCTGTATTTAATTTCCAAATGGAAAAATGGATTTAAGATGGACCGACTACTATCAGGATTACATATTCATGCTTCAGTTTCACAAGAATCTACCATCTGGCATCAGATTTCAAGTTGCATCTAGCATGGGAAGAAGCCAAGAAGACCAAAACACAATTTCAATACCCTCACTTTGATCGATCTCAAAAAGCTGAAGCCAGTCATCAATATGCAACATCAAATTGAACAACATGAGAAACTTAAATATTCATATTCCTGCAAAGTTCCAATAAACTAGGGGAAATATCAGCATACCCCACAAGTCCCACAAACCTTTCTAGCATTGAATCACATAGATTAGTTTGGACCTCCTCTTTCTTGCTCACCACAATCTTATGAAATAACGACCAGCCACTAATTGGTTATCCAAGGAGTATAATATTACACAACCCAAGAACCAGATATCATCAAGTTTCACATTAATATGATATGAAGTACATCAGGACACACTTCTGCAGTGATTATGACCTTAGAGGCATATAGTGCAGAAAAAAAGGAGCACTATATATCATTGCAGGTATGCTTCTGCTACACCCATTCCTAATTGACATTAGGGGAATAAATGACATCCTTAAAATCTCAACAATCTGTTTCCATCACAAAGAGTATGCCAATTCTGCGAATCTGACAAGTTTTGTTCATTTTACCAAACAGTTGACGGAATCACCTCCAACAACAACCCTAATCCCTTCAATTTATAATCAACATAATATGTACCAAAATCCAAAAAATATATAAAAACCAACGAAAACATACATACTTCATGAGAATGTCATAATACTCAGAATCCAAAGAAGCAAGCATCCCATCAACATCCTTTATCGCCATTATCGCCCTGTGAACCGCTATCCAATTCGCCGACTATTCACAAACTGAATTCAATCAAATTAAGAAAACCAGAACATGATAATGATAGTGATGATAGTGATGATGATAAACCTTGCATCGGTCGTCCTTGGCAATTGCAACTGAGCCTTCGAGTGCGGTTTTGAGTGCTTCAACTGGCTTATACCTATTTATAGAAGTTTCCAGAATTAGAACTGCAAATAGGGAATGTATGAGGAAGAGGAAGAGAGGGAGATTGAGAAATGGAGTACTGCTTGAGTAAGCTTTCGATCTTGCGGGATTTGTGCTCGATTCGAGAGATGATTGCTTCTGCATTTTCAGCTTCGATGAAATCTGAGTGCCCTGCCATTCTTTTTTCTATGGAGACTCTTTTGCAATTGGTCTCCTCTTTGGGTTTTCAGGTCTTTGATTGTCTCCTACACTCTTCAATAATCAATATTAAGATAAGTGGCCCTTCGCTTTGGAGTACCATTTTTGTACATAATTTAGTTTTATTAAGTCCCTCTATAATTTACATATTTTACTTAACTTATTTTGATGATTAATGATTTCTTATCATTTTTTATTCATGAAATTATAGTATTTTTTTTACAAATTAATTCTTTTCTAAAATAAATTGAACTGTGCTTATGCATAATACTATATTGTACTGGTGATTTGCTGATCGCAACATAAGAAAACATTTTGTGATATGCGGTACTAGTGTATTGCTAATATCAATGACTCCTTAAGGGTTTGTTATATCTAATTTATTTTGACTTATTTCATTAAAAATAAAAATTAGCTTTGGAAAATAATTTCTAATAAAACATATATTATTAAATAAGTTAGGATAAAATAAAATAAATTTAAATAAAATTTAATTAAATAAGATAAAATATGTTGAAATAGAACCGAGTCTAATCTAACAATGAGAAGTATAGTTTTGTAATCTTAATGTGACAAGCTTAAATGGCGTGCCTTTTAAAAAAAAAATCTATATTGTAAAAATATAAGATGAAATAATATTCTAAGAATTTTTTAGTGAGATTATTTTTGGCATTGTCATCTTCAACGAAATCCTCGTGCATTGCCATTCTATTTCCTTACATATTGTAGACACACTCTCTTAAAAGGCTTAGTGACAGTATCTTCACTGCAATTGGTTCCTTTCTCTTATGGATTTTGAGGGATTTTTTTCCCTTTTTGAGATTTCGTGTCTTGAAGGTGTCGCATGTTGAAGTGCTTTGCTTCCCAAATCATCTTTATTCGGACAGTGCACTCACGTGCAAAATGCTCTTTGTGCACGCAATGAACATTATGTACAAAGCATTGAACATTTGAAGTTTTAAAGTTTCCCTCATAAATCAATGCAAATTAAAGTTCTTTATGTATCTTATTCCCAATGCAAATTAAAATAGAATCCCAACAACATTAATGATGCAAATTACGAAGCATAGTGCTAAATTATGTACATATCTTTTTTCAATGCACACATTACGAAGCACTGATGATGACTTCACCTGAGAAATAATGAATATTACGCATCTCAATGTTCATTGCCTTGTAAAGAATGTTCATTCTGCTAAAATTCGTGTGAAATATATTGCATTTTAGTTCAAATTCTCTGCATTTTTATTCGAGTGCAAAGGGAGCATTGTGCACTAGGGTAAATAGTCTAGTTTGCGTTGTATGTTAGATTAAATTTCAATGCACTTGCGTTGTATGTTAGATTAAATTTCAATGCACTAGCATAAAATGAACTCAAATTGATTTCCAAGTTGAGATACAGGTAAAATTATTTAAGTTAGACTAAGCTTATATTCTAATGTTCGAAACTTATATTCTAATATTTTAAATTATTTAATGTTCTTAACTTCTATTCTATTGTTATAAACTATTGTCTTAATGTTCTAAACTTCTGTTCTATTAATCTACCATTTTAAACTTCTGTTACATTGTTCTAAACTATTGTTCTAATGTTGTAAACTTTTGTTCCATTGTTCTAAACTATTGTTCTAAGCTTCAATTCTATTGTTTTAATGTTCTAAACTTCTGTTCTATTATCAGGACTTCGGTTATATTGTTCTAAAGTTCTAATGTACTAAACTTCTATTATATTATTCTAAACTATTGTCCTAATGTTCTAAACTTCTCTTCTATTGTTCTAAACTTTTGTTTTAATGTTTAAAACATCAGGATTAGACCTTAGAAAACTAGTATTAAACTTTAAAACATTAGTATTAGACCTTCGACAATAGAATAAATATTTAGAAAATACATGTCAATCTTTAGAACAATAGAGTAGAAGTTAAGAACAATTACATACAAGTTTAGAATAATAGAATGAAAGTTTAAAATAATAGAATGAAACTTTAGAATATTAGAACAATAGAACATAAGCTTTGAACATTAGAATAATAGTTTAGAACAATAGAACAATAGAATAAAAGTTTAGAATATTAAAACAATAATTTAGAATAATAGAACAGAAGCTTAGAACATTAGAACAATAGTTTAGAACAATAGAATAATATTTTAGAATAATAAAACAGAACTCTAGAACATTAGAAAAATAGAACAGAAGTTTAGAACAACGAAACATATCTTTTGAATAATAAAACAAAAGTTTAAAACATTTGAACAAAAGTGTAGAACATTAGAACAAAAGTTTAGAACAATAGAACAAACATTTAGAACAATAGAACAAAAGTTTAGAACAAATATTTTGGAGAAAGTAAAGCTGAAATGATGTCAGTAAGTACAACTTTTTCTTAGGATTTTGCAAAAAGTGATTTTTGTCTCAATATATTTCTTAATATGGGGAAACGTATGTCAATTTTTTTTAAATTAAAGAAATGTGTCAGTTTTGTCATTATTTACGCTTTTCCCATTCTTTTTCACTCAACCTCATCCGTTGGATTTGGGGATTGTATGGTGTAAGATTGATTCTTATTTGGCAAAAGGTTCTCATATAAGGGGGTTTACACATGAACTCGCCCAATTATATAGGGTCCAATGAAAAGAGTGCTTAAAATAAAAAAAAATAAGAAGAGATTTTGACCATTTAAATGATAAAATCCAACACTAAAGATTTCACGTGAAAAATGATTACTATATATATAGGTAAAACTTAAAATAATTGGGTGGAGTTTTGCCTCTTTACACAACACATGAAAATCATTGTTGAGGACTATGTATTTACTTGAGTGAAATTGCAGTGATTTTCACGTATTGTATACTCCATCTTAATACTTCTGTACTGAACCTGCACAAAAGGTCATTTTTCAAAATAGTTTGATATAGATGTAAGTTTTGAATTTTTTTTTTTAAAAAAGGTTTTAAAAAATTCCATATTCTATTTCAGCTGTTCAAGATTGTTCATTATTTTTGTCAAACAATTCATAATTTTGTTTCCATTTTGGTTTTATTCTTTGAGAGTTAAAGCTTTTATATTTCCTCAATTTGAAGCTTTTGTATTCTAAAAGAAGGATCTCTCACTATCAACTTTTAACACAGTCAGACGTCATTGCTCTCACAATGTGCCTACTGAATGTACAAAAAAAGGCTAGTAGATTGTAATCACAGGTACCCTTGTGAGTTGTGAAAACCTTCTAGGATTCGTTCTCAACAAAAACATGATACTTCTTTATATATGCAAATTTCATGATTACTAAAATCACCATGTGATGAGCTAAGACCAAGAAAAATATGGCGCTTAGTATTCGGACAAATTCCAGTAAAAGCAATGTTGCAAAGGCTGATATTCATGCAATAAAGAAACAAAAATTCAGTATTAAAGCAAAAGAAAAAAAATCCCGATAAAGTCCGGCCAGAGCTTGACCATTCACTCAATGTTGTTTTTCCAGTAATCTTTCTCCTACAATTGACCTTTATGACTCGTGATATTTGTCAGACTACAACACTACGTGGAGGCTGGAGTCCAAGCAGCATAATTGAGAAGGCTCAAGGCTGAAGACTCAACTGGCTTCATATTGCAATGTCTACTATTTATGTAATATTCAGAACTGTGAACTATACTCGAGAAAAAAAGGTTTCAAGTATGTTGCAGCAACAGCAACCAAAATTCTTGCTGACCCATGCATTCTGCACATCTGCATGGTGCACTGCAATTCAAAGAGATTCCACACAATAAGCATAGTTAATAAAAGATTGAACCACAAAGACTTACATTAACATACTCACATTTAGTGGGATATAGAAGATATTTGGTAAAAAAATACAAGAAGATATTTGGTAAAAAAATACAAGAAGAAATTTGTAGAAGCATGAAAGGTTCTTCACTGCAGAAGAAATGAGTAATAACCATCAACAATTCTATATACTCATTAAATGATCCATCATTTCTCCTCTATTGATGGAAGAACTTGACCGGAACAACGGATAAATTAATACAAGTCGCACATAACTGTGAACTCCTATTTTAGGGTGCAAGCTGAAGCTATTGATAATGTTAACTGCTGTTGCTAACTATATGAAACCAGAGAACAAGTTCCAGAAGAATTTTCCTTTTTTTTTTATTTTCCCGTTGTTGACAGACTGCTAATAGGCTTAAGATATGATTGAAAAAATCACAGTTGTCTGAGACAATGTCATCAATAATCGTCATAGGACAACCCCTGATCTTACTCTAGAATAATATGGGGGGCAAGGAATACCAGAGCATGAGCTCCTGCATTAACTATCCAAGGAACATGAGAGTGAATGAGCAATGTTGTTTAGCAATGTTCATAATATAAGAACCTGTCAATAAAACCTTATTCAAGATAAATGAGCAAGAAAGAGTAACCTCCAAAAATCACAGAACATTGAAGCGTCATTTATAGCCTAAAGTGTAGCCTTGGCTTCAACTGCTCCACACTTCCACATCAATCAGCCAATAATCATTACTATCCACTTTTTCCATAATGGTGGGAGCATATGCTGTTTTTGATAAACATTATGCAGTCCTAGCTCTACATCATTAAGTACATGTTACAAAGCAAATGAGGCTTTCATCAACTGCCTTATTACTACTATAGATCTCTTATCTTATGCTGCAAAATCATTAATTTTCTAGAAAGAGGGATCAATCAATCCCAATGGATTGGGTAACGATCAATCCACCTAATACAGTGCCAAGGACTCTTTCTCAGAAAGCAAGTTTACCACATTCCAATCCAAAATTACGGAAGACCTTGTTCTGGGGGAGAATACAAAACCATATTCCTTCTAAAAACCTGGAATTCCCTTGAAGTATTGGAGTGATAAGTAATACAATATATAGGAACATAGGCCCTAGGATAGTGAGCAACCTTGGTCATCTGAGTTCTCTGTGACGCATGGTAGCGGAGAAAACCCACAAAAAGGCTGAGAGGAGGTAAGATCATTAGGAAAAACATGGTTTGCCAGCTAATGCTACAAAAATCTAGTCACATGACACGACATAGAATCATATTAGTACTGATATTGGACCTTGGGCAACCATTGTAAGTGGAGTTAACTAGGTGGGCATGGCTTTCACATAATTTCTCCTTGCTAAGGTGAACCTCGTACTCTTAAGATAAAACCATATTCACTCCTTTCTGATTTGAAATACCACAATTGGACGATGGAAAGATGAAAGAGAAGATCACAGTATTTCCCCCTTAACTAGGTTACACAATGCAAAAATGGGGATCCTAAGATGAAATTCCAGTATTCCACTCTTGAATTAAAGGATTCTAATTTATTTCCTGAATTGGAGTCTTTGAAACTTATAGTAAAAAATAAACTACCTAATCACTCTCATCCATGATACCCTCATTCTCTTTTATTGTAGTAGCATTGAAGATCTGTATTCAGTTCAACAACTTCCGAGATTTCTCCACGACTCATCACAAGACTCCGCAAAGTCACAAATATATTGGTTTCTTTCCTTTAAAATCCTCCACTTGCAGCATTCCTCTACGGTTCTTTCCACATCAAAACTAAGATGCACTCCGGCTTCTTAAGATATCTTTATTCCTAAGCTAATAATCAAGGCCTTGACCGAATCTCTACGTGCCTCGACAACACTATCCATCTTAACAAGACCCTACAACTCCTACACAGTCTACCTAAATCAAACCTCAAAACAGGGATACAATCCTTGTATAAATTTATACCCATGAAATTCAATTGCACATACAACTAAATTGAATTTCGAATAAACACCAAAGATCAGAAAAGGCAATCACAAGATTTCTACCCGTTAAGTAAACAAAAACCCGGAAATTTGATAAGCTTCTCAACATCATCATCAAATGGGTATTAACAAAATAATCAAAGAAACCCAATCACAATCCACAAAATTAGCCAAACCCCTCAAATCCTCTCAAATAACCAACCAAGATTAAAATTTTAACACAGGGAAACCAAAAAAATCCCAGAATTTAGATCAACTTCGCATCCTCATCTCCAAATGGGTATTAACAAAATCATCAACATAATCCCCAAAGCCAAACCCCACAAAAACCCATGAACAATTCAACAAAATCAGCACTTTAAATCTAACAAATTTAGAACCCTAATCAATATAAGAAGTGCTTACTCCTTCAATTAGAAGTCTTGGTATGTTGCTTGATTAAGTCAGCGAGAGAAGCACAATGGGTGGAATCATAGTTGCAATTCACGCAGCATTTCTGAAGCTTAAGAATAACATCAATACATCTTTTAGGATTAAAATTGTTCTTTGATAAACATGCTTGAATGTCACACGCTTGTTTCTTGCATGGCTCCTGGCTTGGCTGGGTCATTCTTCGTTTCTTCTAGAGTCCTTTGATGCTCTCAATTTGATCTAATTTTAATTTTTTTGTCTTAATTCTTTTTTTGGACAAGCGGTCCTCTTTTTTTTTTTTTTGGGTGATAAATGATAATGACAACCTTTTGAAGGTTGTCTTACTCTTACCACGTACAAAAAATTGGGGAAAAAAAAGGTAAAGGGGCATAGAGTCTAAATAAACAGAAGTTGGAGGGCTTAACTGAGAGAAGGATCTAAAAGAAGATAACAAGAGCATACGGCTATGATAAAAATATCCCCACGAAATAAACAGCTCGTTGCTCGTTGGCGTCAACTGTCAAGCCATGAGAATCTTCTCATCACCTTCTTCTCTTCAGTCCAACCCAATATCATCATGTAAGTCCTCTTTTTACCTGTCTCTGTTCTATTTCTACATTATTTTGTTTTAGTTGCTAGTAGCTATTTGATAGTTTCTATGCTAATTCTGAATTGTGAGTTTCTACTAAAAAAAATGCACAATCTTTGGTGAATTTATGTGAATAAAAATATGATTTCTTGCTAGTTAATTGTTAGTTGCTGATGGTCTTTGATACTTAGTCCAATTTAATATGTTTTAAGACACCAAAAAGAGGAAAAACATTTTGGTTTGCGGGTTGGAGTGAAGGGGTCTAGTTTCGTTTTAGTTACTTTCATTTGTCCATGTTGATAGTGTAATCGGACTAGTAGTGGCAATTAAATTCGGACGGAGGTAGCACGTATATTATATGGACTCTTATGCAAGTACACAAGCTTGTCACTTGATACAGTTTTTTTCCAAAAAATGTCATGCCGCTGGCTTGAATTGTCATGTAATTTGCTTCATTCGTGTTGGAGTGTCCAATTACTGCAATCTTAGAGCTTTCTTACTTCCCTAGTATTGATAGGATGCAAAGCAATGCCGCAGGATACTGTCAGCAAACGAAAATGCAAATAACTTGGATGGATTTCGTGTTGTTGGCTATATTTCATTGCATTCTTGCAATGCTTTATCAATTTGGAGCATACATATATTGTGGTGAACCAATGATTTAACTCTTACTTTCTCTTACATATTACTCTCAGTACTCCAAATAGGCCTAAGAAGTTTTAGTTGTTTCAGAAATATATTAGAGGGTAAATGGAATTGGTGATTAGTATATCACTATATCTCAATCATGTTAGGGAAATACGTTGAGTTTCTTATCAGTATGCGAAACCACTTGCAGATAGTGTGGCATCACATTGTCCTACTCTCAAGTGCTCCTTTTTCTCAAGAAAGCAGATATCATGCTGCCATCCAAGCTGTAGTTTAGAACGCAATAGGTAAGAGGTCAATCGAAGGTTTTGCTTCCACTTGTCGTGGTTTTGGTGCTCTTGGCCGATTCCTGCCTATACCTTTTTTCAGTCTAGCTAAGAGTTTCAAAGAATGAAAATGTATTGCAGCTCAATTCCACTTCTTTATGTGTTGCTAAATGGGTATGCAGTGAACATAATGTCCATATAGGGCTCTCACAAGAGAAAACACTGAGAAGGATGATGCTCTTTATGTTTGTTACAACTACTTCTTTTCCAACTTTAAATTCTTGTGGGAAGACAAAGGGTAAGAACCCATATGATGAAAGACGCTTGTTGGAGCAGAACAAGCGGAGACAAAGGGAAAACAATGCTCCTGAAGACTTTCCAAGTTTTATCAGAGAAGGTTTGCTGTGCACCAATATCCTCCCATGTAGATATCTGATTCAGAAGCAGACATATTTTGTTTCAATAATGTCTTGTGTTCATGGTTCAGGTTTTGAGGTTAAGGTGGTAGCATCTGACAATTATATAAAGCGTGATTCAGGACTCATATACCGAGATTTTGAAGTCGGTAAAGGTGATTGCCCAAAGGATGGCCAACAGGTTTTTCTTTCTTGTGTGCCTAGGGTTAAATTGTTCCTTCCGTGTTATTTCCTGAAGTTGCTGATTATTTTCCCTTACTCCATACATCGAAGTTGATGGTAATTAATAATCTTGAGATAAATGAGCGCAGTCCTAGTTTAATCAGTATTCTAACCTCTGGCTGCCGCTTCTGTCTGGTCTTAATGTTTGGGATTACTTCTGCAACATGACTGAAGAATCATACTGCTGCAAGATTATTTCAGAGTCCAACTTGACTTCTTTTTGCTATAAATCTTATCTTGTAATCTCGTTGTCTATACAGAGTTTCAGATTCCAAGGCCAGGCAATAATGGGATTAAATATGGAATGAAATTGAATAAACGGAAATTTCACCGGTTACCCTAAAACTTAAAGTTCATTCACAAGGTATCCCTGGTTTTTCAAATGTTCGCTAGGTATCCTTGAACTACAGCTGTTCACAGAATGCCCTTCACTTCTTGCTGCCGTTTGGGACTCTGCCTTCTTTTTTCCATAAATGAAGCTCAAGAAGTCAGTTAGTTGGTATTGAGGCCATCTTTTTAAGCTTGGAACACTCTAAAGTAAAGAATCTCTAAAATCAATAAAACTATAAATCTATTTGGAAGAAAACAGTTACTAGACCATCTAAAGCCAGGGTAACCTCGTAAATATTTGAAACACCAGGGATACCTTGTTAAATACTTTAAAGTACAGGGTTACTAATTGTAGATTCCTTTATTTCAATTATAAGTGGAAGACACCACAAAAATACTTGATTTCTAGTTTTCTGTTTTCCTGTTGGAGTCGAATAGTTAAGAGGAATTATATGATCGCAAGATGCTTTGAGCTTGAGTCCTTTTTGCCTCATTTGACGCCTTCTGCAGATCATTTTCCATTATATTGGCTATAATGAGTCAGGCCGCCGCATTGACAGCACATACTTGCAGGGTGCTCCTGCCAAAATTAGGATGGGCACTAATGCACTGGTGCCAGGTTAGAGAAATGAAAATGTTGGACACAATGAGATCCCTAAAATTTTTTCTTACAGGGTGATTTCGAAACAGGATTTGAGCAAGGAATACGTGACATGAGACCTGGGGGTAAAAGAAGAATCATCATCCCTCCAGAACTTGGACCACCGGTCAGTTCATTGTTGCTCAAACTCTCTCTTTCTTTATGCACCTTGTTCTTTCATATATTGTGTGGGTGCAAAAATCAAAACTTTATTCCACTGTGTCGTAATTTCTTTCTTTTGAACACATGGAGTAATCCATTTATGCAACTTACACCTTTTGTACTATTATTTGAGGCATGCTATCAACTTGAAAAGTGGTGTAAACAGAAGTGTCAAAATCGTTTGTGTTTGACTAGACTAATAATTGAAATGAGGAAGACAAAATAGCGAAGATATAGAATTGTAATATATAGGATTATGGACAATTCTCGGGTCAGGTCAATACAAATGACTGTTTAGGTGCCGTTCATTTTCCTGCTTAACCTTACATCACGATATCTTGTGTAAAACTGTAGGTTGGACCATCAACTTTCTTCAGTGCCAAACAGTTTGAGGTTTTTGACGTGGAATTGCTGAGCATCAAAGACTGTCAGAGGAGAACCATAGGATTTTATTCCGATGTTGTCTGCGACTGAGTAAGGAGGCCAGATACAGGCTAAGGTCATAAGTTGAGACTGGATACAAGTTTGGATTCTTAACCTTTGCCATTCAGTCCTTGGATTCAACAGTATACTTCCTGCGTTAAAAGTTTCTCAGCTTTCTCCAGGTTTATTCAGGGATTATCTTAGAAGTTCTTCAATTGCTAGAAATATGAAGGATTGAGTCTGATTCGTGTTTGGAAGTGATGCATTATGTTCTATTGTGATTGTATCTGGTGAGCAACACAATTATCATCCCAGTTTTGTCGCATTAATTTTCTACAAATCGCCCATTCAACCACACTGTAGTAACTTCACTCGATATGCTTTCGCATTTGTCATGGGATTTCTTAGTGTTAATTGTACTTCAGTGTCATCTTCAAAGACAGGCATTCTTGCTTCTCAAAACCCAAAGTTCAACAAACTGTCAACGAAAGACTGGAGGCATACTCAACAAAAAATTCATGCTCCCAAAAAAAATTATCTAAATGAAGTGGTGATCATGAGAACTGTTTTTCGTTTAATAAAAGTTACTCAAGCTACTAGTAAACATTATGTTGAGATCATCTAACCTTCATCCACGTCAATTTTGTAACATTAGTGACATTACAGCATGCCAGAAGCAAAATATAAATGATCAATGAAAATACTGTCTATGAAATCAAAGTTCCTGTTTCCTAGATAATATCAAATCTAGCAGGTTTGCTCCAACTACATGCCAAGACCACAACCGAAAAAAACAACATTTATTTTGTAGCAACACATTAAAATTGTGTTTAATTAGTTCAAAGGCTACGAAGGAGAATGCCTTCAAAAGTAATCCCAGGTCCAAATGCTAAGGCAAGTCCCCATTCTTCTCCTCCATTTTCTTTATTCTTCAACTCATCCCTCATATACTCCATCACATAGAATATAGTGTTGCTACTAACATTTCCATAATCCATTAGTGCTCTTCTACTGCAATTCAGCTTATCTCCAGTTAATTTGAGAGTATTCTCCACTCTATTAAGAATTGCGGGACCCCCAGGATGAACTGCCCAAAATAACTCATTAAATTCTTTCAACCCTTCCTTGTTCATAAGCTTCTTGCAAAACTCTTCAATGTTATCCTCGATTTTGAGGGGTAAGTCCCTACCTAGCTTAAAGTTGATGCCTTCTTCAGTAAGGCAACCATCGATCACATTGTGCGTCCCAGGTAAAAATTGTTGGACCGCATAGTTAAGCTCTAAAAATGGGCTTTCTCGACCCACTGGGTTGGACCCAATAACTACAGCTGCTGCTCCGTCCCCAAAGAGGGCAGCCCCTACAAGGTCGTAGGGGCGGTCCTTGTTAGGTGGACGGAAGCCCAAAATGGTGGTTTCTGAGGTGGTCAAGAGTACTCTGCTACCTGGGTTGTTCTCTGCAATGTCCTTGGCAACTCGTAAACCCGTTACACCACCATAACAGCCCAAGAAGTAGAGCATTACCCGGCCCACATCCGACCTGAGCCCGAGCTCAGTGGAAAGGTATAAATCACCCCCAGGTAACCTTATCTCACTTGAGGAGACATAAACAATGTGAGTTATGTCTTGGGCTGGTCTGCCCCATTCCTTAATGCAAGCAAGGCTGGCTTCAAGGGCCATTTCTACCACTGCTGCGTTTGCTATCTCTAACTTTTGCCTGATTGTTGGTGTCCCCTCCGTCGCAAGTTCTGGGTAGTTGTCAAGAATCTCCCTGGACATCACTGTGTATCTTGTCTTAACAGTTGTCGTCTTGCCTAATAAAACCCAAAAACAATGAATAAAAGATATGAAAACAAGCAAACTAACATGCAGGGGACAACACATTGGACAAACAATATTAAGAGAACGCTCTAAAAGATATGCTCAACTTTACTTACATAGTCGCTCTAATTTCTCCTTAACGACCAAATCATGGCAGTTGGTGTCGCGGATGTATCCTTCAACCAAGTGTTCCTGGGGGATGAGTTGCTTGGGAAAAGCCTTACCAATTGCAAGCACAGTTGCCTTGCCTAAAGTCGCAGTGCGATCACATGAAGCACCATTGCCGCTATTTTTCAACATAATTACAAGCCTATCTCCAGATGGTTATTGCAAATTTGGTGCTTTGAGGGACGAATTTAAGAGTTTTGATAAGGGTGCTTATAAATGGGGTGGATCAGCTTTAGTCTTGGAAGGAAGTAGGTGAACAGGAAGTGCATGAAAAGCAAATGTGCATTAATATAGTCAGCTTTTGTATGGTTCACAACAATTAGCATCTTGGGACAAAATGGTGTGAAAGATTTTCTATAAGAGAAACAATCTTTTTCATTACCTTATTTCTGCTAGTAAAAGGGCAAAGATATAACCTGATTCTAACTGATATAACCTGATTCTAACTTAATATTTTCTTCCCTGCCTTGGCCTGTAGCACGAAAAGCGCCTATTTTGAAACTACATAAAGGCTTATTATTCAGATTTCCAACACATTTAATACTTCATCTTCTTTGAGCCCTATCATCTATAAGCAAATTACGAGTATATTCCACAAAATCATGTAATAGTTACATTGAGATACACACGAGTTCCAGGGATACCAGAAAACTCAAAGATTAAAGATGCTCTGACACATGCTTCCAATTTCTGATAAACGCATTTCAATCTATCATGACAGATAAAACAACTAAGTAATCTAAGCATGGCACCCTGTTAGCAAAAAGCAAGTTAAAAAACAACGATAATATTTAAGGAAGGTTTTAAAACACAAACATCACTTCTACTTCAATCCAACAGGAAATGAAAACAGAGGGGTGGATTTACAGTGTCGAGGTAGTTTTACACTGGGATTTACAGTGTCACGGTAATTTACTGTCTTATTCAACAAAACAAGTAAACAACAGAAGGATGAGAACTTGAGAAGTAACAAATGAAAGCTCGTGCTGTACTGATATGAAATTCAGGCGAACACAAGTTCAATTGTTTCTTCTTCAGCATCAAGATCACAATATGCATGACAGATAACATTTCACTATCTTGAAGGCTTCCTATAATAATACCTGTACAAAATCACCAGGGATAAAGAGATTTAAAGCTCAAGCTCAGGAGAAAGCACAGCTGGCTACAGGAAAGAGGATGTGAGAATGACTTTAGAATGGAGACTTACACAGAAATCTTGATGCCATATATGGAGGAATATTTTCGCAAAAGACGCTCAGTAGAATACCAAATTGCTCGATCTGATCCATCTTGATACCCGACACGTGGCATGTGGATTGAAGCTGCTCGAGTGATTTACATAGGAAGACATAGTTAGTCACAAATTATCTCAGTAAATAAAAAGGATTCCAAGTGGATTCAGAACCTCAGGCTGGAACACAAACTAAATACAAAAATGAGGCTTTGTCAAAGTATCGTTTGGCATAAATATAATTCTATAAAAGAAAGCTCTCGCAACAAGAACGATGTAATGTGCCAACAACAACAAAGCCAAGCCTTAATCCCAAAAAGATGGGGTCGGTCACATGAACCAATAATTTACCTCATGAGGTAATGTGTCAAACTCCATAAACCAGAACTGTGAAAGGACAGTTAGAGATCAGAATCAATAAACCAGTTGCTCAGGAAACAAGAGCATGTTAGCACAAAGCACTCAAGAAACCAACAACAAAAAGGTGGTATCTCATCCAATAACAGTTTACATAACCTTCAGCAAATAAACTCGATGAATATTAATCTGCAAATCTTTTGATTTCAATAATATAAAGGCATGGTGTCACTCCACTGATAGTGGTGATACTAGCATGAAAGTAAAGTAGAACAGATTACAACCATAAGTTTACTAGGACAGAGTTCTACACTGATGACAGTAAACATAATAACTAATGTGTGGAGACGGGTGCAAATCTTTTAATTTCAAGATTATTAAGGCATAGCCATAGTAAAATTATCCTATTATACTACTGAAAATAACATCAATAAAACAGTTCCCAGAAGTCAGAATATATTACCAGATTTTTGGGCAGCAGCAGATGCTGCTTTGGATAAGCAAATTTCCAAATCACTTATAGAGATATTGCTTCGTGGAATTTTACGTCTGGGATTATACGACTGAACCACAGCCAAGGCAACCCACTGAGGCATGCCACCATCTTTGAGCTGCTCACCCTCGACATCTGCATGCCAACAAGATGTTATATCACCAACATAACAATACTAAAAGGCCATATTCACCAAAATAAAAATATAGGCAACAAAAAAACCATTGATCACAGCTCCCACCAATATAAAACTTGAACTTGGGATAATTTCCACAAAGAGTTCCAAGTGTCTTTGCAAGTCAATAAATAAGTGTATTTCAAAAGATGAATACTATCAGGCTGTAAGTGAATCAATGCAGGTCAATGCACCTAATATTCAAACTTTAATTTGCAAGTACAATGCATGCTTTACTTTGTGCAATACATCATTAAACAAGGAAACAATAGCATCATGAGCAAGTTCCTTAGAGATTATCAAAAAAAAAATGAGTATTGAACCTGGATTTCTAAGAACCAGCATATAGACATAGTTCAATCTTAAATGTTTAAGAAACTGGAAAAAGTTTTACCATTTACTCGAACTAGATGAACATCTCCAAGATGAAGGTCCCCATAATTAGATGCACATTCATATGCCTCCGGAACTTTACTGGAGAGTCTGGCCAACGCGTCAAACATTCCACCATGGCCCCATTTTCCAGAGTCATCAACACAACTAATAGAAAACATGTACATTACTGTTAGAAATTAACACAATGATTCCATAAGAGAAGAAAAAAAAGCATAAAACAGTGTTCAAAAAATGGTCTATAAACCGTTGATGAACCTTGCTATAATCTTTAATCAACATCGCTTTCATTTCTTTATATGCCCTTATCTTTCTAGGGCATTCTCATTGGAGGATGGAAGAGGTTGTTTATGGATATTTTTTTAGTTGGGGGATGGGGGGATGTTAGATCACAGCTGTACAAACAAATATGAGAAAACCATAGAAGTAAAGCTGTCTTCATAACAAATCATACTGAAACTATGCATTCAAGAACTTGTATAGCTTGAGGATGGCCTAGCGGCAAAAGCTAAGAGGTCACAGAGGGAAATAGCCAGAGGACATACAGATGTACTTGTTCCTTATACACATAGCTTCAAGTTCATAAATGATGTAACTGGTTTTGTCAACATGGCTAAACCCAAGTAACATATATCTATAGAATGAGTTTCCTAGAGTTTAGAGTTAAGCTCATATCCCTTCAATTTCTTGCACTGCATTCTCTGTACCAATCTCATTTCATCCTCAATCTCGAATCTTTAAACATTAAAATGCATCAATACAGAAGCAATAAATTATAGTTATTGGCTTCCAGTATTAGAACATCATAATCAACAAAATCATGGGCACATCAGACTTTCAGGCTATGTTTAGTAGGGTGTAAAACGTTTTCAACTGAAAATGGTTTTCCATGGAAAATCTTTTATGGTGGAAAACCTATTTTCATGGAACTTTTCCGTTGTTTGGTTGTATGGAAAATGATTTTACATTTAAATATTTTCCGTTGTTTGGTTGAATTGAAAACCAATTACTCCTATTAACTTTTCTAATTGTATTCTCTTGTCATTTTTTAACTCTTTTTTCCGTTATATTTTCTAGTTGTTTATCATTAGTTAAATTTGTTATGCTATAATAAATAATTTTTTTTATAAAATCTACAATACATTTCTCTAATATATTAATAACATATTATATTATAAAGAATATCGCCATAAAACCAGAGAACCCTAAAAAATTTGGTTCAACATTATAAAAAGACTTTAAGCTAACTATAAAGGAGTATTCACAATCGAATAATCAAACCAATTAAATAGGTAAACCAATAAATTGGTTGTAATGTAATAATTTTCTACTCTAATTTTAAATAAACTATTGATTGCCCACATTTCATGAGAAACTTACACGATTCAATCGAATCGGGGGAAAATCTAGGGTTTTTTATTTTCGACGAAATTGGATAAAAATAGTTCAAATTCATGATATAGTTCGATAATTTAATAATCAAAACATGAGATTCGAAGAAAATGTACTAAATTGATGATATTCGAAGAAGATGAAAATAAATAGTAGATTTTCCCCCAATTTTTAAGAGAGAGAAAGTATGGAGTAGAGAGAGAAGCTACTGAGAAGATGAAAAATGAAAAATGCTTGAGTAGAGCTGGGCATGGGCCGAACCGAGCAGGCACGTTTTTGGCACAGTACGACACAAGAAAAGTCATGGTACGACATGATACACTATCCATGGAGTGGGCTGCAGACTAGACCGCGGACAGCAAAAAAATTTAGGCACTAGCACGCAAACGACACGCCAATTTGGCACGAAGCATGGCCCGAAACACGGCCCGAAGCACGCTATTATTTAATACAATTAATATTACTATTATTTTTAATATTATTATATTCTTATAATATAATTTATATTATCTAAAATTATTTTTTTCAATTCTATTGTATACTTTATTTTTTTTTTGTTAAAAAAATTAGGCCAGCATGAGGCAAGACACGACATGCCAAGCACGTGGGCCGTGCTAGGCCATTGGCCGAGTTTTAGAGAAAGATAGCATGACACAGCGCGACACGACCACAATTAGGCACGTCACGACACGACAAGAGGCCAGACACGAGCTAACACTATGCCATGACGAGCACGGCACAACAACCCGTGCCCACCTCTCTACATGAGTTGGTAATGCGTGAATTATTTGTTAGTTGGTATTTTTTTGGAGTAAATGGATGTAAAATTGTTTTACTCCCAATTTTAAAGGAAAATGTTTTCAATAGGGTGTAAAATGAATTTACACTCCAAGTTGTACATCCTATATTTTACTCCAAACTAAACAATGTAAAATGGGAAAACAGTTTTCAGAGAAAATGTTTTACACCCTACTAAACAGAGCCTCAACCTCAAAACATGCAAAGCTAAATCCCATATAACACCATAACATGTCAAATCCAGTAAAATCCACCAAGGAAAAAGAATGTTATGACCAGATTCACTTCCCCTCCCCCCCCCCCAAACAACCCACTCAACCTTATTTGCTGGTGCATGTCACAAAAGTCGTCATAATTATTCCTTCAAGAAAAATAAAATCAACTTAATTTTTACCGAAATTTCACGCACGAGCAAGCAGTTTGGTCAAGATACAGTATCCATAACTTGAAGGAATGACTAGCCAATAGGATAAGGAAGGCCAGGCCCCTCAATACTCTGACCCATATATCCTGACTCTATAAAGCACTTCTAAATGCATGTCCAAAAGGAAGCAGTAAAACCTGAATATAATGGTCGGCTCAGAGGTACACACATCAGATGGATTTGTACAATCTCCAAAGACGAAGTTCACATCACCCTGATATGGCAACAAATCAGAATCTACTGGCAAAGTTGGATCAGTAATAGCAAGTGAGTGGTATCCAAGCATTTTCCACTTGGCCAACTTCTTTTCCTGAGCTTTCTTTCTCGCTGCCTCAAGACATTGAAGTTTTTCCTCAGATTTCACTCTCCTACTCTCCATTTCCAAGGGAGTTTTATCAGTCGATTCTGATACCTTCTTAAATTTTTCAACCCAAGAACGATATGAAGCTTCATCAAGACCAGAGTCAACATCGATTGTGGCAGCAGCACTCTCCATCCCAAAATCATAGCCACTAAGACTAATCGGACATAAAGCAAACTTCCCTGTTTCCTCATCAAATTTCTTCTCATAGCGCTTGGCAAGCACTTCAGTAGCTATTGAATCTAATTCTGACAACTTTGGCTCGCTTAAATTTTTATTACAACCCTCGTCAGGATCAAATAAACGTAACCCGTATATCATAGACTTCAGGTCGCCAGGTCCAGCCCCAGAGACTTCTTTCCCCTTATGCTTGGTAGCTTGGTCATCAATGACATTATGACAAAGTTGTAACTTCTTTCTTGCTCGCAGCATAATAACCTGATCCGTGAATCCAACACCTGTTTAGACATCTTAGTCCATGCAGCAACACCCAAACCTTAACTAACCACTAGTTCTCACCTCCTCAATGGAACGCCCTGTAACAAGGTTTATTGAAAGCACATGGTTCATCTGACCAATCCGATGTGCACGCTGCAGTGCTTGTCTATCAACCTGAGGATTCCAATCTTGCTCATAAAATACAACCTGCAAAATGTATATAATGATTATCACTGAAATATATTACCATTAAATGTGCATACAAAAACTTCCTCCAACATCATCCCTCCACTCCCAACCACTGGAAAGGAAAAAAGAAGAGAAACCAAAATCCTGGTTTTTGGTTTCAGATTTTAAAATATCCATTTTGAACAAATGTTTAACATACATAGAAAGAGAGATTGCAAGAATGATAATTTTTCCAACAAGGTTTCCAACTTTAAAATAAATGTCGCCACCAGTTACATCTTGACATGTACATAGACCATAGGAGTAGCCACTGAAATATTGAAATTTTCAACAAGCAGATGGACAGAAACACACAATGTTTTGCAATATTAAACATCTCTATAGAAAACTAGGCAAATATGGATTACAATTTACAGTATTAAGTAGAACATACAGTATCAGCAGCCATGAGATTCAAACCTACTCCACCAGCTCTTGTAGATATCAGAAAAATATAAGCACCTTGTACATTTGATTCAGAGTTCATACTCCCAGAGGTTGATAGGTTGCTAAAATTTCTTATTGCAGCAAAACGCTCTTCTGCTCGAATGGATCCATCAAGGCGCTCATAAGAGTAATGACGTAACTCCAAATAATCCTACATATACCAGAAAGGTATTCTCAGTTCATAAACCAATCCACATAAATGGTACTGAATCTGACATCTCTAAAAAATTATTAAAAATAATGGACAAAAACCTGTAGAATATCAAGGGTCTGGGTCATCTGAGCAAACAATAGAACACGGTGTCCAGAATTGTGCAACTTTCGAAGAAGTTGATCCAAAATCATAAGTTTACCACTAGCCTGAAACATAAATTAAAAAACAAAGTAAGCCCGGACATAACTTCTATTGTCACAATTTTTCTTATCTTTATGTTTGCTCCATATATGATAGATCCAGGCATTACGTAAATGTTTATATCCTGTGCCCAAACAAAATAAAGTACCAACTAGGACAAAAAAAAATGATTTTACCATAAACCTCAAAAATCTTGTTCAGTACAGAATTTTCTGTTGCACCACGCTCGCCACCCCACTCCCCAACGAAAAGGCACACAAGCAAACACACAATGACACAAATGCCGACTGCCGAGTGTCATGGTAAGGAAATTACCTGAACAAGGTGTTCACCCTCTTCATATGGTTCAGGTTCTATACCAGGGAAGAGATAGGGGTGGCTACATGCCTTTCGGAGCTGGATTACCTGAAGGATCATGAAAGTACAAAATTTTATAACCCTTCGAGAAACAACAAAAAGTATCCAGTCTTGAAATAATATGCCCAAGTCCAGATGCACGCATAAGCAATGTCAATATATAGAAGTAATTAGTTCAACTTAATTAATCATGTTAAAGTGAAGAGAGATTTCTCAGCATTCTCTATTTTCATATTAAGAAAAATGAACCATATTGAGATTTGATTATTACTCAGTGTGATCAGATATACATTGTGAGTAAACCAAAAAGAGAACCATGACTAAGGACTCCAAACAGGACTTTAACATCAATGCAGCCAGCTGACAAAAACCATAAGTCCAAGTTTTGATCATGTCATGAAAATGACTTACAACATTCTGCAATGATTGGACATTCGACGTTCCAGAAGACAATGCAAGAAGTCTAGGGAGCTCTTTCCTCAAAATTGATGTATAAACCCTCTTCTGCAAGGCTATAAGTGGTACCATCCTGTGAAACGAGGAAAAAAAATGATTAAGCTTACATTATCTATAGTAAGTGAAAAATGAATACAAAAAAATAAGGCAGTTTATAGCGATAGAAGACCAACACAGTAATCTCAGTAAGAGGAGGCAAAACAAGAGTTCCACATTCAACAAGCTTAGATTTTGTTCTGCGAAGCATAAACGCACTCAGTAAGCACTTCAAAGTGTTGAGCTGTTCCTTAGCTGTAGCACCATCATGGCCTGATGAGGAAAATTCAAGTGAAAAGGAGCACTAAAGAAGCACAATCACATTAGGTTATCCTACATACAATTTGTACTTGTAAAAGAAAAAAGACTAGTTCTTATATGGCTGGTTATTAGTGAATTATGAAAGAAGACACATGCTGTATGAATATGCATAAATGCTTCTCAATATCTCTCTAGGCAGTTGTAGTGTTTGTGTCAGAGCTCAGACAAAGAGAGAGGAAAGCGTGTAAGAAACTTTTCGAGGGAGTCTGACATGGCAGTGACCACCATTCTATCCTCCTAACTAAGTAAATAAACAATACAATATTGTACCAAAAGGGATCCTCACTTCCTCTCTCACACAAAATTAAGAGAGTTCCACAATCTCAAATGAAAATAGTGACCAACTGATTAAGCAGTATGAGGAAAGAATACCAGCAGAAGCATCCCCAACTGCATTAAATGCTTGAAGAAACTGCTCCAATGTTCCAAAAACAGAAGGCATACAAAAATGCATCAAAGCCCAAAGTTCAGTGAGATTGTTTTGGATGGGTGTTCCTGTCATCAGCAAACGTCTTGGCATAACATACCGCTCTTTAAGCAAGCCATATAGAACCTGTGGGATGAGGCTTTTCAGAATCACATAAGATGCAAAATCGCTTAGACTTTGGTATATTCCTATTTAACTTATTCCATGGAAGAGATATTCTGCTAGTGTGTACCTAAGACAGTACAGAATCCATATTCATGTCATGAAGAGGGAGGCCTGTATATCCATAGAGTTTTCATTTCATTTTTAAAACGTTCCAAGCACTATTTTTTTTCCAAAATAAAAGTTGTTTTGAACAGAAATAACAAAATTTGTTTTCCTAAGATTAATTACTACATCCTTCATCTAATCAGCAAGTCGAGTTATGGAATCAACCCTCACCCAGAGAGAGAGAGAGAGAGAGAAACTGAGGGGGGGGGGGGGGGGGGGGGGGGGGGTGTTGTTGAGGACTGCTTGCCTCAGCGAATGAAACGTGATAATAATTTCCAACAATCAGGAAAGAGTATGTAAGTCAAACTTACACTTGAAGAATTTTTAAGCCTTTGAGCTTCATCAATCACAGTGTAATGCCATTGAAATTGTGAGAGGAAGTCCTGATCAATCAGTGCGATATCATACGTTGTCAAAAGGACATCAAACGGTAATAAAGAAACCTGGAAATGATACAGGATCCAAATTCAATTGCATCAGAAATTAAAAGGTGACCAAAAAAGGCATTTTACACAAAGCTGTAGCATAATTCATACTAAATCAAAAGCCATGGCATAATCACAACATACATCAGAAGATGAACATCGTGTTTGAACAAGCTCATACAATGTCCTCCTTTGATTACGTCTGTGCTCTTTTTCACCAACATACCTTAGAACCCTCAACTTGGGAGCAAATTTCTCTGTTTCCGACACCCAACCATCTATCACACTTAAGGGGCACAGGACCACTGCATAAACCATAAAGACAACAAAAGCAACTTGGAAAAAATACACTTCATAAAGAATTTACATAATGATGCATGATCCAAAACACGTTGACTCACAGAATGGCCTGGCCAATCTTTTACAAAATTTCAAGTAGCTCAGGAAAGTGATGGCCTGCAAAGTTTTTCCCAATCCCATCTGCCAATATTTTGATCCAGGGGCAAGAAAACAGAATCAACAAATTAATTTCCTTCTAAATGCTTTCCATTATGGCGATGCCAGTATCCTATTTCCATTTCCAAACACTTAATCAATAAACATGTGATTCACACATACCTCGTCTCCTGCAAATACACGAGCATATAAGGTATAAGTACATGAGTACATATATAAAGTTCCAAAACCTTTCGTTGATAGCAATAACATCAATAACTTTAGGAAGGAAGCAGATGGATTTTTTGAACTTTTGTACTGGACTATGTTGTTCTTGTATTCTTCTAAATTTCATAATCTTGTACTCTCCATCCTTATGTATTACGTAGTAATTCTTTATGCTCAGCTACAAAAATACATTATTGAAGCATGGATATTCGACTTGATTATCAAAAAATTGAAGCAAACTGCTACAAATGATCCGTCAAAAACTTTCTCACGTGCGTCACCAGTACAAAAAGGCCGTGCGATCCATTGTGTAAACACAATAATTTAACGACCCTATATAGACAACTTTATAACAAACTTTTGCGAACAATTACGAATTAATACACATTTTATCAGAATAACCCTACGATTAATCAAAAAAAAATTCCAATCAAACATTCAAGAAATCATTAAGTGCAATACTCATCCTAATTTCGCATTTAATTGACAAAATGTGATAAACTTAGGGTTATATAATTAAAAATAATCGAAGCATTCTTCGACAAATAAAGCACAAAATTAAAAAAAAAAAAAAACATGAAAGTTCGATGAGATTATGAGGATAAGAAAGAGGAATACCGAGAATAACATTGACGCCGAGATGGTATCGACGGATGAGCCAGGAAACGCCGTCGATTTGATGAGGTTTGAGCGTAGCCGTCACACCAATATCTTCGCAGTTGAAGGACGCCGGAGTATGATCAGACTCCGCTATTATCCTAGCCGCCGCTTTCAGCCGCCGCTCGTACGACGTACTCATTTTTACGAAAGTAAACCGTCAATGGCAGACGAGAGAGAGTGGTGGGTTTGGCGGGAGAAAAAGAGATACTGTTTGTCTTTGCCACGTTGCTTGCTGTTGTGGCGGGTTTTTGGGTTGCTGGTTTAACTTTTTAACCCCACCCAACGTCCCTAAAGTATATCAACCATAAAAAAAACTAGGTAACTAGGTAAGTCTATAAACTACTTTTGTCAAATATTTTAATTATAAGAGTATTTTTATTTATTGGTGAAAATTTATAGGTTTTATAAAATTAATGTAAAAATTTAACTGTGATAATATTTTTTATCATATTAGATGAAAAAATATTGTAGAAAAAGGTAGAAATCAAACATGAAATAAAAGGAAGAAATAAAGGTAGTTTTATAATCACACGATTTTATATGTATAATATTTTTTAATATAATATTAATATAAAGTAGAAAAAAATAGATGATATCATCTTTAAAAAAAAGATGAATTTTTTTTTTAATAATATTGTGACACGTGTTAAGTATAACATTATCAGGAGTTTTGCTTTAATAATAGTTATAGATACTATCAATAACTCAATAAAGATATTTGCCGTGTTTGTGAGTTTATTTTGCCAACAAAATAAATAATACTCCTTAGTCCGTATGAAGTATATGAAGCAGCAAATTTGAGCTTTGAAAACGGACTTAAATTGCCTACTTTTGTTACTTATTGCTCGGTTGAAGATGTAAGATTATATGTACCACAAGTTATTACAAACAACCCTTTTGAAAATAACTTTAAATAATAATGATGAAAAATCATACTCTTTCTATCCCTTTTTTTTTATTTGAAACGCTTTTATCTCTAAATATGTAAGACAAAAAAAAATTATAAAAACTTGATATAATAAAAATTTACATTGGTATATACCCAATAAATTTTCATTTGAACATATTATTTTTTATAACATAATAGAAATTTATAGTAAAAATGGGACAAAAATAAAAGGATAAAGAAAATACCTTGCAATATTCTTCTTATATAGATCATTCTACAAAAATCATTTTTCCTCTCATCATCCCACACAAACCCACTAGTACCAATCGTCTATGCTATAGCTCTACACATTACACTAAGTGTCTTCAGTCAAGAGTCGATGTATGGTTTCTCCATAACCCCACAACCGAGTAAAATCTTACCTATGACTACCACCAAGCAACCCAAGTAGTTATTTTCAAATCCATTTTCGCGCTTCCAATGTGGATCAGTAGTTGATTCAAACAAAGCGGTTACAAAAACATTATCTTCTTTTGTGGTCCAAACCACTTGTTCCTACCCCCTTCCATCTCCACTTGCTCTACTCTACTCCATATCCTAATACAACATTCAAATCAAATAAATGAAAGAAGAAGTGTCTTACAAACAAATAAAGAAATAAAATCAATTTAAGATCATTAAATTAAACAAAAAGGTTCAAAATAAATAGTACGAATACAACTCCAAATCAACACACAACTAGTATTTCAAATAAACAAGTACATGTCTAAATAAAACCCTTGTAAAAAAAAGGTCTAAATAAAACAAAATTTTAAGGGTTCAAACCAAACATACAATGTAAATACAAACCACACTCAAATCACAAGCTCATTTATTCGATTCCTATTTCTCCACTCGTTCAACATGTTTTCATTGTCGTCATCATTATCATCACTAGATTCCTCCTCATGGAAGTCATCATCATCAAATGCTTTTGGGGACCTATTTCTCTTTACTAGATTCTATAATAAAGCACATGCAAAAACAATATGACCATGAGTTTGTAAACTAAGCTATGAAGGACTTATAAGAATCCCCCTATCTTCGTTTGAGTAATCCAAAACGCCTCTCAATTGCATTTCTAATTTGTGCATGATTTTAATTAAAATATTATTTAGACAGGTTATGGTTGATGTTGACCATTATTTTACTCTCTAAGGGGATAATGATGTCCTCTAAAAGATGCAAAATAATCTCTCTCTATTAGTATATCCAACCCATCACGTAGATAATAACAACTTTAACACAATAAAAAAAAAAAATTCAACTTCATTATACATACTCCCCTATATAAGACATATTCTTATGTATATTCTTTTATTAAGTTATCTTTTGGAACTCATAAACATCTAACCTAGAAATAGCATCTCGAAGAGCACAATCATCATGTGGTGATCCCTCCTAACCAGATAAAACTTCTACAAATTCCATATTAGGTAAGCATTCTCCTAAATCCTAATACATTCCTTGTAAGGGAATCTTTTCTTATTCAGTATTTTGGTCTCTCGTTAGAAGGTGTGTCGTGTGCGTACACTAATCATTATACCATCAAGTGCACCTAAACAGTTCTACATAATAAATAATACCAAGTTTAGATTATATTCCACTACTATACCAAACCATCTATATGGAATAAGAGTTTGATTGATGTACCCCAAAATATTTTCACATATAATCAACAGAATCTTCAGATATGGGAGTTGGTTTCTTTAGAAGGCCAACATGTAAGTACAAGGTGGCTAATAAACAAGCATAAAATAGTCTAATAATAATTTTGCCACTTCTATAAAAACGAGCAACAATCATTCTGTGTTTTTTTTTTTCCTTTTTCCAAACACATATTTTGTGTTTCATTAAGGCTCCATTTAGTAGGACGTAAACTGTTTTCAAATGAAAATGATTTTCCATAGAAAATTTTTTAAGGTGAAAAACTCATTTCCATAGAACTTTTCCGTTATTTAGTTGCATGAAAAATGATTATACATTTAAACATTTTCCGTTGTTTGGTTGAACTGAAAATCAATTACTTCTATTAACTTTCATGGTTCAATCGAATTAGGGGGAAATCTATCTTTTTTTATTTTCGACTAAAATGGATAAAATTTATTCGATTTAATGATATAGTACGATAATTTAATAATCAAGATATGAGATTCGAAGAAAAACGTACTGAATTGATAATATTTGAAAAATATGAAAAGAAATTATGGATTTTTTCCCGAACTTTTAAGAGAGAGAAGTGTGGAGTAGAGAGAGAGGCTATCGAGAAGATAAGAAATGAAGACTGCGTGAGTAGAACTGGGCGTAGGCCGGACACGAGCCAAGCAGACACGCTTTTAGCACAATACGACACAAGTAGGGGTGTTCAAAACTACCCGAACCGATTACCCGATAATCCGAAAATAAATAGTCGGTTTTTTTAAAAAAAATTGATTTTTCTGGTCGAGTACCCAACCCGGTAAAATATCGGGTACTCGGGTCGAGTCATGGGCTGGATAAAAAATGTAATCGGGTACCCGAATACCCAAAATAATTTTTTTTAAATCTGGTTTAGCTGTTTTAGTAGGGTTTCAGTTGGGTACCCTATGACCAGACTCGATTTAAGTTGGTACCCGCTAAGTGAGTACTCTATTTAAGTGGGTACTCTATAACTCGACCCAGTTTAAGCGGGTACCCTTTAAGTGGGTACCCACTTAAATCGGGTGGGTCATGGGCCGATTTTCAAACTAACGGAAAAGTGGGTACCTAATCTACCGGGCTAGTCGAAAACCTGAGTACCCGATTATGAACACCCCTAGACACAAGTACGGTCGTGGTACGCTATTCGTGGAGTGGGTCGCAGGCTAAGCCGTATACAGCAAAAGAAATTAGGCACGAGCACGCGAGCGACATGCTAATTTGGCATGAGACATGGCCCGAAGCATGCTATTATTTAGTAGTATTTAATATTATTATTAGTAATAATATTATTATTACTTCTACAATTTATATTATTATTATTTTTAATATTATTATATTCTTATAATAAAATTTAAATTATCTAAAATTATTTTTTTCGATTTTATTATATATTTTTTTGATAAAAAAATTAGGCTAGCACGAGGCATGATAACACGCCACGCCAAGCACGGGGGTCGTGCTAGGCCATGGATTGAGTTTTAGGGAAATGTAGTATGATACACCATGACACAACCACAATTAGGAATGGCACGACATGACAGACAAGAAGCCAAATATGAGCTGACACGGTCCATGGCGGGCACGGCACGATCTGTTCCTACCTCTATGCGTGATTTGGTAATGCATAAATTGTTTGTTAGTTGATAATTTTTTTTTGGAGTGAATGGATGTAAAATTGTTGTTTTACTCCTAGTTTTGGAGGAAAATGTTTTCAATAGGGTGTAAAATGAATTTGCATTCCAAGTTTTACATCCTATATTTTACTCCAAACCAAACAATGTAAAATGGGGAAAACAGTTTTTAGGAAAAACGTTTTACACCCTACTAAACGGAGACTAAATTTGTCAATATCTCTAATAATTTTACGAAGTACACCAATGTTCATCTATTTATCCGAAGGTAGTTCCTGCATAAAGACATGAAGTGTCAAACTCTCTAATCATCCTATTCAAGTATATAGTGTTTTCAAATACCATACATCATCAAATGTAGCGACACAACACAATTAAACAAAATAATAATAAAACATATAAAGTCCCAATGTATTCTCCTTCTTAAAGAAATATCAGGCCAATTCGAGCCATTTTCTATGTAAAAAAGCATCTACAAGACCATAAACAATACTAGTAAAGTGTAGGTCATATATTCGGTAGCTTAAGCTAAAGCTAAGAAAACAAAATTTAGCCTACCAAATTAGTGGTGCAATGTTGAATTCAAGCTCTAATACCTCTATCCAAACTGAGTTGTAGCATTCCAAGGCCCCTCATGGGGCACCACTAGTAATCGCCAAATATTAAGCAGTATTGAATGAGCAACTTAGCAAACTTGATCACTATAATGATTAATCAAAAACATAAATATCTAATCTTTTACTATTATGTTAACCCAATTTACTATTATCGCTTTTGCAATAAAACACTAAACGACAAAAAAATTTGAGAAAAGATAAAAAAAATTATGTAAATTTCGGGTAAAAAATAATAAAATAAAAATATCCACACACACCAAGCAGCCCCTAAATTACATCTTCGTTTCATTTTTCTATCTAACAAAAAGACACAAATATTGAAAGAAGTCGTACAATGTAGTAAATTGCTCTCATTTAACTAGTGTAAATTAGACTTATTTAAATGAGAAGTGCTCCATTAAGTGCCATTGATTGGGCCATTTGTAGAATGGTGTAATCAACTATGGGCTTTATTAGATCAGTATTTTAAAGGGTAATGTTTTATTGGTTCTTTAATGAGCCAAGTTAGATCAATAATAGGCCAATAATTTTAAGGGTTTTAAACACTATCAAATAATGGATTATTTTTATTTACTTGTCGATTATCCAATGTTAAAGATTGGAGGGAATATAGGCAAAAATATCACTCTATATAGATAAAAACTATACTCTCTTTGGAGATCTAACCCGACTCGTCCAGTTTTGCATCTTAATTGGCCCGACCCGACTCAGCTCGTTTTGCATCTTCTTTTGCCTAGTTCGGTCCGACTCGTGTGACCTATTCCAACCCTAACCCAACCCGATACAGTGTAAATCAATAGAAACACCAAACACTAATGATTATGCCACACAAAAGCATATCTCATATAATTTTCATTCTTGAGCATATACTCTGTGATACCGTCAAGTTTTGTTTCGAGTGCCTAGACAAGTAGACAACCATCATTACGATTGACTACTATTTACAAATATTCCAAATATGGAGAAAATCTATAATATGAAATGCACCCATTCGTGAAGACAATAACAAAGCAAAACAGGTGGTGCACTGACACTTGATTGAACCAGATTGGCTGTTTAACTTCAATTAGCTCAATGGTAGTGATGCTCAATTAGATGAGATGCCAATTGAACGGTTAATAATGTAGGCTTTGTTATAAGGCCGGATGACCCTTTCTTGTCATTTCAAGGGAAGCATCTAATTATTGAAAATCATCTTATTTCCATTACATTAAACAGAAATGTTGAATGATCATCATTTGTTGTTGTGGAATAATAGATGACACAATGATGTGTCAGCTTAGAGAGGGTATATGACTTTTAGTGTTTCCAAACTTGAATAGTATTTCATTTGTGAATTATGTTCAAAAGCATGTAAATATCTACTATAAAGAAATATTCATGACGACACTCTTAAAACCCTCTTTCTAATATATATATATATATATATATATATATATATATATATATATATATATATATATATATATATATATATATATATATATATATATATATATATATATTCATTCCAACTCTCCCAACTTTCCAACACTTGGATGAATTGCAAATCTAGCAATAAAGTATATGTATTTTAGACAACACCTTATTTTATTTTTTTTACAAAACATCATATATGAGTATATATTCCAACGATTTGATTTTTAAAAATAATGCTACAAAAAGTTAATAAAATACGGTTGATATACAGGCTCTCACAAAAAAAAAAAGTTAATTATGCCATTTCATAAAAATTGAAATAATTTTAACTATGTCACTATTTATCTATCATTGACAAATTTTTCTACTCATATATTAAAATATTTATAGATTAGTCTTATTGAATACTTTGAATAGAATATATTTTCATATATATATTTTTATTAGTGGATAGATTAGAGATTTTTTTTAATGATCAAATTATTGCATTGATAAACATAAAAATCAAAATATTGTAATTTTTATAAATTGGAGGAAGTAATATACATCAAGGGTGGATGCACCTTTGGAATTGTGGGTCTATTGACCCTACTTAAACTCTATTCTTTTAGAAAATATTATATATATATATATATATATATATATATATATATAAATTTTAGGATGTTTTCCTAAAAAAAATGGTTAAATAAACCCCTTATCAAAAAATATTTTAATTTGAGCCAACTAATTACAATTTTGAGATCAGTCATTGCATTGATAGGATTATATTAATATTATAGGAGTTAGGCCATAAAAGGTAATTTACACTCCCTTGCAGTCATCATTAGTGATATGGAAACTTGTATCATCAACTCAATTACTACAAAATATCCGATTCCACTAGACTATATAGAAGCAAATAACAAACATACTTATGGCAAAGTGAAACAACTAGTATGTCTGCCATTTGCCCAATTGTGTCACGAACACCTGAATTCTTATTCACTTGTTCTTACTTAGTTACATGTGCTATTGAAAATTGAAATACCATCTGCTGTGTGTCCACCCAGCCAAATTATGGTGCACAATTTTCATCTTAGTGCTTTGGACCCACCCAGCAAATGTTGCGAAAATAAATGTCCGACACCATCGGAGAGCCCATAAATGGGCCAAAACTAAAGGCTCTAGATTGAAATGCGCTTATAAATAGCAATACCGAGCCCTTAATTAGCCCCATCCACCGCATACCACTCATCAAAGTGAAACCCTTTTCTAAATCTTGAACTAAAAATGCTATCTAAGCCTCACCTCATAGTTACTCCGAATATTTTTCGAACATCTCAAAGTTTCATACCACCTAATACAGTCCAATTACGCCCTAATGCCACAACAACCCAACCTATGCCCGTTTTAATGCCCGATACTCGGGTTCCAACCCAAGAAGTTAATGATGAGAAAATAGTTGCATTTTGGGACTACCAATTCTTGTTCATGTCGCAAAGGTTAGAAGTACCAAATCCCATTAAACTTAGACTCACTGAAGGTGCACTGCCAAAAGACTTCCCTCGGGGTACGTACTACCTTACCGGGCCAGGCCTCTTTATAGACGATTATGGATCAAAGATCCACCCGCTAGATGGTCATGGGTATCTAAGGGCCTTTGAAATTGATGGGCTGAACGGAGAAGTAAGGTTCTCGGCAAAGTATGTGAAAACTGAGGCCCAAATGGAAGAATGTGATCCAGTAAGTGGATCTTGGAGGTTTACTCACAGAGGCCCATTTTCTGTATTGAAAGGTGGTAAGATGGTGACAAATACTAAGGTGATGAAAAATGTGGCAAATACTAGCATCTTGAAATGGGGAGGACGATTGTTTTGTTTGTGGGAAGGTGGAGTCCCTTATGAGATTGATCCAAGCACGTTGGATACTATTGGAAGTCCCAATTTTGTCAATGGCGACAGTGACATTGAAGATGAAGCTAGTATTGGGCAATCTCATGCTTGGGATGTTGTTGCCCGTGTATTGAAGCCTATACTCCATGGTGAGCACCACTTTTCTAAAATTCAATCATAAATCAATACTTCATTGCATCAAGATTTGACATCATGTTAAACAAAATTAAATTTCATGATTAGCCTTCACTCTTAAAAGTTTTGCATATGTAGGAATCTTTAAGATGCCTCCAAAGCGATTATTATCTCACTACAAGGTTGATGCCAAGAGAAGAAGGCTTATTGTTATGGCATGTAATGCCGAGGACATGGTACTTCCTCGAAGTCACTACACCTTCTATGGTATACGATGTGTTTTTATTTATTATTATTTTTTTATACATATATTGGCTTGCATTTTATATTTTATATCTTTTTTTTTTTTTTTTTTTTTTTTTATACTCAACTTCATATGAAAAGTATGTGTATGTAGTTTAATTATATACATTCATAAGTAGGAAATAAGATTTAGGTGGGTACTAATTAATGTGATATGTAAATTATTTTGACATTTTTTTCTTTTCTTTTCAGAATTTGATCCTAATTTTAGATTACTGCAGAACAAAGAATTCAACATAGCAGATCATTCTATGATTCATGATTGGGCTTTTACGGATACACATTACATATTATTCACTAATCATGTCAAGTTGGATATTTTAGGTAACCATTACATGAATGTACATACACTTTTGGTTAATTTGACTTAATTCTTGTTTACATTTTCATGTATTCATGGTACCTTGCATTTCCTATGGTGAGTAATTTGTAGGATCAATGGCAGCCATATCTGGAAAGGCACCCATGATATCAGCACTAGCAGTAAACCATAGCAAGTCAACATCTTCCATTTACCTTCTTCCTCGATTTACCGACACTACCAACTCCACGTCTGACGAATACTGGAGAAAACCAATAGAAGCTCCGCAGTTATGGCTACTTCATGTTGCTAATGCATTTGAAAAAATTGACAATAATGGAAACCTTACGTTTCAAATACACGCTACAGCTTGTGCTTATAAGTGGTTCAACTTTCAGACGATGTTTGGTACGTAACTAGCTACTCCATTTTAATATAGAAGTTTCTCAAACTCGTTTAAAAAATGTTCCCACTCAAATCGTCTTTAAAATAAGTTGAGACCACATATGAAGTATAATATATACACGGACAAGTATATTTCATTGTGAAGAGCTAGCTAGATCCAAGCTGACGATGCATACTGTTTACTTGTTGGAACGATGAGAGCTATCAATTTTATGTTGGGTGGTTCCACTATATAATATATATCATATTATATGGTCTTTCAATAATGTATGTCACAACTCATAGGCCGGGTGGAACATTTCATATTGTTTTTTGAGAGGTAGATATTTCTTAATATAGATCAACTCTTGCATGAACATTGACAGGTTATAATTGGCAAAATGACAAATTAGACCCTTCAATGATGAACTGCAAAGAAGGGAAGGAACAACTTTTGCCTCATCTTATTGAGGTACGTTGACATAGTACATTATACAATACTAAAATGAAGCATGCTTAATATATGCTTTTTGATTAGAAACTAAGGGTCATTAATCAATAATATATATTCATAATGTATAGGTGAGCATCAAACTTGATAGTACAAAAAAGCATCGAGGATGTACCGTGGCACGCCTGAACAAACTAGCTAAATCTTCAGATTTTCCAGTAACAAATCCAGAATGTTGGGGCTATGAACACAGATATGTGTACACAGCAGCTTCTTGTGGTTCACATCAAACACTATCACATTTTCCCTTTGACACAATACATAAGTTTGACAATGTAACAAAAAAAGAATGCACTTGGTCTCCTGGTAGTCGTCGATTTGTTGGGGAGCCTATGTTTGTCAACCAAGGATCATTTCGTGAAGACAATGGATATCTTCTAGTGGTGGAGGTGAGATCAGAATTCATCAAACTTTTATTTATGATTTGAGTTAAGTTCCATGAATAAAAAAAATGCTTCGCATATGTTATATTGTGAACTGGATTAGACACGACTTAATTCGTATTAATTTGCATTTAAATGTTGCAGTATGTAGTCTCACGCCGTAAGTGTAATCTAGTGATCTTGGATTCTAAGTTGATTGGGGAAGCAAGAGCCGTCGTTGCAAGATTCGAGGTGCCAAAATCTTTAACATTTCCTTTAGGCTTTCATGGTACTTGGACTCCTAGAGAATGATGAAATTAAATTCAAAATATATAAGACTATGAATGTTGGATTGTTGTGTGAAATAAACACGCTATTTATGTAATTAAAGCTATTATTTTAATCATCTTATTTTGTAACTTTGTAATTCTTAATGACTACATAAATAATTTACAATTTCATGACATTTTTTCTAAAAGCACGTCGTAAAAAAATTTCATTAAAATGTACTATGAGTATTTTTTTTTTTTTCCCTTTCTATCAAGAAAACGAGTATAGGAAACTTGTCTCCAATCTCCACTCCTTGGCCACTATGTAGTATTACAAATTTTACAATCATAATGCTAATGAGTTCAATGGTTTCTAGTACATTATTGATTTATACTCCATAGACGATACAATACGCAATTAAGCACAAGCTATGAATTCATTCCATTTTTTTTTTTAAAAAAAAATCGTTTAAAGATGGCTAAACTAATAAAATTTGAAATAGTCCTCCCTATTCTCGGATTAATTTTTATGATGCCGAGGAGGCGAGGATTGTAATACGGCTACAAAGGTGACGAGTAAAAAAATTAGACACCAGAGTCCAAGAGCTTAAAAGGTTCCCTAACAGTTCACACCAAAACTTATAAATTGAATTCTACCAAATCCCCCCTCCCCCAATCCACACTTCCTGAAACACTATTCAATGTCACAACTCCCACGCAAAAATAGAAAGAGGCGTGGAGACAAAGTTTCACAAACACCTCACACACACTCAACAATGGCGGAATTCGCAAAATTCTCTTTCTCCAATACTCCTCCCTTTCCTAACCCTAGCTCTTCCCCATTTTCCTTCAACTTCTCCATCTCCTCCGCTCCTTCCGCCTGTTGCGGTTCCACTACTCCATCCTTTGCTCCCTCCATCTTTTGCTGCTCCACTCCTTTCTCCACCCCCTCCGCTTCTACGGATCCATCTGACGTCGTCTCCGCTGCTTCCTCCGCCCGCTGCGGCCTCGCTGATTCCTATTCCTCTGCTTCCGTCAGCTGCGGCGCCAACTCCTCCTTCATCGCTCGCTCCTTCAGCTTCGGTGCCACATCTTTCTCCGCTTCCTCCATTCCCTTCATGCCGTTCGGCTCTGCCTCATCCGCCTCTTCCTCCGCTCTTTCCGTCAGGTTCGGATCCTCTGCTTTAACTTCCACTACCTCAACATCAGCTACTGCTTCAATTACTGCACCGATATTCGGACATACGCCTCCTGCTTCCTCAACTGGAATATTATTCCTCAAACCATCACCTTCCTCTTCTGATACTGCTGGTAGGTTTCCACTTTTCCATATCAGCAATGCCGACTCTTAGGTTTCTAAGCCATTGTTCGTCGTTACAGCTACTCCTACTACTCCTGCTGCCGCTGTAGCCTTGTTCTCTACTCTGACTAGGACACCTCCAGCGGCTCCGTCTTCTCTGGCAACCACTTCTTTCTCTGGTGAGCTTTGCTATCCTTTTAATTTTGAGTTATGTATAACATTGATTGTGTCCTGTTACCTTGTTGCATTATATTATGAAGTTCAAGTCAAACGAATGTATGTGGTATCAATATCAAGTAGAAGTTTGCATAGAGTTGAAAACATGTTTAACCAATGATATATGTGTTGTATGATAGAGCTATGTCCTTAATTATCAACGAAGATTAACATCTGCCTTTTGCATTGTGTAGAATTGTAATTGAATTTGCTTAGTTTTGATTGTGCTGTGTTCAAATAGGTTATTTGTTTGTTAATTTCTGTTAAAATGATACATTGCTGTGCATTATTGCTCTCATTGCAAAGTAACAAGCTATGAAGATAAGTGCTCCCTTGCATAATAAGCTAATGCTAATTTGATCAACTCAGGGTTATTAGGTGTCAATAATTACTCTATCTACTTGGTGTATCGTCGTCCACTTAAACCATGTAGCGCCGTGAATTCGTGCTTGTCTAATAATGGTCATATGGCTCTACACTTAATGTTCACCCTTGATATGGCTTATCTTGGAATTGCCATCTTATATGTACTATTTGCATTTCAATGTCCAGTTTCATATTGGCATGCTTCACACAGTTGTTTGTTATATGAGAGCCTTTGGAAACATATTCTATGTGATAAATTTGCAAGAATTTATCAGCTCCTTAGTGTCACCTGTTAAGCAGCATGTCTTTATTTTGATGCTCTTATAATCATGTTTAATGATGCAATGGTTTTATGGCTTACAGCAAAGTGTCAAATAGCCTTTTAAGTTGCAGCTTCTGTAGGACATCTCAATCACCAGCATTATCTTGAAGTGTGCCATATAGTTCTTAAAGTTTAGTTTAGTGATCCTTGCTAGAAAATCTGTTTACTAAATATGTTCCCATTTGCATTTTAATTTTTTTAAAGCTTGTTTATGTGATTGTGCGAATCCTATTTTAGGTCTCCAGGCTTCAACTTCTGCCTTAGCGGCTGTCTGTAGCTCTACATCAACTGATGCACAAACATCTAATGCTGTAGCCTTGAGTAGTGGGTTAGTGTGAATTTTCTTTGTAGCAACTTATCAGGCACTATCAATATCAAAGCGTTTTTCTCTGTTAATTTGAAGCCTCACTTCCTTCAGTGTTGACAATGATAATTATACAGCTTTTTCTAGATCATGGGTAGAATACCTGGTTGAATTTTTAGGACTGCAAATAAATACACTGTTTAATCCTATCATGATCTTCAGTTTATTTTATCTTTTGAGAAGTTAATAACAATATCATTGCTCATTCATCACGTAGTCTCACCTAGCAATTAACCGGGAATACTCTTTTATGTTTTGGGGGAAAGGGGCGAGGATCTTTCCAGATTTGTCCTTCTTGTCTGTTACATTCCACATGTCACTAACTTACTGGTCTCTTTTTTCTGTTAAATAAAAATCTCTTGATTTTCTTTTATTACTTAGATTACTTCTTTTCATTTATCTTTTCCGCATGTTTTTCATAACTTAATGCTAGTGTTTTTTTTCTAAATGCAAATTTGCTCTTTTGGTGTTATTTGTTATTTTACTTTAGCCAAAGAGAGAGAATTTGATAGGATGAATGAACTTTGTTTCCCTATTGTTTTAATTAGCCAATATGATGACAATAGCGCATTAGCTCTATCTGATCATAATTCATAATGCTTCTCACATCCATTACCATAATTTTGGAGAACTATTTTATCAATATTTTAGAGAATCCTTGAACTTGAAGCTTTTGATTGCTGGAATGATGACAAATTTTATGTTTAATAGTTTTTTTTTTTTGTCAGTATGTATTTATTCTTTGATCATTCCCTTTGTATTTCTGATTTAATAATTGTTTTTTCTATAATTTGATTTTATACTAGGAAGTTTGCAAGAAACACCTTGTAAAATACATGCTTTGAAAAGACACTATGTAAGGAATTTATTGTAAAACAATATTATCTGACATTTTCTTTGTGGAATGTCAACTTTAAGCTATAAAAAGAAAAAAGGACATTTTAAAGGGATTTGCTGGGAATTCGAAAAAATTAGAATGCCTATGAAGCTGATGTACTCTTGAGATGTAAACCTCGTATTTTTGGCTTGCAATCATATATGACCATCTGTGCTAAAAAATTGTGAGATTTCATAATAATTTTGTCTTACAATCATATGTAACTATCTACACTAAAAAATTGTGAATGGTCGAGTTGATTTCCATATATGTAAGGTGCTGTGATGGGTGGGCTAGTGAACGAAAATGGGGAGTGGTATGGTGAGTGGATTTTCCTTCTTCTTTCTCTTCTTCTGTTGCCGTTTCACCTTCTTTGTTATGTATTTTCAGCAATGTCACCTCCTCTTCTACTGAATCAACAACTGCTACTCCCTTTTCTGCTTCAAACCCTTTGACTGCTACTCCTACTTCTCCTGCTGCTGCTGTACCATTGTTCTGTACACCTACCTGCACTTTCACCTCTTCCATAGTTGTTTCTTCTGCCTCTCCTGCTAGCCCGATTGCCTCTAGCCAACCTGTTGCCACGTCAACTATCCCATCAACATTTATTGGGCTTCCTCTAAATTCGTCTACTGAGAGGATGCAAGCAGCTTCGCCCTTCCCAACCATAACCACTACTAGTGCTGCAACAACTACTGCTCTTGCCACTGGACGTACTGGTGCGCTTTGTTGATCCTTCTCCATTTGTCTACTAGTTTTAAGCTATATATAGCATTGAGTAGTGGATGACCTGAATCGATTATCAAGTGTCAATGAAAGGCCTAGTATTTATGATGTTAGGTAGGCATGCTATTTTGGTTGTGCATAAAAGAGTCCTGTCGACTAGTTACATTGTTTGCATGAACTTCAAATGATGTTTAGAACATTGTTTGGCTTGCTATTCAAAGAATATATAGAATGGCTAATATGTTTGACTAATGATGTAAAAGTATGAGATGTATTATACTATGAAGTGAAAACATGTCGTCTTAATTTAAGAGGATTTATGTCTGGCCTTCACTAGGCATACTTGTGGTTGAGTTTTGCTCAATTTTGAATGTGCCAAGTTTAATTGTATCAAAGTTATTTGTTTGATATCTCCTTTTATCGTTATTTTCTGTGAGCTGATACTGTTGTATACTCCGTGTTACTGCTTTCAGAGAGAGTTGCTCTATCAGTTCCCTAAGATAGTAGAAGATAGTATACTTGTGCTCATCTGTATAATAAGCTGATGCCAGTGCCATGCCTTGTAGTTTTTACGACAATGATGTTTTGTAATTGTGATGTGTTGCTGTGATACTGATATTTAGATTCTCTAAACCGACTACGGATCAAATTTTAGTGTCAGAGTCCTTCCACCTCTCGAATGGATCAAGAATCATGGTAGGGGTTTGTCGTCATAAACTTCCTAGTTACTTGTCTAACGCTGCTAAAATTTTAAATCTCTTCTTTTTTTTTTTTTTTTTTTTTTTTTTGAGAGGGGGGTTGGGGGGTGGTCGGTGGTCGAAGCACAATTTAACGTTTGTACTAATCTATTTTATTTTTTAAAATCCAATACTCATGAAGGGTATGGTTGGGGATACATGTATCTATTGATTGTGTTGTTAATTGACTAGTATTAAGTGAAAGAAGGGATGAAAGAAAGGCAAGTGTTATGGGTTGAAAAACTAAAAAGAGTAAGCTGACCTGGGAAGTACGTACACTTGACTGGGTGAACATGTTTAACTGGTCTAATTTTGTGTTGACAATGATCTGTAAACAAAGACATAAAAAGTGAGCCTCAGGGTTGCATCTGTACCCTACCAATCAACTGTTTTGCTATGTTCTATGTGCAACTTAGCTGTTGGTATGGTTATCTCATGGCTATAAGATGTTGGATTGCTTTCCCAATCAACTTAATGTGCTCACTAATATATGTTATTTTTTATGGATTGTCACCCTCTCAACCAGAAACTGTTGTTTGTATCGCTGAATGCTGCAGTGATTATATTCTAATTTGTGAAGTCTGGACTCAATGTCCTGGAGTATTAATTAAATGTGTTTGAGTTGGATAATCCCTCCTTCCATTTAAATGGTCAACGGTTAATATTTCCAATTCCTTTTTACTGTTTTTCCTTCTTTCTCGTCTTTACTCACTCCAAACGAATTAGCTATGCAGCCGAGTCTCTTGGATCTCTTGATCCCACAATGCATCACTCGTTCATTCGTGGTCCAGCCCGAAGTCGCACTCGCCGTCGTCTTTGGAATCGTGGAGGACGATCAAAGGTTGGAAGGGGCTCTCGTCACATGCAACGTGTTTTGCAGCAACGACCCCATTCGATTCTGGATAATGAGGCGAATCAAATTGGCAATAAATTTGTGTACATGCGACAGGGAAAGAGGCCTTTAGAGGAGGATGAAACGATAAAAGTCCTTCAACATCCATCCTTCACCGTGCTCTCTAGCATTCCAGAGAGCAGTAACATGCGAATGGGGGAGTGGATTGAGCCAAAGGAGGCCACTCTCCCAGACAGTGTCCTCGAGCGGATCACTGGTCCTGCTGAATGCAAGGGGGAGAGATATGATCCACAATGGGATGTTAACCCCAATGAGTCCCTTGGCTATGACTTTCCAGAGCATGGAGGAACACTAGGACACCGAATGCTAAAAGGAATGATCTTGCCTCGTGATCGTCCAAGAAGAGTTAGCAAGTCGATTTTTGCCAAGACCTCCCACTTACTAGCTCAAGTAAGTTCGCCCATGTCTATATTAATCTCGTTTTCTTTCTCTCTTTTTGGCTCATAGGAGGTATGTTCATTACAGTTTTGTGGCAGTTACTTAGAGGTGGCTGAGCTTGGTCTACACTATCAGCGTGATAATGCTCGGCTTTCTGGCGAGTTGTTTGATATAACGAATAAGCTAAAACACGCAGAGCATAAGGCTGCTGATGCCGAGGCTGCCATTAGTGCTGCAATTGCAGCTAAGGAGGCGGCTGAGAAACACTGGGCAGAATCTGAGCAATCTTGGAATCTTGAGAAGTTTAGTCTTGAAAGCAATATTGCTGATTTGAAGAAGCAACTCCTGGCTGTGGAAGCAGCAAGTGGCTGAGAAGGCAGCATTGAAGAAGCAAGAGAAAAATATTTTGACTTTTTTGTTTTACGCCAGCTTATAGGAAAGGATTAACATTTTTTGCCTTACTATGCGAATCACCCGAGTTTTTGAGCCGAAATATTGTCATGGTGCTAATATCAACCAATACGTATATATAGCATGTTTACGTAGATGATATAGTATTGCAACTTGAAAGTTGGATAGTGAATTTGATTTGGTAGAAATACGTTTAATATTTATTTGTTACTCCCTCTATCCCTAATTATTTGCCCAATTTGACTTTTTGCGGTTTCCAAAACACGACATTAAACGTTTTTAACTCCAAATTCGTAAGTCAAAAAATTATGAAAATTTGATATTTTAAAATTTATATTGAGATGCATTAAACAATATACTACTTTATATTATTTTTTATATTATGATGAGAATTTGTGATTAATTTTTTTTTAACTTTGACTCTAAGGGAGTAAATTTTATAATTATAAAATTTAGGCTTGATTTGGACTATGTAGTCATTCAAAAAGGCATGAGTAACTACTAGATAAGAAGAATCATTCCTAATCATAAAATGTTCATGATTATAATCTTTCTTTCATAATCTTTGTTTGATCGAGTAAGATGAGAATTGGGCTGAAGGGAGTATCCACGAGTAAAATACTCGTGGCACTTTAAAGAAAAAAATCTACGCACTTAGGCTCAACATTTGTTCTTAAGGCTTACTAATTCAATTAAGCTCATATTTCAATGAGTTTTAAGCAATCTTTGAACACATTCATTTAGTCCAAACCAAATATGCAATCTATATAGTTAAATTATTGGACCATAAGAAGGGAGGCTCTATTTAGGTGTCTACCATAGTTATTAAAAATTATTAATGATTAGTGATTAGAATTTAAGGATGAGATATAAGGAGAGCTTTGATGTAAAGTTGGAAAACTAATAATTTTGTTATAAATAAAAGGAAGAATATATATTCAATTATAAAGTAAAAATACAAATGGTGTTAAAGAGATGAATCAGATTCGAGCTAAAAGAATTCTTTTATTGTGTTAGAAAAGGTTGGATTGGATTCGAACTCAATTTTTCAAGTCCAAAGAATAACCGACTAAATTTAGATTTGGTAAAATTTAATCCAATACGGTTCACTTACACTCTTCAATTGGTTCAATTGGTAACAACCCCACTTGTATTGGAAATAGAGTTATCGTTGTTGAATGATAGAAATGGTTGGAACGCAATCCCATGGCTGCCATCACTATTGCAGAATTTCCAAGCTGTTATGGTGAGAGCTAGGAGTGAGAGGGGGCAATGGGGTTGGGTCTCTGGACCTTTTTTTTTATCAATAATCTTTTTTCTTTAGCTAGAAGTTTTTTGAGAGGTGACAATGTAAAATCATCCAAAATTATTAGTATACCATAAGAAATAAAAGGTTTTAATACAATGAGTACTAAGGATCCTCTACACCATGCGCATGATTGCATGAACATTTTCTATAGTATAACCGGATGTACCATGTGCTGTACCATCCATAAATTGTGCAAAATGTCTTTTACAAACTAGAGGGCAATTTTCAGTTATGTTAGTGACACGTAATGCAAGGAAAAATGAAGTAAATAGTACGCTTCATTGAAGAAACTTTCTGATTGAACAACAAAATCTTCCTACAGACGAGAAAATATACTACAGAACACCAGGGATTATTTAGGAGTGCAAAGAGAAGTTGAAGAAATTAAAATCACATGAATACGCCGATAAACTCAGGAAATCAAACGGGAACCAATGAGCCAGGAATCATCACATTATTAATTTGAAAAATCCTAAATCATGAGCTTGTAATTTAAGGCACGCCTCACGAACACAATCAAGAGATTGATGATGGAGAGAAGCAGAGTCAACTGGATGACTTGTCCAGAACTTGAACCAGAGCCTTTGTTCCCATTTTGAGGGGACTCAATACCATTACTAACCATGGACCTCAATGTACCATATATTCCTACAAATCCACTCCCAATGTTATCCAACAGCCAGCTCAAAACCATTGAAACTAATCCGTCTTCCTTTTCAGACCCCTGACGCTGAGAACTGGCTGCCGCAGCTGCATCAGTGCCGCTGTTTGTCAACCTTGTTGTTGAATTGCCTAGCAAGAGAGATTTTAAGAATGCCTGAATCGCATCGTTTCTCAAGATAGCACCAATGACACCTGTGTCACACATTACTGATCCTACCATTTCCTGGATGCCAAAAAAAGTGGTTATTTCTTTTGTTTACCTCTAGCCCGTAAGCTTCTTATGAAACTAGGAATTTCCCTTATGTGTAGCAGTAACTCAACGATTATCCGTTACCTGAACCATTGGCGTTCTCAAGAAATGGAAAGCAGTCTCAACAGATCGAAACCCAGGATTCTCCTCCAACATTCTTGGGCCCTCATGGTTCATGAAACTAATATATGATGGGAGATCAATCAGATACAAAGTAGAATTCCAATTTTGAGTACAATGATTTCTTTCCAAAGAGTATGGAGTAATGAGATCAATTACCTGAAAGCTATAGAAAAAATAGGAAACCATGTAAGTAAAGCACAAGGTCCAAATGCTGTTCATACCTTTGGAAGGCTGTCATAGAGTAATTAGCCTCAGCTCGGGTGGGAACGGCCCCAAAAACAGAATCACTACACTCAACAGTTGATCTTTGACTCAGGGTATCGTCCCTATCAGCCAAGGTTGGCGATGAAGGAGAAATATGCATGGTTGTTCTGCCAGTTTCCCCTTCCATTTTGTTTTCTTCCCCTACTAAGTGGAAGCGGAAGGTATAACAGTAAATTTAAAAGTTTTGGAGAAGGATAACTCAAATGGTAAATGCGGGAGATCTGATATTCAAGGGAAACGTCAGGAGAAAGTATAGAGGTGAAAACACACTGTATCTGTCAGTATCCTTGCTCTAAATCGTATGGCAGATATATAACGAAAATTTTGAATAATTTATACAAAAGATTGAAGTACGTACTATAAACCTTATATACTCAAAAGTAAAAGCTGCAAATTATTTTAAGCATCATGGGATTGTTTAGAGGCTAAAGCATCCTTATGCGAATTATGTCCAAAAAAAAAGCTAAAGTTGACATGCCATTACAATAAAGCACTCCTTTACCATATATTTTTTATCCCAATGTAGAGTAATTGACAAGAATGAGGAAGTTAGTTGTGGAAATCAGTCCAACCACGATCTGATTCCACGACAGTTCGTAGAGAGAAAAGGCAAAGCAAGCAAGGAAAGCTGTCTGCAATTCCGCTTTATTTAGTACTGAGCACAAAACAGTGTCGTGAAAATTTAATGTGAGATGAAGGGAATACTATCGTAAGTAACCAGATCAAACATCTAGTACTAATTTGAGACAAAGTAGTTTTCAATTTTCACTTTAAAACCCCATTAGTACATGTTTCCCCTACATCTTTCCTCCATTTTCCTTGATGATACCTATCGCGTCTTGTTTGCTCCCTAGTGTATGAAAATCCTGTTTGACGAGGCAAGGAATCAGAATCCATGGGGGTTATAATTTGTTATTCCAAGTTGATATTGTTTTGATTTCTGCTTCTCTTACATGGCTGGTCTTTGATCGAATATATCTTTCTTTGGGAGATAACATTGTCTATTGAGCACACTGATAAAATAATACACACTCATTAAACTATACTGATATATGCTAACCACTCTGCCTCTCTTTTTTTTGAACTATTGCTTAATCGAGAGAGACCCAGTTTATCTTCAAGATAAACAAAGAAACGTGCATCACAGATTCACAGACAGTGCCATATGTTCCAAGTTATGTTTTTTTCAGCATGAACTAAGATATGAAACCAAACCATAACAGATGGTTTGATACAAGAATGTTAGTGGGCAAACTGCCCTTTTGCTAGGTGCATTGGTAAACTTAGCTTATGGTTTCATCAAATACAGGACTCATTTAGCAAATTTAGGAACAGTTTCATCAAGTACAGGACCAAATTCAGTAAACTATTTTAATTATGTGAACTTTGATATTTTGAACAATAATCTAATTCAGTATAGAAATTTGGAACGTTGTGAATTTTGATACAATTGGAAGTCTTTTTTAAATACAATTGGAATGGCACAGACTAAAATTTCCCATTTCAGTGTAAATTTTGGTTAATGTTTCTCCAAGAGAAACAAAAGGTTCGGACCTAAGACTCTGGACTGTTGCTGCAGCCTTCATCCTAACTCCTAAGTATGGCTACACAAGTTGGAAATTAAATAACTAGATTCCAATGCTCACAGTATGTACATGTAAATAAGCCCAAACTTGTGACTACGCTCCATAAGCACGAGTGACAAGCACTATCATGAGAGTGATGATGGAGAGAAGTACAGTTGAGACAATCATCTCCTCGAATCCATGTTTCAGGTCTGGGTTTGTGTTCTCTCTTTGAGGGGACCCAAAGTTCTTGCCTACTAATGACTTCAATGATTCAATTAGTTGCATAACTCTAAGCTTCATGTTGTCCAAAATCCACTTCAACATCATTGAAACAAAGTCAGGTTCCTCATGAGACCTCTGAGTTCTGCTCACTTTAGCTGCAGCTGCAGTTCGTATATCATCATCATCATCAAAACTACAAGAAATCAAGAAGGAAACGAAACTGTAATCTAAAAAGGCAGAATAAACTGTCAATATATCTGCTGACTTACCTTGATTGACTGACTGACGAAACTCCTGAACTTCGTTATTCTTCATAACTGCATCCCAGACAGCTTTATCAGATGATATGGAAACCACCATTTTCTGCATGCAATAAAGATCCTATACTCATCTTTTCTTTCCCTATTCCATTACTTACAATTAAAACAATCAGGGATGATGCTATGACTCAATGAGATGGTAAACCAATGGCAGTACAATGTGTGACAATGATTCGATAACTTACTTGAACATATGGCACCGTCTGTAGCAGGTGAAAAGCGTCATACACCCTTTGAAATCCAATAGACTGCAGTATTCTTGGGTTATTATCATGATTCAAATTGGGCTGGAGACGATCTAATATCGACATTGATGAAGACATCCCTTGCATCATGAAACTGAAAATTTGAAGGAAACTTGATCAGACTTAGTAATATGAACTTCTGATATGTCCTAGTTTATAGTGTACGAGTATATATCTTAGGCAGGTGTGTGGTGTGTCCACTTTGGAATGGGATCCTCCCTAATTCAGCGTTGTTCCTGACAATTTAGAAGCTATAGACGAAATTACATATTACGGCTCCATCCAATCGCACACTCCAATATAGGACGCAAAAGATAATTCTAAGTACGTACTTCAAAAAATAAAAAAATAAAAAAATTTGATGCCCGTTTATTTTTTACTAATTTCAACAAGTAAACAATAACTTTTTCCTTTATTTAAAAACTCTATATTGAGTAACCACAAAATACTTGACTAAAAAAATATGAAATATTAGGAAAATTCATACCATCAGGACCGAGGCTGCCCTAATTACACGACTATCCAATTACTGGCTAAACTGCATGTCTTGTATTCATCCAAGTTACCCACTATGGAAGTAGCTTAATGAACTAAACTACAGCTCCTGGAGAAATTATGCTTCACAATCTTGTTTTACTGTTTTTAGGCACGATTATTACAACATAGTAGTTCCACATTAGCTGACGTAAAACTAGTGCTTGTCTTAGTCTATTACCATTTACCAACAACCAAAGATACAAAGAGATAAAACTGTGCATAACAGCATAATGACTAGGCAAAAGAGGAGGGAATATAACTATTCGATTCAATGAAGAAGCTGAAAAAGAGGTCCAACTTCTTTCATACCTTTGAAAGGCTGTGACTGCATATTGGGCCTCGAGTCGAGTAGGAACAGAGCCAAAAGCAGAATCAGCAGAAGAACAAGAAGGTGATGGTTTGGGTGATAAAGAGGACAAAGTTGTAGTTGGTGTAACAAAGGTTAAAGGGTCTGGATTTGCAGCTAAACTGGTTGGTCTCCCACCCATTATCTCCTTCTGCTTAATGTTTCGTGTGTGTGTCCGTGATTTTTCCAGTCTTGCCGATTTTAAGTGAAGGGAATACAAATTAAAGCGCATTTTTTTAATGGAAGACAACGTACATGAAAGTAAATGACTTGCATGCTAAATCAAGAATCTCATGGTATATCTATCTATGTGCTTGGGGTATTTTCAGGCATAACTTATCTAATGGAGTCATGGTAAGTTGGTAAGTCATAGTTTTAGCCTCTCACAAGTTATTAAAAGTAAATTTCCATTTCTTACAAGTTGTAAAAACTTTCAACTTGCTTATACAAAGTACAAACGCAATTTTCTCCAAATTTCAAATGAAATGACATTAGGTGTGGACTAAACATAAAATTAAAGTGTGTGTATTTAATATGCAGCTGACTCCTAATCTATAGAAAAAACGTTAAAATTAACTTTGAAACATGGCAAATCGTATTCGAGGGATTCCACGGAAACAAAGTAGCTCTTAGATAGTGGAACAACTTATCATATGTATTCAAATCTTAACTTGTTTAATTCTCATAAGCAACACATTAGTGCACGTAACTTCATTACAGTACCGAATAGTTCTAGTTCAGCACATTGGAACAGCTAACTTAGGTTCTAACATTGAACATAAGAATATGTTACATGTTCCTGGCTTTCATTTTAATTAGATTTCTATATCCAAGCTCTGCAAAGACATTGGTTCCATAGTCAACTTCATTGAAACCACCTGCTATATTCAGGCCCCTTCCAAGAGTAAGCCAACGGTGTTTGGTAGGTTGGACAACGGGTTAGACAGCTTGAAATCTTCTATTTTAGGCAGACCCTTATTTCTTTCCGGCAATAACACTGTTCTTCACTGCTATTGAAGAAGCCAAAGTTTTGCATTTAAGAGTTGGCCACCTTTTGATAAAATTCAAAAAGTTCGACAATCTATTTCAATTTTATTAAAGACAATTTTTGTCAAATATGTTCCGTATCTAAATGAACTAGATCTTCTTTCTCTTCTAGTAGTAAGACTACTTTACCATTTAAGTTGTTAAATTATTGATGTATGGAGATCATACAATGTCTGCAGCTACACTGGTTGTAACCTTTTCCTTACTATTTGTTGATGATTACACTAGACTTGAATAGACACACACACCTTATGAGATATAAAAAGTGATTTCGTTTCCCTTCTCGCTCAAATGCTCAACTATATTGATACTCAGAGTCTCATTTGTTAGATAGGACAATGAACTAGACAATTGTGATGGAAAAATGAAATGATTATTTGTTGCCAGAAATATAGTACATCAGAGAAGTTGCAATGACATGCCACACCAAAATGATAGGTATTTGCTTGATAGACCAAGAACTATCTATTTTCAATCTAAGGTTCCTGCCAAATTCAAGGGAGGCAATATTCTGGCTACCACTTATCTAATCAACACAATGCCATTTATATCTATTGGTCTTTAGTCACCTTATGAAAGACTCTTCTAGAAGAAACCTAATTTGGATCATCTAAGTGTTTGGTTGCTCATGCTATGTGTCTACTTCTAAACTTCACAGATCAAAATTTGATCCCAATTCTTCCCCTTGTGTTTTTCTATGCTATCCCTCTTCACATAAGGCTTATAGTGTTCTTAATTTGAACACAAACAAGATATTTATATCCCAGGATGTTCACTTCTTTGAAAAACGTTTTCCATTTCATCTTTCTTCTTCTCCTGCAGCTCAATACTCCCATTAATTTTTCCTTCCTCTCATCACTAATATATCTGACACTGTTCATCGGGTACATGATCATGATAAAACCACTTGCGAGTCTCTTAATCTAGAACCATCTTCTCCTACTGCTTCCCTTCTGATTCCATTCCTTCTTCCAATCCTTCTATAACAATTGAACAAGTCTCTTTACCCGTACAGAAATCTAGGAGGCCAACAAAACCACTTTCGAATCTGCAGCATTATGTTTTCAATCTGTTGTTAGCTTAATGCCTACACATTGGTGCAACTTGGTTTCTTTCACTCGTGCAAGATCAATTACGTGTTAGATCATTGCTACACGCTGATTGGTTGATCATGTACCTGCTCGTTTCTGATTGGTTGGAAAACAACATCAAACCTATATATAAACATATGGTAGTTAGCTTAGATTTCTGCTGTTGTAGTATTCATGCTCAGCTTCCACAATACTGATACTCTCTCATTTCTCTGTGACAATCCCGCTTGTACTTCAAGCTTTCTTTTCAATTTCTTCTAGTTGGTCAAGATCATCAATCAAGAGCTCCAAAAGTACCTCAAGCAAGTTGCACTTAACTTTTACTTTTACACAAATGAAAGTAACAATTCGGGTCTCTTGAATGTACACAACAAATTATACAACAGGAGCAGCTTCGTCTCATTTGCACTCCTCTACTGATTCGGAAAAGTGCTAACCATAGTTTTTGGAAGTCCACTAACATGTCATCCTTCAACATAAATAGCTTTATACGTGCAAAACATCATAGGACGTATTGAATTATCATGGCACTAGAGAGAATTACGCGCAAGCCATCTTTGAAACATGTTAAAACTTTCTCGAGGGTTGTACTCTGAAGGGCAATGTCCTGCTCCCTACAAATACAGAGATTCAACTAAGATGTTATTTTTATTCCTAACCAAATAAGGGACAGTAAAAGAGGGTTGGGTGATTGATGTGTGTCCACCTTGAAGGTGGTAAATGTCAAATTGTAGAGGCCATTTGAATACTCTGTAACATATCTGCATGAAACAATACTACGTAAGTACATTAGCAACCCAAAAGTATTTTCTGTGCACACTTTCAAGAAGCCCAAAAAGAGGAACAGAACAGAAACTACATAGCAGAATTACCCAGCAACTTGGCCATTTACGAGCCATGGCCTCCAATCTTCATTGATTCGTAAATTAAGTTTCTCTATCCACCTCACTATACCCACATATGTAGCAGTCAGCTCTTGATCACCGCTGTTAAGGGAAATAAAACCAAAATAGAGCTTCAATGACTTTCAAGGTTCCTTCTTTTAGTAAACTAGTTGGAACTTTCAATATATATGGTGTAAGTGTGCATTGTTTCATTCTCTATACTGTATTTCTAGACAGGAAGTATTATATAGAGATGTTCTAAACAAATATATTCGAGATTTTTTTAACTACTCTGTTTTAATTTTGTATAAAGTATTATTTTACACCCTTCTAATGTGCTGCACAACTCTTTTTCTTTTCTTTCTTTTGTCCCATTTTTCATATAGATAAGCTTTACTGAGGTCGAAGGAAAATCTTCTTCAAATTTGTATATCTACGTGGTAGCTTGGTTCACAAATACAAAGAGTGGGAATCGGAAATCATGGAAATTTGGGGATGAGGTAGTTGTTTAATTGACAACAAAAAGTTAACATATATGAATTGGAAATTCCCACAAAACATGGGAATTTAATTACATGTTCCCCTTGAGCTTCGGGAATTTTCATGATTTGAAATGATGTATTCTGCAATTACATCACTACCCTCCTAAATGTAGTTTTAAATTAATCATTTTTGGACAAATAGTAAATAACAAGAAGTTGAATTTATGGAAATTATACCAAGCTAACCAAATTAAACATAGTGTGTTTTCGTAGGAATTGCAAAATCCTTAATGTCAATTCTTAAGAATTTGGTATAGGAATTCAATTTTCATGAAGTATCAAATTCTATACAAAAATTTAAATCTCATATCAACCAAATAAACAATCTATAATACCAACGATTAAGTTAAAAAGGAAAACTCAATATATATTGATACATATTTCCATTTTTTTTTTTTTTACAATGTGGTGCATTGGTTCACTTATATAAGTGTTAACTCGATTTGACTTTTCAAATGTTGACTCTAGCATAACAGATCTAAATATATTCACCACCGATATATTTTAATGTACACAAAATTTTGAGAATACATGGAAAATTAGATGTCATATATCCCTCTTTTTTTTTTTGTAGTGTGAGCATATGTTAGTAATCTCACAGGTATTCATCTTCCGACCAACGCCCTCCCCTCCCTCCCCACCCCTGAACTATCTACTTTGATGTACTGAACTCTTTAATGTACCCACCCACATGATTGCTTTAAACTCTCGAAGTCTTTCATAGAAGATAGGAGTAGACTTTACAATGCTAAAAATATATATCACTACTTTGAAAAATCAGTAGTAGGTAGTTTTAAAGCTATAATAATTGTCAGAACATTTGATAAACAGAAAATATGCATTACCTGTATATGAGAGCCCTTATAGGCTTGTTGGTAAGACTTTGATGGTAACTGAAGCTGCTACTTATTGTTAAATTGTAAGATTGAGCCTTCAAGGTTTGGTTACACCGAGTCCAATGACCCACTGTCCCCTAAATTTCGAGGTCAGTAAGAAAAACATATAGCCAGAGTTTTAAACCAGCTTTTAAGCTTTTTATCTTCAATTATAAGATGATATCACCCTATGATCAGAGTAGTGCAATACAAAGGTGCTTACCTCCCGAACATGAAGCGCTTCTCGGACTTGAACATTATTTGCCCAATTGTCAATGATCAGATTATAATTTTTCTACAACACAGGAGAGAAGATGATTCTGTTTAATTTCATAACTGAGTAGAAGACAAGAAATAGTTACTGATCAATACTATTACAACTTAATCTGAACAACGATGAAGAGAAATGGAAGTAAGTACCCGACACCAAGTACTTGGAGAAGAATCATTGCATTTAGACTCCAACATATTATCTGCATTAAGCGGAGACATAAACTGTGTACTAGATAATGGTTAGTCCAACACTAGGTTCGAATTCTTCTGTTTCAAAAAGACAGAATGACCACAATAAAATTATTCGGTCCAGAACTTAGATTATAATAATTAATTTGAATTAGTATAAGTTGAATGTGCTTCAAGTTCAAACACTTAGGGATAAGTAGATTCAACACTTAATTATGAAAATAATTGTATTGACAATGTTTAATAGCCCTCTCGAATTGTATCTATGTTCTCTGACATTTGCTTTTAAAATCACAAATTCACAAGAGACAGCAACCAGATAGTTATGTACCAAGGATGAAGATAATAAATTACTCACATTTAATACAGCTTCAACATTCTTTTTGCACACTGCATTGCTAAAATTCCAGTTTGGGGCACCACATCTTGTTTTGGTAGACTGTAAAACAAAATGTTACAGAGTGAATAATTCTTTTCAATAAATTGCTTGATCAAATCAACATACAGCATAATCAAGATTTATCATTTCATTAATTTGTGAAAAAATTCAAAATAACAAGGATTTGTCATGATTCCTCTTTATATGACAAACTACTTAAACTTTGTACTTCTTTGTCTAGACATGACTGCACTTACAAAACTACACTACATTTAAATGAAAAATACTCTTTCTTTAAAATTGAATTGTCTTTTAAGGTGTTCTCTAATTTACTACTATGTACAACATTCTGAAATGAAGCAAAATATTAAAAGTCTAAAATGTGAAGGAAAAAAAAAAAAGAGGAAATCATGTCTTCAAGATGAATGGCAATTAGAAGGTAAATTTCAAATTATATACTCTATTATTTCACTACTGTATCTATTGCTGAGGTTTATTATGATTAAGGCCGGAAAAAATAATTTCAAATATTCCAAGGCTTTGAGCTTGGGTTAATTATATATCATTGTGTAAAAAAGTGACAGGTCTGATCATATAAGAGCAATTATAAGTAATTATTGTTGAGAATCGCATCACTTGTTTAACTATCATTCTTATAAAAAAAAAACACATATAGGCACCAGCTTTTTACCCTTAAAGATGTTGAGTTTCAACTCTCAAGTACAAACCTCATAAAGGCCATCAGATAATATGGATACACGATGAAGAAAATCAATTTTGCCAATTTTATCAGTGTCATATAGTTCAGTCAGAGGACTTCCGAGAACATACCCCTGAAACAATATAACGGTATAAGGATCATTAGATTGTTCCCTAATTTACATGAAACAAGCAATGCTATGTCCTATAAGTTTTCAAAGAAGTTGTCTACATGTACTCTCTTCATTGGATACATACCAACACCGAATAAAAGGTGATCTTATGAATTCAAAATCATAGCATAAACTCTTTAGAAAACCCTAAAAAAGGTGCTTTTTTATTTGAAGGAAGGAAATAGTAAGGTACACGACAACCTATAGTTGCTTAAAATTAAAAGGATGATATGCTCCTTAATAAGTTCCAATTAGTTCAATGGATCAGAATGGTCTATACCTTGATATTGATTCGTGAACCAGTTACATCTTCATTCCCTAAATGACAAATACTTGAGCAATTAGAGAAGGGAAAAAAGAAGATTGCAAGGGATGACACACAAGTTTAGCATAGATTCATAAAAGGCCTCTGTCATGTCACAATGTGCTCTCAGACCTGCTGCACATCTTCCATAGTTGATCATGAAGCAAGCTCACGCATGAAGCTCAGTACAAAGCAATGGAATAGAATGTATGGAAAGGTTGCAGAGTAAGGAACACGTGCAGAGAGAAAGAAACAGACAGATATGAGAGGAAAATGGTAATGATAATTCTGTGCATCATATGCTTTATAGTAGATGCTTTGTAATACATAATAGCTTTTCTACAACTTGCTGGTCTTTGTAACAACTCTAATAACAAACTTTACTTAATTAACAAACTCTAATTTGGTAGTTATTCTGAACATGATGGTGTATGTTACTTATATGCTCTAGCACTGCTGATATTGGAAGGCACAACATGTCAAGTATCAAAATAATTATAATCGGCAACCCCAATTTTGCAAGGTTAAAGTTTTACTATTAATTTCTCTTGAAACAATAAACTTAACTCACAAAAATTGAGTACAGTTGCAGGAAAAACAAGTACCATTTACAATATCTTGCGTGATGAATGGGACGATTAGTCCACAATACGAGCTACCACCAACATAGAGTGGGTTTCTTAAAAACTGAGGATGCTCCCAAAGAAACTGCATGCATTACAAATAAGAGTTGATAAAAATGAGCTTTAGACTGAAAATCCAACATTACAATAGTTCTATATGCTAAAAGCCAACAACATCCACTGCACGCCGATTAGAAAAGTCAGAAGACTCTCTTATCTCTTTTTTGAAAAGTAACTGTCATCAACCATCAAATGATTTTTTATGAAACAGATTAACAAAATCTAAAAGCGGGATCCAAGGCAGTACCTAAACAGATCATTCTTCACTGCAATAAAGAACAATAATAAGGGGGTTAGTATGTTAGTTTTTCACTTAACTAACCTTTTGCAGAAACTCAAAGATATATTTTGTTGATCTTATATCAGTAGTATAGTAAGATTCAGCAACTGTTGCATATGAGAATCCGGTGCCAACAGGAGATTCTAGAAATAGTATGTTGACAACCTGGTTTTATGAAAAAGAAAAAAAAAGAAAAGAGAAAAGCTTAATCATCACATTTCTTAAATTATATATTCTAGCAACTCCATTAGTACTAACTAATACAGAGTAGTATCAAACATATACCTTGGTCCAAGAGTAGGGATTTAACTGAAGAGCAGGTAAATCAGTCTCCCAAACAGATGTATTACGGTTGAAATATACTCCTGTATAGTTGAAAGATAATGGACCTGTGTAATTGAAGTATAGAGAATCATATGTCTAACATAAGAACCTTGCACATAAAAAACTCTCATATAATGTTTGGCAACTACTCCATAAGACAGAATAATGTTTCAAAAGGATAATCGTGCTAAAAATATACTGCAAATACTAATATCATAAAAATCGGAATAACTTGGCAGTGACCTCAGTCAAATAATATGCAAGATATGAGCCATACATAGTTCAAGTACAATAAGAGAAAATGACTTTCAAGGATAACAATGGCCCTAAGAAAATTAGCTGGAACTGATTAGCTAGTAGGGATCTTGACTCATTTAGGACTCATGCCTATGTCAAAAAGTATTTATAGGCCAGGGTACCAGGCTCAAGTCAACCTTATTTCTTTTTTTTTTCAAGTTGATTGTATGAGGTCAATTCATCCATACTAGTCATAAATAAGCTAGTCAAAACAATGACATCAACGCTTCTATACTAATGGCCAAATAGTGAAATACATCATCTCATTTGAAGATGAAAGACAAGAAAGTAAGTCAGCTACTCGGCTGATTGCAAAAAGGAAAGACGGATTCTGATCCGGAATTCAGGGAAAATTATAGCACGCACACTATGAGACAGCAAATCTAACTATATAACACATCAAGGAGTGAACCAAGCTGCGAGCAACCTGATTCCAAATGGAAGAGTAAATGTTATAACCTTACATTTTGATACACAAGGGAAGTAAGCTACTTATAATATTGCATAAAGAAGACATCAAATTACCAATATGTTCAAAAAAAATTGCAGATAGGGAGGTGCAACCGGGTCCTCCAGTGAGCCAAAGCATTAGTGGATCAGTTTCTGGGTCTCGTTCGGACTCAATGAAGTAGTAAAAAAGCTGCACCTCCTCTCCCTTTCCCACTCCAATATAACTACAATAACAGCATTCATGATCCATGTAAAACAAACGTAAGAAATAAGAATATAACCTCAATATTAGATACTATAGTGACCTGCTAATCTGTACTCGACACAAAAATCCATTATCCTTGAAGCAAAAAACTAACTCAACCCAAAATTGTCCAAGAACCTAAGCCGCAGAACAAGTGCAACCAGTAAAAAGTGATAGATGAGAAACTCCGTCTTCAGAGGATAGTTCAACCACATACAAGCCTAATAGTGTTCCATCATGAATCAATTGGTAATAAAAGAATTATCTCACAAGTCTTATATGTTACTCTTAGGTGCACCTATATCGGGTGTATTTACGAAATTCTATGTAAAATAACCCTATCCCACCCAGACAAAAACACTCTTAACACACTCAACCCGAACCCAATTTTGCCACTTGTAGACTACTAATACTTGCAACTTACCCAATCAGTAAAAGACCGATTATTTCGATCAATAACAGAGTATTACACAAATCTTTCAGAATTTAAACAATGACCCAGTACAAAAAATTAAAGCTTGAATGAGAATTCATAGAAATTGAATCAAAAGTTCAAATCTTTGAGAAATTGCATTAGCTATGATAGTAAAAATAGCATAAACTTATTAATAGAATTGTGAGTATACCCAGTATGAAGCTTAAAGGGTAGGTTTCCTGGAAAACCAGGCAGAGAATTGACGACTCTTGAGTGTGAAATTAACGAACTCTTCGAATTCAGAGGTGAAAATATCATCAACAAAAGCAGAAGAATAGGCAGAACAGAACAAATCTGTTTTCGACTACTGTTGCTCAGCTTCATAATTGAGTTCAGAGTGGTTTTAGAATGGCCTCGGAGGCTCGGATTAGTGGGTATAGGTGATATGCCCCCTCTCCCTCTTTTATCTAAAACAACAAAAGATAGTTGCAGAGTTGCAGTAAGGGCCTATTGGCCTTGAACTTCAGTTTGCTCTAAATATTTTGTGTATAATACATATCTTTATATATATATATATATATATATATATATATATATATATATATATATATATATATATATATATATATATATATATATATATATATATATATATATATATATTGTACTGTTGTCTCCCTATGCCTAAACGGACAAACAAAATAAAGTACATAATAGTATCTTATTCTTTAATGTTTATCTTATTTTGACTAAAAAAGCTCTCATAAAAAATAGTCAAATGAGACAAAAATTAAAGAGCAAAGGGAGTATAAATTTTGTGACTAACCTCATAAAGTTGGTCAAATAGTATATATATATATATATATATATATATATATATATATATATATATATATATATATATATATATATATATATATATATATATATACGCGGTGAGGATAATCAATACTCTGCCAAGAAACCATCTGATCATCGAAAATATATCCCTGATATAATTGCAAAAATAATATAAAACAAATGAAAAGTACAAAATTTTATATTACTGTACTAAATTTAACTTCATATTTGAACACTACATAATCATATGCCTGCCTATTCACAATTTTCTCTCTACTACTAATTGTACTTGAAACATACGTACAACAAGCACTTTAACAATTTTGTGATTAAGGTGCCGAAGGGTTAGAGGGAATGAGGGAAAATTATGTTAAATGAATCACATTCTTGAAGACTCGAAGATGTTGAAGTTATAATTTCAAAAAAAAAGTTTATATAGGATCGTAGGAAAATCATTGTCATGGCAATGATTTTTCCATTAGAAAATCACTACCTTAAACAGTAATTTCAGTCTATTTTTATCTTGGTCGGATTTGGAATATTAGGCTAGTAGGTTGGAAGTTTAAAGCAAAATTACTATCTCATATTGCAGTTTTGCAAGTATTTTTTTTAGGGAAATTATTGTCTGAAGACAATTTTTTTTCTAAGTGAGGAAAAATCATAGTTTGAGACCATGATTTCCGCACTTAGAAGAAAAAAACATTTCTCTTGGTAAATTCCAACCGAATTTAGGATAGTTGAAATCACCATCTAAAACCATGATTTTACCTTACCTAAATCACTTTTCTAGACAACAATTTTTTTTCAAATCATAATAAACTTATTTTTCAAAATAATTTTATGTGGAGTCTAACTTTAAATTTAGAAAAAATGCTAAAAAAATATCACTTTTTAAATCTATGTAGTAATCGACTAATCTCTTAACTTTTAGAATTTGTACCTCGTCCTCCCTAGTGTCCATGTTGCTTCCCGATTTTCTAAAAGCCCTAAATTAGGTAAAATGCAACTTTTTGAGAAACCATCATATGGATTACGGAGTATATAGTATGTTTTTTTTTGGCAATGAGTTTATAGACATAGAGTATGTGGTGTAAGATACTAAGATTAATTAATTATACATTAATACTGCCTTGCTTAAAGATTCATTTTTACCCCAATTCCTGCTTCATTCCCTAAAGATCATGAAGTTCAAACTTGAGAAATATGTACTATTTAAGAATTTGATGTACTTTAACAAAGTTTAGATTCAAGGATTGTAACGACAAAAAGGACATTTAGACTCATAATTGACTCAAACACATTGGATCTCAATAAATAAGATTTAGACCTTGAAAATCGATCGGGATCAGACTGAGTCTAAGTTGGATCCTCAACTCATTGCCACCCTTAGTTTGGCCTGCCAGTCATAAGCTAATAACAAGGCCAAATGGCCTATAACCATAATCAATGGGTTAACCCATATAAGTTATATATAAATAAAATAAATTCGCAAATAAATTAAAGTAGGGGTGGATCCATTTTCTTTGGATTTTCGCATGTATTATATTGTAACGTGGAATATCGTCCAAAGACTTACATCAATTGTGCATATTACCCCCCCTCAACTTTCAATGGGGCAAATTAACCCCCAAACTTACACAAATTTTGAAATGAGCTCACACGCTTAATACACACAAGAATATTGATGTAGCATTGAAACTTTTATTTAGAGCCTTTGTAATTTAAATACATCCAATTAAATAAAAATAATAAGTAAAAATATCCCAATGCTTTCCTTGGTGATCAGAGGTGGCCATTGGGCCGGTTCAGCCCGGCACAACACCAACCCAACCCGTCCTTTAGCCTAGCCGACCCGACCCACATACGAACCGGGCCAAGCCAGGTTTGACCCGCTAAAAAAGTGGACTGAATCCGAATCTCATTTCCCTAACTCTGACCCTATTCGATTCGAGAAAAAATTCAATTCGGCCTAGTCCACTTAACTGACCCGATTCAACCCGTTAAACCGGCCTAGCCCAGCCCAGCCCTATTTGGCCAGCCTAAATCTTCTAGTTTTGTAAATTTTAGTTTATTTAAATGTATTTTAGTTTATATAAATGTTAGTTTAGTTGAACATAAATTAATTTATACGAATGTTAGTTGATTTGCATATAGTTTAATTTATATGAATGTTAGTTTATTTGAATATACTTTAGTTTAATTTCTATGAATCAATTAGTATTAGTTTAGTTGAATATAGTTTAGTTTATAAGAATGTTAGTTTAGTTTATACGAATCAATGAATGTTAGTATAGTTAACTTTAATTTAGTTTATATGACTCATTGAATATTATTTTAGTTATATGAATGTTATTTTAATTGAGTATAGTTTAGTTTATATAAATGTTAGTTAAGTTTAATATAGTTTAGTTTATATGCATCAATGAATGTTACTTTAATTCAATTATATATAGTTTAGTTGAATATAGTTTAGTTTATATGAATTAATGAATGTTAATTTAGTTAAATATAGTTTAGTTTACATGAATGTTAATTTAGTTGAATATAATTTAGTTTATATGAATCAATAAATGTTAGTTTAGTTGAATTGTATATATTTTAGTTTATATGAATCAATAGTTTTGTTTATATGAACTAGTGAATGTTAGCTTAGTTTAATATAGTTAGTTGAACATAATTTAATTTATATGAATGGTAGTTTAGTTGAATATAGTTTAATTTAAATGAATCAATGAATTTTAGTTTAGTTGAATCTTAGTTTAGGTTGTATGAATGTTATTTTAGTTAAACATAGTTTGGTTTATAAAAATCAATGGATGTTACTTTAGTTGAATTTAGTTTAGTTTATATGAATAATGTAAGTTTAATTGAATATAGTTTAGTTTATATGAATCAATTAATGTTAGTTTAGTTGAATATAATTTAATTTATATAAATCAAATATGAATATGTATTTTTGTGATTATATGTAATATATGTAAATATGTAATGAAAAATATCGACAAAAGAAATGAAAAATAAATGTGATTAGTCGATTATAAAAATTTACAACGAATATCATTATGTGATTTGTAAATATAAACGTTTAATTACTTTCGAAATAATTTATTTCTTCTAAATTCTAAATGTCATTATGTGAAATTCGGTTTGATTCGGTTGATGAATTAGAATTTGGTTCGATTAAGTTCAATTCGATTTGATACGTGAATTCTAAACTAAACCGAATATGAATATAAATTCTAAACCGAATTGAAGAATTTACGAATCGAATCGCAAAACCCCGACCCCAACCAGCCACAGTCCGACCGGCCCGACACCATGGCCACCTCTATTGGTGATCTAGGTTCCAAGAAAAAGAGTTATGCTTGTGGCTAATCAATGGAGGATGAAACATTTATTTTGGTTCAATAGGGATTATGATGAATTATGTGAGGCTTACTATCAAAGACTGCTATTTAATAAAAAGCAGGAGATATTTAATTACCCAATTAGTGAGTGGCCATTTTTAACTATGTTAGTTTCCTCTCTACTTTTTGTTTCTTTCACTCATGCATGTTAGATCAATTACAAGTTAGATCATTGCTGCATGCTGATTGGTTGATCATGTACCTGCTCGTTTCTGATTGGTTGGAAACACATCAGCAAACCTTTATATATATATATATATATATATGGTAGTTAGCTCAGATTTCTCGCATTTCTCAGTAACGATCCCAGTTGCACGTCAAGCTTTCATTTCAATTTCTTCTAGTTGATCAAGCTCGTCAATCAAGAGCTCCAAGAGTACCTCAAGTAAGTTGCAGTTGCACTTAACTTATACTTTTACACAAATGAGAGAAACAATTCGGGTCTCTTGAATGTACGCAACCAATTATACAACAGGAGCAGCTTCGTCTCATTTACACTCCTCTACTGACAAGGGAAAGTGCTAACAATAGTTTTTGGAAGTTCAATAAAATGTCATCCTTCAACGCAAATAGCTTTATACGAGCAAAACATCATACATAGGACGTCTTGTCTAGCTTTTCATAATCATCTGATCTCCGACCAGAGAGTCTTTTGAATCATCATGGCACTAGCTAGATAGAACTACGCGCAAGCCATCTTTGAAACATGTTAAAACTTTCTCGAGGGTTGTACTCTGAAGGGCAATGTCCTGCTCCCTACAAATACAGAGATTCAACTAAGATGTTATTTTTATTACTAACCAAATAAGGGACAGTAAAGAGAGGGTTGGGTGATTGATGTGTGTCCACCTTTAAGGTGGTAAATGTCAAATTGTAGAGGCCATTTGAATACTCTGTAACATATCTGCATGAAACAATACTACGTAAGTACATTAGCAACCCAAAAGTATTTTCTGTGCACACTTTCAAGAAGCCCAAAAAGAGGAACAGAACAGAAACTACATAGCAGAATTACCCAGCAACTTGGCCATTTACGAACCATGGCCTCCAATCTTCATCGATTCGTAAATTGAGTTTCTCTATCCATCTCACTGTACCCACATATGTAGCAGTCAGCTCTTGATCACCGCTGTTAAGGTAAATAAAATCAAAATAGAGCTTCAATGACTTTCAAGATTCCTTCTTTTAGTAAACTAGTTGGAACTTTCATTATAGATGGTGTAAGTGTGCATTGTTTTAGTCTCTATAATGGATTTCAAATCACTAATTTTCCATCGTAGGAAAACATATACAGGAAGTGTTATATAGAGATGTTCTAAACAAGTATTTTCGAGATTTTTTAACTACTCCGTTTTAATTTTGTATAAAGTATTACTAGCATGTGTCATTGCAATAGTACGTTATTAAATTAGGTAAAATGAAACTGAAGAAGCTGAATTATTAACATAGAATGATAGAACAGTATGTTTAAATGTAATCATTTTTTAATTACTTTACGCAATGATCAAATATAGCATAACATACCTAAAACTAAATAATCAAAAGCTAGGAAAAATAAGAAAATGAAAGGAAATGTATATTGTAGTGACACCATAAGATAATGTTTTTACACTCTACATCTATCCAATTAAAACGATAACATAGCTATAATGTATTAGAATATTCTCCTTCGTACTCTACATCTTCATTTATATTAATTTGATAAACGAAACTGAAGAAGTTGGATTATTAACATAGAATGACATAATACTATGTTAAAATGTAATCAATTTTTTTTATTTACTTTATGCAAGGACAAAAAAATAGCACAACACCCCTAAAAATAAATGAAGCTAGGAAAAATAAGAAAAGGAAAGCAAAAGTATATCATATTTATAACCAAAGATAATGTTTCTTTATTCTACATCTAGCCAATTAAAACGATAAAATAGCTATAATGTATTAGTATGATCTCCTTCATACTCTGCATCTTAATTTACCTACTCTTATCCTTATTTAATTCAGTTTATAAATATAAGTATTGATTTTCACCATAGTATTCCAAAACCCAAATCAATGTGTACTACCTTTAGAACTATTTTATCCTTCCAAAACAAATTAAAATCTATATTAATATGGATAATTAAAAACAAAATTTATCAAATATATTTTCAAAATAATTATCACATTTAAGTTTGACCTTTAAATTCTGACATGCACTTGCTCAAAGGAAGACTCAGCATCCCAAAAAATAAATAATCGAAAGTTAGGAAAAATAAGAAAAGGAAAATTAGATTGTAGTTATAGCCTAAGATAATGTTTTTGTACTCTTTACACAATGAACAAAGACAACATATCATCCCTAAAAATAAATAATCAAAAGCTAGGAAAAGTAAGAAAAGGAAAGAAAAATTATATTGTAGTTACAACATAAGATAATGTTTATGTTATATATCTACATCTACCCAATTAAAGCGATAAAATAGGTATAATATATTAGGATGATCTCCTTCATACTCTACATCTTCATTTACATACTCTTATCTTCGTTTAATTCAATTTATAAATATAAATATTGATTTTTACCACAACCCAAAACAATAGAACTTTTTATTTAAAAAAAAACAAAGCAAGGTGGTTATTGTTTTTTATTCATCCGAACCTATAAATAAAGGAGTTATCCGAAGCTATTTTTTTATATTTTTTACCCGAAACAACAACAAACCTCCGTTTGACTTTTAAAGGCATCACATTCATTGTATCTATTAAATAGTAATATAAGATTAGATTTCATTGAATACTTTGACAACGAACTACTTCGATCCGAAATTTAAGATAATTTCCTAAAATATTTCGGATATAAAACTGAACTAAAAAGAAAATAAATGGGTTCAATTTATAACACTCATATGTGAAGTAGGTGATTAGGGGTGCTTATCGAATTGAGCTACTCGTGAGCAGCTCGAGCTCGACTCGGTCAAAGCTCGTCTCGAGTGGACTCGATTCGAACTCGAACTCGGCTCGATAAGATAACGAGCCGAGTTGAGCAAACTCCAGCTCGACTCAAAAAGCTCGTGAGAAGCTCGAATGAAGATCGTTAGAAGCTCGACTCGAAAGCTCGTTAGAAGCTCGACTCGAAAGCTCGTTAGAAGCTCGACTCGAAAGCTCGTTAGAAGCTCGACTCGAAAGCTCATTAGAAGCTCGACTCGAAAACTCGTTTGAAGCTCGACTCGAAAACTCGTTTGAAGCTCGACTCGAAAGCTCGTTATAAGCTCGACTCGAAAGCTTGTTAGAAGCTTAACTCGAAAGCTCGTTAGAAGCTCGACTCGAAAAGCTCATGTGAAGCTCAATTCTTTTATATTTAGTATATTCATAAAATAATATATTTTTTGATTAATTTTATACTTAAAATAAAAAAGGTCATGAGTCGCTACAGGTCGGTTCTATAACATGTTGTCTTGAGTTATAGTTTGTTTCGGTAATTTGGGTCGGGTCAATTTTTTACAGCATAACTTTCAGCCAAGTGTCATGTTATGATGACACATATGATCTAATTAAGAAATTTATGACACATGAAACCATTTAAACAAAATTAGAGTTATATACTTATATAACTTATATTATTCATATATTTCTAAGTTTCTAACCTTATAATTTTTAACAAAATACATATGATATTTCATATACCGTGATGAACCTAAAGTACTACTAAATAAAGTTAAAAAAATATGATGATTGATGATCAATAGGGGTGTCAGTTCGGGTTGTCGGTACGTGTTTGGTTCAGTACTAACGGATTCGGTACTGTTGGGTCGGGTTGAAACGGGTTTTTAATTATTTTTGGATCGGTTCGGTTTCGGGTTAATAATCGGATCGGGTTCAATCAGTTATTTACTTAATCAGTTTGGTCTAGATTTGATTCAGGTTTGACCGGTTTGGGTTTGACCAGGTTAAGCCTCAACCTTTATCAACTATATTCCTAATTTTGTTATTATTTTGTAGAAAAGAGGATAATTTATAATACTATAAATTGTTGAAAAATCATAATAATCAACTTATTGAACATTGGAAGGTGATGCATTACAAATCCCACTATCTGAAGAAACTATTTCTCCATTACAAAATCATATATGTCGTTTCTTGTATTTATTCTCATTGAGTTATTTCCTCCATTGGCTCCATCAAACTTAATTAGGGACTTACTTAATTGTATGTCAATGTGATAAATGATGCATGTTACTAGGACATGCTGTGTTATGAAGTTGGCACCAATCAACCTCAGCTCTCAATTATTTGAATAAAACTGATATATTTATTCTGACTTCATTTATAATGTTTTGTCTTGCTTGGCATTTATGATAAGAACAATAACTCCAAAGTTAAATTTCAACTATTTCTCCATTATTACTTTATTAGTACTCCGTATTTTTTTTAAACAAAATACATATGTTTGTCTTTAATTTTATGTATTTAGTTCCCTTATAATTTAAATTTTCATATTGTTTCCTTCCTTTCCTAACATCTTTTATCTACTCATACGAATTTTTATTAGGCACAAATAATGACTATTGTAGTATTATTCTTCATATATATTTGTTATAATTCTACATATATCAAACATCTTTAATTTTTCAACGTAATGTAATTTGCACATCACCAAACTTAACCGTGAGTAAAGACTAATGAGTAAAGACTAAAGACTACGCTTAGAAAATATACAGCCTATATTTAACTTAGAAAATATTTCAAAAAAAATTAAAAAAGAGAAAATTAAATAAAACCCTAAACTTCTAATATGCATCACTTTTCTTGCAGCCGTCATCTCTTCCTCTCCTCTCTTCTCCCTTTTCCTTTCTACCTCACTTCCTCCACCGACTAGTTGGCTCCCATCACCGTTTAGAGGTATGTTGCCTTGTTATTTATTAATTTCATTTTCTAGTAATTATTTTTTACAGTGATGGGAGTAATTGATGTGAAAATGATGGGAAAGATTTGTGCCAACAACAGGGAAGGATTGGTATCTTCTTCAATTCCTTACATGTTGGTTGGCTCCACACTTCACATTATGGCTCCCCTTGCTTTAATTTCCGAATGCTTCTTTAAATTAGAGAGTCACAGACTCACAGCAATCTCAAGGGCGTTGTTTATCAACATGATTGCTACTATTTCTTTGCACATGTATCATGACTCGTGACATCTCTAGCTTTTCCTATTATTATCTTTCTTTGTAGATTTTGACTGCATATTTCTAGTTACTACCTCAAATATTACTGGGATTTTATATCTTAGTCGGTGGCTTGTAGCCCCTGTGCATCGACTAGGATTATTTACAGTGGTTGGTATTGTTTGGGGTACTAGTTGACTCCCATCACTCTCACATTCTAGGTAATTGAAGGAGTTATTGCAATTTTTTTTTCTCATTCCTTGTTTTTTTGGCTGTCCTTTTACAAGGTAGAATGAGTAAGCTCTCGGGTGTTTGTGTTTGTGTAAATTAGATTTATGTTATTGCTTGATTTAATTATAGGTATAAGGTACATGTATTTATATATATTATGATATCTAATGTTTGAGATATTATCAATTATTAATTCCTAAACCTTAGGAAGTAAACATTATCATTGTTTTATCTTATGCTCTTTATTATCTAAATCATGTAAATCTATCCCTCCAACAATTTAATGCCTCATTGATAGACATCTTAAATTCGTGCATGGACCTTAGCCTATAAGCTAGCTACTGTGCTACTTCTTGCTTTTATTGTCTGTATGTTTTACTATGACCACGTATGAACCCTCCATCACCAACACCTAATAAATAAATCTATCTCATCAAATTAATGTCTTTACTTACCCCCTCTGTCAATGTAAACAAGTTGTTTCATGTACGTTGTTGCGCACATATCCTCAACATAATGGTTCAGTTTGTCCTTGAACAAGTGAAAGATATTATTGGAAAGATCCATGACACCGTGGACTTCTTGAATTCAAGTGAAGGGCGACTTAAACGATTTGGTGAACTAGTTAGCCAATACAATGTGCAAGAACGAAAGCTAGTCCTTGATTGCAAGACTCGTTGGAATTCAACATATGACATGCTCGATTGTGCTATCAAGTTTCGAAAGGTATTTCCTAGATATGCATTGCATGATCATAATTATGATTGTTGTCCAGATGATGATGAGTGGGAAAAGGTTCAGAAGTTGCTTGATGTTTTAAGAGTGTTTAAAGTTGCCACTAATACAATTTCAAGTTCATAATATCCTACTTCTAACTTGTTCTTGAGTGAGGTGTATAAAATCAAAGTATTGCTTGATAAGAAATGTGAGTCTTCTGATGATTTTGTTAGGAGTATGGTCCAGAACATGAAACAAAGGTTTGATAAGTATTGGGGTGAATGCAATATTCTTATGTCAATAGGAGCATTGTTAGACCCTAGACTCAAATTGAGGGTTTTAGAGATTACATTTCCCAAAATGTTTCCTTCACATATAGCTCGTGAGAACATTAATACAGTTAAGGAAGTATTATATCAAATTTATAATGAATATGTGGTGATGTATTCTTCTGAAGAAAGTGGGGAGTGTGAATCTATTCCGATTGTTTGTGAAGGTGATAGTTCTTTAAGTAGTATGGTTGAACTCTTAGAAGTGGTCCAATGTGGGCAACAAATAGAGCCTAATAAATCAGAACTTGATGTTTATCTTGATGAGGGACAATCGATTACTCAAGATCCAAAATTTGAAGCATTGACTTGGTGGAAGGAAAAATCTATGAAGTTTCGTATTTTATCGAAGTTAGCATCACAAGTTCTTGCAGTTCCAATTACCACAGTTGCTTCTGAGGCAACTTTTAGTGCCGGTGGTCGTGTTATAGATCCCTATAGATCTAGGCTTGCACCAGAAACGGTGCAAATGTTGATTTGCACCGGTGATTGGTGTAGATCCCTCCATGGAGTGCAAAGAAAGAATAAGGTAAAAACTACCTATTATTATCATCATTCTCATTATTATAACATCACTATTATCATTATTGAAATATTTATGTTTTTATATTGCAGAATAAAGATGATTATCAACCAAGGAAATTTCCATTCCAATTCCTTCGACAGAAACTACAAAATGAGAATTTCATGAGAAACTAATATTGTTGAACATTACTTGATATTGTATTTTTTTTGTTGGACAGTTTTTTTTTTATGTTGTTTTAATCGTTTGCTCAATCTTTTGTATGTTTACTTTAGACATTTTTTGATGATTTTCACTTCTAATATCCGAAATTTGGTAAGTTTGATTGAATTTTATTATTTTTGCAAGTTTAGATTTAAACTTTCAACAAATAAATTAACTTTTGTAAAAAACTAAAAAATGCTATTGAAATTCAGTTGATTTGCTTGAGCTTAACGAGTTCAAGCCTAAAGATTTCTAGTTAGAGGTTGAGCATGTTTGAGCCTAACGAGCTTCGAACTTCGAGCTTCGAGTCGAGCTTCGAGCCGAGTTCGAGTTTGAGCCGAGCTCGAATATCTGATTTTCGAGCCGAGCTCGAGCTTGGATTTCCAAGCTCACGAGCTTTCGAGCTCGAGCCGAGCTTGAGTCTGAGCTATCGAGTTCGAGTCGAGCTCAGCCAGGCTCGAGTTCGAGTCGAGCTCAGCCAGGCTCGAGCTCGACTCGGCTCATAGGTGATTTCCATGGCTAGCCCTGGCAGCGCAATTATACTAGCTACTAATTTATACTAATTCATGGCTCTTTCATATCCCATGATTCCCATCCACCTTCATCTCTTCTCTTTCTATTTTATGTTGTGAATTGAGTTTTTCCATTTGAATATTGGAAGTGAAAAAACCATTGCATCTCGGAATCAAAGGGCTAACAACAATCAACATATTGTCCACTATGAAGTGGGTATGTGTCAAAAAATTTAGTGGCTTTTGTTTGTTAGCGGCTCTTTAGAGAAGATAGAATTGGAAAGATAAAGATTGGATGAAGAGTATGAAAGGAAAAAGAAACAAATTGGAAGTGAAATTGAAGATGAAATGAGTTGAAATTGGGGTAAATAAAATTTGAATTTTAGTGGAGATTTACTTGAGATTAGCAAGTTTTGATTGGATTTGGTGGATTCATTTTGCTGATTGATTGTTGTCCAGGTATGTCAATTGAGGAGAGAGGGAGGAAGTGAGGTTTGGTATGGAAAGGAGAATGGAATTATGATTGTGGCAACGGTTATAATGATTGAGGCAACAATTATGCAAGTTTATTCATCCTTTTTTTTAAACCCGAATCTATTGGTTAAAATTTTTTTTCATCTAAACCTACAATTAATTAGTTATCCAAAGCAATATTTTTATTATTTTTTAATTTTTTCTATCCGAAGCAAAGAAAAGCCTCCATTTGGGTTTTAAATGCTCCACATTAATCCATGCTCGTAAATAATAATATAAGATTTTACATGACCCTTCTGATATGATGCACAACTCGCTTTCTTTTCTTTCTTTTGTCCCATTTTTCATATATTGAGGTCAAAGGAAAATCCTCTTCAAATTTGTATATCTACGTGGTTGCTTGGTTCACTAATACAAAAATCATGGAAATTTGGGGATGGGGTAGTAGTTTAATAGACAACAAAAAGTTAAAATGTATGAATTGGAAATTCTCACAAAACATGGAAATTTAATTACAAGTTCAAGTGTAGTTTCAAATTAATCATTTCTGGACAAATAGTAAATAACAAAAAGTTGAATTTATGGAAATTATACCAAGATAACCAAATTAAACACAACATGATTTCATAGGAATGGCAAATTCCTTAACGTCAATTCTTTATAATTTGGTATAGGAATTCAATTTTTCATGAAGTGTAAAATTCTATATAAAAATTTAATTCTCATGTCTACCAAATATGAACTCTATAATACCAATGATTAAGTTAAAAAGGAAAACTCAATATATGTTCATATTTCCAAATTTTAATTTTTTTTACTATATGGGGCATTGGTTCACTTATATAGTATATATAATCGTTAACTCGATTTGACTTTTTAAATGTTGACTCTAACCTAACAAATCTAAGTATATTTACCACCGATATATTTAAATGTACACAAAATTTTGAGAATACATGGAAAATTAGATGTCATTGATCCCTCTTTTAAGTAGTGCGAGCATATGTTTGTAATCTCATAGGTATTCGTCTCTCGGCCAACCCCCCTCCCCCGAAAGTATGAACTTTGATTACTGAACTCTTTGCGTATACATGGTTGATGGTAACTTTGATGTACAAAACTCTTTAAGGTACCCACCCTCATGATTGCTTAAAACTCTCAAAGTCTTTAATAAACGATATAAGTAGACTTTACAATGCTAAAAATAAATATCACGGCTTTGAAAAATCAGTAGTAGGTAGTTTTAAAGCTATAATAATGAGTTATTGGACCTTGCACCCCGATGCAAAGTGAGCATCGTACACCCGGTACAAAACGCAGGCAAATTACACATAAAACGTAGGCAAATAGTCATGTAAGGATAGGCAATGAACATCTGGGTGTAAGACAATGAACATTGGCAGTTTCAAAAATTTCCCCTACTAAGTGCAATGATTACGGTTGGATTTCCCACGCAACATGACTATTTTAATTCCCCATGCAACATGTTTCCCATTACTCAATAATAATTTTTTTTTTGGCCTTTTAAGTGTATGTTCAGTACCTTTGAACGTAATGTTCATCGCTTTTTAACGTAATGTACAGTGCCTTAGAACATGATGTTCATTGCATGTTAACGTAAATTGTATTGCCTTTGAACGCAATGTTAGTGCCTTTGAACGTAATGTTCAATGCCTTTGACTGTAATGTTTAATGTTTATTTTAATAAATATATGTACAGTCCGTGTACATTCCCAATACAAAAGTTCAAATTTTAAAATAATATTACAAAGGGATCTGTGCGTTTCTTTTCTCAATACGCAAATTACGAAGCACTGAACATGACTATTTCCCATGCAACACGTTCCCCAAAATTCATTAATATTTTTTTTTTGCATTTAAAGTGTATGTTCAGTGTCTTTGAGCGTAATGTTCATTGCTTTTGAACGTAATGTTCAGTGTCTTTGAATATGATGTTCATTGCATGTGTACGTAAATTCCATTGCCTTTGAATGTGATGTTTATTGCCTTTGAGCGTAATGTCCATTGTCTTTGAACGTAATGTTCAATTTTCATTTTAATAAATATGTGTACAGTGCGTGTATATTCCCAATGCAAAAGTTCAAATTTTAAAATAATATTACAAAGTTATTTGTGCGTTTCTTTTCCCAATGCGCAAATTACAAAACAGTGATAATGATTTCATATGGAAAATAAATAATGAATATTACGCATCCCAACGTTCATTGCCTTGTAAAAAATGTTTATTTTGTTCAATAAGTGTGAAATATGTTAATGTTCATTGTCTATGTACAAAATGTTTATTCAAGTTGTATATAATGTTCATTTTCGCAATACACAATGTTCATTTTCGCAATACTTTCTTGACGAATGTTCCATGTTCATTTTCATAATACTAATGTTCATTCATATAACACTTAATGTTTAGTAGTATAATATAGAATGTTTATTACTTAAATAGAGTATGTTCGTTTCCCAATATATAAGAACAGAACGACTACTATTCTCAATGCAAAAAGTTTATATCTATCTTGATATAAAAATGTTCATTGTTATCATATATCTGTTTAGTACAATAATATATGATGTTCATTGGTATAATATATAATGTTTGTTATCATTGTTTCTGTACAGTACATGACTATTTTCAATGCAAAAAAAATCAGATTTTTAAAAAACCTTGGAACTTGTACTGCTCCAACTCTGCAAAAATACTTCTGTTTTTTCCAATTACAAAGTTACTTGCACGGGGAATAATGAATTTCACATATCTCTATGTTTATTGTCTGCTAAAAAAATATTCATTTATTTTCATTTTTTGTGACATTGCTGCGTTTTATATTTAATGTTTGTGCGTTTTGGCCCGGGTGCATGATGCTCACTGTGCACCCGGGTCCATAGTCTTATTTGCTTATAATAATTGTCAGAACATTTGATAAACAGAAAAATGCATTACCTGTATATGAGAGCCCTCATAGGCTTGTTGGTAAGACTTTGATGGTAACTAAAGCTGTTACTTATTGTGTAATTGTAAGATTGAGTCCTCAAGGTTAAGTTACACCGAATCCAATGGCCCACTGTCCCCTAAATATCGAGGTTAGTAAGAAAAACATATAGCCAGAGTTTTAAACCAGCTTTAAAGCTTCCTCTCTTCAATTACAAGATGATAGCACCCTGTGATCAGAGTAGTGCAATACAAAGGTGCTTACCTCCCGAACATGAAGCGCTTCTCGGACTTGAACATTATTTGCCCAATTGTCAATGATCAGATTATAATATTTTTTCTACAACACAGGAGAGAAGGTGATTCTGTTTAATTTCATAACTGAGTAGAAGACAAGAAATAGTTACTGATCAACACTTAATCTGAACAATGATGAAGAGAAATGGAAGTACCCGACACCAAGAACTTGGAGAGGAATCATGGCATTTAGACTCCAACATATTATCTGTATTAAGCGGAGACATAAACTGTGTACTAGATAATGGTTAGTCCAACACTATTTATGTACCAAGGATGAAAATAATAAATCACTCACATCTAATACAGCTTCAACATTCTTTTTGCACACTGCATTGCTAAGATTCCAGTTCGGGGCACCACATCTTGTTTTGGTAGACTGTAAAGCAAAATGCTACAGGTTGAATAATTCTTTTCAATAAATTGCTTGATCATATCAACATACAGCATAACCAAGATTTATCATTTCATTAATTTGTGAAAAAACTCAAAATAACAAAGATTTGTCTTTAATAAAATCCTCTTTAGATGACAAACTACTTACACTTGGTACTTCTTTTTGTCTAGACATGACTGCACTTACAAAACTACACTACATTTAAATGGATAATATTCTTTCTTTAAAAGGGTGCTCTCTAATTTACTACTACGTACAACATTCTCAAATGAAGCAAAAGATTAAAAGTCTAAAATGGTGAAGAAGAAACGAAGAGGAAATCATGACTTCAAGATGAATGGCAAATTTCAAAGTATATACTCTATTATTTCACTATTGTATCTATTGCTGAGGTTTATTACGATTAATAATTTCACATATTCCAAGACTTCGAGCTTGGGTTAATGAATAATGATATATCATTGTGTAAAAAAAGTGAGAGGTCTGATCATATAAGAGCAATTATGAGTAATTGTTGTTGAGAATCGCATCACTTGTTTAACTATCATTCTTATAAAAAAAAACACATAGGTATCAGCTTTTTACCCTTAAAGATGTTGAGTTTCAACTCTCAAGTACAAACCTCATAAAGGCCATCAGATATTACGGATACACGATGAAGAAAATCAATTTTGCCAATTTTATCAGAGTCATATAGTTCAGTCAAAGGACTTCCGAGAACATATCCCTGAAACAATATAACGGTATAAAGATCATTAGATTACAAGGTGAATAACAGGTGATCTTATGAATTCAAAAATCAAAGCATAAACTCTCTAGAAAACCCTAAAAAAGGTGCATTTTTATTGAACTTTTGAAGGAAGGAAATGTAAGGCACACGACAACCTATAGTTGCCTAAAATTACAAGGATGATATGCTCCTTAATAAGTTCTAATTAGTTCAATGGATCAGAATGGTCTATACCTTGATATTGATTCGTGGACCAGTTACATCTTCATTCCCTAAATGACAAATACTTGAGCAATTAGAGAAGGGAAAAAAGAAGATTGCAAGGGATGACACAAAAGTTTAGCATATATTCATAAAAGGCCACTGTCATGTCAAAATGTGCTCTCAGACCTGCTGCACATCCTCCATTACTTGATCAAGAAGCAAGCTCACGCATGAAGATCAGAACAAAGCAATGGAACAGAATGTATGGAAAGGTTGCAGGGTAAGGAATACGTGCAGAGAGAAAGAAACAGAGAGATATGAGAGGAAAATTGTGATTGTATTATCAAATGATACTGCTCGCATTGCTGTCACTGCTGATATTGGAAGGCACAACATGTCAAGTATCAAAATAATTATAATCGGCAACCCCAATTTTGCGAGGTTAAAGTTTTACAGGTAATTTCTCTCGAAACAATGAACTTAAATCACAAAAGTTGAGTACAGTTGCAGGAAAAACAAGTACCATTTACAATATCTTGCGTAATGAGTGGGACGATTTGTCCACAATACGAGCTACCCCCAACAAAGAAAGGGTTTCTTAAAAACTGAGGATGCTCCCAAAGAAACTGCATGCATTACAAATAAGAGTTGATAAAAATGAGCTTTAGACTGAAACAGCAACATTACAATAATTTTATATGCTAAAAGCCAACAACACCCACTGCACGCCGATTAGAAAAAGTCAGAAGACTCTTCTTTCTTTTTTGAAACGTAAATGTTATCAACCATCAAATGATTTTTTGTGAAACAGATTAACAAAATCTAAAAGCGGGATCCGAGGCAGTACCCAAACAGATCATTCTTCACTGCAATAAAGAACAATAATATGGGGTTAATTTCTTAATTTTTCACTTAACTAACCTTTTGCAGAAACTCGTAGATATATTTTGTTGATCTTATATCAGTAATATAGTAAGATTCAGCAACTGTAGCATATGAGAATCCGGTGCCAACAGGAGATTCTAGAAATAGTATGTTGACAATCTGGTTTTATGAAAAAGAAAAAGAAAAAAAGAAAAAAAAAAGAGAAAAGCTTAATCATCACATTTCTTAAATTATATATTCTAGCAACTCCATTAGTATAAACTAATACAGAGTAGTATCAAACATATACCTTGGTCCAAGAGTAGGGATTTAGCTGAAGAGCTGGTAAATCAGTCTCCCAAACAGATGTATTACGGTTGAAATATACTCCCGTATAGTTGAAAGATAATGGACCTGTGTAATTGAAGTATAGATAATCATGTGTCTAACATAGGAACCTTGCACATAAACAACTCTCATATAATGTTTGGCAACTATTCCCTCCGTCCCTCAAAGATTACCCCATTTTCCATTTTATTCCATCTTCCAAAGATTGCCCCATTCTCTTAAAGATTTTCCATTTTGGCTTGTCCCCTCAAAGATTTTCCATTATATCATAAAAAAGTTCAAATTTATACTTGGAGTAATTTTTGGGAGACGGAAGGAATATTCCATAAGACATAATAATGTTTCAAAAGGATAATTGTGCTAAAAATATACTGTAATACTGATCATAAAAATCAGAATAACTTGACAGTGACCTCAGTCGAATAATATGCAAAAGATAAGCCATACGTAATTCAAGCAAGATAAGAGAAAAAGACTTTCAAGGATAACAATGGCCCTAAGAAAATCAGCTGGAACTGATTAGCTAGTAGGGATCTTGACTCATTTAGGACTCATGCCTGTGTCAAAAAGTATATATAGGCCAGGGTACCAGGCTCAACCTTATTTCTTTTTTTTTTTAAGTAGATTGTATGAGGTCAATTCATCCATACAAGTCATGAATAAGCTAGTCACAACAATGTCATCAACGCTTCTATACTAATGGCCAAATAGTGAAATACATCATCTCATTTAAAGACGAAAGACGAGAAAGTAAGTCAGCTACTCGGCTGATTGCAAAAAGGAAAGAGGGATTCTGATCCGGAATTCAGGGCAAATCATAGCACGACACACTATGAGACAGCAAATCTAAATATATAAAACATCAAGGAGTGAACCAAGCTGCGAGCAACCTGATTCCAAATGGAAGAGTAAATGTTATCACCTTACATTATGATACACAAGGGAAGTAGCTACTTATAATATTGCATAAAGAAGACATCAAATTACCAATATGTTCAAAAAAAATTGCAGATAGGGAGGCGCAACCGGGTCCTCCAGTGAGCCAAAGCATTAGTGGATCAGTTTCTGGGTCTCGTTCGGACTCAATGAAGTAGTAAAAAAGCTGCACCTCCTCCCCCTTCCCCACTCCAATATAACTACAATAACAGCATTCATGAATTATGTAAAACAAACGTATGAAATAAGAATATAAACCTCAATATTAGATACTATAGTGACCTGCTAATCTGTACTCGACACAACAATCCATTATCCTCGAAGCAAAAAACTAACTCAACCCAAAATTGTCCAAGAACCTAAGCCGCAGAACAAGTGTAACCAGTAAAAACTGACAGATTATGAGAAACTCCATCTTCAGAGGATAGTTCGACCACATACAAGCCTAATAGTATTCCATCATGAATCAATTGGTAATAAAAGAATTATCTCACAAGTCTTATATGTTACTCTTAGGTGCACCTATATCGGGTGTATTTACGAAATTCTATGTAAAATAACCCTATCCCACCCAGACAAAAACACTCTTAACACACTCAACCCGAACCCAATTTTGCCACTTGTAGACTACTAATACTTGCAACTTACCCAATCAGTAAAAGACCGATTATTTCGATCAATAACAGAGTATTACACAAATCTTTCAGAATTTAAACAATGACCCAGTTCAAAAAATTCAAGCTTGGACGAGATTTCATAGAAATTGAATCAAAAGTTCAAATCTTTAAGAAATTGCATTAGCTATGATAGTATAAATAGCATAAACTTATTAATAGAATTGTGAGTATACCCAGTATGAAGCTTAAAGGGTAGGTTTCCAGGAAAACCAGGCAGAGAATTGACGATTCTTGAGTGTGAAATTGAAGAACATTTCGAATTTAGAGGTGAAAATGTCATCAACAAAAGCAGAAGAATAGGAAGAACAGAAGAATTCTGTTTTCGACTACTGTTGCTCAGCTTCATAATGAGTTCAGAGTGGTTTTAGAATGTCCTCGGATTAGTGGGTATATTTTGCAAAACAACAAAAGTTACTATTGGCCTTGAACTTCAGTTTGCTCTAAATATTTTGTATTTACAAACAAACCAAAGTACGCAGTAGTTCCTGTATTTTTTAATGTTTGCCTAATTTTAACAGAAATAATTCTCATAAAAAATAGTTAAATAAGACAAATATTAAAGAACAAGGGCGTATAAATTTATGACTAACCTCATAAAGTTGGTCAGATAGTAGAGATATACGGTGAGGATAGTCAATACTCTGCCAAGAAATTATCTGATTATCGAGAATGTATCTCTGATATAATTGTAAAAATATTATAAAACAAATGAGAAGTATAAAATTTTATATTTCTATGCTAGATATAACTTTATATTTGAACCGTACATAATCATATGCCTGCCAATTCACATTTTTCTCTCTACTAATTGTGCTTGAAATATACATGCAACAAGCATTTTAACAATTTTGTGATTACGGTGACCTAGAGGGGTTAGAGGGAATGAGGGAGTATTATGTTAAATGTATCACATTCTTGAAAAGTTGAAGATGTTGCAATTATAATTTAAAAATAAGCTTATATAGGGTCGGAGGAAAATCATTGTCATAACAATGATTTTTCCATTAGAAAATCACTACCTTAGACAGTGATTTCAATCTATTTTGATATTGGTCTGATTTGGGATACTAGGCTGATAAGTTGGAGGTTTAAAGTAAAATCACTATCTCATGTAGCAATTTTTCAGGCATTTTTTTAGGGAAATTATTGTTTGGGATAGTGATTTTCTAAGACAATTTTTTTCTAAGTGAGGGAAAATCACAATTTGAGAACATGATTTCCTCACTTAGAAATTTTTTTCTCTTGGTCAATTCCTACCAAATTTAAAATAGTTTAAATCACCGTCTAAACCCACAATTTTTCCTTACCTAAATCGCTTTCCTAGATATCGATTTTTTTTCAAATCAAAATAAACTTATTTTTCAAAAAAATTATATGTGATGCCTAACTTTAAAATTAAAAAATGCTAAAAAATATCACTTTTTAAATCTATGAAGTAATTGACAATGTACCTCGTCCTCCCTGGTGTAAGATACTAAGATTAATTATACATTAATACTGTCTTGCCTAAAGATTCATTTTTGCCCCAATTCCTGCTTCATTCCCCAAAGGTCACGAAGTTCAAACTTGAGAAATAAGATTTAAGAATTTGATGTACTTTAACAAAGTTTTGAGTTAAGGATCGTAACATTGACTTGCAGGTTTAGATTTTGAGACGTAGGAACGGTTATATAACATCAGTACTTGACTGAGATATTCTTGTGTCAATCTCAAAATGTATGACAGTTGAAACTTGAAAGAGAATCGGAAAGTCGAAACAACATGGAATCCGCAGTCTGAACTCTGAAGTCGTGATTCATATTGTTGAGAAAAACGTGCTGTGGTGTGGACTGCAACTCTGCAAGTGGTGGGTCTGTATGGATACACTTGTATACTGATGTATGGACTTGATGCCACAGCGCCACCAGCATTGATGAGAAATGACATATGACTTGGAGAGTTGAGTTTTCGATATGGGTAGACGACATGTTTGGCATTTATTACACACTTTACAGTTTTGTAATTTTCGAAAATTCTCCCTAGCTTTACTCAACTGCATTTTTATACTTTTGGGCTGTATATATAAATGTTTTGTTATATTTCTATTTTATGAGTTAAATTTTATAAACTTTGATTATAAATTCTAATTATGTTATAATAAATAATATATTTAAGTATAATCTTATTTGATGTATTTTTATGTAAGATTTTAGAATATCAAGTTTTCATAATTTTTTATCTTATAAATTTAGAAAAAAAATCGTTTTAAATTGTATTTTAAAAATCGTAAAAAGTCAAATGTAACAAATAAAAAGAAACAAAACAAGTATAGTAGGTTTCACTGTCTAACGTACAACTTTGACACACATTTATTAAGGGTCACTATATCACTTAAAATAAGACTGGCCCCCATTATTTGCACAACTACCCCTCAAGACTCAAGTCCTCGACTTCTCTACTACATGCGCAAAAACTCTCCCCTGAATATTGAAAATCCATTTTCCATCATTTCTTACCTTCATAATCCCTTCTGCAACTGTCCCCTCAACTTTTCTCTTATGCAGGAAAATAGATGACAACAATAAATCATCAATGTCAGATACTCTTTAACTTTGTACAACTTTACTCCTCAATGATATGAAAAGAAATAGGCTTTATTTTCCTCTGCTTATTTAAACAATCTTTAACAAAAAACAACTCAAGTTTAGAAAAAATCAGTTAACAATTTAGTTAAGTTTAGCAAAAATCAGTTAAAAATTATGTTAAGTTTAGCAAAAATCAATTAAGTGTTACAAAATAATAATTGTGTATGTCCATTATAGCTTGTAATTCCTTCAATAATATGACTATTTTTATAACTTCCTTATAACCCTCATATGTCATTAATTCGCATTGTAATCCTCTCATGGATGGACTCTTTATTGTCTATATATGTTACATTGTTTATATATATATATATATATATATATATATATATATATATATATATATATATATATATATATAGAAATGGGATCATGTGAGAACCCCTTACTTATATAAGAACCTTTGTTATATAAGAACCCATCTAATACCATTGATCATGTGAGATTGATGGTTATGATTCAATCAATATTAATGGCAAATTGGTAAATAAAATTAAGTCGCATTTGGTAGTTATTGAAATTTCCGTGATTAATGGGCATTTTTTCACTAAAATTCGCATAATTTAAAAAGCAGTTTCACTACATATTCAGTTTCATACTTTAATCCATTTAAAAATGACAATATAGGTTTGGAAAATCAGTAGTTTCTACATATTTCATATTCAAAGTATAGGGTTGCTGCTTTTGCATTGAAAATTAAGGTAAATGATTCCTTTTTTTTTTGTAATCGAGTTATTAGTTATAAAGTGCATGATTACGAGTGTATGGGTAGTTTTGAATGATGGAATTGGGAGTTCTATATTTCATTTCGTGTGTTTTTAAGCATTTGTTCGTCTTCCAAATATTGTAAATGATATGTAGTGTAGTATGTTATAGTAGAGTTATGATTTTAATATGTTATATTAGAGTTATGATTTTAAACAATAGAAGTAGAAATCAGTACAATACAATGATAATTCAGAAGATTAGAGTTATAAATAAGAACAATATAAATCAGTACAATAGAGGTGTTCTTTAGAACAATACAGTTATTATATACGAACAATAGAGTTATTGTTAAGAAGATTAATAGAAATAATATGAATAATCAAACAATATGGTTATGATTAGAACATTAAAGTAGTATTTTCATTGCTGGATATATATATACACACACACTTCATAGGTCTTTAAACTAATGTTCTAAATCAGAACTATATTGATCTGATTTAGAATTATATAGTAAGAACATGTATCAGATCAATCGCTGTATCGACATTCAACTTACTAATATTAATGTTCGAAATCATAACTCAATTGTTCTGAGTTAGAATTAAAAATGACAATATAGGTTTGGAAAATCAGTAGTTTCTACATATTTCATATTCAAAGTATAGGGTTGCTGCTTTTGCATTGAAAATTAAGGTAAATGATTCCTTTTTTTTTTGTAATCGAGTTATTAGTTATAAAGTGCATGATTACGAGTGTATGGGTAGTTTTGAATGATGGAATTGGGAGTTCTATATTTCATTTCGTGTGTTTTTAAGCATTTGTTCGTCTTCCAAATATTGTAAATGATATGTAGTGTAGTATGTTATAGTAGAGTTATGATTTTAATATGTTATATTAGAGTTATGATTTTAAACAATAGAAGTAGAAATCAGTACAATACAATGATAATTCAGAAGATTAGAGTTATAAATAAGAACAATATAAATCAGTACAATAGAGGTGTTCTTTAGAACAATACAGTTATTATATACGAACAATAGAGTTATTGTTAAGAAGATTAATAGAAATAATATGAATAATCAAACAATATGGTTATGATTAGAACATTAAAGTAGTATTTTCATTGCTGGATATATATATACACACACACTTCATAGGTCTTTAAACTAATGTTCTAAATCAGAACTATATTGATCTGATTTAGAATTATATAGTAAGAACATGTATCAGATCAATCGCTGTATCGACATTCAACTTACTAATATTAATGTTCGAAATCATAACTCAATTGTTCTGAATTAGAATTATATTGTCATTGTGACTCAGCGTTGTCTGGTTTAGAACATTAGTATATACAGATGAGTACAATAGTTATATGTTTGAGTATTACATAATCATATATTAGAAGAATATATGAATGAATTAGAACAATATAATACAATAAAATAATTCATTCGAACATGTTTGAATATTTATAGAACATCAGTTTAATGAATAAAGAACACAGTAGACTATAGTTTAGAATAATGCATAATTTTAACGGTCCTTAATTATGTTCTTTGTAGCCATGAGCATCAATGAGGAGTGTAGTGTTTCTAATTCAAACGAGAGCGTTTCTCCTGGAGTAATACCTGTATGCACTCCGGGTGGAACCAAATCCTGGATACCATGTTGTTCCAATGATGTGAAACCATATGTTGGAATGAAATTCTCAAGTGTTGAAGAAGGTATTTCATTTTATAAGTCATATGCAAATGAAGCTGGGTTTAATACTAGAAAATCAACTACGAAAAGAAGGAAGAATGGTGTAATCAGTTTCCAATATCTTGTGTGTAATAAAGCCGGATATAGGTGTAAACGGAAGTTTGATGTGCAAGACAAGGGAAAACTAAAAGAAGGTATGGATGATGTTTCGATCATCAGGAGGAGATTGGTGACTCGTGTTGGATGCAAGGCACAATTTGTGTTGAAGATTTGTGATGATGGTTCTTATGTTATATCGAATTTTCAAGAGGGTCACTCTCATGCACTCATTTCTACTATATACCAACATTTCCAAAAATCAAGAAGAAACTTGAGCATCTTGCACAAAAAGATGATAGTTGATAATTCCAAGGTATATATTCTAATGTTCTTACTCGATTGGTTCTTTGTTCTAAATAAGTATTTGATTGTTCTGAAATTTATTTAAGTGTTTTAATTATTGTATTTTTCCTTGTGTTTTTTCAGATAAATGTGGGGCCTGTAAAAACATTTAGAATGATGAAAGAGTATGTTGGGGGGTATGAGAATGTTGGTGCCTCGAAGTGTGATTTCAAAAATTTCCATAGGGATTTGAAGGCATATATTGAAGGGTCAGATGCCCAAATGTTTGTAGATAATTTCAAACAGAAGAAGTTGATGTGGTCTGCTTTTTTTTTTTATTATCAAATTGATGATGATGATTGTTTATGTAGAGCATTATGGGCTGACCCGATTTGTAGGAAGAATTATGGTCTATTTGGGGATATGGTATCTTTCGACACTACGTATCAGACGAACAGGTATATAGCTAATGCTAATAAACAATGAAGTTATGGCACATCATCACTTTAGCACAATATAGTCATTATTCATAACAATAGAATAATGATTTAGAACATTAATATAACAAAATGAATCACTGAATTATGAGTCAGTAACAATAGGTTTACTTTTAGAACATTAGGGTAGTTATGAATAATATATTGGTATGTAATTTTCGAAGAATGACATTAGAACAATCCAGTTCCCATTTAAAACGTTAGTACAAGTAATTTAGTACAATTGGAAATGGGTTTGGAACATTGGTATAACTTACTGTGCTGAAGAAAACTAACTTCCTAGTAGAGTAAGTTAGTGTATTTATGATTTAGAACAATAGATTTATAAATTAGTACATTATAATTATAAATCATAACAATGAAAACTAACTTCCTAGTAGAGTAAGTTAGTGTATTTATGATTTAGAACAATAGATTTATAAAGTAGTACATTATAATTATAAATCATAACAATAACTATAGTCTTTATATGGCACAATATGCGTTACTGTTTTAAATATATATTCGACTGTTCTGAAATTTATTATAAATAACTGTTATTTTTCTATGTCAGGTATAACATGGTGTTTGGACCTTTCACAGGAGTTGACCATCATAAAAAATGTATCACTTTTGCTGCTGGATTTATAGCTAAGGAAGATGTAAATTCTTTTGAATGGCTATTTAGAACCTTCCTTAGAGCAATGGATCAAAAGGAGCCAAATTGTTTGATTACAGATCAAGATCCAGCAATGAAAATTGCTGTGAATAATGTATTTAAGAAGTGTGAACATCGATTTTGTATGTGGCATATAATGAAGAAAATCCCTGATAAAATAGGAAGAAGTATTATACAAGACACTGATTTTCTAAAGAGAATAAGTGATTGTGTTTGGAATTTGGAGAGTGAACCGAAAGAATTTGAGGAAAAATGGAACAAGGTGCTTGTTGAGTTCCATTTAGAAGACCATGAATGGCTTCGTGTGATGTTTGAAATGAGAAAAATGTGGATTCCAGCTTATTTTAGAGATATATTTATGGGTGGGATCATGAGAACTACATCAAGATCAGAAAGTGAAAACAATTTCTTCACATCTTTTGTCAATCCTCATGTTTCCCTTGTAGAGTTCTTGATGAGGTTTGAAAGTGCTATGGATGCTCAGAGGCACACTCAATCACAGAATGACAATGATTCTCAACACAAGCATCCTGAATGCAAGACACAAATGGAGATTGAAAGACATGGATCCGAGGTGTATACTGTAAATGTTTTCTATGATTTTCAGGATGAAGTGTATAGTGCTTGTTATGAGTGTGGGGTTGAAGAGTTGAGGAAAGAAGAGGGATTGGAGGTTGCAAAAGTGAGTGAAGGCAATAGGAGAAGAAGTTATGAAGTTCTTATGAATCTCAACAATTGTGAAACAAATTGCTCGTGCAAGTTGTTTAATCGACAAGGAATTCCATGTAGGCATATGATATGGTTATGGAAGGCCAAAAACATTGTAAGAATACCTGAACAATATGTTGTTAATAGGTGGACTACCATGGCAATGCACAAGCCAATGTTTGATCTTGATGGGGAAGAGATGGGCAGTTGTTCAATTGGTGTTGAAAGGAAGGGTTTGTTGAATGAATTATGGTCCGAGATTCACAGTTGCGTAAGTTTGGCTGAAGGTAATGAAGATAGCTTAATTGATCTTGTTAGACATCTTCAGTTCTTTAGGTCAAGATGTGAAGAACATAATGTGAATGCAAGTGATAATGCTCATACGAATGAGCAAGTTATCGAGAAATTGATTGGATCATGCACTCCCTCACAAATTATTATTAAACCTCCTAAGATTTCCAAAAATAAGGGCACTGGAATTCATAGTGGTAATGAGCAATGCATTGGATCATCGAAGAGGTATAAAGGTGAAAAAGAGAAAGCAGTGGAGCAATCAAAAAGGAAGAAAAGGTTATGTAGAGGATGTGGTGCACTTGGATATCATGATGTTCGAAACTGTCCGGACAAGATTAGTACAACAAGTTAATAATGTTACACAATAGTTACTTTTATTGAAGAATAAATAAATTTGTAGTTCAATTGGTTTTTTCTTTAATGGTATTATATGTGAACAATACATTCATGGGTTATAACATTAGGGTTATGTATTAGAACATTAACAGTCGGAATCAAAGCAATAGAGTGACTATATAGAACAGTATAAAAATGTATAAGCACAGTAGTGTTATGAATCAGAACAACACATTCATGATTTAGAACATTTAGTTTATTAATCAGAACATAGTATTTTAATCAGAACAATGTAGTCGTAGTTTAGAACATAGTTGTTATGGCTTCGAACAATAACATACGAAATAAAAGCAATAGAGTAACTGTATATGACAGTGTAATTCATGGGTTAGAACATTATAGTTTTGGTTTAGAACATTAGATTTTCTATATAGAACATTAAATTCATTGTTTAGAACATTTATACTACGAATCAGAACATTAAATTCATTGTTTAGAACACCACAATAGTATTGTGAATCAGAACATTAAATTCATTGTTTAGAACATTTATACTACGAATCAGAACAATAGTACTATAGTTAGAACACTAGAGCTCGTTAATATGATTAGAACATTCGCATAAATAGCTATACTATTTATACTATACTTTTAATTTTTGAACACTAAGTAAAATACATTCGATATATATTTTTTAATACTTTTAATATTCCAAACAATAGAAATATATTTAAACAATTGGTGATTAGTTTCACATAAATTAGAACATTAGTATATTCACACAGTAGGATAGTAGAAATAGCTTTAGAACATTAGTATATGATTGGAACATTAGTATAGTTAGCTTTAGAACATTAGTATATGATTGGAACATTAGTATAAATAGCTTTAGAACAATAGTATATGATTGGAACATTAGTATAAATAGCTTTAGAATGAATAGAAATATATTCATACAATTGAGAACAATAATTTAGTAGTTTCAAACATTAGTATCAAAACAGTTAATAGTTAATAGTTGATTCTAACAATGTATATTCATATTTAGAACATTATAGTTAACATTTCAAACATCGAACACGTAAATCTAATATTAGAATCAAAACATATGGCTAATTTTGCTTTAGCTGCTCCTTCGCCCATTCCTTAGCCTTTGTTAGTAATTCATCTTTAAGCTTGTTTTCGTTGCTGCATAATATTCTAGCACAATACTGAATTCGTAATTTCTTCAGTGCTTCGCCCTATAATAATAATAACTAGTATTATTAATTGATATATTATAAAGTATGACTTCAAAAATGAAATTATATATGAATATATATCTTACATCATTTGGTTGGAATCCAATATCCCATTGCTCATCACTCTGGCCCTGGTATGATTCCATGTGCTTCATGATGAACACCCCGCAATCATTTACGTTGGTGTTGTCCCTCCATTTCATCCTCTTCAACGCACCCTTAAAAGTGGATACCAGAGCACCATCACCTATCTTCTTTTCCTTCAAAAATCTAGCGAAGGCCTTCATCTGCCAATTAAAATATTAGAGATTGGTTATTATAAGTGTAATATGACACATTAGGGATAAACATTAATAATACTATGGTATATAATTATAGAGTAATGGATTAGAACATTAATAATATATATCAGAACACTAAAATAATAAATCAGAACAATGGAGTCATAAATAATAAAAATAGCTATTCTTTAGTACATTATAGTTGTTTATTAGAACAATAGAGTTTCTCTTTATAACAATAGAGATATTTAATGTTAAGTAGATGTATCCTGATAGTCTAGAACAATCTAATTATAACATTAACTGTATAATAAAGAAAATTACCATTGTCTTGGGAAAGTGTTTGTATTTTGATATAAACGTCACACCCTTCTCAAGAAATCTATTGTCAATCACCTCAACTGATTTGTTTAAAAAATTAATACATAATAGATAATAGTGCTCATAGGCACACACTGGAAAGAACACCTGAAATAGAGAATAGAACATTAGAATAAGTATATACCACAAAATGAGAAAAAATAACATTTAGAACAATAGTACTGTGAATCATGACATTAGGATTACATACCAATTGAACCTTTTCAAAAGAACTGATTTGAGAGTGCCTCATTTCATCCTCTAGTCTAGATCGAAAGGCAAGGTATCTCTCTTCAAATGGATCGCTCTCTTTGAAGTATGTATTACTGCAAAGAATTATCTGTTGTGGTATATATATATATATATATATATTAGTTAGGATATACTTTTGGAAAAAATAAATTAGTATAGAATAAATTAGGAATATACCCATAATTCACTTGTGCAAAAAAATCTGTTCTTTGCTTCTGGGCTTCTTCTTCTATTCATAGCATTTAGAATACGTGCCCATGAATCAACTATATTGTTCGTAATATAGTTGTTTTCTGTAAGGGACATTATGTCGTCCCTATTGATGAAATTTAATTCATCATTGTATAAATCCTCACTTCATCCATGCAAAAATGAGAGAATTTAGATCACCACAATTAAACAGGAAATTATAATAATGAGTTATAATTATTAGAACATTATAGATACTATATAGTTATATTATTCATCCTCACATCATTGTTCTGAATGTCATACTACATGATGTATATATACGTAGTATATTTGTCCACATAGAACATTAAATCATAAACATATAACAATACATTATAACATTCAGAACAATACATTCTAACATTTAGAACAATGATATTTTTATAGAACAGTTATGTATATTATTATAAAGTAATAATTTAGAACAATAGAAGTGTATATATGAACACTAGAATAATATATCAGAACATAAGGAACATACTCTATTGGACCACCAGAGAAGGCATATTCTGCAGCCCTCCTTTGAGCAATGTCCAATTTCTTGGACACTCTCTCATGGTTCACCATGAAAGGGGATCGCAGGTACAAAGGAAGGCTGTGCTTAGATCTTTTCTCACGCATTTGTTGAGGCTCCTCCTCATCAAAACTGTTCAAGAATAAATGTTAATTTTTTAGAACAATTATACATTATAAACCTTTACCATATTTGTAGATAACTAACCTATCCTTTGCAATTCCTTTCACAATTGACTGAGTCAATTGATGTATATGCTCTTCTAAATCCTGTTCTTGCAAAAGGGAGCCATCCTTCTTGTGTGGCTCAGTCAGTGGGGGTGGTGTTGGATATTTGGGAGATGCATGTGTTGTTGGGGTGGCCAAGGGGGGTGATTGGTTTGAAGGAGGGTGTTGTAATGGTTTAGATAGGGGCAATGGTTCGGATGGTGGTAATGTGGGGGATGGTGGCTGTGGGGTGGATTGTGGCAATTTGGGAGATGAGGGGTTAGGTTGGGGTGGTTGTGTATCATTGAAGATGTTGAAAGTAGGGGGAGTGAAAGACACTGGAACTATTGTATTCTCTACTTTGTCCTTCTGTACAAGATTAGACATTGCCTTCCCCATAACCTCATTGAGCTCTGCCATAAATGATGGCTCATCAAACAAGTGCTGGTCTTGGCTAAGAATAGTTGGACCCCTGTCTCCTTCCTGGGTCATAGATGGCTTCTTTGATAAATATTTGTTCCAAATATTATCAATTAGAACATTCATCTCTTCCTGTAATGAAGTTTCTTCAAAAATTGTGCTGGCTTTGTCAATCAAAGTGTACATCTCGTTGACATTTTCAGCAATAGTCTTAGCCAATTTACCAAAAGTTTCCAAATACTCCTACAGAACAATAGTAAGTATTAGATAAAAATAGGTTATAATTTAGAACATTAAGTCAATATCTTAAAACAATAAGTCAACCTCTTAAAACACTTAGGATATAATTTAGAACAATAAGTCAACCTCTTAAAACAATTTCATTTTACAATAAAAAGAGCAAAGTTCTCCATGAAATTATTTAACTAATAACAAAAAATTAATTATAAAGAACAATAGACTAGAACACTAGGTTATATACACTATTATCACTAGGGTTTTTAGAACATTTATGTATATTATTATAAAGTAACAATTTAGAACAATAGAATTGTATATCTGAACACTAGAATGATATATTAGAACATTAGAGTTATATATACCAAAAGTAAGAGTCTAAATCAGAGCATTATAGTTCATATTCATCTTATAATATTAGGCTATATTTTTGGAACAATAGGTTCTAAATTTAATTTAAAATAATTAAAATAATACTTGCAACAAGTTGAATACCAGCATGTTTGCAGAGGCCTTTGATGTTGTAGGTTCAGTCACATTTTCCTCTGTGCTCATTCTGTTAAGCACAATTCCCTTACCAAAGCCCCTCTTCAATTCAATCTTCATCCTGGACTGGATTAGATCCTTATTCCAGACAGAGATAAGAGGAAACATTCTTGGGGGGTGAACATCTCCTCTTTGCAGTCTATCAAAATATGAAATCTGCATTTTTAGAACATTAAAATTTAGCACACTGATTTAGAAAAAGAATAGTATGATTTAGAACAACATATCATAAATTTAGAACAATAATATCTTATGATTTATTACCATCAAAAATGGTAGAGGTCCTGTAAAGAACGATGAACCTTCTTGCCATTCAGAAACTGAACGAAGCATGTGCTTGTAAGTGAAAGCACACCAATCAAAAGTGTTTATTTTGCTGACATCTTTGCAGCAATGTAAAAATTTAAAGTTAATAGCCTGATTTGCAGTTGACCTAACACAACAATTTATTGCTGCAGCAACAAAGTTGATCAGGAACTCATCACACACATCAACTCTCTTCTGCTCTTCAATTACAGAAATCAGAGCTGAGTTGTTAGGACTACCATTCTTCAGTCCAAACATGGTCCTCCATCTCTGTAAAAAAGCTTGGGCTTCTTCATCCTCATCTATTTGCTCATTAATGAGCATACCTCCAATGGGTAATCCATATACCATGTGCACATCATCAGCAATCAGTGGTATTTCTCTCCCTTGTGACAGTACTAGTGTTGACCTATCAGGGTCAAAGCTATTGATCAACTCAGCACAGAATCCAGATTTGTGAGAGTCTAAGTCCAGGGTTAAGAATCCTCCAAATCCAATTCTTCTGATTGCTTCCTTGTGTTGTTCAGGAATGTCCTTCAAGACAACAGACATAAACTGCTTTGGTGGTACTCTCTGATTCAATACAGTTGCCTCATGAGCTTCTTTTCTTTTCTTCTCTTTGGACTGTATTTCAACAATCTCCAGCTGTTTCCTTTTTTTCACAATTGCTTTTTCAATTTTTTTGGGTTTTGCCTGACTTTGATGGACAACTATAGCATGTTCCTTTCTGTTTTTCTTACTCTTTTTCTTCAAAGGTACACTACGAATATTACGAGATATCATGATAAGAACAATTGGAATAAATAAAGTACAATATATACATAAAAAAGTACAAAAGAATATCATACAATAACAGAACATTATGTTTTATTATGTTATAATAATAACAGAACAGTTGGTTAAATTATTAGAACATTAGGTTATATAAATAGAACAATAGGTTTATATAAATAGAACATTAGGTTTATTAGAGCATTAGATTATATAAAAAGAGCATTAGGTTATATAAACAGAACAATACGTTTAAACTAATAGAACATTACGTTATGTAAACAGAACAATAGGTTTATATAACCTAATACTCTATTCAGCCAACAATATGTTTATATAACCCAATATAAAACGAACATTAAGTAACATAAAAAGAACATTAGGTTATATAAACATAACAATAGGTTAGTAAATATGGTGTTTCTATAAGAACATTATTTCAAATTTAGAACAATAAGCCACTTAAATAAAACATTAAGTCACTTAAATAAAACACTAATTAACTCAAAATTACGAAGTATATTTCGAAAAAAAAAACCATACTCTTCGTGTTCGTCAACTGATACATCGACTGGTGGAAGTGATAAAATAGGAGAGGTATCTTCGTTGATCCTTTGCCTGACAACAATTACAGAGGAGTAAGAATTATTCACCACTATGTAATGTACCGAGAAAACTGAATAAATAAACTTACAACAGGTTCTCAATGCTCTTCTTCTTTGATTCGCTCGATTTTTTTACAGTTTTCAATTTCTTAACGATTTTCGTTGTCTTCTCCATTTTGTAGTGTCGCTAGAAATAACGAAAATATGGCGAATTATTTTCAATAGAGGTAGTAGGTTTTTTTTTTCAGTTGCTCTAATGGAGAAAAGTGACGGTTTGGAGGTTTTGACAAGATTGGAAAAACTTGAAAAGACTGCAACTCTGAGATAGGAAGCTAAAAGGGTGCAGCAGTTTCTTCAGAGTGTTGCGTATTTTTAGGCACACTCAAGACTTAGAGGGAAAGTTTCCTTATTTTTTTGTTATTTTTTTAAAAACGTGCCTTATCGTATTGTTTTTAAAATCGAATGACCTATTCATAAACATTGATGTTCGGTATAATATATAGAGTGTTCCAAAATATAACACTTAATGTTTTAAATATTAGTACCAATGTTCTAATATTATTTTAACACTACATTTTACGTTGTTCTTAGAACATCGATGTGCATGACAACGATTGTTATGATTTCAAGTCTTAATATTCTTAAATATTTATATATTGTTCTAAATTGTTATTTAATGAACATTTTTTTGATTCAATAATGCACATGTGTACTTGAGCTCAGCATGTATAATGATATATAATTCAATTGTTACCATCAGCGTGATTTATATATATAATTCAATTGAATAATGGTTATATTTAAGTACCCCATCAGCATGTTTAATGATCCATATCGAACACGTATGTCGAAGTATAGGTAATTGATTTGAACACCTGCATATGATATATAGAACAACTACATGTGATATATATAACAACTGGATACATGAATAAAACAACTATATATGATTTTAGAACTACCCATATTTATCTAATCAGCATAACCATATAACCATATCGATTTGTATTGTATTTCCATTTAATCCATCCTTAACCCCAAACCCATAAACATCTCCAAACATGGCACAACATCACTCTTATACTCCATGAACACCGTTTCTAACACGGGGAAGCATTAATCGTTCATATCGAACAACTGAACCCGTATGTCAAAATGCGTTTAATGGGTGTAGAACAATTAAATATGATTTTAGAACAATTATATACGAATATAGAACAACTATTAGTGAAATTGGAACAACTTGATACGTGTATAGAACAATTACATATAAGTTTCGAACAACTATATACATATAACCAACCAGCATATCAATAATACATCCAATTTATTCTTAGATTTCCATTTATTCCATCCTCAACCCCAAAATCATAAAAATCTCCAAACATGGCACGACATCACCTCTATACTCCATGATCACTGACCCTAACACGGAGCTGCATTCATCTTTTCATACCGCACAGCTGCACATGTGTTTCGAAGTGTAGTTAATGGGTTCAGAATAAAATGGAGTTTAAGAACATTAGGTTTAGAACAACTACATACGAGTTTAGAACAACAGAATATGTATATGAAACACTTACATATGAATTTAGAACAACTGTTTACCGAACAACAAATAGAACGTTAGATATATATTAATAAGCATGTTTAATTAGATATATACCGATTACCAAATAGAACAACTACATACGAGTTTAGAACATTAGATATAAATTACTAAGCATGTTTCATTTAACCCATGTATGATTAAAATAATTACCATTAGTTTTTTTATAATATTATCTATGTTTGGAATTAAAATATTCAACATATATGGTATTTGACCAGTCTTGCGAAAAGGAAGGGAAGTTTAAAAATTAGATTGAGGTCGCATAAATTACGGTAACTGGCCAAAACTTATATTAAGCCCTTTTAAATACAAATCATTCAAACCGTTAGATTTTCTTATTTTAAAGGCTGAAGATGGGTTCTTATATAACATGGGTTCTTATATATTGAAGGGTTCTCACCAGAACCCGACCCTATATATATATATATATATATATATATATATATATATATATATATATATATATATATATATATATATAAATATGGTCAAATTAAAATGTAAGAATAGATAGGAATAAGGATTTACCATCTACAACTATCTCTAATATTCTCTTTTTTCCCTTATTTTATAACACGTTATCAGCACCATTGCTAGCCAATTGAGTATGATTACTAAACATTTACCAATCGCATATCATCATGTAAGTATCACATATATATATATATATATATATATATATATTTTAGTACTTGTAATTACAAAATTATAATTTTTCATGATGTGATGCTACTTGTAATAAAGTATATGTAATGAATGTGTGTACTTCTGTTTATAGCTGCGAAAGCTTTGAATTGTACTAGTACTCATAGTATAATTACACGTTGCATTTTGTTTTAGCATGTGATCAGCTTAAAAATAATTATTTGTTATCTGGTTGATACTATATTTTTTCTACTATACTCCCTCCATTCTTTTTTGTTCTTCTCATTTTCCTCATCCGGAAATTTCAAAATGTTGTTCTCATTTGGAATCCTTCTATTTTAGTTTAATATTGTGATTGGTTGAAAAAGTTTGGTTAGAATCACTATCCATATAATATGTAGCCTATTGGTTGATTTTTTAATTCTTTAATGTCATAGTCTTTAAAAATTCTACTACTTATTTAATGTTCAACCCACTTGCATTATTTTTTAATATAATATATTCTTAGTTTTAGATTAATATAAATTATTTTATAGAATCTTAATGATATTTAATATTGTCTTGGTTTCTTCCCTAAGTTCAAATGGGAACACTACTACATTTTCAATCTAATCCAACGGTAAATTCCGTTGTATTAGGTGTTAAAAACCATTGTATTAGACCTAATCCAACGCCTTTGTACCGTCACATCTGCTGGCGTTGTATTAGGCCTAATCCAACGGCAAAAGGGACCTTACAACGGCATCAATAATGTTGTTGTATTAGGTTGACGGCTACCGTTGGATTAGGTAGTACCTAATACAACGGCTACCGTTGGATTAGGTAGTTCATAATACAACGGCATTATTGATGTCGTATTAGGTCCCTTTTGCCATTGGATTACATTTAATATGTCGTTGGATTAGATTCCTTGTACCATTGGATTAGTTGTACCTAATGCAACGGCAACAATTGGATTAGATTTCTTGTGCCATTGTATTAGGATTTTTTTTTTTAATAAATATAGAATATTGTAGCATTATTTTATATATATATATATATATATATATATATATATATATATAATGTAGCACTATATATAAAGTTTTTTTTAATAAAGGTAACAATAAATATTAAATTTATTTATAACGATAAACAAAGTATATTATATATATATATATATATATATATATATATATATATATATATATACACATTACAAATGCTAATGTTGTTTCCAAACTATCTTACTAATAATTAACAATTGTGCAATAATTTGCCAAATCTTTCTTTCTTCTCTTTCCTTATGCAACCTATCATATTTCCTCCTATGATCGTCAATCCTGTGTGCATTAGGCTCAACCTGGTAGGTTGAATTTCAGGTGGTCAGAAATCTTATCCCGTAAACACGAATGAAAAAGCTAAAAAAGGATCATAAAGATTATTAATCATAAAGATTATTTTGTGATCGTGGATCCTTGAGATCGAAAACTTAAAGTCAATCAAATATAGAACTAATCAACCATATACCCCACACACCCAGCCCAAATCATACACAAAGGAAATAAAAAATAATTAGTTGAAGCCATTAAATCTTGGCTATGATTACAATCGCAGATATGTTTGGGTAAAAGATTTCAGAACCCAAATGTTAAAATGGCATTAGCACTCTGGTCATTAACTTGAAAAGGCTTTTTCTATGAAAAGTATATAATAATATAATATACTGCTCCATAGACTACAAATCACCTTAAACATCAACTGCAAGTTCACCCAGCTAACTACTCTAACAGCTAATTGCCAAAAAAGGGCTTAGATAATAAGAAAAGCTAGGGGTTGCCATGTTGCTATTTTACTCCCATTCAAATGTAGCCAATCAGTAAAGTATGTAGAGAAAACAGCATTGTTGTGTTGGTCAACTAAACTTGCTTACATAAGTAAAATATACACTTAAATTACTTTTATATAACAATGTCAAGCTTACGAATATCAATTATAGCACAGTCATGTGAAGGAATGCGCAGGAACATTATTAAGAATGGATCACACCTTTTTCAACACTGCATTTATCTCTTCATCATAGTCGAGCGTAGACGCCACATGCAAATCCTTTACAGCCTCTTCCCATTAACCAAGCATTGCTCTTGCCATGCCACGAGATTTATACCCTTTGGCAGAATCATGATTTATCTGGAAAAGGGAACAAAAACTTAGAGAATTCTGCAAGTTGCAACATGAAAACAAGAATTAAAAAAAGTGATACAAATTGTAGTCAGATCAATAGCAGACATTGTGCAGACTGAGCATGCGGTGGGTAAGGCAGGTGAGTATATACTTCAACATATATAAACAGAGGGCAAATTTCTCTGAAAATTACAACAAGGTAAGAAATCTCATCTACCCAATTGTATTGTGCACTATAAAGGTTTTTGAGTTAAGAACACCCATGAAACAAGTCCTTAACTGCAGTGAACCATAAGCATTGCCAGTGAAAATGGTACCATGACCAATAATTACACAAAGGTGATTGCCTACATGATTAAAAATGCTAACTATAAACATAAATGAACAGATTTTAGAAATCTAGATTTCCAGTACGTATCATGCAAAACATATAGAAGAATAACAATCAATATATTCAAGAAGAAAGCAATCATTAATCACAATTCAAGCAGTTTCAGCCAAAACATTTTAAAGCAGGTGTTACCCCCAAGGCAGCAAGGGCATCTCGGATAGCAGCATTTGGCTTCTTCATCCTGACATAAACACTGGATGTGGAATAGCAGATAGCACATCAATACAAAAATAAACCCGCAGTTCCCCACCAACCAACAATATCAACAAATAACCTGAAGCAAAGCATGGAGTTTACCTCTATTAGCATACATTATAGCCGAAGTAGGATTGAGTGTTATGGTTGATGTCAAATGTTCAATTGCTTCCTCCAGCTTGACTAATATCCCAAAGAACACATAATAAGACAAGTGATGACTGAGAAAGCAACCACTAAACTTTACAGCAAAAATGACAAGATTACCTTCAGAGAGTGCTTCCATTGCCTGTATTTTTGCTTCTTGGGCAGGTTTACAGTTCTCATCTGTGACTTCAACTGAAGAGTCACCCATCAACAAAAACTAAATACCAGTAAGCGTCACAAAATTTTTGCAATTATATGAGAACAATTGGTTCCACAATCAATACATAAAAAATCCATCCAATTTCAAAGCATAAATACCAAATGTAGGCATATATTTTTCTATAATTTTATTTGCAATTAAAAAAAAGCCATTCTTCCCATTCCAATCAAATCATACACCACTTATTTGTAATGGTAAGGAAAGACTACTAGAACTATACATATATATAACTGATTAATTTATAAATAAATGAGCCTACATCTAGATCAATTTATTCTAAATTCACACGTTAGAGTGAATACCAAAGAGAGATTACATTAGTTTATTAGACATTAGTGTATGTTTCGTGACTTGTCTGAATTTGTTCTCAAAGACCAAAGTAGATGTCAAAGTGTAATGTCGTGATTTCCTTTCTCAGAAAAGTATAGAGGTTGACTGGGAAGATGTCAAAGGTCCTAGAAGCATTATTTATTCTCCTAGAAACAGGGATCTACTTGTCTTTGTTAATAACACTTGGTTTGTCAAAATATTATGCTCGTAGTCATTCTTAAATTTGATATGGGACTTAATAGTAAAAAAAAACATATTCATTCTTAAAAAAGTAGCATAAATTCCTTAAAAAAAAACTACATGAACCACCAAACGAAGGCAAAGTTCTCTACACTTTTACCTCCCAAACTTCATTTGATATGGAGCAGGTTGTCTATAATGGTACAAGTTAAATCAAACCAAATAAGAGGGATGATAGCTTGAATATGAAGTGTAGGCTTGGCTCCTAATGTGCAGAGTGCAATTCCTAATAGTGCCAACCAATATACTACAGTAATACCATCTAATTGGGCCAATCTACACCCCCCAAATTAAAACCAAACCCTAAACACAAATACACCAAATATTGGAGCAAATTGAGGTATACCTTACAAGATTTGAACAATCAGCCACATGCAAGACTCGAGCACTCAGCCACCGCCACCAACACCGCCTTAACCACCTTCGTTACTTACTCGAGCAAGTAGAATCATGAATTAGGAAAACAAGGTGGAGTTTGTGAAGAACAAAGCTGGGCAAGAATTAACGTTTGTCCGTGCTGTGGGTAGAAGTTGAATTGGGGAAGAACACAGTGGGAAGAATTAATGTACGTGCTGGGATTCGAAGCAGAAGATGGCGGGGGAATATCGAGAAATGAACATGCGTGGGTAGACTAGTGCATTTGGGGAAAATAAATTGGTCGGAGGGAAGTAGAAAATGAAATTTTCATTTTGGCGCCTTGGCCGTTGGATTAGACCTGCCATTGGATTAGAGAATTTTGCCTATCTAACCAGACCGTTGGATTAGAGAATTTTACGGATGGATTAGACCCAGACCGTTGGATTAGACGATTTGGTCGTTGTATGTGCCGTTGGTTTTACCGTTGCATTAAATAAAAAATGTAGTAGTCGAAGGAAAAAAAAGAACGGAGGGAGTATATTTTAATAATATCATAAGTTTGTGCGTAGTTATGCACCAAGTGTGTAAGCCATGACTTAGTATAATGTAATATGCTAAAAATGTGTACTTATAGCTATATTATATTATAGTTATATATTGGGTGTGTGGAAATACTTTTCCTTGTATAATTCTATTTCTATTGCTGTGTGTGATGATCATATGATTCGCATGTACGTATCTGACAATATTATGTTTATAGTCGTATGTTTGCTTGTCATTTACTATTACTATGAGCTTGCACATTGCACTAACTGCATGTTACATTGCTTATATTACATATTCTACCATTTTTACAATGATTGTTGTTTGTGTTTATAGCTTGCTCCTGCCCATTTAAGGAAGAGGATCCCTTGGACTAACGCGTGCATCTGTCATGCTATTTGCGTTGAAGGAGGCATCACAATTACAGCCTTGATATCCTTCTTTAATGGTTACATCAATCCAAATACCTTAAGTCTTGTTGGCGAGGGCTTGTTGTTTTCTTGGTAGATATGTGGAATATACAATGGCTTATTTCGAGAAGAATTGCAAAAGAAGTATCATCTTTTGGTAATCAACATAGTAAGCTAAACAGTATTATTTTAAATGCTTGAGCATCCTTTCTTAATAGTGTGGAAGTCATAATGATCTGTATATTCTGAATTATTTTCTTTTAGTAAGTAAAGGGTTGTTCTTTGCCTCTATAGTGTTCTTTCCAATAAGAAAAGAACTAAGGAAAGTAAGAGTCTGTGATCCATATTAACCATGAGGGCATATTTTTCTTGGCCAAATGGGGAGATCAAATTACTAATAAGATATGAAATACAGGATTCGCCCTGTGATCCATGTGTTGTTCACTGTTGTATTCACTGGTGTGCACAATGCCAGGAACACAGAGAAATGAAGGGATGACTATCAGAAAAATAGATGACCCTTATGGCTGTCGTGAACCCTCCACCAATCAAGGAAATGACTTCAGACAACAAGCATGATTCTTTATCATCTACTGAAAATGGAAGTGACCTTCATCACAGCCACACTTGGCGAGAAAGGATTTCTTGGCATCAGATAGTCAATTTTGTTTGCAGTTTGATGGAGGATTCCTTATACAGTTTGCTTCAGTTAACTTACTTGGTAGTGAGAGTTATGAATGTAATGTTAAATGCTTTTATTATCATGACAAATTATTTGGTGCTTTTAAATTGTGCACTTCCAGCTGATGAAGCAATCATAAAGCAATAGGGATAAAAAAAAAAAAACACAGGTGAATTGTACACTTCCAGTTGATGAAGCAATTATATGAATGTAGATACGTAAAGCGGAATTTCAAGAAACATTTTCTTGCATCTACAACAGGATCTCATGCATATTTCAATACGAATTATAGGATTAGAATTCCATACCCTTGAAGCGTGTTTTCCACAAAGCAAAGAACAATTCACACTTCTATATGGAGATCCTTAGAACACCAAATGTTGCTCCTCTAATGTTGGTCCACAAGCAACGATTGAAACACCACGTATGCTAGTACGGAATAAGGAACAATTCCTTATTGCTTTTGTTGGTGATGGCCAAGAGAAGTGAAGAGAGCTTTTTGGAGTATATGGTTAAGTATGAATGTTGAAGTGGTAGTACTTGTCTCATACTTACTCATATTTATAAGTGACATCTATATGTTACAAATAACCTCTTTAGTCCATACTTCACATAAGCATGACCATTTAGCTTCTTAACCTCTTTTGTATTTTAATTCAATCATATACTTATATGTGTGACCTCATAGGACCGGTTTATTATTAGCCGTGCACTAATCAAATTAGTTCACAAATCATAGTCGGTTTCTAGCAAAACACTATGATCACCTAAAATAACCGATTATATATATCTCCATAAATTTGTCCATGTTATACTTAATCGTTACACTTGATCAAAGGACATTTTCCTTCAATCTCCCACTTGTCCTAGAACAAGTGTGTAACTACAAATTCCTTAAGTCTCTTAGTGTCTAATTTGATAATATGATAGCATCCCATGTTATCCATACTAATATTCAAATTATTTCTCGAAATATGAGCTTGAACTGTCGAAACAAATGATTAACTTTTAATCCATTTGAGCACGGCCATGCATTTTCAATTCTTACTCTTCAAGAGGCCTAAGACACCAATCCTAACATTTAGGAGGACTTATTCAATCTTGCACAACCAAAACTCCCACTTAACTTTTAGCAGACCCGAACATTCCCTTTATAACCTCCTTTTACGGCACGGCATTTGAGAATGTCAAAGACATACTAATCACAAAGTGATACTAGTGTTGCACTCATGTCAAGGAATCCATTAAATGTAACAGATGAAATTCTAAAACATTTTAAAGAATATCAAATAGGTCTATCCAATATGTATCCATATACATATCCATGCAAGTGACCAGACATCTCCATGTCCCCATAGCCCATGAAACTGCGCTATTAATCAACTTACAAACTAGTCTTTGAATGAATCATTTATGTCCATATTAATGATTCGGACCAGGGACTGATAGTATTTATAACTTCGGTTCACTTAATAGGGTTTCATTCATCAAATCACATATTCAACAAACCTATCGAACATTATACAATACTTTGGACATTTTATTTAACACCAAACCATAGTTAAATAAGAATAATACTTTATTGATAAACATAAACATACATATCTAAGTGTTTTATGTCTGTGACTAATTTTACAATAAAATAGTACACAACTAAAGCCACTCCCCAATATGCTTAAGCCCTAAACCCCTAGTATGACTTTCATGCTTGGGTTGAGGCAGCGGTTTAGTTAACGGATCAGCAATGTTATCGTCCGTATGAATCTTGCAAACTATCACATCCTTCCGTTCCACTATTTCACGAATGATGTGAAACTTCCTAAGTACATGTTTGGACTTCTGATGTGATCTTGGTTCCTTGCTCTGAGCAATGGCACCATTATTGTCACAATGTAAGACAATACCATTCCCAATACTAGGTACTACTCCTAGTTCAGAAATGAATTTCTTCATCCAAACGCCTTCCTTTGCTGCGTCAGCTGCAGCAATATACTCAGCCTCAGTTGTAGAATCAGCTATGGTGCTTTGCTTTGAACTCTTCCAGCTCACTGCCCCTCCATTTAGACGAAAGATGAACCCAGATTGAGATCGGAAATCATCTTTGTCTGTTTGGAAGCTCGCATCCGTGTAACCTTCAACAAACAGCTCACTTTCACCTCCATAAACTAAGAAATGATCCTTAGTTCTTCTCAAGTACTTAAGGATATTCTTAGCTGCATTCCAGTGCGCGTCGCCTGGATTCGATTGGTATCTGCTACACATACTCAAAGCATATGAGACATCTGGTCGAGTACAAATCATGGCATACATAATGGACCCTATAGCTGAAGCATAAGGTACATTACTCATTCGCCTAATCTCATCAATGTTTGAAGGACATTGAGTCTTGCTTAGCGATAAACCATGTTGCATTGGGAGGAAACCTCTCTTAGAGTTTTCCATATTGAACCTAGTAAGAACCTTATCAATATAAGTTCTTTGACTAAGTCCAATTAATCGTTTAGATCTATCTCTATAGATCTTGATCCCCAAAATGTACTCAGCTTCTCCAAGGTCTTTCATAGAGAAACAATTCTTTAGCCATTCTTTGACAGAGTCAAGCATGGGAATATCGTTTCCTATGAGTAAAATGTCATCTACATATAAAACCAAGAAGACAATGCTACTCCCACTAAACTTCTTGTATACACAAGATTCTTCTTCATTTTTGAGAAAACCAAACTGTTTGATAGCCTCATCAAATCGAAGATTCCAACTCCGAGATGCTTGCTTCAGTCCATAAATGGACTTTTGAAGCTTGCACACCTTCCTAGGATTCTCAGGATCCACAAAACCCTCAGGTTGTGTCATATACACATCCTCTTTCAAGAACCCATTCAAGAAAGCGGTTTTGACATCCATTTGCCAAATTTCATAATCGAAGTAGGCAGCAATCGCTAGGATTATCCGAATGGATTTAAGCATCGCAACTGGTGAAAAGGTCTCATCATAGTCAATACCATGAATCTGTCTAAACCCTTTTGCAACCAATCTAGCTTTGAAAACATCAATGTTTCCATCCTTGTCTGTTTTCAATTTGAAAATCCATTTGCAACCAATAGGCGTAACCCCATCAGGCAAATCAACCAAGTCCCATACTTGATTCACAGACATGGATTCCATTTCAGAATTCATGGCTCCAAGCCATTTTTCGGAGTCTTGACTCGCCAAGGCACCTTTGTAGCTAGTAGGTTCCTCATGTTCTAAAATCATTATTTCAGAACTTTCGGTTAACAAGAAGTCCACAAATCTCTTTGGTGGATTTCTTGGTCTACTAGATCTACGAGGGGCTGCAACAGGAGAAATTTCCCTCTCAACGATTTGAGAATTTTCGCTCGAATTAAATTCGAGTGGAGCAGTAGGAGGTTCAACTATTGAATGCTCTTCCTCCAGCACAAGGTCATGCATAGGAGATGGTTCATGCATTGGATGCACAACCTCTACCGTAGGCAATGACACCAGTACCTCTGCTTCTGATATGGGTTGAACCACATCCGTTTGTTGCGCTTCTCGAACTTCTTCGAGAAATACATTACTCCCACTTACCTTTTTGGAAATGAAATCCTTTTCCAGAAAGGTACCATCCTTAGCAACAAACACTTTGTTTTCATGACGGTTGTAGAAGTAATAGCCCCTTGTTTCTTTAGGATAACCTACGAAGAAACATTTGTCGGCTTTGGGAGCGAGCTTGTCAGGCTGTAAACGTTTTACATAAGCCTCGCAACCCCAAATGCGTAAATAAGACAGGCTAGGAACTCTTCCTCTCCATAACTCATATGGTGTCTTATCGACTGCCTTGGACGGAGTCCTGTTTAGCGTAAAAGCAGCAGTTTCGAGAGCATGTCCCCAAAAGGATACTGGAAGGTCAGCAAGACTCATCATAGATCGAACCATATCCAATAGAGTTCGATTTCTCCTCTCAGAAACACCATTCATTTGAGGTGTTCCAGGTGGAGTTCGTTGTGACAGAATCCCACAATTCTTCAAATGATCAATGAACTCTTGGCTCAAATATTCTCCACCACGATCTGATCGTAGTGCTTTTATTGTCTTACCAAGTTGGTTCTCTACTTCATTTTGGAACTCTTTGAACTTTTCAAAGGATTCTGATTTATGTTTCATTAAGTAAATATACCCATATCTACTTAAATCATCAGTAAACGTTATGAAGTAGCTATAACCTCCCCTAGCTTTTGTACTCATTGGTCCACATACATCTGAATGTATTAAGCCCAATAGTTCAGTGGCTCTTTCACCTTTTCCAGAAAAAGGTGATCTTGTCATTTTGCCCATCAAACATGACTCGCATACATCAAATGATTCAAAATCAAAAGATGTTAGAAGTCCATCTTTATGTAACTTCTGAACGCGATTTTGGTTAATATGACCCAAGCGACAATGCCATAGATAGGTGGGGTTTATATCATTTGATTTATGTTTCTTGCTTTCTATGTTAAGTATGGGTTTATCTTGGTTAAGTAGATACAACCCATTAGTATTGTTAGCACTAGCATAAAACATATCATCTTTATAGATAGAGAAACAACCATTCTTTATCGTAAAAGAGTACCCTTCATGATCTAATACATGAATTGAAACAATGTTTTTATCAATATTAGGAAGAAAATAACAATTATTTAGTTCTAATACTAATCCAGAAGGTAGAGGTAGATAATAAGTTCCAACTGCTGTGGCAGCAATCTTCGCTCCATTAGCTACACGCATTTCTACCTCCCCTTTTGCCAGCTTTCTACTCCTTTTAAGTCCCTGCACATTTGAACAAATGTGAGAAACACAGCCGGTATCAAATACCCAAGAAGAAGTAGAAGTTGCTAAATTAACTTCTATAACATAGATACCTGAAGTAGAAGCACCAGACTTCTTGTCCTTCAAGTACTTGGGGCAATTCCTCTTCCAATGACCAATCATGTCACAGTAGAAGCATTTGCTCTCAGCAGCCACCCTTGGCTTAGCTGTAGCCTTTGGCTTTGCAGAAGCTTTGGCAATAACTCCTTGTTTGCCCTTCTTTTTGCCGGCCCCAACCTTCTTAAACCCTTTCCCTTTTTGAATCATAAGAACATCCTTCTTAGGTTCAAAGGGGATGTTTTGCTCAGCAGTAATGAGCATCCCATGTAACTCAGCAAGGGTTTTCTCCACTCCATTCATATGGAAATTCAACCTAAAGTTTTTAAATCCATCATGAAGTGAGTGGAGTACAATGTCAGTAGCCAACTCTTGGCTATAAGGAAAGCCCAGTCTTTCCATGTTTTCAAAATGACCTATCATCTTGAAGACATGTTCTCCCACTGGCTTGCCCATCTCAAGCTGACATTCAAGGATTGCCTTGTTAGTCTCATATCTCTCAACTCTAGCTTGTAGTCGAAACATAGTTTTCAACTGTTGGATGATGTTATATGCATCCATTTTCTCAAACCTCTTTTGGAGGGAAGAGTCCATGGAGGCTAACATGAGGCAAGTAACAATTACCGACCTCTCTAAGATAGCCTTGTGAGAAGCTATCTCATCCTCCGTAGGAGTTGAGCTAAGCATCGGGATAGGGGTTTCAAGAACATCCTCTCTTCCTTCGGACCTTAGAACGATTCTAAGGTTCCGTTCCCAATCTAGGAAGTTTTTGCCGTTCAATTTATCCTTCTCAAGGATCGAACGTAAGTTGAAAAGCGATGCATTGTTGTTGTTACTAGACATGATATCTACAATATAAAATGCAAAATTCAATATGTTTATCATAATAGGCTTTAAGTATTTAAACAATTTAAATAATAAAAGTCATGCACACTCAATTCAAGTTAAAATTATCCCTTTTGAATTAAGTGATACCAAGATCCCTTTAAAATAATTCTAAGCGGACTTGGGCCCTACTCTTAAAACTGTTTTATCGGGGTAAGTAAACTCTTTTACTAATTACAACTTTTGTAATTCTTGGTCGATAGGTAGTAACTCCTTACCCAATACCCATCTCTATGCTTCAAAATCCAAAACCCTTTTGATGATTTTGTTGAGTATAACCAATCAAACGTGTAAATTTCCCAAATTTACCCTATTTATTCCTATATCATTAAGTGACACCCTGCTTAGGCAGAACCTACCACTAATGATTAAGGCTTCCATTGGTGTTTGTATTGGAAAAGCAAATTAACTCAATATTATATTTAGGGACCTAAGTTCTATGTTGGTTTATTTAATAGTGAACACATGCAATAAATAAACAACATAAACTTAATAAAGCATATTAAAGCAATAAAAGGCTAAAATATAAATGTGATCCTAGTATGGCCCCTAAAACCCTAAGACTACTCTTCATGGGCTTCAATTTTGAATCATCATGGATCTCCATCCTTGATCATTATTGGATCTTCACTACATGGATCTCCATCCATAGAGAATACATAATATTTTGAAAATTTAAAATAACAAATTAAATTAAATTACAAAAATACAAACGATACGCAGATCGTATTTAGGATACAAAAATACTTTAACGATTCGCAGATCGTATTTTCTATCCTAATTTGGGCCATACTAGTCACCTCATGCAATCACAATATCAAATATTATAAATTGCATAAAACAATAATAATATCATGCATAAAATTAAATAATAATATCATATATTATAAGCCATAATGCATAATAACAATTATTAAACATTAAAGAATTTAGCATGTCATAAAATTATTAAAAGAACATATTAATTCTAATTTAATTAATCAAATTAATTAAATTAAGCATTAATAAAAACAATTATTAATAATGTCATTATTTAACTTTATTAATCATATTAATAAACTAAAATAATAACAATATTAAACTCATAACATTAACTACCCAATATATTAATCACATTAAAAGGTAATTAAAAGGAAATATTAATAATCCTCTCTATTAATCATATTAATAAAAGGTGATAATTAAAACATGCCATTAACTATCCATTTTATTATTCAAAATAATAAAATTCCTAGTAATAAAGGCCATAAATTTAAAAAAAAAAAGTTACTGAATTAAAGAACACAATTAACCAGCAAATAAATTATATTGATTCAATTATAAGCTTAAAAGTGGTATTAACTCACAAAATCAGAAATTAAAGATTGTGAGTAATGATTAGGGAAAACGTCTGAATTAATGCTCGTAACATTCAGCCCCATTAATTAAAACAAGCAACGCCTGGGCTCCCAGCCCAGGTTGGCCCGTCGTGGCCCGAGGGTGCTGCCCAGCAGCTCCATCGCCCCGCATGCGCACAGGTACGCCTCGCCGGCGACACTCCCCGGCGACCCACCGAGAAAGAAACCCACCATTCTTCTCAGCAGGCCCCGGCGGACCCAACCAGCCCATCCCCTCCGGCGGTCGGCCACCGTAGCCCAGCCACGGTGCCGTCCTTATTTTCGCAATTTTCGGGTATATTTGGGTAAATTCGATCAACTCTTGATCGAATTTGAGGTCCAAATTAAGGGGAAAATGTTTAATTATCATATAATCATAGTTCATGATTGATTAATAGTGAAAATTCTCAATGTTCACAAGATTCAATCAAATTGGGGCTTAATCTAGGGTTCATCGAAATTTCGGTCTTTCTATGGCAAATATCGAGCGAATTTCATAGTAAAATAACAATCAAATTGTGATTTCATGCAATTCAAACAACAATGTTCAAGAATTCGAATATTAATTAAGCTAAAAACACATTTTCGAGCTTGATGAATTCGAACTAGGGGCTTAGCCAAGAACAACGAAAATAATGAAACATTTCCAATAAAATTCGTGCCAATTGAGATTAATTCTAGCATCACTATGCATCAAACTAATCAATACCAATTTATTAAAATCCAATTTTAATCAAGCATTTTTAATACCACAAATCAAACCTCCCCTAATTGAATCAAAATAATCAAGATAATCATATCAAAATATGCAAGAGGCTAACTGATACCACTATATGAATGTAGATACGTAAAGCGGAATTTCAAGAAACATTTTCTTGCATCTACAACAGGATCTCATGCATATTTCAATACGAATTATAGGATTAGAATTCCATACCCTTGAAGCGTGTTTTCCACAAAGCAAAGAACAATTCACACTTCTATATGGAGATCCTTAGAACACCAAATGTTGCTCCTCTAATGTTGGTCCACAAGCAACGATTGAAACACCACGTATGCTAGTACGGAATAAGGAACAATTCCTTATTGCTTTTGTTAGTGATGGCCAAGAGAAGTGAAGAGAGCTTTTTGGAGTATATGGTTAAGTATGAATGTTGAAGTGGTAGTACTTGTCTCATACTTACTCATATTTATAAGTGACATCTATATGTTACAAATAACCTCTTTAGTCCATACTTCACATAAGCATGACCATTTAGCTTCTTAACCTCTTTTGTATTTTAATTCAATCATATACTTATATGTGTGACCTCATAGGACCGGTTTATTATTAGCCGTGCACTAATCAAATTAGTTCACAAATCATAGTCGGTTTCTAGCAAAACACTATGATCACCTAAAATAACCGATTATATATATCTCCATAAATTTGTCCATGTTATACTTAATCGTTACACTTGATCAAAGGACATTTTCCTTCAGCAATCATCAAGCAATAGACATCATCTAAAAACAACAATAAGCACAGCGGACAATTTCACTGCATAGTCATACTGCAAGCCGTATGGACCACATCTACGAACTCAAACTCTGAAGAAAATATCAACATGAATAAGAATAACCGACTAAGTATGATTTTGGTTGATTATAGCAAGGCTTTATAAGGAAGAAACAGATGCTTAGAGAAGAATTGAATTTCTTGTTGTATTATTATATTTTTCAATCACGTACAACACCTTATATTTATACTACTTTGTATCCCTATCTTAGACTCTTAGTATTCTTCTAATTGTAATAGTCTCCTATTTTTTTACAAAGGTTAATGGACTCTAAGTATTTGGAGTTTTAGACTAACTCAAATTCCCACACTCCCCCTCAAGTTGGGTCGTATGATTTTCAATACCCAACTTGCATAATACAGCTTCAAATGCGCTTACTCCTACTACTTTTATAAGTATGTCGGCCATCTGCTCACATGAATGCACAAACGAAAGGCTAATGATTTTTTACTCTGTTCTCTTTAATGAAGTGTCGATCAACTTCCACATGCTTTATTCGATCATACTATACATGATTTTCAGATATACTAATTGCTGCTTTGTTATCACAAAACAACTCACAACTCTTACTAGGGCATAACCTTAACTCATACAGTAGTTTCCTAAGCCAGAGAATCTCCGTAATACCTTTTACAACCCCTCTGAACTCATCTTCAACACTAGACATGGCAACTACTTTTTTCTTCTTACTTCTCCAAGTTACCAGGTTTCCTCCTACTAACGCAAAGTAACCAAAAGTTGACCTTCTACTGTCTCTGTCTCCAGCCCAATCGTCATCAATATATACTTGTAAGCTTAAGTGACCATTTCTCTTAAACATAAACCCACGTCCTGGAGTTCCTTTTAAGTACCTTAAAATTCTATGAACTACTTCAAAATGTTGTGTATGAGATTTGTGCATAAATCTGCTTACTACTCCAACAGCATAGGCAATATCAGGACGTGTATGAGATAGGTAGATCAATCTACCTACCATCCTTTGATACTGAACCTGGTCTGTAGATTCTCCTTCTTCATTAATCTTCAACCCATGATTAACCACCATTGGAGTTTCAGCTGGTTTACAGTTAAGCATACTAGTTTCTGCCAGTAAGTCTAAGATATATTTTCGCTAAGAGATAAAAGTTCCTTTCTTTGACTTGAGTACTTCTATACCCAGAAAATATTTGAGTCTTCCAAGGTCTTTCATCTCAAATTCTTGAAACAGCTTCTCCCTTAACCTATTGATCTCCTCAATATCATCTCTAGTGATTATCATATCATCTACATATATGATCAGACATGTAGTTCGATCTCCATTTTTCTTGAAAAATAGGGTATAGTCACAGTTTCTTTGCCTATACCCAAATCATTTCATGGCCAGAGTAAATCTACCAAATCAAGGTCTGAGTGACTATTTTAGCCCATTCAAAGCTTTTTGTAACTTACACCCTTCCCATGGTAAGAACTTCTCAAAGAATCCTAGAGGAGCCTCCATGTACACATCTTCCATTATCTCTCCATGTAGGAATGCATTTTTTACATCAAACTGATGTAGTGGCCACCCTTTATTTTCTGTTATTGAAAATAACACTCTAATAGTGTCAATTTTGGCTACTGGTGAGAAGGTCTCAAAGTACTTAATTTCATATACTTGTGTATATCCTTTGGCCACTAATATTGCTTTATATCTCTCAATGCTTCCATATGCTTTATACTTAATGGTAAATACCCATCTACATCTAACTATCCTTTTTTCCTTCTGGGATCATACATTTCTCCCATGTCTAGTTCTTTGTGAGTGCACTAATCTCTTCTTCCATTGCATGCCTCCAATGTCTATTCTCAAAGTGCTTCCTTCAGAGTAGATGGAATTTTTCTGAGTATAAAGCAGTTTTGAATGCTGCAGCCATGCTGTACATTTCTCTTTCTGTGAGTTCTTATACCGGATACTTAGATCTTTTCAGTTTATAGGAAAGGTTAAACCTTTTTGGGGGAATTCCACGAGTACTTATGACTGGTTACTGATACCTTCTAGTTCTGATTTCAATTTCCTCTACCTCTTGTTCCTCCTGTGATTCTTCCTGGGCGTCTTCCTGTACCCCTTTATTTTCTATATCCATATTATCATCATGTAAGGTGTTTTTAGTATTAATTACCTCATTTTGAGTCATAGGATGACGTTTGTCAAGAACATCAAGTGGTGGTGATACTGATGGAAAAATAAGGATTGTGTTTGTGGATGTTTATGCTCGTGCTATTAGCCAACTTAGATCTTTTGTAAGAGTCTCCCCCTGACATCTAAGTTGGGGGTAAAAATAAATATTTTTCAACAAAGTCACAATCCATTGTTGTATATAGGTGATTCATAGTTGGGTCTAGACACTGATAGCCTTTTTAACTAGTACCATAACACAAAAAGACATATTTGGTTGCCCTTGGCTCCAATTTTTCCTGATTTTGTTTAGGAAGGTGTACATACACAACACATCCAAAAATACGAGGAGATAAAGAATGAAATGAAGGTACGCTTACAAATGACTGAAGAACAGTTAAGGGGGTTTGGAACTGAAGTTTTTTAGATGGAAGCCGATTAGTAAGATAGTTTGTTGATGCTATTGTTTCGGGCCAAAAAGATTTAGGGACATGAAAGTCTATCATTATTGCTCTAGTCATATTTAACAGGGTATGGTTTATTCGTTTCGCAACTCCATTTTTTTGCGGCGTATCAAGGCAAATTGTTTGGTGAATTAGGCCAATTTATGAAAGAAACTTCTTCATACTATGATTCAAATATTCTCCTCCATTATTTGAGCGGAGAATACTAATTTTAGTATTAAACTAATTTAGGATCAATTGATAAAAATTAACAAAAATACTAAACACTTCATATTTATGTCTCATAAAGTATACCCAGCTCATACACGTACAATCGTCAATGAACAACACATAATATGAGAAATTATGGCTACCAAGTTCTGGAGCTGGTCCCCACACATCTGAATGGACTAAATAAAATGGTTTATAATTGTGACTACTAATCCTAGAATAACATTGTTTATGGCTTTTGGAACGAAAACACAACTCACAGTTTAATACTATCTTAAATTTAGTAAGTGATGGAAAAAGGAGTTCTAAGTACCCTATTGATGGATGTCCCAGATATTAATGCCATGTTCGTAGTTGAGTCTCAGCTGTCGCATCCATAACTGTAGCACTTCCATGAGGAACCTCATCAACAAAGTACAAACTGTCTTTTTCAGTACCACGTGCAATGATCATCCTGGTCTAAGCGTCCTGTATAACACAAAAATTGGAATTTATTAAAACCTCACATTTTAGCTCTTTCGTAAGATGACTTAAGGAAAGCAGTTTATATGATAATTTAGGAATATAAAGACAGTTCAATAAACAAAGATAGTCAAATTAAATTATTCCGACCCCTTCAACATCCATGCACTCCCCATTTGTAGTTTGGATAAGGGTTATTTTAGCTTCAGATAAATTTAAAAAATCACTTTTGTCATTAGTTATTGTGTCAGTGTCGCCACAGTCAAAGATCCAATGCCTTCTTGGGTTTTGGGTTTCTTGATTCGGAGTTTGGGTCGAAAAACAAGTTTTAACTTGTTCGCCAAAGGATTCGGTTTGGGCTATTGTGAGGCTTGGATTTTGGGTTTCTTGATTCGGAGTTTGGGTCGAAAAACAAGTTTTAACTTGTTCGCCAAAGGATTCGGTTTGGGCTATTGTGAGGCAACTCACATTTTTGGGTTTTTTTTAATGGGCCTTAGGTTAAGCTTTGTGTGGTGAAGGGCCCGGTGCTTTGGGGAGGCTTGTTTGTGGGTGAGTTTGGGAGATAAGTAGGGTTAGGGGAATGCTTTTGGGGAGGCAAACACATAACGACGGCCGCTCTCTCTCTCTCTCTCTCTCTTCGAGGCACTCCATTACCTTCCTTCTCCATCACCTCTACTCCTTCTGTGTCTGGTTTCACCTCCACACCTAACGAGGATGTCTCCTTCTTCCTTCCCTCCTCCGGTTTGTTTTCTCCCTTCTTCTTGTTCTCAGCCCACCATTCGGGGTACCCTATGAGTTTGAAGCACCCATCTTTGGTGTGCCGAGAACCCACACAGTGTCTACACTTCAATTTAGATTTGTCAATTTCTTCTCGCCGGGATGATGGTCCACCGGACCGGTTTTGTGCAGCGGCGAGCCCACTTCCCACGACTTAAAGCTTCGGTGCTTGAGGTAAGTTAGGTAAGGTTGATTTTCTCATTATTTCTCCCCTTGAAATTTCTCATCGTATTGTGTTATATGCGATCTCAATTGATGGAATTGCATCTTGATGAACAATCTCCCTTCGTTCTTGGTCCAAACGTCATAGAGTTATCTGATAAAAAAGATAGAAGATATAATTAAGATTAACTCTGCTTATCTGTTAGAGTTATGTTGTAGCTCAAATACTAGGCATATAAATATCTATCCTGTACAACATTCAAAAGTAATTCAATTAATATTCAAAATTCATTCATAAAATCAGATTATCAGTTTCATTTGTGACAAGGGTGGATATGGTGTTGGATTGGGTGTGGATTGTCAGCCCAAGTTATAAGTTACGTGAACCTAGCTTCCACAACTCTACAAGAAGAACATTAGCACTAATTCCAATTTCAAGGACATTAAATTTTGGGTGTAGATGTCAATGGTGTAAGCTATTACAGTCAGTCTATATGTAAAAATTTGAAAAAATAGTAATAATCTAGGACAAAAGTCAAAAAGACTAGGTATAAGTTGTCGATACCATAATTACGTCCCACCCTTAGCTTTTTCATAAACAGATTGTCCATTTCGTTGATTTTAGTCTAAACATTCAAATACTTGATGCCCTTGGTATCTATATTCCTATCTTGAGGTCGAGGTGACTGCAATTTGGGTTATTGATTCCTTGTACAAGTTCATATTCTAATATTTCATGCCTTGCAATGTAACTATAGTTTCTGATTCCTTGAAGTGGTATGTAATGTACGTATATATTGATCAAGTCTAAAACAATTCCTAATAGATCGAGGTGATAACCTATTAGGAGGTTTTATTATTAGGACCACATTAGAGGAGGAAATGGAAAAATTCCAAATACTTGAAAAAATTGGGGTTAACTTGAATTCAGAATTGGTTGAGAAATTAGGGGTTGTTTCTGTTTGTTTTATTTTGTCGTATTTGTTGGTTAAACATATTTGGAGCTCCGTGAAGATGGAGAAAGAGCCTATTAGGGTGCTTGTTACTGGTGCTGCAGGCATGCTTTCATTCTTCCTGCTAAATATCTTTAACAATTTCAATTCTCCATCTTTTTCTCTTTGTTCGTATTTTTAGTAAGACGCTTGAATATCTTAAAATTCCGTAAAAGTCTATCATTCCTACAAAGGTTACGTGCATATAAGTCATTTTTATTCATGAAAACTAATATCCTAATAATAATATTCCTGCTCTTTAGATACAGTTTAGCTGCATAGTATGTTCAATTGAAAATGTACGTGATTTGACGAAAGACTGAGTTAAGATAAAACTTTTTTGTCAAATTATCGTAGCATGGCAGGATTTTGATCTGACGAGTGAATTCTGCAGGTCAAATTGGCTACTCGCTGGTCCCTATGATTGCGAGAGGGCTGATGCTTGGTCCAGATCAGCCTGTTATTCTCCATTTGCTCGACATTGAACCAGGTCTACAGTCCTTAAATGGTGTTAAGATGGAACTCATTGATTCTGCCTTTCCTCTTCTCCAAGGTAATTTTTTTATCATCACAAGTTGCCCTCAATTCACCGTCTAGAAGGGCAACATTGAGGAATTTGTCTAGGGTGATGTTAGCATTATTGGTTTAAGCAGATTTTTGGGAATTAAGCAGGTGTTATAGCCACTAGCGATGTTGAGGAAGCCTGTGAAGGTGTTAACATTGCGATAATGCTTGGCGGATTTCCTAGGAAGGGAGGGATGGAAAGGAAGGACGTCATGTCAAGGAATGTATCCATTTATAGAGCTCACGCTTCAGCACTGGAACAATATGCTGCTGAGAACTGCAAGGTGAGATTACTGGCTAGGTTAGACCTTTTTTTATCAGCTTACTCGTTTATATTTCTGATCTTTTGGCATAAATTGTGTCCCTTTTCTTACAGGTGTTGGTGGTTGCTAACCCTGCAAACACGAATGCTTTCATTTTGAAGGAATTTGCACCTTCCATTCCTGAAAACAACATTACTTGTCTAACAATGCTTGATCACAACAGAGCAATTGGTCAAATTGCTGAGAAATTAAATGTAAATGCTAGTGATGTCAAGAATGTTATCATATGGGGAAACCATGCTTCAACTCTATATCCTGATGTAAATCACGCTACTGTTACTTCAGCTGATGGAGAAAAACATGTTCGAGAACTTGTAGCAGACGATCGTTGGTATGACTTATAGTAGGCTCGTTCTTTTCACCTGAATTTCCCTTAACTGAACCTTTTCGCCCTTACATGAACTTATAGCCGATAAAATCATCGATATTAATTACTTAATCAGCTAATGAACTTATAGGCTTCGCAGTTGATTATCATTGGTAATTGAACTTCATATTTTTTAACTAATAGGCTAAACGAGGGTTTCATCACTACAGTCCAGCAGAGGGGTGCAGCGATAATCGAGGCGCGGAAACTGTCAAGCGCATTGTCAGCTGCAAGTGCAGCTTGTGATCACATTCATCACTGGGTGCTTGGAACCAAAAAGGTTTCACACCTTTTGTAAAATGAACTTCCATTTTTCATACCATTTTCATCACTTTGTGCTTATTCAACTTTGATTTGACGTAGGGAACGTGGATTTCGATGGGAGTATGCTCAGATGGCTCTTATGGTATCCAACCTGGCCTTATGTACTCCTTCCCTGTGTCTTGCAGGAATGGGGAATGGTCTATAGTGCAGGGTAAGCTCTTGGTCCCATTTTAATTCTAGGTTTTTCAAATGTAATTCAAACTTGTTCACCTGGGTACATTTTACAGTCTTGAACGCCTCTTCCATTCCAAACGAACTTCATTTTACATATTCATAAAATCATTTCGCTTTATATGTAATGTTTACTCCGTATTTGGTAGGTAATCCACGTAAATAATGAACAATAGTTGCGCGTTATATTTGGGGGGGCTAAACCTTGAAATTGTCTGTGTGGCAGGGATGAAGATCGATGGGTTTTCGAGAGCAAAGATGGATGCAACAGAGAAGGAGCTCATTGAAGAGAAAGTACTGGCATATTCTTGCCTCAACTAATGACTTCAGCTCAAGCTGTCATATTCAGTAATGATAGTTCAAGCTGTGTTATCTAACTCATAACATTTAACCAGTAACATTGGCCTAGTACATTGTTGCAAAGTGAAACTGCTCACAGTTCATCATGACCTGCCTCCATTTATATATCTAGTAGGATGTTGATGTATATACATATCACGATAATATATTACTGCGTAAAGTACCTACATTAGTTTGTTCTATTAGTCGCTAGCTTCAATACTCGGACTTGCGTCTTCTCCATCCCTAACACTAACGTTTGCCGTATGGCATTAATTATACATAACCGCGTAACTCATCAAACAACTAAATCTTGATGGAAGAAGTAATGATTTTAACTTACACAAACGATATCAATGTAGGTTGAGTAATCCTTATTAAGAGATAAAAATTCACATATGAGTTAGAACAAATTGTCCCACATTTAATTATTAAATAATTGAGAGTTAAAACATTTTATAAGGCTAAGGGATAACTTCTCCTATTCTCGTATGATTTTAGTATAGAACTCTCTTATACCTTGTAAGATAGCCTAAGTTGATTGTCACGTTTATGATTATGAGAATACTCATCAAAGAAGGTTGACCCAAGAAGACTTCCTACGTCACGTCAAATAAATGAGTAGACGTAACATGGAAACACAGCTAGCTTCAGCAAATATTTTCTAGTAAAGGGGCAGATGTTTGGCGTACGCCACTTGTCCAAATAATTGTGAGTGGTCCAGTATGAAATAGGACGGGTGGGTCTAAATGGTTAAACCACTGACGACGTTGTATGAATTAAGATGGTGCAGCAGCTTCTTCTTTAATTTGTGTGCTTTTGTTGATGAGTTTCCATTGGCATACATTCATTCTACGAGTCATCATTTTCAGCTACCAACGGCCGTTACCAATGACTTTTATTTCGAAATTGATTGAAATGAAAGGCTATTTATTATTTTTGCTTGTTTTTTTCCAATTGATAACTTTCTAAATACTTGTGAGTCGTGACAGTATAATTCTGTGCATTCGTGTCCTTTAATATTTGAAGTACAAAAATAGTATCAGTATGTGGACAATTGGGCATTCATTCCAGCAACATACAAAATAGTTTTGAATAGGGAGAGATCTTTCCTTCTTAATTACAAAGTTCTCGCATTTAATCAAATTTTACATTTATAAATTAATCTTCACAACATACGGAACAGTTGTACAACGCCATGAAATACTTTTACATGCTACACTACCAACATAAAAACTAGATTTGAGTGCGTGAAACAGTACGTATTAGATTTCATGAAAAATGTAGCCCTTATGAACTAAGAAATATTAGTTTGGAGAAGTTGTTGTTTTTGCGGCGGAGCTATGTGTAGGCTCTCATGCTATTTCTTGTTTCTTCGTCTATCCTTTCTTGTAGCTTGTAATCTATCCTTTTGCTTTGGAATCATTCCTTTCATGTAGCTAGTTTATCCTTTGGAATGATTGAGAAAAGTGCTTGTGCAGTGTATAGTGATAGATGTAGCTCTTGTTCTGCTGGGTCAAATGACTCACCAGTCGGCAAACAAAATTTGGACGTATTTTTTTGTATTATTATTTGATTGTTTGGTAAAAAAAATTTATTACATATTTATTTATCGATTGTGATTCACCAGGCGGAAAATCTTAAATCCGTCACTGACAATGTGCACCTCCTGATTTACTTACCCGATAAAAAAAAAAAAAGAGACAGAAAAGACTGAGTAAGAACCATGGCAATCAACATATAAATGATATCCACTGATATGTATTCCAGTCTAGTGCTCCATTGTCCATATATTCCAATCATTCTGCTCGGACAACATAGGTTCGCTTGACACCTTAATTGAGTAGTACGTCCATCCAAACTAGCAAGAGTAAATTCCGGACAGTGTACACAAATCATAGTAAAATTGTTGTTAGTTCTACATACGAAGACCATTAAGAGTAAATAAAATATCTATGATTATGAAGTTGTAGTCTAATGTAGGTGAAGTAATATGTTAGCGAATAGCTAGCTGATTCTATAAGGTGTATATATATATATTTGTTGTTTGTGTAAAATGTATCGTAAATACGTAGAAGTTGATAAGTAAAAATGCCGGCCAGTCGATAGAGAAAATTATAAACAATTGCAAAGTAGCAAATAGCAATGGAAGTCCAAAAGATAGAAGGTTGAATTAATATTAACGTTAGATCATACATATAATCGCATTACAGAAGCATGTGAGTCACACAAGTGTTTGAGAAACCACCAACAAAAAGTACTTAACAACAGCTTCCATTTGAAGCTTGTTAGTTAGGTACCCAAGTGAGTGAGTGGTGAGTGGTGAAGATCGGATGCTGACTCTTTAGTCTTTAAGTTTCAGCCAGTTTTGTCTTTTGTCTTGCCTTCAGAAGATTGGTCCCCTTAATTTTCATGTATGTCACTAATGCTCCACATGGGTGGGAACTGCGACTTAATTAAAATCAATCCTCAATGCAATTATTAGTTGCCTTTGCAAGCTAGTTTGGCACACGAGGGCTCTATCTTTCAGAAGTATTGTACCTATGCTTGTTTTTGGGAGGTATGGAAATTACTCTGATTTATGATAGGTACAATGTGATGATAAAGGCCATGTACTATGGCGATAACATATAGCATGTTATGTTTTGCACCCAAAAAAAAAAAAAAAACATGTTATATATGTATTTTTCAAGTGAATTTTCGTGATTGTTATATGATGATCGAATTGACGTTAGGTTATGTTTTTGTCTAGGAGATTGAAACAGGCTATTTGTTAGTCAAGTAACTAAATAGAATTGTTGTGATAGTAGGATTGTTGGTGAAAATATTATGAATAGTGTGCCTTTGAACTTACATAAGCGAATATCAGCAAAAGCATTAGAGAAACTAGCCCTATCTAGGGGTGGTGCACCAAGGAAACTCACTCTAATGTCTAAATCGGTAGTTATCTTATGATCAGATGATTGTTTAGAATTTAGTGTTTATTTGTTTGCTTCTCAATAAATGTTAGAGAGAATGTTGTAAATTGTTTGGCCTTGTATCTAAAAATGTGTATTTATATTCCAAAGAGGCTTCGAGATTGGTTTGGGTTTAGATGTGCCACTGAATGAACTATCCATGATATAAGCTCATTGGGTCTAGCCTAATGAATCCTTTCCCATGCTTGAGGTCTATGCAATGTAAGGAGAATGGACATATTTGGCCTAGGGATGACAATGGGCGCTGATCTGGGTTGAGTCTAATTATACTCAAACTCATACCTATTTTTTTAAGAGTACACCCTGACCACCCTACCCTAGAAAATTGGCTCCTAAAAATTCAGGCCCTTACCTCAATCCATCAGGTCTAACGGATACTAAACTGATCCAAAAGGGATGCTTAATATATTTTTCTATAATTTTTTTTCTACCCACATGCTTAGCCTATTGGATGCTTTTTTGAAAAAGTAAAATAAAATAAAATAAAATAAGAAGATTATTGTCAAATGAATCTATAGAGTTAGCAATTGAGAAAATTATTAATTAAAGAAAATAATATCAAAAATTATAATTCAAGAAATAATCCATTGTAATATAGTTTTATTTTCAAAGTATTAGAATTAACAACTCAAAAAGTCAAACATAACAAGATGATAAAGTATAATAAAGCTTTTATTTGCTAGTACTCATCCATTAATTTTTTTTAGTATTTTTTTTATATGTATATGTTCGGGTCTATGAGTCAAATCTAGGTTTAAGATTTTTAGATCCATACCTAACACCGACAAAAGGACATTTAGACTCATAATTGACTCAAACACAATGGATATCAATAAATTAGATTTAGACCTTGAAAATCGATCGGGTCTAGATTGGATCCTCAACTCATTGCCACCCTTAGTTTGGCCTGCCATAAGCTAATAAACAAGGTCAAATGGCCTATAACCATAATCGATGAGGTGACCCATATATATATATATATATATATATATATATATATATATATATATATATATATATATATATATATATAATATAATATAATATAATATAAATTCGCAAATAAATTAAAGTAGGGGTGGATCCATTTTGTCATACATAGATTTTCGCATGAGAAATAACATGCATGTATTATATTGTAACGTGGAATATCGTCCAAAGACTTACATCAATTGTGCATATTACCCCCTCAACTTTCAATGGGGAAAATTAACCCCAATACTTACACAAATTTTGCAATGAGCTCACACGCTTAATACACACAAGAATATTGATGTAGTATTGAAAATTTTATTTGGAGCCTTTTTAATTTAAATGCATCCAATTAAATAAAAATAATAAGTAAAAATGTCCCAATGCTTTCCTTGGTTGGTACTTGTTACGCTTCTCTTCCAGAACTCTTCTCTTATTATTTAATTGATGTTGGTATGTAAATCTATTAAGTAAAAGAGTTATGCTTGTGGCTAATCAATGGAGGATGAAACATATATTTTGGTTCAATAGAGAAGATGATGAATTATGTGAGGCTTATTAAATGCAGGAGATATTTAATTACCCAATTGTGACTCATGTTGATGAGTAGTATAGGCATTCACAACTGATAGGCGTATCGTCCATCTAACAAAATAGAATCCGAACTAATCCTCCTAATTATTTAGTATGGTAAGTCAGGGTCAATCCCACATAGAAACGACGGTCCAATTAATCAGCTTTAATACTGGTAAAACTAGATGAGTAAGAGAAAGTGTGATTATACTATTGCTAACTAATAAAAATACAAACTAAAGACATCTAGGACTAGGTATTCCCGCTAATATGAATTAACATAAGATAAATCTCTACCCCAAATAATTATACTATAATGATCAAAAGGAAAGATGCGCCCTTTAAAATACCAATAGTTTCTTTCGATCAACTTATTGACTTCCCAACATACAAGCATGCTTATTTTCATGTAATCATGTATATTAAAGACATTAAATACGGCACCCTAACTACTCCTAACAATCCGTTCTACCTATTTTTAGGGAGAATATCATCTCTTTATTAAATTAATCATAACCATCTAAATCCAACTGTCGTTGACAAATAGAAGGTTCAAACCAATACCAATAACCTAATATTGATAAAATAGCATAATTTAATAAGTAAGAACATATAATATAAATAAATTAAGGTTTGATATACATTTATATATGAAATCATATTAGGGTTCAACCTAACCCTAGATTATGAAACTACTTAAACATGATAATTAAATAAACAAAGCAATGAATAAGAGAAAACATGATAACAATAATAAAAGAATTGAGAAATAAGAAAATAGTACTTGAATTAGATTGATTGAAATTATCAATGGATTTGTAAACACCAAAGCTTTGCTTCAACTATTTTCCAAAAAGAAAGAACAAAACCAAAAACAAAAGCAAAAGCAATTGAAAACTAAAACTAAGAATAATAAATACTCTCCCCCAAAGTCTCAAAAGAGGCATGGGTTTTTCTACTAGGAAAAGAAGTGTAAAGCTCCCAAAACACTAAACTTAATTATCTACTAGTGAGTAGGTTTTTGGGGCTACAAAATAATTCTTCCAAAATGGCCGCCAAGGCGTTGCGGCGTAGGGTGAAGGACCTCCATTAAGGTGCGGTGTTTTGTTGTGAGATTTATCAATTGCTTGCCACACCTTGCATGGGATGACTAACGGCTTGATATAGCCACGTTGCTGTATGTCTTCAAGAATCCCCGAAACAAGGCTAATGATCGATGCATATGCTTCAAATATGAGTCAAGCGATAGGCTTATAATATCACGAGAGCTCTTATTGCGTCAATAACCTATAAAATAAAGCAAAGTATACCCGAAGAGAGCAATATCGAAAGTTATAAAATAATAGCTCATAGAAGATGAATATATGGAGGAAAATTTATAAAATGAGATCAATTAAAGCCTTAAAAACATGAATAATATCGTGTTATTAACAACAATGACTTGAAGTAGATGTTATGAAGAAAAAAATAGGTAGAAGGGGTGGTGTATTTAAGGCGATTTACTAAAGGCACTGAGGCGAATGATTTAATAGCGCTTAGTTAAAAAAAGCACTAAATTATGGCAATAAATTAAAATATATCAATTTAATTGATTGACTAAAAACAAAATATTTAAAAGATGAAATATTTGTAATTAAAGTATCAGGGACAAATAAATATCCATGTGATGGATGAAATGAACTTAAATTTTTGATGTGTGTTTATTATTTTCCTACAACTTCAATGTCCTAAACCAAACGGTCCTATGCTAAAAAATGGCATGGTTGATATTTGTCTTCTTACTTTTTTTTCATTGAATTGTGTCAAACTAGACGACAACAAAATACCTTTGGCAATTACCCTGCCTCGGTGGCTCGTCGGTGGCTCGGTGTCTCCTCCTTTGAGTCTTTAACCATTCACCATTGTAAGCTCTTCTCAGTCTCTCATTCCTCAAATTTAATTAATTATCTAATTGATTTAATTTTTTATTTGTAAAATGTGAATTGAATATTTGAATGGATGATTGGTTATTTGTTGATTGAATGAATGATTTTGGATTTTTGGAATTGGTTTTTTTTATTACTTGTCATTTGTGATTTGTGAATTGAATGAATAATTTAGGAATTAGACTAATTGGTCAATTGTAAATTGAATTATTTAATTTGAAATAGTTCATTATTATAACATAACTGTGTCATTACTTCATGTGACCAATTTAAGAGATATTGCGAAAGGGTGGTGATTGTAGTGCCCAATCATTATAGAGTTCTCATTACTCCAGAATTATGTCATTTAGACATTGTTCTTGGTCAGAGACTAGAAATTCCTCTAAGAAATGAATTAGACAGGATTATGATTGGTTGATCTTATGCTCAATTTCTTGCCACCCATGGAATTCTTAAAAAAAAATTCCAAAATCCCTACTAGGCAAGGCTACTATCCTATTATGTGCTAATGGGTAAGGCTAGCTATAGCAGCTTCCCTACTATGCGCTAGGGACTACCCTATTATGTGCTAACTTCTGGCTTGCGATTCATTTACTGTGAATTTGTCATTATAAATTGTAATTGTCAATATTTGTTTATTTAAGTTATTGGCTATTTGCACTAGTTTTAGACAATGATATATATGAACTCGATCAGGTATGTTATGAACCCATAAAAAATTAATCTTGGCACCGCCACTGGGATGGTATAAGACTTTTTTCATAATAATTAAATTCCCACATCAAATTCACGGGAATTTCTCTAAAGTTGTATGTTAATATATGGAAATTTACAATTCCCATGAATTCAAGTATCATACTCCATCTTGTTTGGTTACCATGGTATAATTACCATGGATTTTATCTTTTTTGTGTTAATTTATTATTTACCCCCCAAAAATTAATTTAATAGAATTCATATATACTTTTTAGTGGATAGTTTTATAATTGGACAATACATCAAATTATGGGAATTTTCATTGACCAAAGGGGGGACTTGGTAATTACATTTTCATGTTTTGTGGAAATTCCTATGCCCATGGAATACTCATTGCCTACATTTAATTATACTTTTAAATTTGTAATTCCCATCCCCAAATGACCATGATTTTCGTGGGTAACTAAACAAACACTAACTGGCTATAGGTACTATATACCATTAGATTGGCAAACTATCCAATTGCCTCATTTCATGATCTTATATATTGGGTACAAAATCATCTATAGCTTGTACATGAAAGCAGAAATTCACATACCATTCTTTGATAACCACCACTTAGCCACCCATAAAATCTTCTTTCTAAAGAAGATGTGGCGATGCACATAGGAGGATAGTGTCTTTGGATTATATTAGTTACCGTTCTATACGCATCGAAATCACGCAAACTTCCCAATGCGTTGAGAATAAGAACATAGTCCACCAATGGGCTAGTCCAAGACTTTTATTGACCAAATAAACCTAATTTAAGAGATATTAATTATTCCACACATTAGCTAGGAAATCAGCTGGGGTGGGACACATGAATACGTGTAAATGAAAGCCATAGCATAGCTTAGGCGCAAAGCCGACAAGTGCGCAAGAAGAGAGAGAGGCCGTGTGTGGTTGCGCTTTGGCAGTAGTTAAAAAAAAAGCCTGCAACGACGTTGACTCCACTGTACGGATAATTGTCAAACATTAGTCAGACACTCAGACTCACATACGGAGTACATGTTTTATCTATCGCTATTATAATGTGGTTTTCTCTCTTTCATGATTCAAAAAGTCTATGTGGGGCCCTTTACACAAGACATATCCACCTCCAAATCTCTGCAACCAAAGATTATGGTGTATCAGGAATCAGGATGTTCACCTTTTGCGTCACTCAGAATACGTGTGACGAATGCTTCCTCATCTCTGGTAACTCATCATTATCTTTGAAAGCCAACAAAAAGTATAAATAAATAATCATTAGGAGGTTATGTATAAATTGGAAATAAAATTAGCAGGTTTAGATTCTCATAAGCTATTTTCTACTTTGGATTACTCCACACAAAAAAATATAGACCATTATTGCTTTATATAAAATATTATTTTTAGGAATTTCTATTTTATTTATTTTAACTTATTTTTTATTTAAATAAAAAATAGGCAGGCTAAGTTAATTTTTGGTATAGTGAACAATAATAGTGATTATGCATTTAATGAAATGATGCAATGAATTTAAGATAATTTTGGATATGGTCAGATAAAATAATTTTAAACGAAATAAGTCAAATAGAAATAAAAAATTAGTTTGCTTTAGATAATAGATAAATGAATTAGCTTGTTTCCTAAAACAAATATTATGCATGATAAGGGAACTAGCTAGATATAAATTAAAGATGATTAAAGGTGGTAGAAATAATGACTCAATTCGACCGTCAAAAATATGAGTTTTTGGCAGATATTTTAGACTAAAAAATGTCCTAAAATGCAAGCATTTTTTAGCCCGAAAATACGGGTTTGGAAACACCAAATTTGGTTCGATTCTAAGCCCGACTCAATGTATTGGTCAGAAATGAAAAGATTTTTGGAGGCTAACCCAGCCCGGCCTAGCTAACGAATACCTATAAAATAAATATACAAGAGGATAAATCTTAAGTATGTTTAAGTATCAATTTTATAAATATTTCCATAGAAATTAATGTCACGTTTCTCCTATTATGAATTGTTTTATAGAAAACTTAAGGGTTGTCCGATATCACTGTCAATTTTCAGTTTTTTGAGTTTTTCAAATTATATATGTTTTAAGTTGGAATATGTGCTCAAATAATTAAAATAGACTTACATATGTTAGTCTTATTGATTTTGAACTAACTAAAATAACTAGAAAAGATTTTTTTTGTAGTTTTTCATTTTTGTTGGTTTTCTAAAAAATTAAATATAAAAAGAATAACAAACAAGTCCTTAGCTTTTATCACTCACCATCTTAAAATACAACCCAATTACAATCATATTACTTTACTTATTTCAAATAATAAGCTATATCAGCTAACTTCTCAATCAGAACTGTATGTGGTTACAAGAACATCCCATCAAAAGGACATACTTAATGGAGGGAAAAAAAAAAAAAAAAAAAAAAGCTTGACATGATAGCATAGTTGTGATTGATAAAGTTGAATAATGCTACCAAAATTTTCTTAAAGGATACGGAGTACATACCGTTTTTAAATTGCACATGTATGTATTACGCACATTTTAGTTACTCTGCTAATAAATTTACATTCAACATTGTTACATGCAATAATTCATTGGTACTTTATACGGAGTATCTAACAGCGATATGATTAACTATGCTTGTAGAGCGGAATGATAGAGATAACCTACAATCATAAATATTATCATACTTCATGCAAGCAACACATATGAGCTTGCTTATAAATAAATACACCCTCCATCGAAAATTTAATACAGCTAAATGGAAAAAAAAAATGAGTAAAACATGTCATTCACAAAATTGAGGGTTAATAATTTGAAACTTGATGAGTTTATGTATAATTTATTTGGTGATCTTCTTAGAGGAAATGACCATTAATCATGTCATTCACAATGTTAATATATTTATATATCAGAAGGCACCAATTTCAAACTTATTTACTCTTTTGCAAAATTTATCCATTTGTTATCTTTTAGCTTCAATCATATCATAATTTAACTAGATATTTTCTTCTAATTTTTATGCAAGTATAAGCACACTCAACTTGTGTCCCTTTATGTCTTTTTCATTCTCAACTTAGAGAATGAGAAAGTCATTTTAGTTCCTTTATCGAAGACCAAGTTTTTTTTGGCTTAGATTGCATTCACTTTCCTTTTGAGTCACTTTGATTCTAAATTCATAGGTTTCATTTCTTGATTAGTTTATGCAAAAGAAGGTTAAACAAATAATACAAATATGCCACTAAATTTCTATAGTTTAAGTTTGTACTCGTTCTAATGATTGAATCTCATCCCATACTACTTAGTCAGAACTAAATTAAGCATTTCCATTAATCATAAACGGCAACACATCATTCAATAGCCATAACTTGTTATAAAAAATTTGGTAGAGATTTCTTTGTAAATTAATCAATTTTAAACTTGTTTTTCATAACTTGTTTACTATACAAACTAATTACAACCAATCACAAATCTATAATGTAATGTCATTCCACATTAACTAAACTCTTAACAACACATTATTCAAGGCTTCTTTAATTCAACCATGCACTACTAGATCTCAATCAAACTCATATTCTATTATATTACAACTCATAAATTCACTTTAGACAATATCATTTTCAATCAAGATGGGTTGACATATGTGTACCTTCACAAGCCAATAATTCCTCTCACAAGTAATTGACATTTCGTTCTCGTTAGTTCTAAGATTGGAGACTCGTTGGATAAGAAATTAAAACCATGCTTTAGTAACCTATATAATTTAAAAATAAAGTAGCAGTATTATTTGAACACACTTGATTCATAACAGGAAAACTTTTGCTATTAATGCTTGGGAAATGTTTACAACACTTCATTTAAAGTTTGCAGTTGTTGCTGAATAAAAGAAATCGGGACGGGACAAGTTAAAAATAAAAATAAAATAAAATGCAGGAAATGAGCAATGAGTAATGAACAGATTGAATAATTGAAAGAAAAGATATCATCCCCCCTCTCATACCACTTACTATAAATTAGATACTGTACATGAAAGATAGACAGACAAATGGTGCAAAAACATGCCAATTCCCAATCCTCAACAGAGAAAGCAAAGTAAATGAAATTTCCCGTGTTTTTAGTTGCAATTATGAGTTGAGTTGAGTAGTGCAACTGGTAACACTCCAACTAATTGTAAGCTAGCTTCCATTTATCCAAACAAACCTCATGTTGTTCCTTCCATTATACATTAACATTATCATCTCTTCAGTATCATATCCCCACTATTGCTCACTCTCTTCTGTTGAATCTAATATCACTACTGACGTTATTTTTCCTATTGTTTAAATTATGTTACGCTACCAATGGAACAACCACGCTTCCCCCCCTCCTAATAACCTTATTCTCTCCGACCTCGACTTCCATCATCCTCATCATAATCTTAATGAATACGCCTCCTCATCACTCAACACCCACCACCACCGTCCCATTTTCCACGAATATCCGTTACCGTGCGCCTTCCCCCGCGATATCACTACTCCTCAGCCACTCCCCTTCTATTCCGACCCACGTGTCCCATTCTCAGCTGCTGCTTCATCTTCCTTGCTGACCCTTGACTCTCTCTCATCTGTCGTGCAAATCCCGAAGACCGAACCGGATCTTTCCACCAACCGCCCTATTGGGTTGAACTTAGGCCGCCGTACTTACTTCTCAGCCGATGATGACCCCGTCGGCCCCAGGACAGTTGAGCCGGGGCTCCACTCCCCGAAGTGTCAGGCTGAGGGTTGCCATGCTGACCTCAGCCATGCTAAGCACTACCACCGCCGTCATAAGGTGTGTGAGTTTCATTCCAAGGCTTCAAACGTCATTGCCGCCGGGTTGACTCAGCGGTTCTGCCAGCAATGCAGCCGGTAATCTGAATTTACATTTTTACCCTTAAAAATACAACCTTGAAGTTACGATCATGGTCTTTGAGAGTTGAGACTCAAACGCTAATCATTTGGGTTTGGTTTCCCGAGGGGTACTTTTGTCCTGTTGTTGCAGCTAATGGGATTTTAGTCTTGTAGATTAGGGTAGTTAAAATTAAATAACGGTTAGTAATAAATGAAATTGCGAATAATTAGGGTAAACCAATAACCTTAGTTCTCTATGACATTGTGTGTGTGTGTTTTTTTTTAATTGATGTTTTGTAAGGTTTCATCTGCTGTCGGAATTCGATAATGGGAAGAGGAGTTGCCGGAAAAGATTGGCTGATCACAATCGTCGACGGCGGAAGTCGAACAATCAAAGGGTTACTCTTATGGCGACTTCAATGTCTTCGGGGGAGAATGCTCAGACTTCTCCCTCCCAAAATATTTTGAGTAATTTTTCGCGTTAATCTAAGTATGTATGTTTATGTTTAGTAATATCCCTATAAATAATGTCGGTATATGGTTTGGACTCTTGACAAAAATTTATGTATCGTGGCAATATTGTCTTCTTATTGACAAGAAAGTAGAGTGAGTAGAGATAGATATGGTACTCGATAATGAAAATTTAACAAGTGTTGTAATCAATCCATGAATATATGTCCCCACCAAATTTCGTACCATTTAACGTTTGTTGTAGCTAATATGTTTGATAAAAATATACTTGTTTCTATCTTGATTTTATGAACATTTTGTAGGGTCATCATCAGATTCAGGGATGAACTCATCACCTTCAGCGACAATTCCAGTGTCACCGCCAAGAGCATCATTTGATTCCGGTTTCATGGAAAGGCCGTATGCGTAGCCATCAAGTAGTTGCGATCAGCGGAAATTAGTGGGCATTGTAGGTAGCTTTAATTTATTAGTTAGCTAGTTTAAGCAATATCTTATATATATGATGGATATTTAACCATGCATGTGGCAATTATTGTATGTGAAATTCTAGCTAGTTGACTTGTTGCGACGGAAGATCCCTGTGAACCCTTTGCCTCTTCTTTGGCTGCAGGGAACCCAAATAATCATTGTTTAAGGTAATCTAATGTGTGTAGCCACTAGCCAGCAGACCATCTCTAAACAGCTTCCATATGTAAGATATTATAATTGTCTCATTTTGACTTTCTTTTCTCTTCCAAACTTTCTTTTTTACTTTACTTTATCACTCGGTATTGCATTGAGTCCAATAATGGAATTGTTGGCAATATCCCTACATCTCTAGTTATTCACTCACAACTCTTTGTCAATTTCATCCTAATTTTATTACCTTATATTTTGTGAGCCCTTATCCCTTGACGGACATTAGGTAAAATTAGACAAGATGAAGCTCATAGTTAAAATTAGTAAACATTAAAGACTTTGAACTATCCATCCAGTAGTGTTGGGCCCAATAGATATAAATGATCCGCATTAATATCATATTATCCGTTTTGGATCAAGCTTTCATAGATTTGTTTTTGAGCATTCTCTCAAAAGGCCTTATGCTAATGTAGAATTAGATTACTTGTAAGATCTATTCAAGTAGCTTATCATAACTTAATTAGCAAACGGGGGAACTGAAAACCATGAAATTCTTATGATATTTCCTAGAAAAAAGGAGGGAATTATTTCCCTAATACAAACGCGGTGGAAAAAAAAAAGAGTAGGACCCGAAACTAGTGGTAATAAGTGGTGGAGGCCATAGGGATTAAAAAGATGAATCAGCTTTTATTTGTCTCCTGCGGGGAAGCCTGATTTGATGATCAATTAACTTGGTACAGCTAGGCTAGTGGCCTAGTAGCTAAGGTAAATGTAATGCCCTAGCTTTTAGAGGGCCATCTTTTTATTTACCCGTGCTACCATCCATGTCACAATCATCTATCAAAGTAAGAGATGGAAATATTTACCCAAAGCTCCACTCGGTTGGCCTATCTATCTGGGTCCCCTTTCTTACAAGTTAGGCCAATGTATCGATCATCATCTGATTTCCCTCTTACTTGATTTTTACTTATTTATTTTTGGGTTCCAGAGAGGGTGGCAGTGGCATATGAAATCAGAAATTATCTGGTGCCTACGTTTATGGCAGTGTATCGATCTTCTGAAGCACTATGTAAAATCCTGTGAATCACCTATCAACTCGTTGTGTATCTTAATTAATTTTGTTTCTACATGCTCAAAAATGATATTAGAGGTTGGTTTTAAGGAGTTAATTCGTGGTTTAATTGTTACTTGAAGTAATTAAAGAGGCTAGTTAAGAGTAGTGAAAAAGTAGAACGTGAGAAGAGAGTTGGTGCAAGTAGATTTCTAATACACATCGTGCTGGTTAAGCAGTGGTGAAGAATGTTACATGTATCTTTAGTTGTGAAATTCTGAATTGTTTTTGTACGATGCATTGTCATCCACATGGGGGATGACTGGGATGAGGGATGGATGGTCGATTCTTAGCTTCCTCAATTCCCGAGTAAGTAATGACTCACATTTCCACTAATAGTTCTGCCAATGTCTCAGGAACCCTACATGATCCCAAAAGCGACTTTCATCACTGTAAACTAGTAAACCACGAGTTCATCATAGAAATATTGTCAGTTAACGTATAGGTTTTTCAGTGAATAACGCCTATGCCAATCCAAGTTCAGTGACACAGAATTGTGTACCCCTTACAATTCCCGATTCATCTTCTGACATCATATTTTACTCATTTATAAATTCTACTGTTTTTACACCATGTAGTCTTTTTCCAGATTGCAAAAAAGTTGACATCATTGGATCAATATCGAGTTTGCTGCCACCGCTTACTTGGGTCATTGTGCGGGCTAGCTAGCTTTTAGCCCATAGCCGCAGACCGTGGAAGATCTATGGAATTGCCTGCCCATTCTATCCTTGGCTTAAAATTTTGAATTTTGCATTATTACTTGCGTAATGCCACAACTAACAAGTACTTCTTGAAACTTTTAAGCATGGAAAATGTTACAAAGTTAAATAACCCAAATGAGCGGTTATGAAATATATCATAGAGAATTAGAGAGAAGATTAGAGAGGATGCATTGTGGAGTATAATCTGATTGTCGGCAACATGTCCTTGTCAAACTAGCAGAAGCATTGACAAGTCTGAGAAAAAGAAAACGAAGCCTCAAATTATTTCTATCTCATGGAGTGATAAGCATTGACTACTAGTTTTGTATGAGCCGTAATTTGCAGAGATAAATTGACAGCATGTCTGGACTATGATGTCTCTTGTCAGTGTTAAGAGATAAAAATCCACATGTTAGTTGGGATAAATTATCCCACATTGATAAAATAAGTAAGAGTTAAACACTTTACAATGCTTAGGGACAACTTCTCCTATTGTCATATGGTTTTAGGATGGAACCTTCTTGAATCTTACAAGTGAACTCTCTTTATGTGACGGGGGTGGATTGCGAATTGCAATTGACGATACCATCATGTCTCCCTAAGACAATCTTTACCCAAAAAGAACGTAGAGCTAGTTTGGTGAATAAGGAAAACAAGTTTACCTTCTATTAAATATTAATTACTTCAGCTACAAAGTAAAATGTTATTGATTGAAAAATTCACGAGTTGCACTTTCTTAGACATTCCAATTCGTACAAAATGGAAGAGTTGTCCCTATGTACGTTTACATGTGGAACTTTCTATGAGAATTTTGATTTTGCACTATCAACCAAACAACTTGGTACACTACCTATGAAGTATGAGCAAACAAACATCGTAGGAAATTAATTAGAATGTTAAACTAAACAACCAATTTTTTATAACATGATAATTTTACTAAGATTTGCTTTAATACCGGGGCAACGAAGTGTCACTTGTTTTATCCCCGTTCTCTCTAAACGCAAGAATGTTTGAAAATTCAAACCATAATCCATTTTATAGAAAATATAAACGTATAACAAAATAATATACATAATTGTTATTTTTAGACGGAGGGAGTAGAAACACTATTAAAAAAACAAAAAAAAAAAAACTTGCCAAGCCTAGTTTGAGGAAGCATTGGTGGTGTTTGTACATACAAGCTAGACTGAAGGACTTCGGCCCTCGTTTTGACCTTAAGGTATGCTACATATAACATATCTCATGCTCTGATGCACATAGTGGGTGGGCCGTGGAGGATAGTTTATAAGGCTGATAGAATGGCCAATTAATAGCGTTGACTGGATATCAAGTCCACTAACGACTAACGACTAAATAATTTGATAGGGTCCTTTTGAGTGATACCCCGATTAGCCGATTACCCCCTCTATGCTCTAACCAATTTATTCACATTCTTTATGTGGTAAACATAACATTGGTCGTCAGTCGTCACGCCATGTAGACATAGAGCAACTACTCTCTTCATGCCCAAATATGGACCGTTCTATCATTTTGGGGTTCGATGAATGAGTAACTTTGCCAGACATTCTCTATCTCAATGACTGAAATTACTCCAGCTGGATAAAGTACTCCACAGTAATTACCAATTATTATATTCAACTACAAAGGTGCATTGATTTATGCATTATAATTAGATTCGGGTGTTAAAATGCACATAAGTATACTAAAAAGGACAGAAAATGTAGATCGAATACTAGAAGTTCATTAGATAGGACTAATTATAAAATAGGAGAACCTAATGGGCTACAAGTTGGCTAGCCTTCTTTTTTAAATTAAAATAAATAAAACCATATTTTTATTGCGCCTTAACTATATAACTGAAGTAAATGTTCTCAACAAATGTAGCAAACTAAATATAAAGGACTAATTATAAAGATAATAGCTAGTATTCGGTTATTTTAGGTGATTATAGTATTTTGCTATAAACCAACTATAATTTGTAACCGAGTTCTATAAGGTCACACACATAAGCAATTGATTGGATTAATCTTATATAATTATGTGAGAGTTGCAAATAGAATTAATTAGGTTAATTAAGTCACTTTTAGTTACTTAAATAATACAAAGTATATATGTAAATGTTATATATTTAAATAATCATATATGTATTGAGTAACATTTCTGCAATAACACAAAGTATATATGTATTGAGTAAAAAAAAATGAAATTAATTAGTACAAAGTATTGAGTAACAAGACCAAATAGAAGAGAGAAATGTGAGGCAAGACCAAGTATTAAGAAATAAAATTGTTAGTTCGAATTTTGTCAAGGCATGCATCATAAGGTCAATGCATGTGATGAGTTAAAGGGAGTTCCAATGAGCCAAATTTAATAATGTCATGCAACAGCCAGTGGTTGCTTGAGAAGACTTTTACCGTATCTTCAACTCGTGTCACAAAAAAGCCTGAACCTCTAAATCTCCAAGTCCGCATCACAAGCATTCCCTTTACCTTCCGTTAGGAGCTTCAACTACCATATAATATAATTTAGTTGGTCAAATTTTTAGGACCCTCTTCAACCAAATGTCGTATTCATTTCTAACGGTAATGGACTAATCCTTGAAGTATATAATCAAATCCATCACTTCACTTGTATAATCTATAGTTATAACTTATTATAAGTGTTGACAGATGAGGAGTTAGTATGTAGTGAAGCTCAACAAATGTATAAAAGTGGTTTACCCACCCACATAAACTGAATCCACAAGGAAATTAAATTCTTTTCAATTCTTACACTTGTAACTAATTTTGATCCATATATATTTGTTTGCCCAAACTTAGCTTGTACATCTTCATAATAATATAAGGCTCCTTAGCTTCCTACAAACTAATTAAACATTTCCACCATGTTCTCGTTCCTTACCTATTCTTTGCCTTTCTTGCTCATTTTCTCTGATCTTCTTATTCAATCCACATGTAGTACCATCAACTCCATGATTATTCAATCACCTCCTCATGATCACCACAAACACCGGCCTCATGCATGGCACAAGTTCGGAAAACTTGTCAATGTTAAGAAAGGGAACCACGTTGAAAACATCGCGGAGCTTAAGAGTTACTTTCATCGTTTTGGTTACTACAATCGTATACTTCCCAAGGGAACGAAGGTAGATTTCACCAACGAATTCGACGAACACTTGGAACACGTAGTAACTCGTTACCAACAAAATTATGGCCTGCCTGTTACAGGTACGCTTAATCCTGATACACTTTCCATGATTATGTCTCCTAGGTGCGGCATGCCTGATCCTTACATTATGAAGAACAACAAGAGATCGTCTTTCTTGCATGAGACTCGACACTACTTATATTTTCCTGGCAGGCCAAGGTGGAATCGCGAAATACCTATGACTCTTACGTACACATTTCTCCTAGACGACATGATCTCATACTTGAGCTTGCATGACATAAAAGGTGCATTTGAGCGCGCTTTTGCAAAATGGGCGTCAGTGATTCCTGTTAAGTTTGTTGAGACACAAAAAATTGGGTTAGCAGACATAAAAATCGGGTTTTATAATGGCGATCATGGCGATGGAGAGCCCTTCGATGGAGTGCTAGGGGTGTTAGCCCATGCATTTTCACCTGAAAATGGAAGATTTCATCTTGACGCGGCTGAAAGATGGACGATTGATTTCGAGAGGGAGGACTCGAATGTGGCCGTGGACTTAGAGTCCGTGGCAATGCACGAGATTGGACATTTGTTAGGGTTGGCTCATAGTAATATCAAGGAATCAGTCATGTACCCAAGTCTCAAGCCTAGGGAGAAAAAACTTCACTTGAGGTTTGATGATATTGAGGGAGTACAATATCTTTATGGGTCCAATCCCAACTTTACTATTGGAGCTTTGTTAGAGTCTGAGACTTCCTATTCTCAATCCGTTGATTCCAAGGAAGGACTGCAACTAGTACTAGCCTCCCTAGTGGTCATTATAATTGTACAGTTTTATCTATGGTAGGTAGGTCCTTATCTTTTTTCTTGTTCAATGAAGATTATGGTTCATATATCATTCTTAATTATGTACATACGGTCATGTAGGATGAAAGGATTTTTTATCACTTCACATGTTAAATTTGTAAGTACATCGCAGTGTTTCGATTCTTTTTGAATTGTTGGAAGTAGGATTACTTAGAATCGGAAAAGGATTTGGTGGAACAGAACTGCTTCAATAGGATTAGCTTTAACACTACTTTCCAATCAGTTAAACTAACATAATAAAGATTGGGTGATAACAGAAAAAAAAAAGGGTATCACGCAATCCCTAGGTATTCTCGCACACCTCAAAGCGTTGCATCTATTGGTGAAGATTGCCGACCGTCACCGACTCCATTCGCAGTTCCATAGCAGAGCAGAATGTGCTACTTCACCAACAAATGTAATGAATGTTGTACTTGCACAGTTGCACTAAACATTAGCTATGCATGGTGATATCAAACCCAGTTAAATGATGACCACAAATTAAATTGACTTACTTTGAATCATACAAGACTGTAAGTAAGATTAGGCGACGCGAGAGAAGGCATGATTGACGCTGAGGAATGAGGGGAGCTACGGTAGTTAGTAACAAGTAAGCATTTGGCAGTATTTGTGCATGCAAATGCAATGCTTAGTTAATTGGAGACAAGAGGAAAAGTGTGAAGAGACTGTAATGGAAGTTTATAGGAATGTGATCCATATAATCCAAGTATATATTGACTTTGCTTGATGTTCAAACATACAAGTACTATCATGTCAAAAATCAAATTGACGAGGGAGAAAGATAATGACACGAGCTTGGAGCGGAGGAAACAATACTATGCTCATACTTATCATATTTAATTTAATCCTATAGAGAGATGCACATGAATTAATTAACTTTGATTATTTTCAAAAAATCATACATACGCCTTACATTTCGGGTTGGTGGGATTGTCTTTTCATGAATCAAAACTCTCCTGAGAACATGATTCTCTATGATAAAATGTTTAAAGGGCTTCTAGAAGCTAAAAAGATAAAATGAACACGTACTTGATGTTGACTCGTAAGTGAGATATTTGTCCATTCAAACACCTTCTTAAGGAGGAGCCTTTTGTAGTTTCTTTTCCTTTTATTATCTGTATTTGATAATTCATACATATACTTAGTTTTGACCTTTTCAATTTTCGTAAAATTAATAACTATATATATATATATATATATATATATATATATATATATTTCCTGCTTTTTTTATACATAGTTCAGAGCAATATATATGATCGACACAATAATTTATTTTGAGGTGTGGATTTAAATTGATGTTGATGTTGTCCAAGCTATTTAAGGGAATCTAAGAGTGCTTGTCAACTTAAACTATCCAAAAGATACGTTACTCCAACTCATTAATACAAACACATGAATTTCTAAAAAATAAAATTGATTAAAAAAGAAACTTATGGTCAAGAAGCAATAACAACGTACACTTCCCTCTCTTTAATTTCTCTCTCTACGCACCACACTTTCCTCCATACACTTAGCAATTGCTACCTTGTACTCTATTATTACTTCCCACCTTAATTTTGCAAGAGCCCACACTCCAACAACAATCTTAGCCTCAGCCTACTTGTGCGTTCTTATTTGATAAACCATTTTGTTAACTAGCTAGCACCCCTAACACATATAATTCTATGAGGTCTAAATTTAAACATCTAAATCAAACTAATAATCAACTTATAGTCACCCTTAATTTCGTTACCGCGTGAGTGGTCTTTTATAGTTGTGCGTCTTTAACTTAACGAATAGACATTTGTTATTGAGTTAATGATTCTGGATTGTACGTTAATTCGACAAAGTAAAGCGTATTAACAGTCAAAATTATAGTTATTTACTCCCTGCATTCCACATAGATCGATGTTTCTAGCTGCTTTATTTGCCAAATTGAAAAATAATCTCATTTTCTTTTTTCACAATCTTCGAGATATAACTTTAACTATTAGCACGTATAATTATAGTTTACAACAAATTATGAAAGTTTTATACTCTAAAATAATATCAAAAATAACATCATATATTTTGTATAACACATATGAAAATAAGTAAATATGGTCAAAATTTTCTTATTGTGATTAAATAAATTGTATACATGGAATGGAGGGAGTCTGGGCAAACTGTTTAATTAGTTATCAAACTAACTCTACATAGAATTAGATGAATAAATAACCTTTTAACCTGATTAGGTTTGTGTACATAAGCCGAACTTAGTGATAAGTACAATCTTATGTTGCATGCATGAAGGAACCAATTTAGTAATGAAGCAAGCAAACTGATGAATCTTAATACATAGTTGCTCATTTAAAGCGTCTTTTTCACGTAATTTAATGATTTGTAAGCTTTAAAATTATCCAAACTGAAACTTCGATCCCAAAGACAAACTAACAGAACACTAAACTCATTAATCGTACTTAATTATTTTTAATGAATTCATTGATCTACTTAGCAAGTAATTAATCTTTTGCAAATCTTCTAATTAGACAGGTAATACGACTGTACACTTGAACAGGACATTTTTCTAACAAAGGTTGGTACACTTTAACTTTAACTCAAAAACATATGGCTATTATAGTATCATTTATGTAAAACCACTGAAGTATACCAATCTCTCCAAAATAGGAAATAGTGTAACCAGTAAGCCTAATAATTGAGGGTGTCAATAAATTACCTTTTGATGTATTTGAGAATGCTAGCAGCTTTTTTAGATACTATGAATCCTTCGTCAAAAAAAAAAAAAAAAAAAAAAGGCATTGAATTCTCTTCAAGAGAGCCACAGGGAACCAAAAAATAAAGAAATAAAGGACAAATTAAAGGTGCAACTTCATTTTCTCCGAAGCATCCTTCCACGTACATACAAGCAAATTCGATCAATCTTAATGAAATATCATTAACCCATACATTAATTAACATTTATCATAAAATAGAGAGCTAGCAAAGTACTAATGCACTATTGTATGTGCATGCTTGAAGACTGTGTATGATAATATTAATATAATAATGTATCACATATGATTATCGATCATCTTTCACATTCTTTGTCGTCGTTCTTCACATTAGTTTATAGGGGTTATTCTTTCACTAAAATGTAATTGCTTCATATATACACTCTATTGCACAAAAGGCATACTAAGATTACGGACTAACATTCCCTTCCATATCATATCACCAAGGGTTGGTGAATACTACATACACATACCCTAAGGCTTAGGGGCACCCGACATCTTCCTATTAATAAACCAATTATATATTTGATTCATAGACATTAGACAAACAAGAACGAACTTATATATATTTTTTCCCGAGGGACTAACTAGATTATTTAGTACGTTTAACTTATACCAAGAAATGAAGCATGTAATATAAAAAATATTATGAATAAAGTCGGCTTAAACCAATCAGAATTCTTGCGCGCGCACGCACCCCAAGGTAAAGGGAAAAGCTATTGTTAAAAAAAAAATAATAATAAACTCGCATAATATTTTTATATAGCAACCATATTAAGTACTCTAAAAAGAGGGTTCAAGATCAAGCTAGCTTTTCTAATTAAACATAATATTCACACAAGACAAACAAAACCAAAAGGCTAACTATCAAACACACCCAAAAAAAAAAAAAAAAAAAAAAAAAAAAAAAGCTTATAACTTTAAGGAAGAGAGCACAAGGTTATCTATCACTTGATGTTGATGATGATTCGATGTCGTTGGTGTTCAACACATGACATCCTTGAGTAGTTTGTAGCGTCGATGAGCGCTGGAGCGAGGCGACTGTACACCATAGTTGTTGTGCTTGGGAGCTACGACTCTTTCTCCAGGAGAGCTAGTGGCCGCAGCAGTATGATGATGATCTTGGTGTTGCTTGACTCTCTCCGCGGAAGTGTATTCGGAGCGAATATGACGATGATCCACTGATGAGGACGAGGTTAATGATAATGATAATGATCTCTTGTAAGATCCACTTTGATTTTTGCTTGTTATTGAAGTCTTTCTACCTTCACTCTGACACCAATCACATATCTCTAAAGACTCTGTGCTGGATGATGATGACGATGTTGGGGAGAATACCTGTTGACTACTGTACTTGTTGTTGTAGTTGCTACAATACCTATAACAACCAAAAAAAAAGTTTGTCAAAAGTTTAATTGGTATAATATATTCATTCGACTACTTGTAATCGAGTTATCGCTCTTACATGGCGTCAGAGCCTGGTAAAAGTTTACATAAACAGCAAAGGGCCGGATAGCTTACGAGTGTTGAAAGCGAAAGCGGCAATGAGAGCATCGGAAGAGCTTGTCAGCGAAGCCAATATCGCCACACATGCAGCATACTGTATCTTGATCGGCCATATTTTTTGGGGAGGGAAAGAGTTGAGTGGTTGAGGGAGAATTACTGAAATGGGATATGAGTCAAAGGTCCCAGTGTTCACTCCCAACGATATTTATATTGGAAAAATAGTTGGTGTGTCTTTTTGAGTTGTTAGGCTATAGTTTTATATAGCACTGGTATTACAATTTTCTTTATACAAAGTAATAGTTGCAGAGGTAGACCACAGGTTGCTTGCTGTCGTTTTCACGGGCCCATGTTATCAGAGACTGGCAAAAGAGCCAAAGAGTGAAAGGGAATTTAAGATGTGAACCGGAAATTTAGTTTTCATTATTTCTTTCCTTTTTTCACGACTTGACGTAATGTTTACCAAATTTAATAATGATATATATATGCGTGGATTGACATTACAGACTCCGTATAATCCTATATATTGTATTTGTCAGGAATGGTTCGGATGAGCTAGTTACTCTAAAATGTGTTTAAATATATATTAGGGCTATTTAAGGGGTTATATTGTAAATAACTTATTAATATATAAATATTTGAGTATTTTTATAAACATATAAGTATTTGAGTATTTACAATATAACCCCTTAAATAACCCTAATAATATGCCGTTAAACTATGGAGTACAATCAGATATTGTAATATCTATGGCACTGCCGGATCAAATTATTTTATAGGATTTTCCTAACACAAGTGTACGTGATTTATTGGAATAGAAAGGGAATTGGCGTTTGTTCATGATGATCAAGTTTTAGTTTACATTTGTTTTCTTTGTTTCTCTGAGTCATGGGAGTCCTGTGATAGGAGAGATAGGGTGAAAACGAGATCAAGACGAATAGTCAGCATAAATAGATGAAATTATTGATTATATATATATAGAGAAATTATTGATTATATATATCGAGAGATAGATAGATCGATTATAAAACATGCATGAATGTCTCCCAAATTTATTTCAATATACGAAGTTCGATATAATTTATTAAATATATAGCTATATTGTTTCATAGGTAAGCTAAACTTAAATATCTACGATTGATCTGATTTTGATCAACAGTAGTGGTTCAAAGTCGTCCACCTTCTAGACAGTAGACATACATTGACCAACGTACTTAGCTGCCATCCTACATATGCTACAATAAAACATCTGTTTTTAAAATCTTCAGTCGGAGTCCTCGTACTCCGTACACAATTACACCTTATGCATAACAATTAGACTGATGACATCATCGACTCAACACTAATACCTATTTAATTAAATCAAAGCAGTCATACACCAAAATAATTTATTTTAGATTAGATATAATGTAATTTGACCCAATGATCGATTATTTAATTCTGAAAACAATTTATGTAGCGTAAGAAGAAGATCACTCCAGAATTCTTCATTTAATTTTCCTTTTTATTTTAATTTTCTATGATTGAATATAAGACTATATATATATATAGGGGAGGGATCAAATGAGAAGGGTGCTTAAAATAAGAAAAATAAGAAAGGATCTTGACCCTTTAAGTAGTATGATCCAACGCATGATATTTCACGTTAAAAAAAATTGGTCACTATAACAATAAAAATAGTTACTATAAAGATGAAAATAGTTACTATAACAATGAATATGGTCACTATAAGTGAAAAAAATATCTTGGTCACTATGAGTTAAGAAAAGGTCACTATATGTACGTAAAATGTCATACGTTGGATCTATGAGATGAAGGGTCAAGATGTCTTTTCATCCTTCTCATTTTAAGAACCCTTCTCATTTTAACTTTTACCTATATATATATATATATATATATATATATATATATATATATATATATATATATATATATATATAATGAACAAAAGCTCTAAATAGTAAAACTATGCACGCAAAACTCTTATCACGCTTTTCACCCTATGAGGCTAGCTAAGGTTTAAATAATCGGGCAGAGTTAAAGTTTCCTATTAAGATTAAGGGGAGAGGTGATTCAATATTAATGGGAGTTTTTTCTATTTATTTGGTCGTAATAATAGTATTATCATCAAGGTTAGAATTTAGGAAGCTAAGATGGTGTGCTAAAGTTTGTGTAAAGTTTTTTTTTTTTTTTTTGGCGGATAGTTTGCGTAAAGTTGGTGTGGTCACATAAAAATCATAGGCATGATAATTAATGAATTACATCTTATATGGATAAGCATGACGTGAAGGATGGCTCTTTTTTTTAGCCTTCTCTTATCCAAAACCACGCCCTATATGATCATATACTGACCCTGACCGAACCCTTGGACTTTGGGCCATTGATGTTACCAAAGTAGAAACGTAACATAAGTTCTGTGAAGAAACTATCAAATGTAGTATTGTAGTAGAATCATCAATGCAGCAGTCCATATGCATGCTTGTTTCCTCTATATGTGCTCCTGCAAGCATCATCTTATCTATGAGCGCTACCATTAGTCATAAACTTATGTGTGATGGTATCCATATTTTCCGCGACTATACCTATGCATTGGGTTGGATTAAGGTCGGAATGGATTACAAACAAAACGGGTCGATTCGGATCGGGTCAAAGAAGATAAATAACGGTCCGATCGGACCAAAGGAGATACATAACAAGTCGAGTTGGGCCGGATCATCCAAATAAAGTATATTTTTTTTATCCATAGAAGGTGATAGTTTACAGGTATCACCTCCAATCTTTATTAGTGGATTATCAGCAAGTAAGTGAAATAATTCATTACCTAATAGAGTTTAAAAAGTCTTGAAAATCATTGCTCCATTATTAGGCCCTTTTACAAACGAGTAACAAGTTTACACGTGACTACTTGATTTTAGAGTAACCTTTTATATTTTGGAGTACGTGATCGATTTTGCTTTAGAACTTATTTGGTAGAACTAGTTGCATCATATCTATAATCATCAAATACAATAATCACCACCATTCAAGTTTTATTGTCACGCTAATACTACAAATTAAAATATACTTCATTTATCCCTAATTTTTTTTACTCCATTTGACTTTTCATGGTGTTTAAGATACGATTTAAAACAATTTTATCTCTTACTAGCTTTGTAAGACAAAAATTATGAAAACTTGATATTTTAAAGAATTATATTGATATGTATCCAAGAAAATCTCACTTAAATATATTATTTTTATAACATGATAAGAATTTGTGATCAAGACTTCATACATAAAATTGGGCAAAAACAAAGTGCAAAACCATGGTTTCCTTCAAGAGCCTCCGCACAGCAGAAAGCACAACCATTAACACAATGATATGGTGTATACATATTTGGTACATGTCCATTTAAAAAAGCACAATGTCTCCTCATTTTTCACAAATCCTGCAAAATATTTATACATAAGTTAATTGAACATGACAAGCACACCAAATATATAGGATTGACAAATATGATGACGCTATGGATCTCTGCAGCATGATTATGGAATCTGCATCTCACATTCCTGTCAAATTTACGTAAAAATAAATGAGGTAGATTCAATCATGTTATGAAAATTCTAGATCTTGAGTTTACGATTAAGAAGCCTCGTAGTTTGAACGTTACTTAAATCAACAATCATATGTAATGATGCATGCAAACTGTTCTTAGATCAGGAACTTTCTGACAATTTGACAAATAAATCAAGTTCTGGAAGACACTGAGAATCTTAAGTGGTTTTTTAGAGTGAAGGTATTTTCATTTTAGTGAATAAAAAGGGGCCGGTAGGTGGAAACATTTTCATCTAAGAAAAAAGAACGAGAGGTAACTTAATATGCGTAATGCATACGGGAAATCTTTCATAAAGTCACCCAAGACTTGATAGCACCGAAGAATTGAATATAACTGGACATGATTATGACTTCATCTCCGTTTAGTAGAGTGTAAATTATTTTCAATTGAATTCACAAAACTTTTTCGTTGTTTAGTTGCATGGAAAATGATTTTACATTTAAATATTTTTCGTTGTTTAATTGAATTGAAAATCAATTAAACCTTTTATCTTTTCTAATTATATTCTCTTGTCATTTTTTAACTATTTTTTCCGTTATATTCTTTAGTTGTTTGTCATTATCTAAATTTGTTATGCTATAATATTTTTTTTTATAAAATCTACCATACATTTCTCTGATCTATTAATAACATATTACATTATAAAGAATATCGCCATAAAACCAGAGAACCCTAATAATTTGGTTCAAAATTTTAAAAAGACCTTAAGCTAACTATAAAGGAGTATTCGTAATCGAATAAGCAAACAAATTAAATAGGTAAACCAATCAATTGGTTGTAATGTAATAGTTTGTACTTTTACATTTTAAATTCTAACGGAAAGAAAATTTCCACTCTAATTTTAAATAAATTATTGATTGCCCACATTTCATGAGAAACTTACATGATTCATGATTCAATCGAATCGGGGGGAAATCTAGAATTTTTTTATTTTTGATGAAAGTGGATAAAAATAGTTCAAATTCATGATAAAGTTTGATACTTTAATAATCAAAACATGAGATTCAAAGAAAACATACTAAATTGATGATATTCAAAGAAGATGAAAAGAAATTGTGGATTTTCCCCCAATGTTTAAGACAGAGAAAATATGGAGTAGAGAGATAAGCTACCAAGAAGATGGGAAATGAAAAATGCTTTAGTAAAGCTGGACATGGGCCAAACTGAGCAGGCACGCTTTTGGCACAGTATGACACAAGCAAAGTCATGGTATGATACGATACACTATCCATGGAGTGGGCCGCAGGCCAAACCGTGGACAGCAAAAAAAGTTAGGCACTAGCACGCGAGTGGCACACCAATTTGGCACGAGGTATGGCCGAAGTACGCTATTATTTAGTATTATTTAATATAATTAATATTACTATTATTTTTAATATTATTGTATTCTTATAATATAATATATATTATCTAAAGTTATTATTTTTTAATTCTATTGTATACTTTATTTTTAATTTTTTGTTAAAAAAATTAGGCCATCACGAGGCAAGGCACGACACACCAAACATGTGGGCCTTGCTAGGCCATTGGCCGAGTTTTAGGGAAAGGTAGTATGACACAGCACATCACGACTACAATTAGGCACGACACGACAAAAGGCCATACACGAGCTGACACGGTCCATGACGAGCACGGCACAACTCGTGCCCACCTCTCTGCATGAGTTGATAATACGTTAGTTGTTTGTTAGTTGATATTTTTTTGGAGCGAATGGATGTAAAATTGTTTTATTCCCAATTTTAAAGGAAAATGTTTTTAATAGGGTGTAAAATGAATTTACACTCCAAGTTTTACATCCTATATTTTACTCCAAACTAAACAATGTAAAATGGGAAAACAGTTTTCAAGGAAAATGTTTTACACCATACTAAACAGAGCCTTCACCCAACGCGATTCCGATAACTCATCACCTGATATAAATATAGTTTAACTTACGAGTGTTTATTTGCAACCTCTGCTCCATGATCAAGTTACAAGCACCTTGCTATAAGAAAAAGCTACCGAAAAAGTTTAGTGCAACGTTAAACGTCGCCAGCAAATTACTCCTTAAAGTCATCATTTACTATGTAATCTCAATGCCATCATATGTGCTTATCCATATATTTAACATGTAATGCCAACATTTATGATTTTGCCATTTTCACTCATTTCTCTCTAAATTCTTTTGCCAATATTCTCGAAAAGAAATCTCTAACATGTCGACGAATTCAATTAACATGTAATCCCAATCATCGGATGTATTCGATGAGGTAAAAGAATTATGGTGAAAATGGTCAAAATGCCTATTCTAGGCAATAGGCATTTTGACCACAGTCAAACCGCCCATAATGGGCAATTCAGCCATGGCCAAAACACTCATTTTGGGCGTTTTGACTATTTTTATCGTAAATTTTTTTTTATTTCATCAAATACATCCGATAATTGCGATTTCATGTTAATCGAAGGCGTCGACATGTTCGGGATTGCTTTCTGATAGTATTGAAAAAGAATTTAGAGAGATAAAGTAACGGAAATAAAAGATAAATTAGAAAAATGACAAACCCGTGAATATATTGATCTTCGGAGTTTAATGGACTTCCTCTCTCTCCGCTAATCAATGTGGTGAGGAAAGAGGAGGATCTACGTTGGCCAAAGTGCCAAACTCTATGACAAAAGCACAAGGGCACCCACTTTGATTAATCTAGCAGTAGTAGACGACTAATGGTACTACTTTGTCATGCATAGTCAAACCCACTTACACAAATGGTTGGGAGCGAAAAGGGTAGATCGTATTATTTATTAGTGCGAGTGATGATTCATATGCAAAAAAAAAAAAAAGTCTTTGATGACATAAATGCAAAATTAATAGCCTCTCATCATCTAGAAAAAAAAAAAAAAAACAGTACCATCACATACTAGTAATAGTAGACGACAACATGTATCATTTACTGGTGAATTGACATCTACTATGTATGCATTCATTCATGGTAATTGTTACTTCTTTAATTTCTTTGCCTTTTTCTTTGGTTCCTTCGTCAACATTTTCTTCTTGCTTTTAGTAATTAATATGGACCCATCAGAGAAAAGCTTGTAAGGAGCCAAGTGCTTGGAGATTTACACTGATACCTAGGCCACCTAAGCTTGGATCAACCTAACTAAAGTTAAGGTTTTTTTTTTTTTACTTTTTTTTTAAAAATATATTTCAAAAATAAGTTTCCCACAAAAATAATTTCAAAATTAAATTTATTCAAAAAATTAGCGGAGATCATCATTAGTGCACCAACCACTTAAGCTTAGAGTTAGTCAATCAAAAGGTTATATATATATATATATATATATATATATATATATATATATATATATATATATATATATATATATATATATATATATATATATATATATATATATATATATATATATATAAGAAGGATGAGAAGGGATCTCGACCCTTTAAGTGGTAAGATCCAACACATGAGATTTCACGTAAAAAAATTTGGTCATTATAACGATGAAAATAATCACTATAACGATGAAAATAGTCACTATAACAATGAATATGATAACTATAAGTGAAAAAAAATGTCTTGATCACTATGAGTTAAGAAAAAGGTCACTATATGTATGTAAAATGTCATGCGTTGGATCTATGAGATGAAGGGCCAAGATATCTTCTCATTTTAAGGACCCTTCTTATTTTAACTTTTACCTATATATATATATGAATCATGTGAGAACACCTCCCTTATGTGAGAACTCTTTTTGTATGAGAACCCATCTAAAACCATCCACTTGCCAGATCTAACAGATAGGATTAAGTGAAAAAAATTGACAAAAGCGTAAATAATGATAAAACTGACACACTTTTTTAATTTAAAAAAAAAACTAACACACATTTCTACATTTTCAGAAAAAATACTAAGACAAAAGCTACTTTTTGCAAAACCAAAAAAAAAAGTTATACTTTGTGACATCATTGCAGCTATACTCTTCTCGAAAACATTTGTTCTAAATTTTTGTTCTATTGTTCCAAATATCTGCTATATTGTTCTAAATTTCTGATTTATTGTTCTAAACGTTACTCTAATGTTTTAAGTAGATGTTTCTCTTGTTCTAAAATAGTTTAGTGGGTTGTTTTAAACTAATGAACCTAATATTCTAAAAAGTTCTTCCATTGTTCCAAAACATTGCTCTAATGTACTTACGTTGCTCTATTATTTTAACGTTGCTATAATGTTCTAAAACGTGACTCTAATATTCTAAGTAGATTGTTTCATTGTTCTAATTTAGTGAACTCATGTTCTAACTTATACTTACTCATTCTACATAATGTTTACCTTGTTCAAAATAGGTTGGTTGGTTGTTTTAAAATAATGAACCTAATGTTCTAAAAAGTTCTTCCATTTTTCTAAAATGTTGCTCTAATGTACTTATGTTGCTCTACTGTTTTATCGTTGCTATAAATGTTCTAAAACGCCACTCTAATGTTATAAGTAGATGATTTCGTTGTTTTAATTTAGTGAACTGATGTTTTAACTTATATTTCCCTCGTTCTACGTAATGTTTTTTTTGTTCTAAATAGGTTGGTTGGATGATCACATCATACCTGTAGAGCTTCTCTCAAGATGGTGACCTGGAACCCAAATAGGCCCTCAGAATCTGATCTGACAAACGACACGTCAGGGTAATTCATTTATAACCTGTGTACATTATACATATGGCTGCCGACGTTTAGGGTTCCACCACAATCTATGTATGGGACTTTTAAGCAAGTCTAGGACTCCACAAATATAACCCATACACAGTGGGATAAAGGATCTTTGCTCGATCAATGACACCTTATAACCCCATTTCATTTCATCAGTACACAGAAAAAAATTCGATTCACATTATTTACAGTGTATCCTTTCCTATTAGAATTACAAACTTACAGTGAAGCAGAGTCGTAGAGATTACAAGAAGTCATGCAGCATGCCAGCATGGAATGAAAACCCGCCTCTTTCGTCTTTTTCAGCCTCATTCTTTCCATTCATATGGAGCTCGATCGACAACTAAGTAATCTCCACGTATATCCTTGGCAACACGAATATCATCATCCAAATAAACAGATTCAAACCTGGAAGATTTTGAAATAATCGATGACAAAGTATCATAATATATTTCAATTCTAAAAGGGAGATTTCAAAAGGTGAAAATAAATTTCTTTGACAGGCACCTATAGAAAAAACTCAGTTATGCCTTTATCTTTGTTTTCATTAAAGCATAAGATTATATGGGAATGGCTTAAAGATACCACAAGATATAACATGGGAAGTTGGCAAAGTCACTTCAAAAAGTCCTAGTACATAAAAGGCACTGCGTACCTTGTAACCTAAGACAAGATTGTCTCGTTAGAGAATCTACGCACCAAGTTATCCATCTTTCTAAAGAACATTTAGTCACTTCCAAACTACTTGAACTAACAAGTTCAACTGAGGAGTTCTGAACAGAGGGACACTGAGAAATGCTTTTTCCCTTGTTCTGAAGTTGAGTTTGGAAAAAGAATATATCCATAAGCCTTCCTTCTAAATAAACTAAACCCTCACAAATTCAGAAAGATTTGGAAAGAGGGTGCGTCCTTCCCTTTTTTATCATCTTTATGTGATTTAGGTATGAGAGTAAGTTATCCCCTTCCCTCAGTACCCAACCTCATCTCCTCCTTCTCATTCCAACGGACCACCTCTCTTCCTCCAAAGTTGTGATCCAAACATAGGGCTCATGACTACATACCACTTTTTAGGAGTTTAGGGCATTCACTAAAGTACTTACAAGTAATGTCACTAGTCATATCCCAGTGTTTACAACCGGCTGGGAACTGAAAGGTTCCCAAGATCCAGTAATTACCAGTATTCCTTATTCTAGAAAGAGTTTTTCATGTCTTGGTACCTTTCTCCCTATGGGAAGCTTGTCGTTATAATTAACACCTACTTGATGAAGTGAACATAAGTACAATCTACATGGTATGTTCTGCATCTTCCTATTTCCTACTCCAAGTTCAAACTCAAAAATGTAAATATCTTATGCATGCTACTCTTAGCTGCATATATATATGAATGATGATTCATGAATATGACAAATGCCATTGCTTAGAGAAATAAAGTAAAAAAAAAAAAAACAGAAACAAATACAAACATAAAGACGGATTTTCCACCTTCAAGAACATTCTGATCCATCATCTATGAATCCTTAGTGATGGGAACCAAAACCATGGCAGCATCATAGATCCACCTATCATCATTGCATATTTCTCAAAAAGGAAAAGGCTGTAAAGGGGGATGGGGAAGCCTGGCACTACATATTTCTAACAGCTCTTAACAACTAGCACTTTTCATGATAGAGATCACTGCATAAAACAAAGTTAGTGGCAGCAGCAGAACAGTAGAATACTCCGATCACTGAGGCTACAGTGGTATGGCTGTATGCAAGATATTATAGCTGGGATCAAAAGTTCAATAAAGGCACGTTACAGATAATTTCTTAAGAACTCCTTACAAATTACCAAATGCTAAAACTGTGTCATCAAGAGAAGCTAGCTTGTTATTGACATTTGTAACAGCCCTAAGGGAAAAGGCTTTTAGAATATTTATCACAGCAAAAAGTGGTTTAGTTATATAGGGCAGAGAAATATATCTGATCCCCTAGATTTTGGATATTTAAGAGTTCATGCTAGATATAGAATTTGCAAACTGAAAAAACACTTGCCAAGACAATGAAACAGAAGGCAATAATGTGTAAGAAGTTTAACTATACCAGTATAATTGAGGGAATCCTGTTGTTGGAAAACGAATGAAAGAAAAGGCTGTTTGGTTAAGAAATGCATATAAACAATAAGGCAATGAAGAAAGTAGCTTGAATCAACAACTCAGCTCGTTTACCTATTGGTATCAGCCTCAAATCTGATACAGTTCCTCACAGTCAAAAGACTGTTTTCAACAAATTTTATGAAATGCGTCTCAATGTATACATGTACCTCACGGAATGCTACAGCGCATATCAACAAAGAGTTACACAACAATCCCCTTAATGTGAATGTTCAACAGCTATACAAATAATGCAACTCCATGAATCACTTCAAAAATTGAGCAAAAAATTTGACAAATTATACTCACCATCCTTGCCCAAATGGTGGCAAAGGAACCTCCCATTCCTTTCCTCGCAACACCGCACTCGTAAACCTGAAAAAAACCCCATATCACCCAAACGACATTAAAAAACAAGGCATCAAATTTCTAAACCCTTGTTGTATACGGAGCATTACACAAGAATGGCAACAACTACATAAAAAAATCGGGAGTAGTACTGATAAAATCCCGACTATAATCACTGTCCTCTATAATTAACTGGTAATTAAAAAAATTCAGAAGCACTCAATAGAAATTTGGAGGAACTAATCAAATTTGTACCTAAAATTGACTTTTTGAGAGGAAGCGATTTCGATACTCGAACGAACGAAGAAAACCCCATCAGGAGGGAAAGTGATGACATTGTTGAGCATAAGATTAGCAACATCAATAACTTGAAGAACATCCCCAACTTTGGTACCAAAAAAGTTTGCATTTTTTATGATGTAAAGCTGCTCTTTCTCAGTAGTCCAAAGCATACGCCAAGTCCCAGAAAGGGAGGCATCAGTTGTGATCAAATCTTTGCCGAATTCAGCAAGCGAGTCGATTGCGTCGGTTATTTGAGATCGGAGAATGGGGTTTTGCTGGGTTTTGAGGCCGCGATCTTGGTCGGCGATGAGGTTGAGGAGGTGGTTTTTGTAGGAGAGAGATCGGGAGGATGAGGAGAGGGATTTGGGGATTGAAGGGTTGGGGTTTATGGAGGATTTAAGGGAGGAAGGTGGGTGGGACTTGGCGGGAAAATGGAGGATTGTGGCCATTGTTGAGGCCATAATAGGTAGGTTGGGTGAAAGTGTGGTATGGCCGTTAGAACTTGCGGTTGAGCATAGATACTCCGTATTAGATATCCAGTCGTCTTTTGGGGTTATAATTGGTTGGATTCTCATTTCATATTTTTAGTTGATGCCTCCTAAAAATTTATAAAAACTGACACTCTTTAATTCCGTCATAATAAGTATTAAACAATTAATTTTATGGTGTTATAAGTTTTAAAATGATAAAAAATGTGAAATGAAAAAAAAAAGTTAAATGCTCTATTCTCCTTAACTTATTTTTGAAATTATTTTATTTTAGGTAAACTTAACTTATTTTGCCCTAGTTATTATTTATTAGACTTATAGTTTGCTAAACTTATTTTATTATTGTTAAACTAACTAGTGGTTATGTCCAAGTTGCTTAGCTTAACCTTGCAACTTTTGTTGGGGATTTATTTTGATTAGTTATTGTGTACCCAATGTTTGGAGGTATATTATGAAAAACTTGGGAACAACTGACATGTTTGTCATCAAACACTAAATGCATAGACAAACTCATCCTTGAAAAATTGACGAGGGACCATAAGAGAAAGGGAAAGACGAAACATACCTTTGAAAATTGTTATTAAGGTGTTAACTCATAGCCTTTACTTGTACAAAAGTGTTTGGAAACTATATTTGTGCCAAGTTAGGGCCACGGCAAATCTGTCATGGCCAAATGTCATTGCATTATCTTCTTGGAAGCGCAACATTTGTGTATCACATTTAATCAACATTGTCTGTAGAGACTTGCAACATTCGACAGACTTAAGTTAAAATCTAAACAAAACCTGATCTAGTAGATGAACCAATCAGTTGAATATTCTCGAGGACAAAATTTCGGCAAAAAACAAGGATTTAGTTTCCAAATATAGGGTGGAGGAAGTAGGAGACGAGAGAAATTGATCCTTCACTCAACCCTGTCAACAATCTTATTAATAAGTCATCATTTTCCACAATATAGGAAGACATGTCTCATATGGAGATCCCATAATTACTAATCTTTGTCACTTCCTTTGCAAGCACTTTTCGCTCCTTCTTTGCCTCAGAAACTAGGCTCTTAATCTGCAGAAATTACACAGATTTACGCAAGATAAGATTGCCAAGTATGTATTATCTCGAAAATATCAACAATAGTTGGTAATTTGGTGTCATTTCAAGTTAATTCGCTAAGAGAGGAAATCATGCTCAACATATACAGTAAAAGCCAACAATATAACCACAAAACCAACCTGCGAATTGAATCGAGATGCTTCCCTGCTAGGTATGTCTGCAAGGACATCCTTCAAGCCTAGTAGACGTGAACAACTATATTAGACTGGAAACCTTGTAATTTTCAGGTTATCTGATAAACTTAAATAAATGTGAACAAAAGATGAAAAGAAGTCTAATTCTCTCAAACCTCTTGCTTGTTTCTCAATCTTATTAGCAGAAAGAACGGCTTTTCTAATCTGGTTTCCTGCATGGCTGTCATAAGATTTGTTAATACAAAATAAAAGGAGCTGATCACACACCACATAACTCAAGTTACAAAATATACAGAAACAAACCTCAATTTAGTTTTTCCTCTTTTCATCTCCTCCTCTGCCAGTGATGCCCTTTTCTGAAAATATACATTCACATATATCAAGAATCTCACAGCACGTAGCAATAAAAATTAACAGAATGAAGATACACCATAATGCTCCCATGTCAGTTTTTAATCCAGAAAATATTCTCAGATTTGAGACCCCTTTACTATCTGGTTTAGACCTAATGTGCATGACCTGCTCCTATAAAGAGGCATGAAAACAGTTCAAAATGACCTGTACAGCCTCACTGCCCATCATAACCTAGAGGTATCCTCACATAAGGCAAATTCTCTAATGAATGAAAAATTCTGCACCCGTTTTTTAAGACCCAAGAAAGATTAAAATTCATCTCATCTCAACAGCCCGTTATTTACACTACCAGTGTAGAGAATTTGGGGAGGTCTACATGTATGCAATCTTCCCCCAAACTTGTCAAGTCAAAAGCACCTTCACAACTTGTCTGTTATCTATATCACCTTCAGCTTTCCCAATGTTGGATATTTTTAACAAGACCAAAACCCAAAAGAAAAAAATAAAAGCAAATGCAAAATATTACCTCCAACTTTTCAGCTGAAGCCTTCAAGCGTTCAAAAGATTGCTTGAGCTCTTTCACTTTTACATCAGCTCGAGAAAGTAAGGCCTTCATCCAAATACAGCATACAGATGCATCAAGAATTCTCCCTCATGACACATTAAACAAAAGATGCTTAACAAGGTACCAAACCCCAAACCCCCATCCATCACATAATTATACAATGCATAAACAAAACAAAAGGTCAGTCACCAAAGATCTAGAAATGACATTTCTCATGCCTCTAATAACCAACAAATATACGGTATTTACAGCTAACAAAAAACACATGGAATGCTATAAACTAGATGCACTATTTGGAAGTTCTAATCCCTCCAAATGAAGAGATCAATGTTCACACCTGAACAATGTGGATAAAATTTATATTAGTAGAATCTATGCAACATGTCAAGTGTGGTAAAAGTTCAAAAAAAAAATGCCTTTTCTTTTTAATACTTGCAAATATTTGTAGCAACTATGTTTCACATGGTTTTATTTACGAAAAATCATGCTCTTTGATACTACCAATGCTTACCTCTTCAGTAGAAAACAGCCGCAAGGTTCTATAGTACAAAAAACGCCTTGGACCTGCAAGAAGCATGTAGGATGTCAATTAGGCCAGCATAAACAAAACAAAAACACTAATCCTGAAAGCATATCAAAATGTGTAACATAGCTGTTGTGGGTAAAAACTACATGTCACGACTATACGACATGTGACCAAGCGTCAAGGGTAAAAACATATAGTGATGTGCCTAAGCTTCAAGAACCGACTAATGGCTAATGGTTGTTGAAAGATCAGTAGAAGAATCTTAGAAATGGTTGACGGATAGTCATAGAATATTCCCCTACAAAGAAGAGTCACTCGGCACCTACGTGTAACAAAAGATAAAATTTGAATAGGTCAGCCGAAGATCCACGAAATCTTCGAGACATCAGCCCTAATCCGAGATTCCAATAAAGCGAACTTGTCTATAAAATTTAGGACTATACATTGCTAACACCTGAAGCTCAGCATGTGCAGTTGATATATAAGGAACGCTATCAGTCTAGATCTTGATACAGGTGAATCCTCTATAACAATATATAAGGTCATTTAACTCCATCATTATATTACTCAAAAGTCCAGTCAGAATGACTGCCATGCCCACATGGCCACATATTACATTATTGCATGGAAGAAGCTTCACAAATAGTTTTTTACAAGCTTAATGCTTGAAACACTTACATGGTGCACATCGTTTTAGTTTTATGAAGATGTAACTAATAGGTTTACTTTCCTATATTTTCACTTCTCATAAAAATTTTATTCTATCTCAAAGGTAGCAAACTAGCAGAGGATTAAGACACTTGTCCCCTTCGTTTATTTTCAATGAAGGTGAATGGTCTTTCTCTAACCTATCCCTCGCCACTGAACCCAAAAAAGTAATAGCATTCATATTACCGAAATAATTTTTTCCTGGACAAAACGTTATAAAATGGTTTAACATAAACTTCCAAAAGCTATCTTGTCAATTTTTTAACCTTATAGAAACAGCCCACAAACATAAGAAATTGAGAAGTAGAAGTAACAAACATACAGGCACTCCTCATTTTGATCTCTAAGGCTCTAAGCTCTACTCTTTCCGCAATAAGGTCTCCCGATCTCAATCATTTCAATAATCTCAATCCCCAACAGCCATTTCATCCATCCAACAAGAAGCTGAAGAAGAAATCCTAACAAGAGTACTATAATTAAGATTGCTACAACACTATCTAATCTTGAATAAATCCAAAGCAAGAAACATGTCATAAAAATTTAAAAATTCCACATTCACAAGACTTCTTCACATTATACAGTGTTTCTCATAAATGAATGATACAGTATTTCACCTTTACCCACTCAAAGTTCCTATCAAAAGCTCTATTACCAAAATGAACAGGCAGAGATCATGTGTTACCTTCCCACTCCTCAATAGTCACCAAACCAACACCTAAGGGCATCTTTAAATGTCATTACAAGTAATTGTGTTATTTTAAAAAACTAGAGAAATTAATTTTTGGAGTTGGTTTTCAAATTAACATGACTAATTGGTCTAGTACAAGCACCAATTAATTTTTGAGTTCACTATACAGCTTATATGATACATGTTTCCAAATTTCAACACCAATGTCTAAAAATTGGCAACAGTACCATGCAGGCTCCAAGCTATACCCCTAAAAACATGTGCAGAGTAGCACAAACACAAATCTAAACAAACTCCAGCTAGCATTAAACATTGTCACTTCCCAAACTATGTTTAAATTGAATTTAGAACAACACCCTATCACCCTCTTTTCCTATTATCGTTAGCACCTCATTATATAATATGAAACCAAACACTCTGATCAACATTCCCATCACAAAGCACTTCAAAGAGCTCAAACTATTCTAATTAGGAAACAAATAATACCTAGATTTCATCGATACTTATCCACCACTCTTTTTAACATCCATGATGTAAACCTTTATTATGCTCCACATACTCATAAACATTAAGCTTTTCAATAAAAACATATATTCCATTGCAAGGATGACATCTCAACTTCAAATCCCTCAAAAGACTATCAGTGCAAACTACTACTCTCTTCAGCACTAGCGCGATTCTCCTCCACAAATGTATGAATAAACAAGAAGAGGTGACCATACTAGCACTCTCATCTAGCTACTTAACCCTTGACCTCCAATCCTCCACTTATAAGATTCTTTACTTTACTTTTGGGGCAAGGAAGGACCTCGACTAGCTTTTCTATCTTCAAAGTCACTGACAAAGGTCGCTTCCAGGGGAAGGAAAACTAGTCCATCCAATAACTCCTCTAAACAACTAAAGAGGTGGCTCCCCAAACTCTGTGATTCAGATTTTGGAATCCTGGTACTAGAGAGCAAATCAAATACTAATCTGAACCAGTAACAGCTTCGTACGTTTCAACACCAAACACTAATAAAAATATTGCTTCCATTCTTTCAGTCTAAAACTAACCCCCTGATTCATTGTTAAAATTTGCAAGTTCCACCCCTAAGTAGCTAAATCACACAGTAAGTTGGTAATCACTCATAGGCGTCAGATGATCCCTACATTTCTTTTGCATAAAGTCAAGAAACTTGTTCCAGGATGAAACAGTGCAGACCTTTAAGTCCCAACACACACAACCCAGCAACAGCTCCAGTGGCAATAAACGGATGTTCCGCCGCAGTAACCACACCCTCTGCGTCCACATGAACAAAGTTAATCAACCCTAAATCCAACCGAAATCAATCAAAATGTAACAAAAAAATACAAACCTTTAACGTTGGCAAAGAATCGGGCGTCATAAACATCATACTCAGCCTTCAAATCCTTAAGAGAGTCCTACAATCAAACCGAAACCCTAACCTTAACCAGATGTAAGCATAAACGCAATAGACAGAGAGGAGAAGATAGAGAGAGGACGAACGAGAGTTCGATAGAAAATAGCGAAGGAGGTGGACCGGAATTGGGTGAGGCGAGAGCGAGTGACACAGATTGTTGAATCCACGGATTGTCGGACGATGGATGCTCGTTGGATTGCTTCTTGGATCCATGGGTTGCTTAAGTTCAACTCTAAGGTCTTCAACGCCTTCTCTATTGAATACGCTTCGTTGCGGGTTGATGCCGGATTCCATGTTGTTGATCTTTCATCGGAATCCATCTTCTATTGTATTTGCTTTCTTCCGCACCCTACTTTTTGTGTATTTGTGTTTTACCACTACTCTACTTGTCTTTTGATTTTTTTGAGCAAAGATATAAAGTGTTAAGTGGCCTAAAACTCTAAAACATTGTGTTTTCACTTTTAAGATGGTAGAATTTCTTTGCCAAATAAAGTTAATGGATATTTTTTTATTTAAAAAAGGATATTTTATTTATGAGGAAAAAAATATTAAGATAATTATATGCTTAATTGCTTAAATAATATGTATATTTCACTTTTTTTTAAGGCAAGAATGGAGTCAGTGAGTATACATAATGTAACCAAAAAATATATATTATATACATGTTTATGTAAATCAAGAATTTGGAAAATTGTTAAGGATAAGGGTTGTAGTTTATATATATATATATATATATATATATATATATATATATATGTATATATATATATATATAAATTAAAATAAGAATAGTACTTAAAATGAGAAGGATAATAAAAAAAAAATTTGTTCTTCATCTCATAAATCCAACGGATGATTTTACATATGCATAGTAATCAAATAATTTTTTCACTTATAATAACTATTTTTATTATTATAGTGATTATTTTTTACTGTTATAGTTCCCCCATATTTTTTTTATTGTTATAGTAATCCCCATATTTTACGAGAGCGCGTGTGTGTTTGTATTGTGGTATAAGTTTCTTATGCAATATGAGTTTAGTGGTTATCAAGTACATGCATGTAATGAAATAACCTAGTTTATAAGATAAGGGCTCAAGGTTCATAAATGTGAATATTTGACAAGGAATGTTGTGCGCTTATTATTCATTGTCACCGTTATCTTTTTATTTCTTGTTAAACAAATGTTACATGAACTTTTCATGAACCATATACATATATCCATTGATTATTTACAAAAATATCAACTAATGTTAATGTGCGTTTGGTTTTAATAGTATGATATATTACTTACATTCTATCTCCTTTAGCAACAATTTTAGTTGTAGTTGATGTGTAAATGTTATACATATCTCTATTGTTCTAGGCTTATTGGAATCAAGGTACTTTAATAAATTGGTCTCTTTTTCTTTAGAGAATATGGAGCAAAGTATTATTCATACATGCATGAAGAAGGTTTTCAGCTCCATATTATATAGCTTAAAATTATCCTTGGTCAAAGAATATAAGGTTTGATTAAAAAAAGTTGCTTTGATGAAATTGTCCCGACTTATCTCTAATTATTTCACTTTTCTTTCTTGGTTACTTATAATATATTATTATATTTTTTACCCATGTTTATTAGAGATTTTTAAAAAAAAAATCGCCTTTTCTTTCCTCTTTTTTCTTCATAGGTTTCAGAAAACTCAAGGTTTTCTAAGCCAAAAGTAGCCAAATTTACTTTAAAATGTCCCTATTTCAAGCTCCGATCTTCAATAAGTATGTACCAACCTTGTTTTTTAGCTATTAATTAAAAACCTTAATATTTGACTAAGCTTGATTAATCTTTATTGCAAATCTTAAGCAAGGATTAATATTACAATGGTATCATTTGTTTATAAAATAAAAACACACTTTAAAAAAAAAGGCTGCAAATTTTAGAGGGTTTCTATTAAACTCCACACAACATATTTAGGTTACTAAGCAAATAAAAAATATCACTACGCACCATCACTAGACAAATGTGCCAACATCTTATAAGAATTTTACACATACATTCTTGTTTAAATGGAAAAAGAAAAACATCCCATGATGGATTGCTAACTAACACCAACAAAATTCAAGTAGTTAGTGATTGCCATACTTAGCTATAAAATGAGAAAGTCAGTAAATAATAACCCTTGTTTTGGGTTATCAAAAGTAATAAGGAGTTACATTTTCAAAAGCAAACTACCATGTCAACATCCTCTCAAAATCTGTCTAGCATGAAGGCCCGCTATCAATTTGCATTATGTGATACATCTTACAAGCCAAACAAAAATCAAAACCTCAAATATTAAGCTAGTGTAAATAACTTTTGAAGCACATTTATTAGAAAAAGAAATTAGTCATGAATAATTACTGATTTTTTTACTCTCATTCCTAGAATGTACATTGCTCTATAAGTGAATTTTACTAAACTAAATTTCAAGCGATCACATGCAAAATACAAAACGTCATACTTGGATATTAATTAAGCAAATAATTAAATAATAGTTAGAAAACTAGATATCAAATTACCTATTAATTTAAATCATTACTCCATATTAAACAACACAACGTACACATGAAATTCAAGTATCAATCAACAACTGATTTCAAATTAAGATTTGTTATCAAACGAACACATTCAATATAAATATAAATTCCAATACGCAAAATATAAATCCAAATTTCAAGTCGTACAAAAAATATATGGTCAATGCCCATGACAAATTGACAAATAAAAACCCTCAAATCCCCCCCTTCCCCGTATTAATCCCACTCTTCTTTCAAAAAAAAAAAAAAAAATGTATTAATCCCACTCTTCTTCCAAAAAAAATAAATAGTAATCCCACTCTCCAAATTTTTGCCCTCTTTCTCTACTCTCTTGCTTTGATCGAACACACAAACACAAGCTAAAAAAAACTGAACCAAACCAACAGTCGAGACTCGAGAGTATCTCCCTTCATTTTGCTTCCGCCTGCTCTCCTCACTCCATCTTCCTGCAATCCCATCCTCTCCTTCGCAAACCCTAGAGTTCCGCCACATCCCGCTGCGATGCCGGAATTCTCGGCGACGGTCGCCAGCCATATCCGCTTCCTCTTTCAAAGCTTGAATGGATCCAACTCCGACTCCGTGCTTCAAGAGCTTTGTCAGGTCCACGTCACTTAATCTCTCTGAAATCATTTTTTTTTTATTTTTTAAAAAAAATTCGGAAATTTTCGAGCTTTCGATTGTCGAATTTGATGATACTGTCGTTTAATGTATTTCAATCTGTTTGACTTCAGTATAAGTTGATTTGCGTTTGTTGGTTCGGTTATCGTACTTATCGGTTGCATTGTGCGGAGTTTGGATTGATTGAGCTAGAGTGGAAGTGTGGATTTGCCGGAATTACTCGAATTGGTGTTGAATGAAAAATTAAGATTCTGTTGGAATGCTCTCCGGTGAGATTAGAGCAAGTCGTTAAGATGTAGTGTCCGCGATAAATGAATGTTGAGAATAAATGAATATTAATGTTTTTAGTGTTGCTGTCCGTATTATGAGGGTGGAGGGTGATAACTGATAAGGACGACTAGTCAGAAATCGATCGCAGTGAGATTGATACTTCAGTACTCGTGAGGGATATTTAGCCCTCAAAATTGTTAGGTTATATCCTTATACGTAGATAGAATACAGGAAGACAAGTCCATGTGATGTTGCGTGTTTGTTGGTGAATTTTCTTTATTGGTGCCATTTTATGGCTTTTGAACTGTAATGTGTTCCCTTTTTTTTGTGACAGTTCACTGAACAAGGCTCGGAAGGAAGCTTATTGATCCTGCAGAGCTTGTTGGACTACTTGAATATTTATGAGATAGATGTAGAGAATGTCCATGTGCACCCAGTTATTTCTTCAGTCTTTAGATTAATTTTAGATAAACCGAATTTCAGTACTGTTCTCTGGCAGTCTCTTCGAAAGTTTACATTTAGAGATGGATTCCTTGAGGATTTGTCAAATGTATTAGGTCTCTCACTTTCTGAAAAAATTGCCCTTGGTCTTGCATTCTCAGAGTCCGAAAATCCAGATGCCAGACTGATTGGTACGTTTTCATCTTATATTGATAATTTTCTTAACTGGCTGCTGGTATATTTAGTGTTTCATTTTTATTTATTTTTTTATATTTGTTTTCAAATGCGTAAAGCAACTATTGCTGCATGCAGGAACAAATTTTTGCATGACTCAGATTGAGGGGTTGTTTGCCAATCCCAGCTCCATTGGATCAACTGAGGAAATCCAGAATATTTTTATGTTCCTTCATCGATGTGAGGGCCTGTCAAAGCATGTGGATACTTTTACACAGATGTTGAGTTTAATGCAGCTGAAAGAGGGTGTTTCATTTGTTTTGGCTCCTCTGGTCCCAGATGACCTTAATGATACCAAAGTTTTCAGGTCACTATACCATTTATTGTTTACACCTAGTCAGATAGCAAGTTTTTGATTTTCTCTATGTTTTGATTGTGACTACAGGAGCATGGATTCGTTTTATGACTCTAATGAGGATGATTTTAATGCTATTGTTGCTGAAATGGAGAAGGAAATCAGTTTGGCCGATGTAATGAAAGAACTGGGCTATGGATGCACAATCAGTGCCTCAAAATGCAAGGAAATATTGTCTCTTTTCATGCCACTAACTGAAGCTAGCATTGCTAGATTATTAGGCATTGTTGTCCGTTTTCATACTGGTCTTGAGGACAATACAACTACATTTTCATCATTTCTATCTGCAATCGGCAGCAACCCCTTGTCTGATATCCCATCTCTCAGCTCCTGGGAAGTCAATATCCTTGTCGAGACAATTAAACAGCTTGTGAGTCTTTATTTTTGTGTTGTTTCTAAATTAAGATCCCTGATGATTTTTCATTCAAGTTGTAATTTACGTATAGTTTGTATGTCCTTGTTTATTGTTTATTTAATATTATTTTTTGAGCGACTTATTCAAACATAGGAGGGGAGTCATTATGAAGGATGCATTTGATAGTCTTTGTATAGAAACCTCTTTTTTGGTATATAACAGTGAATACTGGCTTAGAAATGATAAGTGGAAATTTCACAATTTTAGACTTGACTGAAATCATTGCTTGAGAAAGTGCTTCTTAACGAATTGATAGCCCAACAGAAGTTGTATGTGTGGTACAGAGAGCAATGTTTGATGATTACACTTCCTTGAGGCGTGATTTGGAAATTTGGTGACAAAGAATTCAACATCAACATTTGTTTGCTAAGGTCAATGTGTCTGGCGAGGTTAATTGTCCTTTGTTTGAGTTCATTATCTGTAGAAAAATTTACTTTTTAGCAAAGAACCAAGCTTTTGAAGAGTCTTCTACCTCATAATGATCTCTGAATGGAAATGACAGCCATGCGCTTTGTCAAACATGTTAAATTCTTTTTCTTGTAGAGCTTGTTTGTCTCTTGAGATTGTAGCTAAACCCACTATGTGAAATAAGTGAAAACCAGTATCATACCTCATATGACTCTTATCACTTCAGGGAAGTCTGCCACTGATTATAAGTGCTATTAGGTTTTGCAGAACATTAGTGTCTAAAGTCTAAACAAATTTTTTTGCTCTTTTGAATTTTGAATTTTGACTTTTGATTGTAATTAAATTTGAAGTCACTGTTGAAAGTAATTTGGACACCTTTTTAGGGATGAAATTTAAAATGTCAGGATAATTTGGGCTGTAGTTAATTCATTTGGTTTTCTTTCCCTTTTCCTTCAATCCTGTTGCCAGAAATTTAGGTGACATTGCATAATCCAAACAATTGACCGTGGGATCCTTGTTTTTTTGCTGAGAGAAAAATGCAGAGTACAATCTTTTCTGTACCACCAAATTCTATAATTTTCCTGCTGTAGCTGTCATAAGGTGGACTTGAGTTGGGACAGTGACCGTGAGGATCTCAAGTTTTTTCAACATGTCTCAGTTTAGCTTAGAATAGAATTAATAATTTGAAAGACCTTGGAAGATTTATTCCAAAGAGCTTTTAGCAGTGCATAGAGGATGAACAAAGTTTACCTTGCGGCGCATATGTCACTTAATCAAAATTGTAGAAGCTTGAATTAGTGTATAACGAAGTATTAAAATTTTCCAGGTTTTGATCATGTTGATTTGTTATACAGCCCTTGTTAAATATGTTTTTGGTCTAATAAGTCATAAATATTCATGCACAGATTTCACTTCTCTATGTATATCCATTTTAGTGTTAGGCATTATCATCTGTGCTGTCTACTTTGAAAGTGATGAACTGTAAATTAATGGTTTTGATGTGCATATTCTAGACTCCTGATGTTATTTGAATCCCCTTCCTGGTCTTTGATGCCAACTGGATAATCTTAAAAGGAGCCCGGTCTGCAGGGCATATATCACCCAAAAAATTTGTTTTTATGTGGTATAGATATACCTATTGTGTTCTTAGAATGATTATTTTACTGGATATACATGAATGTGTAGGCACCTGAAATCAACTGGGTAAGAGTTATGGAGAATCTGGACCACGAGGGGTTCTACATTCCTAACGAGAATGCCTTTACATTTTTCATGACCATTTACAAGCATGGTTGTCAGGTAAGTCATTTTATGGAGAGGAAGTTGATAAAATCAGCTACTGAGTGCTAATCTTCTTGGCTGTTATTGTTACTTATAGAAATAAATTTTGCAGGATTCCTTTCCTCTCGATGCTATTTGTGGGTCAGTTTGGAAGAACTCTGAAGGGCAACTTTCCTTTCTTAAGTTTGCAGTATCTGCACCACCTGAATTATTTACCTTTGCTCATTCCATTAGGCAACTGGTGAGTTGAATGGTGCTTCACCAGGAACTATTTCTTTATGTGGGTCATTCTGTTAGTTTTGCGTGGAATTCTCTTGTAGGTGTATGTTGATGCAGTCCATGGTATACTATCTCAACCTGGACATTCCAATCATGCATGGTTATGTCTCGATCTTTTGGATGTATTGTGCCAATTGGCTGAAAGGGGTCATGCTGCTACTATCCAGTCAATGCTTGAAGACCCTCTTAAGCACTGCCCTGAAGTGCTACTTCTTGGGGTAGCACAAATCCATGTAAGTCTCTTTTCTTTAATACATGGTGCATATTATTGTAACTTTTATTTTGTTAAATTTCATGATTAAATCTTTATCTCAATCATAATTAGACAGCTTCTGGGATCAAAGAGATTGTCTTTTAGGTGGGGCTGAAACTCAATTGTTCTTTGTTTTCAGCATCCTTTTAGATTTGATCTATGAAATTACAATTGCTTTTGTTTGTTTAATGTGGTTTATATAATTTATGGACTTCGTTTTTGTAATCTGATCAGTTTGCGTATTGGATTCTGATAGTTGATAGTGTTTACGTTATTTGATGCAAAATTTGAAAATGTTTCCAACTAATTCCTTGTGTATTATTTGGCAGATTTTGTTATCTGAATTATGAATTCTCCTATCACCTTTGCATATTATAATTTTGGTTCATATTTGGATTTTATCTTTTCTTGTAGACAACCTATAATCTTCTTCAGCATGAAATTTCTTCTACTGTTCTGCCGATGATAATTGCGAATGCTGGCAGAAAAGGGCTAATTCTTCACCTCTGGCACATCAACCATTATTTGGTATTGCGTGGATTTGCTGATGTTATAGCCAATGATTTTGACAGTGTTCTCAAGATTGTAGATATATGCCAGGAAACAAAGGTATAATTCAAAAAGATTACACTGTTTGTTATTCTGTACTTTGTAACTTAAAGTATGCTTAGGCGTACTGACATGTGATTGTTGTTTTTCTTATCCAACTTTTTCCCTTGAATATACTGTAAGAAGTTTTCACATCCAATATATGCTGATGTTTTTTGCAGAATGGAGACGTCATGTGTGACATTAAATTATTTTACATTTCTATGTTAACTTGATATTGTTGATCACCCCCATTCCAGGGAATTGAGAAGGCATCATTGACTTTACTTTATTGTTCTTTATTTTTAGTGAAGTAATCATGTAACAAACTGATCTTCCACCAGTTCTTTTCATAAATTTCAGTTTTTGGTTGTTAAAGAGGTCAGTTTTAAAGTATCCATTTGCCTATTGCTCATCTATCTCGTTATTGCTCTTACAGATTCTTAACCATGTCTTGGAGCGTATGCCGTTTTCTTTCGCTATCAAAATCGCGATATTTGCTTCTCAAAAGGATCTCTTGGATCTTGAAAGATGGTTGACTGATAATTTTATGAGTACAAGTAAAGACACCTTTTTTAAGGTACTTCAAGCTGAATTCTTTTGATGTAATTATTCTACTATGAGATTTGTTTTATAATCCTACTGTCAAATAAGTACTTGAAGCTCAAAAGCTTTGGACTTTCATGTGTATTGGTACATTGCAGGAGTGCTTCAAGTGTATTAAAGAGTTTCAGAGCCGAAATGTATCTGAAAAGAATGCTAACCGGCTGCATCAAACCACTTCATCTGCTAATCCTAGCTCCCAGAGTGCTCTGGTCATCTTGAAGGTTCTGCTTGGTTGAGATTTTAAGTTGTACTTTTCCAGTATGGTATGTGTATGTGCATTAGTATTGATAGTGAAGTCACTTTGCAGATCCTTCAAGCCAACGCTCATGCAGTGACTTCCAGTCTTTGTGATGAAATTGAAAAAATGCATGGATTATTAATGAATGGCAGTATAATTCAGCAGAATGATGAGGTTACTGATTCATCCTCCTCAAATAATCATTCTCAAGAGATCGAGACAGAGGCAAATTCCTATTTCCAGCGCATGTTTTCTGAACAGTTTACTATTGATGAGATGGTCCAAATGCTTGCATGTTTCAAAGAATCTGCGGAGAAAAGGTACCTGCCCTCCCTTTTCCCCTTTTAATTCTGTTCTAGATTTTTACTGAGACAATGACTTTCTCCTATATGTCTTCTCTTTTGTAAGCCAGAGCTCTAAATGGTTATTTGTTCTACTAGATAAATCAATTGGGGACATTGCGCTATGGACAATATTTGATTTTTTCCTTTTTTCCTAAAATTTTTATGTTTGACTACTACTTGAAGAGAAAGGGAGTTCCCTATCTAATGTATTACCTTGTGTTTTGGCCTAATCCTTTGACTAACTATATTAGTGGTGATTTTTGGCTGTCAGGTTTTAAAGTTTCCCCCTTTTTAGTGCAACTTAACTTGTACAGTTGTTTTGTGGAAGGAATACAAACTTCCAATATAATGGAAGACAAAGTTTATCATTTTCCCCTCTTGTTTGATCTTGCATCAATGCTGATTACTATTTTTGTTGTGTTTACTATCCAATCATTTGTTTCTTTTGTTTTTGGCTGTTTCCATTTCTTCAAGTCGTGCTGGTTTGATTTGCCTTAACACATTCAGAATTTTGCAAATAGTCTTTGTCTATTGAGTGGAATACATGGACTCATTTTGCAATTATTGTGACTGTATGATAATAAAAATTCTAAGTGATGGACCTTTTCTTCTTAACTTTCATCTCAGTTTCAATCGATACATTACATTATTATATAATGCTTGGTATTGTAGCATTGCAATGAAGAGAAGTTGTTCTTTGTAGTCAAATATTGTGTGTCTCCCATACTCAATCAAAACCAAATAGGCAGTATCCCTTTTTATCAGGCTCTCTAGATCATGTGGTTTATATTGTTTTTTATTCCAAAATGTGCCTTTACGTCATTGTCATTGGATTTTGAACCATTTTTCTCCTATGGTTGTTTAATTTATTCTTTGAAAGTCAAAATAAATGGAAAATATTTGTTCTGTGGATTCCTGAAACAGAAATAGGCCATAGAATGTATCTTAATGTGCCTCTTGCTTAATTTGACAAGTGCATTCTCTTAATGAGGAGCGAGGAGATACTATTTCTTCACTTGTTTTATCAATATCTGTTTATTGTCTTTTTTTTTTTTTTCTTTTTTGAAAATTGTTGTGACGGCTTCTTCTTCTGTCCTGGTGCTCCCTGGGGATGGGAGCAGTATTGCTAGAGGTCACAACTTTCAGGGACTCAAATGTTTTTTTTTTTGTAATATTTTTTCCTGTAGCCTTCTTTTTCCATGGGAAGACTAATTTTTTCAAAGGAATTTTTTCTTAAGTAATTTAAAATTATGCTTATGGAGATGTTTGGTTTATGCTTCTTGACGTTCTGGAATTGCCCCAGCTTCCATTCGCGCTTATCTGGAAGAAGAGTCTCAAACTCCTTCAATGTTTATTTGAGTAGCAAAGGCCTTGTCTTATATTTTTCAGCTGGTTGATTTATCTTTTGCAGCTTTCAAGAACTTGGGGTATTGGAATTGCATGCTTTGAGTTCTATGGTTGATGTAACATTGATATTATTGTTTCTGTTTTATAAGAGAAAATGTTGGAGTTGAGTTGGGATGGAGTAGTTACATGTTTATGTAGATTGTCTCAGCCTGTTAGTTCGGTTCATTATGAAGTACTAAGTGCTTTGGCATGCTTTGTTTGTGGTATCAGCTGGTGTTAGAGTTGTGTTTCGCCCATTTGGGACATGCATACCGCTTTTACTTGCTTTAAATTTGTGAGATGAATGGGTTGGAAATGGTGATATCCATTGGCCATGCCACTGTGATGTAGGTTGTCATGTATTTAGTTGGAGTCTGATGGGGCATTCATGGATGAAAAGGTTTGGAGTAAAGAGCCTCGTTACATATCTATTGTTGATTGACTTACTGCAAAGAGAATAACAAGAAGGATGCTGATTATTTTCAGGTCTTACTTGCCCGAATTATAGTTACTTTTTTAGTGTACAATGCATGATACGGATTTAGATATATGTTACTTCCTTATAGATTGGTGATTTTTTATAGTTCAAGAAGTGGGGGAAATTTGGTTATAAACTGGTGGGAGTTGTCATCTAGGCACTTTGGTTGGTTTGGGAGGAATTGTTAATAGTATTTGAGGGATCAAACATTGTTTCAGAATCCCTGTCATTTTGGAAACTTTTTAGTTGGCAACTGGTTAGTCATACCTGACAATGGATTTGTGGAATTCTGAAAAAGATGTATGGTTTTTGAATGCGAGAATTTCTTCTGAGTTTGTTGGCTTTCCAATTGTGCGTGTATGTTTCTGTTTGTCATATTTTCCCTTAATTTATGACCTCTTGATGAATATTTGAGAATATACTAAGAATTGGAGATTTTACAGTCTGTAACCTATCAAAGTCTTCTTGGCAATATATTTTTGTCTTCTTTTGAGGCTTAGTTCTCTTATTCATCTCTTTCACACCTGGAGGAAGTTGGTGCTTCTCAGGATGCCACTAGTGTTTTGTCCTGGCATGGTGAGGACCTGAGATTTTTCACCTTTTGGCTCATGAAGCTACTTTTGGTTCTTGAAAGATATGTCTTAAGGTTGAAGTTGATTGTGTGTTGATGATGAAGATGTTATTAATCTTGCTACCATCTAAGTATTGATGCAGCTGCCATATTATTTGACATACACCTTATGTTGAATGACAGGGAACAATCTATTTTTGAGTGCATGATCTCCAATCTCTTTGAAGAATATAGATTTTTTCCCAAATACCCTGAAAGACAGCTTGGAATTGCTGCTGTGTTATTTGGTAAGAGTGTTAGACTATATCCTTGTATGGAATGTTCTGTTTATAGTTTTTGCTCTATTTTCTTGATGATGCTGATGTAGCTTTTCATGCTTATGACTTAACTGTTGCAGGTTCTATCATAAAGCATCAGCTTGTAACTCATCTGACACTTGGTATTGCACTTCGTTGTGTTTTGGATGCATTAAGAAAACCTGCTGATTCAAAGGTGTGCTCTTTTCCTTTTAAGTTGGTCTGTTCTATGCTTCCTTGTGCAAGTGGTAGATAGTTAATTGTTATACTTTCTCCTTCAGATGTTTGCGTTTGGTACTAAGGCTTTGGAACAGTTTGTCAATCGTCTGGACGAGTGGCCCCAATATTGCAACCATATCTTGCAGATATCTCACCTTCGTGGTACTCATCCAGAACATGTTGCATATATTGAAGGAGTTCTTGCCCGTAAATCTCATGGTGGGAATGGTCCTGCTGACCAATTTAATATCTCCTCTCTTGGAACAACAGGCAATGAGGTAAGTGAACTGATCTATCTTATCGTCGCAGGTTTCATCAAAAGTTGATGATGGTAGCTGTAAGTGCTTGAGTTATTCGTGGGCTTGTAAAATATAATATGGTCCTTAGTTACTATTCTTACTAAGAAGTCATGCGTTGACATTGTACTGAAAAAAAACTATTTTCTTACATGTTGAGTGCATGTTCTAATCCTCTGTGGCCGAAACAAGAAGGGTCTAATGATCATATTTAGTTGGTGTTGTGAGATAATATTGCCATGTGAATCTTATTGTGCCTTTTTTCCTTTTGGCTACCTCCTAAGAAAGATTATGGAAAATTAAATTTGTTTAGGTTGCTTATCATCTGGTTGCGAAGGAAAAGCAGAAAAGAAGTCTATAGTCTTTCCAGAGGAGAGAGAGAGGGGGGGGGGGGGGGGGGGTCACTTCTCTCTACTAGGTCTTAAAGCAATTTTCCTTGATGTGAACCTTTCTTCCCAATTATTTTATAACGTCATACCTTCCAAAAGTAGTATTATGGTTAAACAAGCTTGGGCATCTCAAAGCTGTCTACTTTATGAATTCTTCGAGCAGTATCATCAATGTCCAACCAACACCAAAATTTTGTTCATCAAACTATTAAAAACACTGTATTTTACCTTCTCTCTCCTCATTTATTGCTTTTTATTCCTTTCTCTCACCTCAAGACCAAGATTTTGGACATTGATAACTATACTCGTAGGTTTGCAACTAAACTAGTTGTAGAATAACTTGTCAGTATTGTCTTGCCTAGGCTGGGGAGACCCACTTAAAGCTGCTTTACCCTTATTATTAAAACCAACAAAAAGGTTGTTTTCAAAAAGCACCTAGATTCTTTTGTGGGTAATAATGAAAATGCATTTCAAAGAATTGTTAACATAACTTTTTTTTAATACGGGATGATGCTGTTCTAGATATCTGCTTTCTTTCTCGATAGAAATCACTATAATTATGATGATCAATTTGCAGATAATTGGATCGACTGTTTCACAGGTAGGGCAGCCACTTTCATCTTCTCTACCAATCCAACCCAGAGCTTCAGTGCTGGTTGATGATGGAAATAAGACTTCTTTAAGTATGAATAGCTTCTCAAAGACATTTGTAGCTACTTCAACTCAATCAACTGCTACATCTTTAGCTGATGCAGTGAATGTTCCAAAGGTACATATGAATCACAAAAAAGAGAGAATTTTTGTTCAAGATAGACCTAGTTTAATCTTCCTCTTTTTTCATCAGGTTCCGAATCCACTGACTGCACCCGGAATGCTGTCATCCTCTCAAGGATTCAGTCGTACCCGAGGAGTCACTAATGCCAGTAATGCCGTTACATTTTATGTGTTGTCATAGTGATGAGTTTGGATTTTCGTACATCTTTTGTTTCATCTATACGCTATTAAGTTTTATTTTCTTTCTCATATTCAGGGTTTGGTTCTGCATTGAACATAGAGACACTCCTTGCTGCTGCAGAACGAAGAGAAACTCCAATAGAGGTGGTGAAATTATATCTAGGCTCTTGAGTTCCATAGCTTTCAGTTTTGGTATGCCTAGTTATGTATTTAACTTATATATCTGGTCATGCGTAGAGGTTACTGGAAAATGAATTAAATGAACATGCTCTAGAACAGAAGTATTTCTTCTTATCCTTGTTTTGGTCTTTTAGACATCTGAACTGTAGATGGGTAATTTAGATATTGCTCTTTTCTCGAGTTTTCCTTTTATTCTAGGTTGGCCCGACTTCAAATGTGCTGCAGAAGGGTAGCTTTTCCATTTTGCATAATTGTGGGGCTTTATTTCTGATAGTGAAACTTCTTTTTTCTCTTGGGCGTTGGGTTTATGGGGTACTGTTATTATGGAAATAATCAATCAGATTTTTACAGAATGATTTTGGTGGTGCTGTTTCCAACTGAAGGTTACTCTGATCATGATTAGTGGTAGAATTTCCAAGTTGAGCTTAGTTTTTTGCCATTTTTCCATCAGGAATACTTGGTCCAATTATCACTGAGATGGCCTGTGAATACCTTTTTTTACAAACTCCAAGAAATGAGGACATTACTAAAAAGAATAGGGGATGGAAATGGAAACTTTGCTTGATTCTAGTCTGTATCTTTATTCATTTATGCTATTTGGAGCCACCTAGGCATCTCATTAGATTGTTTACTCTAGAACATTTTGTCATTGACATTGTACTTCCAATCAGGCCCCATCATCTGAGATTCAGGACAAAATTTCATTTATTTTCAACAACATCGCCGAAAATACTATGGAAGCTAAAGCGAAAGAATTTTCAGAAATTCTCAAGGAGGAATGCTATCCCTGGTTTGCTCAATATATGGTGATGAAAAGGTTGCAAATCTACTTCTATATTAATTTGTCTTGGTATTCATTTTTCTTATGTGTTGCCTGTCCTTTTAACCTCTGTATTATATATTTGCAGAGCTAGCATTGAGCCCAACTATCATGAAATGTATCTCAAGTTTCTGGACAAGATTAATTTAAAAGCGTTGTACAAGGAAATCGTACAGGCAACATATGAGAATTGCAAGGTTAGCTATTGGAGAAAATGTTCGATGGTTTTTGTTTTTGTGATTCTAATCGTGTATGAAATTCAAGAGTCCCTTTTGTTCTTTTAGGTTCTTTTAGCCTCTGAGCTCATAAAATCAAGTTCTGAAGAGCGCTCTTTGCTAAAGAATTTGGGAAGCTGGCTTGGGAGACTTACAATTGGTAGAAATCAAGTACTTAGGGCACTTGATATTGATCCCAAATCTTTGATCATAGAGGTCTATTTCTTTATAACATTCTTTGTCTTAGTTATTTTTTTTGCTCTCATTTGCTGGATGCATACCATGTGATCTTGATGGCTTGGCATAGATTTTGTTCATTTACTTAATTCTTTCCCTTGTATATGGTCTTTTATATTTTGGTGGGATATGCTTCTTTTTTTCAGGCTTACGAAAAAGGATTGATGATTGCTGTGATTCCTTTTACTTCCAAGGTATGTTATCTCCCTATTTCAAAATTTTTATTAAATATAGCTTTAAATGCTTATTGAAATGAGTGAACTGTATTCTGTTTCAGATATTGGAACCATGTCAAAGCAGTCTAGCTTATCAACCTCCAAATCCGTGGACGATGGGGATTCTTGCCTTGCTTGCAGAGATCTATGTGATGCCAAACCTAAAGATGAATCTTAAATTTGACATCGAGGTTCATGGCTTCTCTATGTTTGGAATTGTTATTTATGAGTTATTGTGTGCCTAATGCAATTATGCAACATTACTAATGTTTTTATGGTGTTGGGCTGCTGATGTTATTTAGGTGCTGTTTAAAAATCTTGGTGTTCAAATAAAAGAAATAACCCCCACATCTCTTCTAAGAGACCGTGTTCGGGTAGTTGAAGGAAACCCTGATTTTTCGAACAAAGATTTTGTAGCACCACAACCACAGATTTCTTCCGAAGCTCAAGTGACAACACCAGAGCCCGTGGACCCTCCTAAGCCTCAGCTCTCCGTTCCCATTTCTCCGGTTTGGCTATAAATATTTTCCCAATTCCTTAGTAATTTATTCTTGCTGATTTTTGTGTTTATCAATGTAACTTCTTGTGATTCACAACTCAGTATTCTGTTGATGATGATAAAGTGGGTAGTATGGGGTTTGCGGACCAGCTTCCTTCAGCTCAAGGATTGCTTCAATCTACTGTTTCTCAATCTCCATATAACATGACTCAGGTTTGGTGAATTTTCTTGTTTCAGCCCTTTTTAATGTAGGCCGACGGTTCTTAGTCATAACAGAGGCATTATATCAAGATATAGAAGCATAATGAAATTGCATTAATCACAACTTTTAGGAACCTTAAAATTGGTTTGCAGCTAGGATCTCATTTATTCAGCGTTAATTCCATTCTTTTTTTTTGGAAAAATTCTTATTCTGAATCGTCCTTGTGCTTACTCGGGGAAGCGCTCTGTCGTCCTTGTGCCATCTACTTAAAGAAGGCTTGGGCCTAAAATACCCTCATCCTCAGATGGGCTCTTAGCATAGAGACCAGTGAGAGATTCAAATAAAAGACTACTAGTATCCTTTAGCTAAATGATCAAACATGATAAAGTATAAGTATATGTCTCAATAATGTAAATGCTTATTGGAATGAGAACATCCTATTGAGCATTTCATATACTCAAACATATATCACTATAAATAAAAAGCTTTGAGGAAGACATTTGTAATAGGAGTATGTTAACCATTCTTCTCATGGGGATGAACATTTGCTGTTCTTTAGTTTGCAAGAGGGGCAATGAGGTCAATGAGCTATGGCAATATGTTGTAGCCTGTGGGAGATGGTTAAAGAAATGTGGAATATCCATTACATGTCGATCTGTTGAAGAAAATATACCTCCTTTTTAGATTAATTTTTCACATACTTTATTGGTAGTTTTTGGATTTTGAAATATAAAAATTCATTATGGCATACATAGCTGCTTGTTAAGTGAACCTTTTGTGTTTTTGCAGTTACCTCCTTCAATTCCTAATCTTGGAGCACATGTCGTTGTGAATGCGAAGCTCACTAATATGGGCCTACATGTGCATTTTCAGCGGTCTGGAGCTTTTTTCTGTGTTTTGTCATTTTAGAGCTATTTTATTCTGTTTGATACTGAAATGATTTAATATCCCTGCAGAGTGCTTCCACTAGCTATGGATAGAGCTATCAAAGAAATTGTGCCTGGTATAGTGCAGCGTAGTGTATCCATTGCAACTCAAACTACTAAGGAGCTTGTTATTAAGGTTTGTACTACACTACTTCATAATTCATACGTGTCACTGGAGTCTATTGAAAATGTTCTCCGCTACTTCTCTTACTTGAATAATTGTTCTTTTTCAGGATTATGCATTGGAGTCAGATGAGAGTCGCATATTCAATGCTGCACATCTGATGGTTGCTAGTCTTTCTGGAAGTCTAGCTCATGTGACTTGCAAGGTGGAACATTCCTCCAGTGCTCTAAAGCTAATACTATGATGCTACAAATTTTTATATGTGCCTTTCTGTAGAAGATCTTTGGAATTAGCTATCCAATCTTTTGTAATGCTCTGATGTCTAAGAGTTTGATCACTGTTACAGGAACCTCTGCGTGCCTCAATATCTAGCCAGCTGCGTAATATGCTTCAAGGAGTAAATGTTGGAAGTGATATATTAGAGCAATATGTGCAGATTGTAACCAATGATAACCTTGATTTGGGTTGTGCAATGATTGAACAAGCAGCACAAGAGAAGGTAATACTTAAGATCCATGACTGTGCTCTCTTTTTTGTTTTGAAGTTGTACTGAATGTTGGAGAACTTATTAGTTGACATTCTTGACAGTACATTTGCCTTTGTGTGAGGATTTCCCTTTTATATAAGAAATTTGTAGAACGTATCTGCTTACGTTTTTTCGTTGGTATTCTGGATTGACAACACTCTTGCTAGATGGAGTATTCGGCAGGGTCTTGTGAAGTTTGTGACTTCTGCCACAAACTTTGCTGCTAAGAGTCCCCCAAGTCGTTCATCGTTAGTGATAATCTGTACTATTTTAAGCAATATGTATTTCATTTTCCTGTTTGGTGTGATTCCACTCTTGAAGGAAGGAAGAGGCCGCTCTGTGGTTAGAGTGGGGGAGGTCTTGGTGCTCAGATCTAGAACCTAAATTATTCCCCATTATTCATGGGAAATATTGTGATCATTGTGGTAAGCTTTCTGCATTTTTTGATATAGGCTGTACAAACAATTGACGGAGAAATCTCTCAACAACTGTTATTGAGAAGGAAGCACAGAGAAAATCTCGGTTCCTCAATATATGATGCTAGCATATATGCACAAGGTGCAATGAGTGTCTTGCCAGAAACTCTTCGTCCTACCCCTGGACGTTTATCCATTTCTCAGCAACGTGTTTATGAGGTAAAGTACTGAGCTTGAACGCACCTTTCCCATTTGTCCCTGCCAGTTCAGGAATTACCTTTCTTACATTTGGGGTTGGAATTGTGCTAGATGTTGCTTGTATATGAATATGTTTGTACAGTCTTTTTATTTCTTTGCTCTTTACAAATGGTATAAATATTAGCTTCCGAATTTTCTCTTTAATGCTGGCAGGATTTTGTGCGGCTTCCCTGGCAAAACCAACAGTCGAGTCCAAGTGCTAATGCTACACATGTTGCTCATTCCCCTACCCCTGCTGGTGGCAACTTTCCGCGCCCATTCAGTGCATCTTCAGGACAACTAAGTGCAAATGTCTTTTCCTCTGGACTAGGCAATACTAGTTTTAGTGTTGGTGCTCAGCCTGTTGATCTTGTTTCTGAGGAGATGGAACCCTCTTCAACTCAGATACTAAGGTATTTATCTAATTTAGCTTTTTGTTTAAAAGCATTTGTGCATGCCCATATTTCTTGTTCTTTTTCTCACCATTTAAATGAACCATGCGTTAAAGTTGTCTTTACACAAAATATTAATGCTATGCATATTTGCAGATCATCATAGAGTGGGATTTTTTGGTGGTTGTTTTCCCTTCATTCTTCTTTTAGTTATTAAGACGCTGTTTTAGATACCGGCATAAGCATTTATTATAACAGTTAGCAAATTGCATTGTCAGATTTCTTTAGCAAAGTGAATATTTCAATATGTGTCGGTTTTCAGTTGAGATTGGTTTTATTCATAACTTGATTCTAGTTGATAAACTTCACTAAGATTATGAAGTAATTATTTTTATTATCCTTGTTACTGATTTAATTAACTTTTGTCATTTTTATTGTTTCACAATCTTGGTGACTCACTACTCTAATGCTCTATTTTCGTAGGGTTTAAAAGGTGTTGATTAATGCTTATGCTCTCTATAAAATTGTAAACAGCATTTGGGTCCAAATTTCTGATCCATGATGCTTTTTATTAAATATCTAAGATAAGCTGTTGACTTGGCCTACATGCTGAATGTCTGTGGAAGCTGTTGCCTAACCATGGACAGTGGAAATATTAGCTGCATTGCAGCATCTATTATGGTTCTGCTTATTTTTTTTCCTGTTTCTGTTTTTGGTAGCTGCGGTTGTTACTCATTCATTCTCTTTTCCTTATATGGCAGCATTGGTGCTCTAAATCAGATTAGAACTTCTGATAGTGTGGGTTCCCAGCCCTCTGAAATCGATTCAATCCCAGTTTCTTCTTCTGGTGTGCCAGCCATGGAACCGCAACCAGTTGCGTCTGCTGCAAGTATAAAGGTTGATGATTATTTTGTCTGTTTCTTTGCAGCTGAGAGCACATATTTCTTCACTGACAATTTTCTGTGTTATCAGGATACTGGAACAACTTCTCAATTGCTACCGCAGGGATCTGTGCCTACTGGAACTGGTCTCTTGGAAGCTTCATTGACTACTGGAGATGCGCTAGACAATTACCAGCTAGTTGCACTGAAGGTCTTACATAATTGTGCTAGTTTTCATTCTTATATGAATGCGATTGTATCCATTTCAGCTTTGCATGGGTGAATGATGCTGATGTGATCTTTATATATGAATATGTTTCCCTCCAGTTAGGCATATCTTACATGGTGCTAGTTTTTTGAACATCTAGGTGTTACAAATAACTGATCATTAGAAGTTTTTGTTTCTTATTTTGTATTGGTCCTGATGTGCAATTATGCCGAAACCAAGGCAGAGTTATGTCAGATGTTGTTCCTTATGGTTGTGTGTAGTGCTAGTTCTTGAAAGTGCCTTTTCTAGCATTTTATTTTGATATCTTTTTATGAATTTTTTTGTCTTTCTTGGGTACCTTCTGAAATTCTCCATTTTAAAAACAGCTGGAAACTGCACTGTCTAATGATGGTAGAGAATCAGATATTCAGGTATATTTGCTATCCCTCAAAAAGATAAAGCTATTCATTTTCCTGTGTAAGGGGGTGGTTTCCTTGTTCATCATATGGTGTTGTATTAGCATGGCATTCATTATTAAATTTCTTCTTCTCATCAATGTCTTTCCAGTCTATTGTTTTGGAGGTTCCACAGATCATACTAAAATGTGTTAATCGAGATGAAGCTTCTTTGGCTGTCGCACAGAAGGTAATCTTGATGGTGTTTTGACTTCCTTGTGTTTCATGCCTGTATTGTGCATTGGTCATTTTTATAGATTCTGGATGTCTGGTTCAGGTTTTTAAAGCTTTGTATGAGAATGGAGGCAGTGGTTTACACATTGCTGCTCATCTTGCAATTTTAGCTGTGGTTCGTGATGTGTGCAAGCTTGTGGTGAAGGAGATTACGAGCTGGGTATGTTTATGTAGAAATTTTTTGTTGTGACATTTATCCATGTAGAAATGTTCTGGTATGAATATTTCTCAAAGTTGCATTGTACATGTGATATCTAATTTTTTTTCGTGCTAGTTTTGTTGAAAATGTGACCCCGTTTTCCTGTACTTTGTTCTATATAGAGATCAGTAGTATAATTGCTCTCTGCTCAGTTCTATTTTTCTTTGAAGTGGGGTTTTTCTGTCAGTTTATTGGACTCTGGACTTGTCTTCTTTGCAGTTGATTTACTCCGATGAGGAACGGAAGTTCAATAAGGATATTACTGTTGGCTTGATAAGAAGAGAGTTGTTGAACTTGGCTGAGTATAATATTCATATGTCAAAGCTTCTTGACTCGGGAAGGAATAGTATGTACAGTGATCTTTTACTTCTTTATAAGTGCCTAATGGTTGAAGATATGTCTCATTAAGCCCTTGTGTCATACAGAACTTGCAACGGAATTTTCTGTTTCTCTTCTCCAAACATTGGTAAACGAAGAACCCAAGGCCATTTCCGAGCTTCCGAATTTAGTTGAAGCCCTAGCAAAGGTTAGTGTCTAGTCCTTCATCAGTTCATTGCTAGTGAGGTGGCTGAAATCAGAAGTGCATTTAAATTGTTGTTTCATTGTAATAGCAGCTTGCTGCAAGGCCTGGATCACCTGAATTGTTGCAGCAAATAGTGGAAACAGCAAAGAACCCGGCTGCCACTGGTGGTGGCCTTACCAGTCCTATTACTGTTATGGATGACAAGAATAGACAAGCAAGAGACAAAAAGGTCTTAGCTGATTCTATTATATCCATATTTGGAGGCTTGACTATTTTTTATGTCATGAAAGCCTGACTTTCTCTGGGACAGGTTTCTCAATCTGTCACAAACAGGGGAGAGTTCAACAATGCAGAAATCATAGAACCCGATGCCAATAGTTTCCAGAAGCAGGTATACTGCTCTTGGTTTTTCTTGAATTTCAGTCTTAGGTTTTAATATTCATGGCTAATAAGTGTCATCATTACTAATTAAATGTTAGTTGCTGTTAAACTTGGTTGTGAGGTTAATGTCATTGATTGGCTGTGGGATGGCTGTCATTGGCTTGAATAAAGAGAATGGTAACTGATAGCAGGGGGTTTGTTGGCATCATACATTGAGAGAGAGTGGGGGGCTACTAGAAAAATGTGCGGGTCTACTTGAAAAAAGTGGGTCAGTGGGGAACACTAGTGAAAGAGGGTACTTTTTTAGTTGACTTATTCTCATGTCAAATAATCGGGTCCATAACCAAGTAGCAGACACAAGAATTTGGGCTTAAAAGACTGTTGGAAGGCCTTTTTTTCAGCTTGTAGTTACTTCTTTCAAATATCTTACCCTTCCGTATAGATGGAGGTTTTTGGAACTTTCTTTGAGGGAGCCATGATCTGTGTATACCATTGGATCCTATGTGCATTTTGTTTCATTATTTCCCTGTGTGTAAAGCATTTAAAGCCGGATTGATGGAGTTGCTTTGCTCGTGCCACTGAGTCATCAGTATTCTTTTTTGCTCGCCTGTACTGTATGATTGATTTATTATTGATTGTACTTTCTGAGGTGGTGCCAATATAATTTAGAATCAGTAACTTTCTACTACATCTAAGTGTAAGATGTTGCAGATGATCACAATAGCTAGCTAAATCTGACAGTGTTTGAACAATTTCTTGTGTAGGTTTCTCCACTTTTTGCGGAGTGGTGCCGGCTATGTGAACTTCCTCCTGGAACTGATAGTCCATGCATAAGATTCGTTATACAGCTACATCAAAGTGGTTTTCTTAGAGGGGATGATAGAACAGATCGCTTCTTCCGTGTTCTTTTGGTGACTTATTTCTATTCTTTATATTTTCGGCTTAATATTTATTTATTATTCTAATTCAGTCCCATAAGTATATTTGAACTTCTGTTTCAGGAAATCTCTGTGTCACATTTTGGTGAGGTGATGCAATCATCTCAACAATTGCAATCCTCCTTCCTTGCCATTGATATTTATGCCAAATTAGTATATTCAATCTTGAAGGTATCTTCATTTCCGTTGCAATTTCTTTTACTATTTTGCATTTTTTCTGACTTTCAGACCTTGCTATATTTGCAGCATTGTCCCGTGGATCAGGGATCAAGCAAACTCTTTCTGTTACCTAAGGTTGAATACTGAACTTTAAATAGGAGGATTACTATTCTCGTATATGTATTTTATATCCTGATTTCTTGGATTGTTATCGTGATATATATTGGTACTTACATCATTTGCCCTGTAGATTTTAGCAGTAACTGTGAGATCAATTCAAAAAGATGCTGATGAAAAGAAGGAGGACTTTAATCCAAGGCCATATTACAGGCTCTTTATTAATTGGCTGTTAGACTTTGGTTCATTGGATCCTGTGCATGATGGCATAAATTTCCAGGTACAACTTGATTGCCAGTCCCCCTCCCTTTGACCTCTCCCCCTGTGCTTGCTCTTTTGGTAGTTTGTATCTTTTTCCTGGTATGGTTGATAGTGGTTTACTTTTTCAGGTTTTGTCTTCTTTTGCAAATGCATTCCACGCCTTGCAGCCCATTAAAGTACCCGCTTTCAGGTGAGAAATAGACAACCTTTGTTTGACTTTAAGTTACTATATCACTGCATTCCTTGATTTCTTGAGCAGTAGATAGATCCATAAGCTGACTTGAATGCAAAATCTTTTTATGCTTGGTGCATTTCTGCTGTAATGGCTACATTTGTTTTTTCAGTTCTTCTAAGGTTGGCTGCGCAGACCCATTATGTACCTGGTTTCAGTCATTTTGTTTTTCAAAATTGCATAAATTGAACTACGTACAATATGTTTGACTGCCCTAATGATGTCCTTATTATGCCCTGATCAATGTAAGTTATTCTGTGTCAATAGTCTTCAAAAGCAGAAGTACTTCATTTTATGTCATGGAGTGGTTTTGAGTCTTTTGACTTTTGAGATTAAAAAAAAATACTCTTTAGCTGAATACTCCGTTACCATAATATCAACCTGGTTTGGCAAGTGCTTTGGCCGATGTTTTTTGAAAATGAAATCACCAACTGTGTTAAATATTGTTGCTAAAAGGTAGTGCTGTCTCTTGTATTGGATTTGCACAATATGATTTGATTTTGATTGTCATGAAACTTTTATCATCTCTAAATGTTGGTCATGTAGGAGATGAAAGTTGTGATATGTTTTCTAATTGGCCTATTTCTATTATTTTTGGTTCATATTTTGGTTGTCTGTTCTAACTGCTTATTTTTGAATTTGAATTCTCACTTTCTTGAACTTCTTCAGCTTTGCATGGCTTGAGCTAGTTAGTCACCGAACTTTCATGCCTAAAATGCTTGCTGGCAACTCTCAAAAGGGATGGCCCTTTCTCCATCGCTTGTTGGTAGACTTGTTCCAGTTCATGGAGCCTTTCTTGAGGAATGCTGAAATGGGAGATTTGGTTTGCTTCTTCTGAATCCCTTAATTGTTTCTTCTCTATAATTTTTCATCACTATTTTGATTAAGATCCTGTGTTTTATTTGAAGATACGCTTTCTCTACAAAGGAACTCTAAGAGTGCTGCTGGTGCTGCTGCATGATTTTCCGGAATTCTTGTGTGATTTTCATTTTAGTTTTTGTGATGTAATACCTCCCAGCTGCATACAAATGCGAAATATTATCCTCAGTGCTTTTCCTCGCAACATGAGACTTCCAGATCCTTCAACTCCAAATTTGAAGGTTTGTTGTCCACCATATTAAAAAATGTTGGCACTTTCACATTCTGATTGTTAATCCTCTATTCTTCAGATTGATTTGTTGGAAGAGATGAGCCAAGCACCTCGTATATTGTCCGAAGTTGATGCAGCTTTGAAGGCAAAACAGATGAAAGCTGACGTTGATGAGTTCCTCAGGGTAATAAATTGTTCTTTAATCAAGTCGACGTGTTAATGCAGATGTCCAAATCATCTCACCTTTTTGTTCTGGTTCTTTTCTCTTTGTTTAATTGCAGACAAGACAACCATCGTCCACATTCCTGAGTGATCTCAAGCAGAGACTTCTACTTCCACCTGGTGAAGCTTCACTTGCTGGGACCTGTTACAATGTACCACTTATCAATTCACTTGTGCTGTATGTTGGAATGCAGGTAATTGTTGTTTGCTATGTGTTTAAATTTTTTTTTTTTTAATTAATAATTTATGTTAACACATGGTAAATTATTTGCCTAGTTTTTCTAGCAAATGTCACATTGTGATAAGGATGCCAGTCCTTTTTTGTCAGGAGTTCTGTGTGCTTAGGCTTTTCATTTGGCTGATTTTGACAGAAGATTATATGTTAAGAGATGCCATTTTTTCAATTATACAGTATATTGTTAGTTGCATCGACCAGCTGATTATTGTAAAAAGGCCTAGTTGCTTCAAGTCTTTAGATATGTATTTCAATATGTGCCTTTATGAGCACTTCGAGACATTAGTATTGCAATGTTGGTTGAATTTTTTGCTTTTTGAACTGATATGCACTTCATCCTATGTACCAAGTTCTAGAAGCTCTAGTGTAGTTCCATTTTTTGTGAGTAAAGGATGCAAGTTATATTAGAACCCAACACTTTTAATAAACTTCAGGATTGAGCTCACTATAATTGGATTTACTGGGTGATTGATGTACTGGGAAATTTTCTGAATATACATCTTTGGAAGTTTTTGCAGAATTGTGAAGATCTAAGAATCTTTTACAAATCTGTGAAACATGCATTTCTTCCCGGGGAAATTAACTATAGTTCCAGAAATTTACTTTGATGCCCTCTCCGAACAAGTATCTAAATGTTGATAATTGTCCAAGTTCTGCCACATAACAACATTTAAAGTCACAGAATTGACTGAAATAAAATTGGAGGTAGGCTGCATACATCTTATTCATGCAGAACTCTGCTATTGTAAGGGTCCCAGACTATTGTAATAGATGTTGTTTGTAGTGATGTTGCTTTCTAAGATTTTTTCTGATTTTGCTACAGGCTATTCAGTTGCTTCAGGCACGGAACCGGTCCCAACCTCAGTCAGTAAGCAGTGATCCGTTGGCAGTTAAAGCAGCATTAGATATATTCCAAACTTTAATAAGGGATTTGGATACTGAAGGCCGCTATCTATTTCTTAATGCAATTGCAAACCAGTTGCGATATCCAAATACTCACACTCATTATTTCTCCGTCATCCTCCTCTACTTATTTTCTGAAGCGCCCCAGGTACTATTTTGTCAACCTTGAAATGCTGTGCTGGATTGACTTATTTGCATGACTCTGCAAGAAAACTTGAAAAACCCAGCCAGCAGTTGGACCCATTCCTGAGATTGTTTTGATGCTAATATAATATGATGTGCCATATATTTCATCCCTGATTTGTGCAGCCATTTTGTCTTTGCTGAGGTGTAAATGGTTGGAAGAAGTAGATTTTGGTGGTCTGTGAACTATAATTCAAAAATTTTATGCTTATTTTTAATTTATTATATCGTGATTTGAATTTGCTATATATTGGCAAAATTAGTGCCTAGTTTCCTGTTGTGTTATTTGATGATAGCATATGTAACGTCTTCTGCAGGAGATTATACAGGAACAAATTACTAGAGTACTGCTGGAAAGACTTATTGTTAACAGGCCACATCCGTGGGGACTGCTGATCACCTTCATTGAATTAATAAAGGTTGATACTACTTTTAAATATGAATCTGCCGTAGTTTTGATATATACACAGCTTTTCGTGCGTCTAATTCTGTTTGCTTCATGTACAGAACCCTGGGTATAGTTTCTGGAGCCGTACATTCACTAGGTGTGCACCTGAAATTGAAAAATTGTTCGAATCTGTTTCCAGATCATGTGGGGGCCCAAAACCTGTTAATGAAGGCATGATTGGCTCAGCAGGATTGGCTGATAACGCCCATTGAAATATATCTTTGTAAATGTTTAGAGATAGATTATTCTTCTTACATTACTAGAAGATTGTAAATGTACCATTAATGTGAATATGCTTATTCTATATTATATGTACGAATACATTTCACTTTTAACATTTTTCTAATGCACGTCATGCAGTCGTGCTTGGTTTTGTACATTGCTTTGGCTTCATTTTTCACTCTTACAGATCTTCTATATTTCTACAATGTTATATGAAAATGAAAAGCTAAAAATCTAGGAGGAAAAGAGATAGTAATATCTAATAAGCTGAATCTATAAGATAACTGTTCATCACATTAGCAAATACTTCAGAAGTTGGGTGGTCATTCTGGTCACTAATCAGGCTCTGCTGCTGTCAATTTAGATGTGTGCAGTGTTTTGCCATTTCCTTCAATGCTAACCGTCTTGCCTTAGCTTTCCTCTGCTTAGCTTCCAGCGTTGTCTCTTCTAGCTTCTTGTGCACCTTCCTCACTGCTTCTTCCCGTTTCTGCTCCAGCTTTTTCTGTTCTCCCAAATAAATTGAATGTCATGTAAACAGACACATCTTCTCTTCCTAACTATCTCAAGTAGAATACATGAAATTCAGAATAAACTAAAATATTTCCCCTATTGTAGAAAGTGATCTGTAATGTTAGGATTGACTTTAGAACTGTGCCTCCTTGCCAAAAAAAAATAGACTATAGGACTGTGCCTGTAATTAAGGGTACAAGGGGGGTAACCCTATAATTTTAAGATATAGGGAGTGTTCGGATGTGACCAGCATACCTCAAGCTTGGCTAATTGAATCTCTGCTTTCTTCTTACGGTTCGACTCCCACACATCAATGGCTTCTTCCTTCTCAGTCAGCCTGAAAAGTTACAAGACTCAGTGTTCATAATCCACATTACACTCATAAAACTGTGAGAGGGAACAAAAACAGTGAGGCTCTAACTTTCTGAGCAGATAAGTATATGAAGCCTTTTTCATTGCATCAATCTCAGACTTTTGCTTCAAAGTCCGAGTTTCATCCAAGAACTCCTGGTAGGACTTAGGCCGGTGGCTTAGCCGATGCTCGCTTCGCGTCTTGTTCATTACCGGTATCGCATCTCCGAATTCACCACATTTTGCAGAAGCAGTTCCCCTCTTATTCAGATAGTCATATCCCTCTTCAGAAACAGTAGGAGCAACAGAGTACAGTGCTGGATTATTACGATCATTAAGACCAATCGACGATTCATAGTCATGAGTTGCAACTGAATTATCCAATCCATTGCCTTCTTCAATGTCTTCGAGAAATCCGAGGTTTCTTGCTGACTCAAATGAACTTGAGATGTTCTCGTTGTTCGGAAATCGCTTCGAATTCATGATCTAAAACACACCAAAATTTCATCATTTTCATAAATCAGGAATTAACTAAATTAAACAAAAATTCATAAACAAATTCAAAACATAAGGACCCAGATGAGATAATTATCAACAAAATTCTCAAATAATCACTTTCTTTGATTAATTCTAGAAAATATATAAACAAGACTTAGAATACAGTGATCCAAAAAAACAGACGCAAATAACATAATGAAAATATGAAATGATCATAATTAATCCAATGTACACAATAACAAAACCAAATCCAAGAAAATGAAAACCCCTGATGAAATATTTCTCAGAAATTGTGTAATAAATCTCATAATAATACTCCTTCATTTTAAAAATCAAAGATGCATTTTTCTTCAATTTTTATTCAGTAATCACAATTAACTAATCTAATGACCTCTAAATTAAAATCAATTCCAATTCACAGAAAACCCAGATGAATTATTTATATAAAAAAATTTATTTCTAGTATTTCTAATTCAAAAATCGATCGAAACACAGAGGAACAGAACAACGAAAACAAAGGAAGAGAGAGATTAGGGTAAGAAGGACCTGGAATCTTGCAGGAGAGTAGAAGACAGTATGAGTAGAGGGACGAGTCGGTGAATTGCAGGGAAGAGGAGGTGAATTGTCTGCATCAAAGGAGGAAGGAGGAGAAGGTGGGAGGTCCGCCATTAATGAGCTCACACTCCAAGTTTTGTTGCTTAAGTTTGACGCTTTGTTGAGCTTCTTGCTTCCAGAAAGTTCTTCATCAACTTGAGATTGAAGGGTTTTTGTGTGACTATGATGGTGATGATGACGACTGTTCATCTTCTTGGTTCTGGAATTCTTGGATGCAGGAGAGATTAATTCCTCAGTTTTTGCTGTCATCTTCAACTCTGTTTTTCTGGGAATTTAGAGAGTGGTTCGACCGTTCAAGGGATGTGTAACAGAAATCTTGGCGGGTAAATATAAAAGTTTGAAGGAGAGAGAGAGAGAGAGAGAGATGGGGGAAAGGAGGTTGCGAACTGAAATTAGGACTCTCTAAATATCATTAATTGACATTTGTTGAAATGTGAATTTGAGATGGCATTACATCGTAATTTCCTTTACTTTGAGAAGGATTTCATGATTTAATGTGTCGGACAAACACTTTAAAATTGCAAAAATTCATATGAAATGCATGTATGTTAATGCCCATTTTTTTATATCGAAATTCTAACACGTTCTTCTTATTTTCTTTATGACAATTAATCAACCGAATGTGTTGAATCAATTCATTACTAAAACAAATAGTTTGAAATGTAATTGTAGCTATATATGGGTGTTTGAACATTGTAATCTAGCTAATATTGTATATTGTATTTGTAGCTATATATGTCTTATTTCCTCACCAAATTCAAAATTATCCAAAATGACTAAATTTTGAAAATAATACAATATTTTTGAGCTATTTATAAAAAAAATTATGAAATTGAAATAAATGTATTAGTGCTTCTTAATGTCATACGAGAGGGATCCAAAGAAAATAGAGAAGAAAGAAGATTTGGATAGTATGAATAAGACTTAAATAGAGACACCATTTTTCAATGCATAATATTCATTATTTAAAAGCCTTAAAAATGAGTTCATGACCCAAAGTTTTGGAAATAAATTGAAATATGTGTTTAGAGTCAAAGTTAATGATTTCAATCAAACATAGGGTCTAATATGACTGTATAAGACTTTTGGTAATCAAGGTGTTCCTCTAGCAGCTACAATTTCTCCAAAATGACCAAATTTTGCAGGTTATACTTCATTTTTGAGATATTTTCGAAAAAATTTTAAAATTAAAATTAGAGGTACATGATACTTTCAAAGGCCATAAGAGGAGCTTTGAAACAGTTTCATACCTTATATTCGATCAACAAAGAACCTAAAAATAAATTTAAGACCCAATTTTGAAACAAAACGTTGTTATCTAGAGTCAAAAAAATATGGTTCTAGTAGGATAGATATGACCTTATAAGATGACTCACGAGAAGCATATCACTATGTTAGAAATTATAAAAAATGACCAAATATAAAAGGTTATTTATACACCTATTTTGAGTTCTTTTCGAAACTTTTCTAAAATTAAAATAAAAGTGCATGATACTTTATTGGGTCATACAAGAAGATTTGGAACAGTTCAATACATTATATCTAGTCTTCAAACCCTAAAACAAGTTTATGACTCATTTTTAGGAGTTTTTGGAGATAGGTTGAAATGATAATTTAAATTCAATATAGATAGTTTCAAATACTCCTAAAATCTAAATATTAAGATATTTCCTCACCAAATTCAAAATGTCCTATATAGCTATATATTAAAGAATATTGAACATTATATTTAAGATATTTTTTATAAATTCAAAATCAAAATAAATTTATATTATATGAGGAGATTTGGAATATTCAATACTTTATATTCGGTCTTCAAATGACCTAAATACGAGTTAAAGTCCTAATTAAAGAGTAAAAAAATATTATTCTAATCATCTCTAGGGCCTAATATAATCTTAAAGATCCATGATAAGCATATCAATGTATTAACTTGTACCCAAATTGTCAAAAATAAACATATTTTGAAGGCAATTTCCAAACTATCTTTAAAAAAAAATCCAAAATAATGAAGGTATGGTATGTTTTATAAGGTCATATGAGAAGGTTTTGAACTTATTCACACTTCAAAAACCTTAAAAACACGTTTAAGACCGATTGTTAGAGTTTTAAAATCAGTTGAAATAGGTTATTAGAGTCAAATTATATGGTTTTAATAAACCCTAAGGTATAATATGATCCTATAGGACCTTTGGTAAGAATACCAAGATATTTAGTCGTACGTTATGAAATTGTCTAAAAATGGTTTAATTTGGAAGGTTCAAAATTGTTCAATAAATACACATATCTTAAAAAATGAGTTTATGACTCAATTATAAGTGTTTAAAAATTAGTATAATTGGATATTTAGTGCCAAATTAGTTGATAAAACCTAGGGTATAAGATTACCCTATAACAATTATAACACCTTTGATAAGAATATCAAGATGTTTAATCACAAAATAGATATAATTTTGAAGGTTCAAAATCATTCAATAAACTTATAAAGTGTTTTTTTTAACAATGAACCTATAAAGTTTGAAATTGTCCAAATCCCTTTAAAATGAGCTTAAAACCCAATTATAGGATTTTTAAAATCAGTTGATATGAGTACGTGTTAGTCAAATTAGATAGTTTTTTTATCTATTATTTTAGTTTGAAAGTTTTTAAAGGTATGAAATGACATACATGCAATTATTTAGGAAATTAACAATTTAATTTACAAATTTCATATAATATGACATTTGGTCCGTAGAATGAAGATAAAAGACTTAAAGTTGACCATATTAGGAGATTAAAAAGCATTCACATATAGTGGGGGAAAAAAGCATGTTCAATATACAGGTCTCAAAACAAATATCATATAATTAGAATAATGTTGATACATCCATAACAACATACATACGTTGATGTGTTTTAGACATACAAGTTCAAATCGGTAAATTTAAAAAACTAAAAAGCCTAATGGAATGCATCAAATTGTCAATTGTCACGTTGATGATGTATTTAAACTCATTATATAACAAAAATTGAATACAAATCTGAGAGAAAATGCCAACTGCCTTTCAAATTTGCTTACCTCAAACTTCCCCGTAAAACCCTTCCTTTTCTATTTGTGGGATACTCCACAAAACAAATGTTACTTTTTTAGTCAACGGTTTGAATTGCACTACATATGGTGGGGGGGACAGAGTATTCTGAAGTTTTAATAGACGTTCAATCATTCAGGATATCGAGGAATCCATTGGAAAAGAAAAGGAAGCAGTTAATTATGATCAGATGACGCCAAGTAATCAACAGTAAGTAAGTTTGAAAATTTGATATGTTAAACACTAATCTCTCTGCTTTGATACAAGTAGGCCATCATGTTTCCTAAAAGTCTGCCGTAGAATTCCATTTTAGTGGTCGAAGCAAAATACAACAAAAAAAATGAAAAGCTGTCTATCATCGAGAGCCAACCAACAACTCTTTAAGCATTCTTAGGCTTTGCTTCAGTCTTTCCTCACCAACCAGAGCTTACCCACAACGTGAAGCATAGCAACAAATGCAATGAACCCGATGCTCATCATAAGAACAACATTTGGAGAGATCTTCAAACCAGGAGCATCATCTGTGTAAAATTGCAGCATAGTTCCAGAAGCCCCTCCAGCTGCTCCACCACTTGTTGTCCTCCTTCTGCGAAGACTAGCCGCTGCAGCTGCACTTCCTCTTGGGGGAGCTGTTCCTGTTGCCATATCTGCAAAGAGCATATCACATTAGGCCTCGAGTACGTTACACTCACAAATACAAAGGAATTACACTTGATCAACAAACAGAACCAGTAAATCATGGGTCAGAGTCATAAATTTCACCAAAACAATTGAAAACCATTATGATGGACAACTTAATATACAACTCTAAGCAACAAGCTGAAAGATGAAATGAAATTATCCTCAATAGATGAGCAAACCATGTGAAATCAGCAGTTACATCTCGAAACAGATAACTCTTTTTCAAGACCCTCTTTCAGGGTTTATAAAATATATACTTCTTTTCCTCGTGACAATACCCAAGCTCAAGGTTCAAAGCTAAGTGGAAACTTGATGTCTGCTTCCCATGTACCCCAAGTACTCTTTCTAATACACAGGATTAGACAGGGATTGAAGTGAATAAGGGGGAGAAATGGGGTTTTGACAAAGCCATAAACAACCATTCAACCAACAATATAATTGATCTATACAGCCTTTGCTCGAAAGTAAAACATGATAAAATAAAGGGGTATAGTTTACCAAAGTACAGGGATATACCAACACCGCTAAGAACAATACCGATCCCCAGACAAGAAAAAGAACCAACTAGAAACAGCAAACATGCAATCACTCAGTTTTGTAAAGAGGAGGTATCAGACTAATCCTTCTAGTACTTGAATATAAACTACCACAGATCTGTCATTCAACTGTTTCTAAAGCTCTTGACTCACAAAAATCTTGCTTACAATGTGCAAATTCATCAAATTACAAACATAGCAGTGAACAGTTTTCTGAAAACACTGCAAGCTTCAATTATTCAAGATATCCTTGCTAAATATGCCAGAAACATAACCACCTAAGTGCCAAAGCAGTAAAAGCATAAAATGGAACTGCATTTCAACTAGCTAACTCCATAGCCACCACATGCTGAAAACCATCTATATACTTAAGGACAAGGAATTGAATTCAGTCAACATGCAATGCAAATCAAATGGTGCTAGCCATAAGTTCTATATGCATACTATTGCAAAGTCGCTTCAATTAAGCTCCCACCTACATCTGTTAGGAAAAGGTCAGACATTTGTAACCTAACTTATACTATCTGTACAATTGCAAGGTGTCGGTATATTATGTTAACACAGAGATGATATACATATCAGATTGTCTAATATAGAACTAAACGATTGGCCAAAGATGAATTTGTATCACCTTTCACCCCCTCTTTACTTTGATCTCAAAAGAATGCACAGTCCAATCAAGACGAAGGCTACCAAACACGGATCACAGCACAAACGAAAAAACCAACTGGGCTACCCACCCTCTTAGATGACAGATAACCCAAATACATAGAACTCTTACACTGTTATACACAAATTCAAGGTTCCAAACAATCAAACAATACACTAAAATACATAGTAGTAAATTTTGACAAAGCTAACACACTAACGCCACATTGTTATATCCAAGAGAGCCTCTAGTTCAATACATACATATTCTAAAATCAGCTAAAATTACTCAACCCATGCCACAATTCAAAGCAATCAAAGATTTCACCTTTCATGATCAGCAAATAATATCACGAAATGCTAAAGGGGCATATCACATCCAAGCAATCACCAAACTTAAACGCCAAAACCAATCAAACAGATGGCAACCTCTATCAAATCATTAAAAAAAAAAAAATTAACAAGAAATCAATCAAATTTAACAAAAGTTACAGTTTTAGCAATCAATCCCACCTAGATCTAACCCCTTCAATATCTAATTTGACAAATCTCAGAGACCCCATCTTTCCTAAGAATCCAAAAACGGGTCTGAATCTTTAGAATAACGAGTTCGGGTTTTTTAAATTAATGGGTTTTGCAATCGGATCTGATTCATGCAGCCAAAATTAACCCCAAAATAAAACAATTCAATCAAACAAAAGATAAATAAAAAAGAATGGATGAATTTGAATGAGCAAAATCACTTGAAATAGAGAATAATTACCAGAATTCTTTGGGGATGATGAGTTGAAAAAGTTGGAGACTTTTCGGAGAGCTCAAAATTTTTTTTACTTTGAGAATTGTGAGGAATTTGCTTTGTTATTTATATTTATAGAGGTTGAGTGTATCGAAAGCCTCCACATAAACTTTACCAATCTCTCGATGCCAACTAGGAAAAGGTGGGCCCAACGAGTCCTATTTTGCTTCAACTAAAACTCTGGTTAAAAAATTGGTGTATAAAATAAATGTCCGAGTTTCACATCAGTGAGAGGAAAAAAAATCACGGGTGAGGGAAAATAAAATCACACACTAGGCGAGGGTTTTAAGGGTGAACAGTAAATGGTTGTGGGCCCCATCATTGAGCTTCACATCTCTTATATTTATAAAATTTCAACTTCTTATATTATTATTATTATTATTATTATTTATGATTATTATTATTAAATTAAAATATATTAAAATTAAATTATCAACTTCTTATATTATTATTATTATTATTAAAATTTAAGCGTAATATATTTTTTCAAATTATACAAAAATTATTAAATTATTAAATTAAAATATAAATCGTAATTAAAAAATAAAATATTATTAATTTTAAGCCATTTTAATTGTATTGAAAGTTATGTAGCATAAACATTATTAAAAAAAACTAAAGAGAAAATAAATAAGATGATGTGTATTATGAGAAAATAGTGGAGGAAAGAGTGATGAAGAGTTTTTTTTAAAGCATTGTTGTGGTAAAAAAAACCCTCTTATGAGAGGAATTGAATGGGAAGAGTGAGAAAGTGGATAGAGAGAGATTGAGAAGTTTTTTTTTACTCACTAATGTAAATGGTCTTACGAGTAGATAAACTTAAACGATTACAGAATACTCCTACGACTATCATGCTTTATAAAACCAAATACATTGTTTGCTTCAATTTTGTTTTGACTTTTGTCCCTTTGAATTAGTCCCATACTATAATTAGTCATAGGAACCACAATTTCACAATCTTATCTTTTATATGTAATCTCCCTAATTTTACTCTCATTAGTTTGGCCCATAACCTAGTGATTCAAGTTAGAAACTATGGATAGAGTCTTTCCTGCTTTCTTTTATCAGTTGAAAAAAAAAAGCTTTGCTCAACTTAATATTTTTAAAAATAACTTCATCCATATGGTGCAAATAAAAAGGAATAGAGGGAATTTAAGGCAACAATTAGTGCAAAACATTTTCAGATGATTATAAAAGACATTCAATATCTCAAAATCGATTTTTGATAATTTTTCAAAATAACTTAATAAAAATGCATTTTAACCTTCAAAAAAATTTGGTCATTTCGAATAATTTTGAATCCAACACCTAAATATATTTCTCATGAATCTTAAAGGGTCAAATAAAACCCTACGACTGCTTGAAATTATCCACTCAATTTCTAAACAATTATTTCAACCGATTTTGGAAAATCCTACAATTTAGTTTGAACACTTTTTCATGCCTTTAGAGATCGAAATAAGGCAACAATTGTCTCAAAATCTTTATAAATCAAGTATAACATAATAATTGGTTCAAAACATCTTTAAACTACCCTAAGAGGTATATTATATTTTCAATTCAAACTTTAAACACTTTTTAGCGGAAATTATGCATTATAACCATCTAAAATTCGTGAGTACTAACAATTTCAAACCTTGTGAAAAAAACACCTTGATATGCTTCCCACAAATCTTATAGTTATGGTATGCCCAGCAAGTGGTTAAATCACCTATGTTGACACTAAGTATCCAATCAACCAATTTTCGAAATTCCAACAATTGGATCTTATTCCATCAAGCCTATGGAGGCCATATATAAGATGATAATTGGTTGTAAATCTTCTTACAAGACACTATGAGATAGTAAAAATCATAAGTTTTATTTCTTGGCATGTCACATAGTTTTAGACCCGATGAAATATTACCTTAATTCTTAGGAGATGGCGAAGGAGTCAAATTACAACCTAAAAAACCCTGGGTCAAATTTGAACCCTTACTCAAATTGATTTTAAGTTTCCAGAATCATATTTGGACAACTTAGACTTCAAACAATTAATTAAGCCAATTCATTTTGCTTTTGAAGTAACTTACTAATCCACGAAAAAAAAAACATTAGAAAAGGTTCAATTTGTAAATATCAATTTAAGATGGTAAAATAACAAAATAGGGGAAGAAATCAAGGCCTTTGCTTTCTAATCCATATTAATCAGCAGTTATTTGCAGTTCGGATGTCCTTATTTAGATGCATGCAGATAGGGCTAATGGCAGTGAGCCTAACCCTGCAGGCAACTGTCTGATCAATTACAAGAAAAAGTGGGATGAAGAATTTTGCGGAAATCCAATTTTTATTTGCTTGAAGGATGTGGGAAGATCAGCTATGCAAAATCTCCTTCCTTGGCTGACACTAATACCAAAACTTCACTCAATGACAAAAAAAATTGCGTAATTCCATTCTTTCTTGTTGCAAAGAAGCAACTCAGTTTTACAAGTTCTCAATCGAAGATCTGAACAGGGGGGGTAAAGAAGTATCAAATGCTTAATGCAGCCTTCCAATACTTGCACGAGCTTCGCAAACTTGCAGAACCTCTTTCTGAAACACAAACATCAAAGTTTCCATGTTGGTGCGTGTAAGCATTGTAAATCATCTCAGGAACCGTGACTCTTTAGATTACGATCCAAGTACTTCAGTCCAAGGTATGCCTGGTGCAACAATAATGCCTACATAGAGAAATGCAAACAGATCTGTAACAAATGAGGTGCGACCAGAAATCTACCTACAAAGGTAGAAATTTTATCTTTAAAAAAGCCTAGCAGAGCATTCAAAGCATAAAGATTGGAACCAATAAAAAAACATTCTACACCAATTAGGGAATACTAACTTACAATGAACGGCAAACTGCTAGGACCATTACACCATTTTTACCACAACAATATTTCTTCCAAATAGAAGATAAATTGATAGGAAAATAAAAGGTCCAAAATTAACCCTAAATGTAGGGATAAACATCCGGCCAAAACTTCATTTTTGTTCTTAAAAAATCATCCAGTCCATTGAAGTACCAACTGATGAACAAAAGATTTCTGTTTCAACTGTAACAAGTATCAGTCAGCAACCACATTACAGACAATTTTTTTATTTTTTTTGTAACAAAGCCAAAAAGGAACATTCCAAATTTGTTCAACAACAAGAAAAACTACATAAACAATTAAATCGACATCAGATAGGACCAGAACCACCATCAAGCTGGTCTCAGTGAGCTCTTCAAACTAGCTCTATAAAAAAACGGTATTTTGCATCACAAGTTTGAAACTAGAAAATTCAAGCACGCACCAGGCAGGTATATAAAATCCAATGCTACAAGCTACATCAACAATCCTTCATAATTTCTGAATTTTTCCATGACTTGCCAATGTGAAGTTAATCACGATCAATCCAAAAGTTATTTCAGGATTCTACAAGGCATGCTTTAAAGAGCTTACGTAAAGAAAGTAGTAAGAGAGCAATCCTTTCCATTTAAGAATGAGTAAATGAATGTGTATACCTAAACAAGAGACAGGAGACAATTGTTTCAGGGGGCAAAGAAAACAACCTTTTCTTTTTCAACATACACGGAATATGCCACAGGAAAAACAAAATAAAGGCCACATAAAGTCAAGAACCTTTGTTATAGGTTTTTTCTGCAATCTGTTTCTATCCTATTCAGCTCCACAAGTCCACAATAAACTAATATTCACATGGATGGCATGCATCCTTAACAACATTTTCAGTAACTGGTAGTTATGTTTCAAAAGGAAACAATATGACAGAACATTTACCTCGGTTAGGGGAAGAATGGGGTACCAATGGTAACTGTAGCCAAATTTTAAGCAACTATGTCATGTATGCAACTTTGCAAAGCTCCAGGGTCATGAAAAACAGCATGCGGGGAATTTCTTTAGACCAGTACTACCAATCAACTATTTCAACCACAAAACTAAAGAAGATCGTAAATAACTTTGCTACATTTTTAATTATAATACAAGAGACAGAATCATGCTTATTGAAAAAACAATAATAAAATGGACCCCAACATACAGTTTGGGGTCAAGAGGAGTAGTATATACAAATGTTAACAATGGCTCTCTAGGCAGCCTCCAGATAGCCAATCACTTTCTCTTGTCCACCATGGTGACCATCTGGAAAAAAAAAAATCAAATGAGCTAGTCAAAGAATATTCACTATGAAAATTAACATGCATAATGTAGAACCTAAGTAAACTTTTAAGAGTGGCTGTCTGAGACAGTTGGGTGGCAAATAATCTCACCACCATGTTATAAGTTCAGCCCTCATACCCTCTTGAAAAATCTACTGCCCTTCTTTCCCACACTGGTGCCAGCAAGACTTGAAGCAAGTAGAGATTTGGAATCTGGCCTCCACTTCAATTCTTTCAAGACAGAAAATAAAGAGGCCATTTCTGGAGTAATTTCAGAATCTTTTATACTATTACATGACACCACTTTGAGCGTTTGGAGCTCGGTCCAAGTATGAATCACTGAGTCCAAAACTTCTGTTGTCAATAAGGAGCATCCTTCCAAAGACAGAGACTTCACCCTCCTACAAAGAACTATATCAGCTACCATAAATGCTAAGGTTCATACAGTCTCACCTAAAACCACCAAATACCACTAGCCCCAATTGGATGTATACATGATTAATTTGACAACAACAAAATTTGTTTTCCATCCAATCCCACTAAACAGTGACACAAGCGAATACCAAAGTAAAATGGAAGCCCAAAAAAGAAAATGGGCACAGCATCATCAAGTAGGTTCAGCTTCTATGTTCAGACAGACCAATCGAGATCAGAGCATTAACCACACCAATCACATTTAAGAAGAAAAAAGATATTAAACTGGTACAGTCTGCAAGGTTAAGATACCAACAAGTTTACCCCCCCCCCCCCCCCCCCCCCCCCCCCCCCCACACACACACACACACACACAGAAAGAGTAATCTTCTAAACCACTTCAGTTGCACGAACTTGAGTTACCATTTTCCTCTACCTTTCCAATCAAGTAAATTTTATTTTAATGTGAATTCTATGTATATAATATCTTATCTGTCACCACTTCTCTTCCCTACTCTCATAATCTCTCTCCTTCATTCCTCAAACAACTCAAAGCAACCCAAGTATGTCCCCAAACAGAAAATCTAACTCACTTTGAGCTAAGCCCCTTTCTTCATTTTACTCCCCATCTTGAACGGAATTAACTTAAATATACATCAAACCCTCTGTATACCCCCTCCCCAGAAGGTCAAATTTATGTAGGCCTCAATGTTGATCAATCAAACAATAGTAAAAAAAAAGGCGTTTCAGAAAGTAGATAGTAGTAATAGCAGATAGTGTAAATTTATTAGTCACAGAATGAGTAGCTGTACAACAGAAAAATCTGAACATGCCCAAAAAAAATCGTTACGTAGACAATAAAGCTTCAATCAGTACAAGTATGTTCCAAACCTAGTTTATCTTTGAACTGAAGTAGTCATGTAAAAATGTACGCTGCACAACTGATATAGTCACATTAATGTTCAAATGTCGAGTGTGACATAAATACTGAAGTTTATCTTCGGACTGAAGAAGTCAAGGCCATATTCATTACTCAACTAATATAACTACATTCATGTTCAAATGCTGAGTGTGACATGACTACATGTGATAGTTTCCCAATCCCTACATTATTAATATGCTGACATTGTCTCTATTCTAAAATTTTAGATAAAACAACCATATACAGAACAGTGATCTTTTAAGTCCAACCGCATCTACAGAAAGTATAGATGATAAACTAGCATGCAATATCCTATCCAATAATCTACTCAACCAATCTTCAAAGTAATAAACTTATGCAATAGAAACGTACTTAAAGTCGATAGACCAATCTCGTACCTACAGATAGCAGCATGACGAAATGTGTCATCCTCCAGTCCCCAACAGTCAAGAAACGAAATCTCTCTGATTGATTTACACACCAAGGACAAAGCTTTCATACTCCCTTTATCCCGAACTTGGCACCGCTCCAAGTACAACTCCTCAAGTGTCGGGCAAGACCCCAAATGCTCGTCCGGACCGGGGCAAGTATCAATACTCTCACAAGACTGAAACTTCAAGGTCTTCAAATTGCTACAAAACGAAAGCGCCGCCAGCCAACCACCATCCATCTTATGACCACAAAGTGTTAACTCTTCCAACATCTGACAGCATTGCCCAATCGCCTTAATCCCGTCATAGCTACCCTCACACCCACTAAGCTCGAGCTTCATTAACCTCCTACAACCCTGAGCTACCATTGTTAACCCGATATCCGTAACAACATAATCATACAAACCATCAACACTACCCACCAGTTTAAGTATCTGCAAGTTCTTAAACCCGGAAATTGCGCTCAACGACATGTCCTCACAACAATATACCTCCAATTCTTGTAGAATCAAACACTTCTGAGCTAGATAACCTAACCCCTTCTCACTAGCATTAACCAACACTAATTTGCTCAAGTTAGGATACGCATTAGCTAACATTTTAAGCCCTCTATCAATCAACCCAGACCCTAAAATCCCATCCCTACCAATCAAACTACCACTCACAATCTCCGAATCGATGTTTATCGAAACCAATCGATACGACATCAATATCCCAGAACTCCAACAAGTTCTGAAACAAGCTGGACCAAGATTAACCTCACTCAAATTCGGAAACCGACCCATTAATCGACCCGATTCAAGGAACTCCCAATCAAACAGTGTAATTGATCGGATTAGCTTCCCTTGAATCACACTCCATCTCTTGCAAACCAATGAATTCGAGAAATCTTGCGTAATAGACACCTTTGATAGGATCAAACTCAGCAATTCATCGGAGAGTAGGCAAAAGGGGTCGCCCCCCAAAATCAAATTCTTGGAATTCGTGTTGGAATTTCTGTGCGCCGCTTGTTGAAGCCGCTGCATTTTGAAGATTGCGTTCTTCACTTGCTGATCTTTGAACCATAGCTCAGGTAAGCTCGGTCTTCGCTTCCTCGGCGTATCGCCAGGGTTAGGGCTTTTGAGATTATCGTCGATTGCCGCCATTATCAAGGGAATTTAATTACTGGTTTTTCTGGGTTTGTTGAGAATGTGTGATCGAAAGATTGAAATGAAGATCCCCAAACTTCTTGTTAAATTTATCGGAGATTATGGGTTGTTACTTCTATCTCAAACTTTCTCTCTCATCCTCTGGCTTCCTTAACAAACGGACACTTATTGATTGTGGATTTTAATCTGTTTTATCTGAAATTTGTAATTTTGAATTTAATTTTTGTAGTTTTCTAAAGGTGGGGTTATCCAGTGTATACGAGTCCAGGTTGAAATATTGTTCTTCATTTCTTTATGATATTGGAATGATTACGGTTGGTAGTTTTTTTTTTTCCTGATTTTAATTTATTTTGATTGAAATTATTAATCCTATCTAGAGCAAATGAGCAATGTATAATGAGATTCCATCAAATCCTTTAATTTATCCAAAAGTATAGGATTTTTTTAATTTCAAAAATAAAACTCCTTATTTTGTCAAGTATAGTAAAAAAAAATGTGTACACACAAAATAACCCATGGAATAAGCATAAGATATCTTAATTTGTCATGCATCATAAAAAAAAATAGTATATACCCAAAGCTTGTAAAAGTATGAATTTAATACATTTTTAGCAACTACTTTAGGCTAAAAGTTTGATAACTAACATTAAAATTAAATTGCATCTTGGACAATCTATTGTACAATAAGTAAAGTTGAAAACATATAGCAATTAATGGAAAATATAATATAAGTATAAAGTCATATAAGTATTCTAAATATAATTTACAAATACAATTAGACCATATATATTTATTCCACTATATTTGTACAAACATTTAATTTTATGAAAAAATTGGATTACATAAATAAAAGCAATATTACTACCCATTAGATCTACTATTGGAATTCATAACTTTTTTCATAATATGCAAAAATATAATTAAAGGAATCAGATTAAAATTATAAACATAATACAATTACCTAGAAAAAGAAGAGTGAAGTTATTGTTTTCTCTAAACAAAGCACGGTTGCAATAAAAAATATGAGAGGTTTTCATTCTTCACATTAACTATGAAGCATCGATTTCTTCAATTCCATCTGCTCGCCGGAAATAGATTAGTCAATTTCATTAGCTTTGTTAATAATGGAGTAGTGCTTGGAAGAGGCATTTCGGCAATGGTGATGGCGCGCTACTCCCTAATTTTGAAAACAATATTTTTCTAGACAAATATTATGTCTGGTATTGAAAATTTTTAATTGTTTATGTTAACGAGAGATAAAATGGTCGAATCATGTTAAAAGTTCAAGCAATTTTGTATACGTTGTTTAGTGAAAATCCGAGGCTACATGAACCACCACAATGAAGTCATGAGTCATGGTAATACTAAATATGCAGGGTATTATTTATCGGTTAAGGGTTTAAAGATATAGAATGCGAAGTCATACTACGGTAAAGGCTTAGGACAGCTGAGAATTTGGAATCAAAGAGTGAAGTCTCATTGCTTACGTAAAGGTTCGAAAATCAATTTTGCTTACAACTGAATGACATATTGGTTACGACAATGTATTCAGTAAAACGTAAAGGAGACCCTTCTAAAATGGGCAAGCATTGCATAGAATCCCTAAACTTGCGCACTCGATCACACACTCACCCACTGAGTCGTCAGTCATCCTCACTCACTGATTCGCACACAAAATGGCATTTTATACAAAACAATCTAAAGAAAGCACAAAAATCTATGAACTTCTTGCTTAGATACGTAGTGATGCAAAACTTACAAAGCTAAAACTCATCATTTGAAGCCTAAAATTCTACATTATCGACTGCATTCCTAGAAGCCCATTCTACAGCCAATAACAAGGCTTTCCGTAAACCAAAAAAACCATATATTATACAAACCCAATAAGCCCAAATAAAAAAATAAAGGCCCAAATATTGATGATAGCAATATTGATATTTTCTTATAATACATTTTTATTGCGTGGACTCAAATTATACACGCTGTCACCTATTTCCACAGTTGAGTGGATGTATCTGACTTATGCCTCGGAATAAGTAAATCTTGTACCACCTCGTTGCATTGCTATATATCCGGAATAACGTAGGTACATTACCTGGATCTTTACTAGCAACGAAAATACTATGAACCTAAATCACTGCGTTCCTACTTGGAATAATTTGGAAGATGTTGATGACCCTATTTCACCATCTCCACATCCTCCGCCGCCACCATCGAATCCACCGCTCTCGAGAGCTCTCCCTTCACAATCTCCGACCAACTCCTTATCCGGTGGTCCTGTTGATACCTCTATGTTCGTCTTCAATCTCTCTAGTCAGCTTATTTTATAAATCATCATTTTTACTTGTGCTTGTAATTTATTCATTACTTCTAGTCTTATTTATCACACTCTTGTTAACACATTCACTTAATGACTACCGCATACGGCCACTTTTCTTATTACTTAGCCACTTTCTTATGATGCATGCTAATTAAGGTGATGATTGCTATTAATTATTCATTAATCAATTAATTTACTACATGTTTAACTATTGAATCTTAAAGCATGAAGTTTAAAGTTTCTATTCTAAAATGTAATTATAGAATATTGAATGATGATATCAGGCTAGATTATGAAATGGCCGAGCTTGCTTGGGAAAATGGTCAACTAACAATGCATGGCTTAGGCCTACCGCGGGTACCAAGCAAATCCAACCTAGCCGACGTGGCATGGACCGACAAACCCTCCCCACGCGCCAACGGCATGCTTGAGTCCATTGTAAACCAAGCTTACCACAACCACAAACCGACGTCGTCTACGTTACACAAGGGCGCGTGCGATCAAGACGACGATGACGCCGTTCCATGGTATGGGCCCAAGACCCCAACTCCGATTCCTGTATTCGACGCGCTTGTTCCAAATAACAACATGGTGGGTTGCTCAACACGCGTGAGCTCGTGCAGTGCGGCGGCGCGTGTTCCACTGGGTTCTGGTTGGAGCGTGAGCGTGAGCGCGTCGGAGAGTAAAAAAAGGAAGCGACAAGCAGAGGACACGAGTGAGCAGTTGAGAAGTATGAACAATAATAACGGCTTTACATCCACGTCAATGGAGCCGGCGTCGCCGGATAATACCAAGTCTTTCACCGTTGACGACCATGACTCGGTCTGTCATAGTGGGTCTCAGGTAACTTACGAATTCATTCTTCACTCTGTCCTTTTACGGAGGTTATCATTGCATGACAGTGATATAAATATTATTATACGTACATATTTGGCCATAGCAATTGCCTATATTTTTCCTTTTCGGTTTGATAATATTCCTTTTTTGGAAAAAATAAGGCTAGAAGTTTGATGTTATACATCAACAGTACATGTGCTATGATTTTCATAAGCCAAGGGAGTAAATCATATTAAGTTGATGGACGTATAATCCCAAGTGCATTGTAAGTGATCGAGTATGGTCTTTTGATAGGAATAAAAAATGACTGAATGTCAAGTAAAAAAGAGTAATCTCATAGACTTACAATTCTTTATCTTCGTTTGGTAGTGATATCGAGTAGTCCATGTTAATTAGTAGTATTCCTTGGTGTGAAGAATCTCACTTGTCCGATAGCTAGGACAAATAACAAATTTTATTCTAGCTTATGCGTTATGCCCCATCCTAGGTCACCATTTTGGAAAGTATTTTAAAAAGTATTTTTTTCCAAAGTATTTTGAAAAAGGGCCTCATACTCAGCCCCTGTATATAAATCACCGTCGCCGACAACGGTTTCACTTGGATATGTGAGTTGTCCCAAATTTAAATGAAACCGCTAACCTTGTTCTTAGTTTTTTATATAAACTACTGTCGTCAACAAGGATTTCACTTGGATATATGTGAGTTGGCCAAAATTTGGGAATAATGGGTTAAAAAATCATTTAAAAGAAACCAGACACTTGTTTTGATATGGGCCACGAGTTTTTGCCCATTTGAATCTCTCTTTGTTCTTCGCTGCTAGCGGTTTTACTTGGGCCAAATTATCAAATTTGGTCCTACTCATATAATGTATTAAAACCACGGGTAGAAATTGAGCACGAGGTCATTTTTCGAAATGTTTTGCTAAGAAGGTAATATTTTGAATTTTAAAAAAAAAAAAGAAATTTAAAATGAACCATCATCTCATAAAAATCAAACAAAAAGTATTATTTTGCAAAATATTTATATCTTGTGTTGCATATTAGGTCGACTATAAATATCTGTCATCTCTATATTGTTCATGATATTGAGCCTTTATTAGGGTTAGTAATCATATGAAAGCAAGAAGCAACCGTGTTCAGTGACTTCAGTCCATGTTACGAGTATGTACATCTTTTTCTTTCTTTGTTTCTTTTACAAAAAATGTTATCCCAAAATCATAATTACATTCAATATAACATCCTCATCCCACGAAGGCTAATCCAATTTGAATGGCCAGCAGTTCCATACATTTAATAGCGGTACGCTCTTATCAAACAGCTCATAATAGCTCTTAGTAGTGAACCGCGCGCTATTATTTGACGACATATAACAACGCCTAGTTGTAACTTGTGAACCGCAATTATACGACGAAATATAACAGAGCCTAGTCGTGAACCGATGTTACATGCAGAGTAAAAACAAAAAATTAAGAAAAGACAGCTGCTAGTAGCAGAAGCGCTATCCTTTTTGGCACAGTGAAGTGGCCACACAAGTTTGAATGTCTATGTTTTTGTTTATATGTTATTAAAAAACATTAAAAGTTAATCTCTTAAAAACATAATTTAAGGTTAATCCAAACACATTATAACAGTGAAATTTGTAGTTTATATAAATAATAAGAAACATATGGTGAAACTAAGCACGTGAATAGTGCATAATTAGTAGTTAAAGGGAAGGGGGTAGGTGTAGCTTAGCAGTGTAGGTCATAATTTGAGCTCCATTCCCTTAATGTGATGATTCTCGATTCTCATGTTGAGGATTAGTCCTTGAAAACAATGTCTACCTTTGGAAGGAACAAGTGTTCTCACATTCTGATTCCACTACACAGAGGGAAAGGCGCAGTAAGGAGGAGAAGAATCAGAAGCAAGGCACCGCAAAATCAGCTGTTTCTATAAAGAGGAGCAGGGCTGCTGCTGTTCATAACCAATCTGAAAGAGTATGTGCTTTCCTTGCCTGCTGCTTCTTTTATGTTTCTTCACTTAAATAAAATAAGCTACGTTTATACTTCATATATCAAATTGGTTTTTGATTATATATAATATCCACCTTTATTAATTAGGTCATGACTGGGAAATTATTCCTATAATTAGTATATATATAATATGCTATTAATAGTTCATTAAGAATTGCTTTATTTAATTAGTTCTTTTTACATATGTGTGACTTTATTCTTAAAGTTGTTATTTGTAATCATGCATGTATTGCTAGTTGAGTTCTTTTTTAATATGCACTCATCTCCGTGACTCTATTCTCACAATTTGACTACTACATCTCATCATATTTTGTAAACTTGTCCATTTCAGAATATTTGACATATATTTATATATTTGATATGATTCCCAGAAAAGAAGAGATAAGATCAATCAAAGGATGAAAACGTTGCAAAAGTTGGTTCCTAATTCAAACAAGGTACATATGTAATTATGATTAATGATTATTTTTGTATGTTTTAAGATGTAACCTCATGGAATATTGATTGTTTATTAGATTGATTGAGAGTGATTATATTCAATATAGCTAAGTAACCCCTCAAATTTACCTAAGAAAATAAAGCTTCTTTGTTCCTGACAAATTTACCCTGTAGTTTAAAGAATCTATCGATTGATTGGCAAGGGGTATATGTCCCCCACGCATTGTAGGAGCCTTTTTTTTTTTTTTTGGTCCTAAGCTAGCAATTATCTACAATTCGAACTAGTATAATTATGTACCCTGTAACAAAGAAGAATAGGGTTCTATACTAACGATGAATTTCAACACTCGTTTAGTACTCACTATATTCTTCTATTTCATAAGGGTGATAGGCCAAGTTGAATAAATCAGTAATTTTATTGGGGAAGTGAGAGACAATTGGTTGTTGAATAAGGATGCTAGATTTAGCCTAATGAAAAAGTCTTATTTAAATCACTAGTGGCAGTAAATCATGCACAAACAAGATTACTGGTATTGGGGGTGGTATATAAAGAAATCCACTCCCATGCCTAAATTAGAACACTACTTAAGATTAGTGTATATGTGTTCAGGAGTGAACGTACCTTTATATGGGTTATAAATATAGTATTTATACCCCACTATTAGGTTAAGTGGAGATTAAATTCATCATTGGATATTGACCACTATGTTGGATTAACATCACTTAAAGTCACTGGGCTTGACCCTACAACTCATTACCATGTGATGAATAAGCTTCTTAACGAGATTGCAAGTTTTAGGCTCTTAGCAGGCTCAAGAAGGTCTCCAGCCTAAGCCCCAATTAGAAGACCCAATAGCAAATCTAGCACCAAGTACTTTTTGTTGTAATAAGGAGATGGAGAAGATTCAATGAAGTATTACACATGTCTCTTCTTTTGGACACTAGTTTCGCATATGGAGTCATGGCAATTTATGTCCAACCGTTTGTCTCTGATAAGAGTCTACGTAGCTTCTTCGCCAATCAAATGCAATTTCTAGCAAATCGGGTCATCCTCTCGGATGTGGTAATGCCTTTATCACATCTGGACAGACCTCTCCTTCTTAGCGGGCTTCTTCCCTTTGACCATAGTCACGATTTTGTGCGTTTTTAGTAAGGCTAAAATGGTTGCATCAATGCCTTCAAGTGTGAGAAGATTCAACTCGGCCTCGGGTGTCTTTTGCTCATGATGTGACCCACCCCTCTACCTGCAAGAAGCATAGTCTCTTAAGCCTCCTCGTAGTTTGAAATATGCTTATCTCTAGAGGTTTTCTTGGCATTACCGCCACAATTTGATAGCTCTCCCCTTGAAATGAAATATTGAAGAGCTCCTTTGGTGGTAAATATTTACCCAAATAAAGTTACTTGCTTTGGGGTGGTGTTTGAGGAAACCCACTCTGATATTTAAGTTAGAACACTACTCAAGATTTAGTTAATCCTCCATCATTAGTGTCTTTTGTGTTTAAATGTAGTGCTTATACCACATGATTAGGTCAATCACAAGAGAGTGAATTCATCCTTTAACGTTGGCCATTTGTTTAATTGCCATATCAGTAAGTTATAGAGTTTGACCATAAACTCCTCTCTTTGTATACTACATAAGTTTCTTAACGAGCCCGCTTGTTATGAGCCTTTGAATAGACTCAACATAGTCTCAAATTCATGACCTAATAATAGACCCTAATGAAGTGTAGTAAGACTAGCAGCACCACTATTACCTGGCAAATCGATGGAAATGTCGGCTTTGAATCTTCATATACAGGGTACTGAAATGACACCTTTACATTATCTCCTCAGCATGGTTCTTTCTCGTCCAGTCATCCATATCTCAATTGCTCATGCCTCAAGATATTAGCTTGTATGAATAGAAGAATAACCAATCAAAACTTTTCCATGGTTGTCAACCACTTTATGTTAGATTAGTTCATCAATATACATGGTCCAGGATCACTATGTTATCAAAATGTCCATCTGATCAGAATCGAATCAAAGGCTGGAAATTTTATTAGAATTTAATTTTTTTTAAAAATATTAAATATATCTAAAAAGTGATGATTCCAACACAAATCTTGTGTTCCACTCTGTTGTAAGAATTGTGACATTTGCTTAGGGAAAATGTTACAAGTATTTTGAAATGTAGGAGAAATAAGGATAATGTTGTGTACAACTTTAAAACACTACGAATATTCTTAGGGAATTTAAGACAAATTAAATCGTTGTTATTTATGCATAAATCCTTATAATTTCCTTTGTTTTTTCTTCATATATATACACTCTGTCTTGAAAGTTGAAATAAAAACTATTCCGTATAAGAAAAAGGAGTACATAAAGAACAATAAAGTGTGTTAAAAGTTAAAAATGGGCAAAAAGGTGATTAAAAATGAGAATCCATTTAAAAGGATTAAACTTTTTACCCATGGAGCATAAAGGCCCAAAAAGTCCAAAATGAGAGGGCCATGAAGACAAAGTTGATTAATTAATCGAGTGGTTTTGGATTTTTTGGGGTATCCATTTATCTTCTCCACATAGTTTTGCAATTTGGTTGCATACATTGATTCTTATCCACATAAAATTTAAAACTCATTGATTAAATATTTTGATCAGTCTTTTCATTAGTTATATAGTACAATGCGTTTTAAGTTGAGTTCCCTACACATTTTTAATTTTTTTTTTGGGGGTCTAATTCTCTCATTTTGGGAGCTTGTTGGAGGGGCCAACATGCTTCTTCATCATATCTAATGGGATTTGCTTTCAATTTCGGAAATTGCCCCCCCCATTTCTATCTCGGAAATGAAACTGCGGATCTAGGTCCACCACGCACCTTGCCAATTTGGGGCGAGTTGGGTGAAGAATAATCGTTTATTGATTTATATTATTTATTCCAAGAATAAAATCTTACTAAGATAAGAAAGTTGATGATATTCTTTTTTTTTTAATGCATGACTCAAAAGAGAGGAGTTATGCATAGTATGTTATAATAATGATTGTCAAATGTGTGGATTTCTCTTGTTTATTCGTGTATTTGTAAACCTAGTCAAGTACGAGTTGATATTAGCCCTGATTATAGGTGTTGCCGTGTTAGCCTAAATACACTCTCAAACCATGCATTTTGTATTTCTTGAACTGTCTCGTGTTATATTTTACCTTTATCTCTTTATTTCTATCTTATTTCTATTCATACAATTACAATTTAAAAAGTTTGACCACAAATTCCCATTATTTTATAAAAAAATATATATTCAAATTGAATCTTGTTGGATATACATCTTAATGTAAATGTTTAGAATATCAATATTTTATAATTGTCTTACGAATTTAGAGAAAAATAGTTTTGAATAGTGTCTTAAAAAATGTAAAAAGTTAAGAAAAAAAAATAGGGATAGAGAGTATAATCTTTTTTTAGACCAGCCTATGATGCGAAAATTATTTGATAAGAATGAGCGATGAGGCCAAGATTTTTTTATTTTATGAGATTAAGTTTTTTAAAAAAAAATACTTAATTTGTTTATTTAATTAAAAAAAATTTTTATTTTGTTGGGACAGACAGACAAGGCTTCAATGTTGGATGAAGTAATAGAGTACCTAAAGCAACTACAAGCACAAATTCAAATGTTAAGTAGAATGAGCTTGCCTTCCATGATTATGCCACTAGCCATCCAAAATCAACTACAAATGTCGATGATGGCGCAAATGGGCATAGGAATGGGAATGGGAATGGATCACATGAACATGAACATGAACATGATGAACCCCATGGTTCGGCCAAACGTCGCCGGAGTCCCTCCCTCTTTCATGAACCTGGCTGCTGCTTATAACATGCCATTAGCGCCCACTTGTGATGGTAATACTGCAGGGGGTGCAGACTGCCTATTGCCTCAAGGAGCCATGGTCCCGGCAGATCCCTTATCGGCGTATCTGGCATGCCAATCACAAGTAAGCACCTTACTTTATTTGGTTATTTCATCATTCCTCCAATAAATAAAACTATGTACCGAGCTGATGTACGTACCAATTTCTGTAGAAACTATGAATAATGGTTTGATCTTGGAAAAATCATATAGTTTCCAATGCATGATCCATCCATGGAAAAAATAGAGGGTCATCTTAGGAATACATTTTTTGGGAAATATAAGTTTCCACGTACTTATAAAAGTTCTTTGAGGTCTGACAAAATTCGAGTGAAAATAGTTCGAACTAATTAACCTTTCAAATTCTTTTAATGCGCGCAGCCAATGACGATGGATGCATATAGCAAGATGGCTGCCATTTACCAGCAACTACAGCAACAAATACAACAACGACAAAATCATAATCAACAACCTGGGCCTAGCTAGGTCTTATATAGGCCAAATTTCAAGTGTTGGCTAAAGTTACACTGGCTAGATTATGGGGCATATGAGCTAATGAATTGTATATTTGTATTTATTCAAAGCTTTAAAGTTAAGGAGTATAGTACATTTAGTTATATATATAAGTTTTGATGTATACGGAGTATATAAGCTTCTTTAGGATGGGCTTCTTTTCAAACCCAATAAACAAGGGCTGGACTTAAAATACTACTTTTATGCTTGCTGGCTAGGATGGTCTGGATTGAACATGGACGAATTATGTTTCAATTTCGCATAGTAATTAAGGCTAGCGTACCCCACCCTTGTGTTGAACTCGTTTGGCCCATGTCTCACTGCCTTGTATTGTGGCTTTGTCTTGCTGTTGAAGACACATGCATTCATCCAAAATTTTTTGAGATGGATTGGGAGTGAGACCTCGGGCGGATACCAAACCACTCGTATTCTGTAATGTTGAATGTCGGTGATGGAGAAATGGGATATGATATTGCTGGATTTAACCCTGCCTTTTGGCATTTTTTTGGCGCACTTACTTCTGCTGCAGTTTCATGCACAAGTTCTTGGCTGTTTGGGGCCAAAAGATATATATTTCATGCAATGTTAAAGATCCGAAGATATACTTAGAGTATAGCACATCACATGCACCCGGGTGTACCTTCTTATGTTCTTTTTTTTTTTTTTCTCACATGCTTTACACATAAAAATATAACATGAAAGAAGATGCACCTTATTCTCAATTGCACATTAAAAATTACATACTTGGAGGGTTGTAAAGCTGTTAGGAGTCTTATGAGTAGTTATGACTGTCATTGTGGGTTTCTATTTTCCAACTGAGAATGTGCATGATTGTAAATCCAGGCCCAATCTTTCAAGAAAAATACAGTATGTCTACAGTACTCTCGGGTATACCCAGGGACAATTTAATTTGTATTTACAATCATTTTCAATGGATAGAATAGTAAATTCATGTCCTATTTTAGTTTATGGATTAGCAGCTCCATTGTTCAGCTGTTCTCCACCCGTCTCTTCCTCCCTCTTTGTGTTCTTTCACAAAGAGTTTGCCAAAGAAGCTGCCATTGCTGAGCTCTTCATAAAAGAGAGAGAAACAATCAAACAAAGAGATAATCATTACAATGTTTGAAACCACTTAGGCAGAAGATAAACAAGGAGTTTTACTCTACTGCAACTCCTCCTCCTCTCCCTTCGAAGACCTTAACCAACTCTTCGCCTTCTACGAGTCAAACTGCTTCTCTCTCACCTCCACAGCAACATCGCCGCCCCTTCTCAATAGCTATGACGCTCTATTCGAAGGTACCGACTCCAAGCACGCCTCTTGCGACGAACAGCTGAGCGTTGAGGTTGCCAAAGAGTGAGGCTTCACTTCTATTTCCATTCGAATTGCTATTTGTTAAGGAGTTTGTCACTCTTTCATTGAATCCTTTGGTGAAGACAAAATTACAAAAAAGACTCCGGGAGCACGGGATGAAAGGGCCTATGAAAGAAATTCTAAGAAACATATCTGGAGTTTCGTCTAGCAGGCCCAATCTTTCGCAAAAATATGGGCAATTTATTCAAGCAGACTCAATCTTTCAAAAGACATAACATGGGCAATCTGTTCAAGCAGGCCCATCATTCACAAACTTATTTATGAGCAAGTCTTTCAAGCAGGCCCAATCTTTCAAACTGATAAGAGAACTACACCGTATTCTTTTTAGTAGGTGAAGTTTTACACAAAATAAATCTAGTATACATATGGAGTAAAAGTTACCTTTTAAAACAATATAAATTGTCTTTAAAGTTGATAAAGATTGATATATGTTATATTGAGGTGTAACTTTTATTATATTTAGGTGTAACTTTTTCTGGAATATAATAATTTTATTACATACTATTATCGACATATTGTAAGTGGAGCAAAACACGAGGTTAATAAAGGTAGAAGATATTTGACACCGACACCGACACCGACAGGAAGCTACTTAGAACATTCGAATGAATGTGCAAGTTTAGAAGATATTCAATATTAATTGCAACGAAAAAAATCAAATATAAATGCAACGAAGGTGAGGGGGGGGACACAAGGTACTGTACTTCTCAACTAACAAATCTGTAAGACAGATCTCTACTCCCCAAAGTTCTAAATAAATCGTGAGAAAAATATCAAATTAAAGCTTTGGAGTGTCGTTGAGTAATAAGTATGGTGTTGTTAGACTGTTTTGGATCAAAACATTATTTACAGTAGTAGTACTGAAGCCTTTCTGTACGGAAGGGATAACTTCCACCTGTGTACCTGTTTTATGTACTCTGGTAACTCCCTATGTTGCCATGCATGATGTTCTTCATTTAATATAATGGGCCAATACATAACAACGCAAATAATCATGGGGTTACCTTGTGTGTGTCATATACAGATCAGTAACATAACACAACACATTTACTGAAATATGAATATGTATGTAATAATCGTTATGCCTTTCCATCATCACTAAGGGTTTGCAGTAACTCCATTGTCTCCGAACTCGCATATAAGTTTGATATTATTTATGTATTTGCTTCATTCAAACTTGACTTATATTACAGTAGTAATATTAGTCTCTTTCAAATATTTTGATTCTCCCGTCAACTGAAAGTGAATTTGAATGTGCATATTTCTAGATTGTGTACGTACGTATATTGAAGAGAGTTTTAAGGGACAGATAGCTGTAATATTGACGAAGCAGCAAGAACAGAGGCATGGTACTCTAGAATAGTACTTGTATCTTGTATGTACTAGCTTAGTCAGAATGCAGATTTAAGAAATTATGTGTATGTATATTGTATTACATGTTTTATGCATTAACATGGCACATACGCAGATAGTAGTAGATTTATGCCTTACTCCGTATATGGGCAGTACAGTAAAGTTGCATTGTCATATAGAACAGCCGAACAAGGCCTTGAGGTGCACCTACTTCAACAACCGCAATCAAAAGCTATCTCGTATTGAGAAAAGGGCGTAGACTGTGAAATTTTTAGCTTACGATTAATTGGGCTCACTAAAAGACTAAATCTATATGAACGGATTGATATTCTTATCAGCCTATAAGGATTAAAAATAATAATAATAATAATAATAATAATAATAATAATAATAATAATAATGTAAGAATATGTCCGTACGTGAATACTGCCTATGGGCTCCCCTGAAAAGGAAAGAAACAACTTATTATGGGGGGTACTGGTTAATTGTTGCGCCCCTAGCTACAGTGAAGTCTCAGAATTGTGTGGCGTGTCCAACTTAATTAGGTTAGCATTATTCTATGCATCCCAATCTCACTCATTTATTGGGATCTTACACTTGTTATTTCTATTTCACACACACTTCATTAATTGAGATGTTGGTCATTTTTAAGCACAGCTGGCTGGAGTTTACTTAATTAGATCCGAGAATTTAATATTTATTTGTCACAACTTAGCAACTTGCATGCTAGAATCTTGGTTTTTTTTTTTTTTTTTGCATGCATGTTCTCCTTATATAATAGCCATAATCTAATCTCAAATAAAATCTTATGCATATGGTTTGATTTCTTCTATTCATCAAATATATAATGTGTGTATAAATGTATATTGAATGTATGTTCAGGTGAGGGGATTTTGATGTTAGCAAGAATACAGTTTTTCAAATCGACATAACACTGATTTAGGCATGATTGGTGTGCATTTATTATCTGTGATTGTCTCCGCTAACTGATCCAAATTGGTTCGTGCTTCGTTCATGAAATTGTTAAATAAAATCTCCTAAATGTACAATGGAAGCACTTGACTGAAGCCAAGCTGCTAATACTCCGTAGCACAAAGTCTGGTAAAAATGTCATGTACCATCACATGTTTCAAACTATACAACATTACTAGACCGCTAGAGGTTAGAATGTTAGTTCTTTGGAGCACCAAGTGGGTAATGATGTAAATTTATAGAGGAAATTCAATCTAAGATCTTTAATATTACTTTGAGTTTTTAATGTTTTAATTTATTTACCATACCAATCATTTAAGTTTTTCTCAAATAATGCACAAAGTATTGAACTAAGGTCAAAACTAGTCCATAATATAGGCACTACTATAGTACTACATATATTACATCTAGTAGACCGATCGAGTAGCTCTACATGTGCTTAATATATAGATTACTGATATTATCCCAGGCCACATTATATTGTGTTGGTGTATTATTCTTTGAGTAGAACACATAAAATTATGATCTCATATGTATGCTAATATTAATAATTGGTTTTTAAATTTATTATCCCCTAATATAACAATTCAATGATGAGTTTTGGCCACTATTGAACTGGTTCTGAGGCCGGCATGGTACGGTTTGGTTTAGTCATACTTGCAAGTTATTACGTGCATTCAGAGTATTGAAATTGGTGATTTCACCATCTTCTAGTGTACGATGCAGTTTACAGTTGTCATTGACTAGATAGATATTCAAACCATGGTATATATTTTGGTGCTATCAACCATGGTATAATATTACCCTTAAAAATGGTTGGTTAGTTAAAGAGAATACCAACAAAAACACTCAAGTAAACATCTCATACAGGCATGTAAGTAGCCATATAGGGTATATATGACAATCAATTTAAGTATAAAAAATCTCACTGTCAGAGTGTCACACATACTAATATTAGTCAAAACATTAGTTGAAAGAGATCATACTTGGAAACCCACACTTACGATGCATGTAAGGGTAATTAAGACTGACGGTCGTCTTAATTAATGAAACGAATTGAAGGAATCCTCAAGGAAGCAGCTAGCTGAAGACGAAGCAAGCATTCACACAGTTACTGTTAAAAAACTTGACTGAAGTGTTCAGAGTCTTGCTCCCTTTCAACAACAATTGCACGTGTAGCAAGTTGTACTCAAAGATGCACGTGTAACTCTTCCCACACTAGTCACTAATCAGTAATCACAAGTCACCTTCACCCTCAACTTTGTAGTAAGTGATCGAACTGAGCATCGATCTATGTGCATTCATAGTTAATAATTGCTTGATTTACATGCATTCTCGATCATCATTGTAATTTCATAAGCTTTCCCTAAATATTTAAATTGAGGGTAATTATTAATAATATCATTGTATTGTGAAATTAATTTTCTCAATGAGCCATTCAATTTTTTTAATTATTATTATTATTATTCTACTATTAACTTTATCACTGCTATCACTCATTTTTTTTTTATTTCTCTCCTTTGAACTACTCTATCACTGACTTTTCTAGATTATATAGATTATTCTTTATTCAATTTGTCATCAAATGGATTCTTATGGATTATAAATTATTTGTAGTGATGAAACAGATCGATTTCAATGGAGCTAGTTTCTATTGATTTAAACGAATGAAAAGTCTCAATGAGAAGTTGTTTTATAAAAATAAAAATAAAAAAAAAAAAGATCTAAGCTAGTAATACCATTGATAAAACATTAATAGCATAGTCGCTCTAATATAAAGAGACATCAAAATGATTGAATGGTAGCATTGAGAAAAGTCGATAGTTATTCTAAAAAGAAATGCGGAGTATGAAAAAAATCAAATTGAAAATGCAAGACAAGGTAATAAGACTTAAAAATGATGATATAAAGTGTATGTACAAAGAAACGCTTCGTATGTTAAAGAGAGTTTTTTCTTGAGAGTTGATACATACACCGGATTCTTTTTCTGTAGATTGATAGCAGAAGCAGTAAAATTACGACAGAAACAAATGTTAAAAAAAAAAGTAATTGGCAATATAAAAATAGTGGAACAGAAATCTCAAGGCAGAATCGTAGTTTAAATGCAGTCAACTTGTTTTGGACCCACTCATCTTCAATCTTCATAGTCCTGGCCTAAGACTTGACACATATTACGGCCTTAAGCTCACTGTCGGCGAGTCCACTTTCACCCCTCGTAACAACTATACTACTTTATATTATACGATTTTATTGGCCCCTCTTTAAGATTTTATAAAGATTTTCATGCTTAAGAGTTGTATGTTTCATTTAAAAACAATACACCAAAGCTACCCTTGTCTGTACTATGCCTTCAGTATAGGGTGTCATTGTATTAATATTTTTCTGGTTACTCTACCTATCTTTCTACCCACCTTCCCATATCATTTGGCCCTATTCCTAAAATATTAAAATTTCGCACACTACCAAATAATTGTCCCTTCCCAATTCCCACTAGGCCACTATATATGCATTCCCCTCTCCCTTTCATTCTCATTCCAACCATAACAAACCTCTCCAAAAAATTTATATTTCGTGCACCCAAAATAAAAGAGGTCCGAATACCATGTTGAACATATCTCCGAGGAGATTAAGGTCGGATCTTTATTCATACCAGGATGACCCGGATATGCCTTTAGTGGTATCAGTCTTAGCGGCCTTGATCGAACGACACATGGCCAGGAACCAGAGGATTACTCGTAATTGTAAGAGGGTAATATTGTCAAAAGATGCGAAAACCCGTGTCTTTGACGCCCATGAAGCTCCGGATATGACGATTCAATCATTTTTGGAGCGGATATTCCGTTACACAAAAGCCGGACCCTCCGTTTATGTGGTTGCCTATGTGTATATCGATAGATTATGTCAAAACTACCCCGGCTTCAAGATTAGTGCTAGTAATGTACATAGACTTCTCATTACTACCATCATGGTGGCTTCCAAATACGTCGAGGACATGTAAGTCATTTCACAATTTCCCTCTGGTTTTTTTTTTCTTTAAACGTATTTCTCCTTAGTTCAATGAGTGTTTAGCAAAGGATCAACATCTATCTTGACATGGGGTTTTGGTAATTTTGCAACAGGAACTATAGAAATTCATATTTTGCAAGAGTGGGAGGGTTGACAACCATGGAAATGAACAAGTTAGAGGTCGAATTTCTATTTTTGATGGGATTTAAGTTGCATGTGAATGTGAGTGTTTTTGAGAGCTATTGCTGTCATCTGGAAAGAGAAGTGAGCATTGGAGGAGGATACCACATCGAGAGAGCTTTGCGATGTGCTGAAGAAATCAAGTTGAGCCAATGTGTTGATAAAAGATATGGTCATATTGCTCGTATTACTTTATAACCCAATAAAGATCCCAAAAACATACTCTAGTTTTGGGGAATGTATAGTTTTTTGTATATTTGTGCAAGATTTCTGAGTATAGTATAGTATCGTATACTAGTGTTTTCTATATTTGATCGAAGAATAGGAAGCTATGATGCTAATTCATCACAACCTTTCATGGCTCAACTCTTCATAGAATTTCCGGGCTATTAATTAATTAAGTTCAATTCCTACTTTCGAGAACTTTTCTGTACAATTAATTTAATTTACAAAATATAAACCGGTGACGTTTGAATTTTACTGAAATACGGAGTATTGTGCAAGAGTCTCACCATGCATTTTTTTTTTAAAAAAAAAAAAAAAAAAAGAATACTCATGCCGCTTTGTTGCAGGGAAAATTACTGGCTGAAAAGTTAGTAGTAAAAGGTGATAGCGATTGTTATTTAAGAATGGATGGAGGCGGTGTAGGACAGGACAATGTAGTAGTCAATTATTGATTAATACGACAGTATCATGTCATTCAGTTTTCGGCGTATGGGCTCACTCATCACTCATGTGTCATGACATTTATTATTGGTTCAAGTAACGTATGATGTGATGAATTCTCGTAAAAATACTAGTTTTACAAACCATAAAGCCAGTTAGAGACGCTGATGAGATGAAATAGGTGTTGTTGGAATAGTGGATTAAGTCTCAACAAAGATGCAACATCAATTATTTATACATGGTCCTTGGACATCGTGTTTACAGTGGTAATGGGTATTTTTGGAGGCATCCACAACTTCAAAATAATCTATTTAAGGACAATCTAGTACTCGTAAATAAACATGTACTAGAGGTGATATTCTTTTGCAAGTATTATGGACCACTCTAATCAATGACCTCCTCTTGTCACTTGTCACTTCTCACTTGTATGTGTGTACGTGTTTATGCTTAATGCAATTATATGGATCTAACATACAAATAACTACATATTGCCTAACTAAAGTAATAATTCTAGAATTGGTCAATTTTTTTTTTTTTTTAAATTAAAGTATATGTATCGATGTGCAGTGCATTTATTATTGTCTCGAAACGCAATCTTTTGTTAGCCATTTTGCATATGTACGTTATTGATTCAATTTTTTTTTATATTTATGGTTGTTAATTCTATTAATAATTTATATTGTTACTTTAATATATATGGAGTTGCACTTGGAATTCTTATCTCATTATTTGGTCTAAAAGTTATGAGAGAACACGTTACGTTACAAAGTATATCTAATTTCTAATTAATTCAAGATTAACTATCCAGGCGTAAAACATCAACAAAAGATAATTTTCTAAAATACTATTTTTTACATATCAAACCCCTACAGAAACTTAGAGGAACCTAATTAATGCTCCGACTATGATCCTCAAACTTGATATATAAATGGATATACATCAAGTTACAAACACAGTTTTACATGTATTTCATTGTTAAACCCTTTGAATAATCTATAAGTCATCTAACAAATCCAATACGGACTACTAAATTAAATATCGAAACCATTCTCTTCATAGACCATCACATATGTTCTGCCCTGGTATCATCACATAGGTGAGCGAGTATATATTGTTACTAATCAATTCTTCCCATTGAAATATAGCCAAGGGTGATGTAGTGCATACCTCTTAGTGAAAAAGTAGATTATAAATCTTGTGACTATATCACTGTAGAACATTCAATAACACAAAGTTGTAGTACGTAACTTATTTCATATTCCTAATTAAACATTAAATTTGACGTAGGTGATGGGAATAACATAAATTAATTAGGACCTAACATCCCCTATGACATGTAATCCTAAAGGAGATAATGAAAAGAAATGCAAAAGGTGGCCTGGATCGGAGGAAGGAAAGAGCAAAGTACGGCGTCCATGTATGCCACTTGCTAAAATGGGACCATAACATAAGACTATCTACCTAACATAAATAACCTGTGCCAAACTGCCAAGCCACTCGTGTTCGTGTAATCGTGTTGTTGGGACGACTTATAGTATAGGCGTATAGCTAGCTAGGTAACAACAGAATAGGTTACAACTTACAACTCTCGAATAGTCAACCAAGTGGTATGCTAGATGCTACGAGTGCGTAGCATCTTGTGAGCTGTGATATCTTCAACCCATCTGGTTTGGGATTGGGGGTATGGCCTCACCGTTACATTCCAATCATGAGAAAGGGTATTGATCCAAGAAATTCATGCCGCGGATTACTATAAGCCAAGCCTAAAACATCTTCTATAGCTCGCTATCCCAAGTACCCACATTGAAAAGAAAAAGAAAAAAAAAAATCATCTTAAACCATTTTTCATTGGGTGTAATATAATTATACCATATGTATCAATGTAGTAAGGAAAGGAGAAATCACACAAAATTTACATTTATTTAGATATGATCAGACATAATATTTTCAGTGTTATTTTCGATTATTTTAGAAGTCCGCATGACCATGTTGCACTGCTACTTCCAAATCCCATTCTCTATAAACACGATGATGACAAAATGCATAGTTTTTTGTCTTCTTGTACGTGTACAATAAATTTAGCTCTTATCCTTTCATTCTTTCAGACAATGTTGTTGAGCTATGTGTAGAATTCTGGACTTCTCAAACTTTCTCATACTTTATTCATAATACAACTCATACTGCTTCCCTGCAACCCATCTTTCGTTTGCAATTCATAAGCATTGAACTCAAACACATTTGACTTTGATTTTAATTGTACTACCTGTCATATTGTCTACGGTTTCACTTGTTATTTAACTTTTTTTTTACCCTTAGATTTGAGTTTTACACTTATAAGCATGGATGAATGTCAATGATGGACTAATTGCCCAATACGCACTTCTAAATATAATTGCAACTGTGGACCAATCAATTCTAATGCTTAAGGTCGTCAAAATACAAAAAATATTAACTAGTATAACTTCAAGTACGGAGCAATCATGTATTTTTTTTTTTTTTTACGTATACAAAAATAGAGAGTTAATTAACTAGAAAAAAGTAAGTCGGGTGTGGGATTGATACAACTAGACTATAAGTCTTATCAACTCGATCTTAATTTACTTTATAAATAAAGTAAAATTTAAAAGACTTTCCATGGCTTTGGAATAGTATTAGCTATTTCAAATATGGAGAGCAAAGTTGTTTGAGTTTGGTCCAAACCTCCGAAACTTACGTGTACTGTTTACCACCAGATTGAAAATACGAGGGCAACCGCCACCAAATAATGATATTTATGAAGATTATGGCGGCAACAATATAGTCGGTTGTCGCATTTGTTTTGAATTAATTAAGAGATGTCGAAGGAGCCCGGAAAAGGACAAAAGCAGTCCTAGCTAACATAATTCATCTTATATTAAACAATGATTAGAGTTAAGTTCAGATACATATGAATAGCATCAATCAATTAATGCATTAACAAGTATCTTCAAAATGATTGTTGCCACATAATTTTGTCTACCACGCTTTTGATCTTGTATATCTCTCAGACATTATATTCACCCAACTTGGATAATTATTGTTTGATTAATCATTAGGCAAAAGTCTTAATTATTTACTAAACCCGGCCCATTTCTAAATTAAATAACTATGTGGCTAAAGGTAGCATAATTAGGAGACCATAAAACGTTGACTAACACGACCTAAAATGTAGTACTATACATTGTATAGTAAATAGTAATGATTCTAGTGAACAAACGAGTTCGATATTCTTGAATTATGTAGGGCATACTTAAGAAGGCAAGGAGAATGAATCTAGATTCTACTCCCAAGGAAGGAAGCTCGTACATCCCAAGCAGCTTCTTATGTACTTTAGATCCTATTTCATACCTTAATTAGTTAATTATATTGCTAGCGTGTCCGGCAATAATCTTCATTCTTCAATTAGTATTTTTATTCAAAATTAAATTTTTTTTAAAGGTTCCTTGAGTACCATTGCAATTAGGGGTTGGGAAATATTAATTTTCGTGGGTACAATCCAAAATCAGATTCTAGGTTTTTAAGTGAAAAATATTATTGAATCAATTACTTTTCAACTTTTATTTATTAGGATAATTATGATTTATTTTTTTAGACTATAAATAGGTTGCTTTCATGCCATTTTCTTCTTCTTCTTCTTCTTTTTAAGTCAATATTGTATGTATATCACTTCTGAAATTTAAAACAACTAAAATCAGATGGATTTAGTTGACACCCACACACTATTGTATATCCCTTCTATAGTGTGCATGGCCTTCACTCTTTCATAATCCCATACGAAGCATTTTTTATGTTTTATGACTAAAACGAACAATATTTTAAATACAAGGCAATGACATCTATTACGATAAAAATTGACCCTTGGAATAAGATTATCAGTGGCAGCTGACCCAGTGCTGCCATCTATAGCAAATCATAAAGGCCCATGCTATAGGTCCTGCAAGCATAGAAACTGAGCTGCCAATAGCCCATTAGTCTCTTGTATCCATGACCCAGAACGCATTGTCATTTGGCACAATGCTAGGCGGCCCAAAGAATGATAGGATTCATCTTCTTGGCTTCACCGTTCCGCTCAGTCCTTTAAGCCCAAATACATAGTTTGACTTCCCCCCTAAATCACTAATCCACTCCATCTCATCTTCTTGGCTTCACCGTTCCGCTCACTCCTAAACCCCTACCATAGGATTTGTTGATATGTTTGTTATCATAGGATTAGCTGATAAGTTTGTTATTATAATTATTAATTATCTAAGATAACCTCAAATCAATCTTTATTCATTTTCTAAGCAATTGATTGCTTCATATGTCTGTTACTTTTCAAACAAATAGGCCACAACCTTATACCACCAATGTTATCCCACTCCCTTTCTACACTATGTTCACATTACTCGTACTAAATGAGTTGCGGACAAAGATAATACCCCTTTAATTTTACAGATAATTTAGGTCAAATTAACCCTAGTAGGAGTAACTCAGGTGGCCAAATTATCCTTGAACTTCTACGTAAATTAAAAATATGGAGCGCTATTTGCTATCACAATACCCCTAAAAAATTTCTAGTTCGCACTTCTAATTATTTACTTTCTTTGATCATTAATGAGAAAAACTTTTATATGATCCATTGGGATCATGGCTTTAAATTAAGTTAGTCGTCTCTAATAGCATATAAGTCAATTCGCAAAGGGCTACGAAGTCAATAAATTTTATGTAATATATGACATTTGCAAATGGTGCTAACTTTTACGAGATATGGTGTACGTACGATGCGTATACATACGCCTCATTACCTAATGTCATACAAAACCTACTAATTTGTAGTGTAGGCTTAAAATTTTGCTCGACCTAAGTCATGGCCCTTATAATCTATGAATATGGATACGACTATTTGTATTTAGTGTTGAAATGAGTCACCTTTATTCAGTAGACTAATTACCGCAAAAGCAATGAATATATATTGAAAGACCAACTTAGAGAAAAAAAAATTGAATAAATGTCACTTTTTTCAACCGCCACTAACCTCCATTAACGGCTATTTAACCGGAAGATGATTTTCTATCAAAAAAATATTTTCAGAGCCGCGTATTTTATACAAAGTTTTGTTATGTTCCTTTCAACGCATCGTAACCCTCTCACGAAAACTTTTTTTAAAAAAAAAATTGATGGCTTTTTCGTAGAAATTCATTCACCCTATTTTGAGGATCTATTATTGCTTCAATTGATCGAGAGTGAGAGCCCAACAAACATTATATTATTTTATTTTTATACGCACGGAGAATAAACTGTACGTACTAAGAAATTAGAGTAAGAAGTTATTTTTACACCCAAAATATATGGTTTACCAAAATAATGCGTACATATTTCAACCAAACAATGATTTTGTTTCCCATTTACAAATAAAGAAACTTCATCGCTACAAGTTTTACTAAGATGATTGAAGATAATATTATGATTGATGGATGGATGGATGGATGGATGGAGTGTTGGTATATATACATCCATAACTAAATTAACTAGCTATGTGTACAAGTGTATTGTGTGATGAAGCGATACGCTCATCGCCATGGATGATTAAGTAAAATGAAAATGAAGCTTTAAGATATGAGATGTATACGTCCCATTGGCGAGACCCCAAAACTATGGACATTCAAGAGTTTTCACATCTGTATTGATTGTCCGACAATCACTATATACTTGTTGTTACTCGACTAATGACATCAACATTTATCTTTACATGTCACACCACTTTCTAAGCATTAAGTATATACTTATGGTCAAGGGTGAGCTACAAATTAAATTATACTCAGTATAACACTAGTCATTGTATCAATATATAGTCACTTGCCAATTAGCTCTGGCGCGGCCGCATACTCCATCGCCCCATCGGTAGTCGTTCTACTGTTGGCAAGCTAGCTACATGCGCGCCAACACCTACTGTTATCCTACCATTCGAGTTGCCCAAATAACTTCCAAGTATCGAGTCATTTAATATATTTGGTTCTAATGCACAAATTGAAAGGTAATTATTATGGGTTTGAAAGGTTCAAGTCTGAATTGACATTGTCCCAAGACCAAGCCCCATATTTACGGGTGCAAAATAAGATAGATGGATAGATAATGGATGAAATAAGAGTATTACGAAAATATTGCATAATTCAAGGAAACTTAATGTAATCAACAAATGAATGAAATTAACCAAGCACACAGGGACACAAAGTGCATCAAAGTCAAGTCATGAAGATTTACTTTCCATCTTTGCTGCTGCATGTAGTGCCAAAGTCTTTGATTTATATGTCATGTTATGCATGCTTAAGGATTAATTAGCGAACATAATATTTTTTTTGGCACATGCTAGATAAAGAAAACTTTAGTTGAAAAAATAAATATTATTCCAGTTATTCAAAGTAAGTCGGATTAAATGTTTTGATGGTGACTTGTACTAATTCTCCATTTCTCCTCAATTAATGGCTGAATTTAGATGATGATCACAAAGAGTTCGACTAACCTATCAATCCTCACTCGTACGTTCCTCTATATATAGCTAGCAGTTTTCTTCACTAAATCAAGTAGTAAGATTTTAATCATAGTAGTACTCAAGTGTTCAACTTACTGATTAAGATCATAATGGCTCTACTTCCTCCTTACCTCTTTTCATCAATCATTCTTATGAATTTGGCTCTTCTTCTTAATAACTGCCATGGTTTCAACCCTAAACTCTTAAACGTGTCCAACTATCAAGCCTCCAATTCCCATTGGTCTCCTGCTGGTGCTACGTGGTATGGGAGTCCTAATGGCGCCGGAAGTGATGGTAATTGCCTTGTTTTCCTTAACTCCTTTCGCCACTCACCAAATCCTTTATTTTCAATCTTCAACGTTGTAGCACTTTTTTATTATTCAAGGGTGAACCCCTTATAAACTGTCATATGAAGTATTATACATAGATTTTTTCAATTGGAAGGGGTCCTATTAAGAACCCTTAACCGGCCCGTTTATAAAATGGTTTAATCAATTGTGAGTTTAATTAGATCGGTCTCTTAAATAATCATATTTTATTGGGTCCTTAAAAGGTCAAGTCGAGTCAATAATGAGCCAATATTTTCACGGCTTTTTAACACTATTAGGTAATGAGTTATTCCACTTGTTTTTCAATTATCCATGGCCAAAGATTGAACCTGATATAGGCAGTAGACTATCACACTCCATATATAAAATTATACTCTTTTTGCATCTTTTTTTGCCCAACTCGCTCAGCATATTTTTTATCTTCTTTGACCGGCCCGTTTTGCATGTAACTCATTCCAGCCCTGACCCGATCTAATATAAAGGTCTAATTATACCATATATTGATCAACTAGTAAAAGTTTATTCTACTTCATACTGTATAATACGTGTATAATTATTTCACATTGTTCATACACGTAGGAGGGGCATGTGGGTATACAAATACGGTGGGAAGGCCTCCGTTTTCTGGCTTGGTATCATCTGCTGGACCCTCAATTTATCAATTTGGTGATGGATGTGGCGTTTGCTATCAGGTGTGACCTTTGTTTTAACACACATCAATGACAATTACATACGAAAATTGATGATATATATGATCTGAATTTTATTTATTCGTTGACCAAGGTAAAATGTACGGAAAATCAAGCATGTTCGGGCAAACCTGTGACTGTGACTATAACAGATGAGTGTCCAGGGTGTCGCTCAGAGTCGGCTCATTTTGATTTAAGTGGAAAAGCTTTTGGAGCCATGGCTAAGCCTGGCCTTGCTGAGAAACTACGAGATGCTGGTCTTCTTCACATTCAATACAAGAGGTACGAAACAAAAATTAACACAAACATATGTTTCGATAATTTTCTCTGTGCAACGATCAATTGCATACCACGTAGTACCATTTCGCAACCCTTTTAGAAATTCTGGGGGATCCGCGTAGCCTATACTTGTACATTATTATATTTTTACAAAAATTGATTAGTTTGCACATGAAAATACAATTGGAGCAGGGTGAAATGCAACTATCCTGGTGTAACAGTGGAAGTAAGAGTGGATCCAGGCTCGAACCCCTACTACTTTGCAGCTACAATCGAGTATACAGATGGTTTGGGTATAGAAAGTGTGAAGTTGAAGCAACTATCAAATGGATGGGTCTCGTTGCAACAATCGTGGGGTGCTGTCTGGGAGCTCAATGCAGGAAATGGGCTTCAACCTCCTTTCTCTTTACAAATAACTGAAGCTCTTACTGGAAGCACCCTTACCTTGAATAATGTCATCCCTAGGGGATGGAACCCTGGCCAAACATACCGTTCTCAAGTTAATTTTAACGACTAATTCCATAGGTTATGAATATCACAAGCTAGTAAACTCTTCTCGCCGGGGTTGCACTCGACTTGTACTCCACCAGAACTTGTGTTATATTATGTTGCCCTCCTATCCGCAAGTGGCCAACTGGCTAATGGTAGTGTTTTTAATGGGATGTTAGGTTGTGGAATATACATTATTCCCACCTTCTCATTTTATTTTCATCCGATTTTCAAGTCTATCTTAAAATATTATCTTCACAATAATTTTCTTTTACTTTTACTATATTTACACTCATTTATGATGTTTAAAAATGTGAAACGTCTAGTAGTCCAATAGGCGATTTGGGCCCATGAATAAAAAAAAAATATTAAAAGATAAAAGAGAACTTGATGAAACGGTGCTGCCCACTGGGCTTTGAGCACACTTTTTTCCATTGATAGATTCGAGTATTAAGAGTTGAAATTTTTAGCTCATGCGTTTAGTTTTTAGCAACTTTTTTGGTACGAAATAAGCATAATGCATTTATGAGTATTTAACAATACAACCCCCAAAAATCCCTTGATAACAATTATTTGGACCAGGGCTTGATAAGTAATAACATCTGTAATATATCAAAAGTACCTTCAAAAATGGGTCTTATAAGAACGTAATTGTATACATTTGTCATCCCCATCTTATTCTTATATACGTAGTATAATTTACCTTTCAAATGTCTTATATACACAATTACATTTAGCTGAGAAGAATACATCTTTTGCCTAACAAGATTGCTTGTAAATTATTTTCAAAGTTCAAATGTTATTTTTTTTTTCTTCACTTTAACGTTAGAACTATGTAATAAGCATATAAATGCAAACACAACCTAGATTAATTGCAAGAACAATGAACTTTGTAACCATCTCATTCAGGACAAAAGTTAATTGTCTATCTAGTGAGGAGGAAGATCTTGCAAACTGCTCAATGATGTTGTCTAATGCAACTATAGACCCTATGATGGTCAGGTACCGAGAAGAGTTGTGTTCTTCCACACGTAAGGAGGAAGAAAGGCCATATTGAATACACTACCTTGAACCATGACATGAGGACCCCCGCCTAGAACTGGGCATGAGTCAGGCCGACACATTGGCTAAACAAGCACGACACTCTTTTGACACGATACAAAACGAGCATGGTCGTGGCACAGCACGACACTCTGTCCGTAGAGTGGGCCGCATGCCAGGCCGCGGACAGCAAAAAAATTAGGCACGAACATGCGAGCGACACGTCAATTTAGCACGAGGCACGACCCATAAGCATGACTCGAAGCACACTATTATTTAGTATTATTTAAAATATTATTTTTAGTAATAATATTATTATTACTACAATTAATATTACTATTATTTTTAATATTATTATATTCTTATAATATATTCAAATTATCTAAAATTATTATTTTTTATGTACTTTATTTTTATTTTTTTATTAAAAAAATATAGGTCAGCACGAGACACGACAGGCATGTGGGTCGTGCTATGTCATAGGCCGAGCTTTAGGGGAAGGTGCACGGCACGGCCACAACTAGGCACGACACGGCACGACAAAGGCCAAGCACGAGTTAGCACAATCCATGACAGGCACGACACAACTTGACTTGTGCCCACTTGTACCCCTGCCTTTTGACCTTAAAGCTAAAGGTGTGGCTAGTATAAACAAGAAATTCCTAATATATACCTACTATAAATATATTAGGAGTATTTTTGTAATTTTATTTCTATACTGGAGATCATAATGTATATAATTGATATATGTTTTTTCAATATTTTATATCTTCTGTATTTCTATAATTAATATATAAATCATTATCCTAATACAGTTTATATAAGATAAAAATTAAGAAAGTCTCCTAGTAAAACCCCCAAAGGTTGTACGACGTTCACCTCCCACCAAACATTGGGTGGTCATAGTCATAGGGCTAGTCACAAGAAGTTAAAGGGTGTGTCGCGGTTAAGTTGGATCTAGCCTATCAAGAGCATAGCTATATTGGAGTGGAAGATAATTTTGGTAGCAAAATGATGAGTCCATAAGACGGAAAAAACATGTACAACATACCAATTAGAACAAGGGTGGTCAAGTTCTCCCAAAAAATATAGGTCCAGAGGCCAACGTCCAAAGTCCATGAATCTTCACTTTGTCCTCAGGACAAGCACTTGGAGATCTTTAGAGATGTCATTGGATCACCTCCAATTATCCCGACACTTGACGTCTTGCAAGATTTCAAGAGCTTGATGATCAAATAGAGCACGTACACGAAGAATCGCTCCCCATGTTCCCTTGTCAATTCTCCATCTCCGAGCTAAAAGCATTGCATATGGTACTGCAAACCATTTACAGTGTTGTTCTCATGCACTAGCTAATTCTTGAACTCCCATCAATTTTTTTTTTCTATTAACGTATGAGCTTCTTTTCACTCTTTGAGAAAACGTCACATACACTTTGTAAAGTAATTGAGTTTTAATACTTTCTATAACTCATATTATGTATCCCATGCCGTAGTCTTTTTTTTTTTTTTTTTAAGGAAATTAGGAAATTATCATTAAAAAATTAAGAAGATGAAATGCAAAATAAGCGTGATATATTAATTACACAAATTAATTAATATTCCATTAAGTTATTGAGTGAGTACAGCTAGTCAGACTTTGAAGATGAATCTATTCGAAGTAACATATCTTGGTGTTAAATTAGGAAGTTGTAATCACATGTAGGTTATAACTTATAAATAGGGATGCAATTTATTAAGTTAAAAATCAAAATCCAATCCAAACCAAATAGAATGAATAATTCGGATTGAATTTTTAAAAATTTTGATTTGGATCCAATTTTTTTTTAAAAAAATTGGATTTCGGAGTGGATTGGTTTAAGTATGTTTGGATTTCAAATAAGTAGAATAAATCTGAATTAATATGTAGGGCTATAATATACTAGGTCCATTTTGAGCTTTTGACATATATGATAGTATAGTATAATTGAATATTTAGTATCTTTTATTTTTAAGACATTGTATTAAAATATTTTATTTACATAATATTTAAGCTATTTGACTTTGTGGACCACTCAAATGCCTTTTTTAACTTATTAAAAATATATGATTCACTAAAAATAGTTGACCTAATAATAGGCCAAAAAAAAATTGGATTTCGATTAGGATTCAAAATAGATTAAAAAAAATTAAGATTTGCTTGGATTGAATCCAAACTATAAACGGTTTGGATTGGATTGAAAATCTAAACCCAAATTATATCGATTTGGATTCAGATTGGAAATTCCAAAACGAAATCAAACTTTCATTTTGTAACCATAATAATAATAATAATAAACAAAAGGAATAAAATCACGAATGATTCAAAGCCATCAAATTACTTTTGATTCTGTCTAACAATAAACAAAAGTTGATTGATTACCAAAATTGGAGAGTTTGCGATAAAATCTAAATCAAGTGTCCTCAATCGCGATCACATTCACAATTAACAAAGGAATAATCACAATAACCCGTCTGGAGGGTGGAATGGAAACATACATTACTACTTTGTATAAAATATGGGGTTTGAAAATAAACCATGTTTATATGTTTGGTCTTTGTGTGTTCAACGCACATAAAACCGTAATTAAGACCTCATCAATAACGTTTGAAGTATAAATCCAACTTGGTGGAGGAAATGAGGATTGCTTGTCACCTACTCATATCTGCTTCCAATCTCACCTAAACTTTTGTGCCTTTAAAAACCTCACGCAAAGTTCATTCACCCGTATTGTCAAAAGTTCACTAAATTATTCTCAGCTCTCTACTGTTCTATTTTTAGCCATATAACCAAAATGGAGAGGCATAGATGTCAGCTTTGCAGTAGGAAGTTCAGTAATGGGAGAGCTTTAGGAGGGCATATGAGGTCTCACATGATGACTCTACGCATCCCCCCCAAACAGGCACTGGCCCCACTCCCACCAGCCCGGTCTCTCAGTTTCCAAAACGAATACGTGTCGGAATCGGAAACGTTGTCATCGCCTTCTTCCCCCTTTTCTACGTCCGAGGAAATACTCGTGGATGAGGTGGTTTTTGAGCCTACTTTGCCATCTTCACTCATCAGTTTACGTGATAGAGAGAGCGAGACTGAGTGTTTTAAGAAGTCGAAGACCAACAACCCAACTCGGAACCGCCGGTTTTCTTCAACTTCATCAGATCATCCACATCATCACTGTCGTACTAATGATAATGATGAGGCGGACCCACCTGGGAGGAGTTCCATCTCCGATGTTACTTCTGACGAAGATTTGGCCTTCTTTCTTATGATGTTGTCGCGTGACAAGTGGAGTGGTACGTCGTCGTCTACTCGTACTACTGTGATTAGGAAATTCAGGTGCCATACTTGTAACAAAAGCTTTAAGTCGTACCAAGCTTTAGGGGGGCACCGTGCTAGTCACAAGAAAATCCGACTAGACCACGAAAAGGAGGAGGATTTAGTTGCTAAGAAAGTTCACGAATGTCCTTTTTGTTTCAGAGTTTTTTCTTCTGGCCAAGCTCTTGGAGGGCATAAAAGATCTCACTTTCTACTTGATGCTGCTCATGGGGGTAGTACTGGAATTTCCAGTTCTCTTAAGAAGGTCATTAGTGATGTTCATGAGAGTATAATTGATCTTAATCTTCCCGCTCCTGCTGCTGATGAAGATGATTCTGCTGTTTCTGATGTTCATTTAATTTCTGACCAATTCTAAGCAGTCATAGTTAATTTCATTTTTACTGGGAAAAAAAGAAGAAAATATTATAACTTTATATGCTAATAGTTGGTGAATATGAAATTTGTCATAATTTTTTTTTTTTTTTTATTTTGGGTGAAAAAGTGTTTGATGTGTTGACTGCAACTTTCAACTGCTACTGTTAATGGCAACTGTTACTTCTGTTTAAATTTTTCTAAAGCAAATTGTATTTTTGAGTTAAGCTTAAATTGTTATTAGTGTGATCAGTTTCAATTCCTAATTAAGTACTCCGTATGATGTAAGTGATTTAATTAGTGTAGTTGAGATTTGTCCAAGCTTAATGAAGTTGAAGGACTGTTCCTAAGTTCCAACTTCCAACTGTGTGTTAGCTAACTGTCTCTTCGATCACTTGTTTTTGTTTTATTGGAAGTTGAGAATTAGTTGAACTGTACTTACTTGAAAAAATTAAAATGAAACAAAACAAAGAAGGAAAAAGTCAGTCCGAGAAGAGTTGAATAAATAAGAACTGAATAGCAAGTTACACTTGTCAACGATATATCAAGCGCATGTGTCAGGCAATAGGAAGATGAGAAATGTATTGTTTTCTTAGGTTGTCTAATGACATGCGTATATACTATGGTTTCTGTCTCTTTCTACCAACTGTTTCCCTATTTTTGTGTAGTTGAAATTTGTCCAAGCTTAATGAAGTTTTGTACTACTACACTACTAGTCTACTACTATCTCAGTAATTTCTGAGGTAAGAGTACTAGTATGGACTACTTATTTTTATGCTCAAAAATAATTGTACAAGTCATTACATTCTCAGTTTGCTTGATTGGTGAAGTATGTTATAAACTATAACTGGTAATATCATGAATTCATGAAAATAGTATAGATTATTATATTGGACTGTACTTAACCATAATTTTGGTGTAAGTGGTCAATCAGTCTATGATTCATGAAACTAGTATAGATCAGACAAGCAGTTTACTTGCCGGCCTTCATCTGTCATGGAAAATTCTACAATATATCCTTATACTATTGCGTTTTTTACATTGTGTTCAGTGATTTTGAAAAGTTTACACTGTAACCCCAAGATACGTTTGGTAAATACATTGTACCCTTTGCTGGATGACTTAACTGACAGAGTGAAGCTTCGTTAACGGACGTTTCACTTATTTCACTTTCCCTTCCTTTCACTGTTTCACAATTAATGCACATTTAATACTCATCCTCTCTGTCACTCTGTTTCATGCAACCACCAAGGACGATCAATTTTTTAGCAGAATTCAAGGCAACAATTACCAGCGATAAGTTTGAGAACACCGGCGACAAGTCTCTGTTGAAGGATGAAGGCGTCAGTGAAGCTAAGGTAATTCCGAACCCTAGGTCTGTCAAAAATTGTCGAATTTTGTTAAAGATCGGGAATTTAGGGTTCGGAAAGTGAAATAAGTGATACGTCCGTTAACGGAGCTTCACTCCGTCAGTTAAGTCATCCAGCAAAGAGTACAATGTGTTTACTAAACATACCTCAAGGGTACAATGTAAACTTTTCAAAATCACTAGACACAATGTAGAAAACTCAATAATACAGGGGTATATTGTAGAATTTCCCTTCTTTTATTTATTTTCATTTCTTAACTCTTTAGCCTCACATACAGTAATTATTTTTATTAATTGTTGTAAAGTGGGGAAACCCCAATCCATTCATTAATTTGTTCTCATGTTGATCCTTTGGGCTATATGCATGTTGCATGATGCACCCAAAAGCTTTGCCTAGCCCTGTTGCTTTTCTGAGCTTTGATTTTGTGCATGCCTAAAGTTAGTATGAATTGTTTGGATTCTATTAATATCTATAATTACCTTTTCAAAAATTGAAAAAATTCATCTAGTCTTTTTTTTATTATTATTATTGGCAAAGGGTTGCTAGATGTTAACCATTTAATGAATTCGATTCATGTCAAAATTATTCTTTTGTATGCACCAAAAGACTAAGGTTTATATTTACCCTTTATATTAAATATGGAGAATTTTATTCCATGTACTGAGTAGATTGTAAATAGAACTTAGAAGTAGTTCTTGGCCTTAATCCTCATGTCTCATGCCTTGAGCCAACTTGTCATTTGGTAATAAGGTAACAAAAAATAAGTCATCATTTACCAATTTTAGGAGTTAAGATAACAATCATGACCAAAATTTTTAATTTTTTCACCATTTGGGACTTGGTATTTATTTTTACACCGTTTGGGACCTGGTACTTACTTTTACACCTTTTGCTATCTAGAATGAATTTCTGGTGGGTTCTTTTAATCATGGCTAAACATGGGGGACCATCAACCATCAATTAAATAGAAAAATTCAAAAAAAATTAAGTAATCTAATTTAGAAAAGGACAAAACGATAATTTTTTGTAACTATGTACTTTTGCGACACAACCAGAATTATCTTTTGTTTCTTTCAAGCCCAACTCTTCACCTTCGACCATTCTTAGCCAACTAAAATTCTTAGTAAAAACAACATTATAAACATACCAAACGTTCCTTCATTCTTCCATGTGGGAGAGCTCTCTCACTATAGTACATTTATTTTTTGGATGCAAAATCATGAATTTTAGCTCATAAATTCACAATCAACATGCATAACAGAATAGTAGCAGTTAAGACTAATTGAGATTAAATTATACAATGATGCAATGCTAGTTGACGTCAGCAGTATTAAGGACACTATTTCATCTATATATGTTAAATTGCAAATTGCAGGTTTACTATTGGATTAAAAATGGATGATGATTGCTTAATGTAATTTGGATTTCCTTTGTTATTTTTTTTGGATTTCTGAATATATTTTTGGACAATACATGAATTTTCTTGTTATTTTTTTGTAGCTGTTTTTTTATATTGTGAAACAACTGCATTGGGTTTAAATGTTTCCAACAAATATTTTTCCATTTATAAAACAATTATTTTTTTCTATCTGGTTGAAGTTGTGTTAACTAGTTGGAAAGCCAACTACAAGTCCTTAAAAGTGTCAAAAAAAGTTTTAGGTCCCAAATGGTGAAAAAATTGAAATTTTGGGTCCTAATTATTATTTTAACTCCCAATTTCAGACTTCTAATATTGTAGATTTGATGTTTAAAGTATAATGTCATAATGTATTTTATTGTATCAAATTGGAGATCCAATCGTGAATTGTGACAATATTTAGCATAGCCTAAATGAGGTTGCAATATGCATCAACCTCAAGTGCTTAGAACTTGAGTGGTTTTAATTTTAATTGATGCTTTGCCTCTCCTCGGCCTTTATGGATCTGTGCAATTGGTATCTCGTTACTTTAAAGAAGGTATATATCTTTTGGGGACGAAAAGCAGAATTATAATTGATGAAATCCCATTGGTTTACAAGTGTGTGCCTTCATTGGTTCGTTGTAGTACCATAATTAAAATTGTCAAAAATTAACCATCTAAACTTGCAATGACTTTAGCTTTGGATCCGTCCCATATGTAAAAATGGTGACCCATAACCTGACTTGAACTTAACATGGCATTGACTGATAATTGATATAACATGATTTATTATGATCCAACCTAGCCTATATCCAACCCGATCTTATATGTGAAAATTGTGACTCATAGCCCGAGCTAAACTTGACCTGACATTGATCAACAATCTATTTAACATGATATTTTATGATATGAACCTAACATATATCCAACCCAATGTAAACCATTAATCGATTTTATCGATTTGAAAATGACGCGAATTTAAAATGACATTTGACTTATTGGTTAGAACCTGAAACTAATTATAACTTGATACAATCTATTATTAACCCAACACATGGTGACTCGTAATCCGATTTATTTCACTCTAATATTGACTTGACCTGTTATTTCCGAATACAGTTGAATGATTGTATGTAAATAAATCTTATCTCCACTTATTTATCTAAAACTAAATAAAATAAGCTACTCGTAATTCGAACGCACTCTTATTCTTCTAATACCAATAATAGTATAGTAGCATTACTAGGCAAATAAGCTATAGTCAACTCTCTAATAATTGTACAAGTCGGCAATGGGCAATGGATAGATCATAGATGTGGTCCAAACACTAATGACTTGCTAACCCATTTACAAAGGAAAGCCGAAAATTGAGGCTTAGTATGATTACTTTGCGAGTAGTAGTTAGCTTGATGCTTCAAAGTAGTCGGTGGATCGGTCCTTGTCTCGCACATTAAGCAATATGGCAAGGGTAGAAAGGATGAAAGATAAGAATCCGAAATATTGACCTTGTTTGGTAAATTATTTATTATGTTACAGAATAATAACCATGTATGTCCATTATTGCTTGTAATCTTTTTAATAATATGACTATCTTTATAACTTTCTTGTAACTCTTGTATGTCATTAGTTCACATTGTAACCCTAAATTGACTCTTTATTGTCCACATAGGTTGCATTGTTTATATTATATATATATATATATATATATATATATATATATATATATATATATATATATATATATAGATGGTCAAATTGAAATGGTAAAGATATAGGAACAAAGAATTATCATCTACTTCCCTCTCTAATATTCTCCTTTTCCCCTTATTTTATAACATATTATTGGTTTATAGTTTTTATATGATTAAATAGCCAAAAAATTATATTTGTTAATAAGCTTTTTAGTTGGTTGAACAATTATCGTTTAAGCCAAAATGAAAAAGTCACTCATATTGTATTTTGGCTTTTACGATGGTGAAATACAAAGTTTCCCCTAATAACTAATATTAGTACTTAATTTATAGTATAATACTCAATAATTAATAATTTGTTAATTACTTAAGATCTTAATAATACTTAAGTAATTTGTTAATAATTTGTAAGAATACTTAAGTAATTTTTAATTAATAATATTAATTATTATTAATATTCAGAGACTAAGGATTAATAATGATTTATAACTAAATACTAATAAATAATTAGCATCTAATCAATAGATAGAAACTAATGAATAATAAATTTTTTAATTATTAATTACATAAAAACAATGTGTTAATAATTAATTAGTTTCATTAATTATATTAATTATTTGTTAGTATTCAAGTAATTTATTTATAATACAAATTATTATTAATATTAATATGTTAATAATTGGTAATAATTTAAATATATTAATAATTAAGATTTAATGAATGATTAGCAACTAATATATAATTATTTACTTTTTATTTTCAGTATTAATTAATTTAAGAATATAATTTTATAATTTTTTCATGAATTAAATTATCAATAATTAATTTATTATTAATAATATCGATTACTAATCTTTTATGGAGTATAAATAAAAAAATAGTTATCTAATAATTATAATTTTTGATAAACAAGATATATCCCTAAAGGTCATTTTATAAAGTAAAAGACAATAGTTAACAAATAAATTTATTAAAAACATTTATAAATATGCAATTACCAAACAACAAGTCAATATAAATAGCCAACCGAAATTGTTAAATAAGCATCAAAAAGTCAATCGCCAATAACTAATTACCAAACAAAACCATTGGAGTGAAGCGAAGATAGGAATAAATCATATAAAGTTAGTCGTGGAAGTGAGTGCATCTTTCACAAGCTCATCCACAAGATAACACAATGGCACATCCATACATCATATAATTACTAGTTGGTTGGACTGTTGAACTTACAAATAAAAATGAATATTGTGGCCCCTCTTCGGATAAAAAGAACTTAAATTACGGGCAACAAAATGAGACAACCTTTTTAAAAGTTTTTGCCGCCTTGTTGACTTGGTGCAAAATAACATACTCGTTCATATTAACGATTATTTTACTAAATCGTTAAAATTAACGGTTACAGTTACGGTAATGAAATTTTTGTAATGATTAACCGTTAGTATTTTAAAAAAAAAAACTAAACTTAAAAGGCTAATATATGAATGAATATGACAAAAAAAAATTTATGTATGATCAAACCTTGTATAAATATGTGACTATTTTAGAAAACTCAAATGAGCTATGAAATCATACAAATAATTTCACAATATTAGGTGTACAAGTGCATAAAAATGAAATGAAACGGTTAGCGGTAAACTGTTAACTATTAACTGTACCGTTAAATATCGTTTATCAGTTACCGCGGTATAACGGTTAATCGTACCGTTAAAACTTAACGGTATGATTAACCGTTTGCACACCCCTCCTAGACGTGGCACTAAATTACGAAGAGTCAAATGTCTATGATCTCCTTTTTAACTCTTCACTTTTTCAATTGATTTATAAGGTCAAGCACATTGCCAAATTGCTGAGGATCCAATTGATCTCATGAGTATAGCTCTATAGTACTCCATTACAGGTTTATTTACATTTATGAGATCGAAAATATTAAGTTATAGTAAAAGATGAGTACTTTTTATTCTCGTTTCCTAATACTCAATTCAAAGTATTTTTTACTCTGTTCTATCATTCTTTTGACCCAAACTTTTATACGATGTCCAATCAATAGCATGAGAGGCAACGTAATATGTGATGCATTATATGTGGTATTGGTCCTCTATTTGTGAGATTAAGACGGTAGCAATTCAAGTATTGGTGCTTTGTTCCTAAAGCAATGTCTGTACATCAACATTTCCATGCGCCAAAGCATTGACTATAAAATGTCCGTCCATGAAACAATGCGCAACCTTTTGTTCGAAAAATTGAATACTCTCATGTAACACTTAATATGCACCCTAATGCATGTGCATGTAGAGTAAGATACACCTATTGGTATATTTTGCATGCGTTGCACGGTTGAATGATAAATTACTTTTGTCAAATATTTTAATTATAAAAGGATTTTCATTTATTGGTAAAAACTTATAGGTTTTATAAAATTATTATAGAAAATATAATTGGGATAATACTTTTTGTTATATTAGGTGAAAAAATTATTAGAGAAAAATGTAAATATGAAACATGAAATAAAAGTAGGAAATAAATATAGTTTTATAGTCACACAATTTTCTATGTATAACATCTATAAATATAACTAAAATCCATCTTTGTATTAATTTTCCACATTTAGCTGACGGAACTCCTTTAGCTGTACAACAACTTTCCACATTTTGGCCCAAAGGCCTTTGAGTTCAATTACTTCGTATTTGTTTTTCTAGCAATATTTCTACAACTTATTTTAATGAAATCCATCTTTGTATTAATTTTCTAGTTTGAGTAATTTTCTTTTTGAGTTATAAGTTCACTAATAACTTAGTGTTTAATTCATTAATCAATATGCTAAATTTAACATATATATATATATGTATATATATATATAAAAGATCACAACATACATAGGGACAAACACGTAACACAAAAGTTCAAAATGAGGATACTAGTTAAAGAAATAGATTATTTTAGTGGTGTTGGACAACCATTCTCTATTATTCATAACATCAATTTCCATATGATTTTCGTGTTATTATTATTATTTTAGATTAAAAAACTTCAAAATTCTTGCAAAGTTCATTTAGTGATATAGCCCACAACTTACGGACTTTGTTCTGCTTAACTTATTTTTTATAATTATATTTTATCTTAAATTGTATAACTTTATTGATAGCCTAACTATAATAAAACTTTTTTTTTTTCTGGCAATGGTGATAAAACTTGTAGCGAGTATAAGAAACATATACAAAGTAGATATTTTGAGAGGGCTATAACAAAAAAAAAAAAAAATTATTTCAGTTGGATGACGTATTTAATATTCTATCCCCTCAAAAGTAAATACGAAGTACGTTGTTGGGTATTAAAAACTTTCATAGGACAGATGACGTAATAATGTAAAAGAAAAATAAAAACTAGAGATATACACCTCTTAGTGGTGGCCTGCAGTTACCTGATGTGTGCGGTGATCTGTCGGCTGTTGGCAAATTGTTGTATACTTGTCTCTTCCTTCCCCCGATTCCCCCAATCTCTCTCCTCCATCGACCCTTCTCCAGATCCGGTGAGTCCCTCTAATTTTTATCCTGTTTTCTTTGTTAACATCGCTTCTTTCTCTATTTTACAGATCTTGTTATCATTCTCAGAATTTCGGATTTATTTCGTGATTCATTTGTGTTTCAGATGCTTTGATCGGCGAATTTGATTAATGCAGCTTATTTTTGAAGGTTAATTGGGTGGAATTTTAGTATTTCGCTATTTAATTTATTTGTTTTAGGTTTTTTGATTGAGTTAGGGTTTGGTCAATGGAGGATCAGACGGATGAGGATTTTTTTGATAATCTAGTTGATGATGATGTGAATCAGATTAATAAGAGTAATAGTTTAGGGAGTGTTAATGTTGATGACGACGAGCAAGCGCTCACGAATTTGAGTATCGATGAAGATGCCGTTGTAGATAGGTTAGGTAATAATGTAGGTGGTAGTGTTGAAGGAGAATCTAGTGAGGATGTTGCTGGTAATGACGGCGATGCCGCCGGAGTTTCGGAAGTTGTAGATCGAGAGTCTAGTGATCACGTTATTGATGAATTCGAGGGAAAAAGTGGCGCTGTCTGCGCTCTGAATGCTAGTGTGGGGGCTAAGGAAGTTGAATGGAGTTCGTTTAGTGGTGTTACTCAAGATGTTTCGTACTCGGATTTCTTTGATCAGTTAGGGGATGATTCCTCCGACCCTTTTGCCGAAGTGGTTGCTGGTTTGGATGGTGTTTCGTCTAATCAAGTTACGTCTTTGAGTTCATTTAGTGTTCGGCTGAATGGGGTAGATATGAAGGATGATCCGTCTGTGGTTGCGTCAGGCATTATAGATGGTATTCTTCTTAATCCAGTCGCCTCTCCAAGTTCGTCTGTGGTTGCATCTGTGCCTTTGGATGGTGTTTTTCATAATCCAGTCACGTCTCCAAGTTCTCCTTTGGTTGCATCTGTGGCTTTGAATGGTGTTTTGCCTAGTCAAGCTACCAGTTCAAGTCAATATAATGGTGGACAAAATGGAGAAGATGGGCAGCATGCTTTGCCATTAGTTGCGTTGGGGTCTTTGGATGGTATTTTATCTAATCAAGTAACGTCTTCCAGCTCCTATAGTGTTGGGCAAAATAGGGAAGATTTGCAGCATGCTCTGTCGACAGAAAGTGTGAATGAGGTGCAAGATCAGAATAGCGTTCAATATTGGGAGAGCCTATATCCAGGTTGGAGGTATGACCAAAATACGGGACAGTGGTATCCGCTAGACGGTTCTGATGAAACTGCAAATCCCATGGAGAACATTAATGCCAATGCTCTGTCTACAAGTGACGGAGCTGCTGTCAATTCCACATCCGATAATTATTATCTTCCGCATACAGTTCAGCCTGTCAGTGGAAGCGTGTCTGAGGAAAGTACATCAGGCGCGTCAACGAATTGGAATCAGGCCGCATATGGGAATACGGAATATCCTGCACACATGGTGTTTGATCCTCAATATCCTGGTTGGTACTATGATACAATTGCACAAGAATGGAGATCATTAGAGTCCTATACTGCTTCGGTCGACCAGGCAACTAGCTTGGATCAAAATCAACTTTTGTCCTATGGGAGTGCTAGTACTGTTAATTACTACCCTGTACAAAATGTAAGCTTCGGTCAGGGTGAACTAGTTCAAAATAGTTCTTACCAATTAGACCAACCACTGCATTTGAGAGATTCTGGGAAGGATAGTTTGAATGCTTTACAATCTGGTAAGAGTGAGGCTTTTAGGTCTACTGAAAACGCTCAATATGGAAATGGATTTATGCCAAATGGCGCTGCGAGTTACATGACAGACCGGAGACCAGGTGCTGCAACATATCAGAATTCATTCTTTAATGAGCCGTCAGGACAGGTTTTTGATAGCAATAATGGGATCAACAATCATCAGGGTATCGGCTTTGCTGAAACTGGCTTTCAAAACATTTCTTTGGCTGGAAACGCTCCGCAGCACAATAATCATTATAAAGAATTTGATCAGCAGCTCTCTGATAATGGCTTTTATGGTCCAAACGTCCTTAATTTTACACAGCAGCCACTTCAAAATGGCAGGTTATCTTATTCTTCCTACGAGGGGAGGTCAGCGGATGGGCGACTTCCGCATGCTCTTGTCTCTTTTGGCTTCGGCGGAAAGCTCATAGTCATGAAGGATCCGAATAGTTTACAAACACAAGCAAGCCAGGTACGGTCTTTTATGACTTAAATTAAATATTGATTTTATTGTATCCCTAAGGTATAAACAACGACAAAGTCTTAATCCCAAAGGGATGGGGTCGGCTACATGAACCACAAGTCTGCTCTCACTTGATCATCCACAAAAATCCTCCTCACTCTCTCCTATTTAGAGTCGCTTCTTCTTGTAAACCTTTTTTTCCCATCTTTATTTACTCTCTTTATCGAACTTATCTTTAGTTTGCTTTGATTGCATTTGAATTCTCCAGTACCTGAATCCTCCATCTTCCTCTTGGCCTCTTATATGTCCAAACAATTGTAACTAATTCTATCTTATCTTATTCATAATATTTATTACTAAACTTTCTTTGAGATATTCATATTTCTAATTTTGTCGTTTGAGGTGTTCCCGCTCATCCATTTTAACATACGTTCCTCTAGTACACTCATTTATCACTAGGGGATAAAGGAATCAATAACATTTGTCTATAATATGAAAATGTTAAAAAGATGAAAAGTGTCTAATAGGCTTTCTATGGAGATTTAGTTCTGTCTCTGCCTTTCTTGCCTACCAAGGGCCTTAAAATTATTTACATTTGATGTGAAGGACTCAGCAGGAGGTGCAATCAGTATTCTCAATGTGATGGAATTAACCATGCTGAAGAATGATGGTTCAGATGTAGGAATCAGTGGTTGTGATTATTTTAATATCCTGTCCCAGCAGTCATACACAGGCCCACTGGTTTCAGGCAATGTGGGGAGCAAAGAGTTGAATAAATGGATTGATGACAGGATTGCTAATTGCAATGCACCAGATGCACACTATAGGGAGGGCGAAGCTTTAAAAATGCTTCTCTCTGTGTTGAAAATAGCTTGTCAATATTATGGGAAGCTACGATCAGCTTTTGGGACTGACAATGTTTTGAAGGTAGCACTTTTTTTTTGCCTTCTCTGACATATGTACCTAGCTTCAAACTTGTCATGACATATAGTTTCCAGCTTGCTGTGAAAGTTCTGCTTCCTTTTCGTGATGATTGAAAATGTTCTTGTACATAGATTGATGGAGAATCTAATTGTTCTTTGTTGGTAACTGCATATATAAGAATCTGAAACTGTGTTTTATTCAACTTTCAAAAGCTTTCTAAAAATTTAGCTACTATTTTAAAAAAAAAAAAAAAATTTAAACTACCTCGTTTTACAGTTAGTGTAGCAACATAAACCAAGGAGAACTCAAAAGTGGAATACACATGTGGGTTGTTTCACTTTTGAGAGGATAGAGATAAAGAGTAAAGTGTTTATTATATATGATCAGGGCTCATAAAGTGTGACAGAAGAGGATAAAAAATGAATAAAAGGTTGACATAAAAGGAATAATTGACATTTGAGAACTGATATGAGAACTGTGATGTGTGAATGCATTTTCTCTTGCAAGTGACCTTAATTGACATTTGAAAATGAAATGAGTTTAATTTTAATCTTGTGCTTATTGGCACTTGTATAGCAGCTTAAACTTACATAGTTTGTATAATTGTATGAGCTTTTGGCTTGACGAACTTTGGTCCTATTGGGATTAAAGTAAATATATTCCAGAAGCATCTCAATTCATGTCTGGGGTGTATTGGCAATTTTGGCAGTCCATATCATTGGAGTTTCACTAATTTGTCCAAGATTGCTGGTTACTTATCCCCCTTGAATTTTATTTAGGTCTTACTCTTGACTTTATGAATTTGTTGACCAGGAAACTGATTGCCCAGAGTCAGCATTGGCAAAGCTTTTTTCATCTGCAAAGAGAAATGGTGTGCAGTTCAGTGCCATCTCTCAGTGCTTGCAGAACATGCCTTCTGAGGGGCAAATGCAGGTATATCATCTTTCCTTCTGGTTATGCACTCTTTTGTCGTGGCTATCAATGTGGCATGCTGCTAATTTAATTTGCTTCAGGCAACGGCTGAAGAGGTTCAAATGCTTCTTGTTTCTGGTAGAAAGATGGAGGCTCTTCAGTGTGCACAAAATGGTCATTTGTGGGGACCAGCTATTGTCATTGCCACTTTGCTGGGCGAACAGGTTCTTAAGGATTAATCTTTTTGATCCGTCAGATACATGCTCTGAATTGTTGGATTATATTTGCTTGAAAATCTGAGGAATTTTTGTTTTTTTTGCAATCTGACTTTTGTTCATGTCACTCACAGTTTTATGGTGAAACCGTGAAGCAAATGGCACTTCATCAATTAGTACCTGGATCTCCTCTGAGGACTTTGTGTCTCTTAATAGCTGGACAGCCTGCTGAAGTATTTTCCAATTCCATTTCAAGTTACCCTCAAAATGGAGTAAATGCTCACTCATCAGGGGTACAATGCCTATTTTTTACCTAAGTGAATCATATATTTATATTCTTGGAAATTAAAGACAGTTGTTACTTGTTTTGTTGGATTACGCCTTTAAGGTGCTTGTGTTTTAGATCCTTGTTGAGGTGTCATGCAAAATGTTGTCATTATATGAATTTGGTGTTTTTGGTTTTACTATTTCTCTATCTGCTGCCTATCCAATGTTCTTTCATCTAATGTTGATATGTGGCTTACAGGTTGGGTCTGGTTGTATGCTGGATGAATGGGAGGAGAATTTGGCTATGATAAGTGCTAACAGGACAAAAGGTGATGAGCTTGTAATCACTCACCTGGGGGATTGTCTTTGGAAGGAGAAGGATGAGGTATAGTGCAGAACCCTATTTTCTTTTTCTTTGCTGTACCCCTAATTTTTGCATGCTGGTGACCTGCAAGAGTTGAACTATGCATTTGTGAACTGTGGGGCTGACAGGTCATATGAAAGCTCCTTTTTATTTAATAGGGATCTTGCTTAATTTAAATAGTTTGACTTATATATAGATAAGTCTCTTCCGTTTGATTTGTGGGTGGAGTATGCAGTTAATATTCCAGCAACAATTTCTTGCTATGTAGATTACAGCAGCTCATATCTGTTACTTGGTTGCTGAAGCTGATATCGAGTCATATTCAGAAAGTGCTAGACTCTGTCTTGTCGGTGCAAATCATTTGAAATATCCAAGAACTTATGCCAGTCCTCAGGCAATTCAGGTATATGTAAATCTTTGATAGTCAAAGTCTGTGTCAAGTCATTACCTCCACACTTTTCTATTTTTCTGTATTTGCTCTACTTGTTCTGGGCATTGGTGCATGTTATGTTTGAGAAAAGGAAAGAAATTTGGTTGGGTTTTAGACATCAGTGGGAAGATGCTTCAATTATAACAATTTACACATGAAATAAATATGACATGATGTGTAAGGCATTTAGATGAATTGAAGATTCAGAATCTATTGACATTGATAAGTGAAAGATACATGCTTGCCAAGTACAGAGTAGAATGTTAAGTGTAGCTTCTTACTAAATTTTATGACCGTTCATTATCAATTTACAATATTGGCTAATTTGGTTCTATGTTTTTTTTCTTTAGGGGGAGGGATGTTCAATTGTTTGTAGGCAGAACTAATCCATAACCAATTTTACTGTTTTTTTACTTCCCCAATCCAAAATGAATAGTCATAATTGAGGTCGATGTGGCAATCATTTCTGGATAGAGGAGATTATATTTTTCTTGTCTTCCCTCACTGAGATGTCACTGAAATAGTTTTTTTTTTTTTTTTTTAATGTCAATATCACAGAGAACAGAATTATATGAATATGCTAAGGTGCTTGGAAACTCCCAATGTGTACTGCTGCCATTTCAGCCCTATAAGCTTTTATATGCTTGCATGTTGGCAGAAGTTGGCAAAATGTCAGATTCTCTGAAGTAAGTCTTGTTCTTCCTTCTCTAAGTGCCCCCAGCCCCCTGCTCTTATTTTTTTTAATCCAATGCAAACCTGATCTTTTTGAGACAAATAAATATGGATTGGCAGTAACTGTTGGAAAATAAAAAGTATGTAATAAAATAATGTGTTCTTTGATCTACCCCAAAGTGACATAAACACTATTTTTGAATTGAGGTAAATTGAGTGGTTTGATTTTGTTAAAACGAAGCTGCAAGTGCCTCTGACATAGATGAGGGCGAGTAGTCAACTTGCATATTTGCAATTTCCTAGTAAATAGAAAATATATTGGGATATTACATATTAAGTAGCTTTTGTGCAGCAATAACATTATAGCCTTTTTGCAGATACTGTCAAGCAGTTTTGAAGTCTTTAAAAACTGGTAGATCTCCAGAGGTTGATGCGTGGCGACAAATGGTATCTTCTCTTGAAGAGCGGATAAAAATCCATCAGCAGGTATACCTCCCTAGTATTTTCATAGTTTTTGTCATTCTCAAGTTCGTATATAAATTATATACAATGCTTACACCATTTGCAGGGTGGGTATGCGACCAATTTTGCTCGTACCAAACTGGTGGGTAAATTGCTTAACTTCTTTGATAATACTGCTCATCGGGTTGTTGGAGGTTTACCGCCACAAACACCTTCGACATCGCACAGTAATGGTCAACCCAGTGATCATGATCATCAGTCAAGGGGGCCACGGGTTTCTACCAGTCAGTCCACAATGGCTATGTCTTCATTAATGACATCTGCATCAGCAGACAGCAGCAATCGCATGTCAATGCATAATAGAAGCATGTCAGAGCCTAACTTTGGTAGAACACCCAGAAAGGTAGTTCATATCTCTTTACTAATTTGAGTTTTTTAGTTCATGATTGTTGGGATGGGATCCTACAACAAATTGTGTATTTGGTGTCTTGAAAATCATAAGATTTTGCAAATTGAGGAATACCCCTGCTTTTAGTTGTCTGAGTATACACAGAAGCTAAGACTTATAATGTAAAAAAAGGCCAAGAATTGTATATTTGACCTTCCATATCTCTGTATGGAATGTGGCAACCAACAATGTTTCATGAATAAGTTTTCCCATTTTTTTCCCTCTTGTTCTCAGTAAGACACTCATGTCAAGTATCATAAGATAGAATCTTTCCCTTGAGAATGTTCAAAATGTAAAATCCATAGACTACGCAGAGTAATAAGGGAATTGACAGAATTACTTTTACTCTAGAACTTTTCAAACTGCTCTGAGGGCTTGCTATACCTGGTTCTGGTGACTTAAAATTGTTAGATTTGAATAGAATCATAAAATTCTGGATTCTGGAAGTCATTCATTTTTCTGTGAAAGAATAATCTTTATGTGAACTTACATTTCTTTGGCTCTCTATGTTTGACAATAATGCAATTCAATCATTAGGTGTGCAATACTAGTGACACTGCTTCTTTCAACTTTCAGTTCGATGAACTTTGATTACTATTTTTTGAAAGAAAATATGAAAACCATAAATTGTTGGTACGGTGAGTTTCTAGCGTTAACATAAAGGTAGTGCTGTCTGTCTTTTACTTAATACCTAGAAGGAATAATAGCGATAAGTATACTGTATGATGGTGCTGAACTGCTCTAGTTGGTTTTGGGGTTCATTGAAAATCCTGTAACATGTTACTAAAGAACTGATACCCTCTTGTTCAACTACATATGCATCTGTCCACTTGAGAAGCTGATTTTGATAGTTCTGCCTTTCGCAAAGGAATTAGAAAATGGTTTAGGGGTGAAGAACATATATATTTGTTTCTGTAGGTTGCTTTTCTAAGTTCTGGAAGATCACTCTGTGAAAGTGCTAGTTTTTAATTAAGGGAACGCTTTGTTGAGTTCAAGGCTTTGTGCTTTCATGGCAATAATGATGGAACATTGTTTCTCACATTGTTTCTAAAGGACACTTATCTTAATTCACACCCCCAAAATGTGGAAAAAAATATTTTGTCACATGTTAAATTAGGAATTAGGGTGAAACTGTTTCTGAGCTGAAGGCAGAACTGTGGCAACCAGTGGGGATGACCAGTCTAATCTATTGCATTCTATTATTGCTGATGGTCTCATAATGGTGATGTCTTGTGTTTTATGACCCAAATTGTATTGTGGTAATATGGATGCAGTGCTACACGAGCCTCAATGGAAAGATATGAAATGCTTGTTATCTAAGAAGACCACAACATTTGTACCGTGATGACGTGTAATGCCAAATTTTTATTTGTGATCTTGATCTGCTTATGTCTAACTTTTGTCTCTTTTGTCAGGATGAATCACCAAAATCAAGCTCATCTAGTCCATGTGATCAAACATCACTCCCAGGCAGTTCCTCTCGGTTTGGAAGATTTGGCTCGCAGATTTTCCAAAAGACTGTTGGCTTGGTGCTTAAATCTCGCTCTGATCGTCAGGCAAGTCAGAATGGGCATTCATGGTTTCTGCCTTGAATGCAGATTGATGCTTTTTATATATATGCTGAACTGTCTTTGCCCCTGCTCTTACTACAGGCCAAGCTGGGAGAGACAAATAAGTTTTACTATGACGAGAAACTTAAGCGCTGGGTTGAGGAAGGTGCTGAGCCTCAAGCTGAGGAAATGACCTTGGCTCCACCTCCAACAACAACAGCTTACATGAATGGGATGCCAAATCATGACAAAAAATTAGAATCTGATAATGCGATGGTTCAAGCAAATGGGGAACCTGAATATAAGTACATGAATTCTAATGGAAAGAGTGCCGAGTTACCACCCATTCCATCCGGTTTGAACCATTTTTCAGCTCGGGGGAGAATGGGTGTTCGTTCAAGGTATATTTTCTCTCTGTAAAAGAGACAACTTAGACTGGGTTTGGGGACTGGGACAAGGGAAGGCTGGGACGCTTGGTAGGATTTGGACTTAAAACCTCTCCATGTACTTGCCTGTCTAACAGTTCATTTGGCATGGGTATCAAGGGATTACTAGGATAGTAATGAAGTTTGTCCAGAATTTGACCTAAAATGTGTGTTGTGAATCTAACATGGCAATGCATCTCCACTAGAAAATGTTTATTTTCTTTTAACATTTATTGCCTTGTTATTCTACCCAAAAACTTGGGCATGAGTGGTTTAGAAACATTGACTAGTAATAATGCTTCAGTTGCTTGCAACTACCCCTCCCCTATTAAGATTTTTTTAATCTAAATTCAGGCTTCTAATTTTTCTCTCTCCATCTCATCAACCTTTTGCTTTGACTTTGTCCAATACTTGGTTTTTCATTTCTCTCTAGCCACTTCCAATCTTTTACTCTGTATCGTTTTCGATGTGTAGTCTTTGCCTCCGTTCCTATTGAAAGTGTGTTGGTAATTTGGGCATGAAGAGTAATAAAGAGGCATTACCTGGGACATTTATGTGAGGCACTTCCTGCCAAACTCTACACAAAAGTTGTAATATTGCCAAAAGATTCCCACTGGATGATAATATTAGGCAATATGTGCTTTTTGCTCTTGGTATTCATGGTACATGACATAAAATGACAATTCCCGCTATGCATGAACACTACACTTACGAATATATTTTGTGTTTTCCTTCTCATGTTATCTTCTCCATCCTTGTATGTTTCTTGTGTGCACCACTTTTCTACCTACATTCCATTTCGGACTCTTGAAAGTTGAATTACAGCTTCCAACTTTCTCACTTTTTGCTACTATACTCCCTCCTCTCCCCTCTTTTATAGAACACTTACAAAATTATTCTTTAATGCCTTGTTTGTTAAGCAACTGTGTGATCTCTTATGATTCTTTGAATGTATTGACTGTTTTAGGTATGTGGATACGTTCAACAAAGGTGGTGGAACTCCAGTAAACTCATTCCAGTCACCATCACCTCTTTTTTCTGCTGCAAAATCTGCTGCCGGGAATCCCCAGATTTTCATCCCGACTCCAGTTCCTGGAGGACAAGAAACTGTTAGTATGATAAGCACTCAACAAACTGAAGTTACAGAGGACAGTACTACCACATCTTATAGTCATGATTCATTTTCATCTCCTCAAATGTTTTCACCCCCTTCAACAATCCACCGACATCCAAGTATGGACAAGGGAATGGGAAGCATGATAAATAACAATGGCTCTTTACCTCCTAATTCAAGGCGAACGTTGTCGTGGGGTGGAGCCCTTGATATGCCAAATCATACAAGCATGGGTGAATCATCTCCAGGAGCACCAGGTTTTTGGCAGTCTACGTAGTATGAACCATGACTCCATTTACTTCTGAGTTTATTGATGTGACAGAAGACCTTCAAAGAGTTGAGTTTCAAATGATAGTGGCCAAAACTTGTATATTTCCGTGTATCAGGTTGTCTCATTATGACCTCAGTGAAAGTGGTGAGCAAGATATTATGAATTAGATTCAGGTCAGATGGGTAATGGTAAAGCCAAGTTCAGAGAAGTTATGGCTTTTGGGGACAGATGAATCTGATCTTGTTGTAGCTGCCTCTGTCATTTGTAATATTAATACTACAATCCCCCGTGATCTTCCAGGTTGTAGGGAGTGGGGTTTTTGCCGTTATTGTACAGATAAATTAATTTATTTATTGGGAAAAGTTCGCCTCTAGAAAGACGGGTAAGATGTCTGTACAACTGAGGTTCTATGGCTTCTACCAGATGCTTCCTCTAGGGAACTTCCAGTGAAAGTTATGCTCCATAAGATGTCTGTTATTTTGTAGGGGGATATTCCCTCATTTTGTTATATCACACGCATACTTGTACTAAACGATGTCTGCTTTGCTGAATAGTTCTCCATTAAAGTATTTGTAAGAAGACTTCGAGTTATCACCATCACAAGTTGACGTCGGGACATAAGAGTCCATTATTTTTCCTATTACTGCCCACTCTTTCTCTATCTTAAAGATTTTTAAAAACTTAGATGACATGGCTAGAGAAAGGTCGGACATGATGTTTAGTTCTAGTGAATATATTTTGATAGTTTGAGCTTAACAAGATTTGTTGCCTATTGTCTATTGTCTATTGAATCAATTTTGAATCAATTTAAAACTTGTTTGACGGATGAACTTGAATGTAAACTTAATTGACTCATGATTGATAGTTCAACATTAAAGGTCATTCACATTAACCAAAACAACGAGTTTGGATAAGGTATCTAAATTTAGAGCTAATTAACATTTACTTGGCCTAGTATTTTCTAGGACCAATTTTTTATTTTTTATTTATTTATGTTTTCTTTGATACGAAGACTAAAGTTAATTACACTATAAATTTCCTTTTTTAAAAAGGATTTTAGATTATGTATAATTACACATATAAATCAATATCTAAACTTAAACTAACCTATTGAAGAACCAACAATAAGAATTTATTATGTTCAAATTTATTAATACAACTTAGTTCAAAATATTAGATTTAAGTCAAATTTAAACAAGTTTAAAATGAGTCCAAATTGAAGTTTAACCGGTTCATAAAAATTACAAGTTAATAACTAGCCTTACCAAATATATTTTTCTTACACATGTACATAAGACAGCCAAAATCACTCATGACAAAAATCATAATTAAATAAAATATATATGAAAGTGTTTAAGTAGATCAATTTTGGGAGTCGGGAAAAAACCCTAAGAAAATGAATACCAAAAATGTGAAATTTAGACAAATGTCACCTTGTCCTTAATCCAAAGTCACTTGGCTTGCTCAGTTCTTCCCCATGCTCTCCGTCTCCTCCATCTCTCTCTCCTCCTCAACACCAATTTGGGAAAAACACACAAAAATCCACAAATTAAAACCCTAAAAACCACAATTCCAGCAACATTGGCAAATTTCTAGGTTTGCAAATTATTACAATGGAACCCCAACAACCACAGCGATTCCATTATCAATACGAAGCACATCAACAACAACCTCAAACTGAAACCTTAACATCTCAAGCAGCGTCATATGGCACATCTCAGATTCAATCATATGATCACTCTTATTATGATTCCTACCACCAACAATATTCCTACACTCAACCCCATCAACATCAACAACAACAGCAACAACAACAGGATTATTCATCTTACTATTACCCAAATTATTACCAAACCCAGGTTCAGACTGACCCCAATTTGATTCACCCACCTGGGGTTCCTATTTTGAACCAAACCCATGTCCCGAATCCTCACAATTTGTATTATCCATCTGGGGTTGTTGCCTCTCCTCCGCCTCTTCAAGGGTATATGCCGGTACGTTTTGAATTCGGGTTTTTTTCATTTTAAGGTTTTGTTCAGTTTAATGTTGTTTATATTTTTGGGGTTTGTGCTTGTGATTTGGGTCATTATTTGTTTTTGATTTTGTGCTGTTAATTTTGGTGTTTTGATGAATTAATGTGTTGAAAAGTGGTAAAGTTGGTGACTTCGAAAGTTTTTGATAAATTAATCACATTAGTTTCAAGAACCCTTTATTTTAATTAGCTATCTATGTGTATGGATAATATGTGTGGTTTATGTGCCTGATTGTTGCATTTTGAGATTTAGGACAATGCCTTAAAGATAAGGTTTGGTGTAGTACGGCTTAAGTACTGCCTAGACGAGTCGAACTAATAGTTACATATGATTGATGATAAATTAGGAAGGGTGGTAGAATTTCACATTGTAGATTCTGGTTCTCCCCTTGGTGAATGAATTTGGACATATCATGGTTATGCTTGCGAAGTTTAACTTGAGAGGTAGATTCAAGAACCTGACCATTCATTCATCCATACGTAAGTGGGAAGTTTATAAGCTGCCTCCATGTTAGATGAGCTGCTGAGGTTCATATTTTGGGTTGTTGACAATATAATTATTTGTTTATCTCATTTTTACTTAAAATTTGATAGTTGTCATTGCGTGGCTAAGTGCCATAATTGTTGGCAACGATCTTTTTTCCTTTGGCCGTATGTTCCCTTTTTATTTTGTGTGGTGATGGGATTTAGGGGCGGATGTTGCTAGTGCGGTATTGTACATTTCTGGCTGTATTCCATTGTTATGTTTCATGGGAGTTCTACGAATAGCATCAAGCATCTGCTGATGCATTTGTTGCTTAAGTTAAGCTTGTACATCTCCAAAATTTTCATCTTACTGTCTTAACAAGCTGATGTCAGCAACTGTACATTGCGTTCCAGGATCTTGCTCCTTCATGTCTTTGGTAGCCAACGGAAGTGGTTTTTTTTTTTTTACTCCGAATGGGTTGAAAAGTTCACTGTACCTGCTAGCTGAATAAAGTTATCCAAATTTCAGTTCCACTGTTTACTTATGTGCTGCTTCTTTCCTTGAAGAACTCTTCATTCCAGGCTTATGCATGATTGGAAATGTTTTAACATAAATTAATTAGTAGCTCTCTTTAATAATGAATTTCATCATATCTTTCAACGACTGCCAGATTCAAATAGGAGTAAAAAAATTGGCTCATGAAACTCTTAAAGGACTTGGACTGGTTAATGCAGCTTGAGATATCAATGCGACATTGAATATAGAGGACACAACATGAATACCTGGACCAAATTTCCTTTGTAAATGATCTTTATGGAGTTATTTGGTTCCGTTAGTGTTTAATTAGGTTTCATTCTTCTGGAAGCTACTTGTATAAGTTGTATCTCCTTATTTGTATTGGCCATTATCAAAATTGGAGAACCTCTTCTTCTGCTTGTCTGCTACTTCACATTATGGCATGTCTAGGGCGTGCCTTACTGTGAAGGACAGAATAGAGTCTCTTTCGAGTTTTTCTACCTAACTAAAAATTAATGTTCTAAGGTATGATGTCTATGTGGAGGAATTTTTTCTCTGTTCTTGCCATGTCCACTTAGGTTAGCATGAGTCAATAATGGGACTATAAATTTTGAGTCTTCCAGGAGTTGCTAGTGAAGTTTTTAAGCTGAAGCTGTTTGATTTTAGTTGACAGAGGTGATAAAGACTTGGTCTTTCCGTTCTTCATACGGCCGCTGTCTTTGAAGGTTTAGCTATAGTTTGTGGATGTTTTTTCCAGTTCTATACCACGATGTTGATACCTGCCTTCAGTATTTTATCATACACTTTTAAAGGTATCTAGCAATCTTGAAGTTAAGGATGTACTTTATTATTGTTTAGAGGAGGATTATGCTATGTGAACATTTATAAGGATGAATGTTGTTATAGATTGAAGTGCTTAATTAGTCTTTGGCAGTATAACTATCTGGATTTAAATCTGTTGATGTTTTCTTGTAGAAGCCACTCCCGTTGGCCACGTCCAATGACTGGGCATTTACGCTTGATGTACACCAACCTGTTGGGGAAGGGGGGGGTGTCACTTATCACTTTCGTTTATACATGACATGAGTGCTTCGGCATCTAACCGTTCCTGGTTAATGTAGAAGTCACTCAGTCATATTTGATGACCAAGCTGGATGATAGGCATAGATCAACACTTCTACCGCATAGAAATGGTTTCAGAAGGTCTGCCTTTTGTCCAGACAGGTCTCAAAATATTCCCCCATATTGGGTTATGTTCTGGGTGTAGAATCGTGACTTGTCATTTTCAAATTTGCACCTGGAACTTGGCCCGAGTCAAGACAATGTTCTATTGAATTTGCTTCTTTTGTTTGACCTGGAGCTGACCTCAACTGGCTTAAACTATACCAGATAGCCTCAGCCAATTGGTCGTGCTGGGAGTCAGTTTCTTGTGGGAGATTGGTTGCTCATACCTGAAGATGATTTTTCTCTGGGCCTACTCTCTGGTGATGGTTGTATTATCTTTCTCACTCGTACATTAAGTTGAAAACTGAATATAGTTCCAAGAAACTGTTGATGGTTTAGAGGTTTGAATTCTTCTATGAATTTGAGTTTGTGGAATTTGAGCTGTAGCTGTTGTGTTTCCTTCAAATGATTTCTGTTAGTTTTTTCTTTTCATGATAGATTGATGGTTCTTAAACATGCATTGGCTATGATCCAGTGTGTCTGACTGACTGACAGACAAATTGAAAATGTAGAGGCAACATCTTTTGAAACAAATTGACCATCTCTATTGAATTGTTTCTTTGAAGTTAGTTTAGTTTTTTTGTGAACTTCGGTCATACAATTTCTCTTGTTCTGCCTCTCGTTCTAGCTGCAGAGCTGTTATGTACAGGATCTTAGATGGTGCATTGTTATTTGTATTTGTTTATATTCTCACATGTTAGATACATGCGTGGAATTTGATATACTTATGTATTGATAAACGTCAATCTGAGTTCAGTGTGGATGATCTTCATGAAAGATTCTTGGTTGAATAAAGCAGTGCAACTTGTATACTGTATAGTTGCTGTTAATACTGTCAAAACCACGTCACACTTGATGAGCTTTCTTTTTTGGGAGAAACATCTTATTTTTTCTTCATTTATGTTACTGCCATTGAAATGTTGTTGTGCAACCTGATCATTCTGTGTACCAGGTAGGAGGCAATCAGGCTGGTCGGTCATCTAGAGGGCGTGGCACTTTTGGTCGACATGGTAGAGGGAGAGGTGGTGGTCGTGGTAAGCATGTTATGCTTCATAATACAAGATTCTCTGCACCTGCAGCTACCAGTGGTGCTTCATCAGTGGCTGAGGGCCAAGCTGCTTCAAGCAAACCACCACCTCGTATGGCATGGTGTGAAATTTGCAGAACTGATTGTACTACTCTTGAAGTCCTTGAGCAGCATAAGAATGGAAAGCGACATAAGCGGAATTTGAAGGTGCACGAGGAGTTACAGAATTTAAGCAGACATCTGACAATGCAGGATCCTAAAATATCTGCATCTCAACCTACACCTAAAACAGTTTCTCTGTTTAAAGCTGTTGGGTCCTGCAACAATCATCCTTCAAATGAGAATGTAGCTATCACACCTACAGCTCCAGAAAATAAAGGTGAAGCCACGACAGCAGAAAAGGATACAGCTGAGAAACCTGAAACTGTAGGGGTACTACCATCTCGAGAGTCAGTCAAGAATGATCGTTTTGCTGGTAGGGGTGGGTTGAAGAGAAGGATAAGAGGGGGACGTGGTGGGAAGTGGATGAGAACCTTCGATGGGTCAAGAAGAATTGTTGAGCCTCCAAAGCCTAAACAGGTGGTTCCTTTAATATGCAACTTGTGCAATGTGAAATGTGAGTCTCAGGTTGTTTTTGAAAGCCATATAACAGGTAAAAAGCACCTTGCAAACATGAAGCGTTTTCAAGGCCATAAAGAGGCACTTGGAGAAGGAATTCAGGCGCTATACCCTACCATCATTAATCTTCCATCAACCTCCATTCCACAACCCAATCAACAAGGTCCCCACAATGCTCAATCCCTTGCATCAATGATGCTGAGTCAACAAAATCTGCAAGATCCTCAAGCTACTCATGCAGCTTTGGCACAGCTTCTCCATCAACATGGTATTCATGATGCTCAGACTCTTATAACTCAGTTGGCTCCATATTTGCTCACTCAATCCACACAAGTCCACGGCCAGCCTGGGGTATCATTACCTGTCCCAGCAGTTGAGTGTGGGATAGATGCCCAGCAAACTTCTCTGAGTCAAGGTGCACATATTTTTGTTGGGGCCGAGAGCCATAGTGTTTCTGTAGAAGATAAAACGGAGCAGCAGAATGTAAGTAATGTTGAATCCCTAGCTGTTGTAGGAATGCCCGATAAACCTGCTGATGTCCCACCAGAAAACGGAAGTCAGCACTAGGAGGTTTTCCCAGTCCCAACAAAAGAGGAAGCTTCTATATCAGGACATCATAAACATTTCAGTCAAGATGGAAGACCATTTTCAGACGAAGTTGATGTAGTACTTGGTTTTTTTGGGTGCTCCATCCTAGAGCTTTGTGCTTTAAGAGTTCCAGGTGATGTTGTGCAACATTATGAACCCAATAGGAGCTGGAATTTTCCTAGTTTCAACTTCTTTGCTAGAATATATGTTCGATATAGATATCCATCTTGCTTGAAGAATATAAGATCATAATTATCAGATGCTTTCGGTTTTCTACTTACTCTGGTTTATGATATTGTTTTGAAATGACAACAGGGTAAAATTGTGTAGTCACATTCTTGTCTGATGCCAGATTGGCATACGTTAATGAATAAAATTATGGACATAAAGACGACAGAACAAATTATAAAATTTCTGGATTGTCTAGTCCCTTATTTGTAAGTAAAATTTCTTGTAGGAGGTTTAACTTCGAATATTTACTATGCGTTAAGCTTCCCTTACTTTTGTTTTATTTTTATCTCAAACATAAATGATTGCGAGAAACATAAATTTTTGATAAAAATGTTTCAAGTTGAGTCTTGACTATACAAATTTACAATTATACCCCCCAAATTTGAACAAGTACTCCCTTTTTATGATCGGAATTGCTAAATGTTGCTCGGTATTACTTGAGAGTTGAGATCGCGCACTTTTTTCCATGCAATGACTTTTTGTCCTTTATCCTGACTTTTTCAATTTATTTTCAATTTTTTTCTTTGTAATGTTTTTTTTAGACTTGTAAAAAAGAGAGGAGAGGGGTGCCTTGTTTAGATGCCATGGCGCCTGGGCCGCCGCTACCACCACAGTCCAGGCGAGTGGGTATTTTATATTTACATTTGTTATTTTTGGTTTCTTTTTCTTTATATTTTTAGGTGTTGAGAAAATGAGGCAATGTTAATGGAATTTCAAGGTTTTATTTAATTGATAAACTACAAATATTTCAACTTTCTCAAATTATATTATTGTTTGATTTTGATAATATTTTAGAATTGTAGGAAGAAGATGAAATCCTGTATGGTAATCTACATTTCGCAGTATTTATGTTTAGTGTATAGGAAGTCGCAGTGGGCAACGATGTCCTCATATCGGTGATTTGCTCAATGATGACACTTTTGATTGGGAAGAGGCGAAGAGATGGTTGGTGATGGAGTCATGGTGATCCTCATATCGATTATTTGTTAAACGCAACAGAAGAAAATAAAGATAGTTTGAATGGGGGGAGAGATGGTCGGTCTGGGTCGGGGGATCCTCATTTCGATACTTTGATCAAACTATAAACAGTTAATGCTTATCCACTATGGAAGTATGAGTAGGTTATTGCTTATTCCTTGGGGAAACCCTTCCTGGAAGGTGTGCTCCTCCCCTTGCAACTTTGTATTTCATACTTCCTCTTTTCAGGCTTTGGTGATAATATATCTTATTATTAGTTTCTACTCTATATTATGTCCACGTATTTTTTTAGTCCCTTTCACTCTGATTTCTGCATTCATACATGCATTGACTACTGACCATCTCCAACAAACCAAGCGGCTATGCATCATCAATGAAAAATAGGGTCTTTGGCAAGCCAGGAAACCAGACAGAGTTCATCATCCAAGGATGGCATGGCTCATCAAACTGCTGGCAATTTGCACAACTCAATAGATTCACGTTCAATAGCCCCAGTAATTGAAAAATATTGTCAAACTATGAACAGCAATGGCTTAACTACAATGGACATTGGAGATCCATAAATTTTTTCTGCAAATTGATCAAAGACTTTCTTTAAGAAGAGTCTTACAGATTCTTTTGGATAACAGATTCAGATGCGAAATCATGCGAGATTAGCCCCACAATTTATCAAGAATTTGTCTCAAAATATGTAATAAATACTGATACTATATATACACACACATGATGATGATGATGATGATGAATGAATGATGATGAAATCACTTTCATGTACAAATGTAAATACAAACTAGTCATATAACTAATGGGTCTTGAGAGATTGACAAACCCGAAAATCATGGTTTTGATTGAACATCTTTTCACAGTTCAATATAATATGTAATTCAGATCTATGCCTGAGTCCATAACATTGAACAATGATTCAATGAACAAACAGGCATGCAAGAAATACTGAAGTTCAAACTTCAACTATTTTCAAACAAAAAAAACTCAATGGGAATAGGCAGGGGAAAATTCATGTCTTGCACGTCATGAATTCCAAAAATAGGTTAAATATGACAAAAAAATAATTGTATACAAATACGAATGATTATGAAAATCCTATTCGAAAACTACTGAAAGACGTGAAAAAATCAGATCACAAACTGGAAGGTAAAGTTTCAAGCTTTCAGCCAAGGGAATACATTGGGAGAAGTAGGCAATCGGCCCGTCAGAACTTCAACCCCAGTTTCGGTCACCTGCAGGATAAAGAATTCAAGAAATAAATCACCAAAGATTTCATACAAACTGAGTTGAGATATTGATCTTTTAAGATTGATTCTTAACATGTGGATGAGTATTTGAGCAACAGGTGGACAGTGCACCCGGTTGTACCATGAGCATGGTACACCCACTCCAAAAAAATGTATATTACGTATATGAAAAATGTACACATGTCAGTTATGTAGAATGTAGAATGTCATGTGTACTATGTACATTTTCCATGTACGGAATGTACATTTTTTAAGTATGTAATGTACATTTTTTTGGAGCGGGTGTACCATGAGCATGGTGCACCGGGGTGCACCATCTAATTTGGTGTATTTGAGTACTACTAGCCAAGTTGTGGTTAAAGTTGAAGGGTTAATAAAAAGTTTACTAAAGATTGAGTGCAATCCATCTATTTCGCAGTCATTATGCTTTGTCCTATTACCGAGTTTTTGATTTATAAGAATTAAAGCTTGTAAAATTTAAAAAGAACGATAAACAATTAAAGGATAGTGTGTCTATTAGATGTTTACAGAGAAAGCAGTAAAACCTTTCAACATATGAACTGAACAAAAGAGAACCCCTTAAACCAAACTAAAAAAGATAAAAAGGTAATAACAGTTACCAGTAAAGTATGCTCAAATTGAGCACTGCGCTTCCCATCTGCAGTAACAGCAGTCCAACCATCAGGCCACATTCTGTCACGCCAGACCCCTATAAAAAACAGTGGATTAATTCTTTATCTGGACAATTGCCAATTGACAATGTAAGCTAGCATAATAGGCATATAAAGGAATATCTTAGTGAAAGCAATAAACATATAACTGCGCAATAGAACCTGCATTAATCATTGGTTCAATCGTGAAGGTCTGTCCAGCCCTCATAACACCTACTGCTTTATTTCCTAATTTCATTAAGGAAGTCAAAAATAAATGCAGCCGCAATGATTGTTCTTTAGTGACTCAGCAATGCTTAATACAGCAAAAACTAAGAAGAGTTGCAAAATAAATAAGATTGTTTAGTAATTATTCAAGGATACTCGCATAATGAGGAATGTTTGGAGCACAGTGGAAAAGCTCTCCAATTCCATGACCACAGTATGACTTAACCTGTATTTATCATGAGAAAGATAACATATGAGCTATTCATTCAGATCACGGAACCTTCAATGATGCTGCAAAGTGCTAGTTCAGATAACCGCATACCACAGAGAACCCTGACATAGAAGCAAGTCGACTAATGACCTCTCCAACTTCTCTAAATCTCATGCCAGGCTTCACTGAAATCAACAAAAAAGAATATAAACAGTAAAAACAAAGAGCCTCAGTAACCAAAATGTGGAGTGTAACGATTAAGATTTCATCATTGCACCATTCCATAATTGTAAAACAGAACCTCCATTCCTAAGGGTCTCTCCCTATTATCCCCATCTGGTCAGAGAAAGAGGGCCAGAATAAAGAGGGCAGTAAACGAGAATACAATAACAGTATAATCCAATATCCTATAATTGCCTTTTTCCAACAATAACAGCAATAAGGATGGGATTTACTTAAAAAAAAAAAGGACCAAATAACAGAATAGATGACACGGTTGCAATTGTTACTGCATACTTATCATGAAGCTGTCAGCTATAATTGAAACTCAATGCTTAACTTGTTTGGTTCAGAGAGCCTAGATAACTAGTTCCTTTCTGTGATTTTTTAAGTCCTTAAGAGTGATATTGGATACCATGCTCATTTCTATCTCAGTTCATGTTACACGAAGAAACTACTCAAAAGTACTAGAACAGGTGGAGAGGACATAAAGTCTAAGTTGCACAGAAAGGTAAAAAGCGCTTCATCGGTTCTGTCAATACTAGTATTCTAATACTGAATGACTGATGTTATTGAAGCAACCTGAGTGTTAATTGAAAAGTTCTGAATTTTATTCTTAGAGTAGAATCTAAGCACCAACCTATCGATATTGCTTTCTCCAGGCATTCATATGTACACTGTACCAGCTTTTGTGATGCCTCATCAACATTTCCAACAAAATAGGTCTCATTCAGATCACCTGCAAATGTTTCAAGCTACAATCAGCACACTAATCCCCTGGGTGCTTGTTAAATCACCCATTGATAGTTCCAAGGAACGTAGTAATACTCACCATGGACTCCTTTGTAATAAACAGTGACATCAACATTAACAATATCACCATCTTCTAATACTCTGAAACAAGGATTTTAAGTCATTTATGAAGCACTAAAATTGACATACAGCCATTTGCAGAAGAAAGTAATGTCGTCATATCTTTTGGGCCACCAAATAGCAAGAGCAGAAAATATTTTTCAAACTCCATCAAACATATATACTTTTCAGAAGTCCATCAAACATTTCACCCAGTTAATCAATGTGTAAGACATGTAAATCAAGATATAATTATCAAGGATCGACAGCAGACACTTTCAAGGTGAAACTCAAACTTATGACTGCAGTTTTGTGGTGCGATTTTTCTTTTCTTTTCAATATTACCTTTTTCTGAGGGGGTGGGGAGAGGGAGTGAACCACTGCCCCACTACCATAAACAAAGAGAGATCAAAGAGCTAGCAAGCAGAAGGAAAGATAAAGCATGATGTTAAAAGATATGAAGCACTAAGGATATACCTGGCATCAGGTATCCCATGGCAAATGACTTCATTGACAGACCTAACCAACAGACGAATTCCATATAAGTTATAGATATCACAACCAAAACAAAGTTCTAAGGAAGTTAACAAGTAAAAGTACCTACGTGCAGCAGGATTTTGGAAAGAAATGATAATTTAATGGAGAGGGATAGCCTCCTGCATTAATGAAAAACAAATAGAAAATCATATAACCTTATGATGACAAAAACAAGGTTCTCATAAATGAGAAGATACTCAACATGAGACCTGAATAAGAAGTTAGCCACAATAACAAAGAAAAATGGATTGTAATGGTTTTCAAGCATTGTCTTCCTTCATGCACATCTCACTAAACATTTGGAGGAATTTAAAATCACAAGAAACTTCACTAGGAAAGAATCTTAATGCTTTTTCAGTTTTCCACCTAAATAAAAATTTTGTAAGTGAATATGTATGTAATAATTATTGTTCACTCTATTCCAGGAGACATCCATGTATAGACAAAAAAAATCCAGGTGAGAAATGCATGTGAAGGTAGATTAAGTTAGGGAAATTCACTCCTAATCTGGACTGGGATAGAGTGCCAGATCCCATTTCTCAAGAAAGGATGTGAAGATACCCACAGCTAACACAGTTCTCTTACATAACACTGGAAGCTATAGGATTATGAATGTCTCAGTGCTATAGACCTTCCAAGGTCTAGCAACCAAAAAATGTGTGCATATTTGAAAAGAATGGACGAGTATTTGTCCAAGAAACTTGCTCTTTCCTGTGGCAAGTAAATATATCTCATCAAAATTAGAAAGAACATCCCATGAGTGTCCCAACAATGGGTAAAAAGATAAAATTGACAGTCTTATCACAGTTATCAGTAACTAAAACTGTCTCCATAAATCAACCCAATCAATAAAATTCAGAATATTCAACTCGTACTTAGCACCTCAGCTGTGAAGGGAAAAACAGAAAGGCTAAGACAGTTAGGAACTTCTTTGATTCCTGTCATAAATCAACACATACCGGCAGCTATAGTAGCTTCATGGACAACTTGATCAATTTCCTCTGTCGTAATGCCTGGCCGAATTACGCGAGCAGCAGCATCTAAAACCTCTCTGGCAATCTGAAGAAAGCAAGTTTCAGAGTTCAATAAGGAGTTCAAACTAAGGCTGAAATCAAATATAAAAGAGCAGGAGAGTATCAGTAATTAGGTTATAGAGAACATAAAAACCTAGCCCAAATTCCCTGCCAAAGGAGAACAGTCATCCACATATGCTGGCTAGTCCAAGTGGATAGTAACTTCTTTCCCTGTTCCACGGGAAGTCAATTATCGTGACAACCTCCCCCTTCTCTTAAAGATACACACAAAGCATCCAAAATGAAAATCCTCTCACACGCAAATTTCATATGAACTAGCTTCAAAACCACTAGAGACAATGTCAATCCAGTATTATGACCCTAATCTAGTTTCATTAAGATCGTAAGAACAATGTTAAACAAAAAGTAATAGGAGATCCACAAAACTGGTCACAGCAGCTAAAGGAAAAAACCACTCCATATCTTCCGTTGGGTCTGGTAAGCTAACAGTAAAAATTAAGAAGAATTAATTTAACAAGCACTACAAAATATTGTCATAATGCCAATAATCCAATCTTTACATAACCTGCACTGTCACTTCACTCATCTACCCAAAAAGAGGCGGGATACTTCAGTTCATTCCTCATCCCAAACCTCTTTCTTCTGCACTTCATACTGCAGGGGTTCAAAGAAGGGGGGACATGTATGCACAATTCCACATCTACATCTATGCAAAAACATTAGAATAGAAGATGTTCACAGAAACAACCAAGACTCATATTTAAAACAAGGGGCACTCTACAAAACACAAAATTCTGAACTCTAGACAATAAAAACCTTAGCAAATAAAAAGACCTTACCTTGCAAGTTTCCCTCATTCTTCCAATCTGCTCTGGAGTTTTAATCTGCCAAATTTAAGGAAAAAAGAAAGTTCATAAGCAAACAGAAAGGAGAAACACAATTCATAAAATAAACCTGGAAAAAAATTCCCACTATTCCAGTATTTTATGTATAATTTTAAAAACATACCTCAACAATGTGCTGCAGGTTGCTCTCCGGCTCAATCTTGGGGATACCCTACAGGTATTTGAAGCATCTCATAAGAGCTTAATAGTTTGCAGAATTTAAGTATCAAAGGTAGCAGCAGGACATTTATCATCAATGAACAAAAGGAAACAAGTATCTCCAATGATCAGGGGATTATCAATCATTCAGTGCCTTGAAGTGTCAAGGACCCCAAAAAAACTACAATTTTCAATGAAAGAAAGGAAAAACTTACATCCAATGCCCAATCAGGTAGCTCAATGTGAGCTGGTACAGCACGATGACAAGATATGGGGTATGGCCTCAATGATCTACACCAGGAAAAAAGATTACATTTCAGAAAAGGTCAAAGAATGAGGGTTCAACTCCAAGATGCTTGTTTAAATTGAAATCCAACCCACACCCCTCACCCAATAAAATAATAGGAAAAGAAAAATTATTGGAATAGATCTGTGCTTGATATCTGCAACATCATAAGATGCAATCAAATCAACAAATGGAACATGCAATTTTAGAGCATAAACGAACAGCCACGCAGCAGAACAAATAACATAATTTCTCAACCAAAAAAGGAATCGGGGGGGGATAACAATATTAAAGATCTCACCGACTAAGAACAAAAGAATTTGTTATTCAATAATGTAGCACTCGTGATAGAAATTACACTAGGATGTCCACAGTTTTGTTATAGCTTAAGCATAAACAGAAGAACATGAAAAGAACAAATGATGTAAATGGAATTGTGACAAGAAACAAATACATGTGGAAATCATACCCTGTCCAATCAAAATGTGGAAGTTTTGAAGTCCGAGACTGTCCTTTTCTTAAGCAATATAGCCAACCTTCACTATTTTTGTCCCCTACATTTGCCTTCAAGTGCACTGATTTATGAGAACTCCAAGATTCCTTGAAACACTCCTGGGAACTAGAATAGGCATAAGTTAATAAACATAGGTTGATGCTAGCCATATAATCAAAGTACCCTGGAAATCATGGGTCCAGAAAATCAGAAATAGCATGTACTCCCTCCTAAGTCCTAAGAGTAATATCTCCCCTCCCCTCAAGCCCTGCTCTCTTAGTCTCCAAAATCCACGACCCCCAAAAAAAAAAATTTAATAAATAAATAAAGCTATAGGCAAAGTCCCGTATGGATTTCCCTCTTAAATTCATAGCTATTTTTGCAAAAAGAAAGATAATTACCAGAATGCAGCCGCTTCCTTTGGGAGATTCAATTGTACACACTTTGGACACCTGCAAAAGTTAAATAAGTATAAGACTCAGCTCAAGTAAAATAAATCATTTGCTAAATGATCTCAAGAAAACTTGAGTATCAAAAAGCTGACTTTAAGAGACCTAGAATACAAGTTTGCTACTATTGACAATCAACATTGGTGTTCGACCTTTGAAGGCATGTTTAAGCTGTCATGTCATACATTTTTTCTATTCCCTAAGATCAAACATCCTTGATTCCTCGCAAATTACTTATTAGGTTCATCTACAACTTTCAAGGGTCTCAATGGAGATATTTCACAAATTAAGGGCTTTCATGATTTAAGCTTTTTATAACAGACAACCAGGTCCATTCCCTTTGCCATTGCCCCTCCCTTGGCCAACTGAAAACCTCATTGCCCCCCGCGCCCCCCCCCCCCCCCCCCCCCCCCCCAAAAAAAAAAAACACTCTTGATAAGACTAAAATATCTGATAAATTGAAACACTCATCATTCTTTTTGATAGACGAGAAAAATTAAAGACACCGCTCCACAATCTAGAGAACTATATTTCCAATATAACTTGTAAATTTTTTATCAGGCCACAATAATCACGAACACATAAGTAGTAAAAACTACTCCGTACAAATTTAGGCTAACGAATGGGCACACTTAATTAATCCAAAAAATGAAGATAAGACGAAAATTTAACGAACTCAACATTTTTTTTTAAAGAAAAGGTTAATCAGCTCAAAGACACCCCTCCACAATCAACACAAATATATTTCCCAATCAACTTACGAATCCTAACAAACCTAGGTCAAATTAATCATGAAATGAAAATTTAAAAAGACTACAACTTTATGCTAACACCACTAAAAAAAAAATTAAGAAAATTGCAAAGATTCAAACTTTAACACAAATTAATAGAGGGTAGAAAGTGGACCATACTGAAGATAAGCAGGCTTAGAGCAACGAGCACACAGCAAAGCCAATTCCTTTGCTTCAGACCCATCGCCAACCATTGTTGTAGTACTGTAATTATGATTGAATTAGTTGAATCAAATTAATTTAAAGAAAATTAACAAGAAAGAAATAATATATAACAACTAATTAAAAGATATCTTTATTTTTTCTTTGATAATACCTGATGTTTGAAGTAGCAGAGGATGGATCGAAGTACCTTGGGGGGATAAAGAAAGGGGGGAATGATTAGGGTTGAATAAGCAGAGGTTGGCGGGGAATGGGGATGAAGAACAAGTTTTTTTTACTGCTCAAATGTGGAAAAGTAGGAAATCTTTTGCTTTTGCTGTATTTTTTAATTACTGAATCAACATATATCAATGTTTAAAAGTCAAAACTAGCACTTTTACTGTGTTTGGCAATTTTTTTGGTGACCAGCCAACCCATGTAGAGGGGCAAGATTGATAGTTCAATATTCTAATCCCTTCCCTCGAAAATTGATAGTTGTCTCCTCCCAAACTCGTCTAAGGATAAGGATAAGGATAAGGATAAGGATAAGGATAAGGATAAGAAGAGAATTCTTATTTATTGTCGGTAAAATACTCATTACCAAAGTATTTATGTATTGTCATTGTTATAATTTTTACTCATTTTACTCTTTCTCTTTCACTCTTTAAATATGTCTTTGTCATTCATATCAAATATCAATCCCGAACATATTGACTACTCCAATTAATATAAAATTCACTTTCTTTGGATCTATATATTATGATAAAAAAAAGTTGACGCTAAAATAAACCAAAATGACCAAAATAAGTTTCGACCATGGTAGAAACACCCATAATAAGCACTTCTATCATGGTAGAAACGCTAGCCTTTCTGACGTGGTCAAAATGCCCATTTTGAGCGTTTCTACCATGGTCAAACTGCCCATTTAGGGTGTTTTAGCCTATTTTAACGTCAAAAACTTTTTATCATAATATATGGATCCGGAGAGTGAATTTTACGTCAATCAGAGGCGTTGACATGTTCGGGATTGATATTCGGCAAGAACGGCAAAGTTTGTTTTAGAGAGAGAAAGTGAGGGAGTAAAAGGAGCGAAAATTAAAATAATGGCAAAATCATAAATAATTTGTTGACATTAATGATAAATTTGCGGACGACATTTAGCGTTTCACGATAAGAAATTTTGGTCTCTTTAAATTTAAAGATATCTCTATTACTGCTTCTTTGACTTGAAGGAACACTTTAGGTTACAAGCTAAGAGTATAATGCATTGACGAAGATTGTTGGTACTCTTATCCTTATACATTGTTGTTTAATAGTGATTATGAGAACTTATTTTGTAACTCCCCCAACCCATGTGTTTAGTTTCTTGTTTGAGAAGTATAGGTCTACTTTGTAATTCTATAAGTTTAGTTGATGTAAAAACAATAACGAGGAAAATTGTGTTAAATTTGATTCCGAAAAAAAAAATCGATCTTGTACAAAATATCGAAGTTGAAGAAAATAGACAATTTCTTATTGAAAAAACAAGAATGAAAAAAATAATAACTAAGGATGATGAAATGCTAATCGTGCAATAAAGATTTGAGGTTATCATCGACCAAACCTACTAAAATGCTTCAAATGTAAGCATATCAATGTGCTCTTTTAACGGATATGAAATTGTCTAAATTGATAAAATTTTAAAGGTTATAATATACTACTTTTGAAATATTTCAAAAATTTGGCAAAATTGAATGAAAAATTTTAAATTAATTTTAGGCTTATATGAGGAGGTTATCAGTCATTCAAGTTCAACACTTATATTGTATCTATAAAGGCCTTGAAATTAAATTTATAACCTAATTGTTGAAGTTTTGGAAATTAGCTTGAAATTGGTGGATAGAGTCATAAGTTGATAATTTTAATCACTCCTATCACCTAATATGATTGAATTCGTGGTAAGCATGTCGTGATGTTATCATACCAAGTTATTATGCACTACTTTGTAGTCCTGAGCTATCTCAAATGATTGGATTTTGAAAGTTATTATATATTATTTTTATAGATATTTTTAAAAAAATTATATTTAAAATAAAGGCATATGATATTCCATAGGGTCATATGAGGAGGATTAAAATCTTTGAGTACCATTGTATTGATCTTTAGAGGTACTAAAAACAAGCTCGAGACCCAATTATAAGAGTTAAAAAAATCAACTAAAATGAGTGTATAGATAGAAATTAGATGCTTCTTACCACTCTTATAGCCTAACCTTACAAGACCCATGATAAGTATATCAAAGTGTTATCTCACTAATTTAAAACTATGCAAATGACCAAATTCCAAAGGTCACTAAAGGTGTTGGATACTCATTAGGGTTATACGAAGATGTATAAGATCATTTAGTAACTTATATTTGTCACATCCTCATATTCCTCCATAAAAATTACTAATTTTTTTAAAAAAATAATACTTAAGATATACAAGAATGTTATTGCCACGTGATAATATAAGACAATACCAATTACTCAACTATAAATATGTAGCGAATTAGCTAGGTGATGTATTTCAAATAATTGTAGGTTGTTAATGAACATAACAATGATAATAGTAATAATATCAAATTGTTAGAAACGTTTTATCAAAAGGGTAGTGACACTAATCACAAAAATCCCATAATATAGATGTTCACTTATTAAATTCATCCAACCATCAAACTATTCATTTTTTGATGAATAGAGAAAAGCCAAAATAAACAAAGTACAAAATTATATAAAATTGAGTACATCCATATGCATGGTAAGTAAATTATATAATTTTTTTGAATATTTTGTATGGATATATACTGTTTTACTTGAACCAAATATAATTTAGTTTATATGGATATATACTGTTTTACTTGAACCAAACAAGGCCAAATTCAAATCCCGTTTTCCCAACCCTGACCCTATTCGATTCGGTTCGAGAAAAAATTTGATTCGGCCTGGGTTGGCCCGTTGAATTGACCGACACAACCTAAATCTTCTAGTTTTGTAAAATTTAGTTTATTTAAATGTATTTTAGTTTATATAAATGTTAGTTTAGTTGAACATAAATTAATTTATACGAATATTAGTTGATTTGCATATAGTTTAGTTTATATGAATCAATGAATGTTAGTATAGTTAAATTTAGTTTAGTTTATATGACTCGTTAAATATTAGTTTAGTTATATGAATGCTAGGTTAATTGAGTATAGTTTAGTTTATATAAATGTTAGTTTAGTTGAATATAGTTTAGTTTATATGAATCAATAAATGGCAATTTAATTAAATTAATTAATACTAGTTGAGTTTTAGTTTATTTGAATTAATAAATATTAATTTAGTTAAATATAGTTTACTTTATATGAATGTTAATTTAGTTGAATATAATTTAGTCTATATGAATAAATAAATGTTAGTTTAGTTGAATTGTATATAGTTTAGTTTATATGAATCAATGAATGTTAGTTTCATTGAACATAGTTTAATTTATATGAATTAGTGAATTCTATTTAGTATAATATAGTTAGTTGAACATAATTTACTTTATATGAATTTTAGTTTAGTTGAATATATTTTTAATTTAGATGAATCAATGAATTTTAGATTAGTTGAATCTTAGTTTAATTGAATCTTAGTTTAGTTTATATGAATGTTAATTTAGTTGAACATAATTTGGTTTATAAAAATCAATGAATGTTAGCTTAATTGAATATAATTTAGTTTATTCATTATATAAATCAATAAATGTTAATTTAGTTGAATACAGTTTAGTTTATATGAATCAATGAATGTTAGTTTAGTTGAATATAATTTAGTTTATATGAATCAAATATAATTATGTTTTTTTTTATTATATGTAATATATGTAATTTAAGTAAATATGTAATGAAAAATGAAAAATATCGACAAAAGAAATGAAAAATGAATGTGATTAGTCGAATATAAAAGTTTACAACGTATGTTATTATGTGATTCGTAAATATAAACATTTAATTACTTTCGAAACAATTCATTTACAAAAGTTTACAACGTATGTTATTATGTGATTCGTGAATATAAATATTTAATTACTTTTGAAACAATTCATTTCTTCTAATTTCTAATGTAATTATGTGAAATTTGGTTTGATGTGGTTCGTGAATTCGGTTCGATTCGTGAATTCCATTCGGCTCGATTCGTGAATTCGATTCGATTTGATTCAGTACGATTCGTTAATTCGGGTTGTGATTCAGTTCATTATTCGGTTTTCGATTCAGTACGAATCAACCTCCAAAGCCCATCCGCAACCGAACCGGCCTGCCCTAAGAACCGATCTCGGTCCACATTTCCCAGCCCGGCCCGGTGATGGCCCGGACAGGCCCCGTGCCCATCTCTACTTAGCAAGTCCCAACCCACATTACTCCTGAACTGTAGCCCATCGCCAGTATCAGGTCGGCTCAATCTTCAACTCCAGTCTCTCTCCTCCTCCCTTGACACCACCGGTGCATCCAATTCATCAGCCGTTCTGGCCCCACTTGCTGCAACTTCCTCCAAAGTCGCAACATAGCAAGAAACGAAGGGGGAGGAGGGTTTGCCAAGGTAGATGGTGATACCCACTTATCTCAACTTGGATATCTTGATTTTTGGATAGGTAAGCCAACAATTAATTTATTTTGTAATATCAAACCCATTTTTTTTTGTTAAATTTCATTGTTAGCTGCTTTTGTATGTGGGGTTTTCCTGGAAAGATGCAATTGTGGTTGTTGAAGTATGTCCATATAAATTCTAAAGTTTGCATCTTTGACAAAGTTAAATTTATTCATCTGAGTTAGTTAATTGACTACTTAATCGGTCATATTTTGCTATTTTTCTATTGTTGTTGATACCATGTTTTGATCAGGCTAGCTTGTAAATTTGCATATTTTATAGGCTTTGAATGTTGTTTTAGCGTAGGTAAAAGAAGGTGCTTATTTCATTATATTTAGTGAGAAAATGATATATTGGTGTTGGAGGATTGATCGACAGAGCCAATAATTTCTCGATGGTGTTTGTTACTGTGGCTTATAGAGTGGATGGTGAATTGCAAGGGTCTCCATGGTACTAACTTTGAAGCTAGATTCTGCCAATATCCGACAAATGTGATATCGACTTCCATAAAGATTTCGTCCTTAAGGTTTTCGATTAAGAATTTTGTTGCTTCACTTCAGAAAGTGGATTTTGCTCTTGGCAACGGGGGTCATATTGGACAATCATATATTCAAGTAAAACCGCTTGTTGTGATTGGTAGTTGCAAGTAAGTTCTATCTGATCTTGCTGTAGCTTTTGTTTTATGTCGAATCATTTCTAGGATGGAATTTGATATGCTTGTTTGCAATCATATTGTAGTTTTCATGGCATCAAGCACTGTGTTTTGTTCTTGTTTCTATGAACGGTTCTGTCATTTCGACTGTGTAGGAGAATGACAATAGATTGTTTTAGATATTTCTATTTTTTTGTCTTCGTTATCTTGATTACATAACAGTATGCCATTTTTTCCTTCTTTCTTTAAACTGAATATTTGTTCCTCTTCCACTTTGGGTTTTCTTCTTTAGAGAGAACCAAGAGTAGGACATTGTGGCTGCAAAGCACTAAGCTACTGAGGCCAGAAGGACATATTGCTATCTGAGAACTTGGCTATTTGTTGGGGATATTTGAGGGTAATCCGGAACATAAGACAGAAAGTCTTTTGTTATAGTAGCAGTTAGCAAATTAGTGGAACTAAAAAACCTTTGCTCTTCATAACATCATTATGCCTATTATAATAGCAGACTACATTGTCTCCTTCTAGTGTCTCCTTCTAGTGCCTATCTTCCATCAAAAAAGTTGTTTGTCTTGGAGCCAATCGGGGCTGTAGAATATGCTTTCATTCATCCGCTGGTAAACATTATGCCAGCAGAATGGTGATGAACACTTCAGCATAGAATAATTGTCGGTAAGTTGAGATATTGACAATCCATGTCTGATGAAATGCACCATAAATGTTCAGCATTAGCTACTACTTTTGATAATCTGATCATAGTTCATTACCAGAAATGTTATGCAACTACATTCAAGTTCCGAACTCAGAATTCAAAAGAGTTAATAATACCATCATAAAATTAGGTCTACCTTTGTTTTTCCTTACAAAAGAATTTTGTTTGCAGAAGAATGGACTGGTCAATCAAGAGCAGTGCAGATGGAAGAGGATTGGATCCTCTCTCCAGTAGTGGTGATGGAAGAACTCGATTACTTAAGACGATTCAGAATTTACAGATCAGATTAAATGCAAGAATACGGGATTTCCAGAAAGATCTTCCTAAAAAGTTTCTATCTTTCTTGGTGGGTTTCTATTGTGCAACTGCATTTGCTACCGTGATTGGGCAAACAGGTGACTGGGACATTATGTCTGCTGCTGTAGCTGTTGCTGTGGTGGAAGGTATTGGGGCTCTTATGTACAAAGCTTCTGTACCTTTGCTTGACAGGAGCAGGAACCTTATTGTTCTGTTTAATTACTGGAAAGCTGGCCTCACACTGGGTCTTTTCTTGGATTCATTCAAGTATGAAATAAGTTAGGGATTTCAGCTTGCTCTTGTTTTGTGATACTAGACTTCCATATTCTAATTATTTTCCAGCCTTGTCTCAGGTTTTAAGGCATCAAGTTCAACTCTTTTTAAAGGCAAGAGCTTAATTTACTGTGAAATGAGACAGTTTTTGGCCATAGCTGGAATGCACATTTGATTTGTGGAAAAGAATAAAAGTAAGTAGTCTCCATGCAAATATATGATCTATAAATACTGGGTTGGATAGAGAATTATGGTTTTATACCTTTTTAATGCATGATCGCACTCTAAATTTAAGCTTTTCTATTCGAGGAAATGAATCTCATATAACATTCATTATGTATATATGTTAGATTTGTTAGAAGTTTTTGATATAAAAAAAAGGAGAGTGTTAATATATATTGGTGGAGGGAAATGGTTTTGCCTTGCTTATATGTTGTAGTATGTTAATACTACCTAGTTGAGTTCCTTGGAGGTGGGTGTTGTGCCACACACACGCGCGCGCGCGCGCCGAGCTGGGCCTCGGGCCTTGGGGAATGCGATGCGCGGGCGTGGGTCCTTTTATCTTTATGGAGGAATTTTATTTGAGAAAATTCCAACCGGTTTTTGACTCAGTCTTGCTCCGTTCATGCCAACCGTTCTTTGACTCATTCTTTTGCACCATTGCTAAAACGTGGCCCTATTGCTTGAACGTAGCTTGACCACTTCCCTTCTAATCCGTTGCTTTACCACCTTGCTGCCTATATATATAGTCACAGTCTCTCTTCAGAAAACACGGCAACTCGTACATCTTCCTCTCCCTCTCCTCTTCTCTAAAACACTTTTATTTTTCTGGGCAAGTATTCTGAATTCGAGTCGGGTTTGTGAGTGCACATAAATTCCGGCGCTGTGCTTATCCTGGAGGGCGACCGCTTATTGTCTACTGCACCGGGAGGTAGCGCGGAATCGTCTTTTAGGTCAGTAGTTCGCCACGACGCGGCTACTGTTCTTGGTTCACGCATCAACAGATAAGTTTACTGTTTTTTATAGCCTCCGATGACATATCAGATAACAAGATTCTGTGAATGTTGATAGAATTTGGCCAGTGAAAAGTGCAATAACTCAGTTATTAGTTTTCATGATATATATCCACGTTGCCCGCTAAGTTTATTGTGATGGAAACTGCCCTTTGTTTGCGTGGTTGCTGTAGTACTTCTTTCATGTTATCCTCTTGGTGTTTCCTGATGGTTTTCTTTTTGCAGATTTTTTATGGCTTTGTTTTTCGGGCATCTTCATTCTGGAAGAGATCAATTTAGTGAATTTACAGCAGTTGCAACTTCCGAAGAATTTTTGGATTGTCAAAACATGTATCATTTTCTGAGGGTCTATTCAATTAGCATTCGATTAATGTAAATCGATTTGGATCCTATATTCCTAGTTCATACGTACATGAAGTACAAATATACAAGGCATATGATCTGAAGAAGCTCATTGTACAATATACAATTCGCAAGAGTTGTAAATACAAATCCGCGGGGAAAAAAATTAAGAAAGCAGATTCTTAGTCGCCATAAATTAAAATTTTGCCTATTTCGCCATCCATTTATCTATTTATATTTTTTGCAGTAACTCGCTATTCAGAATGTTGAATGTGACAGTTGAATATCAGCCTGATCAGCAGAGTTATTTGAAATGTTATTACAGCAAGATCAGAGAAGATGGAAAGATTAAAAAAGAGGAATAGTCCCAAGAAAGAAAAAACAATAACTGTTATGTTCACTATTGACAATATCATATACTGAGTAGAATAATACACAGTAACAATGGATCTTGTGAGCATTATGATCATGGAGAATCAGGGATCTTGTACTCCACCACATATGCGAATGTACAGAACTACAGAATAACCAAAATGTACTTTTAATTGAATTTGAATTCACTTGTGTCTTCTAGCAAAGGAATGCAGCCAACAGAAATTCCCAGCTGGAAGTCGGAGTGATGTTGCTCTAATTAGAACTATGCTCAGTACTCCAGTGGTAGCTATGTATGGTCTGTACTACCAAGTCTTCAACTGTCACAGTATCACAAACCATGCTACTCCGTATATTGCTGGTCAATGGGTGAAGGGGATTGGCTAGATTGACTAGGAAAGCACAAATAAGACAAGGAGAGTACAGATCTTATTCTATCAATACTTGCCAATTCTCAGTAACAAATTATTTTCTGTATATGTGGTTATTTAGTCTTGTACTTCTGTACAACGTCATTATCTAGGAGTCTATCAGGAGTGGGACCCAAACCCAACATTTCTTGATAAATTTTATCTACTAGCAACAAGCCTTCTTTGCTACTTGCGCAAGGTTCATGAATGATAAGTGCTTAAGGTCCTTTTTCTTCATAGTTAAATACAGCTCTAAGGATTTCGAGATTTTCCCAGCACCGGAGTACCCATGAATCAGACAATTATAAGTGATTGCATCAGGAGCTAAGCCTCTGTCAGTAATCAGTGGAAGAAGATATTCAGCAACCTGTAAATTTCCCTTCTTGCATAGCTCAATAATAAGAGAATTGTAGTTAATCAGGGTCAGAACTACATTGTTTGTCTGTCAACATCTCATCTATTGACCCTAAGGCAGCCTGCAGGTTCCCTAGATTACACTGACCAACAATCATCATATTGTACATCCATGCGTTTAGTAGAACCCCTCTCACCACCATTTCCCCAAAACACCTTCAGCTTCAAGAAGCTTACCCTCTTTGCAGAGACTATTTTTACGAGTGCCATAGGTTACTACATTCGGTTTCAAGCCAAGGCTCTCCATATTTTCCAAAATCTCAAATTTCTGATCAACCATATGATTCTTGCCATAACCATCAACCAGAATGTTATACTCTCAAAGGTTGGTTCAAACCCTGTTCTCTCATCTTTTCCACCTATTTCTCAGCCTCCTCCATTTTCCCTGACTCACGAAACTTCTAAATCAGAGAATTAAAAGTACAAAAGGACTCCATCTGTTCCAATATAACCAACATCGTAGCTGCATTACCGGCCTTTGAATACCCATCAAACAAAGTAGTGCAAGTAAAACTATCTGGCACGATTCCCTTCGATCCCACCCCACTTACTCCATTCTCTGAGGAGTCTCAGCCTTACACAACCCATTAAGCAATGAATTTAACGTCACCATATTCGGACCTACATTCTCTTCCTCTAGTCTAATTTGGTGGCTTAGTCTTTTCGAGGAATGTGTTTATATTTTGGAAATAACATGAACTTGAAAACATTTAAGGTGACACCCTCAACTCTAATGTTGTATGAACACAGTTTTCAAATTAGTCATATTCAAGATTTTTGATTAATTGAACTGTGTAACTATAAAGAAACAAGTCATTTGTTATCACCGTTTATCACAAGTTCAGAAGGAAATATAGTTGAGAACACATTGCATACTTTCAACTCTATGGTCAATAACTTAAATTACTATACCTCTAGAGTTTGGATACGTTGTGTTTGTTTTAGTGATGAGACTTAATTTGTCTAATTTTCTGTTTCATCATTTCCTTGTATTTGCCACACAGGAAAATTGGAAAAACCCATAATTATTCTTCCTCGGTCAAGGAAAAGCAGCATGCATTTGCGAGCACATCTAGTCATCTGCCCTAATTACATAGTACTCCATATTATTTTCACTTCTCAAGAAACTATGGAAGCTAGGCAGGATGCACTTACCTTATTTTCTATAGGATTCTAATTACATTTCAAGCCAAACCGGGACACCAGTCCTCGTAATCCAAGATTCACCTTGGATGAAATTTCTTACCATGAAGGGGTTAACCTCCTTAGGATTACGCAGCAAATGAAATCCAGGCCAATTGACTCGGTCTCGAGTTGAAGCCCCATCACCCGTATTCATGTATTCCGCATAATACAATGTCGAAAAGGCAAAGTTCCCCTCCCAGTTGGTCCAACCCCTAGGGTGGATCAACCCATCAAGATCCGTTGTAGAAACAACTGTCCTTGAATACTTCTTCCAAGGCCTCCCTAGGAAGGTGCTGACAGATTGCTTCAAGCCCTTAAGCTCAGGGGCAGGTCGGAGCCGTGATCCATGGATCGAGATCCCGGTGTTCTCATTTGGGTTCTCCCTACCTTGTGCTGTAATCACAGCCCGGTGTTTCATAGGCTTTCTTACAAAAATATCACAATTTTGTAACACAACAGCCGCGTTACCAAATATAAAGTCCACGGTACCATATATGTGACAATCGCGGTAAAATTGCCTAAGAGAATGAACGTACAGAGTGTCTTGGTATCCTCTGAAGCTACATCGATAGAAGAGGGAATGATCTGAAGCTACCATCAATGCCACTGCTTGATGTTTTTGAGGTCCTGCTGTGTTCTCAAATGTCATATCCCTAGCCCAAAATTCGTCACCCCATACCTCTGCTCAAACACATTGTAATGTATTCATTAGACATGCACGTTCAATCGTTCATGAACAACTTACAAAATTCAAACATTAGTGTTGTCTGTTGTGCACACGAAATGTTTGCCCCTAAGAAACTTTCTTAAAACAAAATGAACATGATACTAGACTTGGGGAAATGGTTGTAGTACTTACGGAATGTAGCAGAATTAACAGTGGTGGCACCATCAACGACATTTCTACTTCCAGTGACCACAGTTTTACCTATGCCATCTCCTACGAACATGACATTTCTAAGGTGCCTTGGAATAACAACTCTTTCATCGTACACACCCGCTTTTACATACACAACTACTCTTCTGTCTCCTCTACCTTGAATCCTGCCTATTGCATCAACTGCCTCTTTGATGGTTCGGTACTTACCCGACCCATCTCTCGCCACCACGATATCGGCTCTTCGTGATGCTAATCTCCCCACGAATGGTTTGTCTTTTGGCCTCCCTTGTACCCCTATTACACATATACTAAACTTGTAATTGCAAGTTTCAAATTTCATTCAAAACAAGTTAGGGTTCGAAATTTGTCATATATCACATCAAATGCGTAGTATGTACTAAAATTCCAACAAAATGCCATACTAGTGCTTAATTAATTAGTGCATGTTGCTTAATTAATTAGTGCATGTGAAAAGGTATTCCTATAACTTAAAAGTACGTTACGGTCAACAATTGTAAACGAATATGAGCAAATAAAGCATACCCTTTGGTTTGACCCCAAACCTTTGTTTCTTTGCATGCAAAGCCAATGCTTCATTTAATACAAAAGTCAAGTTTTGTGACATAGGAGGAACTTGAACTTCATCATCTACACCTTTCTCTCTTAACCCATCCAAACAAGTCCTATGGCTTGTGATTGCACCACTAAGCCATGCAACTGCATCTTCATGGCAATATTTCCCGTCCTTTTTAAGCAAACGAGCGAGCCGTGGCTCCGCTAGATCATATAGCTTAGCACAGTCGAACATAGCCATTCTGATTTGATTATAATCTTTGGTAATATTGTTACTATCATTATTAGAGTAGATGTTATAAGAAGTATAGTTATTAACCGTACTATCATGGTTGCTCATGTTATAAAGACCACCCCCGTGATGACCTCCACTACCACCGCCACCACCGTGATGACCGCCACTTTTGCCACGGCTACGACGACCGAAGAACAAAGAGGATTTATCCGTGTTATCATCAAAGCTTAAGCCACTATGACCACCGCCCCCGCCACCATGGTGGCGTCGATGATGGCCTAAGAACAAAGAAGACTCATCAAGTGATGATGATAGAGCCCAATTCTTAGCTTGTAAAACCATGGTTTGAGCCACTTGAACCATCTCTAAGTCTTGTTTGGCTAATGAAGACATGGCTTGGGAACAAACTACCCAAATGAGAAAAGTGATAACTAGATGAGACATTTTATTTAAATTTTTCTCAAGTTTTAAGTCTTGTTGAGATAAGCGTATACAAGTGAGTGTGTAGGAAAAATCACGGAGTTTTGTTCTAGATACATATATAGGCAAGTACCCTAAATATTAAGGGTATGTCAAAAACATATAATTGTGCATAGAAGTTACTACGCTAGAAAAGCTACACATGGAAGTATATACTAACTCTACGAAGCCAGGTGTTCATGAATTTGAGAAATGAACAAAGATGTAGGGCGAGAAAGAGGTACAAGTACACAAGCTACAGAGATATTCATGCATAATAAATATTGATGTCTTGAGTAAAAATTAGTTGCATGTACGTAGTAAATGCTCATAACTTCTTGATTAATCGTTTAATCTTTGAGTTTCTGATAGACTTGGAAAAGATTTTTGCAAACACAGTACACATATGTTCTGCCCTCATCTTGAACAGGTTACTGTACTAATTGGCCTCCAGAAGATCAACTTTGTGTAATTGGTAGTTTCTAACGTTTAATCGCCAGTTAAGTTAATGTCATTGGTTGTAGACGATGTAAAATCATGTTCATGCTACAGATATTAGTACTTTTAGTAATCAAAGTAAGAGGCAAGGGGTCCATGCATTCTCCTCTCGGAGCGGCATCTTATAACTACAATATTGAGTGTATGGACTCATTGGACTGGGCATGAAAAACTCAACTATTCATGCACCCGAGGCTTGACCGTACCAGATGTTCTGACACTTTTATACGTGAAGTTTAAGAAAGTCACCTCATATAAAAGCCATCCTCATGAGATCTTAAGGATAATTAGATTCCTCTCAGTTACCTCTAGTATGCTAATTCAACAGATTTAACTGCTAAAATTTGGGCACAAAACTCAATCTTGGGCAATTGAACGATGTATATTTCACTTCTTGTGGTATCTTAGAATTAGGCGCTCATCTTTTTACTGTTGTCAACTAATCTTTTCAATGTTCGATTCTGCTCTATAGACTCGATCTTGACCTTACTTTATAGCCCTTTCCCTGTCGCACGGCTTGATGAGATCTGAAGCTGACCTAGGAGTTCTGTTGTTAGGGGGTACCATGAGTTGATGTCTCGAGAACTATTCTTAGAGGACCGGACTAGGGAAACCTATCCCACACCGGAGGAAGAGAAAGACCGCTTACAATTTTTTATGACCAAGGGGAAATCCTATGAAATAGACGGGTTTTCTCAAAATTGCTCTGAAATCATCTATCATGACTTTCAAATTTGAGACTTAGAATTTTTCAAAATGTAATTCCACCTTCCTTTTTTATTTGTAACTCTTTTCTTAATATTTTCTAGGATTACTATATTAATGCAAGTATAGAGCTTATAGGAAGAATATTAAGCCTCTTTAGAGAATAATGATTAATGAAAGAAATCAAAACTTCCTATCCTTTAAACTTAGACCAATATTGATATTCCATTGCCACTTGTTTTAAGTATTTATTGTTGCTCACTCCCTTGTCGTCGACCTCGCTTATGCTTGTTTAGCTCTTGTCTCCAATAGGCAAAAGTGCTCTAATGTGTGGTTCACCCATGTTTCCTAGCACACTATCAAGCCCTATTTTTGCACAAAGCTCGCACCATTGTCGCTCAAAAGGTAAGTGGTCGCCGCATGTTTCGAGGTTAAACTGTTAGGACCATGACACCTAGTATGTTCTATGACCTTTAGAGATACAATTTTAGGTATTGAATTATTTCAATCCTCCTCCTATAACCTTAGGAGGCTTCCATAAGCATCATTTTATTTTTTGGTACTTTCTCAAAAGTATTCCAAAATCAATGTATTTTACACTTTATAATTCGGTCATTTTGTAACCTTTTTTGTACCTAGTGATGGATCAGTTTGATATGCTTCCCATTAGTCCAATAGAGTCATATTAGGCCCTATGGGTGGTTGAAACCGTCTACTTTGACTTAAACAACCGTTTCAGCCAATTTCTAAAAGTCATGCAATTAGGTATTTGCCTCGGGCTTTTGGGAACTGAAATTTAGGTTGTGAGTTATCCAACCTCCTCATATGACCTTTCAAATATTGTTTCAAAAATTTCTCAAAAATAATGTACAATAGGGTCATATTCTAAACCTAGTAAAGGAAATACTTTATATTCTTCTCATAAATATGGTAGGATCATATTAGACCCTAAGAGGCTATGAATGATTAAAATCATATACTTTGATTCAAAACATCTATTTAAACGACTTGTTTACGATATCTTTCAATCGAATCTTAAACTCGTTATTGAGCCTTTGAAAATCGGCAATGAATTATTTCAATTTTCCTCAATTGATCAAATGAGAAATAAAGTACCATCATTTTTTTTTAGAAATTATTTTGAAAATTTCTCTAAAATTTTACACTATAACATTCAATATTAGATTATTTTGAGCAATTCATTCCTTGTGGAGAAATATTAGGTGTATTAAGCACTATATTAGGGTCATATCTCATATTAGATAACATTTAGTTTGACTCTAAATAACCATTGTAAATTTGCAACCGATTAATAACTCGGTCACGTGCCTTTAGAGACTGAGTATAGAGTAATGATTGCTTCTAAAACCCTTCATAAGTTCTTGTGAGGCATACATTTAGTTTCAAAAATTATTTTGAAAAATATCTTAGCAATGGTATATGATAATCTTCAAATTTGTGTCATTTTAAACGACTCTAGACTTGAAGAGGAAACACCTTAATATGCTTTTCACGGCCCTGACGGATATATAATTGGTCTTATTAGCCCCTACAAATAATTGGAGTTATCTACATTCATTAAAAAAAAATCATTTCTATCGATTTGTGACACAAGTAATAATTTCAATCCTTATTATATGACTGTCACAATACCATCTATCAGTTTAAATTTTTTTTGGACTCAGTGTTACCTAGATATGTATCTTATGAGTCTTACAAGGCCCTGTGTACATGGACCCTATTCTCATGGCCTATATTACATAGTTAGGTTCCACATGACCACATCCATAACCTTTGACCCTTTCGGCTTAGAGGCGTAGCCATTTTTCGGAAACTCGTTTGTAAAAATCTCGTATGATCACGGGCATATCTGTATTTCATCATAAATTTACATCACCGTCTTTTTTTATAGTATTAAGTGGGAAAGTCCAAAACGTGTGAAGGGCATTTCAAAACAGTACACATTAGCACGCTGCTTTTCTTGCTAAATATCGTACTCGTAGAGTCGGACAGGCTATTGGTTAACTAGGAGGAACACATACTCGATGGAGGTGCCTACACGTGGAACAAAGAGACTATGCTTTGGCAAAACTACAAGGCAACAATAAGAATAAAATGTAGTTAAACTGCAAGGTGTCTCAGTTAAGTTAACTCATTATGCTGTGAAAGTACAAAGCTTAGCTCAGCTACCGAGAGAGAGATGAATACAAACACATAATTTCCGGGCTCTCATAGTTTGGACGTCTTCTGCATGGTTTGATTTCCCACAATCTAAACTCACTGCTGATGTTGTAAGCTTTGCGGTCAGTCTTGGAGTTTCCTTGTTCTTCGGTGAATCGGTAATTATATTTCACGCAGCTCGCCATACTAATGTTACTAACAATGTGGTTTTCCACCTTCATTAAGTTGTCATTATTCTTTACTTTATCCTTTGGATATGATGAACAAAACTTACAATTCAAGCTTATAAGCCGCAAACTAAACTTGCCAGTGTTGCAGACTACTCGGATTTCGATACGTTTTTTTTTTTGTTAAACATAATTGTTATCATAGTCGAAGAATGACAGTATAAATTATCGTGGTTTAAGACATAATCAATAATATGTTTAGTCCATTCAAAAATTATTCTCAGTCAACCACTTTAAATATTCACTTAAGAAAAAATTAACCATAATTGGAAAAAATAAATACTTTTAGAAGACCTGAAAATCAGCTTAGAAGAATGTTTAGACCACCTTTTTGCTTTCAGTTTCAGGAAGACGACTTCCTCGTATTTCAAATGGTCCAAAATATGCGAAGAAAATGTCTTAATTTAGAACAAATATAGAACAAGAAGCAACCTCAGTCAAAATCTTCTGCAGAATCGAAATTCAATTCCGCGAAGGGTAATTACAACTAATATGCCCTTAGTTTAGACTTCCAACGGTGTTGCTGAGAAAAAAAATTTCCAGAGCCTGAGTCTCAGCGCACTGTCATGCTCTGCATTGCCTGAGTGGCATCTTCAGTTACCTTATTCGCTTGAATTGTGTTGATTACGCTTGCAGTATTTCCCTGAAAGGATAAGAAAATAACAATTACAAAAAGTACATGATAGTTGCAACCAAAAATAATTTGGTGGATGCGTTCACACGACGTTGAAGCGATTCTCAGCAAAGAAAAACTTGGGTGAATGAATAGACTCACATAACTATCTGTCAAACAGCAAAAAATACCCGTACCAAAGTGCAGAGTTACACCTTGACATAGAGAAAGTAACTCCAGATCTCACAATAATACAATCAAATAGTAAAATCTGTCTCAATGTTTCACACATGATTTACAATTTACAACTACATCCTTCAAGGAAAGTAAAATATGTTGCACTTGTAAGTTAAAAGTTTGCATAGGTGGGTAGTATTCAGCAAAGAAAATGATTCAAGTGCAAAATCACTTTGAGTATAAATAAGACCAGATTAATTCCTTGAAATAATCAAAATGGCATGTACACTGGCAACGAAAGAATAGTCGTTTCTGTATTGGTTTTCATTTCACAAACAATTTGTAGCACCCCTTACGACTGTACAATCCAATTCTTTCAGAAGATCCATAACTGCGGCAAAAATTTGAAGTAAAAACTAAAAAGATTAAATCAGCTATCACCATTAATTTCTCCTCAAATAGATAGAATAATATTAAGCGATGATCAAAAGTACTAATCACTACAGATGCAACAATTAAATTCTTACTCAATATATATATTTTGGGAGGTTAAAAGTTGAAGTTCAACCTCAAATTTCAAAGCGACAAGTAAAAACAGGAAGAACAAGTAGAGCACACAAGAGTTTATTAGCAAGCTAGAATGAAATGCAGAGACAGAGACACTTAGCAATATTATCTCTGTGCCACAGCAAGGCAGCTCACATTACAACACTACCAATCACAATGTTAACTGCCTACTTATGAAGCACGTACTACCACACTACCAATCACAATCCACTTATTGTTCCACTTATAAACCAAGTGCAGATAGAGGGGGTTTTTTTTTTGTTGTTGTTGACATTTTTCATATACCTAAATGTAGTCTTCTGTTTCAAAATGTCATACCAAATGCAATAGAGATCATGACATTCTGATATAATTTGAATGCAAGAAGAGGATATCACTTGAGATGGGGTGAGTGGATGGTTCTTTAATCCTTACCCTCCATGTAGCTAGCTTTGATCGAAGGTTTTCCCATTGTTGTTGCCCAAACAACCGCTCAGTATAATGGCTGTACAGAGACATCAAATAGAGAAGTCAGCAAATATATAAAATCAGATGTGGAAAAACAAATCACAGCATAATCAAAGTTTTCATAAACATACCTAACAATGACAACCTGATTCATTTGGTCCATCTTACAATCGAGTAACTTGGCAGTAATGGCTTTAACAACCCAATATTCTACCTCATCGTCATTAATCTGAATTAAGCAGGATATATTAGCAAAAGTGAAAACCAAGACAACTAAAAACATGATGAAGTAGGAAAGCATCTCACGCTAAGTGCATCCTTGATAAGAGTATATGGAATTTGCCCAGACTCACTAGAGGCAAGATCTACTAATGACATCAGCCTCATCTTTGCCAGACAATCTTCATGAACAAGACCTACAAGGCATACCACCCCAAAAAAAAAAAAGGCAATTTAAATTAACCAGCAAATGTCATCATTATGAATGAGGTATAGGGCTCCTGAACATAAAACACAAATCACATAACACTTCGCTTACATACCCCCAATGACAAGGTCTATGTTATGACAGAGATTCTTAATTCAGGCACATAAATCTTTCTATTATAATGTTTTGCATACATCACATAATATATACAGCATAAGATGAAAAGAGTAAAAATCTTATTTTATTCTGAAGTAGATAATCACCAGAGGACAGTATTCAATGCCATCAAGAGCACTAAGGTTATAACATTCTTGAAGCCTTGGTTTAAAGGGCAAGCTTAAATTATTTGATAACGGTTACATATATTTGTATTGTTGGAATTAAGCATAAACACAATTTATTCTTTCTCTTACTAATATAACTTAAGAAGAATCTGTTTCTCAGAAGCTACAGCCACCAACCAGCACATAGTTTTCATGTGCAAGAAATTTAATTTACCGTGGCTGTTCAAAAAGGTAGAGTTTGCTGCCTGAAAGTCTAAGTAAGCATCAAGCCTCTGAGTGAGGAAAATCTGCAGGAGTTGATATAACAAGGAGTAATTGGAATCATTCTCTAGCTGTGCTACTGCCGGCAAGTCCAGCAAATCACTCTGCAACATAAGAACACACATTCATATAATTAAACAACCTATCTTGTCAGATGGAAGGGCAAAATTCTAATTGCAGAAACAGGTAAAAACAATGCAGCCAATGATGATTCAAACTATAAAACAAAACCACACTAAAGATTATAAGACAGTAACTTGAAACCACATGGTCCATCTCTTTCTTTCAAGAACAACAGTAGTCAAGCATATGGGAAAAATAATAGTAAATGTAATAACCAAGTACAACATCATCCAATGCATATAGGTTTCAACTAATGTACTTAGAACTCCAATTGAAAAGTTATCTTTCACAAATAGTGAGGGCATTAAATCCATAACCTTACCTAATTAACACCCAGGCCACCCATCCTAGACTCTTTTTCATCCTTCAGGCAAAGCCAGCTAGGACTAACGGTGCAAATAATACAAAGACATTTTACCCATAAAGTACTGGTGAAGAAATCAAACAGCAGAGATACATACTTGAAACATATCAGGACCCTTCACGAATTCTACAATAGCATTGGCAGCCTCCTCTTTGGCCTCATTCATGGCTTGATCATCCTCAGAAGAGAAAGTTGCCAAATACTTTGTGAGAAAATTGGATGATTCCTTTGCAGAGCTGAAGTTCAAAATAGTAGCAATACAATCAATGGTTCAAACAGGGACAAGACACTTATAAAGGGCTAACAGGAGGGAGTAGGAGATAATACCTTTTGCTTTCTTTCAAAACGTTAAATATCGCTAGAAAAAGCTCTCTCTGATCTTGGATTGTCAGACTCCATTCTTTCAAGAAACTGTCTATGTTCTTGATAGAGGGGACAACATGCTCGGTAACTTTACCACTGACAGCCAGGTTGAGGGCATTCAAGTAAACATGGTAACGGCTGTACGCGTCTTCAAGAAGATTATATAGATTGAACAATCTGAAGACATACAGACTACATGAGAAACTCAGACAAATTTCATAAGCCAAAACATAGAGGATTGGAAAAGAAAGACGCATACATCTTCAGGCGCAAAGCAGGCTTCTCATTGGGCCGTTGAACAATTTTAGCAGAAATAAGCTTCACAATCTCCAAAACTTCATCAGGATTTCCAGTCTTTGTGACAAGGTTGCAAATTACAGTGTAGATGCACTCAATATCTGAGATATAGAAAGAACAATAGTAACTCGGCATGAGAAATTATATCTCATCAAAAGGTAGTTCATTGATAGGGGGACCATGGGGATCACTATGGGTCAAGTCAGTTTGCAGGCTCAAAAATAGCATCTAACTTACAGCCTTCGAGGAAAAAGCTTGGCTGTCCTAAGATTACACTGCAATTCATTAAACATAAAATCCTACATTATCCAGCCTTAACGACAAGAACAGCTACTTATAAATGAACACAAATCATAGGTCACATAGTTTCACATTGATGCCCCCACAAAAATATATTCCTTTTTTTATTAGTTCCATATTGACTTTGCACATTTGTCAATGCACTATTTCGACCATAACTATCCATAATTACGTATAAAATAAAATAAAAAGTGGTATGAAACTACATATTAAGACAAATCTAACAAAACTCCGCTTAACTATATATTTCTTATGGATACATAACAAAAGATGGTCAACCAGGAGAATGCAAATAGCATCAATATTCAATATGGAACAATTTTTTTAAAAAAGGGAGGAAGTACATCATATTCCCTTCAATTGGCGACATAACCTCAAACCACATACAACCAAACATATGCTTAATATACATGTGAACTGACTCATTACTCTAGTCAGCAGTAGCAGTCAACGTCTTAAAACTATAGCTGGTAACAAATCTACAGCCACAAAGTACATATTAATCAGCAGATCAGAAACTACTTTCAGCTTTCACTAGTTCACTAAATGTAGTATGGAAACACCTTACATGATTATATTACACCTACTTATGACTTTACTTCACTCATGAGAAAATAGTGGACTTGAGGAAAGAAAACTCAAGTGAGCCCAAACAAATTCTGAGGGGTGAGATGCTTAGAAATTAGAACTTTAAAGAATTCAAAAAGGATGCAGAAGACTTGCTAAAGGTTTTGGATAAACTTTAGGCACGAGCAGGGAAAGATAGTGGGATTATTTGAATAACAATGTCTAACAATTCGTACGACAAAGTATATAACAATCCAGAATTCGACTGATACAATACAACGCGATCATAAAAAGTCGTACCAGAAAAAAACAATCTCTACTTAATTCTCTGGCAACAGTCTAAAGAGCTTGAGTTTTCAATTCTAGCTTAGTAAAAGCAATCACTAGCTCTAATAAACACCACAAAAACCGATATGACTATACACAAAATACAATCAATTTAGCCACGACCAAGATGAAAAACAAACAACTAACAAGTAATCACAAATCAGTAAAACTCCGAAATACATAAGCGAGCACAGATGTTACCTTTCTCAGCAGCCTTAGAGAAGAGCAAATCAGCAGACGTAAGAATCAAAGATGCCAGATCAATCCACCTCTCCATCACCATACACTCCTGCGCTTCCTGGCATAGCCTCGCCACTTGAGGCTGAGCAACCTTCAATGCATTTTCCCCAATTTTATCAATTCAAACCCCTAATTAACCAAAAATCCCAAATCCCAATTGAAAACCTTAAGCAGAGTAGAAGGTAAGGCTTACCTCGGCCCCGGCGTCGGCCCAGGTTAGCTCGGAGACGAAGCGCACGACCGAGAGCGCGGGATCTTCCTCGGTTGTCGGGACGATGGTTGCCATTGTGGGAAACGTGTCGAATACGAATTCGAGAGATGGGATAGTGAGGGAGGAACGGCTATGGAGAACTGGAGAAGTGAGAAAAACCCTAATTTTAGCTTGGCTGTAGAATCGGAATTTTTTTCTTTTCAATTTTTTTTTTTTTTACAAAAAAAAAGTTGATGTTGTAGTACATTGAGTTGGGTTGGATCTTCATATATAAATGGACTGACTCGTCAGGTCTCTGTACTTCTATCGTGGGCTTGCTATTGGAATTAGTGAATTACCCGGAAAACTTTCATCTTTTCCGGGCTGAACTTCTCGGGATGGCTCTGGGTCATATCCAGCCCATGTGTTTGGGCTGATTAGACCCGACCCATTGATACTAACACAACCTATGGGTTTAGGGATAATGTGTTTTTGTTATGTAAAGAGAGTATTAAGTGGTAAGTCAACAATCAATGTAGACGGAATTTTATCCTGTGTCTTGAATATCACATTTTAAAACTTTAACCAACTAAACTAGTTGACATCCATAAAGGCGAAAATGTGTTATGACTATTGACCACATGTTATGAAGCATAGTTCAATCGTTTTATTGTAGAGCTGTGTTAGCGTGTTGAACACTTTCAATAACAAACCCATCAAGGATGCATAATAATTTATTAAATTAATAAGTTGAAAATGGGTTGTGTTTGCACCATACATCCATACCTCATATCAATACGCCGACATCAATATTGATGATTATTTCACTCCCCAATTTTCTCTCTTTTCAATTCATTAGCCATTAATTATCATCTAATTTCCCAATTTAACTTCAATCAAATACTCGAATCAAATCCCTAACTTTGTTGAATATGAAGAACGACTATGCTCTTCAATTCTTAACAGTATTGACTCTAGGTATATAAAATTCCTTTTGACATCTTTTTTTTTTAAGATCTATTACTCACCAGTTTCTCCATTTTCTTTTGTTTTTATATTTTGATTTTTGATTTTGCATTTTCATTTAATAATATAAAAGTTAGGAGAAATTATTGGCGTTATCAACTATTGATTACATCATACAATGTTGAAATTTTGAAAAGTATGTTAGCATATATTCGCACCTAATTCAATTATCATTCTTGTTTTGGTACTTCAGAATACAGATTTATATTTGTATGATTTAGTCTCTGATTTCAAATTTTAGATTTGTTGTACATGTATTGTTGTGTACTTGGGTAAAATTTAATTATATAGTCATAGAGATGTAAATTTTTAGTGAGTAATTTTTTAATTTATTTCTGTAATTCAATTTGGTATATCTAAATGATTAAATAGGCTTAGTGCAAGAGGTAAAGAGGTGAAATGTGTGAATGACATGATCAGTGGCCTTGAATTTGCCGAACACCCCAAACCTTCTCTGATCTCAAAATGCTGCAGCGGCCAGCCTGGAGAAATCAACAACCTTAATTCCTTAATAAGGGCCCTTGTTAATGATGATAATATTTTGAGAAATCATATTTTTAGTGGTTTTGCTTAGAATGTTGAATTTTTGGGGGTGAGGCACTGAGATCGTGGAGTTGGAGAGTGACTGAGTGAGGAAAGCCGTGGAGTTGGATTGGTTGGAGAAAGAGGAAAACTGTAGTGATGTACTGCTGCAGAGAACTAGAGTGCAGAAGCTAGTGATGTATTGTTGTACAGTACCTTCAACCTTGCTGTACGCGCCTGTACCAGTAACGAGCTGTAGAGTGCACTATTGATGTACTGTTGTACACAATACACTTGTATCGTGTTGCATACTTTTATTTTGTTGGCAGTACCATGTTGTAGACTTGAAGAGTTGTAGTGCACTAGACTCTTATCAAACCTTGTCCTTTGGTGAACCAAGCTATCGACTATGGCTATCGACTATGGTTGATTCCTTGGTGAGTTGGTGTCGTGTATTTTTTTTGTTTACGTGACTCGTTTTAAAATGACTATCGTCCAAAATAAGGGCGATAATACAATATTATATGTGATGACTAATTAATTTGGTATTTATACGTAATATCTTATACTCTTTTTTAAATTATCTTTTTGAGATGTGAATTTTAAATAGTGTAATTATTCACGATATAATTAACAATTCTTTATAAGCAACACATTTAGATAGACCGGATGTTATTCTTTTTTGTTACAAGCTTGATACATGTATTAATCCATATTATTTTCTTCAACTCTTGTTTAGCCATATTATGTGTCAAGAAAGATATTTTAGAGCATATTGATGTAGACACTATTATTGGTGATTTTGCATCAAAAAACGATTGTAGCCAATTTTTTGTATAAGCATTTGATTTCTATTTTAAATTTATATGTTTTTCTTATAGTAAATTTTGATATAAATATTGTCATCAAATCATTTTGTCAATCCTTTTGATTTATTTATACTTAGCTTGTTAATTAGAGTCCTGATTTATATTTTGCCTCAAGTCTATAAACTATTAAGAACGGGTCAGCCGACAACATTAATGGATGTTAGGTGATAACAACTTGACGGCTGCTGTGGTCACTCGTTGAAGGTGCGACATAGGTGTTGCATATCTCGTGGATCACGTTGAGGAGGAGGAGGAGGGTGGTGGTGGTAGCGCTGAAATGTAGCAGAGAGAAGGGGAGAGAGAAAGAAGAGGAGTTTTAAAAATGAAAAAAAAAACCAAAAAATAGTATTCATAATAAATATAACTTTCCATTAATCGTAAAACGATGCAATAATGTTACATACCCATGTGTTCGGTGTATCATTTAATCATTACCAATTCGATAAATCTAACTTAGAATCAATCGGGCCAACCCACGAAGAGAACCTAGAGGCTAGAGCCCATTTGTAAACAAGATTACCTGTTTTTGTTTCCGCTCCAATTTTTTTCCAGTTTGTCATACAGACTGGATACAGTCATTCGCCTCAGTCGGAGCAGTGTTAAAAAGGTTGCTTAGTTCCAAAATTTTCGAGGGCGGGTTTGCGTGCGGGTCAGGTGGGTCGTGATGTCGGATCTGAGTACAGAGTTGCAGGAATCCGGGTGGGAGGAGCTCCGGAAAGAAGCTCGGAAGGTAGAGGGTGATCTCGATGTTAAACTATCTTCTTACGCTAAACTTGGTGCCCGTTTCACTCAAGGTACTTTCTTAACGTATCTTGGTTTTTTGGGGTTTGTCAAATTTTTGATAAATTTGTTTAATTAAGCAATGTGTGCTAATGGGTTTACATTGTACTGGATTTATGGATCTTAAAATTTTTGATGTTGATAATTCATATTTCTTGAATAGTTAGCATGATTTATATAGATTGGCATTATCATTTTATAATATGGTTGATTGGGTGTTCAGAAATATCGATCATGAAGTTACCCTTTTGCTTGATTTGAAGTATGAAGTATGAATTGTGAGTGGTGAGTAGTGTGTAGTGTAACATGGTGATTTTGGGTAAGTTAAGGACTTAAGGGTATTAGTATTAGCGTTTTGTACTTTTGTGGGTGGGGTTGGTGTGGATGCCAGGTTTTGTTTTCGGTACCGTATGAAGCACTGGATTTTGTAGGTTGTGCATTGATAATTTTGTCCCGTGAAGACTGTTAAAGTTGCGGGGCGAATGGGGCTTGATGTTGTTGGGGATTAGGTGCAAAGAACGTGGGTGAAGTGCTCTTGATGAATGGCTGATTTATTTGATTGATTCAAGTATGATGTTGCTTGGGTTGTGGACGGAGATCAAAGTAGGATGGAGGTACTCCTACAATAGTGGAAGTCTGGAAGTGTTGTAGTGTCAATTTGAGAAAGGTGTTAAAAGGCTGGGATGTGGCCTTTTTAGGATGTAATGGAGATTTATGTTCGCTGAAAATTCACTTCTAGACTTAGATTGCGTGACATGGTGTTTTTGATATGCTGGTGTGAAGTCTGTGAACTGTGAAGACGGAAACAAAGGACGTTTGGTAAACAAAGAGGCTTCTCATCTTGATGGTCATTGTGGTTCTTGTTATGCTTTTGTCAAGAGCTTCAAGAAATCAAGACCTACCTGTTTGAAATTACCTAGCCTCGACAAACATTTTCTATTTGAAAGGTGTGAGATGGAAGTTTTTGTGGGGTTCATGGAAGTTGGTACTAGGTTTTACTGCTATTGCATGTCCCTCACGCATGAGAAGCTAGTGGGGTTCATTGTAGCTGGCTGTTTCTATGAGTTTAGATGGAACTTTTTGAACATTAGAAGTTGCTTATACACATAATTACTCCATTTACGTCTCCTTCAAGTCATTCATACAGTTCTTCAGTTTAACCATCTCCAGCTGACAGTCAATGAGCTGTCCTTATATTTCAGAAGGAAGACTTTTTTTTAAATCTCTACTCCTTAAGTCTGTAGCTACACAAATTTTTGCGCTTATTTTGGCCTTTTTTTGATTGAATTTAAGTCCCTATCTTCCAAATAATCTCTCCTGGATTCCGGCTTATCTTACCTCTGAATCAACAAATCAGATGTAATGTATTACTGCCAAAAACATGAGCTAGGGCATAATTTTGATGAATGTGACTAGCACATCTTTCTGTCTCCAGACGCAAAGCCTTGTAAACTGATTGCATGAGGAAAATGCATCATATTCTCACCTTCCAACCATACAGATTGTGATGATTGTCATCCTTCCAAAACTTTATCAGGCAACTGACTGTTCGTTGACCTAGTTCATTTACCTGGTGTTGGGCTTGGAATCAGGAAGATTATTTGATTTTGCAAGAGCCGAATTTTTTTTATCTCTATGTATGTGGGTAACCTGCCCTTTGTAGAATATAGTGTCACATCAGATGTTCAGATGTACTGAATCAGTTTTAGTTGATAAGTTTGATGGAATGCTTACTTCGGATAGTGGAGAGGACAGATTACTTGCAACAGGGGACAGATGGTCATATTCAGGATTTCATGTGAAACAACAACCCAGTACAATCCTGTTGAAGCTTGGTTTGGGGGCCTACTAAAGGATGCAACTAGGTTTGTCAAAGACTTAGGAAGAGGCTTTTTTTTTTCTTTTTTGTTTTTGTGGAAAGGGTGGGAGGAGGGAGAAAATTCTCTTGAATTTATACTTCTTTCCCCATGATTCTACTATTTTAGGACTTAGGAGTATGATGCACACAAATTATGTGTCGGTCTTTGTTTGCATGCTAAATCAGCTCTAATGTATTATGCCGGTTCTCTCGTTTTCTGAGCGTAGTGTCATGGAATTAGGTTATGCGGATACTGGATCACCAACAGTAAGCTCCAGCAGGTCATGGAAGTCTATGGAAATGGAAATCCAGTCTTTACTTGAGAAGCTAGTGGACATAAATGATTCAATGGGCAGATGTGCAGCATCTGCTGCTCCGACAACATCAGTTACTCAAAAATTGGCAAGACACAGAGACATACTTCATGAATTTACTCAGGTATGCTTTATATATTCTCACAACTGTGAAAATATTCTTCGGCTGGCTGTCTTATAGGAAGGCTATAGGTTGCTGACGTGGATTGCTTGTGTAGACATAGAATTGGCGGTGTTCCCCAGAGTCTTGTGGATCCATGTATGACTTGGCCTATGAAGTATCTAATCCAGACATAATGTTCATGTTTCCTATAAAGAATGCACCTTTAGACTTGAGTTACAAACTCTGTTGATACCACTTTAATAATGTGTTTGAATAAGATGATTTGCAGAGAAAGTAAGGAGAGGGAAAGAAATGTATTTATTTTTCATTTGGAAAAGGAAAGAAAAATTTTGTTCTTTCTCTTCTAGTAAAATCAGAACCACCCAAGTTGGAAAGATTTGGAAGGAAAGCATTAGCTCTCTTCTCCCTCCCCTTCCTTCTACTTAGCCCTCTTTCCTGCATGTCCCTTTACCATGGGCTTGTGGTCCTTTGATTGTGGGTTCAATTGGATGAATTTTTAAAGTATAGGTCAACTTATACAGGAGCAAGGATGGTGCATCACCTATTTCTTGTATCCAAACGCATCATAGATTTATATAGCATATTTTTTGGCAAATAGTTATAAAGTTATATAGCATTATTTTCTGGAATTGTGTTCATTGGTCAGCCATAGAGGGCCATGTAACATTTTACTTTGATTTTGAGATCCTTATTGTTAACTTCTTGCCTATTAACTCTTGTTATCATGTAGTGGTTCCTTTTCATTATCCAATCAATTTCATTGTCTAATTTTTATGTAGTGAAGTTTGAACTTTGGTCTTTTGTTTAATGACTTTTCATAAGCTTCATCCGCACATTAATTTTTCATGCTGATAGGAATTCAGGCGTATTAAAGGAAATATAAGTTCAATGAGGGAACACGCAGAGCTTCTAAGTTCAGTGAGAGATGATATTAGTGAGTACAAGGTAAGCAATCTTGATAAATTCGAACTATATAACTTGACTTAGCAACATTGATTTTTTTTTCTTTTTTTTCTTTTTTTTGGTTTGTATGTTTCTCATGACTACCCTCATGCAGGCATCAGGTACACTGTCTCCTAAAATGCAGCTTCTAAGAGAACGTGGTGCAATTCATGGAAGCATATCTCATGTAAGCTTCTCAACTTTTGAGGATCATGTCCTCTTTTTTCTCATCTATATAGTTGATTCTAAGACAGCTACTGCTGCCAGGTGGTAGTAGGAATTGCTACATGGTAGATTTATTCATTTTATTTCCAGTTATATCATTTTGAACTAATTAATACTCTATATTTTTGTACGAAGCAACGTTGAAATTAATTAATAGAATCAAATGTTCTAAAAAGTTTACAGTTTTTACTGGTAATTATTTCTCACTAAAATTGTATAGCTCTTTACTTGGTTTTATTTTTATTTTTTTTAATATTATTTAATGATCAAATTGATCCAGAATTTGGAACTCTGAACTTGACTTTATCTTTGATTGCAATTTTTAAGGGATCAAATACTTGTAAAACTGAATAATAGTGAGAAGCTGTTCGTGAAATCCATTGCCTTAAATTTTATCATAGTTTTATTAATAGTTTGCATTCCTACCCAAAGTTAGAAATTCCTACTCATCAATTGAAACAATGACAATTAAGCAACAGACAACAAAGGTAACAATATAAAAGTTGGTCAACTATGCAGACACCAGAACACAGTTAAGAAGAAAGTTGCAGGCAAATGGAAAAGAGGTTGGGAGGTTGATGATTCATAATCTTAGAAGTTATTAGAACATGAACATTCTGCACATTTATTACGGAGTACATAATAGTGCCTTGCAATTTCCTGGACAAGGGCATAAATGATGAAAAGGCAGCGTGTTAAATGCAGGATCTGTCTATTTCTTTGATGAGCTGTTTGGTTGTTAATTGGTCATGTTTGATTTTGGCAATAATATTTTTGTGATTTGGAATCATGCCTAAAAATTTCATGGGCACAAAAGGAGTTTATCCTGTGTTCATTCTGTAACGTTGAGGTTGTAACTTGCAAGCTCATTGCTACGATTTGGATAGGTTTTGAAATCCTGGATCAACTTGGATAGTGAGGTTGTGAGGATTGGATAAGTAGTGATTCAGAACATCTATATCCATATATCTATTACTTGCAGGACCTCCTTTTTGGCATTTAAGAAACCTGTCATATCCCAAACTTGATAGATCGAGGGCTTTTGCTATTTATGAAGGCTGAACCCCTGTCAGGCAAGGGAACTGGGGGGCCTAATAAAGATTTATAAATGAAAGAAAAGTATTAGAGGCAGGAGAGTGCAGATAATCTGCAGCTTAGAATGTGTCATTTCCGATCATTTATCTCTTTATAATTCTCACGACAATCAGGATGAGACAAATTATATTCACTTAGATTTTTTGACCTTTTGCTTTAGCTTTGGATACGTGCAAAGCTAAAAGCCTGATATCCATCATGTAATGATGAAATCTGTTATGTGCAATGAGATTGCTTTTAAAAATATCACAGATTAGCTGATACGCCAAGTATTATTGGATGTGATTGGGCTATATTGAGTTAAATTTTTATCCCTTTGTAATTTATGATACTCAATGATGGCGGGGCAAGTGGTGTACAGCATAGTAATGTATCAATGTTATGTGTAAACTGTTAAGGTTCTTGTCACTTGTGTCCAATTTCCTTTTATGGATCTTCTCCGTTCTTGCCTTAAATCAGTCACCTGGTCCTTATACAGTTCATAGCCCCAATCATCTATCAAATTTATCAAAAATCTGATTGCCTGTCATCTGTCATATCAATAAATTGTATTGACTATATCTTGCGCATCATGTCAAAGATCAGTGTCCCCAGCATTTTTATCAACTTGATTAATTACTTGATTACTCAGGAATAAACTATCCATAAATCGTATGAACTGTTTCTCTGGAATGAGTCTGTGAGTAGCTTGCTGGAAGCTAAATTATTTTCCTTTCACATTCAGACAGTGACAGGGTGGTCCTCAATATGATTGTGTTTTTATCACTTAAAACATTGAATGCTTCCACTGCTTCTAGATTTTGTAATGTTATTGGCTGTGCTTTGCTCATGCTCTGCAGATAGACGAGGTTATCAATCAAGCTCAAGCAACAAGATCAGTCTTGGGTTCTCAAAGGGCATTGTTTGGCGATGTTGGAGGAAAAGTGAAAGTCTTAAGCGAGAAATTTCCTGTCATTCGTGGCCTACTTGGTATATATACACATTTTTTTTTAAGATTCTGCTTGCTCAGAGCAAAATCTCATGTTATTACACACATATCAAATAAAGGGTAGTTGAATAGATGCATTGAGGGCTTAAATTTTTTTTATATGATTGTGCAGGTTCCATCAGAAGGAAACGCTCTAGAGATACACTCATCCTCTCTGCAGTCATTGCCGCTTGTACTCTGTTCCTTATAATCTATTGGCTCTCAAAATGATAGAAATGGCTGCAGAATATTTTCAAATCTGTAACTTTTCTGGTAATGTACGAGTGGCATTGCCAAACCCAAGAAACAGTGAAGAGGGTTTTTCTTTGCTTTTCCCCTTATCTTTGCCGATGCTTGTCTTGTATATTGGGTAGAGCGGAGGAGGGATAGGAGACATTTGTGAACAGTATCTTGTTTAGTAAATGTCGAATCCTATAGCATGAACTCTCTCATTTGCTAATGCTCCAGCTTTTCTACTACACACCCAAGTGTATATAGAAATAGGTATACTCGCACAATCGCCGGTTGTAAACTGATATTTGTGTGATTTTAGCGAAATGAATAATTTTTCAGTTTATAAATCTCATATTGTCCCTTGAAATTGTTACTCGAACTAATATAATTGTTCTTAAAGGGAGGGTTGACTTGGACAAATAATCACTCCAGTGACAAAATCGGTAGCCAACACGTTAATAAATATTATAGATCACGCCATGCTGGGATAATAAGCATGCATGTCCATCATAATAAGATCTATGCTTAATTCCCAGTAGCAAATCACAACCACAAAAGGATAGTCCATCATAAACTCACAACATTCCAACGTGGCCCATTTCATAATTCATTGTCGGTTGTTTTATTTTTATGAAGATTATCGTTATTTAGCAGGCAACGATGAAAGATCGTGCGCATGAAAAAAGACGACTAAAATTCTGTAAAACGGGGATAATAAAATAATAAGGTTGTAAATATTAGTTGCATGATATGGGGATGACACAAACCATCAATATATAATACAATCTAAATATTTGACTTCATATTCAGTTGCAAATTGATCCAAATCTGAAGTTGATGCTTAAGGAATGTTAACATCTGCGATGATCAACATAAACCATAAAGTTTATAATTAGTTTATTCATACAACTATTTCGTGACATATGGGACACAAATCAGGTGGTCGATGTTTCAGTTTAGAAAAATATCCAGTCATGTTCGTTTTACTTACAACTAATTATTTAGGCCTAAAACTAAATTTATGACACAATTTTTTAAGCATTGGAAATCAGTTATAATACATGGATGTTTAGAGTCAAAGATCTCTAATACACCATTTATTCACCACACGGTTACTACCTAAATTATGTAAAATGGCTTATTAGAGATCGATGCATTAATATGAACATTTTACTCCCATATTTATATTAAAAGCTGGTTTTGAAATCGATATATACACTATCAAAACATTTCGAAAACAAAGAAATGATAATGGTACAAACAAAACACACCCTGGTTGGCTAATTTTTATTTTTTTAACTTTTTTTTTTAAAATTCAAAAACTAGCCCTCACCCGAAAGTATTTCAAAATATATGATCTTTGTTTGTAAACCGCTGTCACTAACAACGGTTTTAAGAGAGTTAATATATTGACTTTTTGGGAGTTGAATTTACCCAGTGCAAAACCGTTGTCATTGTCCTTGACATCGGTTTTGCAAAACCGTTGACAACAGTTTTATACTGGTTAAATTCAACTCCCATAAAATCAATATATTGACTCTCTTAAAACTGTTGTCAGTGACATCGATTTATAAACGAATGTTATATTTCACAATATTTTTGGGTGAGGGTTAGTTTTCGAATTTTTTTTAAAAGAAAAGTTCAAAAATAAAAATTAGCCCACCCTAGCTCCCTCAAAAAAGTACAACCTTTTTTAAAAATTATTTAACCTTAAAGCAAATACATTTCTGTTTGGCTGATTGAAGAGCAGGAGACAGAGGATTCTGAATCAGAAGAGGGTGCATTTACAAATCCATCTTGGCTAACTTACATCATATAAGCCAATCATGGAATTAATGAGGCTGCAGCACAGGAGAGACGTACTGTTGGCATAGTAAGTCAATATAATTGTAAGATTTTTAATATAAATTATTAAATTTGCTTTTGTTATTTGTGTTTAATTATTTTGTACTGGAAATTATTAAATTTCGCTGTTACTCTACTGCTTGCTTTTGCAGATAAACAAACAAACGCATGAATTCCTGTTTAATTTAGCATGCATTGTTGCAGAGCTAGCTATGATCCTTGTTAAAGAGCATGCATGGGGATGACACAAAAAAAGAAGGGAAAGAGGGGTAGTTTAGTAACTTCATGGCTAGCTACGCGGCTATCTCACTCTTACAACGTTAGACATCTAATTATCTAAAGTAGAAGCTGTAAAATTCACATTAAAATGCACAAATATAATCATCGTCTATATTGTTTAGTGTTCAACTTTATCATATACTTGCTGTAGTCTAATAAAAAAAAGGACTTCTAGGCATGGTAATAATCGATTGATCCCTGACATATACAACCTTAAATAGCCATTAATTGTAGTACTCTAATACAAATTATGAATCAATTGTAGTCTCTAAATTAAAGGTAGTGACGTGTAACTGTATAAGATTTTAAATTGAAAATTATAAGGATTTGATGATGACACATATATAATTGTGTCACGATTTCTAAAATTGATTTGAAAATAGTAAGAAGTATCTCTAATTTTGATGCTTATTCATAATTCGAAGGGTTATTATACATAGTATAGAGAAACCCTAGAAAAAAATTGACTACTAAGTGAAAAATATTAATGAAGTAGTTTCATTTCATACCAGGGCAATTTGGTAACACAATGAATTATTTGATCGAGTAAATCAAAGGAGTCCACTAATACCAGATTCATAATAAATAAAACGTTTTTTGGTTGACATCTCAAATAAAACATTGTTATTGTAATTTGTAATCATAAAGCAATTATTACGAGCTATGTATGTAACGTGGAAGAGGGATCAATGAATGAAACCAAGAATCGAAATAAAGAAGCTACAAAAAATCGGACACCACAAAATGTAGAGCAGTAAAAAAAAAAGGGTAAAAGGTGAAGGGGAGAGTCATGCGAACCATACCCAAAGTACAAGGACCACGTAAGAGGTTAAAACACACATTTACATCTGTGCTTGGGAACAATTTACCTTTAGAGGTAATTTTCCAAACCAAAGGATTTCAGCTTTTGCCAGGTAACAATAAATGAGAGGGATGGCGATACTTGTTAAAATAGGCTATTAAATGCCTGAAAAGACAACCTCCTTTTTAGAGAGGAGGGCCGGGAGGTGCTTGTGCAGCTTATATATTACAAAAAAGTATTTTATATAAGACAATAAAGTTAATGTATCCCTAATAAAAATTATCTTTAAACATAATGTATCATGAGAATACTACTAAGTCAAGCCGGTTAATTTAATCAGAGTTACTACTAATTGAAGGATGGATCATGAGAATACTTCAACGTAGTTGAAATTGCGTAAATTTATGATGTTGACTTCTATGAAGCGAACGTTTAATGAGAGTAATTAGTGACATAGTGGAACCATATTATAATATAATTCGACCATATCATTTAAATAACCAATTTTTTTCCCAAACAAATAAGATGAACCCAATGAATCTGAGAATCTCAACTTATATACGGAGTACTCAAAGAACTGTAGGTTTTAGTACGAAATTATGATGCACCTAACCATATGTCTTCATGTTCATATACACTACAACATAGTTATAAGTTTTAACTAATAAATTCTAGCTCCCTTAAAATCGATCTTCAGTGCTGTACAAATTTAATTTGCTGATACTATGAAATAAATTTCTTGAGACTATACAGTATACACTACCTTTGCTACTTTGTTGGCTTGGGCGTCGCGGACTTGTGCAATAAGGTATTTTTTTTAAGAATAGTTCTTATGCAGCTGTGTTATATCAGGTTGTTCGTTGGAAACCCTCACTATTCCAAATAATTATGTATTGATTATTGACACTATTCCACTAAGTATTTTACATGAAAAAAACAAAACTATTTGAGGTGAAAAGTCAAAAGGACAAATAGACCTTGGCTTCTTAAAATTATATATATATATATTTCGGAAAGGAAAAGGACAGCGGAAAATTTATGTTAGAGATAATAAAATTCAAGAGGATGTGTGGTCTTGTGGTGTATGACACATACAGCTACTGACATACTATAATGTATCTGATCTCTGTGTGAGAGGAGAGGGGACGAAGATATGACTAGTCATTTCGGTCGTCTACTAATGTAAAAAGCATTTTTTTGTAGGACTTCTTTTTTGCACTTCTTCAATATTGGGTAATTATTACAAAATTATTATCTGCTGGATAAAATTAATTTTAAAGTTTTTTTTTTTTTATTTTTATCCCCCACCATTCTCTCGTTTCTTGTATTCTATGCGTATCTAACAATACACATCAAACGGAATGTTTTGGGTCACATTGCATGACATGACTACCATCCTCTAACTTGCATAAAATGTTACCATATATACCAAAAATAATTTATTGTCACTTTTTTTTTTTGTTGATTGTATGTAGATTTTTTATGTGTAAATCATGGAGGCCAACTGGCATTTAAGCAAAACTAAATCTGTAAAACGTGTTACTCTATTTGTATGTATTTCTCGGTTTGCCATTTTTGCGAGAGCTTTTTAACTAAAATAGGACAATTTTTGGGAGATGGATGGAGTATAATAAACTACTAAAACATATTCTATACAAACTCATAATTAAAGTTTTTTGTTCTCACATAGATCAAAGTAATGATTAAATAAATTACTCCCTTTTGTCCTTAATTTTTTCTCATAAGAAAAAAATTATGAAAAACAATATCCTTAAAATTTACATTGAAATGTATTTAACAAGATCTTATTTGAATATTTTATTTCTTATAATATAATGAAAAGTTTATGATCGAATTTTTAAACTTTAACTCTAAAAATATAAATAAAGCAAAAAGAAAGAAACATAGGTAATATGTGATTTAACAATTTCTTGGTAACAAGTAAATATTGTTACTCGTAGTGTTTGAGGTCCCCATTCCATCAGGTAAATTTAGGAAATGTAGAGGTCTTTTCAAATCTTGTAGAAAACCAAGAAATTTGATCTAGAGGAAGTATTTGTACTGAATAGATTAATACTAGTTGTCTGAAGATAATGCACGGGTAATATTTAGAGAAGGACAAAGGATCATTAAAATAATAAAATGTACAGTGACTTCTCACAAGTCATATGCCTAAAGCGACCCTACTACAAACTAAAGTTATTTTTCTTGAATAACAAACTTATATTCATTCAACACAAAATACAAATTCAATCTCAGAAAGCAAACAAAACATAGAGAGACAAGTATATTTTCTACTTGTATTAGTCATTGGTCAAACGGTTAAAGTGCTTAATGTACTCATAATCAACTCTTACGGGAGATCGTTTCCTCAAAGAAAAATTGAGAAAACATGGTAAATACGATTAGGACAGGCCATGTACGTACTCTATCTATCATTTGTGTAGGTTAAAGGGTGTATGCATTAAAACAATTAAATCGTGGAATATATTCGGGTAGGTAAGTAATTGCTATGGCCATATATATATATATATATATATATATATATATATATATATATATATATAAGCACTAACTAATTTATGATTTCGATTAGTAAAATGAAGGAGTTAGAAGCACAAGATTAAAAAACATAAAGGAGTTGGACAGTTGAAAATAACAGATGAATGAGGGAAAGTTAATCACAACATGCACACGTCCCTTTCTAGTCGGAGTCCACCACCTCTGCCGCCTCTGCCCTCCTTCCTCACTCTCATCGGGAATGCCAACCATTCAATTTTCTTCTCTTTCTTTTTCTCTCTCTCTCTAATTCAAACATTCTTTCTCTTTCTAGGCATAAGCCCTAGAAATATCTAGCTATAGCTACATTGCACCTATATAAATGAGCTCTACTACTGTAAATAACCCTAGCTATGTCTGGAGTTATATACTTTCAGCTGAAGCTATTTTTCTAAACAGTCTACTTTCCATTAGCTAAATTAGCTTTTTAGAGAATCTACTTGTCATAAATACTCTTTCCATGCGTGAAAATGCTTTGCTTAACTTTAAATTTGATATACTATACTCCCTAGTTCCCTATAAAATTGCTCAATTTCTATTTTTAGAGCCAAAGTTTGAAAACTTTAACCATAGATATTCATCATGTTTTAAAAAATGATATATTTAAGTGAGATCCTGCTAGATGCATCTCTATATAAATTTTTAGAATATCAAATTTTCATAATTTTTTGTCTTACGGATTTAGACATGAAAATGTTTAAATTCGTATTTAAAAGATCGCGAAAAGTCAAATGGGGATAAAGGGAGTATACAAATTCATTTTTACCAGGCTAGCTTATTAGTTGAAGTATGTACTCCTCATTTTAGTATTTACAATCTCAATTCATATGGATTTGTGTTGATTGTTCCATTACGTGTTTGAATAATTCAATTCACACTAGTTACGCGAGTATGATGATTAGATTTAGAGCAAAGGTATTCAGATCATGTGTGGTAATGTATATATATTATATATGTAACCCTTTTTCAATATGGAGACTATACTTTGTTATCAATATTGAAATATGATGATGAAAAAATCTCGTATATTTAATCTTGCCTAATGACAATAATGCGATCAATTATTATCTGAATTTTATACCTTGATGAATAGGGTTTTATTTTGTCTTTTCAGAGATTTATTCGGTACCTTGCTGTAGTACATTTGAATTTATTTGGACTTGGCCACTCTTATAAGACAGTAGACAAGTTTTTTGGGTGGAATTTCAAGAAGCCATCAAACATTTATTTAGTAAGCAAAGATATACATACTAGGTTTGTCATTTGTGGCCTGGTGGGATAGACCGATAGATGAGATTTGAGTACAAATTTGATCCAATCCATTGGAGAAGAGTTAAGTAACACTGTACTGTAGAGTGTGGCAACAAGAAGAAGGGGGACAAAAGTACTAAGGAGAAACTACATGTGGGGTGAATTTTTGGGTCCCAAATTTTTGGGTCATATGACTTGGGTTACAACTTACAAGGTCATCTTTGATGTGAGGCTCGATTTGATTGAGTTTCAAGTAGATAGAGCATTGCTAAAAATGATAAATTTCAGCTTATTATTAGATTTTAAACGAGTGATATTTTTTTTTTTTTGTTTTCCCAATATTGAACCAAAATACCTCATAGGAGTTATTAACTAAACTTAGGTCTTGAAGAGTCCAGCAAAGTTTAATTTATACCGAACATCATTGGTTACATGGACTAGCAAATATAGATCAAGGATGAGTTTAGACCAATAAGTTACATGCCATGATCGATATGGATTAAAATCTCAGCTCCATAATACTTTTTACATCCAAGTTACAAATATATTATAGGCATCAAGATAACATATAGTTGTAATAATGCAGCACATGACGACCTTAGTCAACCCATTTTCGATTCGCATATAAGGACTACCTCAATTAGAAATACTTTAGACCTAATATACTTAACTAGCTACTTTGAAACAAATTTATGACTTGCATGCTTAATTCCTCGCTCTATGACATTTACACAATAGAAAATTAAGTAGAGACTTTATTTTCTTATATGGTGACAAAAGGAAAGAAACAAAAAAATGTACAGTCACTTGGTAGTAAGAAAATACTGTAGCAAAAAGCACTTTTAAGGGGGAGCGCTTACAAATTCTTCAAACTATATAATTGTATCATCATAACACACCCAACACAAACTAAAACGCACACTCACACAATTCTCACTACTATTCCCTGTCTTTCTCTCTCAACCCTCATTTGCTGAGAGCAGATCCCCAAAAGGGAAGGCGGTTAATCTACACTCACTACTAAAATACCATATACTATAACCAAATATAAAAACTATATAGTATTACAAAGATTAATATAATATTCGACTGGCCTGGCCTGGCATGGGCTACTACAAATAAAACATCACCGATCAGTCAGTCAGTAACTCAATCCATCCATCCATTCATATATCCCATCCTAGAGATCGATTTCATATAATCTCATCTTAGAAACTTCACATTCTCAGAAAGTTTGTGAGAGATAGATAAAATGTCGTCTTCATCTTCATCAACTACAGGTAGTGGTAGTGGTCGAGGAGGTTTGGCTGCTCAGACTCAGACTCCTACGGAGCATTTCTTTTCGCCTTCGGACCAGATTTGTTATGTCCAGTGCACTGTCTGTGATACTATCCTTGCTGTAAGCTACCCCTCTTAACTAGCTACCTCCTATTCTTCTTTGTTTGTTCCAAGATTTTGGTGTGAATATGAGAAAATGTTGCAGGTGAGTGTGCCTAGTAGCAGCTTGTTTAAGACTGTAACTGTGAGATGTGGACACTGCACAACGTTGTTGTCTGTGAACATGAGGGCTCATCTTCTGCCTGCAGTTGCGTCTTCACCTTCGCCTCCGCTTCCTTCTCCTCCTCCACTTCCTCCTAATCAACTTCATCATCATCTTTCTCCCTCTTTCTTTACCTCCCCTCACAATCTTCTGGTATGTTTCGTTTGATTAGGGTTTCTTCATATTACCCCTTTGTCTGTGGATATTACAACTGTTAATGTATTAGTATGCCCTAATTTGAAGTTATAATGCGATGACTAGAACAAGTTGGAAGTTGTATATGTTACCCATGTCTTTAATGAACCTTTTTCTAAAGTTAATTTGATTTAAATTATATAACTAAAACTAACAGCGTGACAATCAAATTGGACATATTACATTTTTTTCCTTCATTAATTTGTGGGATGTGAGGGACTTGTGGGGGAGGGTTGTAACTGGTTGTTGTTCAGATAAAAAAATGCCAATTTTAGCAACAGTGTTAACAAGGAGTTGTCTTAGTTTTGAAGTCAATTGATTAATGAAACAGTGGATATTTTTGTTAACATATGTTGGAGTATAATTACTTGTTTGTTTGTCTGATACTATATTCTTACAATTACTAGGAGGAGATTCGGAGCTCAACACCAAATTTGCTCATGAACAATCATCATCATCAGACGACTATGTTCAATGACACAATGATGTCAGTTCGAGGAGTTGATCATCATCTTCACCATCATCATCTAGAGATCCCTAAGCCCTCTCCTGTGAATCGGCGTAAGTCGTCCCTTCTCGGCTCCTCTTTATGTCCTTTCTTTCTATTCATTTCTTCATTCGTCTTCTTCTGTGTCGAAGTTACTTAGGCATGCCTATGGGTAGGGTTGTAAGGGATATAAACTAGCCATTTGATTCGATCGTAGATTAGAGGTAATAGCAATCAATGTCTTTCCACCTAACAAATTCATCACTTTTTCAAGAAATTTGAAGTATATATGATCTTAGTTACATTTTATGTCTTTTTTATAACTACTAAAAGACAATATTTTGAGATGTAGTTGTGCTTAGCCCTAAATAGATATGTCAACTAGAGAAAGCTTTCTAAGATTCATGCCACTCCAGTTTGCTTTCTTGCAAAACTTGAGAAAAAAACGTGCAAAACAAAAATAAAGGTCAAGTTTTCTTTCGTTCTTTCTTTCATAATTCACTTTCATTTAATAATTATGCCTTCCACTTGTTCTTTTCATCACTTACAATTCACTGTTTGTACTTGAACTCCGATCCTTTTCATGTGGACTTTTTATCAAACACGTTTCCGCCGATTCTAGCAAACTGTAATTCCCCCCATATATATATTGGTTATAAAATGACGTCTTACATTATAGTAATCAGAACTAGGGCAATTGAAAATTTCAACTCACATACTCCAGATTTCTTAATCATTTGATGACAATATTAATTTAAAAGAAGAGAATATATTAAAACTGCACCAAAGGTATCACAAATCCTTGGTAGGATACAAAGTAGCATTGTCAATTACTTTGTGTTTCATTAGCTGGTTGTCAAGATAGGTTTTTTTTTTTCTCTCTTGCTAATTAGTGAAATACCTCTCGATAAAATATTAGCATAAATAATGGAAAATTCGAAAATATTTGAGATATGTTTGTACAATTTTTTTATTAAAATAAAAAGAAAAAACACTTAAAAAGTATTACAAAGTAAAGGTATATGAATGGGGCAATGCCTAAATGATAACTTCATTTTCTAATAGTAAAATTTTGTGTCTACTAGTATAACTTCATTTGCAAATAATGCAACTTCATTTCTAAATGAGAATTTCAAAAAAAATAAAATAAAAATAAAGGTAAAACAATGTATCCACACAATAATGGTGAAATTATATACAACTTTATTTTCTAATAATACAACGCTCATATTTTATTAGGACAACGTCATTTGAAAATAATACAACTTGTTGTAGATCTATACCCGGACATCCTCTAATTAAATTACTTGTTGTCACTGTCTCATTGATAAGAAACAAGTTGATTTCTCTATAGCATTAAGTGTAGCCGTTTAAGTAAGAGTCTCTTAAGTTAAAAGCTTGCCCGTTATGTGAGGTATGGTGATTTAGTAGATTTATATATGTCAATTTGATAGATTAGAGTTAGAAGTACAGTCACAACTGAAGAAACAAAAGAGTAATAATAAAGTCATCATTTATAAGTTAGGAGGCCAAGTGTATGTCCCCCACACCCCACCTCAGCAGGGACATACAGAATCCAACAACAAGCGGTTGATGGGATTGATTGATAGATATAACAGTAACAGAATGATATGATGAGGTTATGATTTAGAGTGAGAAATAAATTGAACGAGATTGAAATTTAAAAAAAAAAATGAAGATAAAAATACAATGTCAGAAAAAGTGAGTTTATTAGTTAATGTGGTTTTGTTTGTCTTGTTTGATCATATGTGTGTTTCTTGCATGTTTCATACTCCGTATGATAAATGTCATTACAGCTCCAGAGAAGAGACAGAGAGTACCATCTGCCTATAACAGATTCATCAAGTTAGTATACCCCTTTCTCCTACCTTCTTTTTTTTCTTTTATATAAATATTAAATGAAGTTCATTACTCTATAGTCACCTTGGTATATAATTAATTAATTTGAACAACTTAATTGGAGCATGGCTAATATATGAGTATTCATATCATTACATGCTAATGAAGCTAAAGAAACTACTCCATTTTGTAGGGATGAAATTCAAAGAATTAAAGCTGGGAATCCTGATATTAGCCACAGGGAGGCCTTCAGTGCTGCTGCTAAGAATGTAAATAATCTTTCGAGTTCTATGCTTCTTTTTTCTTTCTATTTTGTGGGTATAATAATTAATCTTAGAATTCGGCTATTTTTCAAAAATTGCTCAAACATTATTGATTTTCCATTTGTTTGCATGCAAAAAGTGGGCCCACTTTCCACACATTCATTTCGGCCTTATGCCTGATCATCAACCCGTGAAGAAGGCTAACGTGCGCCAGCTGCAGGTACTACTCCCACTATTTAGCCCTAACCCTAGCAAGTACTTTGTAACTCCGTACTATGTGCTCCTGTGTACGTTGGGTGTTCATTACTATATTGATTATGGTTGAAATGCAGGAAGGAGAGCATGGAGTTCTTATGAAAGAAGATTTCTTAGCCCCTCAAGCCAATGTGAATGTGGGTATAGGTCCCTACTAAGACCATATAATGACAAACCAAAATATGTAGTTGGAAAAAATCAAAGCAAGCTATGCAAGTCATGTACTCACTCTATTACTACTATATAAGCTAGTACTACTCTTTTGTGTTTCAAGATTTCCGTAGGTTTTTTCTCTCTTCTTTTCTCACTCAATCACTAGCTTTTCACCAGTTGCATGCTTCTCTTCGTCGTTGCACTTACTGTATCACCTTTAGGAGTGGTTGAAACTGACTTTAGGACGCTCCTATTTACGTACTCCTTGATTAACTTCGCTAACTAACTGCCAAGAAAGTTGATGAAGGGAGCATGTAATATATATGTATGCATGTATATATATATATGTATGTATGTATGTATGTATGTATGTATGTTAATGTTATTGTTAAACCTTCTTAACAACAACGTAACTGATGTTCTCCTGGATTGGATAAAGCATGTTGATGGATGTTAAACCTTTCTGTTCGTGTTTTCTTGAAATGGTAAATGTTATAACTAATGTTTTTTCCAACTAGTTGTATTGTGGCCATTGTGGTCATATATAGATGACACTGTCTCAAACTAGCTATATTAGAGAGTGTGTATTGAGAAGATTTGCAGAGACATAACAAGGGCAAGGGTAGTGAAGGAGATAAAATGAAATAAACAAGGGACAGTATGGTGGAGAGACGGACTAAAGACCCTAAACTATAAGAACACTTACTCTCAAACTTCAACAATTACTGAATGATCGCCTTTAAACACAATCTCTTCTCAGATGTAGATGACGCCTATCCCACACTAATTATTCTGTAACAAGCCATAAGCTGTGCTAGTGAAATGAACTCAAATCGTCATAGCATTCTAGAATCCGAAAATAATTATGTACTCCGCTGGTGGAAATTTCCACTGGCCGAACAACTTCCTAAGAATGCTAGAGATCTATACTAAGCTTTGGGGACTACGGAGTAGATGACATAGGATACAAATGAAATCACGTACCAAAATGCAATTTACTCTAGCTGCAATGCAAGCTAGCTTGATAATAAGAATAACCATAAAAGAAAGTAGTGATAGGATTTCTTGTAGCTAGGGTTACTAGCAAAGTTGGCAATGACACTAGATTCAAGAGTGATGCATTGACTCTGTGAAAGGTCATAAATTCATAGAAGACTTGATCTGGAAAGAAACACCCAGGGTCATCCCAAGTCCATAATGAATGTGTGTACTCATTACCTCTGAGCATGGTACTCGCTCTATCACCTATTCCTGCATTTCCATGCAAATTCGTGCCAGCCTCTCTGATCTTAGTAGCTTCAGATTACCTTGTGGATGCGAGTCTCATTATATTAAGCCCATTTTATTTTCCACCTCAATCCAAAGACACAAAAGGCAGCAGCAGCAGCGTGGGCTACTGAGATACTCAAATCTAGCAAAGTGTCATTGTCAACTACGTACTTTAATAACAAGTCAGGTTCAGTTATAAGAGAACCTTAGCCTTTACTTAGATCTCTACAGCAAGATCTACCACTATAGATTTAATATAATATAGACCTGTGAATTACTATTTCTTTATGTAGGATTGGATTCTCCTCTGTTTGACATATGAACTGAGTAGTACTTTAGAAAAGACTAGGACTCCTACTTGTTTGTTAATGGCCAACATATCTGTCCTTTCTGCTTTAATGAATAACCCATCAAATGTCACATTTGAATTGACATCAACACCAGTCCAATCAAAACATTTTCTATTGTCATCTCACATTAAATTCTGTCTACTGAGATGAGAGTGATTTTGTACTGTTAGAGCTGGATCTTCAATTTTTATATAAATGGATCAGTATAAAGATAAACATCAATGATATAAACATGTGCCTCAAAACCGAATTGTACATGTTTATAATCCATTGACTTGGTAAATTCTCGAGAGATAGTACTCATCTCTGTTATTACTCTCTGTAGAAATCTATAAATAAGCAAGATAACATTTCATTTGTGATTTTCTAATGTAAAAACCCATAAGTTAACTACGTAGTTTAATTTAGTAGCATTAGCATTGTGGTAACATAAATAAACTTTCCCTTTTTACAAACCATTTATAAAAGCATTCCATGGGAATTCATATTCGTTTATACGATTGCCAAATGAAAAGGTTGCAAAAACTACATACAAGTCACCACCATTTATATCTGGCAACCTCCTTTCCTTAAGAGACAATAGTCGATCTGCAATAATTTCTAATGAAGGTTGCATTTGTATCCTTTTTTAGGTAAAGGGGGTAAAATGTTTGAGGTAAGTAACTTTGTGATAGTGGAAGCCGCAAGTTTTAATAAAGGTCGCATTGCATGTGTCGGCCACACGGTCTAGTTATGACTAGCACAGGGATATAGAATATTTGGAATCATCATTATTACAGCAACTTCAACACATGAATCTCAGGAAATTGGCTACTGTCCCATAAAAATAAGCAGCTTTCAGAAAACAGGGGAGAGTGGAGAAAATAACAGCTAATCTGCTCCTTTAATGGGGAAACTAATCATAACTTCTTGGTGGAATGCTGCACAAAAGATGCCGGGAAACTCATTTCATTTGTTAAAAAGAATAACGAATATTTCATTCAAAGCGCTACTATGGAAATTATGGAAATATCAAATACAATCTGTAACATAAAGTCAATTGCAGCGCAATTTGAAGTTTGCCTCATTCATTAAGTGGAGCGTCTTAAAGTTGGCAAAACACATATAAGAGCAATCTCTTGCCCTGACCTCTTTTTTATTTTAAGCTTTCATTTGTTAAATTTCTTTACTAGTTAATTTTTAGGATGTAAAAAAAAAAAGGAAAAAGAAAAAAAGAATAACGAATAGCTGCAGTGACAGATGAGGTGGGGAGGATAAAAGAATGAACACCAGTTTCTGGCAGATAGATTCAAGCACTTGAGCCGGTGAGGTACATAGTACACCGGATTCAAGAGTAACAATCCTCCCTTCTGAAATAGGGTAAATTGCAAAGAACAAAGACATAACTATAGCAACTAATTTATATTTCATACCACATGAAGGCTTCGTTATTTTCACCTGATAACCTATACCTAAACTTCATTTTCCTAATATGAACTTATCGGCCTTAATCTCCAAATTCTAAAGGTCATTTGAACTAAATGGACCTAATCTCACTTATATATATATAAAAATTATATATATATATATATATATATATATATAGAAATGGGATCATGTGAGAACCCCTTACTTATATAAGAACCTTTGTTATATAAGAACCCATCTAATACCATTGATCATGTGAGATTGATGGTTATGATTCAATCAATATTAATGGCAAATTGGTAAATAAAATTAAGTCGCATTTGGTAGTTAAGGAAATTTCCGTGATTAATGGGCATTTTTTCACTAAAATTCGCATAATTTAAAAAACAGTTTTACTCCATATTCAGTTTCCTGTTTCAATCCATTTAAAAATGACAATATAGGTTTGGAAAATCAGTAGTATCTACATATTTCATATTCAAAGTATAGGGGTGCTGCTTTTGCATTGGAAATTAAGGTAAATGATTCTTTTTTTTTTGTAATCGAGTTATTAGTTATAAAGTGCATGATTACGAGTGTATGAGTAGTTTTGAATGATGGAATTGCGAGTTCTATATTTTATTTCGTGTGTTTTTAAGAATTTGTTCGTCTTCCAAATATTGTAAATGATCTGTAGTGTAGTATGTTATATTAGAGTTATAATTTAGAAGATTAATGATCAGTACAATACAATGATAATTCAGAAGATTAGAGTTATAATTTAGAACAATATAAATCAGTACAATAGAGGTGTTCTTTAGAACAATACAGTTATTATATACGAACAATAGAGTTATTGTTAAGAAGATTAATAGAATAAAATGAATAATTGAACAATATGGTTATGATTAGAACATTAAAGTAGTTATTTAGAACATTTAAGAGTATAAGATCGCATTAGAATTATGTAGTATTATAATGTTCTTCACCCATAGGTCTTTAAACTAATGTTCTAAATCAGAACTATATTGATCTGATTTAGAATTATATAGTAAGAACATGTATCAGATCACTCGCTGTATCGACATTTAACTTACAAAATTAATGTTCTAAATCATAACTCAATTGTTCTGAATTAGAATTATATTGTCCTTGTGACTCAGCGTTGTCTGATTTAGAACATTAGTATATACAGATGAGTACAATAGTTATATGTTTGAGTATTATATAATCATATATTAGAAGAATATATTTATGATTTAGAACATTATGATAGATATGTCAGTACAATTTTAATTACAATATAATACAATAAAATAAGTCATTCGAACATGTTTGAATATTTATAGAACATCAGTTTAATGCATAAAGAACACAGTAGACTATAGTTTAGAATAATGCATAATTTTAACGGTCCTTAATTATATTCTTTGTAGCCATGAGCATCAATGGGGAGTGTAGTGTTTCTAATTCAAATGAGAGCGTTTCTCTTGGAGTAATACCTGTATGCACTCCGGGTGGAACCAAATCCTGGATACCATGTTGTTCCAATGATGTGAAACCATATGTTGGAATGAAATTCTCAAGTGTTGAAGAAGGTATTTCATTTTATAAGTCATATGCAAATGAAGCTGGGTTTAATACTAGAAAATCAACTACGAAAAGAAGGAAGAATGGTGTAATCAGTTTCCAATATCTTGTGTGTAATAAAGCCGGATATAGGTGTAAACGGAAGTTTGATGTGCAAGACAAGGGAAAACTAAAAGAAGGTATGGATGATGTTTCGATCATTAGGAGGAGATTGGTGACTCGTGTTGGATGCAAGGCACAAATTGTATTGAAGATTTGTGATGATGGTTCTTATGTTATATGGAATTTCCAAGAGGGTCACTCTCATGCACTCATTTCTACTATATATCAACATTTCCAAAAATCAAGAAGAAACTTGAGCATCTTGCACAAAAAGATGATCGTTGATAATTCCAAGGTATATATTCTAATGTTCTTACTCGATTGGTTCTTTGTTCTAAATAAGTATTTGATTGTTCTGAAATTTTTTTAAGTGTTTCAATTATTGTATTTTTCCTTGTGTTTTTTCAGATAAATGTGGGGCCTGTAAAAACATTTAGAATGATGAAAGAGTATGTTGGGGGGTATGAGAATGTTGGTGCCTCGAAGTGTGATTTCAAAAATTTCCAAAGGGATTTGAAGGCATATATTGAAGGGTCAGATGCCCAAATGTTTGTAGATAATTTCAAACAGAAGAAGTTGATGTGGTCTGCTTTTTTTTTTTTTATTATCAAATTGATGATGATGATTGTTTATGTAGAGCATTATGGGCTGACCCGATTTGTAGGAAGAATTATGGACTATTTGGGGATATGGTATCTTTCGACACTACGTATCAGACGAACAGGTATATAGCTAATGCTAATAAACAATAAAGTTATGGCACATCATCACTTTAGCACAATATAGTCATTATTCATAACAATAGAATAATAATTTAGAACATTAATATAACAAAATGAATCACTGAATTATAAGTCAGTAACAATAGGTTTACTTTTAGAACATTAGGGTAGTTATGATATATTGGTAATAATTCTCGTTGAATGACATTAGAACAATCCAGTTCCCATTTTAAACGTTAGTACAAGTAATTTAGTACAATTGGAACTGGGTTTAAAACATTAGTATAACTTACTGTGCTAAAGAAAACTAACTACCTAGTAGAGTAAGTTATTGTATTTATGATTTAGAACAATAGATTTATAAATTAGTACATTATAATTATAAATCATAACAATAACTATATAGTCTTTATATGGCACAATATGCGTTACTGTTTTAAATATATATTCGACTGTTCTGAAATTTATTATAAATAACTGTTATTGTTCTATAACAGGTATAACATGGTGTTTGGACCTTTCACAGGAGTTGACCATCATAAAAAATGTATCACTTTTGCTGCTGGGTTTATAGCTAAGGAAGATGTAAATTCTTTTGAATGGCTATTTAGAACCTTCCTTAGAGCAATGGATCAAAAGGAGCCAAATTGTTTGATTACAGATCAAGATCCAGCAATGAAAATTGCTGTGAATAATGTATTTAAGAAGTGTGAACATCGATTTTGTATGTGGCATATAATGAAGAAAATCCCTGATAAAATAGGAAGAAGTATTATACAAGACACTGATTTTTTAAAGAGAATAAGTGATTGTGTTTGGAATTTGGAGAGTGAACCGAAAGAATTTGAGGAAAAATGGAACAAGGTGCTTGTTGAGTTCCATTTAGAAGACCATGAATGGCTTCGTGTGATGTTTGAAATGAGAAAGATGTGGATTCCAGCTTATTTTAGAGATATATTTATGGGTGGGATCATGAGAACTACATCAAGATCAGAAAGTGAAAACAATTTCTTCACATCTTTTGTCAATCCCCATGTTTCCCTTGTAGAGTTCTTGATGAGGTTTGAAAGTGCTATGGATGCTCAGAGGCACACTCAATCACAGAATGACAATGATTCTCAACACAAGCATCCTGAATGCAAGACACAAATGGAGATTGAAAGACATGGATCCGAGGTGTATACTGTTAATGTTTTCTATGATTTTCAGGATGAAGTGTATAGTGCTTGTTATGTGTGTGGGGTGGAAGAGTTGAGGAAAGAAGAGGGATTGGAGGTTGCAAAAGTGAGTGAAGGCAATAGGAGAAGAAGTTATGAAGTTCTTATGAATCTCAACAATTGTGAAACAAATTGCTCGTGCAAGTTGTTTAATCGACAAGGAATTCCATGTAGGCATATGATATGGTTATGGAAGGCCAAAAACATTGTAAGAATACCTGAACAATATGTTGTTAATAGGTGGACTACCATGGCAATGCAGAAGCCAATGTTTGATCTTGATGGGAAAGAGATGGGCAGTTGTTCAATTGGTGTTGAAAGGAAGGGTTTGTTGAATGAATTATGGTCCGAGATTCACAGTTGCGTAAGTTTGGCTGAAGGTAATGAAGATAGCTTAATTGATCTTGTTAGACATCTTCAGGTCTTTAGGTCAAGATGTGAAGAACATAATGTGAATGCAAGTTATAATGCTCATACGAATGAGCAAGTTATCGAGAAATTGATTGGATCATGCACTCCCTCACAAATTCTTATTAAACCTCCTAAGATTTCCAAAAATAAGGGCACTGGAATTCATAGTGGTAATGAGCAATGCATTGGATCATCGAAGAGGTATAAAGGTGAAAAAGAGAAAGCAGTGGAGCAATCAAAAAGGAAGAAAAGGTTATGTAGAGGATGTGGTGCACTTGGATTTCATGATGTTCGAAACTGTCCGGACAAGATTAGTACAACAAGTTAATAATGTTACACATTTAAATTAAAGTTTTTAACAATAGTTACTTTTATTGAAGAATAAATAAATTTGTAGTTCAATTGGTTTTTTCTTTAATGGTATTATATGTGAACAATACATTCATGGGTTATAACATTAGGGTTATGTATTAGAACATTAACAGTCGGAATCAAAGCAATAGAGTGACTATATAGAACAGTATAAAAATGTATAAGCACAGTAGTGTTATGAATCAGAACAATACATTCATTGTTTAGAACATTTAGTTTATTAATCAGAACATAGTATTTTAATCAGAACAATGTAGTCATAGTTTAGAACATAGTTGTTATGGCTTCGAACAATAACATACGAAATAAAAGCAATAGAGTGACTATATATGACAGTGTAATTCATGGGTTAGAACATTAGAGTTTTGGTTTAGAACATTAGAGTTTCTATATAGAACAGTATAAAATGAAACACCACAATAGTATTGTGAATCAGAACAATATATTCATTGCTTAGAACATTTATACTACGAATCAGAACAATAGTACTATAGTTAGAACACTTTCGTTTTTAGAACATTAGAGCTCGTTTATATGATTAGAACATTCGTATAAATAGCTATACTATTTATACTATACTTTTAATTTTTGAACACTAAGTAAAATACATTCGATATATATTTTTAATATTTTAAATATTTCAAACAATAGAAATATATTTAAACAATTGGTGGAAAGTTTCACACAAATTAGAACATTAGTATATTCACAAAATAGGACAGTAGAAATAGCTTTAGAACATTAGTATATGATTGGAACATTAGTATAGTTAGCTTTAGAACATTAGTATATGATTGGAACATTAGTATAAATAGCTTTAGAACATTAGTATATGATTGGAACATTAGTATAAATAGCTTTAGAACATTAGTATATGATTGGAACATTAGTATAAATAGCTTTAGAATGAATAGAAATATATTCATACAATTAAGAACAATAATTTAGTAGTTTCAAACATTAGATAATACTTTCGAACAATATATACTTAAATTCCAAATAAACAGTTAATAGTTGATCTAACAATGTATATTCATATTTAGAACATTATAGTTAACATTTCAAACATCGAACACTTAAATCTAATATTAGAATCAAAACATGTGGCTAATTTTGCTTTAGCTGCTCCTTCGCCCATTCCTTAGCCTTTGATAGTAATTCATCCTTAAGCTTGTTTTCGTTGCTGCATAATATTCTAGCACAATACTGAATTCGTAATTTCTTCAGTGCTTCGCCCTATAATAATAATAACTAGTATTATTAATTGATATATTATAAAGTATGACTTCAAAAATGAAATTATATATGAATATATATCTTACATCATTTGGTTGGAATCCAATATCCCATTGTTCATCACTCTGGCCCTGGTATGATTCCATGTGCTTCATGATGAACACCCCGTAATCATTTACGTTGGTGTTGTCCCTCCATTTCATCCTCTTCAACGCACCCTTAAATGTGGATACCAGAGCACCATCACCTATCTTCTTTTCCTTCAAAAATCTAGCGAAGGCCTTCATCTGCCAATTAAAATATTAGAGATTGGTTATTATAAGTGTAATATGACACATTAGGGATAAAACATTAATAATACTATGGTATATAATTATAGAGTAATGAATTAGAACATTAATAATATATATCAGAACACTAAAATAATAAATCAGAACAATGGAGTCATAAATAATAAAAATAGCTATTCTTTAGTACATTATAGTTGTTTATTAGAACAATAGAGTTACTCTTTAGAACAATAGAGATATTTAATGTTAAGTTGATGTATAATGATAATTTAGAACAATCTAATTATAACATTAACTGTATAATAAAGAAAATTACCATTGTCTTGGGAAAGTGTTTGTATTTTGATATAAACGTCACACCCTTCTCAAGAAATCTATTGTCAATCACCTCAACTGATTTATTTAAAAAATTAATACAGAATAGATAATAGTGCTCATAGGCACACACTGGAAAGAACACCTGAAATAAAAAATAGAACATTAGAATAAGTATATACCACAAAATGAGAAAAAATAACATTTAGAACAATAGTACTGTGAATCATGACATTAGGATTACATACCAATTGAACCTTTTCAAAAGAACTGATTTGAGAGTGCCTCATTTCATCCTCTAGTCTAGATCGAAAGGCAAGGTATCTCTCTTCAAATGGATCGCTCTCTTTGAAGTATGTATTACTGCAAAGAATTATCTGTCGTGGTATATATATATATATATATATATAAAATATATTAGTTAGGATATACTTTTGAAAGAAATAAATTAGTATAGAATAAATTAGGAATGTACCCATAATTCACTTGTGCAAAAGAATCTGTTCTTTGCTTCTGGGCTTCTTCTTCTATTCATAGCATTTAGAATACGTGCCCATGAATCAACTATATTGTTCGTAATATAGTTGTTTTCTGTAAGGGACATTATGTCGTCCCTATTGATGAAATTTAATTCATCATTGTATAAATCCTCACTTCATCCATGCAAAAATGAGAGAATTTAGATCACCACAATTAAACAGGAAATTATAATAATGAGTTATAATCATTAGAACATTATAGATACTATATAGTTATATTATTCATCCTCACATCATTGTTCTGAATGTCATACTACATAGTGTATATATACGTAGTATATTTGTCCATAAAGAACATTAAATCATAAACATATAACAATACATTATAACATTCAGAACAATACACTATAACATTTAGAACAATGATATATTTATAGAACAGTTATGTATATTATTATAAAGTAATAATTTAGAACAATAGAAGTGTATATATGAACACTAGAATAATATATCAGAACATAAGGAACATACTCTATTGGACCACCAGAGAATGCATATTCTGCAGCCCTCCTTTGAGCAATGTCCAATTTCTTGGACACTCTCTCATGGTTCACCATGAAAGGGGATCGCAGGTACAAAGGAAGGCTATGCTTAGATCTTTTCTCACGTATTTGTTGAGGCTCCTCCTCATCAAAACTGCTCAAGAATAAATGGTAATTTCTTAGAACAATTATACATTATAAACCTTTACCATATTTATAATAACTAACCTATCCTTTGCAATTCCTTTTACAATTGACTGAGTCAATTGATGTATATGCTCTTCTAACTCCTGTTCTTGCAAATAGGAGCCATCCTTCTTGTGTGGCTCAGTCAGTGGGGGTGGTGTTGGATATTTGGGCAATGCATGTGTTGTTGGGGGGGGGGGGGGGGGGATTGGTTTGAAGGAGGGTGTTGTAATGGTTTAGATAGGGGCAATGGTCCGGATGGTGGTAATGGGGGGGATGGTGGCTGTGGGGTGGATTGTGGCAATTTGGGAGATGAGGGGTTAGGTTGGGGTGGTTGTGTATCATTGAAGATGTTGAAAGTAGGGGGAGTGAAAGACACTGGAACTATTGTATTTTCTACTTTGTCCTTCTGTTTAAGATTAGACCATGCTTTCCCCATAACCTCATTGAGCTCTGCCATAAATGATGGCTCATCAAACAAGTGCTGGTCTTGGCTAAGAATAGTTGGACCCTTGTCTCCTTCCTGGGTCATAGATGGCTTCTTTGATAAATATTTGTTCCAAATATTATCAATTAGAACATTCATCTCTTCCTGTAATGAAGTTTCTTCAAAAATGGTGCTGGCTTTGTCAATCAAAGTGTACATCTCGTTGACATTTACAGCAATAGTCTTAGCCAATTTACCAAAAGTTTCCAAATACTCCTACAGAACAATAGTTTGCATAGTAAGTATTAGAAAAAATAGGTTATAATTTAGAACAATAAGTCGACCTCTTAAAACAATAAGTCAACCTCTTAGAACATTTAGGATATAATTTAGAACAATAAGTCAACCTCCTAAAACAATGTCATTTATCTATAATGCTTTTATTATTCTAGAAACACTAAGGTGTATTTTACAATATAAAGAGCAAAGTTCCCCATGAAATTATTTAACTCATAACAAAAAATTAATTATTAAGAACAATAGATTAGAACACTAGGTTATATAACTTTTATCACTAGGGTTTTTAGAACAGTTATGTATATTATTATAAAGTAACAATTTAGAACAATAGAATTGTATATTTGAACACTAGATTGATATATTAGAACATTAGAGTTATATATACTAAAAGTAGAAGTCTAAATCAGAGCATTAGAGTTCATATTCATCTTATAATATTAGGCTATATTTTTGGAACAATAGGTTCTAAATTTAATTTAAAATAATTATAATAATACGATGTGCAACATGTTGAATACCAGCATGTTTGCAGAGGCCTTTGATGTTGTAGGTTCAGTCACATTTTCCTCTGTGCTCATTCTGTTAAGCACAATTCCCTTACCAAAGCCCCTCTTCAATTCAATCTTCATCCTGGACTGGATTAGATCCTTATTCCAGACAGAGATAAGAGGAAACATTCTTGGGGGGTGAACATCTCCTCTTTGCAGTCTATCAAAATATGAAATCTGCATTTTTAGAACATTAAAATTTAGCACACTGATTTAGAAAAAGAATAGTATGATTTAGAACAACATATCATAAATTTAGAACAATAACATCTTATGATTTATTACCATCAAAAATGGTAGAGGTCCTGTAAAAAATGATGAACCTTCTTGCCATTCAGAAACTGAACGAAGCATGTGCTTGTAAGTGAAAGCACACCAATCAAAAGTGTTTATTTTGCTGACATCTTTGCAGCAATGTAAAAATTTGAAGTTAATAGCCTGATTTGCAGTTGACCTAACACAACAATTTATTGCTGCAGCAACAAAGTTGATCAGGAACTCATCACACACATCAACTCTCTTCTGCTCTTCAATTACAGAAATCAGAGCTGAGTTGTTAGGACTTCCATTCTTCAGTCCAAACATGGTCCTCCATCTCTGTAAAAAAGCTTGGGCTTCTTCATCCTCATCTATTTGCTCATTAATGAGCATACCTCCAATGGGTAATCCATATACCATGTGCACATCATCAGCAATCAATGGTATTTCTCTCCCTTGTGATAGTACTAGTGTTGACCTATCAGGATCAAAGCTATTGATCAACTCAGCACAGAATCCAGATTTGTGAGAGTCTAAGTCCAGGGTTAAGAATCCTCCAAATCCAATTCTTCTGATTGCTTCCTTGTGTTGTTCAGGAATGTCCTTCAAGACAACAGACATAAATTGCTTTGGTGGTACTCTCTGATTCAATACAGTTGCCTCATGAGCTTCTTTTCTTTTCTTCTCTTTGGACTGTATTTCAACAATCTCCAGCTGTTTCCTTTTTTTCACAATTGCTTTTTCAATTTTTTTGGGTTTTGCCTGACTTTGATGGACAACTATAGCATGTTCCTTTCTGTTTTTCTTACTCTTTTTCTTCAAAGGTACACTATAAATATTACAAGATATCATCATAAGAACAATTGGAAGAAATAAAGTACAATATATACATAAAAAAGAACAAAAGTATATCATACAATAACAGAACATTATGTTTTAGTATGTTATAATAATAACAGAACAGTTGGTTAAATTATTAGAACATTAGGTTATATAAACAGAACAATAGGTTTATATAACCTATTGTTCTATTTTAGAACAATAGGGTTATATAACCCAATATAAACAGAACATTAGGTTACATAAAAAGAACATTAGATTATATACACAGAACAATAGGTTTAAACTAATAGAACATTAGGTTATGTAAACAGAACAATAGGTTTATATAACCTAATGCTCTATTCTTGAACAATATGTTTATATAACCCAATATAAACATAACATTAGGTTACATAAAAAGAACATTAGGTTATATAAACAGAACAATAGGTTTATAAATATGGTGTTTCTATAAGAACATTATTTCAAATTTAGAACAATAAGCCACTTAAATAAAACAGTAAGTCACTTAAATAAAACACTAATTAATTCAAAAGTCTATGCACATTTCTATATACATGAACACATAATAAAACATCCAATAAAAAAGTTTGAACATCACGGTAAAATCCAAGAACACTATAATAAATTATAATAATAATAATTTTACAGTTAAAATTACGAAGTATATTTCGAAAAATAAACCATACTCTTCGTGTTCGTCAACTGATACATCAACTGGTGGAAGTGATAAAATAGGAGAGGTATCTTCGTTGATCCTTTGCCTGACAACAATTAAAGAGGAGTAAGAATTAAGTCACCACGATGTAATGTTCCGAGAAAACTGAATAAATAAACTTACAACAGGTTTTCAATGCTCTTCTTCTTTGATTCGATAGATTTTTTTACAGTTTTCAATTTCTTAACGACTTTCGTTGTCTTCTCCATTTTGTAGTGTCGCTAGAAATAACGAAAATTTGGCGAAATATTTTCAATAGAGGTATTAGGTTTTTTTTTTCAGTTGCTCTAATGGAGAAAAGTGACGGTTTGGAGGTTTTGACAAGATTGGAAAAAATTGAAAAGACTGCAACTCTGAAATAGGAAGCTAAAAGGGTGCAGCAGTTTCTTCAGAGTGTTGCGTATTTTTAGGCACACTCAAGACTTAGAGGGAAAGTTTCTTTATTTTTTTTGTTATTTTTTAAAAACGTGCCTTATCGTATTGTTTTTAATAACGAATAACCTATTCATAAACGTTGATGTTCGGTATAATATATAGAGTGTTTCAAACTGTAAACACTTAATGTTTTAAATATTAGTACTAATGTTCTAATATTATTTTAACACTACATTTTACGTTGTTCTTAGAACATCGATGTGCATGACAACGATTGTTTTGATTTCAAGTCTTAATATTATTAAATATTTATATATTGTTCTAAATCGTTATTTAATGGATATCTTCTTGATTCAATAATGCACATGTGTATAATTACAATCATCGTGTATAGAGTTCAAATATGAGGTTAATTAAATATGAGTTTGATTGTCAACTGCATATGATATATAGAACATCTACATGTGATATACATTAATAAAACAGCTGTATATGAGTTTAGAACAACTAAAAACATATGAATAATACATACAGTTGATACTTTGATTTCCATTTATTGCATCCTCAACCCCAAAACCATAACATGGCACAGCATCACTTTTATACTCCATGAGCACCGTTTCTAACACGGGGAAGCATTAATCTTACATATCGACCAACTGAACACGTATGTCAAAGTGTGGTTAATGGGTTTAGAACAATTAAATATGAATTTAGAACAAAAGCATATGAATATAGAACAACTACAGAACAATCGAATATGATTTTTGAACAATTGCATACGTTTATAGAATAACTAAATACGAGTTTAGAACAACTGCATACGTGTATAAAACACCTACATATAAATTTAGAACAACTGTATATCGAACAAAAACATAAGTGTTCATAATATATATCGAATAATTAGTTTAACAAATAGAACAACTACATATAAGTGTAGAACATTATATATATTAATAACTGCGAAGTGTGGTTAATGGGTTTAGAACAACAGAATATGATATTCGAACAACTATATACGTTCATATAATAACTAAATACGAGTTTAGAACAACAGCATACGTGAATGAAACAATTACATATGAATTTAGAACAACTGTATATCGGACAACAACATAAGTGCTCGATATAGTTATCGAATAATCAGCTTAACAAATAGAACAACTACATATGAATTTAGAACATTAGATATATAAGAACTCATGTTATATGTAGTTGTTCAAAATTCATATGCAGTTGTTCTAAATTCATATGAATTTAGAACAGCTTAACATTCTCGAATAACCAGCTTAACAAATAGAACAACTACATATGAATTTAGAACATTAGATATATATTAATAAACAATAGTCTCGTTGACATTTACAGCAACTGTTTTCCCTTCATTGCAGCATTTGTATTATTTCATGAACAATAATAAGAACAGTGAGGTTATAATTTAGAACAATAAGTCAACTTCTTAAAACAATGTCAGTTATATATCCTTGCTTCAAGATATTCTAGAACACTAGGGTTAATTTTACAATAAATATGGCATAGATTTTATGACAAAAATTTAATTATTAAGAACAACTACATATGAGTTTATAACATGAGATATATATTAATACGCATGTTTCACTTATCCCATGTATGAATTAAAATAATTACCATTTATTTTTTAATAATATTATCTATGTTTGGAATTAAAATTTTCAAGATATATGGTATTTGACCAGTCTTGCGAAAAGGAGGGGAAGTTTAAAAAATGAGAATGAGGTCGCATAAAATACGGTAACTGGCCAAAAATTTATTTAAGCCATTTTAAAGAGAAATCATTTAAACCGTTAGATGTTCTTATTTTAGAGGCTGGAGATGGGTTCTTATATAACATGAGTTCTTATATATTGAAGGGTTCTCACCAGAACCCGACCCTACATATATATATATATATATATATATATATATATATATATATATATATATATATATATATATATATATATATATATATTATAGAAAGTGTTTTTTTAGGCGAAAATAATAAAGCCTAAATATGCTCATGGTCTCGTGAAAACAGAATCACCGCATTAGAAAGACATACTTAATCAAGGAGAATGATTCTGCGATCAATTGTACGTTTAGAATCAAGTAAAAAAAAAAGAATTCCAAGCAAAGAAACCATGGTTATGTTACCTAAATGTTGCAACATATCATCTTTTATTAAGCACAGGATATTAATATTGACAGGGAAGCTGAAGTCCAAATAGCAAAGAAAAAATCATGAAAGCAAATACAAGCTACAGAAGCTCACCGAAAGTAAAGAAGATCCGGCACGCAGTAGCTCTGTTACTCTGTAGCTGCACCTTCAGCAAACTAGTGGAGAGGCATCTAAACATCAGGAGTTTTCGCACCATTTTCAGTTATATGGAGCCCCCAGTGACCCACAGAAGGCCCTCCGTCAGCATCAGCGTTTCATGACACAAAGACATGTCATATCAAACATTGTAACTAAACAGAGAAACTGAGCAAGGAATGTGCTTCTGAAACACTGGGGACACTGCTCATATAGTTGAAAATAAAGGCAAGCATAAGCTTTTAGTGACAAGCTCGAGGCATTAACTGAGATGGACACTCCTCTTGCAGGTAGATTCTCTATGTCATAACACAATGTGAAATTGTGGTCTGTGTCAAACAATCTCGTACAAATAAAGCAACAAACCGCATAAAATGGACCATAAACAGCAATATTTGATCAATAATCAGAAGTATGCACATAACTCATCAGATGAGCATTCAAGAAGTGTCACAGAAATTGAGACCTCTTACTGAGGAGGATGACACTGGGCAACACCCAAACGAAGTGTCATTTACTTCAGTACTAACAGCTCCCTCTGTGAATGGTTTTTCACTTTTTTACCCCTTAACAGGGTTTTTTGCTAGCAAGGCTCTTCCATGTCTAAGTCTTATTTGGATTAAATTACAACCTTTATCTTAGAGAAAAAAGAGATTCCTAAGAAATTGCAACCACATCCCTTTAATCAACAAGAGAAATTAGATCAACTTATTGTGCTATATGTTAACATTAATCATAGAAAAAGATGTAATTGATGCAAAAAATATAAAAAAAAGAAAGCGGGTGCTAAAAATGATTGATATATACAGTTGAAGGTAACAAAAACATATGCTTTATCGTTTTTCTATCTTTCTCAATTCATGATTTAGATACACAGTTTCATTACGTATTAACTCTCAACAAGAAACTTCCTACAGTACATGTTCACTATCTTGTTTACAAGCCCACTTCACACTTAATCCTATAAACTCAAACGTACAAATCCAAAACTAAGAAATAGAAAATATAGAATATGAGCAAAAACTTGGATCCACTATAACCACATTACCCAACTGCAACTGGAGAGGGAACAACAACCTTCAGTGGTATGAAATCCAAGCTCTCCTGCTTCAATAATTGACAAATCAGCTTCTTGAGGATGCTGAACCCAGCATTTGTACAAATTCACAATAGCATATACATTTAGGATATGCCATCAAAGCTGATACCTTCATGCAGCAAATAACATCACTTGGATTCTCTGGAAGCCAAAATTTTTGGAACACCTGGATCAGGCTAAATAAACAGCAGCTTTCATCTTTCCCTAATAATGGATGTATAAACCATAAGTCTCAGTCAATCCACAGATTTCAAGCCAGTCAAATAAACCTGTGACTGAATAATTGTCTGCCCAATCTTAAAGCCTGGAACCACTGTAAATCCGACCTTTGGCCTTGATTTGCATGGAAACGTCAATCTCCTAGTGACATCCTCCATATATACCATTGAAAATTCGACATTCCTCTCCACTTGGAATATATCCACAGGAGGATCAAAGGAAATGGCAAGTTTGTGCAATGCCCAAACTGAGCTCGCCATCTTGACAAACGACTCATAAAACTCACCCAACGATTTCCACGAATTTACTATAACTTCATCTTGGTCCAAATTGTTGAAAATTGAGGTTTCTATAGTTGGGTGGATTAGCAATTGATACTTCCTGTCACAAAACTCTGAAAACTCACAATTTGGATTCTCCCTCAAGATCTCCATGGGATTGCTCGAAACATGCTCTTTTAACTTCCTTAATGATGCTTTCTCCTCACCCTTAGAGGATGATACATGACCATTGCAAACACTGCCATCCTCACCTAACCCAAAATCCTCCAAATCAAACCCTTGAAACATTCGCAAACAGACATAAGACAACAACGCATACCGATTATGCCCTTTCTTAACATAATCGACACCAGAATACACCGAACTCGCAGCCAAATCCAAATCCCAATTCGCCCTCTTCATCAACCCAATCAAAACCTTGGTAAACCTATGCGCAAAACTAAATGCCTCACTTAACATCTTATCAAACACCCTGATAGTCAATAAAACCTCACAACCCTCCTTATCCTTATAATTACTCCAAGATGACAACTTTTTCGACAGCATCAAATTCACCCGATTCAATTCCTCGAATTTACTCCTCAATTCTGAAACCTCCTCATCCTTAACATCGATTTCGGACTGCAAACGATTAAACACAGACTTAAGAGCCCTAAGCTTATGCTGATTCTCATTCACTTGGAATTCTAAACACGACCCAGTTGAGAATTCAACGCTAAAATTAGGGTTTTGATAGTAATTCCTGTACAATTGCTTGAACTCAGAAAGAGTCTGAAGATGTGAGACTAAGGATTCATCCGCATTCTGTAACACTTCGCGATCAAAAACAGGAACATGGGCGGTTTGCAATTGAAGATACGAAGCCTCAAACGACGAAATGGAAGCGAAAATTGAAGTAATTAGGGTTTGATTAAATTGGGGATTTGACGGAACTTTACCTTTCTGAGAGACTGGAGGCGACTCCCGAGGTGAGTTCGGCTTGATTACGACGACTTTCTGATCGGAAACAGATTCCTTGGGAGAATCGCTGTCGATGAGAGAGAATTTCTCGGAGTCGTCTGCGAAAAATTCGAGAGCTTTGGATTTGAAAGAGAAGGCGAATTTCTGGAACATTTCAGATATTTGAGGGGTTTTGATTGATCCCTCCATTTCTGACATAGTTGAGTGAGATTAAAGGGTGTTCAAGATTGATATTAAGGGGTTTCTAGAATGTTCTGAGACATTAGGTTGAGTTGGGTTTGGAGGAAGGAGATGATCCCACAGGGCACAGAGGAGAGAGATTGGGGTTTAAGAGATGAAGATATCTAATTTAATTACCGTTGTGGGATTAGGGATCATGTGGAAGGAAGTAAGGAATGGAGTGTGAGTTGGGTTGTGCGATATACGAAGCTTGCGACTCCACTTTTTGTATTCTTGGTCTTTGGAATAAACTCCCTTCCTTCTACAGTTGGTCAGCATGAGCACAACTCGAGTCTAGACCTAATTAGCATACCACTGTAAAAAAAAATACACAACTACAACCCAATAAATACACCTAACATAACCCCATTTCATTATAATATAATTCACCATGAAAATGGTAATTTAAGTGTTTTATACAGTAGATAATTCTTATTTTGTTGTGAAAATTATATTGATAATTGATATTGTTACTCTTACAGTAAACGTGTACATATATCATTTCTAGTTTAGCATCGTGAGAAACGAGATCTATCATTTCGACCCACTGATCTTTCAAAGAGTGAACCATATGTCCATATCTGAGGGGATCAACAGTTGCAGGCACCCAAAATGAATAGTTTACGTTGCCCTTTCTAAATTATAATTAGCTCATGTCACTAACTTCACCTTGCTCCTTTAGCGCACTAAAGTGTTACTCACCTTTATCGGCTTTATGCAAAGCTGCTCCTCAAACATTGATCAACAAGTGGTGTATACTGTATAATACTTGCTCCTTTTTAAAACAGCACAACGAGCCTTATCCCCACTTCCTTTTATCTGGAAAACTTTTCTTCCATGCAAGGACAATGATAGCCATCCATGCGACTGGTAAAGTGAAATATTTGGATTGGGGAATGAAGACTCCTAAATATTGCTCAAAATTTAACACATCCTAGAAGAGGAGCACGTTGAACCAGACTCAAGTCCCAGCTTCTTTTCAGCTCCTTAATTTATCATGCATTTTCAGCTAATCTTGTACAATTTTTTTTTTTAAAAAAAAAAAGTATGTAAAGCAAGTTTTAAACAATTCAACTTGAAAAAATAATTAATTTGTACGGAGTAAATCATCTCAAGCATTATTACTTGGCCCCAATAGCATAACATTCTGTCTCATATCCATGTCAAGATTTGCCAAAGTTACATGCCTACATCCCCTCACACTAGTACGAACCATCAAGACATAAACCTGCACCTTAAGCAAACCTTAGGCCAAACTGACGCAAAATTGATCACAGTAGCAGAGATCTTTTTTGTTAGATAGGCATTAATAGTTCAAAGCTTGCAGGAATAGAGTTCAGTATGTCAGCAGGAGAAAAGAGGTCACCCTCATTGAACCAGCAACAATATCCAGCTACACATCCGATTCTGTAAGCTCTTTACATAAGCTCCTGCAAGGATGGATGCCAAACTTAGGAAACTCAATGTTTCGCCAAAAAACATAGTAATACAGAACATATTTTTGGAGATTAGTTATTCTGATAGCAGAAAAACCTTATGTCCTCTTCAGTAATGTTCATTGAATAGAAAGTTGGAGCTATACTAATCCTAATCTCACGGTGATAACCCTCATCCTATAAACACCCCTTAAAAGGAAAACTCTACCAAAGATTCAAAGAAACGTGACCACAACCTCCCTCAATACAAACAGAATGAACCAAAGACTAACTTCCACAAATAATCGAAGGTCTTATATATTTCATTGGGTAACAGAACTAGGCTTGATAGGGGCGGGTGGTTGGTTGGTTGGTTTAAAAAGCTGTAGAGAAAAACCTGTTTCCTGTGTTTCATGGAGTGTAGATTGTCAATCCTTGGGCAACAATTGGATAGGTCCATCTGAATGTAATACCGATGCAGCATTTTTCCGGATGAAACAATGAGTAAGCAAGAAATACATGTTTTTTAACAAGAAAATGACCACATGTTCTCACATCCAGGAGCAAAACAATACAAAGATAGAAATTCAAACCGACAGTATCCGGATGATTCCAACGCTTGAAGCAAGAGATCTTGCATTGTTGCGACCCTAAAGTCCTGTAAAGACAGAATTCAGACACAAAACATATTTGGCTATAGGGAAAACAAAACATCACATTTATAGCAGAGGAAGCAACATATGTTCCTTAGCATCATAACATTTTCATATTTAAAAAAAAGCAATGGTATATCTTAAGACACCAGTCACCAACTCCTAAGATGAAAGCTATTCTTACAAAAAAAAAATCACCCTCTATGATATCATGTATCATTTTCATATTTCAATATTAAACATTGTCCATCAACATATTGTGTAATTCATAACATAATGGTACGGTCCTAAAAAATATTGGATGTAACTATGAAGTTGATATAAAGATACCTAATGTTTACTGTCAATCAAACTTCTTCAAAAGCATCATGTTCAAACTTTTGACAAGAAGTCTGATTAATATTTCTGCACAAAACCTCTCTCTCAGAACAGCACATCCAATCAACCACACTATAGACCAACAGAATACTGCTAAGAGCAGCTTCTAATACAAAGTGGGCCAGCGATTATTCTTGAATAATAGAACTAAGCTTCACTAGAAATGAAATGAGAGAAAAACAAAGATGAAGGGAAGAATGCATAGTTGTGATTCTAGTGAAAGACAAACCTTGGTTGTGAAAACTAATATTCAGACAAACCTTCTAAATGTAATATTCAGATGCTGCGATTTATTAAAGACAAAGGTCATTGAATTTAAAACCCACAAATCTACAACTGCATGAACATAAGCAAGAATAAAAAAGTTTAGACCATGCAAAAAGCATTGTCGCGGCCCCAAAATTACAGGAGCACTATCTTAGTAAGATCCAATAAAGATGGATAACTGCAGAGCTTGATGAATGATGACATGTTCAAAATTATTTCTAAAAATAAGGGATGAGAAAAGGAAAAAAGATGCTTACTGATAAGAAAGATTCATTCCATTCAAAGTCCCCTCATAAACTACTACTTTCTTTGCAGATATGTTGCCATAATAAAATCATGTTCAACAACAAATGCAGTCCTCTTGGCATGGAGAATAAATCTCTTTTATCAACTTCTATACAATAATACGCTGCACGGAATTCATATATGTATATGCACTTGGTTAATTCATCTATCAAATTAATATCTGCAGGCTTGCATCAGGACAAAAGGCTCAATATTAATTGTGCTATACTTCTAATGAAACATACATTTTAGCCTTTAACAATTAGAAGCAAGTAATCATATCAAGGCATTCAAAAAAACAGTACTCCAATCAACCACTGACTAGAGAACTATGTCATCTATGATGCTAAAGAACATGCATGCATCTACAGGGAAGTTGTGACGCTATATTTCCATTTTCCTGCTAATCCCACGCATAAATCATGCAACAGTAACAAAAGACACGATAGGCAGGAGAAAAGGAGACTGCGAACCAGCTCAGAAATTTTCCTTTAATTTCCTAGACATAAAGCTAATGCAACTCTTTGCAACTCTCCAACAGATAACTCATGACATTTTGATCCTTAACATCACAATCTGAAGAGGCTTCATGAAATACAAAACAAACTGAGGATCAGCATAGGAGTTCCTTATAGACTGCTGCAAGAATCCTTCACAGAACCATCAAATTTTGGGTTGGTCTTCAGGGGCTTGTAAGAAATATTGAATTCAGGCACTTCCAAATTTGAACCTTCCACAATATCAGGCTTCAGTTTACCAGCCTGAAATTTCACAATTGAAAGCAATTTAAAAATCCTAGAACATCAGAAAAAGGTAAGATTGGATTAAATTTTTAATTTATGGGAAGAGAACATACCAGCATCGTACAAATGTTGTCTTCCCTGTAACATTTTCTCCTAACATCGCAATCATCTGAGAATCTGTAAATTCACCTTCCATAACACGCATTTTGAAATTCACCTTCCAGAGTTTTTGTCATTGTTGAGTATTTATATTGAGCATAAGTCTCAATCTCCACAGCATTGGCTTGAGGTATCTCAACGACCTAAAATAAATCACACATGAGATTACTGACAATTTAAGTGGAGCAACTGAAAGATCATCGTTACGCTTATGCAGAACGAAAAATACCTTGAATGTAAGAGATTTCATCTTGGAAACAAAGATTTTCTGTGGGTACAAATCCATTGATTCCTTCTCTAACAGAAAAACGTAGCTGAAACACAGAAGAGAACAAGATAAAGTAAAGACCTTCTCAGTTAGTTATGTCATTGAAAAACTATGGTCAGAGAATCAGCTATAAAAAGATACCTCTTGGGGCTAAGCAATGATGTGATAACTTGGGCAGCTTTTAGCCGTTAATTCCCCAAAAATCAAAATAACTTGAAGGTTCGACAAACATATATATCTAACCATTCTGAATAGCACCGGAATTACGATCTAGAGCTTTACTTAGCTCCAGATCATCACAGAGTACATAGGCAACATAGCCCTGGGACGACCGGAGCCTCAGCATCCCCCAAGTTTTGCCCTTTTTTTGGATTTCTAAGTATAATCTGCTGTTTTTTTTTTAAAATAAAAATAGGTACTTTTGTTACTTGAAAGTTGAAACCCCCTCCCCCTCCCCCTCCCCCAAAAAGTTTATTTACGTATGAAAAGAATGACTTATCAATTATCATACGGAAACGAACAATTGAGGTAGCCCATAAAACACCAGTTAGTGGACGTTGGACCCGGGTGCACGATGCGCATCGTGCACCCTGGGTGAAACGCAGAGGAAAAGAGTACAAAATGCAAGGGGGAAGCAAGTGGACAAAGCAAACTTTACACGTCAGCTTCTCCACTGACCATTTCCATATTTTCGCTGACCATTTGCGGTTTAAATTTTTCCCCCCAGAAACCGTCATATCTTGGCAGGACATGACGTGCCTCGTTTCCCGGATTTCGGCTGGTGCTTATTCCCCATAAAACTGTCATCATTTCTTCCATCCTTCATTCCACTTCAAGCTTTCATCTTCCGTTTCAAATTATATTTCCCTCACACCACTCTCTCTCTCCCTACAAACTCGCCCAAAGCATTCACCTCTTCTCTCAGAGCAAACCTTGAAGACCCTCTCCAAACTCCAAACATCAACATCAAAATATGTCTCATGCGAAGAACAAGTAAGTGGTCAACATTTTTTTTGGCGTTCTCTTCATATTTAGAGTATTGGGTAACTAATATTTTGTACAATTTGAAGGTTTGTTGGCGACCTTAATGAAGAGGAACCCTTAATTAACATAGTGCAAGCCAAGAAGACAAAGAAGAGGAAGACATATATGTACGAACCAGTTGTAGATCCGGCTTTACTTGAGGAGATAGCAGAGATAGCCGGGAACATAGAGTAATCCCATTTTGCTAATTTTCTTTTTATACAATGTATTTTTATGGATTGTATTTATGTAGAGGTTGAATTTTGTATGTAATTAGTTGAGAGGTAAGTGTAAGTGACAATATGTGCATTCAATATCTATAAATGGTCAGTGGAAATGATTAAAATGTTCACTGAAAATGCAGTTGGGTGTATTAAGTTGCGCGTTGAACATGTTCAGTTGTTTGAATTAAATGTTCATTCAAACTGACCAAATGTTCAGTGCGGAAGAACGTGTTGGTCATTGAGTTTAAGGATTTGGTCAGTGACCATATTGTATATTCAGTGAAGTTACCATAACGTTTAGTGGAGTACACTGTTGTTTAGTGGACTGTACAACATGTTCAGTGGACTGTATTACATGTTCAGTGGACTGTATTACATGTTTATAATCGTTTTCCAGACCATATGAAATGGTCAGCGAAATATATAAAATGGTCATTAGTTTAACATTCGTGGTCAGTATGTGTAACTAAATGCTCAGTGAATATTTAATATCTGTAAATGATCAGTGACCTTTTTGTATAAAATTAGGTGAGAGGTAAGTGTAAGTGACAAGATGTGCATTCAATATCTGTAAATGATCAGTGGAAATGATTAAATGTTCACTGAAAATGCAGTTGGGTGTATTAAGTTGCGCGTTGAACATGTTCAGTTGTTTGAATTAAATGTTCATTCAAACTGACCAAATGTTCAGTGCAGAAGAACGTGTTGGTCATTGAGATTACGGATTTGGTCAGTGGACCATATTGTATATTCAGTGAAATTACCATAACGTTTAGTGGAGTACACTGCTGTTCAGTAAAGTATGTAACATGTTCAGTGGACTGTATTACATGTTCAGTGGGCTGTATTACATGTTTAGTGGACTGTATTACATATTTGGAATCGTTTTCCAGACCATATGAAATGGTCAGCGAAATATATGAAATGGTCATTAGGATAACATTCGTGGTCAGTATGTGTAACTAAATGTTCAGTGAATATTTAATATCTGTAAATGATCAGTGACTATTTTGTATAAAATTAGGTGAGAGGTAAGTGCAAGTGACAAGATGTGCATTCAATATCTGTAAATGATCAGTGGAAATGATTAAATGTTCACTGAAAATGCAGTTGGGTGTATTAAGTTCCGCGTTGAACATGTTCAGTTGTTTGAATTAAATGTTCATTCAAACTGACCAAATGTTCAGTGCAGAAGAACGTGTTGGTCATTGAGAATACGGATTTGGTCAGTGGACCATATTGTATATTCAGTGAAATTACCATAACGTTTAGTGGACTATATTCGTTGTTCAGTGGACTGTATTGTATGTTCAGTGAACTGTATTTCATGTTCAGAATCGTTGAAGTAGATCAAATGGTCATTGGGAAAAACATTCATGGTCAGTATGTTTAACTAAATGTTCAGTGAATATTTAATCATGGTCATTTTAGAATAATCATTGAATGCAATTAGATGGTGGTTGCAAAAAACTAGTATACAGCAGAATGTAATGGAAATGTGCAGTAGACTTGGCTAAATGATTTAGTAAATGCTCATTGAAAATGAATGTTATGATCAGTGGAATCATGTAAATGGTAATTAGGACTGTAAGATTTCGTAAATCATAAGTGGGAAAAAGTACATGATACAGTAAGATTTCGTAAATGGTCTTTGCTATTTAGTTGATATCAACTGATAAAAAGGAGATGTTCAGTGGAACTATGCAAATGTTCAATGAAATGGTGTAATTGTTCAGTGGTATTCTTTATATGGTCAGTTGAGAATGACAAATAGTCAGTATTATAATCTAAATGGTGATTTAGTTTTAATTGGATTTGAATGTTCACGGGAACAATGGACATGTGCTTGTAATATAATGGAATCATGTATTTGCTAAGAAGGATACTGGTCACTGAGGAAAGTGAAATGGTCAGTAGACATAACCAAATGGTCAGTGCATTTGGTCAGTGGTATTATGTTCATTATATGTGTTCAGTGGTATGTGCAGTGCACTTTAAAATGGTCAGTGCATTTGTTCAGTCGTAACAACTACATGGTCAGTGTATATAGTATATATGGTCAGTAGATGATTAATTGATGTTAAGCATGCATATATTATTGGATGTCCATTGTAAAAATCGAGTAGATGGTCACTTGGAAATAATAGTAGATGATAAGACACATAGGTAAATGTTCATTGTAACGGTGTAGATGTTCATTGATTGTTTGGAACAAAAATTTATAAATATTTATTGATTGTTTCATTATATGTAGTGAGCCGTCGATACCAATCCCACTGGCGGTGGAAATGCCAACCCTGGTTTTCGTGGAAGCACCGACCCCCATCGTGGTTGAAAATACTACGGATAAGCACTCCAAGGGGAAGAAAAGGTTGGAATCAATACAATTAAACGAATGATTGAAATGCCATACAAGTGAAACTGAGCAGGGGGAAACAAATCAATCTCAATAACCATTTGTTGTTTACAGGGGGAAACAAATGCCATCCCAAGCTGAAGAGGTTGCAACTGAAAGGGAGAAGGCACAAACTCCAAAGAGGAAGAAGAAGAAAAGGTTAGAATCAACTATTTATTTTCAGCTGACCATTCAACCAATTCCAGTAATCATACAAATAATTCCATTGAACAATCCCGAATGTTTCACTGACCATTTAGACTAAACCACTGAACATCACACTTGTATCACTGATCAATCTTACATTTCCACTGAACATTCCATTCGTTTCACTGATCATTTTGTTAATTCCACTAACCATTCACTTTATTTAGCAGACCACGTAGCATGTTCCGACTGAATCTAACAGACCAACTCTTTGTTTGTAGTGCACAAGTAATTCCAACCCAAATGGAGGAGGTTGTAACTGAGCACGTGCTGGAGCCAACTGCAAAACCACAAAAAGGAAGGAAGAGGTGAATGTTAATGTTATTCCCATTCACTAATCAACTATATTGCAAATAATGTTCAATTCTACTGAACTGAATGATCATCGCTTTCTAATACAATGTACATTGCATTTTTATTCGTGTGTGCAGTGGGAAATCGAAGCCTTCCACACCAGAACCCTCAGTGGATGCTCCAACTACGACAGAGGCAAAGGAGGGAGCGGTACGACTGAACATAAGGCAAACGCTCATCCCCCTCCAGAACGTTGTCAAGGCCCTTGCCAACAAAAATGACAAGTTGGAGGCAATAAAAAGCATGGGGTTTGCCGGATTACTACACCTCGATTTGCCTACCAACAACCCCGAGTTCTCAGCTGACCTTGTCCGGAACTTTGATTCGGACGGGACCTGCGTTCTACTTGATCGTAACAGGTCAGTAGCCATCGAAGATACAGACGTACACTTGGTGTACGGGGTCCCGAGGACAGGGGAAAAAGTCGTGGAAGCTACCAACCACGATGAGAGGCTATCGCAACTCATGCTTGAGTTTAAGGCATACTATGGAGGGAAATTGCCCTCCTTGAAGGATGTCGTGAAGAGGTTGATGATGGATGATGTCCCTCTTGACGACAATTGGAAGAGGAGCTTTCTGGTGCTTGCGGTTAACACCTGCATGAAGTCCAGCTCCAATTCCCAACAAGTCTTTGTGAGGTTTCTCACCACTTCTTATGACACGAACCGCATAGGCGAGTTCAACTGGAGCAACTACACATTAAGAAGCTTGGCTGAGGCTTCAATGACTTGGAAGAGTAAACTTTAAGGTTTTTTAATGGTCCCCTCCCCTTCTTGACGATAAATTACTAAACCAAAAATACATTCTCACTAACCTGCTCCCCCATTCATAGTGTACTTACTCCTTCTAATATCTCTTCAAGTTTAGATATTCTACTTTGATCGGCTTCAAAGATTTGGTAACTGTGTACCAAGGGCTTTTCCATTAACGACAGTCTGGAAAGCTCCTTTGGTGAAGGAAAGGATTGCCATCGAGCTGAGGTATGGCTTTGGTAAGGGCAGTGTGCTTACCAGAATGGAGGAACCACAATCTCCACAAGCGCCTATACCTATCCACTTGCTGGATGGTGATCAACAACAAGAACAACAGCAACAGCAGCAACAAGAACAACAACACCAACAGCAACAGCAGCAACAGGAACAACAGCAACAACAGCAACAACAACAGCAACAACAACAACAACAAGAACAACAGCAGCAACAACAGCTACAACAACAAGAACAGCAGCAGCAACAACAGCAACAACAACAACAACAACAACAAGCACAGCAACAACACCAACAACCACCCCAACCCACCACCTTCGAGGTATAAAATCCCTAGAATAAGATAGTACTTATTGGAAAATGTTCATTTGTTTATAGTTGCATGTTCATTGATTTTTAGGTAGGTGTTCATTGTTCCTTTTATAAATGTGCAATGAATATCAAGAAAGTGTTCAATGACCCTTTTCTTAATGTGCATTGTTGTCTACTTATTGTTCATTGATTTCTAGTGTAATATTCATCCTTTATGTGATTTTTTCTTTGGTTCTATATTCAGGAATTCAACGACCTCGTGAGATCGCTAATGGAGAAGTTGGCATCTGATTTTGTCAATCTCACCGAGGTCTTGAAAGGCGGGAAGAAATTTTACCCTGGAGGGCTTTTGAATGATAATACCCTCGTTGACGTTGCATCGATGTGGTCTCGATGCTCGGGAACAATTCTTCCACCAGACCTCAATCAACTGAGCCAGAGGAGAGTTGATGTCCTCCCCGTTAGCCAGGATGATGACGTATACGGTGCGTCGTGGTTTGGGGAATTGGTTGATGAAGCCGTGAGGAAGGCTATTTGGGATGAAGCATGTGTAGTCCCCCCAAGGTATAACGGATTATTTAGTATTTTCATCTCCATGTTCATTAGTTATATACAGAATGTTCACTACGATTATAAACATGCATAACAATATGAATTTCAGTGATGAAGCCAATGCATCACAATTTGAAGCTGAAGAAACTGATCACCATGATCAGGAAGTCTTAATGCAAGACCTGAATGAAAGGTAAAATATCGTCTTACCGGAATGAAGTATTTTTTAGAACTTAAACTAATATCTGTTATGACAATGTTCAGTCAAAATGTTGAAGAAGAACCTGAAGAACAAGCCCGAGCAGAACCCCAAGAACAACAAGTCTATGTTGTCCAAGAAGAACCCCAAGATCAAGAAGCACAAATTGCAGAATCTGCTATTGAACAAAGGTACTATTGATTACCAGTAAATGTTCATTGAAGTAATAATATGTTCAATCAAAATCTGTATATGTTCAGTTGAAGTACGTTAAATGTTCAGTGAAAATAAGGAAATCTTCAATGAAAGGTATGAAATGTTCAATAAGAAGAAGTAAATGTTTTAGAAAAGAGCAAAAAAAGTTTAGTGAAAATAACTTAATATTCAGTGCAGTTTGGACATGTTCACTGGAATATAGCAAATGTTCAGCGCACTATGTACCAAATGTTCAGCGTAATATGGTAAATGTTCAGTGGAAGAGATTAAATGTTCAGTGGAACTAACTATATGTTCACTCGATATTCATTATATGTAAAGTTCAAGATAGTAAACGTTCCTTGGAAATAAGTATATGTTCTACAATGGAATGTAGTAAATGTTCAATGAGAGGTATGAAATGTTCAACGAGAAGAAGTAAATGATTAGTAAAGGTAAGTAAGTGTTCAGTACAAATAACACTAAATGTTCAGTGAAAATATATTAAATGTTAATTGAAGATATTAAATGTTCAGAGGAAATACCCATATGTTCACTCGAAATTAGTAAATGTTCAGTGAAATATTAGTAAATGTTCATTGAAATATAGTAAAATGTTCAGTATATGTTCTACAGTGGAATATAATAAATGTTCTACAGTGGAATCATTATATGTTCTACAGTGGAATATATTAAATGTCACAGTGAAATAATAGTAAAATGTTCATTGAAATATAGTAAAATGTTCATTGAAAAATAGGGAATGTGTAGTGAAGTATAGGTAAATGTTCAGTCGATATTAAGTGAGTGGTCAGTCAAGTTAATTATATGTCCATTGGAAGGAAGTATATGTTCAGTGGAAGGTGGTATATGTTCAGTGGAAGGTAATGTATGTTCAGTGAACATAAGTATATGTTCAGTGAAAGGTATGAATCGTTCTCTAAAATTAGTTAAGTATATGTCCATTGCACTTGTAGGAAAAGGCAAAAGAGAAAACCTGCAGCGCTCTTATCCCCATTCGTCATGCAGTATTCGAATTTGATTGATCGTGATGACGATGAAGTACAAGCACTATGTGACTATGCATACGCGGAAGATCTCGATCCCGAGTAATACTCCTAAACTAGTCATTGCATAAATGTGGACACATATTATACAATACTCACTGAACACTTCGTTACATGTGCACTAGGGAGTTACTGTTTGATGATGGCCAAACATTTATCTCCCGGGATCAATTCAAGTCGATGGCCAATGATGCGAACATCTATACAGAGATTATAGACGCATGGGCCGCAATACTCAATGCTCGTAACACAGCCAGAAAGGAGAAGAGGATTTTCTTCCCGAATAATCCTTTTGTAAGCTCCATCATTTATCATTATTTCGCATAATATAAAATTGTCCCTAACATATCCTCCTTTTGTGAATAGAATGTCCTGTGTATGAGCGATGCCTATGATGAAACAAGTCAAACTGTGACTGAGGAATTCAGAATGACACAGTTCATAGAGAGCATCGAGTATTACTTGGCTGACAGCAAGTTACCCCCCCTCAAGACCTTCGACCAGGTATATTATTTCATTATGCTGATAATTATAGAAAATGCGCAAATTAAATATGGATAATTACATAGCAATTAATATAACTCAACAAATGTTTTAGATCTTCTTCCCAGCGTACGCGTCGGGTCACTTCTACTTGTACTGCGTCAACGTCAAAAATAAGTTCTTAGACCTTCTTAACAACAGAATTCTTCTGGATGGAGTTTTGTTCGAAAACAAATACCATGATCATCCCGGTAAACTGGTTAGTTATCTCCCACTACACTGAATATGTTCTGAACTTTACTGAACAATAACTTCATTTCACTGAACATTTACAGTTCACCACTGCACATTACGTACATTTCACTGAACATATACTCAATTTCGAACATTTACTTCATTTTCACTTAAACATTTACATATTACCAAATGAAACTTTCTGTATATTTTACCGAACATATATTTAGTTTCGAACATTCACTTCATTTTAACTGAACTTTACATATTACCAATGAACATGCACTTTCTTTAGAGTGAACATGTTCTTAACTTCAATGCACATTGACTGATTCTCAATGACCATGATTATCCTATTTGTTCACCAACAGTTGAATGCTGTGGCAACCTACATGAGAGACAATGGCAGTAAGAAAAATTTCAACGCTTTCAAGGTAAGGAACCTTGAGATGCCATGGAGATCAAATGAAAATGAGGTTGACTGCGGCATATATGTGATGCGACACATGGAAACCTACGAAGGGAAGTCTAAGTGGGAATGTGGACTGAGTCCTACTGACATGAGTAGTTGTTTTCAATTTGGTACTCTCCAATTTATCATTTGTCGAAATCCTTACTTACCAATCCTTTCTTATCAATTATTAACGTGCAGTTCCAAGTACTTAAAGGTTTACGTTTGCGCTACACATATGAGATCCTTGTCGATGATCTGAACAAGAAGAGGGGCGATGTTCGTTACCTGGCTTTGAAAAGAACATTCTGATGATCGTTATTGTAAAATTACATTGTTTAAAATTTTCTAGATGTATGTTATTACACAATTTACATTCCGGTTGGTTTTGTTTTTGAATGCACACTTTTTTTTTTAAGTTCAGTACTTACGTATCTAATGTTCATTCCCTTTGGGTTTTATGTTCAGAATCTATATAAGAAGTGTTCAGTATAACTCGTAATGAACATTCCCTTTGGGTTTCACAGATTACATATTACATCTATAAATACAGTTCAAATGAACATATTACATACCCATAATGAACATACTGCATATCCAAAATGAACATGTAAAATATCCCCACATAATATTTATCCATAATGAACATATCCATAAAAGTTCAAATGAACATATTACATACCCATAATGATTATACGTAGTATCCATAATGAACATGTAATATATCCCTAGTGAACATACTAATTACCCAAAAGTAAGAATTGTTTAACTTGGAATGAAAACACTAAAAGGGAGTGATATTGACATCAAAATATTCATCGTGCTGGAAACTTTGAAGTTCTTGGACAGCAGTCACTGGATGAGCAAGAGTATCCCCTACAGGGACACAAAAATAATCCTGCCATTTTTAACCATAGTTACAGTTAGCACGTAATTTCGAAGTTAATGGTCATTGCATATATCACTCATGTTCATTCCCCCTTGACTTATTGATCAGTAGCACTGAACTTAATATTCACTGCCTTAGAAATACAAGTATGTTCAGTTAGTATGTTTTTGAATATAGTGTTCATTGTCTCTGGTTGTTGTGAACATAATGATCAGTACCTTTATAGAACGCGTAGCCCTCGTCTTCATCGTATCAACAGCCCTACCCGTCCTTCTTTTCCATGATTGAAGTTTCCGGCCCTTGAGCCTGTTATAAATCTTCTCCTGCGTTGATTTAAGCCGATCATTTCTGCCACCCTTTTTCCTTCTTTTTATTGGGTCCTTTATCTCTTCCTCACGACGCACGGTTTGGTCATCGTGTATTTGTGAACTATATGCAGTGGGTTCTAAAACACCATTATCCTCATTGGTACACTCATTACTATCCCTCTTGTCCGTTATACCACTCAAGTAGAAATCAACCTTCTCCTTGCACTCAGCTAAGCACTTTTCTACGGCTCCTCGAGCAGCCGTATTAAACTGAGCAGCATCAACTAGCTTTGTAAAACATCGTAAATTATATAACCTCCAAATTCCAGAAGGTGTAGCACATGACCCTTCAACCACGTTATCATCCACCTTCGTGCACATAGCAGACTTAGTCCACCTCCTTAGGATGTATCTTTCTGGTATAAAAGTAACATTGTTTAGGTGAAGAACACGAAGAGAATGTTTACAAAGAAGCCCAACCTCAGAAAAATACTTGCATGTGCAATCAATTGTCATTAGCCGATCATCGAATGTAACAGTATGCTTTATAATGTCCTTTTTCGGATGGCCCACATGATACTCATAAGTTGGGGGTTGCATTTGGATAACTTTCGCAATACAAGGAACACTATTGACAAAATTATCCTCAAATTGGATGTATAAGGGAATAGTGTAAACCTTCCTTGCATGCTCCAATATACCCACATCCGCCCAAACCAAGTGCCTGCTACCAGTAATGTTGTTGTAGTCATCGATGTTCTCATTACTCCTCCACTCTTCGACCACACCAACAAAACAGTTATAGAAATCACAAAGTCCGTGAGTTTTATGCAATCTCCTCGAGATAGCTCTATTAGTGCTTTCACTTCTTTGGGATGACAGTACTCCTCCGCTGAAGTAGTCCTTGGAATACGCAGGGCACCACAACTCCTTGATAAGATATAGATTTTGAATCCATTTGTTGGAGGAACACGCAAACTTCGTAACCATGCTGCAAGATGAAACAATTGACATTCGTGCATTAGAATTACACGTAATGTTCAGCCAAATCAAAAACATGTTCAGTGCATAAAGGCTGCATGGTCATTGGTATATAATAAATGAGGTATTCAATACAAATGTTCAGTGGAAATGCCAGACATGTTCAGTGAAATTAAGTAAATGCACAATGGAGTTATCTACATTGTCAGTGAATTTTATCAATTGCGCTGTTCAATAGAATACATGTTCATTGGATTTTTATTAGATGTTCAAGCAATATGGCGTAAATGGTCATTAACATGTTCAGGTCAATCATGTGAGTGGTCGGCTCAATATGTAATTATTTCATGGAATTATACGTATGTTCAGTGAACATGACCAAATGTTCAGTGGTATTAAGTAGATGGTCAGTAGAAATGAAAAAAAGATCAGTGCAATACTCTAAATGTTTAGTGGAGTAACCTGAGTGGTCGGCTCAATTTGTAATTATTTCATGGCATTATGCGTATGTTCAGTGAACATGACCAAATGTTCAGTGGTATTAAGTACATGGTCAGTAGAAATGAAAAAAAGATCAGTGCAATACTCTAATGCTCTAAATGTTTAGTGGAGTAAGCTGAGTGGTAGGTGAGATGTACTAAATAGATGTTCATTGGAATGAAGGACTTGTTCAATGAGTTTAAGTAGATGTTCAGTGAGATTGAGTAGATGTTCGTTGGAATTTAAGATATGTTCACTGTACTCGGTATTAATGACCAATATTGATTACCAATGAACATAATGGAAACCTCGCTTATGCTATACATACTACCTTGACCAGTAGTGCTCGAATTCAGATACCGTATCAGTGTATTTTAAAACAATGTTGAATATATCATTGAAACCCTCCATAGACCTCAATCCCTTAATATTCTTTTTAGCATTCTCCCCGATATGCCACGTACATAAACGATGACGCGTGTTTGGGAACACAATCTTTATCGCTCTAGCCATTGATTGTGCTTGATCGGTCATAATAGTAATCAGATGCTTCCCACCCATGGATCTCAAAAATGTCCTAAATAACCACTCAAAAGACTCCCACTTCTCATTCAGTATGAATCCAATGCCAAACATTACATTCTTGTTTTGATGGTTCATTCCAACAAAAGGGCCACAAATCATGTCATATTTATTCGTGCGGTAAGTCGTGTCATGAAGTAATAAATCGCCAAATACGTCGTAATCTACTCTCATACGACCATCCCTAAAAAAGAAAGACTCTAGATGACCTTCCTCATCCACGTCAAAATCGTAGAAAAAGTCAACCTCGTTTCTACTCCTTTCCTTAAAGTATTTAATTGCATCACAACCATCATATTTCGCCTTTTTCTGCCCTTTCAACGCATCATAAGCATCCCTAGCAAGAAATCCAAGATTAGCTTCACCTCCTGCCATGTTCCTCAAAACACGGACAGCATCAGCAATAGGTATTCCACTCCCGGCGAAGTTGCTCAGCATTGCAATTTGATTATCGGACACCTTCCTGTGCGATCTTATTAAATGTCGTTGTGACACGGGGACCCTACTGTGATTATGAACCATGTAATGCTTTGTTACTATAAATAAACCCGATTCCTTATCAACATCAAAATGAATAAATGCCTTGCACCCAGTTCTAACATCCCTTTTCTGATAAACCGATAAGTCCCTACTTTTCTTAAACCCAGCTTGGGAGCATACAAATATCCGCAGTCGTGTAGTCTTTTTATCGGCCCTCATCTCCATTTTTCCTTTACGAGTGCCAAACCCATGCTTAAACGAATAATTGTTATATAATTCGTACGCTTCTTCATCAGATTTTACTTCTTTGTACATAAGCTCAGACTCTGTGGACTCTATAAAACACTCTGCAAAAACACAAACATTGAACCTAATATTAACTGCAAATAACACACATTAAACCTAATGTTCACTGTTTTACCCTACATGTTCAGTGCCCGATTCCTTAATGTTCAGTGATAATGACCTAATATTCAGTGCCCTCAGGTGCTTTTTTAAACTAAATGTTCAATACCTTTTATCAAGGTGTACAAATGTCTTCATGTTTAGCCTATCCAGTTCAATTGTTCAGTGCATAAAACTAGTATGTTCATTGGTTTGTCCTCGTATGTTCATTCGATAATACTAGAATGTTCATTCGTTTAGCCTGGTATGTTCATTGGCATAGCCTGGACAAATATTAAAAAATATATCACAATTCTAAATCCCAATATTACAATAGGTCCATTTACGTACACAATAATTGAAAGATGAAATTAACCAAATCCCAATACATAATCATTAAAAATTAATGCTTTTTTTAACTCTTTCTGGGAAGTAAACAAATGTGTTCATGTTCAGCCTATCAAGTACAATTGTTCACTGCATAAAAGTTGATGTTCAGTCAAATCTTGTATAATATTCAGTGCTTATTAACATTATTCCCTTCCCACAAGTGTATTGTTACCAAATTAACTACAAAAATCAACAATATCACTGAAATTAATAATATTCAGTGCTTATAATATTCAATGATTGCGTAAAAGTGTATTCTCTCTGACTCTTACCAAAATTAATTACAAAAATATATAAACTTAATATTGCTAATTAAATCAACATTAACTAAGCTAATTTAACAATATGCATAAATATGCTAATTACTTTATAAAATCCACAATACACATAATTAAATCAACAAAAACCTCAAAAACAATACAATTCATTTGTAAAATATCAACATAAACCTCAAAAAGAATACAAATCATTTCTAAAATATATGATAATTTGTATTATAAATGAACATTATGCATAAATATGCTAAAATATACCTCCACTTAATTCAATATTACCACTTCGACTTCCTCCACAGATATATCATCAACGTCTTCACCCAAGGGAATCGAAGAAGCCATTGTAGTTCATTCACAAAGATAAAAAAATGCGCCTTTTGTAGACCACATATAAATAATATACAAAATTTACAGTGCCAAAAGCAACGTTGGAAAATCTAAAATAATGAAGTAGATATTCAAAAGATATCTGCCAAGAAAACGCGCACGCATCATCATTACAAAAAAATGCGCCTTCCCAATGCAATCTCTTAGATTTTTGTGCTGGTATGTACCGTTCATTCAAACAAAAAACGTAAATGTTCATTCGTTTACAAGAGTATGTTCATTGGTTCTCTTAGATTCATGGACTGGAATGAAAATGTTCATTGGTTTATACTAGTATGTTCATTTGTTTGTACTAGTATGTTCAGTCAATAATGCCATAATGTTCATTCTTCTAGGCTAGTATGATCATTGGCATAGCGTACACAATATTAAAAATTAAATATATTGCAATCATTAAATATATTACATAAGTCCTCATACGTAACAATAATTGAAATATTAAATTAATCAAATGTCAATACATAATCATTACAAATTAATGCTTTTTTTTAACTCTTACTGTGAAGTAAAACAAATGTTCACTGCATGCTACTAAATGTTCAGTCCCTCTCAAACAAATGTTCAGTGACTCGTTATAAAATGTTCATTGTTTAAACTTCCAGATAATTATATTCAACTAATTCACCCCAGTAAAGAAATGTTCATTGCTTATTACATAAAGTTTAGTGATGTTCAACTACATGTTCATTGGATAACTACGTAGTTTTCACTCGTATAATTGTGACATTCATCTTAGCCTCGTTTCATGATTCCCAATGCAAAACAGTAGTGTACAGTACCTCCTACAGTGAATACTGCAAAAAAATCTTTGCTTTTCACGTTTACCAAGTATGTCTTCTCACACTTACCAACTACATACACAAAGCACGTTACCCTACTGCCACAATTGCTGACCTGTACTCCACTACCATTCACCTCCAGAAAACCCTCTGCGTTTCATATTGCTTCTCTTGCGTTTCACCCAGGGTGCACGATGCGCATCGTGCACCCGGGTCCACTATCCTATTTGCGATAAAACACTACAAATTGGTGTAATGGTTAGAGCTATCAGAATCAGACCCGACCCGGTAAGTCACCCGAAATCGATCTGATTATGACCCGAAAAGTAAGACCCGAAAACCGACATAACCCGACCTGAAGTTAATCCGAAAACGATTTGACCCGATATTCAAAGACCCAAACCCGATCCGTGTCCGACCCATTACAGACCCGACCCATTAAAAACCAAACCCGTTACAAACCCGACCCGTTATGGACCCGACTCGAAAAGAACCCGAAACCGATTGAAACCGACACATAACCGATATAACCTGATTTATAACAATTCGTTACCCGAATTCACTGAATGTATTAATAATTTGAATATACGTGAATATAATTTAATCTTGACAGACTTATTTTTACCTAATATGTAATAACTTCGAAACCAAACATTTTTATTAATTTAATTATTTAATAAGTATATTTATGAAAATAAATTTTTTAAAAGATTTACTAAATATTCAAATAAAAGCAAAAGCAAAAGCAAAACCATTATGCCTATGAAAATTGAGATTAGAGCCTTCAAATTTGGGGTTTCATTGTTTCAAAAATCTCATTGACGACCTTCTTTTTTCAAAATGACAATCATTTTCCTACAACCTACTCTTTAAATAACATTAAATAAAAAACTAAAATATAGTTTTTATAGAATTTCGCTATAACCCATTTAAGAGCCGATCTGATTTACCAGAATCGACCTTGACCCGAATCCGAAATAACCCGCTATAACCCGTTCAGGAATTGACTCGGTTGTATCCGAACAGACCTTGAATCGAACCGAATACAACCCAAACCGAATACAATCCGAACCGACATTGACCCGAACCAACATTGACCCGAACCCGACCAAGCAAATAACCGATTTAACCCGACCCGATAATGACCTGATCCGAACCGACCCGATAGTCAAAATTGACCCGATAAGAACCGACGCACCCGTTGACCCAATTTGACAGTAATGATGTCATATCAAGGTGTATATACGTTACACCATGAATTATTTATGTAATTATGTTACTGTTCATCATTCGTTGTATTAATCAAATAATCAGTGACTTCTTTCTGAACCAGCAAAATCAAGGTGTAATCTTCACTCCCAACATCAAAATATTACCAATTTGTACTGTTAGATTTGTGACTTATACCGCCACAGCCATTCCATGTGAACCCAATTTGCTTCAACTTCATTTGCAATTTTTTTTCTTCTTGAATTTTCAATTCTTCATTTCTTAACAATTTGCATGAAATATGTCCCTTTTCTTCAAGTTTGGTTCATGAAAATTTGTGGGTATAAGTCATTTGATTGCCTTATTCTGTATGGTATTAATGCGGTCAAAGTTTGTGTTTTTATTTGGGAATTGTCAAATCTCGTCCTAAAATTTTCTTACTATAGTATATTTACATTGTTAACTTCAGTATCTCACTCTCCTTTGTTCCACTGTTTTACTCACTCTCCTCCCCTTCCTCTCAAGCTATCCATCACCGGAGTTCGCCGCCACCACCACCAACAAGAATTGGTGATCAAAATTAGAACTTTTATCGTGGAATGGCTGTGGCGGTGTGGCCTCTGGGTTTTCGCTTGTAATGCTGCCGTGGCCTGTTTATACAAGGGTCTTGCGTGCTTATATATATTGGCATATTCGAGGTCTGCATCTTTTGTCACAATGGCTGGTTTTGCATCTGTGGTTTTGCACCCAGTGATTAGTTTACCGAGGCTGAAGTGGTGCTCAGTATTATTATTATGTCTTGGTTGTAAATAGATGTTGATATTATTACATCTATTCACAGAATTATAGCTTGACAAAAGTGCATACTTCTTAATTTTATCTGTATTTATGTTATCTTGCACAAAAGGAGTATATTCCACTTCTGTGTCAGATGATGATGTTAATAGTTTCTCCCTTTCTCTAGTCCTAGCTAGTGAGGTCATTGATAGTAGCAAGTGATACTTCATGTTCTTTGTTGTTGCTAACTTTCTATGAGCGTGATATTGATAAGATCAACAAGTGTGATGAAATTTTTGTACAAAAACATATGGGATGAGCATTATAAATCTTGTTTTCTAAGCATTAGAGTGACAATAAATTTCGTTTTATGTGTAGGGATGGGCTGTTTTCTACTGGATGGCTTAATTAGTAGTGATAAACCTGCAGCCTGGGTTCTAGGATTGTAGTTTCGTGTAAGCTTATCTTTGATCCTCATTGAAGAGTAGTGAGCAGTAGACATGGATAAGGTATCTCAGGATTGCCCTTACCCTGGATGCTTTTTTTTGTATGATGAAGGAAACCCAAGCAAGAGAAGAGCTAGCATCCATAAATTTTTCAGAGAACTTCCTTCACAAGATGATGATGGTCAGGTTCTTCCTATCAGTTACCTTTGGAACACTGCCATGGCACATCCCAATGACCCTGAGTTCATCAAATTGGGAATATTTCTATGCATGTCTGCTCTTATATGGAAAGGTCTAAAGAATTGTCGGTGGCTTTCTCATGACGAGAATGTATACATTCCTCACTATGCTGCCCATATAATTGGTTCTTACACAATGAAAATGGAAGAATTTGCTGAAACTGCTGTTCATACTGGAGTAATTCCTCCATAAGTTGAACTTCTAAGAGGGAGGTTTACTTGGGTTGAACAGAGAGTGGCAGTTCGGGCTCTTGGACACATGGCTACTTATGCTAGTACTTTTCCTGCCATAGCAAGTCATGGTGAAATTCTTGAACGGTTGATTCAACTGGCCATGATCAGCTTGAAAATCATTTATACACATTTTTATCCGTGTGGTGACAGAAGACTTTGTCATCATTGTGATCTGCTCACACATGGTATGGGAGGTGCAGAGGAATGGGCAAGTCAATTCCAATGCTGGTCTCTTCAATTGTAAATTGTTTTGCGTTCAAACCTGAGTTTCTTCTTACAATATGCAAGCCTGAGTTCCTCTCGAAATTGCCTGGCATGTGGGGTGGATTTGTCAATGAAAACTCACCTGCTGGGATCGCTTTGTTATGGAATATTTGTCACCATAAACTTGGCAGGGGACCTGTAGCTAATATTTCCTGGAGTCATTGAAGCACTATGCAATATTGCTCGCTCCTCAGATGATTGGCAGTATATGGCTGTTGACTGTCTTCTTTGGTTGCTCCAGGATACAAGCACTTGTCACAAGGTATTGCTTGGCGCTGTTGTTTATGCAATCTTGATAGTTATCTATATTAGAAGTGTGAGACTAGAACAGCTTAGCCAATGAGATGTACTCCTTGTGGAAGTTTTGAATGCAAGTTGTGTCAAGACATGTTAATTACATTGTCAAGAATATATGTACCTACGTGAATCATATAATTCTCTTTTCTGAAGAATTCTTTTGCAATAGAAGACTAACGAAATGAAACCCAAGCTTAGAAGGAAATGAGTGAGAGAGAGGGAGAGAGAGATAGAGAATAAAATGAAAATTTAAACTACAAAGCTCTAGTAATACACATAGAAAGCATCAACATTTGATGATCAGATTGTGAGAAACCATTTACCTATGATTGATGCAAACATTTGATAGACTACTTTTGTGTTCCCTTTAGCTTTCTCTAATCATGGTTTTAAGTATCTATTCTGTATTGCTTAGACCACTTACTGACCAATAATTCCCGAGTTGCAAAGACTATTTCCAATCTAGGCACAGTCTGTAGGTAATCTATATTGCTGATACAAGGTCAATACTGGCCGAGAAGACCAAGTAATATACAGATCATGCTGTGTCAGTCATGACTTTTTCCGTGATAGTACACTGAGTAGGCTAATGAAGGGCAATTATTGGCGCGAGATGTGATTGACCACAATCAAAAACTTAGATTGAAACTTTGTAGAAGACAGTGATCCAAACATCCAGAAGTCAATCTTGACTACTATTTTATATTCCATCTCTTATGGTTGGTGTTTCTTCTTGTTAAGATGTAGTTATAATATAGATCGATAAAGCTTTTGAATATATATGGGAGGGATCTAATTAGAAGGGTGCTTAAAATAAGAAGAATAAGAAGAGATCTTAGCCATTCAAATGGTAAAATCCAATGCTAGAGATTTCATGTAAAAAAATAGTTACTATAACAATAAAAAATGGTCACTATAATAATAAAAAGAATCATTATAAGTGAAAAAAAATATTTGGTCACTATGAGTTAAAAAATGGTCACTATGAGTACATAAAATATCATCCTTTGGATTTAGGAGATAAAGAGCCAAGATATCTTCTCGTCCTTCTCATTTTAAGTACCCTTCTTATTTTAACTTATATATATATATATATATATATATATATATATATATATATATATATATATATATATATATATATATGGGAGAGATCCAATGAGAAGAGTGTTAAAATAAGAAGAATAAGAAGAGATCTTGACCATTTAAATGGTAAGATCCAACTCTAGAGATTTCACGTAAAAAAAATAATTACTATAACAATAAAAAATAGTCACTATAATAATAACAAGAGTCACTATAACATTAAAAAGAGTCACTATAAGTGAAAAAATTTGGTCACTATATGTATATAAAATATCATCCGTTGGATTTAGGAGATGAAAAGCCAAGATATCTTCTCATCCTTCTCATTTTAAGTATCCTTCTTATTTTAACTTTTACACACACACAATATATATATATATATATATATATATATATATATATATATATATATATATATATATATATATATATATATATATATATATTCATGTACATAAAATCTTCTCATTCTGACCTGCAGGTGGATCTCTCAGAGATCTCAACTTTTGGGGATCATAAAAATTTGGGAGATTCCGTTGTTGATGTTTTTATTGATCGTGTAATTCATTTCACATCAGCAGCTGGCCCGTAACTCTTTAAGTGACCTTGTAAAGGAACAAATGGTGGTTTTGATTGCTAGGAAGAGAATAAAGTTAGAAAAGAACATGCCTAAAGAGGATTTTCATATCAAACAGACAGCTGCCTTGGTGGTCAAGCTTGAGGGGAATTCCCTTTTCTCTGCTGGCAACATAGCTGGGGCTGCAGCTAAGTATTCAGAAGCGTTGTCATTATGTCCTATGAGATTGAAGAAAGAGAGAATTGTCTTATATAGCAATCGAGCTCAATGCCATCTGCTCTTGCAGCAACTCGTGGCTGCTATAAGCAATGCCACTCATCACCATGGTAAAATCCTTTGGAGAAAGCTCAAGCTTATGACATGCTTGGGTTTGGTAAAGAGAGCTTATTAGATGCCATTTTATTCATTAACGAATGCTGTCAGTCACGTGATCCTGATCTCTTATTGAGGCAAAATAAAGTTCCTGACTATGCTGAGTGTTTAGTTAAAAAGCAAATGCGTTCAGCTTGGTTGTTTAGGGAAACAGCTATGAAGCATGGAGGTGTTCATGGGGAGGCTGGTGCCATTGACAATTTCAAGAGAATGATGGTTCTGAATGGGAAACAGCTAGTGAAAGAGATGTTGGAGATGACGAAAAGCATGAAATGGGAAGAGAAGATTGTGAGTGGCACAATGAACAACGGAAAAACAATTATAACAAACCCTCTATAAAAGGTAACAAAAATGTAAGTTCTCTGTAGCTACTCTATTGAGTATTGTGTGCTGAAAAGGTGTTGGTTATGTGTAGAGCTGAGTTGATGACTAGTGCAAGCACTGAGTGGAGGACACTCTCTCCAATTTCGTTATGTTTGGAACTCAGGTAGGACCTATGCTAATCTAAGGCTTTATGAATTTGAGTGAAAGGTGGAGTTTTGCTGTGGTCAATATGAGTAACTTGAAGAATCCCATTGCTTGTGCCTTTACCCCATGTTATCATCAATGGTAATTCCTGACAGGAGAACTGATTTTGTGTTGAGGACTTTGAGATGGATGTGCATTGTATTGATATGAAGATAAAATGACTGACAAATAATGCTCTACTTGATGGGAAACCAGTCTTTAAAGCAGTTTATTTAATTTTATATGGGAGCAACTGCATGGAAGGTGTTTAATACTTAAGAAGGATGGCGTAATGATTCATATTTAAGGATTAGTATTAAGCTGCTTCAGGGAACCTGGCTTTTTTAATATGCTATTTATATCTCAGCTTGCAGACTTGTGCACACCTAATTTTTCCGGGAAACAGCTGGCTTTTGTTGCTTCTTTATTTACAATAAGGATCTAGATACACAAGAATGTAGTCAGAGACACAATTTAAGGTGATACATCCAACTTATTCGAGCACATTTTATTCAAAATGTATTACTCATCGTTCCCATTTGAGTATTCTCCTCGTGCATGTATTTATGCCAGTTGCAAGAACAGATCAATATCCTCATATTATATGTTTGTCTAATTTTCTTAACTTGCTTCCGGCCTAAGCATGAATTAACATTCCTGCTTGAAGATTATAGTTTTGCATTGAGATGAATATGTTTCCTGCGAATTTATGAAGTGCAAGCGTAATCATAGAAGACAATGGACCCTTCATCATGTTCAATTTCAAACATCAGCAGCCATTTACTGCAGCTGCAGGCTGTGGTCTGTCTCCTAAAGTTGATTAGTTGAAGGTGCTGAAGAGAACTTACTGAAGTCTCAGTATCTAGATGTACACCATATGTCATATCCGTAAAGAACATCTTGGCTGAACCGACAGCATTGCTATCTAGTTCTTACCATATATTTTGTTCACTGTCAGGCTTTTTCTATGTATTGTAGTAGGTGTAAGAGAATATTTTATATATGTATTTACTCTTTTAGATGGGTGTGTGTTTGCCTGAGATTTATAGAGTAGAGTTTGTTTACTACTTCAGTGTTTCATTTTCTCTATATCTACTATGTCTTGCTGAGCAAACAGAAACCAGTGGTTAGTTAAACGCATTTGTCTTGAGGATGCAGTAGCTTAACTGCTCATATGGACGATATGGTGCACACCTCTGCTTCCAGGCTTTTTGTCCAGGTTCTCTATTAAGTACATGCTGCGTCGTTCAAACCTGAGCATCCCTTGATTCTCATCAAAAGACTCATCCATTAGGTCTTGATGGTAAAAGTTCAGGCATTATATGCTGTAGGCTTCACTTCGAATCTTCTTTGATTATTGTCATATTATACAGGCCTTTGTCCCTCTTAGTGTGTGTGTGTGTTGGGGGGCGGGGGATAAGGTGCTAACATGAAGTTCATCACTTGTTTTCATGTCATGGTAGGATACTTGTTTGCAATTGTCTAATGCAAGGTAATCGGCAATATTTGTATGCATTTCCATACTAAGTGTTAACGGTTTAACAAGCTTTTCCGATAACTAGGTCGAATACTAAATTACACAGTTTACCGAAATATTTTTTATACTTTCATACTTCATTGCAATAAACATAATGAATGGTGAGTACATGTAGTACCGAAAGGCATGAAATGTTGTATTTGTCACGTTGTGGTACCTAGAGTCCTATACTAGTGGTTGCATATGGCTAAAGTATGTAAAAGTAAAATACAATATTGAATCATGTTTAAATCACGACCCAACAACATTCAATAGCTCTATGTACGTCATCAATAAAAACATACTTATGTATGAGCGCTATAAAAGTATCACACACACATTTTCAATACTTTTAAGCTTCATTACAATGAACGTGATGAATGGTATTTAGTACATGTAATATTTTAAGGTCTGAAATATTGTATTAGTCACGTTGTAGTATTTATATCAGTGAATGTGTTGGTTAAAGTATGTATAACATAATATAAATCATGTTTAAATCACGATCTAGTGACATTTGATAATTCTTTTACTCCATATCAATAAATATGATATTCGATCCCATCTGATTAGAAAATGACTTGAGAATTGATACTAGTCAACATCTCATTGCATTCACCACCCTTTCATTCTTTGCTTAATTGCTTTATTGGTGGGGGCCAAATATTTGCTTACTCCTTACCAACTTTCACATTAAACAAAACAAAACCAAATTGAAGAACCTTCTTCTAACAACCACATTTACCATTATGCCCTCAAAATCTCATCCTCCTAAACATGGTTTCCCTGTAAATTTCATTAACTTACAAGGGTATTATAGTCATAACAATAATTATGTCAAAGTTTTCCAAAAACCTAAAAAGAAGCTCCTTCCCACAACGGCGAAAGTTGGCAGGTGAGAGTATGAGACTATGTTAACAAAAAGAAAAAAAAAAAAAATAAAAAAGCAAAATTTGAGAAAAGGGTCCTTTCATTTTGAGCATTTGCATTTGCATTTGATTTCATTTTCTTTTATTTTTCAATTTTCTCTAAAAAAAAAAACTTTTGGGGTTTTTTTCCAAGAAAAAAAGGGAGAAATAGAAAAAATTGGAGTCATGAGTACTGGAGATCTTCTTCATATTGAACCAACCGAGCTCAAATTCTCATGTAATTTTCCATTTCCCCTCTTTTTCATTATGAATTTCATGTTTTTGGAACTCTAATTTTTACCGTTTTCATGTTAGTTTTGGGTGATTTGAGTTCATTATAATGTTAATTGCATGAATTTTATGCTTTCTGACATGGGTTTTTGCTCAATTTGTTTGGGTATGTCTTGGATTTTGGGTTTGTGAAGTTGAATTGAGGAAGCAGAGTGCTTGCTCTATGCAATTGCGGAACAAAACGAACCAATATGTGGTGTTTAAGGTAGCTGTGTTGTTCTTTCTATTGTTGAAATGATTGATGATTAATTTGTGTTTATGATTTGATTGATATAATATGTGTATGATTTGATTAAGGTTAAAACAACGAATCCCAAGAAGTATTGTGTGCGTCCCAATACTGGGGTTGTGTTGCCTGGAGCAGCATGTGTTGTGACAGGTATAGTTTAATTTTGAGTTTGATTTCATGCTATGTTGTGGAGAGTAATTTATACACTTTTCAAGAATTTTATCATCGGATGTTGCTGGGTCGAGATTGATGGTGTTGTGATCCATGGATAATAAATGGGTAGTCATTTTGATAATCCATAGATGTTTAATTTGAAGATCTGGACTAGGATTGAATTAGTGCTACGTAGTTGTACTAAATAAGCAATTTGATTTGACAAATTACGAATCATGTACGCTACTTGAGGCTTTTGCTGTGACCATGGTTTTGCATGCTCTAAGTTGTTTTTTTACTGGATTCCTGATCATTAGGTTTATATTGCATATCGATTGTGATTTCTAATTGTACATTGTAGTTACGATGCAAGCCCCGAAAGAATTACCACTCGATATGCAATGCAAGGACAAATTTCTAGTTCAGAGTGCTTTGTCACCTGATGGCATTACAGCAAAAGACATAACATCTGAGATGGTATGATTGTTCTGCATTGATCTCTTATGTACATGATGGATTTCAGATCTTTGTTCTTATAGTTGGCTGACCTTTTATTTTCTTGATTCAGTTTAACAAGGATGAAGGGAAGGTTGTGGAAGAGTTCAAATTGAGGGTTATTTACATTCCTGCTAATCCTCCCTCACCAGTCCCTGAAGAATCAGAGGAAGGATCTCCACCTCGTGAAGATGTAAATGAGCAGGTTTCATTAGCTTCAGCTGTAAGTGTGCTTGTGTTGTTTTTTCTTAAAACTTACTTAGTACTTTTTACAAATAGGCTAAATTTGTTACTGAAAATGATAGGTTACATGGTCTCTTGAAGGGTCCAAAGAGAAAGATTCTGAGGTATTTCCTTAGTCTATTAGTTATCTGGAAAGTTTTCATTTCCTTCCTTGGGTTGAACTGTTTGTTCTGCTAACTTAAAATGGAAAAGGAACTTGTTATTCTTAGTTATATAAATGAAAAGGAAACTTCTTTCTGAAAAAATGCTTGAATTTACCAGTAAATGTGCTTTCATCTTAATTGTTATGGTGTAATTCTTTAATCAGGATAGGAAAAATTTATAGTTTCTTAAAAGGTCACTTTGTTGTGGTGTTTTAGTTTTTACTGTGTGCGATGGTGCGATGCCTGTTTCATAGTATCCAATATGGGGTGCAAGGCATCTTATTTGAATATGAGTTGAGGTGAGTGGACCAGTTATAACTGATTTGATAGGTTTTATGATAGTTGATGACTTCTGATTGCTTTGCTGCATGATTTTACTATGATGTATACAAGAACTAATGTTTCATTGGAGCCTAATTGATTCCTTGATCCTGCTTTGTAAGGTACTTACATTTGTTACTAGCACTGGTGCCAACAGACTCATAGCTGAGAAGTTTGTGTTTGTGTGTGTGTGTGTATTGGGGGTGCGGGGGATAATAGTAACTTAGGTGGTGTTTGGTTCAGTATGGTTTGGGTTTGGTTGAGAAACCCATAGTACAAATATGGTTGACAACAACAACAACAACAACAACAAAGCTATAGTATGGTTTGAGTTTGATTGAGGAACCCATTGTACATATATGACTGAAAGGATGAGGCTAGGAGATATATAGTGTTGGGGAAGGGAGGGGTTGGTTTGCAAAATATGAATAAATGTTAGGCTTAGTTTTATGCTTTGCAAACCAAATTCAAGCTCTTGTTTTGAAGAATGAGGTTCAAATATTCTATAGATATCATTTATTCCTTACCCGTGGATTTGATTATCCTCCCCATCCTTATGCCAAGATTGATCAAATGCCATAGCCGTTATTCCTCTCCCTCTGGGTAAACTAGAAATCTGGAGCTGTTTTGTGTGCTTTCAGAGTTCTCAATTTATTTATAAAGGCAAAAAGTTAAGAACTGCATGGCATAGCAACATTTTGGCTTGATGACACTTTTGTTTTCAGTCAAGGTGAACTTTAACTTGGGGTTTCTCATATTGACGTCTAGAAAATTTTTCTTCTCTTATTTCATGGCTGATTCATTGGATTTGACATAAAGAAATGTAGTTTCACCTGTCACATTCTAAGATGGATTAATATGCAAATTCATAGGTGTCTCAGTTTCTCATGTCTCATGGACAAAGTGGAGGAAGTCTTCCTGTGTGTGGTGTCAAATACTCTAATTAAGTTCGACATCCTAGTGTTTGTTTCAGTTCTTAAACAATGGAAGCGATTTTAATTTGACCTAATGCTCCGTATCTAATTGCATTTTTGTAATGATAATATCAAAACATCCTAAGGATATTTGTAAGATCTTTTTTCCTGGGTACAGGGATGATTTTTAAAGTGACCTTCTAGTTCTTGTTGTTGCACTTGTTACTTGTCTCGTTATTGGAGATTTGATTAGTAAACTTTGATATTACCTGTTTGTTCTTTGTGATGGAGGTATAAATTGCAGCAACTCTTTCTGGAAATGTGCTTGGTGATGGTCATACTGAGGGAGTGTAAATTTGCAGTGAATTTTTTTTTACGTTTACAGATCTTAAACCACTGCTTATATGATTAATACTGAATAGGGTAACTTTATAATAATTTATACCTTGCTATGATTTTTTATCTTTCTGGAGTAACTATGAAATGGGGAATGGAGCTAATCAGCGGAACATAACAATATATTATATTTTTCTCCAAATTTTTGTGTGTTGACATTTCCTGAATAAGAGTGCTAACAGACATATATGTTCCAGGCACGAACTATGATATCAAAGTTGACTAATGAGAAAGCTTCTGCCTTACAACAGAATCAGAAGCTTCGGCAAGAACTGGTAGGGTGCTTTATTCTTCCTTGTCTTTGATGCTTTATCTATGTTTCTCTTTCTGCTTGGGCATTTTCTTCCCTTTTGTATTTTTGTAGTGTCTACATCTTTAAAAATCAACCTGATTCTCATCCTTCCTCCCCACTCTCATTTGAGGTGTCACAAACTTAAAATCATGATAGTAATCTTTAAGTATTGTTTGTGGCTTATTTTATACTCCATTTTTGGTATCTCGTTGGAATAGTTCTTCCCTTTGTTAGACTGATTTATTTCAAAAAGACCATGCAACTCTTACCTGTTTTCTAACATATCGGTTCTACTAAACAGGAGATGATGAAAAGAGAGTTCAGCAGAAGGCATTCTGGTGGTGTATCGGTGTATGTAGTGGCGCTGATAGGAATAATTGGCATAATCCTCGGGTACTTGATGAAGAGAACATAGGATACATGCTAATTTCATTCTCCGGAGGCCAGGCTGATTGTGCAGATCATCTATCTACTGAAGCATCATTGTCAAAATTGTAAAAAAATTTGTAGCGTCGTTGATAACCTGTTTCTTTCACACATACTGGCAGTTAGATCTGGTTTTGTGCATTAACTAGCACTGCTTTATCCATAATGAACATGATATTGGGGGGGGGGGGGGGGGGGGGGGGGGGGAATCTTAGGTCTTTTTTTGTTCTTGAGCACTCCTGTTTAGTCAGAGTTAGCCTAGTCTCATGCAGTCAAAGCTTCACTTGGTGTGCTATCTCCATTCCGAGTTTCCGTTTCTTGAACAAGGGAGAAAAGAGAACAAATACCAAGAGAAATTGCAAACCCTTTTCTTTCGTCATCCGCCCCATCTTCATTTTCCCTGAAGTGACGCTTGACTTGGATTAATTTTTGTAGTATTTGTTTTCTTTGTCTGAATGAATAATGGTTAGAAACACTTTGAGAAAGTCATTCATGATTTGCACTTGGTGGCTGAATGCCATTATCGTGTTAATACTTGCACTGTGTTTTATACTACATCGTATATTGCATGCTACGAGTTCAATTCATCAACCTCTCCAGTTTCCGCGTTTCCTGCGGCGGAGGGTTACAATTATGCTCGACTAAGCTGATATTCCTAAACATACCACACTGAAGCAGCATATGACTTATTGATGTCTGCCAGAGCTGATGAAGTTCTCCCTTGGCATGCTCTGAACGAAACTACTAAGCCCTTGAACTTTGGATTTAAGGTCTCTGTTTAAGTTGCACACTTCACTCTCATGATTAAACTTTAAACGTCCTTCAATCTTCCAAAAAGTATTTCCCATGAATTCAACACTCACGTAGTATAATGTCAAAAAAAATAAAAATTCACATAGTATGAAATTTCCGATATCTATGCATTTTATAGAATATATGAAAATGCTTTTAACTTGGGTATTTCTCAACACTTAATTTCATGCACTTTCTATTCGTCATTCTTTTTATGTACTTTGTATTGGAATATTCGGGATTTGTATTTTGCAAACTATTAACTATTTCAATACTCTTGTACCAAACAAAATCAAAAGTTTAAGATTAAATTTGAGATATACCGAGCATTTACTTTTTTTTTAAAAAAAAACAAATAATAATAATAATAAAGAGACCATTATTATATGGTTCCTATTTGATCAAGTAAAGGGCTATTTAGGAGTGGAACGACGGAAGTACTAGATCTGAATTATTGTCTTAAACTCATAGAATTATCAGGTATAAATTAGGAATTTCTCCTCTTAGAATATTATTACTCTATGTATTGATAACAGAAGCAGAATAGTCACCATGTATATTTAGTGCAACCTTCAAACTGTTTCACTTTAAAAAAAAAAAAAAAAACAAACAGAAATGGTACCATATATGGATTTAACACATTTACTTCCCTACCACAGTACTGAGCGTCTTACTAACAACTTGATCATCATAATTTCTCCCTTCATTCCTTCTTTCAACTTCGTCGATTTTGACTTCCACTTTCTCGCTCATTTGTTGACATATATCGGGGGTTATATCTCTGGAATATGTAAATTCCACAAAGTACTCTCATTGAGAACACTAAGGCTCCCCCTATTAGACCCATTTTTTAGCCTGTCAACGTAGGACAAGACTAGGGTACGTGTTTATATGTACAAGTTATATGCATGGGTTAGATGTCTTGATGATCAACTTTCAAGTATTCCTCTGATCTGCGCATAGCGCTTCAGCTTTCTTCTTGATGGCTTGGCAAACACTGCACACCTGGACAGTCAGTTATAGAGAAAGAGAGCCACAAATATATAGGAGTATCTCATTGATTTTTAACTTCAGCTTCAAGGATGGCTACTCCACAAGTCCACGCTGTTACCGATGAGACAAGCAAAAGCTTAAATCTAGTAATACTCCTTCCATCCAAGAAAAGGAGGAAAATAATACAGAGGCTAAAACTTATGATCTTACACTCTTTCAATGGAGTCGATTAGAATTTCAAATCATAGTACTGTCACTTTGATTTCAATAACAATCTTCCTACACTTCAAAACACCTCCTTAGTTGCATGAGACAGCGCTGTTCCGTTATTGATTTGCGAGCGTTCTGAGTTCACAGAATGCAAATGCAACTCTTTAAGTTATTCAGCAGCATTTATTAATCATTCCGCTCAGTAGCTCGGCCACCATGATGAAGAGGACTGGTAATAATCATCCTCAAGGGCACGAATTGTAATCTGCTATATTCATGGTACCAGCAAGTGCATACAAGCTTTTTAAATAACATAGACTGTATAGGGAAGTAAAATGCGAATAACTGCTGGAATTTTTTTGGCTCCCAACACCTCACAACTCAAAAAAGTAGACTAAATCATCCTCAATAATAAGCCTCATCGCAGCACCAGCAAAAAGCGCCTGGAAGCTTATGAGAACTGCCACGTGATATCATCCCAGCTAATACATAGAAATTGTCAGACGGCTACTGATCTTGTTGAATTGATCTTGTGATTATACTTCTTCCAAGTTCCAACTGGTAGGCCTTTAAGGGGGATTTCTCTCGGTTTAAGGTTATGGAAGGATCATCGCACCTAATTATAAGCGAGGGATCATCTCTATATCCATCCTCTCGGTTTTCCAAACGTTTAACAGTCTCCTTGTAGATCTCTTTCCTCCATTCCAGTGATGAAGTTTCAGCTTCTGTTGCTAACCAGTCCAAGTACTAACAGCCACAAATACAATCACAAATCAAATTAAACTTTATTATACTAAAGCCACTATTAGAAGACATTGCATGTATCAAGTCTCCTGAGTCCTGATGCCTAAATGAGCTGATAGACTGTAAAATGAGCACATGTCAAAAAGAAAGTCATATTTTAGGAACGATTATTAGATATTAATGAACATTTTGTCGTGTACATAAAGCTGATTAAACTTGGAAGCAAGAATTATAAGGGAAAAGCAGCAGTAAGTTAATGCAGCTCAGTAAAGATGAAAACCTCATCGAAATTGTGGAGATAATGAGTGAGGTGCTTAGGTCTCCTTAGAACTGTCATTTGCTGATAATATTCTTGCACATCTGCCATCATCCTCTCTGGAGATGGTAGGGCCACTTTTCTTGATAAAACACTTGCGATCCACTTTGACTGTAGTTCCATCAGATCAAAAATCAATGTCTGATCATGTAGAAAATTGTTCATCAGTCTTTCAGAAACATTAAGAAGGGAAAAAAAATTCAGACAGGATACGATGATCAAATAATTTACCTTCCGAGGTAAACCTACAAAAGAAAGCCAAGGAGCAAATTCTGGAGGGAATACGTGCTTGTATAACGGTCCAACACGATTGTCATCAACGCTTACAATGCCATTACTATTAAGAAATGGAAACTCATATTTGTATCTGTGGAAAAGAAATACATAGAAATGTTAATCTCGTGAAGTTGGACATCTTGATGAAAGCAAGAGAGAGATTTTAAATTTACTGCTTCTATTCTGAGAACTCACCCAGTACAGTGCAAAATAATGTTGGCTTCAACTGATGATCCATCTTCGAAATCTATTGTACCATTTTCCTTGGTCATATATATCTACACTCACAGAAACATAAAGTTCTTGGAATCAATCACAAAGAGCAAATACCAAGAAGTGCAAACAGATAATTCAATACTGAAGGTTCTTGGTGAATGAAAAATCTTCTAAGCGATTTTATAACATTCAATTAACTCAACAATATATTATGTACAGTTGCTAAATACAAGCACCACTAATTCATATTGTTAAGTTTATTATCATGTACATACTGAATTAATTAGAATAAGGCATAACCCTTATGACATAAAATCCTTTGAATGTGATCGCTCAGGATTCAGGAATCAGGATCATTTTCATGGTCATTTCTCCAAACAAGATAATTACTAGAAAGTAATGGCTGTAGAGGAGTTTTAGCTCTTAACAAGTATTGTTTTTCACAAACCTGCCTAAGGATTTCATGTACAACTTGAAGATCTAGGAATCTCCTGGCCGTTGGCCTACAGAGAGTCTAGTCTTCAGAAAACCTAGCAAACACCACTTCACAAGTAAAACAGAAAACACCGATGGAATAGCACCTTACTGGCCACAAACAAAAATTGGGATGGGGGATGAATCAAGATCAGGTGCCTACGCAGTTTCAAAATGGCACAGAAGAACAAGGGCAACAAGGTGAAAAACTTGGGACTGAAAGGGACGCATCAGAGAAGGGAGCAAGTAATATTAAATACGAATGTTTTTTCTGATTAAAAAGGAGGGCATTTTTTCAAATTTGCATACTGTATACGAAGATTGAGCTCTATTGTAATCATAATTGCTTCTATAATATAACTTCACAGAAGAGATCATGATATTACATATTGTTCTTTATTGGAGTAAATAATTTTCTGCGGACTCTCTAGTCCTGAAGCTGTGAGATAACTGCAGTGGTTTGTACCACAAACACCTCAAACAGAAAGCAAACATCAATTGAACTGAATAAATAATTACAATAGTACGTCCAAAAAAGAAACAGAAAAGATCACACAACTTACAGCAGAGTGCTGCCATATATTACAACAGTGATCAAGTTTTGAAAAGCTTGCATTAGGCGATCTTGAAGAAAGATGAACTTCCTTAGCAACCTCTGAAACTTCCCGTGATATGTCGTATGCACTAGCCCCATTTCCAATGATAACAACCACCTATCCATACAATTATTATTATTTAGTCAATCATAGGCAGCAATCAGCATATCACTTTACTGAACCAAATGCTTCAATCCAGTGTGAAGTGATTCTGACTACAAAAAATTTGTTGATGCAGGAAAAACCTGGTCTTTAAAAGGCTCAGGAACCCGGTAATTGTGACTGTGTATCTGTTTCCCAGGCCATTTCTCAATCCCTGTCAACAAATATCTCCCAAAAGTTAAAAAATTGTTGTGAGCTGCCTTTTTTTGCTGGTCTGTCTAAAACCAGCTACAAGTTTGTAATAACTTTTTAAGTACCAAACTTTTCCTTTTATTTTCCTAAAACAACACATAATTAGGTAAAAATCTACTATCAAAGGCAATTACTTGTCCAACAACATGACATTTGCTTAAATATCTCCTTCTATCTCCTAACTTTTGTACTAGTGTATATATATATATATATATATATATATATATATATATATATATATATATATATATATATATATATATATATATATTCAGTTAACTACAAAAGAATTGTTTTAATGTTGTTTTTCATATATTCGATGATATTTATATTGTTGCACCCTAAGAGTATCATACTTTGATTCGAGAACAAACTCTCGGTCCAAACTTATCTTATCCTACTGTGACACAATCTATCTTGTTTTCATATTAATCCTATGCTAATATTATCTTATCTTATGCTAATCTGTGTTTATCCTATTTTCCCACACATTCAGATTTAAGAAAATATGGTATCCAAAATATGTAAATGTAACAGCTAACTTAGGCCATGATATACATGTAAGGCTTTAAGATCATGATAGTTTGGACTTTGAACTATGTTTTTGCCAAATCCAGCCATGATGAATCAAAAAAACCAATTTAGTGGGGCTGTCTCGGATTTTACCAATCCTTACTTAATCTAGAAACAAAGGTTGCATAACTAACTTCGGTGCACATCATCAAAATTTTATCTACTTTTAACTCGAATTAAAATACATGAGCTAAAATATTGTGAACGTGATCTAACCTGGAACGTAAGCTTCTCGGGGGACCGTACAATGACCGTTACAAACAACCACAGCATTAAAAACCTCCTCTTCCAACTTTACCCGTCCTCCATCTTCTACTATCCTCCACTCAACCACCCACTTGTCCACCCTTCCACTCACTTTCTCCACTCTCACAACCTCCGAATTGAACCGAACCAACTCACCTATTCCAAACCGAGTCACGAAATCATTCAAGAATGCTAGCACTTCCTGATGACCCGGGAAAACTCTCGGATCCCCGTATTCTCTCTCCGCGAAGGAGAAATCGGAGAACCCCATGAGAACCCGAGGCAAATTAGTCCTTAGAGAGTAGTAGACGCTGCTGTGAACGATGTTGTGACTTAGTAAATCGGACTCGACTCGTGGGTCGTAGACCCATATCCCACCGAGTTGGCCCGATTTCTCGAATATGGTGACCTGGTGACCTTCTCGTTGGAGCTCCCGGGTTGATATGATCCCGGCTACACCACCACCTATGACTGCCACTTTAAGTGAGCCCATTTGCTATGAAGTAGTTTAATGTTAATGATTGTCACTGTTTTCTATTTCTGTATAAATACGAGTACAGAAACCAATAAAATTATTTAATTATTATTAAACAAAGTCTTCTAATTTTGATTGGAAGCTCTTTAACGATGCCTTGCCAACAATGGGAAGACTTCATAGGAGGCATGGAATGACAGTTCCATTTCCTTTGCAATGTCCCTTTGTTCATACCAATTAGAGGATGCTTCACACCTCTTCATGGAATGGCCCCTTCTGAGCCTCGAGCTATCAGCAATGTATTTGCTCAAAACAAGAGTCAAGCTCCCCTTTTCAACAAAGAAGTAAATTGTTGAGTATATTTCTTGCTTAAAAGCACAGGACAACAAGGTGTGTCAAGAGTTCTCTCAATACGGTGGTTTATTTGGTTTTATAGAATCCCTCTCATCTTTTCTGACGGGGGTAGTATAGGAAATATGAATGATCTATGAAAACCATTAACATCTACCCTATCTACGAATAATCAATAGGAGATATAATAGTATCAAAATACTTTAGAGAGGTATATAGACTATAATCGATTTTCGCAATTAGGTTTTCATAGGTTTGAAATGTCTTTCAGATGCGGAAAACTTAATAAAATGATAGAACTGATTTCAAGTGCTTTGAAATTGGTTTCAAAAATTTGACTTGAATAAGTTATGGCGGAGAGTACGAAGTAAATAAAGTAAACAAATATGAAAGTACAAATGTAAAGGGTACGGGAATTTGTTACGAAATTCGGCAATGTGACTACGTCTCCGCTTAGGGTGTCTTCCCTTAAAGATCTAAAGCAACCTATAAGATATTCACCCTATTTTCTTTACCGTAACTTTCCCTAGCTACACTTTAACATCTCAATCCTTAGAAATAAAAATCACTTCATTTTTTTTAGATCTTTTGAGTATTATAATTTCTTTTCAAAGTATATCACTCTTTTTGATTTGATCTTTCTTTTTTTACACTCAAGATAAACTTTTTCTTTTTTTTTTCTTTTCTCTCAAAACTAAAATACAACGAAAATGATTAAATGCTAGAGATAAAATGTATTTGAGTTGTTGTAGCTTGAGAATTGTATTTCACGTTGAAGTCTTGCACACTTTCTTCTAAGCTTCAGCTAACTCCTTTTATATGATCAAATTAGTTCACGGATAGTCTTCAAATCTTCAAGGAAGCCATTGCCTTTGAACAATACTTAACCATTGGGACAAACTTGTTGACCACTTCAAAAATTTGCAACAGAACTATCTTCGAATTTAAATTATTGTTGCTGAAATTCAAATACTTAACTGAATCCTAATAATATGGGATAAGGATGAAGAAGACTTTGACTCTTTTAACTTAATATCTCAGCCATGAAATTAGGAAGAGGTTGTCGAAGCTTCTAATCTCATATTTAAAAGAAACACGAACTTGGAGTAACATAGTTAACCTGAAAAATACATAAAATAAAGCAACAACAAAACCATCAAAACAGTAGCAATATGCATTAGTAATTTGTTAAAAACATTAAACGTATTGACTTCCATCACCTATAAAATAAAACATGTTAGATCACATCATTAAGGTGGAGTTTTCAATCTAAAGTCGTGGACAGAGTATCATTATTCTTCTGTTCCAAATCCAGTCAACCATAATACCACAAAGGCCAACTATGTTTCTAGTATCCCTAATAGCAGGATGTGGGCAAGCAAAGAAATTTCGAGGCCTCCCCCATCCATCGGATTCCTAAAACTCAATTATGATGGTTCTAAGAAGGATAATGGTGATTTGGGTTTAACATAGGGGTTAATAGAGCAGGTAACATAGCTCTTCACAGGGATTCTTCTATCAATTGTTAGCTGAAGCAACGACTATGAAAGATTATTCATCAAGGGACATAATCTCGCATTGAAAACTCTTTGAAGCAGTTATGGCAAATACCATGGGAAAGTCATAACATCATTATGGATGCACTAGTGGATATATATTGTCACCCTAGAGGAGCATGTGTTTAGGGAGGCTCTTTGCTTTGTATATTGGCAACATAAGGAAAATCTTCTTTGTTAGTATTCTCATGGATTCCCTCTTGTATTTTCCTTCCCCTTTCTCAGCTCCCTTATCACCTTTTGCGAGGATGTTTTAGGATTGATAAGGTTTGAGCTTTTCATTTATCGTTCAGTTCAACCATTTTGATTCCTGGTTAAGAATAAATAAAAGGGCATTATACAACTATGAAAATACTTCATCAAATATGGTCGGGTGACTGTGTGAGCTGCCGGATCATATAGGAATTGTTGCTGGAATATGTTCAGACGACCAAACATGATAATCCATGAGATAGGAACATACGGGCTAAATCTGCCTCCTGGGGAAGAGAAGTTAGCTCATTTGTTGCACAAAGTATACAGTGTTACAATATCATTGATCACCCACTTGATGATAATGTGATACCAGAGAGCAATATATAACTGGCTTAATGCAAAACAATACGAGTAGTATGGGAAAGCATCATGCCAAATGCCAATAAGTGCCAGGATCCTTTTACATCACAACTCACAAGCTCACAAATAACAACTCACAAGCAAAGGACTGAAGCGGGCAATTAGTTTCAAACGCAAACAAAGTTAATAAAACTCTGGGCCCTGAATCCCCTGACTTGTAGCAAAACTGTCAAATAAATGTCGATGAAAATCGCAAAATGTTGGTTCTACGTGATCAGTAACAAAACATTGCACATGCATCAGCAGCCACTGGGTTATCTCTAAGATGGTCTACAAACTGCAAGATTTCTATGTGTTATAGCATGTAGGCAATGTAGCACTTTCTCACATGATTCTTTGTCGCCTTTGCTACATTCCAACCATCGGTACCATCCATGGCCAAATACTGACCGCACAACATTGATCGTATTGATTCCCATAAACCTCTCAACACTGTTTCCGCAAAATTAAAAGAGAGCGAGAGAGAGAGAATATCCAAAATTGAATGACAAAAATTTTACGCTATATATGCACTAACCAAGTTTCTAACATTGTATTTGCAATAATTGTGCCAAGTAAATGGATCTTCAGAGCTCAAAAGCGGTTGCTCTGCTCCTAGTTTTTAACATTCTGTTCTCACTTGTGCTACATCCCAGAGTATCCCAGCACTCCCATGCTCTCCACCTTCAAGCCTGAACCCAAAGTATCCTAAAGATAACCCTTTAATTTGGGGTCTGAGGTAGCTGCTTGGTTTGGTTACGGAAGTGATTGGGACTAACCCCAGACCAAAATGCTGTACCCTAACAGAGATCATTACTTATCTTGAGGCTGCAGAGTGTCTATGCATACCACTTAAGGCCAATGTGTTGGGTGTCAAGCTTAAGATGCCTATTGCTCTCAGTCTGCGGCTCAATGGCTGCAGAAAGAAGGTTTTAGAAGGCTTCAAATGCTAGAATGGACAATAGGAAGTCCATTCGTTGTTTGCTTGAGTACTATTATCTCTGACTTGAGTTTTTCAGTTAAGAATGACAATGTGATTCCTTACACTAGCTCTATGATAAATGAAAATGGTTACTGTCCCTTCAGTTCCTTTTAATGCATCTAAAACTCCACAATACTGCAGTCTTTTTATTCCCTTCTCTCCACAATATTGAAGTGTTTGCTGGTTTTAGAAGGCTTCCACACGATGAGACAAACACTTCAATATGCCTACAAGCATGCACTTTAGGAGTACCTAGCCCCAAGTGTATGTATATGTTCTCAATTCTTAAACACAAGAATAAACAGCTAAAATATGACAATATCAAATAGCTCATACATGTGCAAATTCAGATTACACACTGTGAATAAATATCTGTGTGCAGTTTAAAAGGAGAAAAAATGATCAGTCACTAGAACTAATAGCCTAATTTCTATGTTCAACGCTTATCTCTTAAAAGCATGCTTTCCCGAATCAAAATTAAATCAACATCAACTCTTTGTACAATCCAATGAGTTTTTTTTAACTTTCTTCCCACAATAAACCTCCTTAGTTGCTGAGATATATACCATATAGTAGTGTGCTAGTGTTCTATTCTCAATTTTGAGAGATCAATTTTAAAACCAAACAAATGAAAAAAAGGGGCCATTATAGCCCAGCAGGCCTGCCCTGCCCAGGTGACCAGAGCCACCAAGCCAACAGGCCCAGGACCAGCTCTCAAGGAAAGGAGTGAAGCAGACAGTATGGTCCTCAAAGACTCAAATTGCAAAAAAAATTACTACCACTCCCTTGCATCTGTTTCGGTAAGAAATAAGTCATATTTCTGAAGTAGAAATACATTGTGGTCAAGTTTCCAAACATGAAACCCCAACCATATGTGTGTTGGGGGGGGGGGGGGGGATGGGAAGAAGACAAGCAGACAACTATGAAATTACGAAGATTTTATAGTCATGAAAGGTTGAGACAACAGTCAATAAGTCATAAGAGTGTCTAAAACTGACCACACAACTCTGATCATATCAATTTTCATAAACCACTCAACCTCACACCCCCAAATAAAGAGCCAAAAAAAAATCAGTTCATACATAAAATCTTGCTATATATACTTATCAAGTTATAAGGATTATATTTGCGAAGGGTTTGAAGAAATGGATTTTCAGAGATCAAAGGCAATTACTCTGTTCATACTTTTTAACATTGTGTGCCTCACTTATGCATCATCTCACAGTATCCCAGCGTTCCCATGCTCTCCACCTTCAAGCTTTAAACCTAAGTGTCCAAAAGATACCCTTAAATTTGGGGTCTGTGGTAGTTGGCTTGGTTTGGTTACTGAAGTAATTGGGACTAAGCCTAGTCCAGAATGCTGTACCCTAGTAAAGGGCATAGCGGATCTAGAGGCTGCAGTGTGTTTATGCACAGCACTTAAAGCCAATGTGTTGGGTATTGTGAAGCTTAAGGTGCCTATTGCTCTCAGTCTTCTGCTCAATGGCTGCGGAAAGAAGGTTCCAGAAGGCTTCACATGTTAAATTCAGGACATATGAGGTCAATTTGTTGTTCTTCTGCATTATTCAAGTCTTTTAGATTCAGTTTAATTTAACTTAAATGTTTGCTTTATCATGAATAAGACATTAAAACTTTGGTCGTAGATTTTTGTTATCGGAGAAATGGCATTACTTTGTCCAAGTTTTCTTCACTATTATAGCAGTTGTCTGATCTTATTTTAGTTGTCACTTGTGAACTGAACTGAGGTAGCTCTTACCAACTTATATTTCTTTTTAAGAGCAAATATTTCTAAAACCCTTAAAATGTGAAGAGGGCAACGCTAATCTATCAAATCTGAACCTTCCAACACTCCACATTATTGCAGTCCAAAATTGGATTGCTAAACAATCCCAAAATACAAGCAGAAATTTCAATGAAACTAACGTGAATGAGATTCTCTTTGTATAAATGCATCTTAGCCATGATTGTTCCTTACCAAATATGCTGTAGGATTAAATGATAACTTTAGTCTAGAACTTCAGTATGCAAACAATCAAGCATATCAAACAAGTAAAGATAAACTTACTCCCAACTCTGATGATGGGAGATCGCTGTTATACCACGCACGACTGGATTGCCTTTTTATATTTAACATCTTTAGAAGGATTGATAAGAATTTTGGTGCCTGCAATTGCAAGCATCGTGTTGTCAACAAATAGCAGTTTATACAATGAACAATGCACAGGGATCAGGAAGAACTGAAGGGGAAGGTACCCCATCCTTCTTAACGAGGGTTGAGAGGATAATCCCTCGATGATGTCCAACCCTTGTCTCATTTACGCGACCTAAGTGACGAAGAATCTGTAAAGGATCACAAACCAAATATCATGAATTTATGTAGGGCTTGCACTCAGGAATCTGAATAGTAGAATAAGTTCATCCAAGGTCAGCAATTCACTGCAATCTTACAGAAAATGTGCTAACAAGTGTCCCCACTGTGCTGTAAGGTAGTAACACTGAAAAGGCAACCGAACATGTTACAGATATAATACGGTATTCTGTAATTTTTTATTTTCTACACTTTTTGTGTCCCCCAAATGTTTTGTTTAAGTTCCATTTAAGAAAAAATATGGATTCCATTTCAATTATTCTGTCTGATTTCTCTGAAAAGCGGCAAAACAATTGTTTTACAGGAAGACTTGAAACTTCTCAGGTTCAGTAGTAATGCAAAGGCACATAGCCCTACTTACAATTGTAGCAGCAAGGTTGAAGGCACCAAACAGGGATGTTCAGATTAACAGAATAATATCTAACCAAGTGTCATATCATTAAGACTAATGTCACTGTCAGACATTGATGCTGTAATTCTGAGACTCATGAATTTGTACAGTTTTTTTTTTTTTGAAGTAAAGAGAGCTGCAAAGGACAGTGATGAACTTGTACAACTATTAAGTACAGTAATATTGCAGCCTCTCCACATCATGGTAAAACCTGAAAGGACTTCCAGCAAAATGTGGCATAATGCTTGGAACACTACTCAACCTCCAATTATGGAACAGCACTTAAATGTCACTTGCAATTCTTAGCCCACGTAGCCAATTAGCTGTTCTATGATTTAAGTTATATGGAACTCATTGACAGTGAAGACCAAAAACACAGAATCTAAAGTTGCACAATAAAGAGAAGAAATCGGAGTATTCAAAATCCCCTGAGAAACAGTGAAATTCTATGAAATAAAATTGGCTCCTAGACTGGAAATGGAGAGACAGTGGAGTTTCAGAACATGTTCCCAAGATTTTACGATGGCAGATTAGTAGATTTTAAACAGTGCTGCTAGATTTTTCTTCCAATAAACAATCCAGTGAAGCAAGAGAAAAGTAATTTACTTGCTTATCATCATAGCTAGCAAAATAAAGGTAATCATCGGACTAATTGTCCCTGCATTGAAAGTTTACCAGTTGGCAGCAGTACCAAACAAAATCCTGGGGTCAGTATTGCTTTTCCAGTGTTGTCAAGCTTTAGTGAAGGACCCTTTATATGTCACTCAATGATTCCTTCTGTCAATACAATACCTCGCAGCGCCAGTACATAAAGATTGAATAAAAACAGTGTGTCATCCACTCTAATATAAAGCTTTAACTCCCCTTCAGATAGTTGAAAGTTGATAATGTAAAGACTCGGATAAAAGAGGTGATCTAAATAAATACTCCGTATATAAATAACACGGAGTTCATCGTTTTATAAGGGTCACTCACCAAGGCTCTCTCCCACATGTCTGCTGGCAACTGCACAGAGAAAATACAGCAATCAGTATAACAAATGAGGACTCAGAAACACCAAAGAGTTAACCACAAACATAGTGCAAACCTTCTTCTTAGGAGCCGAGATAAGCTAAGCAGACGATTCAGCGTAAGCTGCCATATCATTTAATCGAGGGTCAATCTCCCTCTCATGTTGCTGCAATCAGCAACAAAATAATCTAACATACACATAGCCTAGCAAGGTAACAACAAGAAGAAAACTTTGTCAAGCAAGCAAGATGATTAGGCACTTACGACGACAGCGATCCAAGCTCTTCCCAAGAAATGTACCAAGAGTGGAGGACGGTGGAGGTCCTCCACCCTTTTTCTCCTGCAACAAACATCTCCAATAATTAGTAATTACAATTAAAACTAAAGTTTCTTCATCTAACGAAACACAGAAATCATGTAACATTGAGCTTGCCTTGTGTAATGCAATAGGCTCCTCTTCAACCTTCAACGAACCAATTGCTCATCCTTAGAAGAACCAACACTTTGAGTTATCTTTTGGCGACATTCTTGGAAAAGTCATATTACCCTGTCTGATCTGCTGCTTACTTCTAGGTTTGAATCTGCTGCTTTGTTCACCCATACCATGTTAACTTATATGACACTGAAAGCTACAAAAATAGTAAACTTATCTGTTGATGCGTGAACCGAAAACAGTAGCCGCGTCGTGGCGAACCATTGAACTAAAAGACGATTCCGCGCTACCTCCCGGTGCAGTAGACAACAAGCGGTCGCCCTCCAGGATAAGCACGGCGCCGGAGTTTATGTGCACTCACAAATCCGACTGGAATTCAGAATACTTGCCCGGAACAATGAGAAGTGTATAAAATTTAGAGAAGAGGGAGAGGTTTCGGATTTTCTAAAGAGAGACTGTGATTATATATAAAAACAGCAAGGTGGTAAAGCAACGGTTAGTAAGGGAAGTGGAGGAAGTGGTCAAGCCTGGTTCAAGCAATAAGGCCACGTTTTAGCAATAGTGCAAAAGAATGAGTCAAAGAACGGTGCAAGATTGAGTCAAAAACCGGTTGAAATTTTCTCGAATAAAATTCCTCAAAAAAGATAAAAGGACCCACGCCCGCGCATTGCATTCCCCAAGATCCCAAGTCCCAAGTCCCGAGCCCGACCCGCGCGCGCGCGTGTGTGGCACAACACCCACCTCCAAGGAACTCAACTAGGTAGTCCTAGCATACTACAATATATAAGCAAGGAAAAACCATTTCCCTCCACCAATGTGGGACTCTCACTCATATATTAACATTCTCCTTTTTTTATATCAAAAACTTCCAACAATCCCTCACAGGTTTGAAGATACGAAAAAGAAAGAAAAGAAAAACAATTCTAGGCAAAACAAAACAATTGCATAAGTGTCAATGTCTTGCGACTTGAATTAACACATAGCGGACATCAAGCTATGATCCCTCACCTACCAAGTGACCTTCGTCTTGAACTCAATACGGAGTTAGGGACTCGTCACGTTGAGCCAAACAATTGAACATGTATAATATTCTGAAATTCCGCGAATAAAGGTGACGCATTATACTGGCCATACGTCCAAACCTGGATGCTCATAGGTGCTCTAGAGTATAAGCCCACGAAATACTCATAGGAAGCGGCCAAACTTCCACACCTAAGTAGGTGAATTCTATCAAGTGTGAGCTACAACACACCACCAAAAATATGGATATGAGTTCATTAAGAGCCATATGCTCAACCTCTTTCTCATTTGTAGCTAAGCACAAAACAAACATCTAGAGATGGACAATCAAGAAAAAAAAATGTGCTTCTGAATTATTATTATAATGTTCCCCTTTGAACTCATGGTGCATACAACGGACTTTAGTCCCATCTCTTCTGATGTTTCCAAAACTAGTTTTCTACATAGGCCTTTAGTTAACGGATCCGCAATGTTCCTTTCGGACTTAACATAGTACAGTGATATCACCCCTTCAGACAACAAATTTCTAACAGCCTTATGCCTTAGACGAATGTGTCTCTTCTTTCCATTATAGGCATGGTTGTGAGCAACAACAATCGCAGCTTGCGAATCACAGTGAAGTGCAATTGAAGGAGTTGGCTTCCCCCATAGTGGAATATCAGCAAGCATGTTCCTCAACCATTTTGCCTCATGACCTGCCAATTCAAGAGCAATAAACTCAGATTTCATAGTAGACATAGCAGTACAAGATTGCTTACAAGATTTTCAGGATATGGTTCCACCCCCAAGGGTGAAAACATAGCCACTGGTGGAGTTAATTTCATCATTATCGGATACCCAGTTGGCATCACAAAAACCCTCCAAGACTCCTGGAAATTTGGAGTAATGCAAACCCCAATCCATTGTACCCTTAAGGTATCTAAGCAACCTCCTTAGAGCTACCCAATGATCACTGCTTGGGTTATGAGTGTACCTACTTAACCTACTAACAGAATAAGCAATGTCAAGTCTAGTGTAGTTCATAAGAAACATAACACTACCAATAATTCTAGCATACTCAGACTGATCAACTAGATCACCATTATTTTTCTTCAAGTGGAAGCTGGGATCATATGGAGTCTTAACTAGATCGACATTAAATGAGTCAAACTTGTTAAGAAGTTTTTCAACATAGTGTGACCGGTTAAGACAAATGCCCTTTGGAGTCCTTTGGATTTTTACTCCTAAAATCACATCTGCCTCACCCATGTCTTTCATTTCAAAATTTGAACTCAAAAACTGTTTTGTCTCATTTACTCGATCCAAGTTAGTCCCAAAATTAACATATCATCCTCATAAAGACAAATGATCACACAACCAAAACTATTATGCTTAGAATAAACACAAGAATCACCTTCATTAACATGAAAACCATTACCACTCATAGTTCTATCGAATTTGTCATGTCATTGCTTTGGAGCTTGCTTAAGCCCATACTATGATTTGAATAACTTACAAACCTTATTCTCTTGGCCTGGAACACCGAACCCTTCAGGTTAGACCATGTAAATTTCTTCATCCAAGTCACCATTCAAAAACGCAGTTTTGACATCCATTTGGTGAACAATAAGATAAAAAATACAAGCAAGAGCAATTAAAGTCCTAATAGCTGCAATTTTAGTGACAGGGGAGTAAGTATCAAAATAATCAATTCCAACTTTTTGAGTAAAACCCCTTACCACTAACCTTGCCTTATACTTGTCTATGGATCTATCAGTTTTCAATTTTTTCCTAAAGATCCATTTACAAGTAATGGGCTTACAACCCCTAGAAAGTTCAACCAATTCCCAAGTGTTATTATTGAGAATTGATTGCAATTCACTATCAATTGCTTCTTTCCAAAATATAGCATCAACTGACCTCATCGCCTCGTCATAGGTTCTTGGATCATCTTTCAAAACAAAAATAAGCACAAAGTCATCATCAATTGAGGAAGATTCAGATAAAAGGGAAGTAATGAAATCAAGACCAAAATTGTTGTCCTTTCGTGCTCTTTTGCTTCTCCTCAGTTCTGAAACAGAATCATCGTTAGTAATAGGGACATTAGCAATAGGTAAACTGACTGAACTACTAACAAGTAATTCACTATCATTAGAGGAAGACATTTTCCAAGGAAAAATGTTCTCAAAGAATTCTGCATCTCTTGCCTCAATGATATGGCCACCTGCATAAGAGTTGTTAGTACCTTTAACAAGAAAACGATAAGCTGCACTTTGATAAGCATAGCCAACAAAAATAGAATCAACTGTTTTAGGACCAATCTTGTCCCTCTTGAAACTAGGTATGCCTAATTTTGCTAGGCACCCCTACACTTTCGAGTATTTCAGGTTTGGTACTCGACCTTTCCATATCTCGTATGGAGTCTTGTCAATCTTCTTATGAGGAACCCTGTTCAAAACATGACAAGCAGAAAGAATAGCCTCCCCCCACATGTTATTAGGAAGCCCAAAACTAATAAGCATAGAATTCATCATATTCTTTAAAGTTCTATTTTTCCTTTCAGCTATACCGTTTTGTTCGGGTGAATAGGGAGCTGTCGTCTCATGTACAATGTCGTGTTGCTCACAAAATACCTTAAGAGTATCAGGGTTGTACTCACCACCTCTGTCACTCCTAACTCTCTTAATCTTCTTATTCAATTGGTTTTCTACCTCAGCTTTATACTTGAGGAACATTTCCTCAGCTTCGTCCTTAGACCTCAGAAGATAACCCATGCAAAAACGTGAAGTCATCAACAAAGGTGATGTAATACCTTTTATCCCCTCTACTCTCGTGATTATTAAAATAACCCAAGTCACTATGAACATGTTCTAGTACTTTAGTCTGTCTATCTACTGATTTAAATGGCTTCTTTGAGAATTTGGCCTCAACACAAATTTGACATTTTGAAAAATCAGTGTTGGAAAAACATGGAATCAAATTCAAATGTTTAGGCCTTTTAATCGAATCGATGTTAACGTGTCCTAATCTAGCATGCCGTAAATCAATAGACTCAGCAATATAAGCAGAAGAAGTACTAACACTTTTATTAATAGTGTTAACTTTTACATCAAGAGATTTTATCTTAGACATATCAGGAATCATGAATTCAGAAGCCATAATCGTCTTTTAGATTGTTAACTGATATGACACTGAAGGCTATAAGAACAGTAAACTTATCTGTTGATGCGTGAACCGAAAACAATAGCCGCGTCGTGGCAAACCACTGACCTAAATGACGATTCCGCGCTACTTCCCGGCGCAGTAGACAACAAGCGGTCGCCCTCCAAGATAAGCATGGCGCCGGAGTTTATGTGCACTCACAAACCCGACTGAAATTCAGAATACTTGCCCATAACAATGAGAAGTGTATAAAATTTAGAGAAGAGGGAGAGGTTTTGGATTTTCTGTGTGTTTTTTGAAGAGAGACTGTGATTATATATATAGGCAGCAAGGTGGTAAAGCAACGGTTAGCAAGGGAAGTGGAGGAAGTGGTCAAGCCACGTTCAAGCAATAAGGCCACATTTTAGCAATGGTGCAAAAGAATGAGTCAAAGAACGGTTGGCATGAACGGTGCAAGACTAAGTCAAAAACCGGTTGTAATTTTCTCAAACAAAATTCCTCCAAAAAGATAAAAGGACCCACGCCCGCGCATCGCATTCCCCAAGATCCCGAGGCCCGAGCCCAATCTCGACCCGGCTCGGCTCGGGGCGCGCGTGTGTGTGTGGCACAACACCCACCTCCAAGGAACTCAACTAGGTAGTACTAACATACTACAATATATAAGCAAGGACAAACCATTTCCCTCCACAAATGTGGGACTCTCACTCATATATTAACACTCTCCTTTTTTATATCAAAAACTTCCAACATACCACAGATAAGACTATGGACCCGATTGTGCACCCGGGCGAAAACACACAAACAATAAATATAAAACGCAGCAATGTCACAGAAAATGAAAATAAATTAACATTCTTTTAACACACAATGAACATAGGAATATGTGAAATTCATTATTCCCTATTCAAGTAACTTTGTAATTGGGAAAAGCAGAAGTATTTTTGCAGAGTGGAAGTAACTTTGTAATATTATTTTAAAATCTAAACTTTTGCATTGGGAATGCACACGCACTGTACACATATTTATTAAAATGAACATTGAATATTACGTTTAAAGGCAATGAACATTTACGTTCACATGCAATGAACATCATGTTCAAATGCACTAAATATTACATTCAAATGCAATGAATATTATGTTCAAAGGCATTGAACATACACTTCAAAGGCAAAAAAAAATTATTATTGAGTACTAGGGAATGTATTGCATGGGAAATCAAAATAGTCATGTTGCGTGGGAAATCCAACCGTAATCATTGCAATTAGTGAGGGGAAATTTTTGAAACTGTCAATGTTCATTGCCTTACACCCGGATGTTCATTGCCTATGCTAACGTGTCAATTTGCCTGTGTTTTATGTGTAATGTCCGTGCTTTTTGTATCGGGTGCGGGTCTAATTACTCCACCCATACATATCTCTTTTTATTTTAAAGTTAAATTTTGTGTGATTAAACTAGGATTTCCCCAATATGTGTACCAATTACCATACAATAGTGTTTAGAATATGATTATATATATGGGTCAATTATATGTATGTCCATCCCCCTTAATTACTACACCGTACCTAGTAAGTTAGGTGGGGCCTCTTGGTCAACTTGATGATTTAGATTTTGATTTAGTTTTAGTATTAGTTTTAAAGTTTGTATTTGTTGTTTTATCATTTGACTTTTAACTTTCACCGTTTTTTCAAAGAAATGGAGAGATTAATCAAAATGTTACACCCATAAATTAAAATATGGATGGTTCAAATGAAAAGTCGCAATTCAATTATTTAATAGACGCAATCTATTCTTAAGGTAGGAAATTATATATATATATGGCAATAATTAGACTGCCATTATTGTTTGGGTCGTAATGTTGGGATTTTTAAAAGGTGTTTGTTAAAAAGATGAGTGTAGTAGAAATGCATATGTAAAGGTGAATGTACGAGAACATCTTGAGAGACAAAATAAATAGAAATTTGGATATCTAAAGAAGAATGGAGTAGCAAATATTGAACATAAAATAATGGAGAATCGGTCACAATTGTGTTATACAAGTGAGACGTTGAGTAGTAGATGTACATGTGAGGAAGGTGGAGAGTTGGGGGTAACAAAGACCTGAATTGCATTTAAGACAAACCAAAGATGACAACTTGGATAGAGGTGTTAAAAAAGATATGAAGAAAATATGACTCTAAATAGGAGAGAATGGAGGAGGAAGATTTTGTGAATGATCACGTAAAATAGACTCTAGTTTTATAAAGTGTCAACCTCTCTTTTTGGGATTAAGGTTGGATTTTGTTGTTTTATACTCTTCGTACATGTTTGGAATTCGTCCTAGATGACTTTGCTTTAAAAATCCTCTTAAAAAACTTATTATTATATTGATGGCAAATTTGGGATGCGGATGCTAATGAAATGGATTGAACTATTGAGACGAGAAGGATTGGGAAGGTAACCCTTGTCAGAGCTACCCGTGAGGAGGTGAACACGCGAGTGGTGTCCTCAAATTCACAAGTTTCTACTCCTTGGACTAGATCAAAATTGGTTTTGGTTGTAGATTCTAAGGGGGTTTTTTTTAATGATATACACATGCATATAAAAGTGATGATAATTAAAAACCACTTATAGATTACATTATACAAAGCGACTAGCAAGTTCAGTATATTTAAGTGGTTCATAATTCGTTTGTGTTGATTAATGAAATATACATACATTGGAGTCAATAGGTGATTAAAATCTATTGTTCACATCACATTCATGCATGATCCAAACATACTATGAGTCTTAGATTAAGTATCAAATGTAATGTCCACAAAACTCTGAACTTTTTGCTTTCAAATTGAGCACTCCCGGTAAAATTTCCAAGAAAAATTCCATAATCTCGAGACAATTGTGCTTTTTGGTCAAAGTGACAAATTGAATGATAAACGATGGAACACAAGCTTTCCAAATAAAGTAAGGACTATAGTTATTGTCAAGTTCTTTCTGTCTGACCTACTAATTGCAAGTTAATAATCATCTTGTGATGACTGACAGGGATTCAATCATACTCTCAGCCAACTTTGGCAATTTTACAAGTGGAGCGCTATATACGGCCCCCGATATACTCAAACCGCCCCCTTTATTGACGATTTTTCCCTTTAAATCGTTTTTAATAAAATCGAACATCGTTCACATCTGGTAAAAAACGTAACAAAAATGAAACTCCACTAAATTTTCCGACTTTGACTCGTCGGCCTCCGCGGTGGCCGAAAAATCGTTCTTTAGTTGACGGAAACCGCACTTCGGGACGCCGGAATTCACCGAAAATTATGGATGGGCCGTTGTCGACAACGTCGCAGGTAAAAATCTTAGTTCGAGATCGGGAAAGGGTAATAATGACCTAGCCGGTGGGCTAACCGTCTAAAAAAAACGACCAGCCCAAGGGCGAGCCGTCTAAAAAAAGGCACCCCCTAGGGCTAGCAGTTTTTTTAGACGGCTTGCCCTTGGGCTGAATTTATTTTTTTTAAAAAAATTATTTTATTTTTATAGGTTCCGACAGAAGATTTTGGCGGTAATGGTATTAATTATTACCCTCATTTTACGACTGCGGAAATATTTCCAATGAAAGATATGACTTCTGCATGGGCTAAATCAGTTGCTATAAAACACATATTTCAATTGGTTCATTCGTCGTACAAAAGAGGAAATTTGTACATGAGATGCAATCGAGGAGAGAGAAATAGAGGAGCGAATAGAGATTTAGAGAATGCTGAACGACCGGGGACTAAATCTCAAGCTTGTGGTTGTAAGTTTCTAATTAAGATTTCATGTTCTGTAGAGGAGTGGTTGATAGTATTGGATCCCGAGGATAACGGTAAGCACAATCACGAAATGATTAAGTATTCGGAGGGAAATCGGCAAATAAGTGGTCTTAGCCCCGAAGCGAAGAAGTTGGTGCGAGATATATATGTGGCTCAAGTAAAGCCCAAGGTTATTTTGGCTGCGGTGAACTCCTAATTTCCCGATGATCATCCCAATGCACGACATATCTACAATTTCAAAGATAGGATGAGACGGGAGGAGGCTGGCGGACGGGATTTTATTAGTCAGTTCCTTCATCTTGCTACTGATAGCAAGTACGTGAAATTTTTACGCTTTGATCCTGAAACCAATGTTGTCACCCATGCGTTTATGACGCATCCTGTTTCTTCGAACTTGTTACGTACGTATCCATGGGTTTTGGGCATGGACTCCACTTACAAGACAAACATGTACAAGATGCCCTTGTTTGAGATATGCGGTGTCACTCCATGCAACAAGAATTTCCTGATTGCATATGCATTCCTATCTGATGAGACTATAGGTAGCTACATATGGGTGTTAGATAAGTTAAAGATGTTGTATGGCAATGACTTGTCTCCATCGACAATTGTCACTGGTCGGGAATTAGGGCTGATGGATGCTATTCATGAGGCTTTTCCCGGAACTGCAAACTTACTATGTACATGGCACATCAACATGGATGTGGAGAATAGGGTTGGTAAAATTTACAAAGATAAGAAGGTCGGGGAGAGATTCAAGCAAAGAAGATGGAGGAGTATCATGGAAGTGAAGTCTCAAGAAGATGATGACCATGACATAAGAGTTCTTCATGGGTCGTGGGGAACTGCATTTCCTGCTGTTATAACGTATTTGGAGGGTACATGGCTCGTTCACGCCGACAAGTTCGTGAAGCGGGGGACAAATGAGAAATTTCATTTTGGGAATACAACTAACTGTCGGGTTAAGAGTGCTCATTCTATGCTGAAGAGTTGGTTGTTATACTCTAACGGGTCGTTTGATACTGTTTGGCGTAAAATTAACACAGCCATTGATGCACAGCTAATAGAGATTCGACTTGCCCTAGGGGTGGCCGGAAATTTTAGACGGTCGGCCCTAGGGTTGGCCGGAATTTTTAGACGGCTTCCCCTAGGGTTTGTCGGAATTTTTAGACGGCTTCCCCGCCGGCAAATTCAAAAAAAAAACATACCCTTAAACGCGGTGGTCTTTCTCCCTCTACGGTGGATGCAATATCTTTTCCGGGGCAATGACTCATTTCCGGCCACAATTTTTGACGGCGCGGAGGCTTCCGGCGGGTGGGGGATCCGGCAGGTGGCGGCGGGTGAGGGTATCCGACAGGTGGCGGGGGAGGAGACTTAGAGAGGGATAGAGAGAGTTAGGGAGAGAAAAAGAGAATGAAGGAGGTGGGAAGGCAAAGGGTAAAAGTGGAAATATAAGGGGCGGTTTGAGCGTATTAGGGGCGGCATTTAACAACTCCCTTTTACAAACATCGCTCTGCACGACAAAGTACGTAAACATGAATAACGCGCAGGAACATTTTACAATAACTGCATGATTGTTTGCATGACAAATGATATGAACATGATTAACACACTTCTAATTACATAATCGATATAATTTCGATTTCTTTGAAAAAAATTATTATCATGTACAATAAACAAGTTATCACTTAAGCATTTCTATAACCATTCGTCCATTCCTCATTATGAACATGCCATGTATTTTGTACTTTTTAAATACGTAATGTATTCTATATGTTATATATCTTATACATTGATACTTAATTTACTTTATACATTAAAGTCATATACCTCGGACATACCAAGATTGATATGTGTTATACAGTCTATGTACTGTTAGAAAAAAAAATATATAATAGATTAATGTGACATACCATATACATAAATGTCATATATCTTATAAATTGTACTGACATGTATGTGATACCATTTTAATCATTATAGATTATGTAATTTATAATATATTATTACCCGCCTTTGTAAAATATGAAATACCATATAAATAAATGCTACGCAACGTAGTTTGCCTTATACCTTATAGATTCAAATGTTGTTTAAGTGTACCTTAAAGAACATAATCAAAATATTTAGAGAACTTCGACCTTTATAAACCTAAGTTTTTTTTTTTTTTAATGTATTTTGCAAAAGTAATCGAAAGAGACGATAGCATAATATTTACGAGATTAAATCTCACAAGACCATAATAAAAACGAAAAGAGAGCAAGTACTAGTGAAATTTTTAGAAGACCAATTAAATAGAGAGCAAAAACCCTACAACTGTAGAACACCAAAATCTCAGAAAATGGAGGAAGAAGTGAGCAGTGATGCCGAAACAAGCGAGAATTCAAGCTCAGACGAGCCCATAACCCAAGAAAACGAAGCGACAGAGTATGAGAAACAGAGGAAACTGAGGATTGAGCAGAATAAGGCAAGAATGGAATCAATGGGTTTGCGCAAAATCGCGGATTCGTTGATGAGTTTTTCTCAGAAAAAGGGAAAGACAATCAAATCCAAAAAGGGTGTCAAAAATGGGAATGATGATGATGAATATGAGCCTAATGATGATGAGGACGACGCAAAATATGGTAGTTGTAGTAGTGATTCGAGTGATGAATATGAGGAAGAGGATAAGAGGAAGAATAAGAAGAAACAGAAGGCAAAGGTTTAGTATTTTTTATGATTCTTTCTTGGATTAATTTTAAAGTTGTGTTTCTTGGTTGTAATTTGTGGTATAGAATATGGATATTTGCTGTAGTTTGTTTGTTTGTTTTTTTTTCCAATTATTATTGCTAAGCTGATTATGTTAGAATGGATGTATCATGCAATTTGTTTGAGTGAATTAATGGGGTTATCATTTTAGTATGTCTGTTGGGAAGTTTATGTTTTGACAATAAGTTTGTATCTTTAGCAATTATCATGTATGTGTAGATATGCTTGATGTTATCAGTGTTGATGGTTCATGTTGTGGATCGGATGATATGCGTTAATTAGTCTGAAAGCGAGCTTTAATGTATTCGTCTGAAAGCGAGCGTTAATGTATTCGGACAATCATTTTGTATCATGTTGTATTTTAAATGAAAGTGAAATGTGTGCAGAATAAATTTTATCTATAGTGGACCGAAAGAAGGCACTATAGGTATTTATGGGAAACTCTACAGGTTACTACATTGTTCTTTATAGAGTTCTTGTATTGCTCTTTACCGGTGATTAAGAATATGATGGTTTGTTCGAGGATCGATTTTGGTCTCTCAGATTATGTAGATAACATGGAAACATAAAGTTTTAACTCCCTATGTGTGCTCAAAGAGGTTGGTATACCGTACACGTCCGTGCCTGGGCAGTAGTAATTCCTTTTTTTTTTTTGGTGTGCAGGGGGGGGGGGGGGAATGGAGATGGATATAGCACTGTAGAGTACTTCATGCGATGGTAGACTAGTATTGCACTTTACCTGGGATTATTGGTATGGATGGCTCTAACTAGCAGTGTGTTGAAGACGATGGCAACAATAGGTGGTTAAGTATAGGTTCTCAGTTGCCACATTGCCCAAGGGTTCTATATATGTTTTATGTGACATGTAGTCAAGTATATCCCACACTGCACACCAGGAGAAAATATGCTACATTCTAATGCTCTGATTCTCATCCTTTGGAGACTTCCCGCCCTCCTGTCACTCAAGTTCCATGTCTCCAAACTCAGGCTTCCACAGTTGTCATTGGCCCTGTCCAATCGAATGTCCCTTGTATTATGATTACGGGCAGTTTTCTTTTTGGTGTCCTCTCAAGGTCCCATTCACTTGGAATCCCTATAATGTCAAATTGTCAACTGTTGCATGCCCTTACATGGGCAATTATTCTGGAATGTGTTAGTTTTGATGCATGTCTGCTTGTGCTTTCTCGGCCCCTATGCCTTCTGCAGGTTGCCTCATGGTTGAGATTTCATCGAGGATGAAGTGGTTTCTTGACCCCTGGAGATGAGTGGAAGATAGTTGATGTAGTGAATTTTATGAACTGTTGGAACTATAAGGATTTTATGACCCCCCCCCCCCCCCCCCTCCCAATGCGGAAAATAAGATGGTGGCTTTGTGTTTATCGTTATTTTCATGAATGATGTCTTAGTTTCCCAAATGATTGTAATAAATAAACCAACTTGGGAAAAACCGAAAGCAATTATGAAGAATAGTGGAACGCTCACTAATTAGACCTCAGTCACCGAGATAATGAGCTTTTTAGCTTGCTTCTTGCATGATTCAGTTCTATGCTATTAAAGAAGCGTATGGTCCCTGGGTTCAATAATCAAAGGATTACAGTAAATGAAAGTTTGCTACTATCAAGTATACAATAAAATGTTCCTGACATTGCCCTATGATTTCCCTATGCTAGGTACGGAACAGAAAACTGAGGTCTGATAAGGAAAAATCATTGCAGAAGCACCGTGACATAGCAGATGTTATGGATGAAGATGAAGCTTTGAAGCAGGTTACTTTATGGTCGGAGCATTGACCACCTGTTTTGTGGTAGTTTTTTTTTTTTTTCACATATCTCTGTAAAATAAGTAAATAAACCTATTGGGACGCAAAAACTGAACTAGAATGAAGGATTTTTGAGTTGTTTTGGGTAAGATGTGTATTCTGTTAAATAGGAATGATTATACATTGACTATTTGGGGACTTATGTTCAGCTGCTGAGTGAACTCAAAAGGGATATGGGTTACTTCGGATGAAATGTGAAATGATTATTACTCTTGAGCACTAAGCCGTAGCCTTATTCTTGTATCTTCAGGCTATAGCTCTTTCTTTAAAAGATATTGGAGAAACCTCTGACCTGCAGCATGGGTCTCAGAGCCTAACCGAGCAAGCTACGAGTGCTAGTGAGAAGAGGAGGAAGAGAAGAATGGTAAGCTTTCTGTGTTGTAGATCACAAGTATAGTTTTTGTTTTGTACACTAATTTTCTTTAGTTTTCTATTATTGGCACTTTGGCAGTTCAAGAATCGTGTGCAAATGACTGAGGATGACCTGGTTATAAACTTCTGTCAGTTGGATGGTAATTTCTTACTAGTAATTATTATTTGTACCTTCAAGCAAATTCTATTTTCTGTCCTCGTTGAACATACTTTTTAAGTACCTTTTTGCTGTGAGGGGTAAAATGTTTTGCTGTTTCATGGTCAAGCAACTGACAATTTTTGAGATGATAGAAGACTGGCCTCCAATAACATGACTGATGCATTCTGCTTACTCTATGCAAATGCTCAATACCAGCTTTGCTGCTGCATTTTGAAGTTAAAAGCCATTTCCATTTGGACAACCTCATACTGATTCTACCTTCATGTATGGGTTGCAGAGGTTGGCAAGGGAAGCATAACGCTAAGAGACTTGCAACGGATGGCTTCTTCTCACGATTTTAATTGGACTGACAAGGAGTTGGCTGATATGATTCGGTGTTTTGACAGTGATAGGGATGGAAAGGTAAGCTATACTCATGTTCACAACTTCCATTTCCATATATTTTCTGAATCTACCAGTTGTATATTGAACATCAGCAGTGATTGCATCATTGGCATGGAGTTTATAACTATCATTGAAACGTGTCTGTACATGGAATCGTTTTTGCTTTTTGCTCTGTGCCCTGTAACACTTATCTCCTCATTTCAGCTATCTCTGGATGATTTCCGGGACATTATTCTGCGGTGCAATATGTTACAAGCGACAGAAAATCCATAATGGTTATGCAAGGATATCCAGTCTTCTCAAGATTATTAGGTACTCTGTAATGCATAATTTTTCATATGCAATTTACTCGCCTATTGATTGAGGCAGATTAGTTCCGGTGTCTGGACAATGAGAAAGAAGTGTTTGATTGAATTTTGAAATGGTACTTGTTTTTGGAGGAGATGCATGTTTGGTAGTTTTTGTGGCAAACAATGTAGCAATCGCAAAGAAATGCACAAAGCTTGATGACAAAACTTATCGTCAAAATATTTTTTTTGTAATTGTACAACTTGAAGTGTGATACAAATACAAAATCTATTGAAAGGACGTCATCTAATACCGATCAGTTGCACTTATCAGACGAATCAATGCAAAAAATTCTGATCAAGCTACTTTCTTCTTAAGAGTAATAAATAAAAAAACTGCTTGAAATTCTTACAGTTTATATTTTCTTGAGGAGGTATCCCACTATGATGCCAATTAACCCAGTAATGGTAACGTAAATGAATGGGATTGCAGCACGCTCTTCACTTATCTCACGCCTCAAGAGCTCCTGCAACATCAATTTTTCAGTGGGGGTGAGTACTGTGAGGTCTGTGACATAGTGTATGCTAATAATCAAAAAGAAAATGTGCGAATGTCCACTATTTTTTGCATTGAAACTCATCTGCTTGATGCTTTACAGTTAAAACACCAATAATAAGCTTATCTGAAACTATGTTTTATTATGTCAATATTTGCTAATAATTAGAATGACATCCGTACCCTCCGAAATGGTCTACTATTACTCACTACTATGGATTCACACTTGCTGTTGAGAAGCCATAAGGATCTTAAGAATATTAAGAATCAGAACCATACCATTTCTTGATGAAGCTTGCTACTTTGTTGAATAGCAGAATTTTTCTCTTCCATCAACTTAGAAATAGTAGCATTCACCTGAAATATTAAAATTATCAATACAAGAAGACAGTGACCATCATATAATAATACGATGTTTAAACATTAAACATTAAGAGAAAGAGTCAATGCTGTTCTAAATTACTAAGAAAAAGTAATGTTGTAAATTTGGCTGGTGTTTATACTTCATGCATTCATGGTTTAGCCTAATACAAACCTACCAGCTACCATAGTCAAAGAATTCACACGTGCAGTGACATGATATACACTTTGGGTTATTTCTCACATGAGCCCAAGATATGCAAATTATATCAAAAGTTAAAACGGAAATTGTCCAGCAAATTAATTTTTTCAACGCAAGATTGATCATTGTCAAATCACAAGCTTTGGATAATAAACAACATTGATGATCAGATAATTTGCGAGCATAACCCGTTTAAACTTTTAATTATGGAAAATCACCTGACTTAAATCATCTTCTGGCTCAACATAGGTTCTTGCAGCCTGCAAATATGCGAGCCAAAGCTTATTTTGAGCTAGTAAAGGTGAAGAATTTCAGTAAAAAACAGCTCGTGAAAGCCTAAAGACATAGTTATGGATAAACTCACAGCTGAAGAAGTATCCATGTTCCCATTGTCTGACACAGAACCTTCATCTAATCCTTCTTGTACAGCTGATGGAGGTTGTGGTGGTGGAATGTAAGCAACTTTAAGTTTCCACTCGTCAACAAGATTCCCAGATTCCTTGGAAAACTACAAAAGGAACACAATAAAATTTCTATTTCAATTTGTCATCAGAAAACAGACTAGAAGAACTCAGAAGAATTCTTGAGCAAAATTTCCAGCCACCTTGTTAGGCTGTTTGATGAGGCAAACACAGATTAAGTACTAGTACTCTAGTCTAGTATACAGCACTAGTACTCTAGTATAGTATACAGCAAAGACTTGAATGCCAGAAAACAGGCTAGAAGAACACAGAAGAATCCTAGAGTAAAATTTCCATCCACCTATTTAGGCTGTTTGATGAGGCAAAGACAGATTAAGCACTGGTACTCAAATCTAATATACAGCGAAGAATGGCATGCCGAATCAATTCGCAATTCAATTAGTGCAGTGTTTCCTTTGCTAATCGTACTTTTCCGGAACACTGAACTCTTGATATGTGACATGAACTTTTAACAAGAGAGGATGAAAACGTTGACACTAATTGAAAACCAAATTTTTACAAATGACATGCAAAGCATATACTTTTAATGCTAAGTTTTGGTGCCAAAAGACAATTATTAATCAGAAGTTACAAGGCGTCATGAAAAATAGACATAGGCTAAGGGGGTTACCATATCAGAAGTGATATCCTTGATGGTAATTTCAGGGCTGGTAACCACACTCTGAAGTAGAAATTTGTCTTCGCATTGCATGTCAGCAGGTAATTCTTTTTGTGCTTGCATTGTCACTACAGTCAATCCCCAAAGCCAACAAACACCAAATCAACAATAAAGACAACCACAATCCCTTCGTTTGCCTGAAACCCTAGTTATGAATATGACATATCAAACTCACAAACATAACTAAAACAAAAAAAAAAAAAATGTAACAACATTTCCAAATGAGCAAGTAATTCAAAAATTTTGACTCTAACCCACAAGAATTAAGCTGAAATCATAAACTAAAAATCAAGAAAGATGCAAAAGAGAACCTAAGAGATCATGGGTAGAAAGTGGCGAGACAATCCCAGCGTTAGGCCGTACAGAATACTGTTTCGGATTTGTTGTCTTCACCTGTCATTTCCCAAAATAAACACCATTTTTAAACCCAGAATTAAAACTGAATTCTGAAACACTAAGTACAGAATATTTATTAAATTAGAAAATGAAAAGAGTACCTTAAAAGCTACATAGTTGTCAGTATGATTGGTCAGTTTCATGGTACAAGCGATCGGCTTGTTCAACTCAACTGCGTGTAATTGTAATTATCAAATAATATGAACTTAACTCCAAAACAATCAAGATTAAAAACAAACAATTAAAGACTTTACTAGCAGAAATTGAGAAAGAAGCAGAAGGGGTATTGAAAAATACAGGGGAATTGAAGTTCTTGAGGTTGGACAGTGAGGAATTCTCCTGGATACATTGTTAGAGAAACACCCATAATAAACAGTGAAAGATCTAAGAAAGAGCGGTGAACTTTGAAGAGTTGTTGATGGTTTTAGGGGTCGGACACCTTGGAGTTGGGAACTTAGGATTGCAAGTGAGTATATGTACAGGGAGGAGAGAGAATGAGGACAGAGGAAACGTGGAACAGTATCAAGAATGTCGACTGTGTGCTACTCTATCTCGTCTGTCCACAGATGTGGGCCCCAATTTCTAGGGAGGGGAGATATGTTTTTTGCTTTTCTACATTCAATTTACACCTGGTGGACCGTGGACGTGCTGCTATTATTTGCATTGACTGTTTATGTGTTGCACTCAATTGACTTATATTTAGCTGTGGTCTGTAGAAGACTAAATCATGTAGTGCTGCTAGGCGCACTAAGTTCGGTTGAAGCTCGTTTATTTATTTAGTATTTTGAAACTCTAGACTCATGGGTTGAGAGAAGAGTAGGGTGTAAATTCATAATTGAATTTTGGATGGACATGTGGTGAACCACCATATGTCTTACTCGATTAAGCTCAAAACAATTTTCATTAGTCAATTACCAAACATGAATATTTTATCTTTAATGCATTTTGTCATTATTTTAATTTTCATTCTTTTGCCGTTCTCTGAACATCAACCCCGAGCATGTCTCGTCTCCGATTAACGTTAAATTCACACTTGGATTCATATATTATGATTAAAAAAAACTTTTGACACTAAAACAGACCTAAACAAAATGGACGGTTCAATTATGGTAGAAACTACCGTAGCAAACATGTTCCAGAATCGATAACTGAAAGGAACCTTGCCCTAGGGGCCTTCCATTGATTGGGTCCTTTGTAGAAGGAGCCATAAGGAGGAACAGTGTTTCACTGAGATTGAAGAAACAATCTAGCCCAACAAGGTACAGTAAACTGGCAATGCTCGGCCCAAGAAATATGGATAATATGGGTGACCACAAAGTCGGAAATATGCCAGTTACGAGAAAGGAAAGCAGGACCCAGAATCCACATTGGCCATTTCAGAAACCCTGCCCCCTGTGATGGTTTGCTGGTTGCTTGAGCCAATTTTTCAGAATCAGCAGTTGGTGCTGCTGCAGTGCCCTCAAACTTAAGGGTGTCAAATAAGTTGGGAATTTCTTCTGCAAATTCTGGTTCAGCCTCAACTGTGGGTGCATATGTAAGCGGAATGGGTTCCCATAGTGTCAACTTTGAGCAGCTAACTGCTGAAAGGCGTTTTACATGGAGTTTTGGAAGAGTAAATCCAACGTAATAATTGGGAATCCAGCAAGAGTAGTGTTGGGTACTGGAGTTCTAATCAGTGATGACATGACTCCTGCAAGCACCTATGTACAGAACTCGCAAAGTGCTATCCCTTACCTGCAACAGATAACAAAAACTGTGTCAACTATAGTGATTGAGGATACATCAGTGGCTAACAGAACAAGTTTGGGGGAGGGAGGGAGGACAAAAAGAGATCCATATGTAAGTACATATTTATAGTATTCGATTTCCAATCTCAGTTGCAGCATTAAGGTTAACAATAACTTTTCTTAGATGACCAACAACCCAACACCATATAGAATGGTTCAAGACAACAACAATACTCTGACGCAGCTGCTGCCCAGGTTTGAGTTGAGAAAGATAGATAGAAATTTCAAAACTCAACTTATAAGATTGCCATAGGCCCCTCATTCAACGTCTATGCATTCCCATTTCCAATTAAAATACCCCTCCAAATTCTTACAAGAAGTAACTGGGAACCGCCCATTTTACCACGCAATTATCGCATCTCACCTTAAAAAAAATTGGTACTTGACTTAATAGTAGCTATATATAGTACATTGCATAGTTGTCAGCTGTCGAATTCGTATGCATCGAGACACATTTATAAGGTGACGACTTGATATAGAATACTGAGGCTGGGAGCTTCATTCCAATATAATCAAACGATTTATTCAGATCAAAAGAAAAGAGAATGAAGAAAAGATCTGCACAAATCTGAACCTTGTTCATCTCTCTATCATAAATTATTTTCAAAATTATCTCCCAATCAGTAACGATGCATCCGCTAAGACGGAAGAAGATTGAAAGCAGCATACATCTTGTAGCAAATATCCACGATGAACTCTAAGTTTAACCAACATGAGCTCTTGATCAGTTTCACACTCTCACAGAATTAAACTTTGATTTCAGACCTTGTAAAGGTTTTATCACATGTTAGTATCCCACGTTTGATTAATTAAAAGATAACCAAGTAAGATATTAATCCTCTCATTGTCATATGATTTTACATTGAAATCCTTTTGAATCTTGTGAGATAAAATGTCTCCTCCTGATGAATTAGACTGTAGAAAATGTACTTTTTTTCTATAAACAAGAACAGGAGAACTCAACTTTAGGCATGATTATCAAGCTAGTCTTCATTAACGTTGATGCTTTACAAATTACCAAGCAAATTGAAATCGTAGGCGAGGATTTATCTATATTGTGAGCGTCTAGAGAATTACTAAACTAAATCTAAGTTCTAATTCAACAATCAACATATTAAGTTTCAATTAATAAACTCGAAACTCATAAAAGACAACCAGAATGGAGGATTTACAATCATTGATAGTAAAAAATAACGAATTACAGCACAATCTAATAACATTAAAAATTTCATCAAATAAATATCATTCCATCAATTTTTCACGATATCCCAAATCATATACTCCAAGGTTATAAAACTATTTTGATAATGCATTGAATCATGGTAGTACTTGATCAACAAAGAAATATTTTACTAGAGAAGTTGTACACATGAATATTATTGGATGGATTGTATCAGCTCAGATTCAGACAAGCTAAGAGGAGGCAAAGAGAAATTACTAAAAGCAGAGCTTCCTTTCCTAATCTGTTGCATGGTTAACAAAGCAGCCACAGTATTTCTAAATATGGCCTCACCCATAATAACCATTTCATAATTACACTTGTTCTGTCTCACATTATCTTCCACTCGACCTTCATGATCGACCCCAGCAGGAAACACCTCGTCTATTGTAGTCTCCAACTCCTTGATTAGCTTAGATATGAGGTCCGTCGTGAAGAATGGTTGCTCAAGCACCTTCTGTATGAAAGGCAATCGCAACAAACTGCCTGTTCTTTTGTCATACTTCTTTAGGATCTTGGCTAACCCTTTGTAACCAACAAAAGGCAAACATATATCACAATGTTTACTTTTATGTGCGTATTATATGCAGTAGTATTATTGTATTAGGATCTGATTCTTGGATAATTAACATACTAATTAAGTATAGATATTCTCTTTGTATGTGGCAAAGGAATGATGTCAAGACTCGAGAGAATATACCAGTGTAGTTGATGTTGCTGTAGTTGATTAGAAGCACCATTTCACCATGAAAATTGACCATCTCTTTTCTAATCATTCCAATTTCTTCTTTGTAACACGATTCAAGAGGATGACGTCCATTCGGCCCCCATGTATTTTGAGCTCTGTGAATCCTCTGTTGTAATTCCTGCATTATAAAAACCATAACTCTGCAGGAATGAATTACTTCATGCAAGAGTACTAATAAATTAGGTGCATGGTGACTTGGTAAGATAGGCTTAAGGGGCCTTGCGATATCCTTCATTTACAAATATATTCCATGATTTTAATATACCAACATATATAGATAACAGTCGATGTACAAGGGGTTTGAGGATTATACAAATCTCTTACAAATGTATGGTGCGGTTTATTAATGCTCTAATTAGATTGAGAAACATTTCAAGATATAAATCAAATGATTGAGATGTAGCCGGCTATGAAAGGGGAAACGAAGATTAAAATACGGATTATTAAACTTAGAGAGCAATGTGCATGTATGCTTAAATCAGATAGCCATTAACCTTTCCCAAAAGTCATAATACGGACTGTTATTATAAACTATAGTTTTTATATTATGGTTAAACATGTTCCAAGAGGCAACTAAGCTTATTGAATGGCAAAAGGTACCGAAGTGGTGAAGTGTAGAAAATTTTGATTTGAGGATATTATATTTAATTACTTTGGATCCTTATTAATTCACCTATTACAATAGTTGATAACACAATTAAGACAAAAATTGGTTAAAAACTATATCTAAATATGCACTTATAGGAATGTATCAGACTAGAATAGCTTGGTAGAATATGAAGTATTGGTTATACACTTGCAGCCATTACTCCGTATAATATATGACCCGAGCAATTTGAGTAGTTATTTGGGCCTCCAAGAAATTAGTGGGGTTAAATGACCCTTTGCTCATAGCTTGTTATTAGCTCAATCCCCGGCTCCATAGGGTATCATTTAGTTGAAGTAGTAATCTCTAAATACACATAGTTAAACAAGTTGTATTATTAAGATACCCGTTGGAAACATTCATACAAAATATTTTGTAACTAAGTAATAAAGTGTGTTGCTCTTTTAATAAATTAACCCCGCTCGATTTTATACATATATAAGTATTTTGATAAGCATTCAAGCTAGTGCCAGACCGGCACAGCATATTCTTCTGGCAATTACTTCTATCTGGGAATTGGCATATTCTTGGAGTATTCTGACCCTTTTGTGACCAGAAAATAAACTCATACATAAAGTAATTTTTCAGGTTATTACTTCTCACTTTGAAGGAGATACATGGGAGCATCACAATCATATTACACAACACAATTCCTAATATATATCTGGTAGAAATATATCATAAATTTATTTTCGTAAGTTCATTTTTATATTTTTTGTATTTCTATATCTAATATAACAATACCAATATCTGGTATAATAATAATAATTATATATGATATAATAATATTTATATCTGAAATCTCAATATCCTAATATAATTTATATTAGGTATAAATTAAAAACGCCTCTATTACACAACCATTTAATTCAGGATGTATTATTTATTTGTGATATTTGCTTTGCACTGTGGGTTGTAAGCTAATAACATAATGTTCATTAGAAATTGAAACATGCCACTTAGAGCTTTGGAATTTAGAAAAAGCATGGCAGACAAAAGTGTAAAACATATAGGAAGAAAATATTTTCTGCTGAATCTACTCAAATGCTCCAGTCGTAGTTGGGATATGAATCATTAATAACTGTCTTAAATTTCATGCAAAATGTAAGAAAGTTGGCTAGTTAAGTAATATTTTTGTGGTGCGAAAATTAGTACTACACTCTCGTGACATTTTTGTTGATAAACTACTCATAAACCCCACCACAAAAAAATTAAGCCCAAATACTCTGGAACATAAGAGTACCGCCTAATGCTAACTAGCTCCACTTCTTGGATCTCATATTTCATATGTGCTTACATCTCCATGTAATTTTTGTATCCCATTCACTTCTATAAAGTTATTGATACATCATTTCTTAATATTATTATTATTATTATTTTTGGTAAGGGATATGATACATCATATTATTCATGTATAGTAATCTTGACAAGTCCTTTAATATACCAAGACGTATATGAATGGTATTCTTAAGGGAAATCCTATTCTAAAAACATACTCCTCCTATCCTATCATAGTCCTACATATCCGATCCCAACCCTATCACAACTGAAAATTAAAATATAAAGAAGTAAAAAGATTACTAAAAAAAAAAATGTATGTGCGTGCATACTGCATAGTAGTATAGTACATACCTTATGCCTAATAATAAAATCTTCTTCCTTCTCCATGAAAAAAGAGTTGAACTTATCAATCTCAATATTTAAGAGGATGACAAATTGAGACTCAGGCTTGCCATACTCCGGAATCAGGTCACCGGGCGGTGTCGACGAGATCAGACGTACAAGCTTCTTCAGCTCCTTGTATGACAAAAACTTGTCCCTCCACTCCGGCAATGTCTCTAGAATTTGTTGGTTCAACCTCTTCCCAAACTTCATAGTTATCAATTCAATGAACTTTCATTACAATTCCACGAGGATTAGATTCCTTGGATGAGATAGCAAGTGTAATAATGGGAAAGAGATGAAGCATAAATAGTGAGAAAAAAGGGGTGGAAGTCGTAACACACAAAGAATATTAAAGAGCATATGCTTAAGGTGTAATGAAGTGAGACTAAGGTTAAGTATACAAGTACGATAAAGTCATAAAAAGGACAGTAAAAAAAAAAAAGATCCGTTAGGTATGGTAGCAAAGAGGAATTTTCCGGCATATTCTGTTGGGGTAAGTAGTACTATTGAATGACATTATTATTTTTACTGTTGTCTAAAATCTCTAATGTATGAAGTGGGTCAACTGTCAACAAGGAATGGAAGTGACTTTGCTAGCAAATGGGCATGCCATGCCATGCATGTGAGGAGAGGATTTTAAGAGATTTTTGGGCATACGTAGCATCTAATTGGGATATTTGAAATTTCCATCTTTAGTTTAAGACCACTATCATGGGTATGTACCTTTAGGGACCAAATAAATCCGTGTTTGGTACTCACAAGTTTCATTTTTTTTGTTAATAGCAATAGACCAATAGTTTGAGTGGCATTGGGTATCTATACTTGTTGTATGATTTTATTTTTAATATACTATTATCGATATATCGTATCTACTTTTCTTGAATATATATAGTATAAAAATTAAAACCAAATGTTGAAATTTGAGCATGGGATTTCTTTTGTAATATAAAATGTTGCTTCCTCCTTTTCAATAAAATTTCAACTATTTTTGAAATTTTACAAGTAATTGATGCGATTTAAAAGGGTAAGTATTGATAATTTTCTTTTTACATTTAAAAGAATTTAGTTATTATGGAGTACTCCGTATCAATTTCACTTTTTAAAATAAAATATTATAATTTAATTATAGAAAATACTGACTAAAACTAGAGATGACAATTCAATTCAAATCCGAACAGTGTCCAATATGATACGAAGGAAAAAAATCCGATCCAAACCCGTGTAATAAAACTCCGACTCAAATATGATCCAAGTTCGAACCGAAAGGCTAGTACTAAGGCAAGTATTAACAAAAATAAAAAAAGGCACAAATATAATAACCCAAAACCACACATTCATATATCAATATAATAGACATTTTAATACTATTATATTAATGTATGAACATGTGGTAAAATGGCCCTATCGGGGTCTTGAAATGTATGATGACCCATGGTAGTATGCGTTCAAAAGACCAAAGCTTGTTTCTTAGATGTTAGGCCAAACAAGATCAAACTCTTACACTAATAGTATTATATTTATGTTGTATAATTATTTAAATTTGCTTTATATAATATAAATAAACTATAGTATTAGTAATGAAATTAACAAAAAAAATAGGTAAGAAAAGAGTAAAATATAAAATGGACTAAATTTCGGATTATTATAGAGTGACGGATCGGATCATGATGGAAGTTCGAAGAATCGAATCGGATTCGGAGGCCCAAAATTCTTAATTGAGTCCGCAAATTAGTAACCTAAATTATGGTCTTTAAACTTGTCAAATTGAATTTGGATTTTGTTAAACCTGCTTCGACTCTTATCTATTATCATTCCTAATTAAAAGTATCCCACCAAACCAATTACTTGGTGACCCTATATTTCACTCTCGTTTCTTTTCTATATTCTCACGTTCTCCTACCTCTTCCTTTCAATTCTTTCACACTGTCTTGTCCAGCTTATTCAACCACCAGTCCACCACCGTGGCTTCACAGCTCCAAACCACTTGCTGTACACTGGGCAGCCACCTGAGTACCCCGCCTCATCCGCCTGAACACCGCAGTCTCCACCTCCTCTTCTTCCCCTACTTCCTTTCGCCTCTCCTTCTCCTTCTCTCCATTCATCCTCTACTCCATTGCGCAACCGCTGCACAAGCCTCCGTACCGAACCACGGTTCCTCCTGGTCTCCCTCCATCCCTCGTTCCTTAGCATTTAGAAACTCCAAATGAAACTACGATAAAACCATCCGTCTTGTTTTAATTTGCTAGTGATAATGAAGAATCTGTGGATGGACGAGAAGCAAAGACAATTACAACACCAACAAAAAAAAAAAAAAAGGATAACGAAATGGCATCAAACATATATATGTTAGAATATCTCAATTTTTGATATTTACATTTAATATAATTCTCATTTTTTAGGTTTATGTCTCAAACATTATGTATAGAATAATATGAGACATGTCATTTATAGTACCAAATCATTTTGCTAATTAATAGGCGAAATATAAATAAAGATAAAGATCACTAGACAAACGATCGTTGAATAATGTGGCAATTGAAGCATGGACATATGAGCAAGTAGATAAATTAAACAAAAAATAAATCCAAACAAAATTGATTAATAAAGAAGTTCTCATCTAATGGAGTACTAAGTGATGATACATAAATTAGCTGAATGGCATGGGTATATGCTATTGGAGAAGACAAGATAATCCGCTGACAGCTGACAGCCGACACCATAACGATATCGTTACAAAGACGGGCATTAAGATTCGGAGCTCTCATTGACGGTACATTTGCTCCAAGGAATCTGCTTTGAATCTCCTGAGTTATTCGTTTATGCAATTTTTGAAATTGGCCTGGACAAGGTCATGCTTGATGCTTCGTGGAATTGAACAAATAATCCGAGTATATAACATGGTTTTGTGCTATTCTTTTGAGGGTCCCTGAGAATGAAAGCTCACTTTTTCTTTTATTTTTCTTCCCTTTACAAGTACCTCTAATAATTAAAGCTACAAGGTATAATACATTCTGGCTCCAAAGTTGTTTTGCTTCACAGGTATAAACACTAGACAAAACTCAAATGACGCGTACTACACAAAATGAGGTTGTTTGGTGGGTCATGCGATTGCGCAATTGAACTTGAATAAATGATTTTGGTTTAAAACAAGTAGAAATTGTAGTCCTACTACTCTACCATTGTACAAGTGTGCAAATGAAACAAGTTTATTCAAGTATTTGACTTGGTACTCCTACCTTGGAACAACACTCTTTCCCAGCTGTGATTCACCCTTGCTTCTGAGTTCTATTTTCTGGAAGGACGACTCTTACATAGTAACATCAACAAACAAAGAACTTGTATATCCAAAACAAACCTTTCTTTTTACATTTAACTTTGTAGGTTGTGTATGTAAACTTTCTAGTATGACCAACAAACAAAGAACTTGTATATCCAATACAAACGTAACTAGAAATCCATGAACGAAATTAAACAGTATATACAAGAATAATTTGTATTTTGTAATTTATAAACACTTAGCCATGAAAACAACATGATGACAGCCATAATAACCTCCTTCAATTCTTAAGGACTAAGATGGCGGCCACGAGCAAATCGATGCCTATTAACAAAGCGATTAACCAGTGCCAAAGCATTACTAGTCACCTGAGTAACATCCTTGACCTTTGCCCTAACCCTATGCCTTACAATATTCCCGTGACCACTATCTTCAAAAGCCGCGGCACAATTAATTTGATCTGTAAGAGCAGCACTAGCCCAAGTCTCTACGTTACTCATGTACCACAAAAATGCATCTACATCAACTTCGTCACTACATTTTTGCAGCTCCTTTAAAGATAGCCTAAGTTGGGCAACACTATCATTTATTTGGTCTATGCAATCCCCTATCGCTTGAGCCTCTTCCCAGTGGGATATTTTGAGCCTACCAGCCAACTGGGTTAAGTAGGATCTTGTAAATCTAGCCTCGGTCAAGCTAACCCTTAACGCGATCTGAGCTAGCTGTCGATGGCTAAGGTTGGTCGCGTTAACATATTTGGATAGGGATTTTTCACACACTTTAGGGTATTGGGTAGTGCTGCACGAGGCGATGACAAAGGCTCTAGTCCTAGAGCACCTGCGACAACTTGTTACACTACTTGCGAGTAGGAGGAGAGGGAGTGTGAGCAATATAAAGAGAATGGTGTATTTTGCCATTATGTTAGGATGTGATTTTTAGTTTGTGGAGAACTGGAGATTTTAGAGGTTTTTTGGGTGGTTTTGAGAGGTAATGGAAAGGTTAGAAGGTGTATATATAGAAGGGAGATATAGTCTTGACTGTAAATGTGCCAGCTTAGTTTAGGGTCAAATGTTGAATGTAATCCCATGTGCATTAATTAAGTGCTAGTTGAGCTTAACTTTAGTTCAAAGCACTATGAGACTTACGAGATGGATCTTTTTACTAATAGTTTATATAAATTTTGTAACCACGAAGGAGACCTAAAAAGATTTGTATTAGATCTCTCTAGTTCTATATGGTATATTAATTCATATATGGAAATTTTCGAATTAGATGCCTTGGAAAAATATATCAAAAGAAATAATATATATTTGTTTTGTCGTGCCCTAATCAAAAGAAATTAAGATGTTAAATCTAGGGTTTCTCAATAGTAACAATCATACTAATTTTATTATTTAAAAAGACTAAAAATTGGTTCAAAATTAGGAGAAATAATAATCTCTCTGAATATTCTAGTCTTGGTTAGCATTTGAGTTCCATATTTTTTTTTCTAAATATGAACTGAGAAGAGAGGATAAGTTCACTAGATTGCCATAGGAGCACAATTTTGATGTTAATTTTTTAACAATTGGTTTATAGTTTAATTATATATATCGGATAAAGTTATTAATAATATTTTAGAGATTATATAAACTAAACAAGTGACCATATAAATCAGATATAGATGCCTTACTTTAGAAAAAATTTGGGCCTCATCTTAACATATTTCACCTTCAAAAATTTCTCATAATCACTTCATAAACAAGCAAAGGTGTTACAGATATATCCACTATATCTTATAAACACTACCAAAACGTAGAACTGTTTTTTTAACCAAGACGACAAGTGGCAGAAATACAGAGCTGAATGTATATGGACAACATATAAAGTTAGGTTAAAAGATTTATATTGTTTACTTTGGAGATTTGCATTGTTTACTTTCGAAGTATAAGTATGTCATCAACAGCATGATTAAATAAGGAAAGTTTTTTGCGGAACAAACCAATTTTCCCAATACATTTTAAACAAAATTGAGTTCCTGGCTAGGTCTAAGATCTTGTAGTATTATAGAGGCTTCCACTTGGGATGTCAGGATGGTCAACCACAGCTCCCACCATTAGACCAAGCTATGCAATCGACAGACATTGGTATGCGATTCATTTAAAAAAGTTTCAAGTAACTTACTTCGAATACACATAGATGCAGGCAACATCAGTTGGAAGCAAGCATGTTCTTCAACTTGCACTCACAGATACTGATGACTGTGCACGTGGTTCTGCATGCATATAGGAGACGAGAGAATAGCCAATCAGATAAATATTACTCTAGGTACCCCATATTCTTCGGTGACTGTCTCCAAATCTGACACAACTTGCAGTTTTCTTAGGATGTTTTAGGTACCACTCGTTTAACATAAATTCAGTAATTTATCTCTTTTTCCATCCTCAAGGGAGTTTGATATTAACGAAGTGCCAAGAAAGAGGTCTTATGGTCATAGACTGATAGAGTTATTTGTCTAAGAACTAGGATTTGTGAGAAGAAAACAATTTGATAGAAATTTCTAAAAAAAGTAATTACTCCGTAGAAGGGGAATATAGCAAGTATAGTAACAGTATCTGCAGGGACAAAATCATGCTCCTAAACGGAAATCCATGTGCCTCACTTCGAATGTCATTGTCAATTCGCTAGTTTAAACTGTACATAGAAAGGTAGAATCAACCAGAGTTTACAGTAAGTACTAAAGCGACAATATTTTTGGATAGTAGCTTCAAGTGGTGAAAGTAGGTTCCAAATAGTAACCAAGCAAAAGAATTAAAAAAGAAAAACATGGAAGCCTAAATGTATAGTAAATTAAGTGTGTGTATCTAATTACATTATTTCCAATATCATAAGATATTAAAAATAAACCACCCTCTAAGCCTATGAGTGGTTCTTAGTCCAAAATAGATCGCTCTCTTGAACGAATTCAAGTTGGATTGGAAAATTCTAAATAGCGGTGTTCAAATGGGAGGAGCCCGTTAAGGGCCCTTGATCGGAGTCTAATACGTCGGTCTTTTAAAGGGTCGTATTTTATTAGATCTTTTATAAGTCAAGTCGGGTCAATAATGGATGGGTCTATAATTTTCAAGACTTTTAAACATTATTAGATAATGAATTATTTTCATATACTTACCGATAGTCCTCTACTAAAGATTAGAGATACATATAAACAATCACCCTTTATAGATAAAAAATATACTCTCTTTGACCCGACCCGTTTAGCATCTCCTTTGACCTGACCCGTTTTGCAAGTGACCTATCGCAGTCCTAACCCGGCCCAATGCACAAGTCTAATTATAAATGCCTTACAGAGTTTTTTTTTTTTTAAGTATTTATAATAACAGCCCAAACACACCCCACGTTGTGTAGGTCATATTTTTAGCTTACAAGAAGATGAATTTATAGAACACTGTTACTCTTTCCGGCCTTCCCTTCAAAAGTCAGGGGTGAGTGCAAATGTTGCAATAAAGAGGGGCAAATTAGTCATAGCATGAACGTAATTATTCAAACGTAAGTCAAAAGCTAAAGACACTCTAAGGAAAGGCAAACACCGAAATCATATGCTATAATTGAGGGCCATTAGCCATACGGTGCACACAAATGTTGCTCTTAAATTGCCTTGCGCATTAAGCGTTACAGTTACACGGTAAGATAGCATGAAGATGTTGATTCAACATAAAAATTGAGAACATCAAGGCCATGAGGGCTTGGGACGATTACACTATTCATACAACTACACATTGGAGTTGAACACTTTAACAAGGAGGCACTACAAACACAGCGGCCAGAAAATACAGATAGGCTTACCATACAGAGATTGACAACATTAAATTACAAAGTGAAATAGCACATAAGGATTGTAAATCATACCATCAAAGAGGAGACTCACTCAGCCACTTTCATGCCCGTCAAATAAACTTTGCTTTGAATTACTGTGCCACCAATCCAGAAGCCAGGCATAACCATCAAACCAGCCTTTGGTTTTTGTTCGCTTTCATCAAGTACTAGGTTTTTCACCACACTTTCCATGTACACTTCAGAATATTCTAATCCTTTGTTGACTTGAAACACCTTGACACTTGGATCGAAAGAATGTGCAAGTCTATGTAACAACCAGATTGATTTTGCCAGTTTTAAGAAGGCCTGGTAGAATGGGGTGCGAGGATGCCCACCCCCCATAACATAGTTCCGCTGATCCAAATTACCAAAGAAGGAGGCCTCCATTTTTGGATGGACCAATATTAAATACTTGCTCCTGCAGAACTTACCAAAAACCGAATCTGGGTTCTGACCCAGAGCATCTAGAGGGTCCATTTCTCTCAAAGCAAGGTACTGGTGAAAGAAACTCTCTCTGTTCACTGAAAGATCTTCAGGTTTCTCTGTAAAACTTTCCTGTTGAAATCCCAAGAACATTCTTTGGCATATGCAGGATTCAAAAGCGTATTTCTTGTGAGCTCTCTTTGCATAAACAACACTTGGTTCAATCGACTGAGCTGCAGCATCAAGGTCCCAGCCAGCCGCCTTCATCAGGTTGATCAACGGCTTTGAGAAGTCATGGATAGCTTTGTATACAGATTCTACAGTTGAAATAAATAGATCAGGAGTCAAATCCACAGGGAAGAATCCCTTTTGCTCTCCAGAAGTTTCTGATTCTCTTGTTGACAAGCCCCTGAGCTTCAGATTCTTTTCTAGTTTCTCTCGCTTTTGTGTTGCCTCTTCTATCTGATGTTGCAACTGATTTATCTCAGAATCTTTATTCTGAATTTCTAACTGAAACTTTTTCACCATGACCTCGTATGTTTTCAATAAACTTTGCTGCTCCTGAATCTCTGCTGCTAACCTGGAATCTTGAGGAGACACACAAACAGGTTTGGGATTATTTTCCCGGTAAAAGTGCTTGAGCTCCGATAGATTCTTCAGCTCTGCAATTACTTGCTTATCAGCAACTTGAATTTTATCAGGATCATAGGGAGTGTGAGCTGACTGGAGCTGAATATAAGCAGTCTTCAACGAGGAAATATTTGTAAAGATCCTTGAAATTAGAGCATCTATAGCTTCAACATTCTGATTCATAGCCTCCTCCATAGGTTGAGGGTGGACTTTCTGGCTGTTGCTCTCACGCAGTTGACTTTCCTTCACTTCAGTAGGTAGCATAGCTACTTCAAAGAGAAAAATTGTCAAACAAACACCACTCCCCAAAGCATTAACTGCTAATAGTAATCTGCACAATTCACACAGTGACAATTACATAGATAGACAAATTGGGTTCAACATAGTATTAGAGCTGACCAGAAAAATAATCACTAATGTCTCCCAGCTCTTACCCAATGAAACAAAACTCCCCCAGGACAAACATCCTTGCACAATCAGTCTCAGAACAAAACCGGCTTAAACCGATACATTAAACAGCGTTCGAGGCATGACCGAAATTGTCTAGACCAAAATAAACGTCACCTTTCCCATCTCTAGACAACTTTGACCCTCTAGAAACCAATGTCCTCTAAAATAGTTCTCTAAAATATGGACCAATGTATTGAAGTAAATTACTAGTAAGCTAGTCGCCAATGCTCAAACAAATTCAAGCTCAAAACCGCCGCTAATTCAAACTTATTTCAGGTATGTCAATTTCACAGTCCCAATAAGATGCTTGATGTGTTCTAGTAAGGCAATTGAGAAAAACCCACAAGATTGATCAGGAGATAAATCAGTAAGCAATGAAATTTCTTCAAATTTATAATCAAAATCATACTATATAAACTAATTACTTCACATTTCTCAACCCAATCAATTGGATCATTCAAATTTGGGGATTTTTTCATAGCAATCGATGACGAATAATTGAAAAATCTATTTGAAAAAATAAATCAATTGCTGGGCAAATTAGGTCACCAATGATTCTCGAAAATTGATGCATCTCGAATAATAATAAGAGAATTTGAGGATAAAACAATAAGGTGAGCATGAATTTGGATAGAAAAAAAATAATTCGCAAATTAGGGCACAAGTTTGATTGATTGATTGATTCGAGGAGAAGGGAGCTGACCTTGAGATGAACGGAAAGATAGCCGCAGAAGAGACAGAATTTGAGTTCACGGAAGAGGCGCCGATGTCACCGCCCAAGCTCAAGTGAAGCTTCTTTTGCCTAACCTAAACATTCTCTACATAACCCAACTTCTTTTAAAATATTTTTATCAAAATTTTTTAAAGAAAATAACACAGCACGGCCGTGCAACAACATCGATTATGAATTTATATGACGGAAAAAACTGCCTTTATTATGTGTGCCCATGGTTCAGGAAATATGCTTAATACCAAACTTATTGTATTCATAAACCCAGTTAGTAAGCTGAAATCTGTATTTGGGCTTGACCCAAATCTATTTAGATTCATGGTTTATTAATACCTATGATGATACTGCCAAAAATTCATGGTTTATTAATATCTATTCCAAAAATTTATCTTATGGTAAGTATTGTGTAAAACGCAAATGCAAAATTGTGTTCATAGGCGAGTGAACTTCTACTGCCAGCTTTTACCTCCTACCAAACTATGAATATTAAAAATATTTTAAAAGTTTATATTGATATGAATCCAACATAATGCCATTTAAAAATATTAATTCTTATAATATGATTAGAATTTATGATCAAAATTTTAATCTTAACTTCATAAATAGAAAAATAAAAGCCCGAATCCAAAGTCCTAATCCAAGACAAATTCATCAGTTTCAATTAGATTTTTGTATTCTCTCCCATGATCAACCAAATCAGCCCATTCGATGTTATGGGCATGGTTTAAATTGAATTTGAATAATATGGGAATTTGGTTGCTAATTTCATAAATTCTATCCGATTTGTGAATGAGTTAATGGTTGCTGACATATGCCAACTACACCGCCCAAGGCACCCATCACATCTTGCTTGCATGTTCATCGTGAGAAAAAGGATCGGTTCGCCTGGAAAACTTCATCCCGTAAACCTCATCACGGCTCGTGACATCCTTGGCAAGGTTGAAAAAGGGCACGGACCCTGAAGTGTTAGGGATGGGCCGTCTAGGCAGTTGTGGAGATTGCTCCACTCCCCCTTTGTTGATCGGGAGTTGGTGCGTTACCTGGGTATCGACTACGGCCGACAATCAACAATGGAGATACCTCATTACATCCTCAATGGAATTGTCAATTACATAGTACGGTGAAACAGGCAACATCCAACTTTCCATAAAGTAATTTAAAAAGCCATGCATGGCTACTCTGTTTATGATTGTTATGTACAAATAACATATCTCTCTATACAATCTGCAAGTGTCATTGGAGCACAAAACCACCAGTTATGTTCTTCATTGTTTACGACTATATTAAGCAGCCACGAAAGTACAATTATGCATCAGTCTCAGGCCCTGGATATGCAGGTAAGCTCATTATACCGATTGTCAACTACCGCACCTCCAATTGTGAAATGATAAAGACTTTGATAGTTTGACCCCTTCAAGCCAAGTACGTCATGGACTGCAAGGAAACCGAAAACTTGTCAAAAAAGATTCAAGTCTTTTATTCAATCCTTTCATCCATGCGTCCACGGAGCCAGGCTGATAAAAGGTCCAAGGTCCAATGACATAGTGACAATGTTTAATGCTTATTGGCTTTCCTGAACTCGTGCAATAAGAAAATCCAACTTTATGACATACATTTCATAGGCAAAAAGTTTCTGTAAACTCCATTCTGGTTGTATCAAGTAATTATAGTTGAAGACAATTTAAGAGGAGCAATACAAAGGAATAGGAGAACAAGAGGGGGTAAAAGCATTACCAGGATCGTCAAAAAAACAGCCAATTCCAGTGGCAGATATGCCCACTGCATGAGCCTCCAAATAAAGTACCTGCCCCAGAACACCTGTCTCCCAGAAAAGCCGAGGATACATCCATGCACCCTTCGCCTGCAATGTAGACTCAAAATGTGCTATCATGCCAAGGCTGAAACATCCATCACTAGCAATATCCTGTATCCAAATTCAGAAGTAGATTCAAGAAAGAGATTTTACCAAAACTAACCGTCAGTGAAAATAAAATGGGTCTCGTGTTCTGTTAATTGGTTGTTTTTTCAGTTCTCACTCTTACTCCCTTCTGTTTCTCTACTCATCCTCATTCCTTCATAAGAGTTTGAACACAGTGCTACATCACTTCCTAATCTAGAAAGATACAAGACAACAAATACTGTCTGAGCTCATACCAGATGATTTCAATAATATAGATCTTTCTCCATTTCCATTTCTTTTTCCAAAATCATTGTTGGTATCTTATATGCTATGCTCCAATAGGCCACGTATCTAGAAAAACAATACAAGAGTCGGTACATATGATGGACAAGACAGACTTCTAGGACTCAATCTTTGTGACATGTGAAGGGAGAAAATCAAAAGGTGTTACTGCAAGACATTAAAGATATTTATCCAAATAATTACTAACCAGAACCAATAAGGCATTATCAAGGGTGTATCATTAACAACAATTACTGAATATAAGACACATCTAAATCATCAAAAACATCAATTATAAACACAAAAATAGTAAAAAATTGCAACAGTACCTGATGACATGAAAGTTTTTTCGAGAGCTCCTTACAGTCACCAGGAGCGAGTTCATACAGAGGAAGATCAGCAGGGCAACCCTCCGGTTTCCTCCATGTAAACTCTGGCCTCATAGTTTTCCTAAGATCATCAAAATGATTTTCATTCCTCACCAAGAAATACAAACCTCTAGACAAACCCGACACCCTATGAACAAATAAAGCAGCATGCACTTCACTATCCCAAGAGAGAGCCCTAAATGGCAATGCCAATTGTTTGCCTTGCTTCTCTCCACTCCGTGATCCAGAGGGGAGACAATGCAATAGAATCTGGTAAAATGTATCTCTATGAATTGCAGTTATTCCGTCCATATCCACTGCACTCCTTCTCTTCCTAACCACCTCCCTAACTGTTAACCCCTTATAAGAACCGTCACTACATACACCACTACATTGAAAAGGATCAATCCTCAATCTCTTCCCTAGTGATAATGGTTTCTTCACTGCTTCCGAAGTCTTATAAATCACATCCCAAACCACATGTTCTTTACTCAATACATTAGGCTCTCCCTTCCAGTCCAACTTTGAAAATTCCGATATCCTTGAACTCAACTCCTTAAAATCCACATCAAACACCTCACCTCCCCCACTAGGAAAAACTGCCAACAAACAATCCGGGTGCTCAAACTCGATCTCAGGGAACGAACCCTTATGGGAACGACTAGGTATAGGCAATTTAGGAGAATAAACTCCCAACAGCTTCTCCAAGTCATCAAACCCTAACCCATCAAGTAACTTAACATCCCAACCAAGTCCAGCGGCTGCCATAGCAACAGCAGCAATAGCATGACCAACATCATGATTACAATACCTAAACCCCCTTTCCCCATACTTCCAAGCTTCCCGCCAAAAAATAGACGAAAAGCCGATAAAGAAACAATCTCTAGGCAATCCCTCCAATCTATCAACAAACCCAGATGGGATTTCAGCCCTAATTTCTAGTCCATGTTGTTTAGGTGCATAATGTGCAACAAAACCAGAATCAAACAAAGACCCAATAGCAGCAGGAGCAATGAGGTAAGCCTCAGTAGGGTGCAAATTCCCACTGCTAGGGTTCACCCTAAGAGACCAGGTTGAAAACCCAGTAGTTTTCCAAGCTGATAAAGCTATGGAATCGTAAAAAAGCTGAGAAATTGAGGAAAATGAGATGGGATTGGGAGGGGGAAGAGAGTAAAAAACAGAGGAATACAGAGGATCAGCACTACCAGCGAAATGGTGTTGTTGTTCAATTGGGAAATGTTGGAGAGAGACTAATGGAGCGGAGATGTACCTTCGAAATGGGTTGGGTTGGTTTGCCCAATCTAAGCGGCCTGGGCCTCGAGCGTAGCGTGTGAAGTTGTGCTTGGTTTGTTGGTGGTATTGTAAGGCTTGTGAAAGGTTGGATTTTTGTTGTTCATTTAGTATTTCGTCTGATGTTGAGGAGGATGTAGAACGGGACATGGTGAAGTTTATGGGGTTGGGATAAGAGGTGTTGGAAGAAGGGAGGCAGAACAGGTGGCGACGGCGGTGGAGAGAGAGTGGGAATCTGGGGAAGAAGTGGTGATGGCATTGCATTGTGATTTGTAGGTGGATTGCGTTGAATTTGTTCTAGAACTTTGTAACTACGGTTGAATTTTCCAGTTTAACTTCATCCCGGGTCGGTTGGTCACTCGGATCTAACCTTGAACAAAATAAGGCGGATCGGGTATGAGGAGTAGTCTAACCAATTGAATAGGATGGAAGTCATGGGATGGAACTATGAAGCCCAAAGAAATTGAGTTAGGAAATAGTTTTTTTTTTTTTTTTCATATGTGGCAAACTGCATTTGAATGAGTTTATTTGGGAAACTATCTTTTATGATTTTCTTGGTGAACTTTTATACCACAAATTTTTTTTTTTGGCAACGCCATAAATTTATATAACAAATTATTACATATGAAGCACAAGTTTGTGGGTATGTTTGACATAATTATGTGATAATTGTATATTTAATGATTAATTTTGTTAAATATTTTCACCTTTAACACTTTATATGTAGCTCTTATATCATAATCAAAATCACATTGTCGTCATTTAGTATCCTAATTGTATCCCAAAAAACACAACTCCATAATATTCAAATCGAAAACAAATAAACAAATCCGACAATGCATACTTAATCATGTTCCGAAAGATATTTGAAATTAAATAATTTCCTTCAATGTAAATGGTGAATTACATAATACCCCAATCAATGCAAAACGACATAAATAATGGAGATATGGAAAGCTATATAATTGAAGGTAAGGAATTCAAATGAAGAACGTAAAAAAAATTGAAACTACCACCCAAATAATTTGAAACATTTAGTAATTTTCTTTTTTACCGTTTGAGTTCATCACTAATCATAAACACCACTCATACTGTTGAGAATTAACCAACATAGTTGGCGTGGTGTCCATCACCTCGCCCCTTAATTATGAGATCAGGGATTCAATCCCTCCCATGTGAATAGAGCAAACTATTTGGCCAATCCTCGACCGCTTAATGCGATGATAGTAGGACGGAGGATTAGTCTTTTGGTAGTTGGCTGGAGGGATGCATTGGGAGAAAAAAAATTTTGAAACTTGAGAATTAGAGATCATTTTAAGCTTCAAAATTATTGCATATTTGCACCGACCCACACCCCTTTTAAGAAGACAACAATTGTACTGTTTTGTTTGTGTTATGAATGCATCAGGCAAATAAAAGCACGACGACTTCAAAAATAAAACGTGCACAACGTTTTAAACATAAGAAGTAAAAAAATGAAAGGATGGTCCAGCTTCATATCTGAATATTTTTTAAAACTTTATTTTAAAAAAATTCAAAAATAACCTTTATTTGAAAATATTTCAAAAACAATATTTGGATTAGTTTCGAATGTAAACCGTTATCATTGATAATAGTTTTAAGTCAATGTATTAAGAAACTTAGACTTTTTGGACTATGTTGAAAACTTTATGACAGCGATTTTAATAACTTAAAAGTGAAATATGAACTTAAAAACTGAATTATACCTCACATTAAAACCATTTTTCTTGACAATGATTTAGCCCGATATTTTTCGAAATAGTTTCATATAGAAGGTACGCCTTAATTTTGTTTTAAAAAAAAAATTCCTATCTCCACCTCAACAACGCGCCATTCGTGCCTCTCTCAATTTCTCTCTATAAATCCCAAACCTCCTCCTGCTTCATCTTCATCTTCAATTTTCTCTCGTATAAAGCGGGTATTATTGATTCCACTTTTGTTTAATTTGATGGGATTTTCAGTTCGAAATTCAGTATCTTTAACCTAATTTTAATTTTATAGTATATTGATGCTTAGTTTAGGAAGAGCTGATAAAATCGATTAATAAAGAGGAATAATTGAAGTAGTGGTGCATATTTTCGCAGTGATGCAGCACGTTGCGAGGAGGGGAATTCATAACATTCATAGACTGAATGCAGCAAATGTTCCGGCTGAATTGATCGAGAAAGGGCAAAAGCGAGTGATTGACGCGTCACTGACACTCATCCGAGAGAGGGCGAAGCTGAAGGTAGGTGTTGATAGACTTGGTATTTGTTTCAAGGTGTAAAATTAGATTGAAGGGGATATTGAATGTTTTTATTTGCAGGGGGAGCTTGTGCGGGCTTTAGGGGGTGCCAAAGCATGCACTTCACTCCTTGGAATCCCTCTCGGCCACAACTCTTCTTTTCTTCAGGGCCCTGCTTTTGCTCCTCCTCGTATCCGGGAGTCTATGTGGTGTGGAAGCACTAATGCCACTACTGAAGCAGGTCTCTCCTCTCTCGGCTCTGCTTTTTTTTTTCATTCTTTTTCATGCTTGCTTGGCTGCCGCTTATTCTGTCACTTTCCAGGCAAAGAAATTGATGACCCCCGTGTCCTCACTGATGTCGGTGACCTTCCTGTTCAAGAGATAAGAGATTGCGGAGTAGATGATGATAGATTGATGAACATTATCAGTGAATCTGTCAAGATTGTTATGGATGAAGTAAGTTAGCCAACCTTATTTGTTCTTAAGCTTTTTTATGCTTAGGGTTTAAGGTTCTTTGTTTGATGTTAAGTTGAGGAGTATTACGGTACCTTTTTAAGGTCCCCTTCTCTTCCCTCTCTCCCCCTTTCCTTCTAGTTCTTATCTAGAATGCCTTTTGGTCTCAAGTTTAGAAAGGACTAGCATATCTGCAGAGTTGTTTCGTGAGGTCTTCCTTGTGACTTGGTATTTCATATGGAGCTCTTCAATTCCGCCTCATTTACAATTTTACAAGCTCTTCTCAAGTACTTCTAGTTCACTGCCTCAAGTTTTGTCCTTGTTTATTGCTCTTCTATTTTGTCTGGCATGAGTGCTTGTTCTATTAATTAAGTTCTGATTGATTTCTTCATTCTCTAGCTTCGTAGTGGTGTTTTTGGTTCTACAGTCTCTGATTATCAAATGGGATAATTTATTCCTCTTGGTGGCTCACTATCTCAGATAGTCAGATATATGTGATGAATATTCTTTTTTATCAATATCTTATTATGTTATTAACACTGCTCTTGTATTCTTATTTAGCTGAGAATTCACTGAAGGTTTATGTTGCCATCATATAGTTTTTACCTAGCCTACTGAACTGCAGGTCTCCTTTAGTTGTCTGAAGATGTCTTGTTCTTATGATTGCCTTGGCAGGAACCTTTGCGTCCTTTAGTGTTAGGTGGTGACCATTCAATATCTTACCCAGTTGTAAGAGCTGTATCTGAAAAGCTTGGAGGACCTATAGATATTCTTCATCTAGATGCCCATCCAGATATATATCATGAATTTGAAGGGAACAAGTATTCTCATGCATCTTCTTTTGCCCGTATAATGGAGGGTGGCTATGCACGGAGGCTGTTGCAGGTATAGAAGTGTTTTTTCCCGTCTTCCTTTTCTTTTAAATTTTACATTGTATAAAACAAAAAAGAGATTCTGCCTGTGCTTGTTTTGCATTTAAGTGCTAAGTCATCATTTGGAAACCAATTACAATCTCACCAACCGGCCACTAAAGACAAGTTTGATTACTATTCCTTGCTTCATCTGGTATGTTCAGGCTTCTGGTTACTGATTGTATTGTTGGATACATTTTATAGATTCCTCATTTTTGCAGCAGCCAGTAAGTTATCAAATATTTGAGCATTAGTTTCTATCATTGTTACGCCTCTCTTATTGTTGCAGGGAATGTGGGGAAAAAAAAAGCTTTTGTGTGGTAGAATTTCAATAACTCTTAATGATAACCATCATCTTACTGTACCAAATACTGTTCTAAATGCTGTGTTGATATAACATTATTTTTAGCATATGATATAGTATGATAGACATACATGAGCTATTGACATCTTTTTGGCATGAGAATGAAGCTTGATATGGTCTTGTCATTAAAACTGTCCAGGTTGGTATAAGATCCATAAATAGTGAAGGTCGGGAGCAAGGAAAGAAATTTGGAGTGGAGCAATATGAAATGCAAACATTCTCAAGAGATCGCCATTACTTGGAAAATTTGGTATTTCTACTTCTCTCATTTATGCTGAGCAATTTTCCATAAAATGTATCTGCATCTGCGTGAATATACAACTCTCTAGTGTAGCTTTTGACACTCAAGCTTTAATCCTACTATCACTACGTGGATTTCAGTGTGCTTTCTGAATAATTCTCTTTACTAATTCTCTTTACTGAATTAATACCCTTTCCACCTATTAGATCTCTCTCACGATGTTATGATATTTTTCTTATACATTGTACATTCCCCGAGTACTTCCTCTAAATGATTTTGTGAGTGTAAAGAAATTTTGAATTCTTGTTGTCACCCCTATGTAAACATATCTCACAACATTTTAATTTTTTTTGTGCACGTTTTTATGCAACAGCAATAAAGCCAAGTTTTAATCCCAAAAAGATAGGGTTGGCTATATAAATCAAGAATCTATCTCTCTCGTGATTATTTACAAAAATGTTACTCCTTCATTATTCCTTATTTAGAGCCACGTCTCCTTCTATATCTATTTTCTTCATATTTTTCCAATCCTTTCGTTCAAGGCATCTTCGCTCTGCCTCAATCGCGTTTGAGGTCTCCATTACCCTAACTTTTCTCCTTCCTGATTGGTGCATTTGTCGTTCGACGTCCAATATGCCCAAACCAACACAACTAGTTATCCTTTAACTTATCCTCAATATCTGCTATTCAAACTTTTTTTGAATATCCACGTTCTGATTTTATCCCGTAAATTGTTCTAACACATCCACCTTAACATATGCATTTTTTACTACACTTATCTTCTTAACATGCTCCTTCTTAAAACCCTAACATTCCGACCCATATAATAATGTTGGTGTAATTGCTGTCCTATAGAATTTTCCTTTTATTTTTTTGATCTGTTAGAATTTTCCTTTTAACTTTAAGGGTACACTAGGAAATCCATTTGAGCCTCCCAGGTATTTGAAACTTTACTTTACATGCAACTTCTTCCCACCCAAAGTCACATTATCTTGATTTAGCCTCTTCTCAATGCAAAAATAACATTTTATATACTCTGTTTTACTCTTACTAACTCTGAAACCTTAGATTTTAACATTTGTTTCTATTGCTTTGACTTAGCATTCACTCCATCGCTAGTTTCATCCACCAGAGCAATGTCATCAGCCAAAAGTAAGCACTACGATATCTCATCTTGTATTGACTTTGTTACTTTGCTAAGGACAATCGCGAAAAAGAAGGAACTCAGGCCAAATCCTTCCAATTGTAATAGGAAAGTCTTCTGTCACTCCACCACAACCTCTAACATTTGTTGTAACCTCCTAATACATATCTTTAACTATGTCGATATACTTACGTCACTCCACCACAACTTTTAACATTTGTTGCAACCTCCTTGTACATATCCTCGACTAGGTTGATATACTTACGGGATATGCTCTTCTTAGTCGTTGTCCAATAAAGTACTTCTCTTGGTACCTTGCGATAGACCTTCTCCAAATCAATAATATCAAGTGTAAATCTTCTTCCTTGCACGATAATGTTCCATCATTTGCCTAATAAGACGGCTTGCTTCTACATAATCCTTAACTAATTTTCAGAAATACTAGCACAATTCCTCAATATTTTCTTAATCACTTTCTCCTATAATTTCATGGCGTTGCTCATGAGCTTTTTTTCTCGATAGTTTGAATACTCTTGAAACGTTTCCTATGTTCTTACTTGTTCTCCGAATCTTATTAAAGAGGTCCATAAATCACTCTATATCTTAGGTATCACTAAATCTAGATAGGGATACCATCTAGCCCAACAACTTTCCTTGATTTCATCTTCTTCAATGCCTCCTCCACTCTCATTTTTTGTATCCTCCTTATATACTCCAGTTAAATTCATTATCTCCCCTATACACTCTACTTGGCTTCCATTAAACAACTCGTCAAAATAGTTCCTTTATCTCCTTTTTATCTAATCATTTTAGATAAGAATCCTTTAGTTTTAATCCTTCACACTTAGCCATATAAGGATCATTGGCAAACATTTGTCTCCTCTTCGCTATTATATATATCTCCTTTTCCTCTTCCTTATACATCCTTATACATCTTGTTCATTGCCTCTCAAACTGATTATCTTACCTTGAGTTAGGTTCCCTATATCTAGCTACAATATCTTCATTTTTAGATTTTTCCATGTCCTTGTAGCTTTCTCTCGTCTTCTTGACCACTACCTTAATGTCTTCATTCCACCAGATGTGTCCTTGTGCTCCGATGGTTTCCCGCCTGATTATCCGAGTACCTCATTTGCTACTCTAAAAATATATGACTTCATCTTTAGACGAGTAAAGGTCCTTCTCCAAAGTCCAATTAATTTTTTTTAACCAATCTTTCTACCATAACCTTTATGTGGGTGCCCTTTAAACTCCACCATCTAATCCTCTTCTCCTTTGGTTGAATGTTCCTCTTAATGCGTGATTGATGCCCTATATTGAGTGACTACACTTCCTTGAAATCACCTTAGAATCCAAACAACTAGTCTTATCTATTCTCTTTGCCAACACATAGTCTATTAGGGCTACGTTTGCCCCACTTCAAAAAGTCTCCAAATGGGAATCACTCTTCTTAAACCAAATGTTTGCCAGAAACAAGTCACAAGATTGCACGAAGTCTAAGATAGTTTCCTCTCCTTTTTTCTTAAGCCATAGCCGAAACCTTCATGCACAGTTTATATCCATAATGACTCATTCTCACATAACCATTCAAAGCCTCTTCCGACAACAAGTTTATCGGTTTGTGGAATACCTATACCACTTTATGTAGGTCCTCCCAAAACTGGCGATTAATCTACCTGAGATGTCTATGCGTTGCGATGTTCACAATCTCTCTTTCATGAACAATCTTCACGTTCAAAATCTTATCACCCTTTTATATATCTTAACAACATTGTTCACTAGTCGACCATCGACGATAACACTGACTCCATTTCTATACTTTTTTTGTCTCGAGTACCACAAGTCCACAACTCATAATCCCTGGTAGCTTGTTCACTAACCTACTTTATCTTTTTGATGCACAAAATATTAATACTCCTCCTCGTCATTACCTCTACTAATTCAACTATCTTCTCTATAAGCGGCTCCATATTCTAAGATACAAGTTGAAGCTTAGTCTCAAGGCTTCTCCTCCCACTCTTGTCAACGAATTCGAAGCTTGATCTCCAGACTTCTCCTCCCACTCTTATTCCTAGAATCTAAATGCCTTTGCTCATTTCTTACCACACTCGGGTAATGTAGGACGCTGCTTCAGGGCGATGACTTAGCAACTCTTGCATACTTATCACTACACTCGGGTCTAACAAGTGCATAGTGCGGAATGCCTTCACAAAAGTATTTTCTTAGTTCCTGTTGATGTGACAAAATTGTGCATTGGTTGTTACAAGCCTACCACATTCCTCCTCTATTCAGGCTTGAGACCGGCAACAAGTAAAAACCCACCGGCGGAGTTATATTGATATTTTATTTGGGTATAAAACTGTCGGTCAACAAGTTGCTGCGAAATCATATTTAGCTGTTACTGTATCTCTGTCCCGTAAAGTACTATATGGATGTCTTATAAAAATGGCCCACTATATATTATACTTTATATTTTTTGCTGAAGTTGAAAATACGGATGCCTTATCCTTAAGTTGTGCTCCATACCTAATGGGCAATGTATGTCTTATGGCACAAAGCGAGTATAAATGGTAGATGAAGCGTGACTGTGTAAGTGAACATTTTACTTCATCAAGACTTTGATTACTGGGACAAAGTGAGTGTTAATGTTAGATGAAGCGTGACTGTGTCGTTTCTCTTTATTAAAAGTATGATCAAGCTTCGTTCCAGACTCCAGAGATCATATGTATGAAGAAATGCAGAGGAAATCGTAGAGAGAGAATAAGAGAGAAATTTAGAGAGATATTTTCTTGTTTTCTGATGTATTGAATGAATATGGATTTCTAATACATGATTGTATTTATAGCCAGCTTTTGGCTTTTACAGAGGTTGTAACAGAATTCTGTTATAAAACAAAAACAGAAAACATTCTTACAAGGCTTTTATTACAAGCTCTTATATTCTATTTATGAGTTGCTGTTGTTGCTGACTTTCACTTATCTCTTGCTGTTGTGTTGCAACGTTTGCTGCAGTATGAGTATCACCAATACTCTTTACTTCATCAAGACTTTGATTTCAAGCATTCATGTGACTCTTTCATCCTTGTGCATTGTTTCAGAAATTGGGTGAGGGAGTGAAGGGTGTCTACATATCAATCGATGTGGATTGTCTTGATCCGGCATTTGCACCTGGTGTGTCTCACATTGAGCCTGGAGGTCTGTCTTTTCGTGACGTTCTCAATATTCTGCACAATCTTCAAGGTGATATCGTAGCTGCAGATGTTGTTGAATTTAATCCACAGCGAGACACCGTTGATGGTATGACATCAATGGTTGCAGCCAAATTGGTGAGAGAGGTAACAGCAATAATGTCCAAGTAAAGAGGCAATAACATATTTAAAAGTCAGATCAGTAACTCATAAATAATTAGACTAGATTCAATCGCAAAAAAAGATTTGATTCGTAGTCTTCAAATGCTGTATGCCCGAAGTCTAAATTCTTGCAAAATCTGTGGAGATTGTGATGAAAAGCACGATTACTGGATTTCTGTTATAATCTTGCTTGCTTTTAATTTTTGTAAATAGAAGTTGGTCGCCACCTTTTATTCTTTTGATCATTGTCGTATTACAAAAGTGGCTGAAGTCTTATACTCCACAGTAAGTAGTTGCGATGCTTGTAAATTGAAAATGTGGTTTTCTCTTGAATAAAGATCGCATACCTATCTAAAAAGAAACAGATTGGGAGAGTGGCATTGTAGAATTCTAGTATTCTACGGAGGACAGAATTGCAGGACATATGAAGTTCATGGAATGAGAACTCTGAGAAGGATCAAGGTCCAATGGAATTTGTACAATACCAAAGGTGAGGCTAAGATAGCGTCTCTGCGATTGTAGAGATCAGGTCGCAAGGTTGTACCAAATTCTCTTTGCAATCAATGTTTGAAAAGCCTTGGGTTCATAGCATATACGAAGTATTGAATGATATTAAGCAACAAGGGTTTTACTCTCGTATATGATTGTGGCAGGCGTATAACATGGTTGCCTGAATCCCAAGTTTGTTGCAAGGGGAAATGGCAAAAGTTCTAAAAAACTCACTAGAACAATTCTTGAGAATCCCTGTAATCAAGCTCAGTGTATGGATCCTTTTGACCCCTTCTTAGCACCAATTTTTAAAACTTTCCTATGAAGTATACATATATTGCAAGAACAAATGATATTTGCTTACACCTATTGCCCTCTTACGGCAAAAGGCCGTCCATTTCTTTATCACCCTCTCGCTTCTCCAAGGAGATACACTTGTACCTTCTAGCACAGAAAACATAGAACCCTAGATTTACTGTTGTTAAAGCAGCCGAGAGGAAAAAGAACCTGTCCAAGTGCCCATCATTCAAGTTGGGAGGTACCCACCCTGGCTTACCATTCTTCGTGGTAAAATGCATTACCACTGACAAGATAAAGCTGCATAAGTAGCTTCCCATCGCAGAAGAAGACATTGATAATCCAAGTCCAATACTCTTTATACCATCCGGTGTTTGTGATGAGAAAAATTCCCATTGCGCAACATATACAAAAGCCTCAGCTATTCCTACAAGAATATACTGAGGAGTTTGCCAGAAAATGCTCAATGGACTTACATCCTCCCCACTCAAAATAGCATATTTCCTCCGTTGTTGCTCCAATAACCCTGCTGTTATAATTGCTACAACTGCGATTGATAGTCCAATACCAATCCTTTGTAGCTCGCTTGGAGGCTTTGGCTTTCTTTTTGTGAGTTTGACATAGAGAGGGACTATAAGTTTGTCGTAGAAGACGATGAAGGTTGATGTGCTGATTATGTCAAAGGCTGTCATACTTGCTGGGGGGAAGTGGAAACCACCTATTCCGGTGTTCATTGTGGCTCCTTGCTCTATGAAGAGAGACATCATTTGTATGAAAACAACCGAGGATAGTATGGTACAAAGCCATATAGGTAGAAGTCTTAGGATGCATTTCACTTCTTCGACTTGAGTGACTGTGCATAGCCGCCACGGGTTTGTTGGGGATGTCTTCTCTGGAATAAAAGACGTGTCTGTTGGTGTGATGATTGCTGCTCTATCGAGAAACCTGATGAGAAGAGACTATGCCAGTTAGAGTAAGATCAAAATGATACGGGAAAATGCAATAATCAACTTACTAAATTTAGAAAGTGGTCTCTTATTTTGGGACAATCTAAAAAAATAGAGGGATTGGAGTTGAAGATTTGAAGCAAGTTAATGGCTTACTTGAACCCGTTTGAGTGGAGTAATTTTCTAGCCCCATTCATCTCACAATCCTTTCCTGGAACTTCATATAGACCTTCACCATACTGAGGAACCTCTAGGCTCATTTTCCTAAAGGAAGCCACAATGACTTGAAAGAACCTAGAGATAGGGTTGCCACTAGGCTTGAAATGCCTGTACCTCATTGTTCCACTAAACAGCAAAATCAAAGCAGCAACTGCACAGCCTGTTGATATCCAAAATCCAAGCACCCAATCTCCCATTGTCTCAATGTAAACCAAAATTGTCTCTCCTATTAAGGAACCCATGTTTAAAGCCACATAGAAGTAGCTGAAAAACGAGGTCTTTGATCGGCTTTCTTCAGGATCTTCCTCATCAAACTGATCAGCTCCAAATGTGGCTAGAGCTGGCTCAGCTGCCCCGTTACCCAGGGCGACTAAGTAGATTGATATGAAGAATATCGCAGTCTCAAATTTTGAGTGAGGATCACATTCTTGCTCTAGTGTCCCACAGCCACCAGGTCTTAGAAGAAAATGTTGGGTTGTGAAAGAGCTTGCAATCAAACCCTGTATATACAAGTTGCACTAATTAACTTCATTTTTCAGGCTAAATGCATAGCTCAGAAATTCCTAATTTTACCTAATATAAATATATCAAGGGCAAAGCATTTTTCGTAATTTTATTTATATATCTGTGATCATAATATCTATATCTGATATAAGTTTTTTTTTTTATAATTTATGTATTTCTATATCGGATATAACAATACATATATGGTTATATCTAAAATCTTAATATTTAGATATAAGTTATATACCTAATATAAGTTTTTTTTTATATTTTTTTATAATTTATGAATTTCTATATCGAATATAACAATACATTTATGGTTATATCTAAAATCTCAATATTTAGAGATAAGTTATATCGAGTATGAATCAGCTAGGAAAGCCTCTTAATAGTCCCCGACTGATTTCACTGGTATCTTTAAGAACACTTGCTATAGAATATAGTGGGATTTGTGCTTCCATTTCACAGTGTATACAGCCATAAAGAAGGGTTTGTTAGAATGCATGTACCATAGAATCAATTTATATTATGTGTGCCATTTTTTTCCTTTTCCGATTTTGATGCAAGGAAACACACAACTTGATAATTGCATAAGATAGCATACGAAGTCCAATATCTAGGAGTGTTTCACTTCCTTCTAACTCAAAATGTATTTGAGAAATCGAATTAATGACTCAAAATTAATCTTATGCCACACTTTTTGTAAACCACAATATGTGCCACACGTGCATTTTTATCAGTTGATGCTAACTACTTCATGAATCATTTTCACTAGAAATGAATGCCATCTAGTGTGAGGCAAAAAAAATGGGACTGAATACCTTAATCAATACAAAACATACATAAAATGAAAGAATTATGAGATAGTCTTTATTCATCTATGCAATTAGCTCGACATACTGAAGGTGGGGACAGTATACTCACAATGGTTAGGACAGCTTGGAAGATTAAGCAAGTGAGATATCTTCCCAAATATGAATCACTGAGAAAGGCACCTAACAAAGAGAAGAGATACACTGCTCCCATCCACATACTGAAGGTGTTTGCTGCCTCTGCATTTGTCTGTCTTAACACCGATTTTGAGAACAACACCAAGTTCACTTCCACTCCCACAAATGCTAGTGTAGCTAATACTTCATTACCTATATATATATGTTTAACGTTGTTAAATTTCTCATCATATCATAACAAATAAAGATATACTTCGTAATTAATTACTATGTTTAGTACTCCGTTTCGCGTATAGAAAAGCATGTGATTAAACTATTATACGACTTTTCATATTATGTATCCATTTTAAAATAATAAGTCTTATTTAATATAAATGGTCAAACGCATCAAACACTAAAAATTAACATTTTATTTATGCGTATTTATGTTATGACTAACTACTTTGTAGTTTTAGGTCATGGTCCTTTTATCATTACCAATCAGATGAAGAGAACAAAACATGTATTACATATTAATTGTTTAAATCATATTATTTATATAATATTACAAAATACTCTATAGTAACTTATGTTTAAGATTAATCTATAATAGATTATTACCTTCCACAACACGGAGTACAGTGTGCGATTTTAGTCATTATAGTGTCTAAAGATTACAATACAAAGACTATGTTTCAAGACCTACCTTAATTTTATGATGTAAAAAGTATAAGCCTCCTTTTGAAGTCCAAAATTACTTTGTCATTATTTTCTTGACTAACTTTTATCTTTTAATGCTCCATCTCAATATCAATCTTTGCTCGTGACAAAAGGTAGGAGTGCTCGACTCTCGCATGATAATTTGAAAAATAAAAGCAATATATTCAGCCATCAATAAGGAAGAGTCCATCAACTCCTTCAATAAATTATGATTTTATTGAATTCAAAGTGATATATGTCCCCATGTAACCAAATAGCATAATAATAATAATAATAATAATAATAATAATAATAATAATAATAATAATAATAAAGTGGGCAAAAAATATACATATACATATAAACTATATTGTATTCTTTAGCGCATGTTGAACTTATGATGATTTTTAGACAACAAAATAATAGGGTCCATGAAACCAACCAAAAAGCTAAGGTGTCACAAAACTATAAATCTCATATAATTTTTGTTAAAATACTGATAAGGTAAAAAAAAAAAAAAAAAAAAGAAAGGAATGAAGAGAATTATGCTTAGAGATTAACAATGTAGTCATAAGCAAGTCATATCTTCGATTATAGTGGACCTAATAAATCATAACCTCTTGTACTTATAGTAGTCCGGATGCATTTTTTCTTTCGGTGACATGCCAGCCAAGTTCATGGGATTCATGATTTTGTACGCGAGTGCTAACAAGGCACCAACATCTAAGAAGATGAAACTTTTTCCTATTCTTGACCAAAACAGGTGATATTCTCACTTGATTCTTTTCGTCCAAGGTTGGAAAGACCGTAACTTTATGTATTTTCAGTTGACTGTAAAGCACTTGCCACTTCCTTCTTTAAACAACCAGGAAAATTTGCTGCCATTGGTTGATTATGACCTCTATTACAAAATTACAGTGGTAGTTTTTGAGATTATAATTTGAGTCACTACTCACTTAAGATATACAGTACAGAGTATAAGTATTTACGTGTATAATTTTATGGCTAGGAAGAAGTTTTGGTCTTCAACAAAAATTCTGTTAGGTACAACATATAGATGTTTCCCACTGACTTTGAACATTTCCTTACATACTTTTGACTAGTATGTTTTCACTACAAAAACTATTAGCTACATTTATTTGGAAACTTGAGAGGATTTAATATCTAGCTTAACTAGCAAAAGGAATTGAAGGCGATAGTAAAGTAAGTAATTACCTAGGAGTAGCATCCCGGTTCTCCACCCACCAGTTCTTCCTTTGATTGCAGGCCTTCCATGTCTATCTAGTGATCCATCTTTGGTGTAGGAAATCCAAGCATCCGCGCTGCTTCTGCTACAACTGCTGCTGCCACCGTCCTGCATGTGACCAATTTAATGTACTTAAAAATTCCGCATTTTGTGCAATTCATGTATATTGCTATCTCTATCATTAACAAGTGTTTGTACTGCTAATGTGCTATGTATGCTCCATTTTTTTCCCCACAAATTATATGCTAACACGATGTACCAGTACCACAAGCTCACAACTACAAACCATTGGTTTCTTAGCCGGACAGCCTCAGCTAGTCAACCTTGTTGAGGTTGACTAACTCAAATCCATTATAATTCTGACATATGGTAGTAAATTTCATCAGATGCACAGTACACCTGACAATCTTACATGCACAATGTTGTGCAACTGAAGATGCAATGTAACGTCATAATGTTAAGTCTCCAGCAAGGGGGATTGTTGGATAGTACTCCTCCATCCCACTGAGATTGACTCCATTTTCATTTATAAAGTCAAAGTTCGAAAAGTTTGACCACAAATTCTCATCATATATTTATATTATAACAAATAATATATTCAAATGAAATCTTATTGGATACATCTCAATGCAAATTTTTAAAATATCAAGTTTTCATAATTTTTTATCTTGTAGATTCGGAGATAAATTTTTTTAAAGTCGAGTCTTAAAGACTCCGACGAGTCAAATGGGACAAATTTAGTGGGAAGAGGGAGTAGCTATCTAGGGACTAGGGGTATGAATGAGCGAACGGATTCGAGTATTAATTAACTTATACATCATGCTCAAATTTATACTTAGTGCACGCGACTAAAATCAAAGTGAACTTATAACTCCTAATGAGTTTTGAATAAAAAAAAAATAAACAGCCTATGTAATTAATTTAATTAAAAGGCCCTTAAGAGTAAAATATTACCTCGAATCCATTACAAGCTAAAGAAGATTCATTGAGAGGCGATTTTGTCTCCATGTATGAAATTTTCCAATCTTTCTCTTTGCTCCTTTTTACTGATAAAACAGAGAAGATTGACAAAAAAAAAAAAAAAAAAAAAAAAACAGCCCCCCTTCACTCTACTAATGGGATAAATTTATTGAGTAAAATGAAGAAAAATTGATGAAAAAACGAAAGCAGGATGAAGAGCTAGTTTGACAATAGTTATATTATACAGATGGCAGTGACCAACAAATGGATTGCTGCATGCCAGGAAGAGAGAGAAAGGTTAAGAGGGGAGCCAAAGGGTAACTGATTTGTTTCACCATGCAGAGGACCTCTTGTTTTTATAACTACCATAAAGTCACTGACATTTTTGTTTAAGGCCAATTAAATTCTTTTTTTAATTTTTCTAAAGATTTTCTTTTTTGGAAAAAAAATATATAATACCAACAATCATGCATATTACGTACTCGTACATATAAGCTAAACTAGATAGTTAGATAGATTGATGGGAAGAATTTATACAACTTTGATATTAATTTGCTGTAATCAAATCTCGTTGCCTATGTGCAGGGGTTAAACAAAAGTAAACATAAGTAGCCAAGGTTGTTTAATTCCCCCCAAAATTTATTAATTAGGGATCATAACTTGAAGTTGGTTGAAATGAATGTATTTTATGGAATTTTTTCTACTTTTTTTTTTTTAAAGATGTATTATCATATATGTTTATATATGAGAGAGTTAATAATATTCAACGAGAAAAGTACGTGTTTAAATAAAAAGGATGAGAAGGGTTTATGTATATGGAAAAAAATAAGTTGGTTACTCTTTATCAAAAAAGAGCCACTAGGTATACATAAAATGTAATGCGGTAGATATAAGAGATGAAGGGCCAATTCAACTTTCGTCCTTCTCGTTTTAAATAATCTTCTCAATTCTTATGTTTAAAATTCTTATATACACTAAAACTTTTTTTAAAAAAAAAAATTAAATTCACCCTTGTAACCTTGTTAAGTTGTTAAGCACAATATGGAGTAGTTTATATGCATTAAAGCTGGCTGTTTTAGAGACCTAAAAACCGGAATTGGAAACGGCAAAATAATTGGCTTCATTTGTATATTGGGGAGGGGAGCAAGTAAGAGGGCAAAGGAGGAAAACTAGCATATTTTAAACCCTCTTACAAAATGACTACACCGTTTACAACAGCAGACAAGTCTATGAATCTCTTGTATTAATAACAGTACATCACAATACTGATACCTCGATCACATCCCTAACAAGATGGAAACCAAAATCTATGGTGAATCTCTTTAAAGAAAAGCATCACCAATTAAGGAAACAGATCTCCTAATTGTGCACATCACAACAGGATTTATGTTCTTTCTATTGCAATTCATTAGGCAGGGCAGCTGCTAACCTTTTTGTGCTCTCTTTAAAAATTCACTTGTCTTGCTTTAATTTGTCAGACTCTTCTTCTCTTTTAATTTAATCCAAGACAGAAAGGCCTCTTTATGTCAGTGCTTAAGTTAAAACCTTTTAGTCTATTGATACACTGATTTATATGTTCAACAACTTCTTTTTAATATAAATACCCTTAATTAGCATGCCACCAAAGCTAAAAAACTTTGGTGGTTCTGGGTCATCATATTATTTTTTATATGATTTCGACCTATAAGACTTAAAATTAGTTGATATTTCAAAGTGTCATTTACCTATTTTCCTTTCTTTACTATTAGGAACCAATGGCTTTCATCGGTTTGATTTGACTTTACTTATAAATTGAGCTGTTAATTAGCTAGTAAACAGAGGAGTAATGCAGCAACCAAGAATTTGTATCTAGGACGGTGCTTCTTTAGATTTAATTCGAATTTTAGACGAGGATGTTAGAGGTGTGGTTCTACTACACCTAGTGCCTCGTTAGATGTTCTTTATTTTGTGTCTTTTCTTTCTTCATTAGTTTTCTCATGTCTTTTCCTCTTTTATATCGGAAAAAAAAAAACAATAAGGAGTAGTCAGGCTTTTTGCTCCTTGAGCTAAGCTAAGCCATATCTTAATCTATTCGAATGAACAATAACTTCTTCATTAGTTGTCATCATTAAGTCCACACGTTGTTGACTTGCTGCCGCTGGGTGTAAGCTCGACGAACCGAGCTTTAATGTAGTGGTGTGAAGAGAAAAGTGTAGCCAACCATTATTTTTGGCTCTACTCTTCCCTTAACAAAGCCCTGTGTATAATAGTGTTGTGTGCAGAGATCGATGATGCATATCGCCATAAGGGATGCATTGACATTGAACAACCCGATGATGTGTAATCAACACAAAATTCGAAAATTTTGGACTGCTATGTGTTAGATCATTCTTCATTTGCATACTTTATTGTTCCAATATCTTTAGGAGACTTTATTGGTCCAAAGTAATGAAACGAACAGCAATGCATGAGAAAGTAAAACATAGAAAATTATGATAATAATTTGGACCACTTAATTACAAATGACATAGAATTAATCTACGAATCATGAAATTCGCCAATTTTGCAACATGCTAGTTTGATGTGGGTCATAAACTCATGACCATGCTGATGAGCCCTTTTCAATTAGATTTATGTATTAATCCATGGCACTTATCATGTATGGTCTCAACTCAATTTCATGGTCTTTTTAGTGTCATACTTTTTAAAGTAGGTTTCTATTATGTGTGTAACTTTTCTCCCTACACCATCAATACCTCATGTTAGTCTTGTCTCATGATCATCTTATCAAAATTTTAAAAATCTGATATCTAGTCTTTTTTACCAAAATTATTTATGATATCTCTTTGCTACTTATTTTGCTTTCCTTTGATCAGAAAGTTGATGACATTCATCTCAAAATTTACCTTTCAACTGTAGGTAATCCCTACCCATAAAAGGTGAATAATTGTTTAAAATTTGTATTTATCGACTTTTGTAATAATATCCTTGAATTTCAATCATTTACTTTAGTACGAATGATTTGTGATGCCTTGTTTGCTTGAGTTATATATGCTTTGCTGAGACGCCTGAGAGTGTTTCAAGTAGAAATATATTTTCGATCAACTCATTTCCAATATATTCAATAAAAAAACAATTGGAGATAGTATATAAATGTATAAAGTTGAAGTATGTGGTCTCTGGTTGTATAGTGACATTCCAAACATGTAGCAATATACACAACTCAATAACTTTATAAATTTTTTAAAAAAAATTCTATTTGTTTTGTTTTTTGAACTTTTATCCTCATAGACTTTTAGAGTTATATGTGAAAATCACCAATGACATATAGATTTTCGAGGATGTCACTTGAACACTATTATGAAAACCGAGTATATATTTAACTAGACTTTCTTAGTCTTCAATAATGAAAATCTATTCTTTTTCTCCAATTAAAGAATCTAGACGTACATCATAATTTTAATTTTTATCATTTCAAGGATTTTTTCAGTTTCTTGTCACTTCCAAAAGAGAAGACTTAATTCATATCCTTCACCCATGTCAAATCATGATCTATGCCATGAGAAAAATGTTTCAATTACTAGCTTTTTTTTTGGCATAGAATTTTATTTCTTTTTATTTGTCTTCTAATGACAATGACCTAATAATTTTGGTGCTTGATTGTAGAAGATTAATTGTAAAAGTGACTAATTTATAAGACTATAATATTTGCTGACAATAAAATTGGCTTTGCATAATTGCATCAAGACTATCAATTTCATTTTAGAATTAGAATTCAGAAAAGACGAGATAGAAATTAAAAGTGAAATACATAATCCGAATCATGGTAAGAAACTAGAGAAATTCCGATCTCATCAGAAGTTTTATCTTTCTCAAAGCCCTGCATGTCTTTCTGATGGACTCACTAAACGTAGTAACGTACCCAATTCAGGCCTCTCACGAGTCTCACCCCCAATCTTCATTTTCTCTCTCTCGCTTCTTCTGAAGCATTGTATGTAGAGATGGTCGGCGTGGCGGGAAGCTTTACTGACATTCTAGTGATACTACTACTTCATCGCTTCAAACTAACTACACTCTCTGCCTTACAACTTCGTTAACCCAGAAAACTACAACCCATTTCACCTTTGCTGGATTTCACACCCCATTATCCTCTAATTTTAGCACTACTCAATTCAATACTCGCAAAACCCAGATTGCAGATGTGGGAAATGTGGATGATTTGATTGTATTGGGGATTGAAACCAGCTTTGATACCAGTGCTGCTGCTGTTGTGAGTCTTTCTCTTTGTTATGATTGATGAAATTGATTGTTGAGTTTGTGTCTTGGTTGATGGAATTGAGTGGGGTTTGTATTTTGATTGATGAATTTGATGATGGGGTTGTTTCAGGTGAGAGGAAATGGCGAAATTCTGAGTCAAGTTGTATCATTTTAGGTACAAATGAACTTTTGCTGATGATTTTGTTGGTTGTAATGTTCAATTTATATCTGAAGTTGTCAATTTTGCTATCAGCATGGTCAATGTTGACTAGCATGACGTCATGATATTGATGCTTGGTTCATGCTAATGACCCGTTTTTGGGAACAAGGCTTTGTTTTTGTTGTTGCTGATAATAATAATAAAAAAAAAAACTTTTTATCGCATTTGTATTTGAGCTGTCACTTAGTTGACTCATGAAATGGATTTGATGAGTTCACGAACTACTAGTTTAATTACTTGGTTGATGAGTTGTTTTTGGTGCTGGTGCATGAATAAGCAGGCAAAATTTTGGAATGTTAGCTGTATAGAATTTTTGAGAACCCAAGGAGATGTTATGTTGCTCTTAATAGAGGAAGATAGCTTAGTGAGTCCTAGGGTTTAGCGTACTTAGGGCTTCTAACTTGGCCTTCACTGTTACAATAAAATGCATTCAAATATTCACGTAATTAATTGTCAAGAAATTTTCTGGTACTTGATTAACGTTTAACTAAGGCTATACACTCGAATCAAGAGTTATTTGTTATAGGCGTTGATTTTCAGAAATCGAGTTTAGAAATTAGTAGTACATTGGTAACTTGAGTGATGGTAGATATAAAGAATGGAGAATATAAGAAAAGGCTGATGTACTTACTACAAGGGACATTGGAAGTCTGGCTCAAGTTTACTATTATGTTGACTTTATGCCTTTGTGGTTTAGCTAAGAAGATGTGTAACAACTGATGTTTTTTGCATTGAAACTAGTTATGTGTGTAGGTTAACTTCTTGTTTGCTGATGATCACTATCACTAACAGTGGTGTGATCTCCTTTGATATTGACCCTGTTGATGTGTTAATGCATTCTGGATTTCTGGTAGTTTTTGCTTTCTAGAAGGGATACAGTAAGAGCTCTGTAGTACATCTTCCTTTATGGAAGTAGCAGAGAATAAACATTTTACTTGTATTTATGACATGCGTCATATAATTTATGGAACTATGATCATGTTAACCTATGTGCCTAATTTTTTTTGGTGCTGATCAAGGCAGATCTGCTTGTCCAGTATGGAGGCATTGCCCCAAAAATAGCAGAAGAGGCTCATTCAAAGGCCATCGTTCAGGTATTACATTTTTCTGACTTGCTTCTGTTCATAAATTACTCATTGTCTCTCTACATTTCTATATGCAATGACCTGGGTGTCTTCCACGATCACTCTAATAAATGAGAATGATTTGCAGCATTGCTACAAAAAAAGTAAAAACTTCTCCTGTTTACTTAAGTTTCCCAGCCAACCTTCTGATATGTTTCTCTTGAGTCATTTTACTTCTCATATCCTTCTTGCTGTCTTAGCGCTCTTGCTGCATCCATAGATCCTTTTTTTGGTTATGTTAGTATCATTGATTCTATAAAGCTATATGAACCATGAAAAGGGGAGTTATAACTGGTGGTTTGAACTGTCTAATTGTCTTTTCTATAAAACTTATTTCTGTTCAGCTTGTTCCAAGATGTTGGAAATGGTTTGTGTTCTACTTTTCTCTGCATAGCTTGTATATGTGCCAGTCGATTTTCCTCCTGAAGTATTTCTGGCTTGGAGCTTATTCCAGCTCTACGCCTCTACTTGCTTGTTAAACTTGATGAAGCTTGAATTCTAGAAGATTGTTGATGAGTCTAGGTTTATCTTGGAGATATGTAATTTTTTGCATAGTTCCAAGTCAAAAGGAAAAAGAAATGGGCCATTTGGAAATTCATATTCTAAAAAAGGCAAAAATTGGAATATTTATAATCTTATTTCAAACAGTGGTCATCTCTATGTAATTTACAAACCTATTAGTTTAGTATCATACGAGTATTAAATGAGCAACTGTAGACTGCTTGGAAAACCTGACAAGGTTTATTAAAATGGTTTTCCTGCGAGCTCTAGTCGTTATATCAAAATTTTGTATGATATTCAGGCTCTGTTTAGTAGGGTATAAAACATTTTCAACTGAAAATGGTTTTTCATGAACAACCTTTTATGGTGGAAAACTCATTTTTACGGAACTTTTCCGTTGTTTAATGGAAAATGTTTTACATTTAAATATTTTCCGTTGTTTGATTGAACTGAAAATCAATTACTCTTATTAAATTTTCTAATTATATTTTCTTGTCATTTTTAAACTCTTTTTTTCGTTATATTTTGTAGTTGTTTGTCATTAGCAAAATTTGTTATGCTATAACAAATATTTTTTTTAATAAAATCTACAATACATTTCTCTAATCTATTAATAACATATTATATTATAAATAATATAGCCATGAAACCAGGAAACCTTAAGAATTTGGTTCAACATTATAAAAAAGACCTTAAACTAACTATAAAAGAGTATTCGCAATCGAATAAGCAAACAAATTAAATAGGTAAACCAATTAATTGGTTGTAATGTAATAGTTTGTATTTTTACATTTTAAATTCTAAAAGAAAGAAAATTTTTACTTTAATTTTAAATAAATTGATCATTGCCCACATTTCATGAGAAATTTAAATGATTCAATCGAATCGGGGGAAAATCTAGGTTTTTTCAACGAAAATGGATAAAAATAGTTCAAATTTATGATATAGTTCGATAATTTAATAATCAAAACATGAGATTCGAAGAAAATGTACTAAATTGATGATGTTCGAAGAAGATGAAAAGAAATTGTGTATTTTCCACCAATGTTTAAGAGAGATACAGTATGGGGTAGAGATAGAAGCTACCGAGAAGATGAGAAATAAAAAATGCATGGGCCGAATCGAGCAGGCACGCTTTTGGCACAGTACGACAAAAACAAAGTCGTGGTACGGCATGATACACTATCTAAGGAGTTGGCCGCAGGCTAGACCGCAAACCAAAAAAAATTTAGGCACTAGCATGCAAGCGGCACGCCAATTTGGCACGAGGCATGGCCGAAACACGCTTTTCGTTAGTATTATTTAATACAATTAATATTACTATTATTTTTAATATTATTATGCTCTTATAATATAATTTATATTATCTAAAATTATTTTTTTACAATTCTATTGTATACTATATTTTTATTTTTTGTTAAAAAAATTAGGCCAGCACGAGACAAGACACGATACGCCAAGCACGTGGGTCGTGCTAGGCCATTGACCGAGTTTTAGGGAAAGTTAGAATGACACATCGCGACACGACCACAATTAGGCATGACATGACACGACAAGAGGCCAAACACGAGTTGACACAGTCCATGACGAGCAAGGCACAACCCGTGACCGCCTCTATGCTTGAGTTGATAATGCGTGAATTGTTTGTTAGTTGGTATTTTTTTGGAGCGAATGGGTGAAAATCGTTTTACTCCCAATTTTAAAGGAAAATGTTTTCAATAGGGTGTAAAATGAATTTACGCTCTAAGTTTTACATCCTATATTTTACTCCAAACTAAATAATATAAAATGGAAAAATAATTTTAAGAGAAAATGTTTTGCACTATACCAAAGAGAGTCAGTTCTTTCCATTGTCCTAGCTCTTAACGCTCCTAATGGATCAATAATAAAGTCTTGTACGGAGTGCTTTATAGCATAGGGTGTAAACTAATTAGGTAGCAGTTTATTCATTGGTTGATTTTATTGTTGAGGGATCATTCAATCACATTGAATTTAACAACACAAAGTGCATCAGATTCTACAATTGGAATGTCATATTTGACCAGAGACTCAGAGAAGGTGTGGCTGTTCTCCTTATCTCACGCCTATAATTACTACTAACGCTTAAACAATTCATCAAATTTAAAAGTAGCATACTCGTACTGAAAAGTTCCACAACGCAACACAAACAACTGATTTATTTATTTAGATGAGTGACTCTCCCAAAACACCAAAAGTCATACATACTCGTGCACCAAATTTAAAGCCACCTTTCTCACTAATTAAAGTCAAGCTCGAGAGTTTAGACTTAAGGATCGACCTGTGAAGAATCAATCCAGAACCAACCCGTGAACCCGATGAATCAACTCCTATGTTTTAACGGTTGGGTGACCCAATGTACACCCTACATACATAACTCATATTATTATCTCATCAATTATCATTTTTCAATACTACTTTATGTTATTAAACTAATTAATTCATACTCTTTGATCTCATCAATTATTTTTACTATTTGCTAGAAACTACTTATTTTCCACCAACCCGCCAATAAAATCAGTCAACGGCTCTGATCTTCCACCTCCTCAATCAAACGGCCACCAACCCCCCCTTTTTAAATTACTAGAGTTGTTGGCCCATTTCTCTCTCTCCCCCCTAACTTCGCTAATACGGTAATACCCCACCAAAAACCTCTTTCTTCATTGGTAGACTAACAAAGATGGCGACCTCCCTTTCACTCTCCCAAGCCATCTCCGCCCGCAACCACCCTTCTACCCCCTCCCACCAACTCCCCTCCCCGGTCTCTCTCTCCTCCTCCTCTCCCCTCAAATTATCTTCCTTTTCACTAAAATCATATCAGCGCGTCCCCCCACGTGCCACCGTACGCGCCTCGGCAGTTGAGTCCCTCAACAAGTCCGGCACCTCTGAAGAAACCCTGATCGAAAAATCGGTGAACACGATCCGGTTCCTGGCGATCGATGCCGTCGAGAAGGCGAATTCGGGTCACCCGGGTTTACCCATGGGATGTGCTCCGATGGGTTACATTTTGTACGATGAAGTTATGCGGTATAACCCGAAGAACCCGTATTGGTTCAACCGTGATCGCTTTGTTTTGTCCGCCGGGCATGGGTGTATGCTCCAGTATGCTCTCCTTCACTTGGCTGGCTATGACAGTGTCACTGTAATATCACTTTCTCTCTCATAAAATTTTGTGCTTTTGTTGATTTTGATTGGTGGGGTGAAATGAGTATTTGTTGTTTTGATTTGGCTGTCTATCATTTGTTTGGCTTATTGTTATCTTGGATGCATATGCTGATATGCATACTTGATACATGCATGTTGTGATTGTGATTTCTGATCTTGGTAGCGTTATCACATTTATTAGGTGTTTTTAAGAGTGGGGTTTGACTTAATTTTGGTGATACTGACTTGGGTTTTTGTTTTCTGATTGATATTTTGTGTTTTTGGATGCCCTTAAGACAACATGTTTTGGGACCAAATATTGAAGCTTTAGTGGTGCATACTCACGTTTGATTAATTAATTAGCCCTTGTGGGTTTATGAATGTATTACGGTGTCAAATTTGTGTGACTTGGTTTGTGGCTTTAATGCCTAGGATAGTGAAATTTGATCATTTGGATACATTTTACTTAGATGGCTGTGTTTAATATGTTTGTGCTTCTATTGGATTACTGTAAGTATGAGAAAATGAAGATTTTGGGGTGCATTCTCGTGTTTTTTACTAATTTAATTAGCCTTATGTGGTCTATTATACTTGATTTGGTGTTGAACTTGTACGACATGGTACGTTGAGTTAACACTAAGTGAAAGGATAATGCAACTAGATCACTGAATACACTTTAGATAGATGGTTGTATATTATGTGCTGGTGCCACAGTTGGATTATTGTAGCTAGGAGCCTAGGACTCTAGGAGTAGGGATTTGACTCTAATTTTGAATTAGCTGATTTACTTTTTATGATGGTAGGTTTATATACGTTCATTTTCCTGTCACCTTTCTCAGTTAGATTACATGGTGCTCTTATGTGTCTATGAAGCTCTCTTTTTATCCATTGGAAACTACCTTATGTCAGGAAGAAGATTTGAAGAACTTCCGTCAATGGGAAAGCAGGACTCCTGGTCATCCTGAGAATTTTGAAACTCCTGGGGTTGAAGTTACCACTGGTTGGGACTTATAATTAAACTTAGACATTCTACTAGTGAACATGTACCATGAATTTTGTATGTCTATTCATATGCTTTACGGTTTTGCAGGTCCCCTTGGTCAGGGTATTGCCAATGCTGTTGGGCTGGCACTTGCAGAGAAACACTTGGCTGCTCGGTTTAACAAGCCTGATATGGAGATCGTTGATCACTACACGTACATTGCTTTTATTCTGCCTCTGTTGTAATAAATGGACTATGTTTCTCATCTTGACCAAACCTTTGCTGCTTTTAGGTTTGCTATACTTGGGGATGGTTGTCAAATGGAGGGTGTTTCTCAGGAAGCCTGTTCCCTTGCAGGGCACTGGGGACTTGGAAAGCTTATTGCATTCTATGATGATAACCATATATCAATTGATGGTAGCACTGATATCTCATTCACTGAGGATGTTGACAAGCGGTTTGAGGCTCTTGGATGGCACGTGATTTGGGTAAAAAATGGGAATACTGGCTATGATGAAATCCGGGCTGCTATCAGAGAAGCTAAGGCTGTAAAGGACAAGCCGACCTTGATCAAGGTGCATATTTTCCCTTTGATATTTGGTTGTCTAATGCATTTGTTGACTAGTATTATGGTTTTTATGTCTCTCTACGTTCTTGCATGGATGACTTATTTTCCTGCGTTTGAGTATTAGTGGTATAATCAAATGATTTCCAACTCTGTGATGGTAGGTGACTACTACTATTGGTTATGGTTCCCCAAACAAGTCAAATTCATACAGTGTTCATGGAAGTGCCTTGGGAGCTAAGGAAGTGGAAGCTACGAGGAGCAACCTTGCGTGGCCACATGAACCATTCCATGTCCCTGAAGATGTTAAAAAGTGAGTCATTATTGTGAATGATTTAGGTTATGTTCTGCTTCTTCTGAACAAATTGATTACATAGATTGAATGGTCATCTTGGTTTCCTTGCAGACATTGGAGCCGCCACACCGCTGAGGGAGCTGCTATTGAAGCCGAATGGAAGTCTAAGTTCGCAGAGTATGAAAAGAAGTACAAAGATGAAGCTGCAGAGCTGAAGTCTATCATCACTGGAGAATTACCCTCTGGCTGGGAGAAGGCACTTCCGGTTAGTGTTGATATATAAAAATTTTTGATGTCTAAGAGAGGTTTAGCTTAGAATCCTATCAAAATGGAAATGTACTTGTGAAACAGTTTTTTCTGGATTCTGTACTATTTGAAGCATTACTAACAATTTGAAATTCATGTTTTTGCATCTTTTACAGACATACACCCCAGAGAGCCCTGCTGATGCTACGAGAAATTTGTCTCAACAATGCCTGAATGCTCTTGCCCCGGTCCTTCCAGGTTTTCTTGGTGGAAGTGCTGACCTTGCTTCCTCGAACATGACTTTGTTGAAGATGTTTGGAAATTTCCAGAAGGATACTCCTGAGGAAAGGAACCTTCGATTTGGTGTTCGAGAACATGCAATGGGATCCATCTGCAATGCGATTGCTCTCCACAGCCCAGGCTTCATCCCCTACTGTGCAACTTTCTTTGTCTTCACTGACTACATGAGAGCCTCCATCAGGATGGCTGCCTTGTCCCAGGCTGGGGTCATCTTTGTCATGACCCATGACTCTATTGGGCTAGGTGAAGATGGGCCAACTCATCAGCCCATTGAGCATTTGGCTAGTTTCCGGGCCATGCCAAATGTTTTTATGCTTCGTCCTGCAGATGGTACTGAGACTGCTGGTGCTTACAGAGTTGCAATTCTAAACAGGAAGACACCTTCAATTCTTGCTCTTTCTCGGCAAAAGCTTCCTCAGCTTCCTGGAACTTCTGTTGAAGGGGTTGAAAAGGGTGGTTACATAATTTCTGACAATTCCAAGGAAAACAAGCCAGATATTATTCTGATGGGTACTGGTTCTGAATTAGAGATTGCTGCTAAAGCAGCCGATGAGCTTAGAAAGGATGGAAAGGCTATTAGAGTTGTGTCATTTGTATCATGGGAGCTCTTCGATATGCAATCTGACTCATATAAAGAGAGTGTTTTGCCTGCCAATGTGACAGCTAGAGTGAGCATAGAAGCTGGATCAACTTTTGGGTGGTTGAAGTATGTTGGCAACAGGGGCAAAGCCATTGGTATTGATCGGTTTGGAGCCAGTGCCCCTGCTGAGAAGATATACAAGGAGTTTGGAATCACAAAAGAGGCCGTCATTGAAGCAGCTAAATCACTTAGTTAGATACGATATCTCTTATGTTCGTTGTCTGCCATGCTTCCCACTCTTTTCCCCATACAGTTTTGGTACTGTTTAGTGCATCTCAGAATAAGAGGGTTTGTTGAGTCTTGTTTTCCTGCAACCTGCAGAGCCAAGTCAAATTGAGGACTGAGGTTTGAGGTTTGAGGAATATTAAAAAGAAATATCAGAGTTTTAGATGTTTATGATTTATGTATGCCTGTTGAGTTCTGTAAACCTTTGTAGTTTGTGCGATTTGATGACTGATTGAGTAATCATCATCATCATCATATTTGGTGAAATTGGAATCATTATGAGCTAAAAGATCCGAGTTCGGGCTTTGTTCTTTTGCCGAATGTTTGATCATTTCCTTTACAAAGTGCCTACCACTGATTATATGCTCCAAGCCGTGTTAGTTGGGGTGGAACCTAATGCGTAATATTTATTTGGGAGTTAAATGTTGGCAAGTGAGATAATCTCTGTGGAGAATCTCCCTCTTTTGGTGCCATTCTGGGTATTTTCGAATCACTAAATTCGTTTACATACCTACCGGGAAGGCCTGAATCCTTATCTTATTAGCATAGTGATAGGGAGCCTTCACTGCAAAGCCTATGCTTACTGAATCTGTTTCTTATTGCAGTCAAATCTCACATGCCCTATCATGAGAAATAACGTTTCAGCATTTCATAGTTGTCCTTGGGCTTTGTATAGTACTGAAGTTATCCCTTAGCCGTAACTGGATTTAAGGGAAACTCATCCTAGACAATGAAATTGAAATCTGCATGGATTGGATTTTAAGGTTGTTTCTAGCTGGAGATTGAAAACCAATTGCGTGTGAGTGAAATAAGGTGGTATAAGAAAAGGTCTTCATATTATGGACTCGAGTAGTAGATGGACTTGCTGCCGTTGTTGACCTTGAAAATCTGAGCAGAGCCAAATACTTTCTGACGCATAGTATAATAATAGGTACATAACAAAGTGTTAGGTGAGATTAAATTGGTCGCACTAAGCACTCCTTTAGTCCTTCAATACATTAAATCAAATTTGTACTAGGAGAATAAAAATAAAAATAAAAATAAAAATAAAGTTGGCACATATGGATTATGGAAGGTAGGTGAGGAAAGTGGTGCTCCAATGGAGCCAAAGATAAGGCTGGCTGTCTGTCACAATTCACAAACTATTGTCGATTTGTAGCCAGCAAGACAAGGCTGCCATATTCCATCACGTTTCTCTCATTTATTATCTTTTTGCTTTTTTATTATCTGGAATATTTGGAGGCATCTCAACTTTTATGGATCTTCTAAGAATAATTATGATATTATATGACTTAGAATAATTCTATATTCCCATGTTTCTAGTTTTCCTTCTCAAATTAAGCTACAATCGCATTATCATATAATTTAAGTGAAATTTTCTTGATTCCTAATTTTTGTAAATAATTCTATATCATTAGGACTTTATAGGGAGATAAAATGCAATATGTTTTTTTTCCCCATACTATCATGGTCAATAACTCAATAGGATTGACGTCTATTGGAGGTAAGAACTAAGAAGGCCTATCTTAGGTTAGGATACAAGGTACCTAGGTTGTTCAAATTGTATATCCTATCCCAAAATTTCAGATGGGATCATTGAATATCCGTTTTTGAAATTTTCATTTAAAAGCAAACCAAAATAATAGGATATTTACAAACTTATAATCTAATTTGATCCAAAATTTTTGAATATTGGATATTCAAAATTTATAAATAGCAAAAATTACGGATATTCAACTTGAAATATTCAAATGAAAAAATCATATAGAATATCCAAAACTCGTATTAGATCGACTAGATCGGATGTGTGGGGCCAACCCTAGGGGTATCTAGCAAAATATGTTAAATGAGTTTTGTGATATTCAATCCTAACCCTTACACTAGAAAGTTAAAGAGTTCTGTATCTAATTTGTCTTCTTATATCAAATGAGGTTGGAACCGGTGAAATGACACGAGATATGATAACATACTTCATATATCTTCTATGTTTTAGGGGGTCAAATATTAATTTTGTAGTATAACTTTAATTTTAATTAAGTTAAATTACACTTATTTAAGGTCAAAAGTCAAAGTATCAAATAAAGTACTTCGTATTTTCATAGAAAATAAGTATTTGTTGTATGAATCAAAACAATACTTTTATAAAAGGAGTAACAACCATAAGTCCATATTTGTTACATAATCATTCATGAACTAAAGAAGATAATGTCTTGTTAATAATTTGAATAATTGTATACTGTTTCACCTGCTACATTCAAACATTTTGAGAAACTGAGCATCATTATATCTAAAAGTAGTGTTGCAAAAAAAATATTCTAAATATTAAATTGATTTGATATATGAAACCGAACCAAGTATCCACACTGTCTATTTTGAATGTTAGATTTTAACCAATACAATCAAGCTTTAATCGAAATAAAAAAAAAAAAACCCATCAACTTCCTCATCTTCTTAATCAAATCACTATTGCTATATGTTTATATAGCAGTTTATTCTATATTTATACAACATGATTAAGCAATATTATTTCTAGTAAATAATCGAATCTCCACTACTCACAAGACTTCATGCCTAAGGAGGGAAATCGACTTTTATCTCCGAATTCGTACGACTAAAATTGTGAAAACGTGATACTTTAAAAATATAATTTACATCGATATGCATCGAACAATATCTTACTCCAATATATTATTTCAAAATTTATGATCAAGTTTTTAAAAGATTGACTTTGTCAAATAATTGTCAGTCAATACAACATACATGTTGGTATGTTGGGTTAGGGATGCAACTTCGATAATTTTCCATCAAGCTTGGATTTAGCTATGGAACCATGACACTTCTCCAAAGGTTTGGCATCTTATGTGGAGATAATGCACAAGTACTCTACCAACAAGGAAACTACTAACTCTCGCCATATAACTAAGGATGGTTCCTATCTTTGGTGCTCTGCTAAGAAGACAGATAGTGCTAATTTGATAAGTGTTTCTCACACATTTTTATTGATCAAGATTTGAAGAGTATATATACAAGAACCTAAATGATAGAACTATACTCAAACTCTATCTCTACGTAAAGATATCTTTCCTAACACTTAGGAAAGATAATGCAAGATAAGATAGATAGAACTATACCCAAATTCTATCTCTACGTAAAGATATTTTTCCCTAACACTTAGAAAAGATAATGCAAGATAAGATAATAATATCAATAGATAGACACATTATTTTTTAGTGTACATGTGTAGCCGAGTTATGAGAGGATTGTGGATGTGTGGATTTGCGTAAGAGAGGGACTGAACTGGTCGTATGTGATTTCATTGCGAGTTTGAAGACAATTGAAGCAAAGATGCGACGTCGAGCCACGTGAATATTTGGGGTGACCATAATTTCAAAGAGTTTCAAGGCAAATCTACCCTAAATAGAGTCATGGTTTCACGTGTTTATAGAGGAATTCACTGCTCACAAGAGTTCAAGCCTAAAGATTTAGGTCGCGCCACCTGAAGGAGTTGTTGAGGTCAGCTGCTATACAAGCCTTGTAGAGGAGGGATGGATAGGCTTAGGTGCAGTAGCTCAAGATGATGGGGATAAAGTGATGTGGGCTACAACTCAAAGAACTCATGCTTCGTGGTCTCTTGATATTGTTAAGGGCAAGGCACTAATTTTGGCAGTTAGCTTAGCAATTGATACGACTTCAACCATGTCATTATTGAGGCTGATTGCCAAGCCTCTTCAATCATCTATCAAAGGATGCGATATTTTACATGGAGCTAATTATATTTTAGATAATATTATTGTTGTAGGTGTTTTCTTTAGTATTATTGTTCGAGTTCAGACTTATGTTAAAAGTGACGGGAATGTTGTTGCTCATCACCTAATTAAGCTAATGTCTTTTAGCGTTGAACAAGTGTAGGAGAATCATTGCCTAAAAAGGGTTTGTACATGTAGACATTTTGTCTCATAATTAATACATAAGCTCTTTTCCCCTCTCAAATTAAAAGAAGAAAATTGTCACTGTTAAGTTACTATTAAATTGTATTTCTTATTCAAGAGTCCTCTTGTAAACACTAAGGTTTTCATCACTATTTGCGGTGCAATTCAAAGAATAAGTCTATAATTTTTCCCCTTAAATTGAATTTCCACGTTCAACAGTCTTAGCCATCGTATTATTATAAATTCATAACCTTCATTTTAATACACCAACCACCCAAAATTCAACCACAACAAACTTTTTTGTATTCCCCACATCTTACTACTCCAAGTCACCAACAACCCCCATAAAGTTTGGTAGGTGAGTCGCCCTCTCTTTGTCAACTGCTAAATCCTCATCATTTCTATATCTCTCCTCAAAAAGGCTTAAACCCACCTACATCTCATCAATCAAAACCCAAAGTAAACCAAATTAAGAGACCACCCAAATATGGCTCAAGCTTGCACCATTAACAATGGTGTTAAAACTGGTCGATTGTGCCCCAGTTTACCCAAAACCCACTCGCCCAATTCATTGGAATCTGTGAAATTTGGATCAAACTTGAGATTTTCATCAAAGTTCAAGTCTTTCACAAATCAAAGGGTTGGTGGGAATGGGAAATCATTAGCCATGTTCAAGGTTCGAGCTTCAGTTTCAGCAGCAGCTGAGAAGTCTTCGAGTGTCCCAGAAATTGTGCTGGACCCCATCAAGGAGATCTCTGGCACTGTTAAATTGCCGGGGTCTAAGTCTTTATCCAATCGAATTCTGCTCCTTGCTGCTCTCGCTGAGGTAGTATTTGATTTTGACCGTAAATTTATATATAAAGCTTTTTGCAATTTTGTAATGAAAGTTTGTGTATTTACTGTTGTTTTTTATTTTGGTGTTTGATTTTGCTTGTGAATTTGTATGTTTGATTCTAAAGTTCTGATCTTTTTGCAATTTGTGATAAAAAAATATTTGGGGTGTGTATTGTTTGATTTTTGCATTAGCTGAGGCGAATCATACTTTTGGTATGATTGAGAATTTGAGTTGGGTTATATGCTTGACTTGTTGGAATGTGTTTGGGACTTTGGGTGTTTGGGGAAGTGGGGTGGTTATGTTTTTGGATAATTGATAAATTTGAAATGTGACAATTTTGGGGTATCTCAGGAAATGATGTGATTTTGTGTGAGGATTTGTTGCACACTTGTTGTATAACAAGGGTGGAGCTCCTTATATTTGAGGTACATGATGAAGATTTGTCCGCCAAACCTTTTTTTGGTGTATGGGGTGGGAAAAAATAATAGAGTTGTAGCATTTGTGAGCTCGAATTGAAATCCAGAAACTAGGGATAGGTGGTGAATACTACAAGTTAGCACTCTAAATTTCATTATGCTTTGATGATTTCAGATTTGTGTCAAGTTCTTGCCCTGTGCTTCGCTTTGCATTTTGCCTAACTGGATAACCTTGAGACAAGTTTTAGTGTATCTTGTTTTTGGTGTCAATACTATGTCTAAGAGGGAGATGAGATGTGATGGCTGAAAATTGTAGAGGAAGGAACTGTCAAAGAATCTACAGAATATGTTAATTGTTTGAGGTTTTTGCTTGGTGCTTTGTTTTGTGGCTCATCTCATATGTTTAGGCTTTGTTTACATTTGCTTCTTGGGTTAAAAAAAAAAACAATTTCAAAACCTTAATCTGAATATGATGCTCTGAATGCTTATTAGATAAAGGTTTCTTTACTTTGTAATCATGCTGACTAAAATATTTGGACATGATTTTTAACTTGGTAAACGTCAGATGAGTTTGGCATTATGTCGGTTGTTATTTGGTATTTTATTCTCTTCCATAAAAACAGTTTACTGCAAAAAAATAATAGTAGGATTGCTGAAGAGATTGAATGATTGAGAGTATACTGCATTTCATTGATTTGCAACTTGCGTTTTCATGATTGCTTATTAAATGATTTGTTCTATGATAATGCTTACTGATTAACAATTATATTTTGCTTTGTGGTCAACCATGCTGTAAATTTTGATGAGAAGGGTGTGTTCATTTGAGGGAGGGGGGGGGGGGGGGGGGGGGGGGGGGGGGGGGAGGGGTTGGAGCTTATACCAGAGGGATAATGTGTTCCACCACCGAGAATATCCTGTTGATGAACTAGCCCGTATTTATCTTACAGGGAAGCAACAAAAATATAGAAATTGATAGGAACATGTGTATTACTAATCTCAAAATACAGCATATTTGTGACCTTCCTCATATTTAGATTGCTGGCAAAGCAAGAGTTAGCAGTAGGTACACCAAAGATCACTCCCTCCTATATGTAGCATGCCACTGCAACTCCTGGTCCCAAACCAAAAGTATCGACTTTCCTCCCCATGCTAGCACTGCAAGTAGCAAAATCACACCCAAAAATGATAATCCACAGGCTTATTTTTCTTGTGATAGAGGACACACGCATCATCCTGAATGATCCCCCCTCCCCCACCTATGCCTGTAAAGTATCCTGGACAGATAGTCTACAACATCACTCTTTAGTATGGATTACTTCATTAATTAGCGTTTTCAGATGGGCAACTCAGATTATGCCATAGCAATTTAAGGATCACATTTATGTTTCTTGCACATTTGAATGTGCTTACATAGCATAATTCTCTTTCAGGACCTAGATCAGTCTGAAATATCTTTTCAGGACCTGTGCATGGGGAAACTCTAATTTGCCACTATCCGCTATTATCTCAATACAGATACTTGTAAATTTATGCTACTTTCTCCAAGATTTTCAAAATCCATCATATGACATGAGCCAATTGAGAGAGCCAAGGATTAAACTACAGTTTACTGTGTTTACATAAAGCCCATTGGCCAGAAGAATTCTCTTTCAAGTCCTGATACTTGGTAGCCTGGTAGTTGCCTTATGTTCACTTTATCCAAATAGCCTAAAATGAAGAGTTTTTTAAACCAGTTATTACAGTGAGTAGCCTTTTTCCTTGTTTCACTGTCCATTGAATCCAATTCTGCCTGCTCCATAGGCAAGGCCGATTATTTTCTAGCAATAGGGTGTTTGTAGGTTCAAAGCTTTGAAAAGCCATAAAAAATTGTTTATGTGAGGTATTGATCTCCCTAGCTAGTTTCTTTGGGGAAATAAGGCAGTGAACTGAGTACTTTTGTATCATTTGTTCTGTTGTCAAACTTGAGGATGTGCTTTAATCTCATACAAAGGAACAATTCTGTTTTGACAGGGATCGGCAATTTGGTATATCTCCTGTAAATGGGCTTTGTTTTCAGTTATATGGACATTCTGAGTTTGCATATTATGTGTTGTGTTTTTCCATCAATCCTTTTTCTTTCTGCACCAAACTATCTCCTTTTCCTCAACTTTCCAGCATCCTGACTAGAATTATTCTACAGAGAACAACAGTGGTTGACAACTTGCTATATAGTGATGATATTCGTTACATGCTGGATGCTCTAAGAACTCTTGGGTTGAATGTGGAGGATGATAAAACTGCTAAAAGGGCTATTGTGGAGGGTTGTGGTGGACTATTTCCTGCTGGTAAAGATGGAAAAGAGATTGAACTTTTCCTTGGAAATGCAGGAACAGCTATGCGCCCACTGACTGCTGCAGTTGCTGTCGCTGGAGGAAATTCAAGGTTTGTCTATACTCCATAATGCTTTTTATGTACTGGTAACTAAAACTTTCTTTCAGTTACAATGCTGTCAATTTTTATTATTATTATTATATATTCTAGGGAGTATGCTGTTGGGGTAGTTTTGGCATCTGAAAAATTCCCATAGAATTGATGTATTTAATTTGTGTTGTTGAAGTGATAAATTGGAAAGCTTCTAATATCGTCATAAGGTAAGTTGGTTTATCCTACAACATGCATTAAGAATTTTTTGTCTTGCTTCTACAATTCTGCATATATTTGTGCTATAGAGGATTTATCAATTGGAATTTTCTGTATAAAGCGGGCAGCTCATTTGGAATATGTTGAATTGGTGTGGAGGCTCAATACAAACTTTGTCTTGCCTCTTAGGATATAAAAGAGCAATCTGTTATGGAGGAGAGTGAAAGTAATTGCTGATGGCCAAAGTCAAACCAGAAATACGTAATTACATAAAAGGCTAATAATGTATATCCTCTCATTGAAGATCCTATTAACTCTCACATATATTCCTCTTATCAAGGTCTCTCAAGATGTGTGTTGGGGCTCTCGTCTGAATGTGTGTTGGGGGTCAGAGTAAATAGTTGTCCAATGATAGAGCACACCTCTTATCGAGGGCTCTTGAGATATATATGTGGTGCTTCAATTTTATGCAATATCTCCATGCGGTGTGAAGATCAATCTTGCAAAAAAATATGTTGCTAATTTAATGATTTAGCTATTGCTACTGTTCTCTCTAACATGCTTGCTGGAATTACTAGTTCAAAAAACAATATACTATCTTTAGATTCTTTATTGACTCGATTTTTAAGTAGAGGTATCCAGCTAGGTGGAGAAAAGTTTTGACTTGTCTGGGTTAATGCAAGTACCAAGATTGCCATTTGCCTGCCATGATATTAAATATATTGATTATGTGTTGGGCATGAATAGACTTGAGAATGAAATAATTTAGCATTAGTAAGATACTATCTGCTGGCTCTTTCAAACTGTATCTACTTTTAATTCTCCTTATATTGATCCCTACAGCTATGTACTTGATGGAGTGCCAAGAATGAGAGAGCGACCCATTGGGGATCTGGTAGAAGGTCTGAAGCAACTTGGTGCAGATGTTGACTGTTATCTTGGCACAAATTGTCCTCCTGTTCGTGTAAATGCTAAAGGAGGCCTTCCAGGGGGCAAGGTAATATCATTTTTTAGAAAATTCTCTTATAGCGTATAGTGTTGATCTAAAATATTCTTTGTTGATGTTGCACTCATAATCTCTCAGTGGCAGTTCCTCAGCATATAAGTCTGTCCTGTCTTTATTCTTTTTCTTCTTTTTATGGGATGTACAGAATTTATGGGGAGGAGGTGATGTTGGGATCCAGGGTTTCTATTAGTATTTGGGGAGAATGTATATCTACTATGAATCCGCAGTTAGCTGAAGTATTGTAGCTGAAAAGGAATATATCCTCTCTTCTGAGTAGATGAAGATGTATTAGTAACTTTTTAAAAATCCAAACATCATTGGCTATCCTAATTTCTAGTTCATCAGAGGTGTCTTGTGTTCCTATCTGATTTATGTATGAAATTGATTGGTAGATACTCTTTACTCCATCTCTATTTATACTTTTTTCTAGCTTGCCAAATTGCATCCTTGTTAATTGATGCTTTGGTGGGTGTTTGAAGTATTTAAGGATAAATCATCGACAAAATAGTCTAATGCATCCATCAGGCAAGGAGTGATATTAGGGTGGCTTAATGTATGAGAATGTGTTTCTCCGTCATTATGTGGTGTATTTAGCATGAAATGCTTAAGCTTTAAAATACTAGTTGAAAGAAGACCTGTTAACTATGTTGAGACCCTTAGAAGACCCTTAAGCTTTAAAAGGTTTTCCTCAATAGAAGACTGCAATCGTCCTCATTGTTACCTTAGCCTCATCCTGAGGAGGTCTTATGCAGATGTTTTCTTTTTTACTTATCTAAAAGGTCCCAGGGTTTGAATAGACAATGATCCTGTTTGTTAACATGATTTTTATCAATGGAAACTGCACTGACAAGTAATATAGGTATCTCATGTTCTAACAAGAAATTATGAATTTGTTAGTGTTCCCTCTTGGTCGCATGATATGCGACAATTATAAAGTCATACTGAAATTTATGTAAGAGAAAGGGAGTTAAGTATCTCTAGAGATGAGTATTTCATGCAGAATGATGATTTATCATAATTACTAATTACTAAATAAAAATTCAAACATTCATACACAAATTTATGTATTTGTTAGTGTTCCCTCATGCTGGGCTCCTATGAGTTTTTATTTGAAAGAAAAGGAACCTTATACATTACATGCAATACTCATACAATCTAGTCATAATTGTTAGAGAGGAAGAGAGTTCTATGCTGAAACACTCCCTGGATATAAGTTGATACCTCATTATCAGAATACTAAATAGAAATTCAAACAGTCAGTATGAATTGCTAACAATTTTTCTAGAGCAATTTGGTAATAAAGAGGTCAAACACTTTATCTAAGCATTTTGGTAATGTGAAGTTCAAGTATAGGTTATATTAAATTCTATCGATCTCATTTTTTATGTAAGAGGCTCTGTTCCATATTACTTATACCTATTATAAACATATTTGCAGGTCAAGCTCTCAGGATCAGTCAGTAGCCAATATTTGACTGCACTGCTCATGGCTACTCCCTTGGGTCTTGGAGACGTGGAGGTTGAAATCGTTGATAAATTGATTTCTGTACCATATGTGGAGATGACAATAAAGTTGATGGAACGTTTTGGAGTGTCTATAGAACATAGTGATAATTGGGACAGGTTTTTAATCCGAGGTGGTCAGAAGTACATGTAAGTATCTCTTCATATATTAAGCGACCTTAAAAATCACTCCATTAGTAGACTGAATGGACATTAAAAATTCATCAGATCTCCTGGAAATGCATATGTCGAGGGTGATGCTTCAAGTGCTAGTTACTTCCTAGCCGGGGCTGCAGTCACTGGTGGAACTGTGACAGTTGAGGGGTGTGGAACTAGCAGTTTACAGGTATACGAGTTGATATTCAAAAAATCCTTTTGATTCTTCAATCCAAATGCAGAATGATGACCATTTGACACTCCAATATATGTTCTGCTAATGTAAAAAATAGTTCACAATGAGATGATCATGGACAAAAACTTAAAAAGATAAGATAAGGGTCTTCTTTTTGTTGTTTTATAAGTTTATGACTATCTCTGTTATCTCTTCCCCAATTGCAGCTCAAAGGACCAGTGTAAAGATCGTTTAATCAGCATTTCTTTTTTGTAGATAGCCACACACCTTATCTTACTTGTCCCATCCATTTTACGCAGGGTGATGTAAAATTTGCTGAAGTTCTTGAGAAAATGGGATGCAAGGTTACCTGGACAGAGAACAGTGTCACTGTCACTGGACCACCCAGGGAATCATCTGGAAGAAAACACCTGCGCGCCATTGATGTCAACATGAACAAAATGCCAGATGTTGCAATGACTCTTGCTGTTGTTGCCCTGTATGCAGATGGGCCCACCACCATTAGAGACGGTATGCTTTTAATTTCTTTCTGGAAAACATGACACTCTTCTTATGCCCATATGTAGATTCCTTTTACTGGATCATACTTTTATATTTGCACACGGACCTTGATTAATTAATAATGATATTAAGTGTGTCAGAGGCTAATGAGAAATTGGATTTGTCTTGTTTTTGGAATGTGCAAACAGCTACCAATTTTTTTTTTTTTTTTTTTGTTTATTCTAATGGTGGTTATACTGTCACTGCCCCAGGATTGGAAGTTGTTATTTTTGTTGTTCCCAAGGGCCTCAAAGGTGTCTCTTGATACAATTAAGGAAATGAGGGACCCTAATGTAGCATTGACACCAACCTAAACAGCCAAATCCCTCAGATATGATATGTGAAAATTTGTGGTGAAATGACGTCTAGTAAATTTAATTATATCAATGAACTAAACTGGTAGAAGTTTTCAGGGGTTGGATTTTGACCAGAATACTTGAACTGAAACCCCATCTGCATACTGCATGACTATGCATGAAGGCCTGTAACACTATCATGTGGACTAATCTATCCACACTTTATGGCAAGTGAATAATTTGCATGATTGAACGCTATATTTTAATATACTTTGTAGAGCCTGAGCCTCTTGGATACTCCGTATTGAGTCCATGGTCAAATAGTTCTAATATTTACAAGAGTATACAGGTTCACCAATCCACACACCGTGTGGTTTATACTTAATCCTGCATGTATTCATAGTATCCCTCCTTTGCGTCCAGTAAAAGCAATACATCACCTATTACTCAGCATGCCTGGAAATTCATACAAGAGAAATGGTTAATGATTTATTGTTATGTAAATGAACAGTGGCTAGCTGGAGAGTGAAGGAAACAGAACGGATGATTGCCATTTGCACAGAACTCAGAAAGGTTAGACCTTTTGGATATTTCACATTCTTGTAGGTTTAACCTTGTAGAAAAAATATATATGGCATAAACTGATGCTCTTTTGAGTCTCTTTGAAAATTTTCAGCTGGGAGCAACAGTTGAGGAAGGACCTGATTACTGTATAATAATGCCACCCGAGAAACTAAATGTGACTGCCATTGACACATACGATGATCACCGAATGGCCATGGCATTCTCTCTTGCTGCCTGTGCTGATGTTCCCGTGACCATCAAGGATCCAGGGTGCACCCGCAAGACCTTCCCGGATTACTTTGATGTTTTGGAAAGGTTTGCAAAGCATTGAGTAGCGACCTACCGAGTCTCTAAAGCATACTGCCTCATGCGGAGATTTTTTCAGAAGAATTATAAGAGATTAACTATTCTGCTTTTTTAATCACATTCTTTGTATCATTATGTTTGTAAGATTTAAGTTCATAAAGTGTATTATCATGTATCAGATCAATTAGAATTGAATACTTAGAGGCTGAGCTCTCAAATGTGATTAAGACCCCTATTGGGATCTAAAGTTCTACAACAAGTAGCAACTGTGGAGTTTGGAAATCATTGTTTATGTGAGTCTCATTACGTTGGTATCAAAATGTTCACCATTCCCACTCCTCACAATCCAAAATGAGTAAACTAAGCCTATTATTAATAATTTTATTTTGGTGTAAAGTGTTAGGCGGTGGTCGGTGGTTTCTTTTTTCATATTTTTGGGGGTAATAGTATCTGACATGTCAGAAATGGCAGATCTTAAAGCTACATGGACTCTATCCATGAAGGCAGAAATTAAGTGAGAGGCTGGGGGAATACCCACCTTCCAGCAGTTTGTTACACTTGCATGTTCATGCTCATGTTCGAACCTTTGGTTACGCCTACTCTCTCAGCATTACTCATTACGAAAAAATATAATTACCATATAGTGTATGTTATCTTAGAGGAATCTTATGGTTTACGCAACAATCTGTTACCTTCTAACTTTGAAGTTGGGGTGGATCAATACCATCCAGATTGCTTGAACTGCCTCTTCTGATGACTCAAACTAGAGTATTGTATATCTAAGGAAAGCGGGCCCAAACTCCAAATGTGAGACCAATCACAGTCGGTCAAATGATTGATTAATGTCAAGAGAAGTGAGGTAATACCTACCTCATCACCGCCATAACTTGTAGCATGTGATGATGTGATTATTAAAAGGCTACAAAAAGGCAAAGGGGGAAGTGGAAGGTAAACATGTTTTATGGCCTTTCTCACTTTCGTATTCTGGCCATCATGTTCTTTGCGGTTCCTAACCTTTTTATTTAATATAAGTTGGACTGTGATGCACTTTTTCTATTTTCATTACTCAACCTCCTTACTTTCACCATAATTTTCCCATTTTACTCCTAGTCCTAGGGTAGTCTCTCTTATGTCATAGTAGAAGGGATTACACATACTATAACCCTGTAACTTGTACAAAATCCACTTTATTACCACCATACCGATGAACACGTTTAAACTTATAACTCTCAACCTTGATTTAGATATCGATTATTGAGTCTATGTGCTATTGGCATTTGTGTTATTGTATACTAGCTCGCTTAGGGATTAGTGGAACAATTTCCAAGATAATATGGAATATAATTCAGCTTGTTGAATTTCCAAAGTTTGGTGATTGGAGTGTCTAGCTGGCTTTGCTATTTGATGTTTCCTTCATGCATGATTGCTCTAAAGATAAAGTTGTCAAAAGCTTATAACTTGTTACGAAGTGCAACCAAGAAAGTAGTGTCAGAGGGGATAAAGAATTAGCAACAATAATCTCAAAGAGCAAAGGATAATTAATTAGCTTTTTTATACACAGCATGCATCAAAGTTTATACTTGTATAAATTTATTTCTTTGCTAGTTAAAGTTTGACACCCTGGCATCTAGATAGTGAATTTTATTGTACTACCAAAATATAATAAGAACATTACATAATTGTATACAAGATTAGGTGAATTCTATGATGAGGAGTATAGTGTGGAGAATGTGGGACCTTGATAGGTTTAAGTAAATTATTGTGACTTATTATCTTCCATTCTTTTACTTATGTATGTATTAGAGAAACTTTAAGCTCAAGATATATACTCCTTCGTCTCTTTGTTTTTGCTCAATTTCTATTTATGGAGTTAAAGTTTAAAAAGTTAAACCATAAATTATCATTATGTTAAAAGATATAATATAGTCTAAAGATATCTTATTGAATGCATATCAATGTAAATTTTTATAATTTTTATCTTACGAATTAGAGATAAAAACGTTTTAAGTCGTGTCTTGAAAACCGTAAAAAGTCAAATAGGCCAAAAAAAATTAGGTATATAGGGAGTATCATGTTTGTGCATCGCCAAATTTGTTTAGAGTTGATGTTTTATGGTTAACAAATGCAATCTTAAATTTAGAGTGTAAAGATTTTGTTTAGAGTTCATGTTTGTGTATCATGATAAGCAGTGTAGACTGTAGAGTCTAAAGAAGCCTAAAGGCCTAATGAAAAGTGTATCGAAATAGAAGATATGCAAGTGCAAGGTATTTTCCCGGACAGATGCTTTTGGCTACTTATCAACCTGGCTTAAGTCCATAAGAGTTTACAACATGAGTACATCTATCTGCCCAACGTCACAATATTGAGGCCAGATTTCACCTTCACATGTCTGATGTCTCTGTCCCCCCCTCTTCCTCCACACATACAAACCACCAACTCCCAATTTCGGAAAATGGAATAGATTTATTATACTTAGAAAGTCTTACATCATTGAAATTATTCGGAACAATTCTCACATTGTTAATCAAGATAACCGATTGACCTCCTTAGGCTAACTAACTAATTGTATTACTTTTTTTGGGTGACGGTGTAGCCTATCTGATAGACACGTTTCATGAGAGCGTGTAAGCTGAACGAACACTCGTATGCATGTTGAGCTCGGATAGCTCACGCGTAGTCTAGACTTATTATCTATTTAAAACCTCTAAAAAGGAAGTGTATCCCCTTAATCTCCACTTGCTCTAATTGTTAAAAGTATTTCTATTAATAAAATAAATTAAAATTATTCTTGAAGAATTGTTAAGTAATCAGTATATATTGTGATGGCTTCAATTACTTCATTAAGATCTTCATAATTATATTGTGATTACATCTGATATTAGCGTGCAATTAATGCATAATACTACTGCATTAAACAATTGATATGTGGTTTCAATTGATATCATGCTCCAAACTTGACTGAGCTAGTGGTAAGCAGTTTTTTTTTTACCCATTTTTAAAGGGCTAGGTGGCAAATTGCAAGAAGTTAAAACTTTAGGTTATAAATGAATATAAAGAAATTATTATATTGAGCGGACGGAAGATTTTCTGATCTGTCATCGCTTTTGTAATACTTCGAGTTATCTAAACATTCACAATTTACACTATATAAACATTACAAATGAAAGAAGTAAGATGTAGCATCATCATTAATCGTCACAAACAATCCCAAAGTTCTAGAATAAAAATGAGTTCTCTTTTTTTTTTTTAACCGATTCTATTAGGATTGCGCTCATGATAAAGATTTTAGTTATATATGTGTTCTCGGTTTTTCACTATTTATAATAGCATAATTTATAATGCATTCATACAATCACAGATACAAAGTTTGTTTTAACATATAAGTTCCAATTTATTTTTAGGTGGCATTTCACTATTTAACATAAAAAAGCGTGCGTTTTTAATTACATCTTGTGTTAGATATATGTGTGTACATAAGATGTATAGAGATTGACGTGTGCATGTCAAATTTTGATTATGAGATACATATCATGAATATATATATATATATATATATATATATATATATATATATATATATATATATATATATATATATATATATATATATATATATATATATATATATATATATATAAGGAGGAACATAATTAGGCCAGCCTCATTAGCCCAATTACTGTGCATGCAACACCTGACATCAAACAAAATAACTTTGAATTACCGAAAAAAATCACATTCAATTCACCATAAATCAACATAAAAACAAACAAATTAATAGTTAACAATATTAAACGCATTACACAACAAAAATTTCACACAAAACCCAACAAAAAACAGTAATTAAACCTAGAAATTAAAATTCATCAAACCAAAAATTTTAGAAGAAATAAAACAAAATTATGATAAATTTTTTTTTAGGGTAAACCCTATAGGAATCTAGAGTAAGTGGGATAGTGAAATTACGAAAAGAGAAAAGGGAGGATTAAGAAGAATACGAGAGTAGTGTATTTAGCAAAGATTGTGGGTTGGTGTTGTGAGTTTTATAATCCCGGAATTGCGTTGATTTGCGCCCCGGCAAATAGAGTGGACAAATACTGTAAATGTTGAGAGGGGTGAGAACGAGAGAAATAGGAATTTGAGATAGAAGAGTGAACAGGGGAGGGGAAGCCTAACACTTAGCAACAATAATTAATACCATACATTATTTAAAAAGGGAGTTCTATCAATTACCTATTCATGACCGTCAATTGCAGATCATAATTGGGGGTGGCTTAGTTAAAGCAAACAGTGGCTAAAGGTAGGTGCATTCATGAATAAATAAAAGGTTAGATTAATATCCGCAAATCGGAAAAAGGTGATATTATTCTCATCAATTTCTCCTAATTTATAATATTTTTAAACTTTTAAAATTTGTCGTATATGCTTAAAAATGGTTACTACTAAGACAATTTATTACATTTATCTTAGTGAATATTGACTACTTTAGATGGTAATATAAAGTCTAAAGATTGAAGATCATACCAAATACACAAATAAATATCATGCTATGTCCATAATTGCGAACATTTCTCACCACCACCATCGATCTCCATTGCGCAAAACCTAGAAAAAGATAATCATCCATAATTAGCAACAAATCACAACAAATGTCAAAGCACCGATTTCATTGAAACCCCAACCTTTTCTCCCCTCTCCCTTACAAAATCACTTCTCTTAATTGCTTAAAAATAGGTTACAAATAAAATAGAACGCCTAAATTTTAGGCATCATAACCAATCAATTACCCCAACAGATTCATTCATTCATTCAGTTCTATCAACTTCATTTTTTCCATCTCACTTTGTTGACAAGCATAAAATATTGTACATCGTTAAATTTAGCAATCCAACGAGCATTAAATGTAGATTCCTCTTAGTTTAACCAATTACTCCTACTTCTTAGTAGTACTACAATCACCAAAAAAGGAGGGTTTTAGACTTCTAGTGGAGTAACATAAAGAGAACCAACACTCATACACCTAATTTTTCTTTTTACCACATTGTCAGATTTTTACCGTTCTTACTCTTTTTGGATCTCCCCTATTTAGTAGCAACCAATTGATTATTGATAAACATTTTTCTATTTCATAATAATAATAAAAAACAAATTCACAAAAAAATTTCATCAATCTTTTCATCCTATTCTCTTTCTCTCCTCCATTATCAAAAAATCAAATCTCCCCCACCTTTGCCTCTCTGAAACTCCAACCCCAACCCCAATACCAACACCAACCCCTCCACCACCACCAACAAGAAACCACAAGATTCCCTTCCCCCTTTTTCCCCTCCTCCCTTATCTTTAACTCCATTCCCCTCCTCACTTTCAAACAGCAAAGTCCCAAGAATAAAAACACCATTGTTGAACATTACACATTTTGAGCAACACCTCAGATTCCAAATCCCTCAAAAATTCAACATTCTAATCCATACCCAGATTCCAAAACTCAATTCCAAGCAATACCCATATTTTCCATTTCCCATTTTTCTCTTCATATTATCTGGGGTTTGGTCTGGATCAATACTTGCTAAAAGCAAGTAAAGAAAGGCTATAAAAACTTGATCTTGATTTTTTTTTTTTGGTGCATTGGGTGTGTGGGTGTGTGTTGAATGAAGGAAATGCCTCATATAGACAACACCCCATCAACACCAGGCAAGTGCAAGATGGAGAAATCGTCCTACATTCATCACCATCATCATCGCTTAAGATGGCATTCCACTCTTGCTAAGCTCACTTTTTGGTCCTGCATTTTTCTTGGCCTTATCATTATGTTCTTCTTCAGATCATCATCATCTTCTGCTTCAATATCTTCTTCAACAAGCTCCACTATCTCAGACCCTTCTCGCCGTTCTCTCAGGACCTTCTCCTGGGGTGGTCCTGCCTGGGAGAAGCGGGTTCGAAACTCGGCTCGAGTCCGTGCTCCTAACGGGTTCTCTGTTCTTGTTACCGGTGCCGCCGGGTTCGTTGGGACCCACGTTTCAGCTGCGTTGAAGAGGAGAGGGGATGGTGTCTTGGGGTTAGATAACTTCAATGATTACTATGATCCTTCTCTTAAGAGGGCAAGGCAGGCACTTCTTGAGAGAAGTGGGGTTTTTATTGTGGAGGGGGATATCAATGATCAAGCCTTGTTGAAGAAGCTGTTTGAGGTGGTGGCATTTACTCATGTGATGCATTTGGCTGCTCAAGCTGGGGTTAGGTATGCAATGCAAAACCCTGGCTCTTATGTTCATAGTAATATTGCTGGTTTTGTTAATTTGCTTGAAGTTTGTAAATCTGCAAATCCACAACCTGCTATTGTTTGGGCATCATCTAGTTCTGTTTATGGATTGAATACGAAAGTACCCTTTTCTGAAAAAGATAGGACAGATCAACCTGCTAGTTTGTATGCTGCTACTAAGAAAGCTGGGGAAGAGATTGCTCATACCTATAATCATATCTATGGGTTGTCTTTAACTGGATTGAGGTTCTTTACTGTTTATGGGCCTTGGGGTAGACCGGATATGGCATATTTTTTCTTTACAAAGGACATATTGAAGGGGAATTCGATACCGATATTTGAAGCTGCGAATCATGGGACGGTAGCTAGGGATTTTACCTACATTGATGATATTGTGAAGGGATGTTTAGGGGCGTTGGATACTGCTGAAAAAAGTACTGGAAGTGGGGGTAAGAAGACTGGTCCTGCTCAGTTGAGAGTGTTTAATTTGGGGAATACGTCGCCTGTTCCTGTTTCTGATCTTGTTTCTATATTGGAGAGGCTGTTGAAGGTGAAGGCTAAGAGGATGGTTATGAAATTGCCTAGGAATGGTGATGTTCAGTACACGCATGCGAATATTAGCTATGCTCAGAGGGAGCTTGGGTATAAGCCTACCACCGATCTGCAGAGCGGGTTGAAGAAGTTTGTAAGATGGTATAGCAATTACTATAAGCCAGGAGGGAAGAAGAGTGCTGTGTGAGTCTCTGTGATGCTTAATTTATTTAGTGTTGCACGGTAGGATTATGCCATATTCTTGTTCATTCATTATTCGTATGATTGTTTTTTCGAGGTTTGTCCACTCAATGCTGCTGTGTTATGTCCTGTTTGTGTAATCTTAGAGATGCCTTATAATGGGAGAATACGTGCTTCCCACCCTGGTGGAGGAAGTTTGAGATTACAAAACATTGTTCGGGCATTATAAGCTGTACAAGAACCATCCCTTTTTGCTTTTCCCATTTTTACTCCCTTTCTTGAGAATGTAATTCGTTGTAGTTTCAGCAAATGTAGAATTCTCGATTTACAGAACGTATGCCAATTTGTGTACACGTGCTATTGCTATCCAATTTCAATAAAATTAGGACACATTGCTTTCATTACTTCATATATGTATGTTCTTTTGATGTCTTATCGCAAAATTTCATTGATAGTCACCAGTATGTCTTATTTGTTGTCTTGATGAAGATATCTTCAGTTGTTTTGCTTTGTCTTTGGATGCAGTTATCTTGTTGAGGAGTAGTAGTATCATGTGTATGTAGTTTATCTAGCAAAAGCTTCGTATATGAGTTTCCTCTCTCAGGCTTTTAAAGAACTGTTGTTTTAGCCTTTTAGGTCCCAAATTATTCTCATAGTTCACATGTTAAATCTCGTGTTGGGAAGATCTATTGTTGTTGGTTTAGCTTTGAATGTTCTTGCTATTCCTTAGAGGGTGACTCTGGACCTAAAATGGGAACATTGCCTGTTTGTTGGTTCAGAAAATGGTTTGTTTTCATAACCATTTGTAAGTTGTAACAATCATACTCACTCCTAGTCCTGAAGTGTATCTCTCTTCTAATCAACAAAGATCCAGAATGCATAGAAGAATATAAACTTTCAATCACCAGTCCTTGTCTTAGACTCTTAATAGTATTGCATGATATCCCCTTGTTAGTCCATTACCTCGCCAGCGTTTCTGGTGTTCATAACATCTCTTGCTTCTGGCTGCAAGTGACTCCAAGTCTATGGACATCATAGAGAGAATCTTGGGAATTTCATTAATTAAGATCTAAGATCCATAATATTTTGCACTTTGGCCAAGTTAGATTGACTCAGATCAAGGATGCAGGACTTTTCTACTAAAGTAAATGAGACAATTCTGTGTACGAGGTAAATCTGATGCATATATTTTGAAGTTATGCTTCTGGAGGTATTTTGGGAAATGTGGATCTAAACTTTGGATTTGTTGCTGTAACCGTCTTTCTGATTTCGTGGAGATGCTAACTTATTCTTTAATAAGGATATGGGTGATACCAGATCCATTGGCGCAAAGTATGGTTACAGGCTTGCAGCACATGTTTTCTGGTACTGTTCTCAGGATTTCTATTCATTGCTATATTTTTTGATGGAAGTTTGGGTGGCGTAAAATTCCATCAACTATACAACTTCCTGGAAAGGAGAACATTAGATTGTATGGTCGACTAAAACACTGACATTTCTTGGCTGATAAGCATTAGTTTAATTTTCCGCTTGCATTCACTTTCACAGGCATTTCTGACCTGCATAATCTGTCACTAATGATCTAATCTTTCATGTTATGTTATCATCATATAGAAGCAAAAGTCCTTTGAGTGCGAATATTCTTTTTTTTGGACGAAATGTCATGTTATTATCATAATGGTTGTTAGATTGTGTTCAGGAAGCCGGAAAGGACTTCTGATAGGCTCAGTCCAACAAACAAAATTAGATGTCATGAAGCAAGTTTTTATTGCTTACGAAGAATTGTCTTTGTATTTGCCTACTCAATTTTGTACCCAAAACCACTTTCCCTTCCTGTGTGTCTTTCTTCTTCTAGAAATAAGCAATTACAAGTTTACAACTCTTGTGAGAAAATAATCTTAAAGTATTCCAAGTGCTTTCATGGTATTGTTTAAATTTCAAGTCAAATGTATTGCTAAACAAAGAAAACTTATTACAAAGAATAATGTTCGACAAAAGCATTTGGAGTAGCTTCTAATGTCTTAATGATAAGCCCTGAAATAGAGACCATAACTTGCTTATGTAGCAATTTTATTTAGGTAAAGCTACTAAGAAATGAGTTGTCGGATAGTGGGTTTCATTTATGTTACTATTCCAATAACTTGTATTGAACAAGATAACTTTTTATGCCTATTATATTATATAATGCGATAAAAGATTACAACTCCTTACAGTACCTGCTTCAAACATATACACTCAAAAAATTGAGATAAAGATCAGTTTTTTTTTTATATATATATATATATATATATATATATATATATATATATATATATATATATATATATATATATATATATATATATATATATATATAAGTGTAAAGAAAGAGCCACAAGAGATCTATTTGGGGTCAGAAAGGGACCCTTGTTGGTGACTCTTATTTTGTTTGGTGATAGAGAGTGAGTAATGGTCTACACACTCTAAGCTGTCAAATGTGAATGTGTGGTGTGATACTTTCGATAGTTTAAAGGGGTGGGGGCAACAATTGAATGCACTGCTAAATGTTAATGTATAGGGGTTGTATTGGCTTTGCTTTCATGGAAATTGACAAGGACATGCACACCCCTCCCTGACTGTTCCTGTGATTTGCTATTTTGCTTTCCCTACATGAGAGACCTTTCTGCCTTTGTAAAAGGTTGCTTAATCATACATGTTTCATGATGAAATTCATCGCTACTTATCTCTTTGTATTGTTATTCTTTGTCTCTTTTGGTACTTGAGATTATACTTATTGTTTACATACACTCAATCCATCATTTTTTGAAGGGGGAATTTAAGACCACAGAGTATTGTGCACGTTAGGCATGTTTCAAGTGTCTTGTCAAATCTTGAGGGAGGCACAACTCCGACTCCAAGTGAATTTCAACCATATTAAGGACTACCTCATCTTATGTTGACGTTGGCTTTTATGTGTAGTACTAGTACCATCTTCAAGTCATTTTTAGACATATCATAGCAAAGATCTTGGGAGATTCACCATACATAACATAAAATTGTTTTATTGTCCATGCCGACCACCATGAAGTCAATTTTCCCTTCCAGTCCACCATGCAAATAAGAATCTACCATGCCAAGTCTTGGTGAAGGAATATTGAGCATGCTCAAACATAAAAGCCCCCCTTCTCCCCCACTAAATTGAGCGAGAATCCTCTCCAATTATTGGATGTGGGGATTGTAATTCAAGACTTCAAGAGCATAAAACTAAAATGAGGAAATGGCTTGGAATTTGAGTAAACAAGAAAATGACAGGAGTTACTGTATTACTTGCTACAGCAGTAAGGAATAGCACCAGAGCCTTGTGCCTTTCCATAATTTGTTGCGCTGCAGTCACTTAAGTACAGAACTATCCAAGTGAAAAACCAAATTGGTACCTCCAGTTTCTGTTTGATGTACTTAACAGATTTATGGTGAAATACCATTGCCTACTATTATCAATAACTTGTTAACAGATTTATGGTGAAATACCATTGCCTACTAATATCAATAACTTGGTCATTGGCTTATTTGGTTACTGGCCCACTGTAACTTTCCACATAAGCATTCCGAGTAACTTCCACCATCTGTCTGACAGTGTAAGTATGCAACAGAAAACTCACATGGTCTCCATTCTCCAGTAGCATGTTATGTATTTGGTTTACTCATTATACAGTTCACAAAATCACCATATGAAGTCTGTAAATTTCATTGATAATATGCTTAAGTAGTCAGTTTTTAAACCATATGAACATTAGCAAGCACTGGTCAAGCTGCCATCAGCGCCCCCTTCAATACTTAGTAAGCTCACAGAATGGAGCTATGTACGATGTTTGTATAAAAGAGTCAACACATCAGTTGATTAAGGAATTAGCAAAACATTATTTACTTCTTCAAGTAATAATGCTTGCTCACAGCTTCAAGCACTTCCCAAGTGATCTTCATTCCTTTAGGGAACACAACCAAGTCACCACCTCCAATTTCAAAAGATCCTTCCTGTCCATCGATTGAAACCTTCACTTTACCCTCCAGCAGGTACATAGTCTCCTCCGCTTCAAAAGTCCATGGAATTTTCATGGGTTGGCCACTCCATCTATTCGCATGTGTCAAATAATGGCATTTTACTATTGAAATTCAGCTTGATAAAAACAGACAAGACAGTATGTAGATTTCGCAAGAAATATCTGAGACTTGAGTAAAAAACATCAAAATCTCTAGAGCTTATTCCAAAACTAACCTACATGTATCCAAAATATGAATATAATGCCCCTAGATTGAACTGAAATCTGAGTGTTGAGAGTGTTTTATCATTGCTCCAGATTTCACACAATTTATATTCTTACTATGGTAGTAATTCCCTAGTTCATTCGCAACTTCACTAGTATATGCTCAAGTATACAACATATTTCCATGCAGAAGAAAATTATGTGTAATCATGTAAGGTATACACTTCATGCATAACAATACTAACTACAACTGTGACGTTCTATCCTAGCACAAAAACAACTCCCATAGATTCCAACATTTGCTAGCACACTTGTCACAAAAACAGTACCCATGCACATCAACAACAACTAGCCTAAGAGGATTCTTTAACAACTAGGAAAGTCTAAGGGTCTGGGCCTTTGGACCAAAGTATCAGGAAAGAATGGCATCAGGATAAAATGTGTGCACCAGCTTCATACTTGGGCAATCTTGGGGTATTTCACCAGGAAAGCAGAATGATGAACAAACGATGTTCGATAGGTTTCCAAGGTTTCCAACACAAATGAGTATGGAGTCAGGAAGGCGATTGGTGGAGTACCTATCACTGTGTTGGTTCGATTGAAACTATTTCCAATCACAAGCAAAACAGGCCACTCTAACTCTTCACTCTTTAATCACATACTGTCCAGATCATATTCTATTTTAGTTGTCCTTTCAGATTGACTTTAACTTAAGCACAGAAGATTAAATAGAATAGACAAAAGGAAAATAGTACAAGGTCTTCAAGAATCACTTCAGCACTACGTACATCCATATACAAAGCTGTATAGCTCCTTAGTCAATGCAACCAAACTGACTTCTGCAAAGTAAAACCCTATCTCTAGTAGCTAATGCAATCATGGAAGGCATCTCTGAATAAAATCAATGTGCAGAAAAGAAGGTCAACATAAGCACGATTTAGTAAAAAAATAATTTTTCCTGAAGGCATCGAATCATCAGCATGCATCAATGTGCCTCATACAGGACAACTAGTTAGATTGAATCTTCCAGGCTATGCCTTTCACGAATACCCTAAGATTTCCCACCTCAAGAATCTCGCACATGATCCACTTATTACAGTAATTAAGGATATAGAAAAGCAGGCAAGTTTATTCGTGACAATGGACATAAACGACCCAATCTTTAGAAAAAGGGACAGGAGACTAGGAGAGGGGCAGAAGCCGCAGAAACAACCATTTGGAGACCTGAACCAATCTAAATCATAAACTGTATCTCTTGGTTAAAAAATATGAATCTATCTAAGAAAATTCACGCTGAAGATTAGTAGGGTGGTGACTTTGATATCAAAACATGTTGAATATGAAATTATGCAAAACATGTTGATCATAATAGTTTCAGGAGCACATAAGCTACAATCCTCCCAATTAACCTTTAAAAAGAGGCCAAAGATACACAAGAACCGGACATAGTCATCTGATTATGCAGCTCAGGTGCTAGCTTGAAGCTTATATTACTATAGCATTGATGATAACAGCTTGTGACCGACCACGAACACAACATTTCTACCCAGGAACAAGAAAAACAGACAATTTAGTCCCTCTTGGAATACCAAGTCCAACTGTCCGAGTATCTTCATCAAATATAAATTCACGAGATCTGTACTTTATAATGAGTAAAACCCTTCTCAACACAGAAATCAATCTTTCCATTAGACATTCAAGCTACTTACCAACCCCTATTCCACCCGCAGTCAGTCAGTCCTTCCACCATATTTGATGCAATCAAAGCAGTTTACCCATAAAAGAAAGACATTTTTCCAATTATTAACAAATTGAGCCCGACAATGTTTAATCTTAAAAGTTCCAAGGTTATTTATCAACTTGCAGCTCACAATGCATTCAAATTTCGAAATGAAGATGATTTCTATGTCACCAAAACTCTGAACTTTTTCGACATAAATTCCGAAATTCTCACTCTTTTCTATTTTTCAATTTCCCTTCGTCCCAACCAATAAAATTAAACAACTTGCACCACACAATGCAAGCAAAAGTGCATTGTAAAAGTTCCAATTTCTCAACGAAGATCACTTCTTTGTTCACCAAAACTTCAATTTTTTAACTCAAAATCAAGGATAATGAGTAATTCGGCTTAAATTTCCCAAACTCCAACTACCCTTTTCAGTATTTCACCTAGGATTCAATTACCATTCACCCCCATCAACAAAACAAACAAATGCAAGAAATCAGAAGAAACAGCATACTCAAATCATAGAGAATAAAAGAGGGAATCTGAATAAATACTTGGACCAAGTGCTGACTTGAAGTTCACCAAGCTTTGACTGAGGAGGGTTCTTCTCGATCTTCACTCCAAAATTTTCTGCAATTGACACCTCATTTCGTGCTGCTGCTGCTTCTTCCATTCTATTGATGATTTTCTTGGAATTTTGAGGTGTTTTGATGAAAACTAAGGCTATGACCAGAGAGACCAAAAGCAGCAGAATAGATGGTAGAAACAAGGGTTTTGACATCTTCATTGACTTTCCTAATATAGCATGCAAAATTGCAGGGGCTTGGTTCACTATACTCTCTTTTGTCTGCTAATCGTAGAAGAATGTTTTGATGTCTGTATTTCAAGCGTGATCTTGGGCTTTGCTGTGTTGGATTTCTTTTTTCTTATTGGGTCTAATATGCATACTAGACTTGCCTCAGAGACTCAAGTAGCCACTAGGCTTGACGTGTCCATATTTGATCCGATCCATATCGACTACATAACTCGATTCTACACTACCAGTAAAAAAATTGGTAGTGGTTAGACTGGCTACTAGGCTAGATGTGTCGATACCTATCCATACCATGATACCAACTAGATTACTCGATTGAACTTCTTTAAACACTGCAAAAAAATTATTTGCTACGTTTCAAGTGACTCATGTTGTGCATAGTTACCAAGTTCATATTTCACCTATTTTTATTATATTTTTGTCATATTCAATCGTGTTTTATCATACTTTCACATCTTTAATCAATTTCACAACTTTACGGTGACCTAACGTACCACACTTGTCATGTACCAAATGCTTTCTTTGTGATGGATTGTGCCAGACCGACTAGGGCCACCATTAACAATAAATTGAAGTTAATTGACACCAAAACTAAGATTATTTGTCTAAGAACAAGAACGTAAAAAAATAACTCAATGTTCTCCATTTGCATTTATTATCCTTGCATTGATCATTAAGTCATTATACAACTCCATAAAGTTATAGACATAACTATATCGATCTATTGGGATGTCCTTAATTAGGATGGAGTTGAAGGATAACCAAGACTTTGTGGTGGTTGTATAATCCGTGATCATAATGACATTTTGGTTTCCAGCATTTACCGCGAGTTTGGCATGTATGTAGCCTATCGTGCCGAAGTTATGGCACTGTTGTGAGGCTTGGTGCTTGCCAGATACCTGCAAATTCAGATTATGTACATCTATCCAACTAGTTAACAATACATGTGTTCAAGCTATCTCTGGCACTATAAATGGCAGTGACCTTAGTTATTTTGTATACTTATATAATTACATAATAATTCAATATGGGTGATAAATGAGGTGAACAAGAAAGTTCACGAGTCTCCTATTAGCCATGCCTCCCACTGATATCCCTAGTACATTGTGTATAGCCATGATCATGAGAGTTATCCTATAGAAAAAGATGTGGTTGGACTTGATAAGGAAATGGTAAGCCAATAATCCTTCGTACTAGGCTGGAAATCCTAACCATGACAATAATCCTAATCCCTTCACACAAATTTTACACTAACCCTTAAAATGAAGTAGGAAGAAATGGCAATGGGTTATTCTTGGTCCAGACCCAACAAGATTCGACTCTAATCCACGAAATTTGGATCTCAACTTTGGATCCGAATCCTAAATCATAGATACGAGCCTGACTTCATTATTGTTTTGGGACCTCCAAATTTGATCTGATCCTATCCGTCACGTCTCCATTACAATTTGAAATTTGAATTCTCTAAAACTCTCCCTTTTTCCTCAAGCACAACAACAACAAGTATAATGGCAACACTTGTAGACATATGCGTCTCAACATTTATAAACATAGTGACAAATTTTGCATTGTTGCTTGCATTTGCTCTCCTTGGAAATCAAGCCATATATTAGTGACAAGGTTATCATAAATTATCCCATCCATAACAAGGTATACTTCTCAAAGTGGTACTTTAAGGATCAAAAGAAAAGACCTTGCTTCCAAAAATTTCATAATTAAATTTTCAATCTTGAAATCATAACATTTTTTACATTCCTAAATTTGATGTCTCGAACTTTTCAAATGTTAAAATCTCGCTTATTGATAATGCTGGCTTGGATTATGTTATTTTTCTCTAGATTTACACTCTTTGATATAAAAGCAATTCTCTCTCTCCTTTTTTCTTAAATTTACTAATTTTGGTATTTTTGATGTAATTCTAGTACTTGGTTTATTTATTTTGCTTAAAAATTCAATCTTTGGCTTCACTAATTAATGGATGTTGAAGTAGGGAAGAAAATTAAGGCTTTGTTTGACATTGTTTAGTGCCTTTTTTGGGATTTGACCTTATTTACATTCAAGATGGGTTAATGACCTAAATATGGAGACATTGAATATGTGTTGAATTTTATATAGGTCAAGACTAGGGAGGGATAGATATAACTCCTATTGATTTAGACTTGTAATTTGTAATCTTTTTCAATGGGCTTAGATCGGACTCGATTCGGATTTAGGGTGTAAGTGGACAAAATTTGGAGAAATTGAATTAAAGAAAAAAGTGAAAGCTTGTGAGAAACGACGTCGTAAGAATTAGGGCTCTAGCATCCAAAACCCAAAAACCTAAATCACAATTAAAATCCTCGTTGCTCCTTCGCTGCCTCCGCTTAAACATCAGAGAGAGTTAGAGAGGAGAGAGAAAGCAGCCGCTCCAGAGCTTCACCCACAATCCACCTGCTAATATGGTACGATTCATCTCTCTCACTCTTCATCAATTATGCGGTCTAATTCATGATATTTGATTGATTAATCTGTTGTTAATTTGATGAGCAGTCTCTGGTAGCGAACGAAGATTTCCAGCACATTCTGCGTCTTCTGAACACCAACGTTGATGGCAAGAAGAAGATCATGTTTGCCATGACTTCCATCAAAGGTATTGGTCGCCGTTACGCCAACATCTGCTGCAAGAAGGCCGACATTGACATGAACAAGAGGTCAAGCTCACACCTTTCCTCTCTTTATCGTATAATCACATGATTTAGTCATATTAATTTTTTGGGTTTTTTTAAGAGTTGTGTATATGTTATTTGTTTGGGTTGTTGTTAGTATTTAGTGCTTTTCTTCGATTTTGATTTATGGAATTGTGTTAGTTTCTTGAATTAAGGAAGGAATTGAAGTAGAAAATGTTATTATGATTGAAAAGTTGCAACTTTTTGGAACTTGGATTTTTGAATTGTGTTAGTTTGTTGGGTTTAAATTTTTTATTTTAATTATTTGGTTCTTGGATTGTTGATTATGTTTCTTGCTAGAGTTTTGTTATGTGATTTTTAGGTTATGTAGTGAAGAGAAAAAAATCTCCAATGTTTTTTTTAATAAGTTGGGTTTGAGATTAGTTCATCGATATTTGAGAATCGAGACTACAAAGCAGCGTAGGGCAATGTGTTTGTATTGTTTGAAGTTTGATGAATATTTTTCTGGGTATAGATGTGTCACGTATGTTGGTTGTTTAATTGCCAGTACATGGGTGATGAAGTAATGGTGTTGTATGTATTTCCTAGCTAGAGCTACTTGTTAGACCCTTGGGGTGAGCCTTAGTGCTTAAAGCACACACATCAGTGTGCAAAGATTTCCTCATTCCCCTCTCTCTTTCCATTTTATCTCTCATTCACGTTATAATTTTCATGGGCAGGAATTTTTATCTATAACTCTTCCCATTAATGGGTTAAAAAATCTTCCCATCACACTTTCTCTTACTTTTCACCATACTCCACCACATTCTCTCCTATATATTTAACACAATTATATTCAGTTTTTTATTTAATTAGTGCATACTATATTATTATCAATATTAATTACGTTTAACGTATTATTCAACGTGATTATAAATTATTTTGGACTAAAAAGACCGTTGAAATATAAACATTGTAAAATATCATTGCTATTTTGATTGGTCAGATTTGCCACGTGTCAAGTGTTGATTGGACCATGTTATCAAATCACCAAAAGAAAAAAAATAGAAAATGGACCACATGAGCCCTACATCACTTGATTCAATGTATCAGATTTGCCCAATTATTGGGCTGATTTCAACTCACCCATGAGCAAACTAAAATTTCCTCACTGATGTGAGGGAGTGGGAGGAAATTCTCTTGTGAGCAAGCAAAATTCTCATGAGAGAATTTTCCCTCACTTTCTAACACCAGTGAGGAAATTTCAGCTTGCTCATGGATGAGTTGAAATCAGCCCAAGAATTGGGTAAATCTGATATGTTGGACCATGTGATGTGGGGCCCACGTGGTCCATTTTTTATTTTTTTTTTCTTTTGATGAATTGATAACATGGTCCAATCAACCTTTGACACGTGATAAATCTGACAAATCATAATAGCAATTATATTTTACAACGTTTATATTTCAACGATCTTTTTAGTCCAAAGTAATTTATAATCTCGTTAATTTATATGTTAAACGTAATTAATATTGATAATAATATAGTATGCACCAATTAAACAAAAAATTGAATATAATTGTGTCAAATATATAGGAGAGAGAAAATGTGGTGGGGTATGATGAAAACTAAGAGAGAGTCTGATGGGGAGATTTTTTAGCCCATTGATGGGAAGAGTTATGGATAAAAATTCTTGTCATGAAAAATCTAATGTAGATGAGAGATAAAATGGGTAGAAAGAGGGGGATGGGAAAATTTTTGCCCACTAATGTGTGCTGTTAGGATTCCCCATTCTGATCCAATTGGTCAATTTTTGGGTTTCAACATCTTATTTTGTAGTAGCCCTTCCACTCAAGGGGTCCTCTTTGTTACCAATTCCTTTATGATTGTGGTGTGGTAAAAATGCACTTGCTTGATTGCTTCAATCTCTTACTCTGTTACGCATTTGAATCTGGATTTGTGTGCTATTGAATATGATATAACTGGCTTGAGGCAATTTTTTTGGTATGTTGTCTGCATAGTCTTTTTTTGGTTCTTGAATTGGATCCGTTCTCAGGGTTAAAATATGCTGATTTGCCTTTTAATGTTGTTTCCATATCTTTCTACTTTAGTACTTGAATTTATATGAATTTGCGGTTGTGGTTTTCTTACTTTGAAGATATCTTGAAATTCTTAATTTTTGCTGCAGGGCTGGTGAACTTACTACCGCAGAGCTAGATAACTTGATGACTGTGGTAGCAAATCCTAGGCAATTCAAGGTTCCAGACTGGTTTCTCAATAGGCAGAAGGACTACAAGGATGGAAGATTCAGTCAGGTTGTTTCTAACCAGCTTGACATGAAACTCAGGGATGACCTTGAGCGTTTGAAGAAGATCAGGTATGTTTTAGTTTTTCTAATGGATCATTCTCTACTATGTCACAACTGCTTTAATTTTGTAACATTTAGACTGTTCTTTACCCAATTACTTGTTTAGATGGAAAACCAGAACAAAAATTTCAAACTTGTAGTAGCTTAAATAAATTCCTGTTGCAGTATTTGAATGTTGTCATTGTCTTACTCTCTTACTTGAGTTTATTACCATCTTCATATGCAGAAACCACCGTGGTCTACGTCACTACTGGGGTTTGAGAGTTCGTGGGCAACACACCAAGACTACTGGACGTAGAGGAAAGACTGTTGGAGTCTCGAAGAAGCGTTAAGGAATTTTTAGCTGTTTAATTGTGGGTTATCACAAGTTGTCTTATCTTTATTTGAATCAAAGCCTAGTATGAGGACACAAGATATGCTTTTTGGCCAATTCCGGCAGTTACTTTTTGTAGATTATAGCTTCCTTCTAATGTTAAAATTGAGAGGAGGTATGTCTGCAGACTTTGTGGTAGGTATCAAGGAAAGTATTTGATGGTTTTATATGAGATCAGGTTGCATGGCTGGACTGCTAAATTTCGTTGGTTTGCTGCAACAATCGAACCACGAGGTTGCTTAATTATTACACCATACTCACTAGTCTTGATCATCTGTATTCAAAATGTCTTCAGGCATTGTCGACCACAGCCTGAAAACTGCTGCTGAAGTGCATAGATAGAATCACGAGGTTTATAGAGATGGAGGCGCCATGCTGACTTGCTGAGTACATATTTAGTGATGTAAAGTTGATTGATGAAACCAAAAAACTGATAAATTTTATTAAAGCAATAGAACGGTGAGTAATGTAAACAGGATGAAAGATGGTTTGGTAGGCCAAACCTATATCATAACACGACAAAAGGGATCATGGTTTGCATGAATTACAAAGGTTTTAATTCATTAAGTTGGAGGTCTTATAAAAGATAATTTCAAAAAAAAAAAAAAAAACCCTTGAGTTGTTAGGTTTATAATGCATTTTGGCTACCTTTTATTGTTGCACAATATAGCAACTATCGGTACTCAACTAAATACCAACTATTTGTCTAGTGGTGGAAGATATCAGATTAGATACTTGTAATTTTATATTTTTCTCGTGCTTTAAAGTTTCTAGAATGCTTATTAGTTTTGCCTATAAGCTAGTCATGAAAGCTAAAATGAGTCTTGTTTCTTGTCATTGAGTTAATTTTCTTTTTTGCCAAAAACAAAAAAGATTACTGGTGAAAATATTTGCGCGTTGTACATTTTGAGAAGCTTCTAGAGAATCCATGTCGCCTAACCAATGATAATTGCTATATAGGAATGGGAATAGGAATAGGAATGTGGTTTATGTGCCTGGGATTCATCTTTGTTTGGTTATTGATGAAGACCTGCATCGGCTGCATGCAAGTGCTGGATCAGTCGGAGCATCAAGCTTGGATGGTATTAGGGCTGCTGATCATTTTCAGAAGAATGTAGAAATCAGGGTCGGTGATGGTGGAAGTCAGACAACAGGGAAAAAATTATGACATGGTTGTTAGTTCGTTACAAGAGAATGGTAGCCTGGGTATAATGAGTATTTCAAACATATTGCTTTTTAATTGCTGCTGAATATTTGAGTCTTGGATTATCTTATGTTTTGTGTTTGTTTCTCCTAGTTAATTCTTCGGATTATGTTTAATATTCTCATACTAAGTTAGTCGACTCAGCTAAAGTTTTTACTGACATTTTAAAGTTTACTATGAAGTCTTCACCTTGATGAGGTCTATACTTTCTAAGGTTGTTTGAATGATGGAAGTCAAAAGAACAGGTCTCCCATGCACATGCACGAATGAAATAATACGTTTGGAACTCATGTTGTATCTTGTGTTGGTTCCTGATTTCGTGGCTATAAAATTGTTTGAGAATTTGAAGCTTCATGAACTTCCTAATTTCATGGTTGGGATAACAAGTCAAAGTCATCTTATCCCATATTATAAGGATGTGGTTAAGCATTAGAATTTCCTCTTCATTCGTTAGCAACAACAATTCAAAGGAGAAGATATTTTTAGTTGAAAAGTTTTGAAGTGGTCAGCAAGTCTTTCTCAACAAACACTTGAATTTTTCAAAGGCAACGGTCCCATGAAGAATTGTTGAAGAAGAATCGTTACTCTATTATTCATATAAAGAGTCAGCTGAAGCATTGAAGAATAAGCAAGTCTTTAATGAGAAATAATTCAAAAGCTACAGCATTACTAATTTTCTCTCTAGCTCTTATCACTTTATTGTATATTAGTTTTTGAGAGAAAAGAAAAATACGTATATCTTGAGTGGTAAAAAGAGTGATAAAAAAAAGAGAGTGATATACTTTGAGTAGAACTTATAATACAATTCAGTAAAAAGTGAGGTGTCTTTTATTTCTAGGATTTGCGATGCTAAAGTATAGCTAGGAAAGCTATGATATAGAAGATAGGGTGAAATCTTTTAAGGTGCTTATCTTTAAGGGAAGAAATAAAAGTATTTAAATCCTAAGGGTAGGATACCCTAAGCGGAGACGTAGGCACATTGGCGCACTTCGTAATAAATACTCGTCCCCTTTACATTTGCACTTTCGTATTTATTTGGTTTACTTACTTCGTTCTTGTTTAAAAAGTTTAACTCTGTCAAAACCTATTTACAATTCATGATACCCGTGTCAAAGCCCTTGAGATAAGTTTAATCCTTTTAATTGAGTAATTCCACACTTGAAAGTCTTTTCAAAGCTTTAAGCACCTAATTGCGAAAATCGATCATACTCTATTCACCACCCCCACCCTCCACCCCCTCTAGAGTATATTTATCCTATCTGTCTCCACTAGCAAAATATTAATGAATTGCGGCTAAGGATTTGCGGCGAAAACCAAAAAAGCCGCAAATTTATTTAGGTTATTAGTAATATGTGGTGTATAATCTAATAACCCTTTTACGCAACCGGGTCGGGTATTTAAGTTACATAGGCAAGCCTTTTACGCAGTTATCTACGCCGAACGAGTTCGCATACCGCATAGCTGAACCTGGTACTCCCCCCCTCTCTTGTAAGTCATTCCACCCACCCCAAATTCACTAATGTGATGATTAAAATGGGGCGACTTTCTTTTCGCTGATTCGAACTAGTTTACAAACTATAATGTTCTCAATCATATAATATGGTTAATATTTTATGATTTGATTCAACTTTTTGATGCGACCCAAATTTAATTGATGATTATTCATATTATCATTTCTGTAAAATTTCTTGTGGTCCTGGTATTTTGGGAATTCGATTGATGTGAATTCATGGAATTATTTATAGCTCAAAGTTATAATGTACAGAGTTGCTAAACATTGCCCACAATTCTTAAGGAATTTATATTAAATATGCTTTGCTTATTTATATTCTTTTTGGAAGAGTTATAATTAATGGATGGATTGGAAAATTTGATCCTTTTTTATGAAAAACTTATGAACCTGTGATTAGCAGACTGTCTTTGGTATATGGGTCACATATGTTTGAGATTGTTGAGGTTTGGGCTTATCGATTATGAAACGTTTCGAATGGTTGCTACTAGTATTGTGTGATTGTGAAGTAAGTATCATTTGGGTGTAACAGTTGTAATAGTATCAGTTTTCTTGCATTGTGGCAAGAATCATTTGGAAAATCTGGAGTTGGGCTGTGTATATGTATTTGCAGTGTTTGATAGCAAACAAAGGCCTGAATTTATAATGTTGTGAATATTAGTGAAATTGTATAATCTTAGGATATTTCTATTGGGTTGATGTCTTTGTACTTCTTATCTCGATTGCAGTTTGTATATTTTGTTGGTTCTTATTTATTTGAAGCTGTTCTGAAACGATGTTACTTTGCAGGGTTTTTTTTATATTTGTTTTTCGTGTTTCTGCTACATCTTATGGGAGGACACAAGCATCCCAAAAAGCAGAAGAATAACCGTTCCTACCGTGGTCAGCCGAGCTCCAGCTGTGACCCCTCATTGGAGGAAAGATCTCTCCCATCCGAATATAGTATCAATGAAGAGAGTGAACCTAGTCCTACTGTCCAACTTGCTATGTGGGATTTCGGACAATGTGATGCAAAAAGGTGCACAGGACGGAAACTAGCCAGATTTAATTTGATAAAAGAATTGCGTGTGAACGCTGGGTTTAGGGGCATCGTTTTGAGCCCTGTTGGAACCCACTGTGTATCAAGAGAGGACTATCCTTTAATCAAGCAGAGAGGATTGGCTGTCGTGGACTGCTCATGGCACCGGTTGACTGATGTTCCATTTGTGAAACTACGTTGTACTGCTCCTCGGTTATTACCATGGTTGGTAGCAGCAAATCCAGTGAATTATGGAAGACCATGTGAGCTATCTTGTGTAGAAGCATTAGCTGCTGCATTGCTGATCTGCGGCGAAGAGGAAACAGCACATTTGTTGCTAGGGAAGTTCAAGTGGGGGCATGCTTTCTTATCACTTAACAAGGAGCTACTTAAAGCTTATTCTGAATGCAAAGATAGTGCTGAGATAATTTCAGCTCAGAATGCTTGGATATCCAAACAACAAAGCCCACAAACCTCCACTGTCCTACAAGATAAAGAAGGCAAAGATGAAGCATTGAGTGATGAAGAGGCAAATTCTGATGACTCCGATGATGGGCTTCCACCACTGGAAAGGAATCTTAATCATCTGCTGTTAGAGGAGAGTGAAGAGGGTGAAGAGTAAGGTAGATTAGGAGGCTACATTTTTGCTCTGTTAATCAAGGTTAGGTGATTCACTATGAATGAAATTTGTCTAAAACTTGCTGCCGCTATAGTCTACAGGGGAATGGAGTTCAATACAAGATTTGGGTAGAGAGGACATGTTTCTGATCATAAGATTTATGTGCACCAAATTGCAGGCGGCCAATATCTCGTTGCACATGGTTTTACAAATAGTTCTATGATTTTGTAAGTTTGGTTCTGGAGTAATTAAGAATCTAATGTATACATTATGGTGTCAAGCTTGTTTTCTTAATCATGTGTGACATGGTCTGGAATTAGTTAGGCTTGTAAGCTTAACTTCAGTTTATTTTATTTCAGGAATTGTTAATGAGAATGGTTGGCATTGTGTTGTTGTACTTTGTTTCCTAGTTTAAAGAGTTCCCACCTACAGAAAGTGGGTTCTAATTGGTGGTTAGCCTTGACATGCCATATTGTGAATTTGTGACCAGAATGGATCACCTCCATTGCAATAATTAATAAAGTAGGATATCGATAAAGTTCACTCTCTTTTACATGTCTTACAAAAACAAGGGGAAAAAATGAAGGGATTTCTGTGGTTCTACTTCAAAAACTAGGGTTTTATAGATGTCAGGATCTTAAGAATTGACAAATATGAAACTCAGATACATACATTATCCTCAGTCTCTACCCCTTTTTGAGAGGAAGTTTTAACTGTCAGCAATGGAACTGGACCAGAAAAAAATGTGGCGAAGGCTGCAATTATATTTCATCCAAGTTCGCAATTTTTCTGGATTTGTATTGAGATAAAAAGCTACTGATGGTAGCAGTTAGTTTTTACCATTGAACTGGAAAATATAGCACCATAAGCGACTAAAAGTACAGCTTCCCAATTTCAACTCGAATTTATCAGTCCCGAGTTTACATTCATGTATCAGATTACTTTTACGATGAAGTTACATAATTTGTAGACTGGATGCAGGGTCTGTTATAACAGATCAACAAGGACAACAACAATGTCTTAAGAGCATCATAGCTAGAATATATCCCACAGATTGTCACCTGGAACTCTGGAAGTGCTGGAAGCCTGGAACTACAGGTCTATAAGAAGAATTACACAGCTGGAAACCATCCAGAGGCACCGAAGTTTTCCCTTTATAATCTGTATTATGTAGATAGCAATTCTTTATTGCTGAATACTTCCTTTCCACTCATAATAGTGTACCACACTACCAATTTTCCAAGTGACATGGCAGCTGGAAGAAAGAGCACCCATCATAATATGTAACTTGATTCAGCCAGTAAAGTTGGCCATGTCATGACTGTTTACAGATGTCAGAGTCAGACTCAGCCAAACTTGGATATTCTGCAAGTTCTTGGTCCAAAATGAAGTGTTCAATCATTCGTGGCCACAAACCATATTGCAAGATTGGTTGTTTGACTCAAATATTTGAAGCAGAGATTCCAAGTAACGTAGCTGTATGGCTTTGGTTTGCAGTGTGCCCACATCAAATTACTGTATCTGCAACACCATGTCTGTTAAGCTCTCAGGGCTCTTATATAACTGAATCTGAGAAAAAAATTTCATGTCTGAATTTTATTGAGGAAGGATCCTCATGATTTATATATGATCAATATCTTGCCGTAACATCATATTTTCTTGCAGTATCTGCAGTTGAGCTTTTACTTCTTCAATCCTTGGGTGTGATTGCTCACCTGAAGAGAAAACTACTGAGCTGTTCTCTATCTCTACCCAGCTTAACCCAGGATCCTTCTCCAACATCAGTCCTCTTATCCTTTTCCTTACTTCCACTACACCATCCCAACTCCCCACGGAAGCATATAGATTTGAAAGTAAAGTGTGAGTTGCACTATCTTGTGCATTAAGTTGTAAAATTTTCCCTGCAGCATGAAGTCCCATGGACAGATTTTTGCTAGAAACAGCAGAACTCAGCACAATTCTCCACAATGTGAAATGATTCTTGCTAAAATCTGACTCATTAATAATTTCCACTGCCTCTTCCAACAGCCCTGCTCGACTAAGCAAACTTACCATGCAAGCATAATGCTTTAGTCCGGGATAAAGTCCCTTATCTTTCATGAAACTCCACAAGTGCTTTCCTCTCTCAACTAAACCACAGTGGCTGCAAGCAGAGAGCAGTGAAATAAATGTCACTTGATCTGGTTCCAGACCATGAACTAGAAACTCATCATACAGGCTTAATGCGTCCTCAGCCTTTCCATGGTGACTGTAGCCGCCTATCATAGAGTTCCAGCACTTCAGGTCAGGGTATTTGAACTTGGAAAATATAGATTTAGCAGCTCGTAGTTCACCATTTTTTGCATATGCATTAATTAGACTTCCACATACCGCCATCTCAGAATCACACCCAGCTTTTGTGGCCAGAGAGTGAAGCATTCTACCTTGATTCAAAGTCGCAAGATCAGCACATGCACTCAAAGCGCTACTTAGAGAATAGTCATCAACTTTATGACCTTGTTTCCACATATCGTAGAAGAATTTGATTGAATTCTCACTATCTTCTACTTTAGAGTAACCTGAAATCATTTCAGTCCACAGAACCACATCTTTCTTTGAGATAGTGTGGAACACCCCTTCAGCAGATTCAATTTTTCCATGTTCAAAATACATAGAAATCAGTGGACTCCCAACAAAAACACTTTTATGCAATCCATAAACTATGACCAGTGCATGGAGGGGCTCCCCATAGTGTGAAAATGGGCACTCTCGAATGGCAGCGATCAAAGCTGCAAAAGTATATTCATCTGGTTTACGAGCAAGACGATGTCGCAGTTGAACGAATAGTTCCATAGCTTTCTCACCTTCTCCCTTCTCTGCATATCCAGCCATCATCGAGTTCCAGGACACAAGGTCCGGATTCTCAATTCCTTCAAATACATGAAATGCAGATTGGGTGTCACCACAGCTGGAGTACATGTCAATCAATGCATTCTGCAAGGGCAAATCTAGGAGCACTCCAGTAGAAATAACCTGTGCATGAGCTAGCCGACCACATGAATAATCGCTCAATCTTGAACAAGCATTCAGGACCATTGAATACGTAAATTCTGTTGGGTTTGCACCACCCCTCAACATCTTCCTGAACAGACACAGGCCTTCTGTCATCCTGTTATTTCTCACATACCCAGATATAATACAATTCCAGGAATATTCATCTTGTACAAGTACATTTCCGAATACTTGATTCACAGAATTGAGATCCCCAACACTGGAAAAGAAACAAATCAGAGCAGTCTGAACCTGCACATCAAACAATTGACCAAACTTGATAATCAAACAATGCACAGCTAATCCACAAACCTGATCCTGAGCATCAGAAGCCGACTGCAGTAGGCTCATAAACGTTGCCCCATTCGGTGTAAAACACCGGTACCTCATCTGGGAAAACAATCCAAACGCAAAAAAGGAGGACTCAGGATGACGGGCAAAGGCCGAAATGATGGAATTGTAAGAAATGAAGTTTCTTTGAGGCATTTTGTCGAACACAAGGTGGGCATGGAGGAGCGAACCGGACTTGGCATACATGGAGAGGATGTTATTATGGAGGAATGGCTTCTGGTAATAGTAAGGTGTGGAGGATGTTAAGATGAGGGCATGGGCTTTTTTGGCTCTCCTAAGTGAAGTTATGGAGGTGCATTTTTGTAGGAGAGAGATTGTAAAAGCAGCAGCTTCATTCATTACTGGATTAGTGGATCACAGCTTTATAAGTTAAGGGGCAGACTGCAATTGCAAGTGTTCAATGCTGAATGAAAACAAACTGATTGCTTCCCGCCAAACAAGCCTTTGGAGTTCAGTTGAGGTACTCTACTATAGTACGGAGTAGACCAACTATAATAACATTGACTCGCTTTTGACTTTGTACAACTCTTTAACTAACAGATATATTTTCTTTCTCGGATATTTTTGGTGGCATATAAAAGAAACAAAAATCTCACATTTTCTTGCAGTCAACAGCACAATGTGTCAACAAATTTCTAAAAATTCACTTGATGATTTAATTTTATTGATACTATCATATATTCATCTAAAACCACTACTAACATCAAAATATAATTAAAATTCCAACTTTGATATTATGCTCAAATAGTCCAATTCAGACTGTTTTTCATACAAAAATGTGAGTCCATATTTGATCTAAACCTTTTACTAAAGTTTGGACATTAAACTAACTTCAGTATGTGTCCAACAGTCTAAGCTGTAGGCCTGTAGCTATAGCTATAGCTAAATGGTTTGTCAACAAATGATCATTATACTAATTTTCCATCTTGCCTTCAATATATGAGGAAAAATTTCAGGTATTTACCCAACACTTTCACTCACTCTCACACTTAATACACACCAAGAAACACATACACCATTTTTGCAAGTTTAATTTCTGGGTTTTGTATATTTTGTATATCACTTGCTAATATCAGGGTCCCTTAGTTATAAACAATGTTCTCAAATTCTTCATTCCCCTCAAGTTGGGAGTTGGGAATATCACTTGATAAAAAACTCTCATGTGAGTTGGGACCAATTGTCTCACATTGATAAAATGAATAAGAGTTAAAACACTTTATAAGGTTAAGAGGCAACTCCTCTTATTGTCATATGATTTTAGGATAGAACCCTCTTAAACCTTGTAATTGTACACTCTCTTTTGGTGACAGGGCGATTCAGACCCGCATTTAACAAGTACCCCGGACATGGGAAATGATCCTTAGACTTTTAGACTTACTTGTGGCTAAATTTCTGGAAGACGCCTTTGCTTGATAGTTGACACTTCTAGCCAAGTCTGAGTAACATAGGTTACAAACCATGGAAGATGGACTCCAATGAATAATATGATTCAGATACTTGTCCAGTTTACTGGGGCTTATATGTTAGGATATATATTTTGTCTATTGATGAAAAACACATTTGGCGCATTGATTATGCCTTTATTACATGGGCTTATCCCATTTGAGATGTCCTTGTCCATCTTGTTCAAGCAATGAACTTCTTAACAACACTCGAATTATGTAAGAATTTATGCAGGTGACTGGTGATTGGAAAACAATGTGGTTAGTGTAGGGAGTATTCTGAATATCTGACTTAGTTATGTGGTCAAATTTGGTCCTTGAGCTACGTAAATACATATCATCTGTCATGTTTGCGAGATTGGTTTGTTTGAAAATATTGCCAATGCACTACTCATGGCATTTCCCTTTCAGTTAGTATAATCTGACAGAACTTTGAAATGCTTTTATACATCTGTTGTGCATCCGTTAGAATGATTAGGGGAAAATTATTTTGCAGTTGACACATTCAGGAGCTGAGCACCTGCTCTCTGGCATATTTAAGCACCATGGTCCAATCACAGTTATACATCCAAGTGAAAGTGGGATGACAAGGGTGGAAAGGGGGGCCAATGGATTCCAGCAACTCCGACAAGTCAAAAGTAGAACCTGAAGGGTCAACCAATTCAAGTACAGTGTGTCTGAAGGATGCTGGAAGAAACTCAAGGTCCATGTTGAGAACTCATCAGGGTAAAGGCGTAAAGCTAATGTTGATGCGACAACTGCTGATAACTCAAGGTCCTCACTTGCTCAAATTCATGTATCTTAAACTGGTCGAATTCGGGAGTTGGGCATTTCTAGAGGCTTATTAGTAACTGGATTTGTACGCCATTTATTTGTTAATGGATTTCATTTATTTAGTGCTCAACTTTTTGCGTACAATCTATACGTATATGGAGTAGCTATTCTTATGTTTTATTAGATGAAAAAAATTACTTCTTTGAAAAGAAAATGGTTGTATATTTGATTATTTATTTATACATAAGCAGTAGTACAAAACTTAACTTTATGCAAGTTTGATATGACTGCTGTAAAACGGAATCACTTAACATTCACATTCACATTCACATTCACGGTCATGCTCGAGGAGCTGAAAGGGGTTCAGAGTTAAGACTAACATCATAACCACTAAAACAGAGTACATTTTTCTAAATACGTTAAACTTGAGGCACAGGCTGCCTTTTCGGCCATGATTCGATTTTCTGGAAATACTTCGCAGGGACAACGCCATCAAAGCCTTCAGTAAGTATAACCTCATTTTCTGACTTGTAAAACTTCATTCCATCTGCCAATACATGGTGGAGAGAAATCCATTAGATATGGAAGTAATAAAAAATGGGTAACGATTTATACATCCAACATTACACAAATTTACGACACCTGGAAAATTTACCTTCCATAGCTTTCTTGGTATCTACAAAGATTAACATGTTGACATCACGCCTTATACCTGGAAAACGTCCCAATATACATCACTGTTGAATCAAGAAAAGTAATACCAGTAAGAACTAAGATATGCCAGTATTGCAACTAAGTTTTTATCTCAAAGTTTCTTGCATTCAATCATCAAGTTTTAAACTACAGCTCAGAATTGTGGTGAGAGAGTGGGACAATAGAGTACTAAAGGACCATGCAGTGATAAAAATGAGGGCAAATCCTATTGGTCAAATGGAAATTGCGAATGAAAGAAACAACTGCTCGCAAAAATATTCAACACATACCGCTTATTACTTCTTCATCTGATGGCAAGCCGCGTGCAAAGTGAATGTGCAGCCTGCTCATTTGCTTGAGACCAGAAGCAAGAATTGATTCAAGAAGCCTCTTATATGTGCCATGAACACAAACTGCATATGAAATTCCATAGAGTTAACTTAGCAACATAAATTTCCAACAAACAATATGGAGATCTGAGCATTTAAGTGCTATGCATACCAGGGATCCCTTCAGCAGAAAGGATTGGCTTCAATAAATACTTGGTCTCTACAGACTAAATAGGCAAAGAGAAACATATAATCAGGGCATAATCTTAAGTTACAGAAAAAGGTCAACCAATTACATGAATTTTTCTTTTCCAAAGATAAAACTAGTAGACAATACAGTGATTTGGGATGTCCCTTGACCTCCTCAATAACCTCTAGCATGAAAAGCTATGTCCAGAACTCTGAAACCAATGTGCGTGTCGAAAAAAGTTTAAACCATGTTTGGTTAGCAATATATAATATTTAATTTCACTCAGTGCAACAACTTACATACCATCAATTATGTTGCAATCTTGCTCTAAGTAACAATCAGCAGACAGATTTCAGGAAAGGGAAAAGCAGTGACACCCAGGGTTTACTTAAAATCCCTCCTACCCTTCTCAAAAACCAATCACACTTTATGACTTTCTTTTCTTGATTCCTTTCCACTTATTTTCCTTGATATGATCCAAACAACAACAGTAAAGCCAAGTCTTAATCCCCAAAAAGATAGGGTTGGCTAAATGAACCAAGAGTCTTACAAAAATCTTCCTTCATTCCCTTCTATTTAGAGTCCCATCTTCTTGCAAACTCATTTTCTCCATATCTTTATTAAATCCTTCCATCTAAGCCATGTTTGGTTTGTCTCGACCTCATCTGAGGCCCTAATCCTCCACCTTGTTCGGCTTTTCACATACACAAACCATTGTAACCGGTTTTTCCTTATCTTATCTTCAATATTCGTTATTCCAACTTTTTTCCTTTCGAATATTCGCATTTCTAATTTTTTCATTCATGGTGTACTCAAATATCCATCTCAACATACACATTTTTACTATATTTATTTTCTTAACATGCTTTTATTCGAAGTCTCAACATTCGGAACTATACAATAATACCGGTTCTAATCAATGACATCTTAATCAATATCTCCATTCCTCTGAAAAAATGATTCCAAGTACTTGAAACATTCTCTTATAAATAACTTCTTACCATCAAGTCACACTATCTTCAATTTGTCTCCTGCTAATGCTAAAATAGCACTTCATATACTTTGTTTTACTCATACTAATTCTGAAACCTCTAACTTCCAACATTCATCTAAATTGATCTAACTTAGCATTCATCCCCATTCTAGTCTCGTCCACTAGAACAAAATCATTCGTATAAAGCAAGCACCACGGTATCTCATCTTGTACTGACTTTATTACTTGGTCCAGAATGTCACAAAAAAGAAGGAACTTTGGGCAGATCCTTGGTGTAACCTAATTATAATAGGAATGCCCCATGTCACTCACCACTACATATAACATTTGTTGAACATCTTGATATATATCCTTAACTAGGTTGATGTACTTATGTGGTATTCCCCCATCTTAGTCATTGCTCATTAAAGTATTTCTCTTGGTACCTTGTCATATGCCTTCTCCAATAAAAACCATATGTAAAGATTTCTTCCTTGCTGCATCATTTGTCGATAAGGCGAACAACTTCTGCGGTAAAATAACCTCTACCTAAACAGATTTTCGGAAATAATAGCACTCTCTTCAATAATTTCATGGTGTCACTCATAAGTTGTATTCCTCGATGGTTTGAACACTATGTAGCATCTTCATTGTTCTTACATATAGGCACCAAGGTACCTTTAGTCTTTTGGCACCTTACTCACCTTCAATCTTAAGATCCGTTAACCAGTCACAATCAGTTTTACCAAGGTGTCTCCAAACTTCGATAGGAATATCATCAGGCATAACAACCTTCATTAATTTCATCATCTTCAAGGCCTCCTCTACTTCCACTTTTGTATCCTCCTCATATACTCTCGGTTAACTTCATTACCTTCACTAAAACCCCTCAAATTAGCTTCTGTGAATAATGTGAAGTATTAAAATTAAAATATAGGCCTACTCTACTAGTCCAGAGCATTAAGAAGTGCACGAAATGATACTTGATTCTTGACGAACAATATCTAATAATCCATATTCATACATGATAGTTCTACTGCAGAGATACTTCACCTTTACAGAATGGCCTTGGTTTGCTCTTATCCACAATTCTCCATCTTCTTCCAAAAGGCCAAGCCTCTGCTTGTTGTCTATCCTTACAGCCTGAAAAATGTGCAGATCACCGTCAAAGAATTCTGAGACCATAAGAACAACAGTAAGTCATGCCTAAGACTTATTGAAATCTGAAAACATGGAGGGACTATAATTCAAGGCATAAAAATCATACTCCAACGACATATATCTTAATAGAGCGGGTGATCATCAACATGTGAGAAAAACAGTGATAAGACTTACTTCTCTAATATCATCTACAGAATGTGAGTTTAGAGGGATATTTGACCTTGTTTTCATTTTCAGCTTCAATAAATCGTGAAGCTTGACATATCCATCATTACGCATGTCCAAATTCAGCTCCATTGCATTATGTCTCAATATACGTACCCTGAGAAGTAGCGACACGTCATTAATTAACCATACTGAGCTATGTAGTAATAAATAAGGTCCACAATTTCTCAAAAAGAAAGCTTGATTATGCGTCTTGTTCTGGAGTCTTATTACACTTACATTAGTCTACCAAGATTATCAATTTTCTCGGATGCACCGAGAGCAGCACCAAGACCAAGGCCTCTTGACCCACCACTATTGCCTCCCATGTCTCTATGATCTCTTCCTCTACCTACACTGCGAATCACAAAAACATTAATGCAAAAATTCGACACAAGAACTATGACACTTACAAAATAATTTTTTTAAGGGTCATTCATTCAATTGATTGGTTATCTATGCCGATAAAACAATAAGTTATCGATTATCAAAGTACCAATACATTTGGAATTCAGATTGATGTTTACACTTGAAGTTTGATTCTTAAACTTTTAAGGATAAGGAATGACATTTACTTGCTTAAACTTTCAAGGTTAATCTAAAACTAGTATAATACTAGAACTCCTTCCATCCCAATCCTCGATTGAATTCCATATGTTCAAAATAAGTAATAATTCAAGCATACCACTTCATAATCAGCTCATATAACCTAAATTACTCGAAAAATTCACCCTTCATTTTGTAATTGACAATTAAATTATAATAATCATGAGGTAAACATTGAATTTAATTTGCATCTATGTTCAACTAAACAAATTAAGCACTCAACTTGAAGCACGCACATATGGAGAGAGACACAGACCTAGGCGAACCCCGAGCTAATGCCGAGAAATAAGAGTTGCTACTACTGCTGCTGCTGCTGCTTCCTCTACCTCTGTACATTGTAAGGAGAGAGGGGGAGGGTGACAACGGAGGAGATTTAGGTTTAACTTAAATCCGTTGAAGTCACTGGTGCCGGCAATCTTCCGATCATCAATGTTTCTATACACATGATATCATAGGTTAAGATCATACAATATACGAAAATCAAACCATTATGCAGCAACATTCATAAACTATAAACTTATACACTAAAATCTTGAAAACAATTGATGTACATACTGTACGCAAAGATGAATACTAAATTATAGAAATTGAAGGTTTTTGCTAGCTAATTAACATGAATTCGACATTAAAACCTACGGTAGTAGCTGGTAGTGAGAGCAGGTGGCACCACCGATAGAGGCAATGCTGCTGTCGACTCGACGCTGTGTTAAAGGAGAGAGAATTGGGGCGCAGTTCCGATTAGAACAGTCTAGCAGCGATGGCCGGCGAAAGGAGGTATTTTTCTACGCTACCTCCGCCTTTTTTTTTTTTTTTGGAATTCCTCTTATCTCTTATTTTGGAATATTCTGAAGTACAATACCCTAAATAAACAATTAAAATTACAATATTTTCTTACTTAAAATGAAATATAACATTGAAAATTTAACCATATATAATAACTACCATTTTTCAATCTCCGTCCTCTTCTTTCTATCATTAAAAATATATATTATTATCTCCTCATTAATTTTGTATTAAACTTTAATTTCCTAATATTCTACTAAATTTTTTTCATCTTAGATTCACAATATGACTATATATAAAAATAGTAAGAGGGAGTAGTATCTTATAAAAGTATATGAGGATAACAATTCTAGTGGGTAGTATGACATGTTACAAACAACGTATTTCATGTAAAAAAATTAGGAAGCTAAAAGACTGAAAAAAGAAGTTTTAAAAATATAAATATAAATAGGGTGGTACTCCTAAATTTTCGAAGTTGACAAAATATTTTTTCATTATAATTTAAGTAATCTCATATCCTTAATTAACATTTGTCATAGAATAAGCGCAAATTAGATGGTACACCTGGGTGCACCATGAGCAAGGTATATCCAGGCGTAGCTAGCACATGCAAAAGAGAAAATTGGTGCTGCCAGCATGCAACAGAGAAAAAAGCTTGTTTCGTTAGGAAAATATGAATGATTATGACAAAAGCTTTGCAATAGTGATAATGACGGTTCGTTTCCCAAAAATAAAAATTTCCATGTATATCTTATCTAAGTTCAATACTGTTTACAAACGTCAATTCTGATACAATTTTAATGTACATTAGTATAAGTTCGATGTATATCGTATGTAATGTAATATCTATGAACATAACTTTTTGTCAAGAACTTATATAAATTATTTAATGTATATAATACTCAACTTTAATGTGTCTATTACATTAAAATTTAATGTACATAATACTCCATTTTAATGTACTTTTTCATATTTCTAATGTTCATAACAATCGAATTCAATGTAGATGTAAAAAAAATTTCACCTCTTAAACTATGAAGAACTGAAAAGTTTGCCGTATTTATTGCTCTACATTTTGGGTCAGTGAAAAAACGGATTGCTTCCCCAAAATTAAAATGACGGTTCTATTTGTGAGGAAATTGTTTATTTCTCGCATATAATACCCAACCACATGATGTATATTGTTGCATGTGTTTCATTTTATGCTGCTCGCATTTTTATCCGGTGCACCATGAGCATGGTACACACGACTTACACGAGTGCACTCAGGGCCGCCCCTGAGCATAGGCACGAAGTGCCACTGCCTAGGGCCTAGAGATTGGAGGGGCCCAAAACTATTTTTAAATATATTTTTTTAATTTTTTTATTAAGTTTTTAATGATAATTAATTTAAATTATTAATGAAATTAAATGTTTTAGTTTTAATGAAAACTTATATCTTTATCTCTACTTTAAATTAATAGTTATCTATTTTTCTAGTTTCTAAAATTATGCTTTATAAATTATTAAATTTATGAAGTCTTGCTATGAATAAATTATTAAATGTATACTATGTACTATGTATAAGCTCTTGTATTAATGTTGGATTTTCGAGTTTTGTAATTTTATGATTTGTTAAATATACCTTTAGTATTTAATGAGATATCAAACTAATGGAGGTTATAAGTATTCTATTAATATTTATTTAAAGATATCATTATTGTTCTACTGTATTTGATTAGTTTGCTTCTTAAAAAATATTATTTCATTACTAGCCTAGTCTGTACCTTTTTTTAGTAACTTTTTTCTATTATTTTTACAGTGGTTGAATATTTTACGAATGAAATCAATAATATAAAATAAAATAATCAATTCTATATAACTATATGTTTACTACCCCAAAATGGATAAAAAAATATTTTACGCGTAATACATAAGGGGTCCATAAATATTATTACACGATCAGGATCGGTGCTGAGTGCACTATCCATACATCGTAGAATGAGTGGTATGAAAACGGAGGACTACAAGTCAGAAACATAGAACAATCAAATTAGAAACGTGGAAGAGTCGAATGAATTAATTTTGCAAACCAGGCCCAAGTACCTATACGGCTCTACCCATTACTCCGTACTATTAACCTACAGCTATGGTAGTTTCTCAAACAGGTAACGGAAGCTCCCAGTCACCCCAACAACACAAAGATTTCGAATTTTTAACACTCAAACCACTCACTTCACTCACCTCACTCACCTTCCATCTTTTTCTTCGCCCACATTTCTCTCCACTCTCAAACCCACACTCCCACACCAAATCCCCACATCTATTCCGCCAAATACCCATCTTTCAACCTTTTCAACTTACACCCACAAAAAATGAAGCTCACCTGTTTCGTCTCCCTCGTTATTCTACTCCCTTTTCTCATATGCTCATCAACTGTTTGTGAAATTGCCGAGCTGAACACCCTCATTGGCATCAAGACCTCACTGGACCCTCATCACACCTTCCTCTCTTCTTGGACTGCGGATGGGGACCCTTGCAGTGGTACATTTGAGGGTGTTGCCTGCAATGAGCTTGGCAAAGTTGCTAACATTTCATTGCAGGGTAAAGGGCTTGATGGGGTTCTACCCTCCTCCATTGGTCAACTCAAGAGCTTATCTGGGTTGTACCTCCATTTCAATAGGCTGAGTGGTGAGATTCCTAAAGAAATTGCTGGGTTGACTCAGCTTACTGATCTGTATTTGGATGTCAATTACTTCAGTGGTAGAATTCCTGAAGAAATTGGGAACATGTCTAATTTGCAAGGTTAGCTGAGCTTATATTTCTTGGTTTTGATTGCGAAGTTTCAATTTTTGTGGGATTTTTAATATGTGTTTCTTGAAATATGCATGATTATTGTGATTGCCCGATTTGTGTATGTGATTGGGAGTGCTGAATTTGGTTTTTGCGTAAGTAGGAAGCAAGAAAGGTGCAAACTTTGTTAGAAATCTTGTAATTGGAAGGTTTTTTTTTGTTTTGAGTTTGTAGCTAGATAGTGTACAAAATGGTTTGAAGGTGACTGAAAATGGTTCAATTTGCTTGTCTTGAAATGCAGTTTTGCAGCTATGTTACAATAAGTTGAGTGGGAATGTGCCTACACAGATAGGTTCTCTAAAGAAGCTTAATGTTCTAGCTCTGCAGTATAATCAGTTGACTGGTGCAATTCCTGCTAGTTTGGGAGATTTGGACATGTTAACTAGGTTGGATTTAAGTTTCAATAAGTTGTTCGGTCCGATTCCTGTCAAGTTAGCTGAAGCGCCCTTGTTGCAAATTCTGGATGTTAGAAACAATACTCTTTCCGGGAATGTGCCTGCTGGTAAATTTGAACTTTAACTCTTTTTTTTTTTTTTGTAAAGATATGCTCAGTAGGTTGACCGTTGACAGTGTCTGGGAACGTGAGAACTAACTTGATTTTAAAACTTGCAGCTCTTCATAGGTTGAGTGCTGAATTTCAATATGAGAATAATCCAGATTTATGTGGAGTTGGGTTTGCTTCCCTGAGAGTTTGTAGCGATTCTTCCTTCCAAGGTAAGAGCAAACCAGAAGCTTATACACCGGGTTCTGCTGGGTATGCTAGGAAAGATTTACCTGAATCAGCAAACCTCCCCTCAAATTGCAGCCAAGCAAAGTGCTCGAATTCCTCTAAGTCATCACATGCTGGCATCATTTCTGGGGTGGTCGCCATTGCTCTGATCACTGTCAGTGGACTTTCCATGTTCTCATGGTATCGTCGCAGGAAACAAAAGATTGCAAGCAACTTGGATATCACTGATGGTCGGCTTAGCACTGATCAGGTTAAGGATGTTTACAGGAGAAGTGCATCACCTCTCATTAATTTTGAGTATTCAAATGGTTGGGATCCTCTGGGAAAAGGTTCACAGGAATTGTTTGAGAATTACATGTACACTTTGGAGGATGTGGAGTCTGCTACCCAGCACTTCTCCGAAGTGAACTTCCTGGGGAGGAGTAATTATTCTGCTGTTTACAAAGGGGTGTTAAGAGACGGATCTATAGTTGCTATCAAGCGCATAGCCAAGACAGGCTGCAAGGTTGATGAAGCAGAGTTCTTGAAGGGGTTGAAGATCCTGACGTCTTTGCAGCATGGAAATCTTGCCAGGTTGAGAGGCTTTTGCTGCTCAAAGGGGAGAGGAGAATGTTTTCTCATCTATGATTTTGTGCCCAATGGAAACTTGCTTCAGTATCTCGATTTGAAGGATGGCAGTGATAAAGTTCTCAATTGGTCAACTAGAGTTTCCATTATAAAGGGAATTGCCAAAGGTTAGTAATTACCATGTTCTACAGTAGAGTGGTGCTACTACTAACATTCATGGTATTTGCTGTGAGTTATATGTGCATATGCTGTGTACATGATCTGAGTTACTTATGCATATGTTGTGTATTTTCAAATTTGACGTGGTTCATGAATGGACGATTTTGCAACTATCAAAACACATGGATCCCTCAATCACTAAAAATCCATTGTAAAGCTTAGTTTTAGATGTGTGTCTTGGTCACCTCTGTTACTGGGTTTCAGATCGCATCAGAGAATAGTGTTTTGTTGCAAACCAGTTTTCTTGAGGAAAGCTATATTGTTCCTTAGGTTTCTGAAATAGCCATTCTGTTGCATACATGTAATTGGTGTCTGAACTCTGAAGTTCACTAACTATTCTGATTTTCTTAACAGGTATTGATTATATACACACTCCACAAGGCAGTAAACCTGATTTAGTTCACCAAAATATATCGGCTGAAAAAGTGTTAATTGATTGGCGATTTAATCCACTACTCGTGGGATCTTGCCTCTACAAGCTCCTTGCTGATGACATTGTATATTCAATGCTGAAAGCCAGTGCTGCCATGGGTTACCTTGCTCCGGAATACACAACTACTGGAAAATTTACTGACAAGAGTGATGTTTATGCTTTTGGCATTGTGCTATTCCAACTTCTCTCTGGTAAAACTAAAATTGATCACTCAATTCGTGAAAGTGCTGAGTCAGGAAGATTTGAAGAATTTATTGATGCCAATCTACATGGGAAGTATTCAGAATCTGAGGCTTCCGAGCTTGGTAAAATAGCTTCTCTCTGCACCCATGAACTCCCTCATCTAAGGCCATCAATAAACACTGTAAGACAAGAACTAAGTCTGCTTGATGACAGTTCTTGAACTTAAAAGTACTCAGTGACCAGTGTGACAAATAGGCAAATACTAACTGCCGGCTAATCTCAGTTGCGGTGCATAAAGATTGCTGTAACCTCATTGATGTAACCATCTATGTAATTGTTGTAGCTTAAGGGTGTAGTTAGGCTAATCTGCTAGTCTGTTGCTATGATGGATACCTCGTGCAAATGCAAATGCACCAATGATGTTGTAATCTCATTAGAATTGTCAGGTATAGTTATTAGTTATGTTGTACTGTTGTATGAATATTTTGTTTCTGCAACTCAGCTAGATAGACGAAGTATTTTTGCATAAATCTTGTAGTGCTGTTGTAGCAGCTAGATTGATGCTCTACATACTTCGTACAAATTTGTAACAAGTGAATCCATGCATGATTACTTGTGAGCTTCAACTTATGGCTGAGTTTGTTGGATTTTGATATCAGTTTTGTAAATTCTTAATGGTGAACTGCTGGCACATCATTGGAGAATGGAAGGAAAGGAAAGCTTCACGGACTTCATTATAGGATTTTTTGGGATTTGGATGGTAATTGGTATGTATTCCGCACGGGATACCAATATGGTAATCATGGTTCATCTAAATTATTTAGTGCGCAAGAGAATACTCTATGTTTCATAGTGTAATTCCACATGGCAACTATTGTTTTTTTGTGATTAAAATTTAGCTATCAATTCCCCGCAACTCCTCAAGTTACCTTGAAATTTTGTTATGGAGATGTAATCAGAGAGATATATGTAGTCTGTTAGATTCCACTCTAATAACATTTATATAATAAACTTAATTGTGAAATATTTAGCTCAAATAGAACGAGTGATCTTGGTTTAATGTGAGATCATCCTACACTAAATGAACGTCGTATTCATGGAATTGGTGTAGGTTCACAGGTAAAAGAGCACTTGATCAGGCCTTTATAGACAAAAGCTTTTGCAGGAGAATAGCATGTGATATAGGTGTGTGACAAAAAGATAAGTGCAGGTCGAAATTTGGTAGGCATTGGAAGTAAGCTTCAAGTGTTGAGTGGAATCACAACTGATAACTGTTCCCCATGTGAACTATGGCCCCTCCTTACCAATATAACAGAAGAGACACTGTATCACTGATGTTTTTTTCTGTACCATTTGCCTTAATTTTGAAAAGCATGCAATGTTATTGAATAGATGATGACAATTCAGGAAGGTATGAACCCCCTTAACAAAAAAAAAAAAAAACCCCAAATAATTAAGATGCTAAGAACAGTTATACACCATAAATTAACAGTTATACACCATAAATAGATTAAAAAAAATTTACCTTTGAAATAAGTGGAGTTTAACGTGAAGCGTATATATGAAGATATAAATTTACCTACCTTTGTAAATTGTAATTACTTCCGTCATACCCTCTTCACAGTACAGAGCCCATACAGTCGAAACTTATAATGTAATAGGTGACATAGTTAAATATTGAATTATAAGGGAATGCAAGTTTAACCAAATATTTTACGATAAAGGAAGTATATTGAGGATTAGATGGCTATAATGTTAGCCATTTAACGTTAAAAAATATTAATGAAATTAAAGGGTATTAGTACTAAAATATTAACGAAGGGGAGTATCTCGGTGAAGAACTGTATGTGCTAGTACTAAAATAAATGTAGCACCCCACATATGAAGCGTTAATTTATTTATTTTTTATAAGAAAGTGAAAACTTTAAGTAGAATAAAGTCATATACATCAACTATAATGCAATGACCCTAATAAACACTCGATAACTTTAAAATTTTGAGATATTTTCGCAATTATCTCAAAATCTTTATATAATAAACATCCTTTCAAATTCGGGCGTTTTGAACTCGGTGAATAAATACCTTCACATACTTACCATGAGTTTTACAGGTTCATATTAGGTCCAAGAGTGACACCATCTACATACTTTAGCTTTTAACATACATTTTATTCAATTTCATAAACTTATACAATTGGTTTTGAATTCGTTCCAAGGCCTTTGAAGATCGAATTAAAACGTAATGATTAATTACAAACCTCTTTAGATGACTCTTGGATACACCCTATATCTTTATTTTAATTACTTAGATTTCAAAACTATCTCAAAAAACGATGCAAGAACCTTCAAACTTCAGTCATTTCGAACTGTTTTAGATTTAGTGAGGAAACACCTTTATATGTTTACCATGGGTTTTATACGGTCATATTAAGCCCAATGAAATATTGAAACCATCACATTTGGGTCTAAACATCAATTTTAACAATTAACCAAAACTCTTATAATTGGGTTATAACTCATTTTCTGGCCTTTATAGACCATATAAGACAATGAATGATTTAAAACATCCTTATATGACTTTAAGAGGCACCCATACCTTTACTTCAATTTTTGAATTTTTTCAAAAAACCTCAAAATCAGTGTATAACCTTCAAAAATCGGTCATTTTGGATAATTTCAAAACCGGTGAGGAAACACCTTCCATATGCTTACGATGAATCTTACAAGGTCATATTAGACAATAGGAATGATTGGAATCATCTATGGTGATGCTAAACATCGATTTTACATACTTATTATGGGTCTTATAGGGTCAGTAGATTCTAAACTTATTTTCAAGGCATTTGAATACCGGATATGGCAATGCAATGTACATTTTCTGATCAGGTATTGCCTTTACATATTTCTTTTGTGATCACAAAGGACCTTCTGCACACTAGTATGCTTTTGGTTCTACAAAAAAAAACCCAAAAGTAACAAAAAATATTAACAAAAGAGCAAGTCTTGTGAACGTTTCAAAAATATATTCAACGCCGGTATCCCTAGAATTTGCATGTTGCCAACCCCTATACATGCTATTTAGTGAATTTTTGATTCATTGAGCAAGCCATGGCAAGGTGCTCTAGCAGTCCTGCTGCAAGCTCTACAAACTAATCCTGCTCCATAACAGTCCACTAAAAGTCCTCTTCAGGTTAATTAACTGAGTGATAGCAATCTAATCATGATGGTTTAACTTATGAATAAAGTCTAAGATTACTCCATTTATTGTTAACTGTCAGTATAAGTCCAAAAACTATGTAAATACTAGATAGCTCTGTTCGCGAGCATCTACCGCTCCTGGCACTATCTAGCAATATTCCTTACTAATCATCAAAGATGTAATAAGAAACAAATTTCATTACTGCTGAATGACCTTACAAATAGTGCCAATATGACCAGATGTAAACAACAGCTCGACATGTGAATGGACCCAAAAATGGCACGAAGTGAATAATAAAGGAGAATATTATATTTTCACCTCAAGTTTCTATCATTAGAAATTGACAGAAAGAAGAAACTAAAACTCACAATTCACGCTAGTACATACATGTTTTTCTTACTCTAGCATGTGAACATTTTTTGTCTTTCTTTAACTTGTGGTCTTGTCCTGCTTATCTTTCCAAATTTTAGTCCTCTTCCCTTTTCTGCTCAATACAATATTAATCAGTAGGTATTGAACAAATAAACTTGGGTGTAGTCGTGAAATGTATGCATCAGGCTTTGTGGCCCCAAATCACATGAAAGTCACGCCTTTGAGATTAGGGGAGATACAAATAATTTGCATACAATATACTCGTTGTATACAATTTTGAATATTTGAGCCGTCACTTGTATTCAGCTGAGATGCTAAAAAAATCTTCCAGGAAATAAAAGCAACACTTGAACCTGGATACTTGATTGTGATCTATCCTAAGTATGATATAAAGAACCAGGAAGAAATTTCAGCCTCATCCATGTTGGACACTTGTAGCAAGTCAGATAATTTTGGTAGAGTCCAAGTAACGTAGGAGGTGATGTCAAGAAATCTGAGAACCTCAAGCATGCTATCTAACTAAAATGCATCTCAATCACACAAACGGTCAGTAGCTCATATGAATGATTGATGGAAGACGAATTGCATTTCCTTACCTCAGTGCTGTTCACAAACATACTATCCTGCCATCATAGTATACTGTCTAATGTTTGCCTAAATCTACAAAGCACAGAAGAAAAAAATTGACATGGGGGACCTAATCACCTAATCCTTAAAGGTAATGAAGATGGACATGAAGACTTGTTCCCAAACTTCAGAAAATAACCATTGACATATTATCTTGCAGTGGTTTACTACAACATTTACATTCAGATTCTGCATGCATATTTGTAGAAAAAAAAATATACATACATTTGATGGTCTATAAAAATAGGAGTCGTACACTCGTACCTTAAATGTCCTCCAAAGCATGTAATTTAACTAATTTACAAGTTCCAGTCCTGTGACTTCAAATTCCAACTTCAAGCTGAATCCTGAGGCACTGAGGTTGTCCAACAGAGAATAGACCTCTCCAGTATGAGGATGGGACTTATCTCTAACAAGGAACTCATTGACTGCTCCATTGATATCTATAGAACTGCAACCAGGAAGTTTTTTCAAATCGTTGTTCTCCATCACAGATCTAATCCTTCTAACATCTTCCCACATGCCAAATCCAGCGTACATGTTAGATAGAAGCACATAAGAACCAGAGTTTCTAAAATCAAGCCTCATAAGATGCCCAGCAACCTGCTGCCCAAGATTAAAGCTTCCGTATTTGATACAAGCACTAAGCAATGTCCTCCAAATGACGTCATTTGGTTCAATAGGCATATCGTCAATGAATTCCATCGCTTCTTCTAGGTACCCAGATCGACCAAGGATGTCAACTATGCACCCATAGTGCTGGAGTTTTGGCTCCAATTTATGCACTCTCCTCATCAGTTCAAAACATATTTTTCCTTCCTTCACTAATCCAGCATGACCACAAGCATTTAGTAGGCCAATGAACGTAATATCATCAGGCTTTAAAAGTAGTCTCTGCATCTCCATGAAAAGCTCAAATGCTGATTCACCCAAGCCATGAACAGCCAATCCTCCAATCATGGCATTCCAATGATCAACATCCTTCCTTTCTAAACTCTCAAATACCTGAATTGCACTGTCAATGCTGCCACATTTTGAATACATATCTATAAGAGCCACGCCCAGACTCCCATCTAATATAATTCCATTAGCCTGAATATAGGAATGCACAGCTACACCCTCATCGACCTGTCCTAATTGTGCAATGGCCGAAAGAACTAAAGAGACTGTAATTCTATCAGGGAACAAATAGTCCATTTGCAATATATCATGGAAGAACTTCAGAGCTTCAAGAAAATTTCCATTTTGAACATATCCAGCCATCATGGCATTGCAAACAACTATATCCTTTCCAGGAGCTTGATCAAACAATCTCCTCGCAACGTTAAGGGCACCGATCTTTGCATAGCCATCAATCATTGTTGCCCAAGTGATTACATCCCTGTAACGCATCCGATCAAACAAATCACGGGCAACTTCCATCCGATCACAATTCACTAATCCATCAATCATCAGATTCCAAGTAACCATATCTCTCTTAGGCATCACCTCAAATAATTCCCAAGCTTTATCAATCTCATCCTCAAACTGCATATACCCACCAATCATAGAATTCCACGATATCAAATTCCTCAACTCATTAGGCATACAATCAAACAACTCCCTAGCATGACTCAACAACCCCACCTTCACATATCCATCCATCATAGAATTATAAGAAACTGAATCTCTGTGCGGCATTCTATCGAACACTTGGCGTGCAAGCTCAGCAAACCCACATTTCCCATACAACGAAATCAAACAATTTTGCAGAAACAATTCAAATCCAATTCCCAATTTCTGCAACAACCCATGAATCTGCATCCCTTCCTTCAAATACCCAGATCGTGAACAAGCTTTCAGAGCCAACGAAAACGAGTATTTATCAACGCAAACACCCTTCTCAAGCATGAAACTGAAAACATAAAGCGCTTGCTTTTGTTCATGTTTATGAACAGCAAATGACTTGATCACCAAGTTAAAGAGAAAGGGGTTGAACTGGGTTTGTTCATTGGAGATCACAGCATGTTGGGAGATCAAAAGATAGCGAGCAAAGTGGATGAGAGGGGTGTAAAGGGAAGATGAGAAATTGAGAATGAGTTTTGAGGTGAGAGATGGGTTGTTGATGAACCCAGTTGTGATGAGACGAGCATGGATTTGTTTGATGTCGTTCATGGTTTTGCAGTGGTGAAGTAGAGAGAGAGTGGGAACGGTTGAGTTCCATGGCTGGGTTGGATTTGCGCACAGTGGTTGCATCAATTTTAGCGGGAAAGCCAAGTCTGGTCGTTGCTCTTCAGGATAAAATGCTGTTAATACTGTTGTAGCCTATTGGTCTATAGGGCCCATAAGATGCTAGATTTTTTTTTTTTCATTTCGTTAAGGAAAGTTCACATTACACAATTCAAACTTAGAAAATCAGATAGGAAAATTAATATAATCCTTAAATACGAAATTGAATTCTCAACTCTAATTTGATTGTGAAATGACTTGATTTTTAACCGACATAACCTCTATTCAATAAATTAAATACCTAATTTTTAGCCGGCTTTGGACTCTTCTACAAAAAGGGTGAAAATCTGATTTATTCTGAATTTTGTGAAAGTGATTATGCTGATGACTTGGATGATAGAAGTAGTACTAGGGGCTATGTTTTTATGTTGGGTTCTGCAGCAGCTTCCAGGTGTTCGAAGAATTGACGTAGCCTGTAGTCAGTAGTCACTTTGTCAACCACTGAAGCGGAGTTTGTAGCAGCAGCAACGTGTGCAAGTCAGGCTCTTTGGTTGAGAAACACTCTTACAGAGCTTCGGTTCAAGCAGCAATACTCTACTAAGTTAGCTTGTGACAATAGTTCAGCTATTAAGCTCTCAAGGAATCCAGTGTTTCATGGCAAATGCAAGCACATAGATCTAAGATATCACTTCTTACATGATGGAATAATTGATCTAGTTTTCTGCAGGAGTATTGATCAAGTGGTCGATGTGTTTACAAAGTCTCTTAAAATTGGATTTGTGAGGTTTAGAACATCACTCGGAATCTGCACTATGAAGGATCCAGTTTGATAAAGGATTTATTTATGTAATTTAGCTGATCTTTTGCAAAGTCCAGTTTAAAGGAAGGAATGTTAAGATTAATTAGTCAACTAGCTAATAGTAGTGTCCTACATAGTAGGATTAGTTGATGTGTTGTTAGTGGGAGAATTCTTAGTAAGTTTGGTCAGGAGTTTTTCAGTTTATATTTGTTTGATATTGTTCATTGTTATGTGCTAGTTAGTTGTCAGTAAGCTCTATGCAAATAGCACTTTGGTGTATAGCTTTTATGCATTGAGTAAGCAATATATTTTTTAATTCTTCTCTACGTTAAATATTATAACTAGCGTGACTGCAGCCAAGCTTCATAAGTAGCTCACTAATAACGTCTAACATATGCTAGTGCTAGGCATACAAGTTCATTGAAACTATTACAAATATGAAAAGAGGACATGGAAATGCCACTTTGATGGATTCCTCAGTGATCATAGCCCTAGTTTGAAAGAAATAGCAATGCAGCAAACATCTAAGCTTCTCCAAAAACAACAAAGCTAGATGTGTAACATGATTCACAAAGTACCACTGGATATATACATCCTATAGAGTATGCATGGTAGATTTGATAGTAAACTAGTAATAGTAGATCTTGTCTAAGCTTGAATTACTTTTTGTTGAGGGCTAGTGACCCTAAACACATGCTCTTCTCCGGTGCATTTGTCCACTTTCACGATCCATTTACTTCTCTTTCTATTGATTCCACTCCCACTAAAATCCCTAATGCCCTGATATTTAGGCACTTCGCTAACCAATAGTCCTTCTCCTATAGGTAAGAAGTGACCCCCTAACTCATTGTGCGAGGGGACTAGATGTTGGGCATTGTACCCTACAACTAGTGCTCCGTACTTACTTTTGATCCCTCCCTGAGCAGTTTTGAAGATTGCTTCGTGACCGTTGATATTGCAATCGACAGTCACAAAATCAGCACTCTTAAATTGATTGATCAACAAAGTAAGTGGATCACCTGTCACAAACTCTACGTGGTTCATGTAACGTGACACACAAGATTTTGATGCTCGGAGCCCAGTCGGGCCGGGCAAAATGCAGACCACCCGCCCGCCAGTCTGCTTGGCTGCAGCCACAAGGCCCAAGGTTGTTGGGCCAGCAGTTGACCCACATACCTCTACCATGAGTTGAGCATTGTTTCCCCCTGCTAGGGCTGATATGAACTCAGCCACATCAGGCTCTTTGCCTCTTTTCCCCTACAAAATTGAACCACAATAAAGATTAATCACAAAATCCCACAACTTACCAAAGATAAAACCAAGTTCATAAACTAAAATTGGTATAGTATACACCAAGCTCACCATTTTTATGGTTCGGAGGTAAGCTTTAGTAGCATTTTCAGCTGACCAAGGAGCCATATTGTAGTGTAGATTTTGATTGAATAAAGTGGTTATGTAACCTTGGAATTTATGTATAATCTTCAAGAAGCTTAAGGCTGAAGTGAAGTTGTGAAGTCAAAAAAAGATAGGCAGAGTATATATACGTACTGAGAAAAAGAGGTATGGATTTGGGAAGCAACTGAGGTAGGTTCATTTTATAGTTTTAAAATTTTTATAAAGGACTTGATCCTTGAACCTCTCACCAACTAACGTGCTGATTACAGTCAGTTTTTATGCTTTAGTATTATACTTATATTTGTAGTACTACTCCATACTTCAACGTCATTTGTTTAAGAGAAGTGGCTGAGGTTTAGAGTTTGGAACCATCGTTTAAGGGCAAGTATGAGTCTTTTCTAGTCATACTTCACGTATTCTCTACGGGAGGGCAAAGATGAATTGACTATTTTCTCTGACAACTTAGCTTGCAACCAAGGAAATATGACCATCTCTAATATATACCAATAATTAGGTTTAGTACGTGCATAATTAAAATAACATTGCTTTTTTTATACCTGAATTTAAAATAATTATTAGAATTTTAGAACAATCAAACAAACTTTATAGTTTTAAATTAATGTTGTATGTATACTAATCTCATGTTATATGCTTTCGTCTCTTGATGAAGAATAATGAACCCTTTAAAGAATTTTCAAAAGGCTCATGATTTCTTTATTAGGATAATGACAATGTTCAGTAATTGTACAATATTTTGGATGTGAAGAAAGAACTTTATGTTATAGACCAAGAAATTGTAATTTTTTTTGGATGTGAAGGTAAAATTGTTGTTTATTAGTTCTAAAAAAAGGTGAAATATGTTATCAATAACATATAGTATCCAAATTTCCAATACTGTTGAAAATAGATATAATGAGGCCGTTAGAGAGTTACTTATCACTAGGTTTAACCTTACAACAATTTGTTTTAGTAATTCTAATGAGAAAAATTGTCCAAGTGGTGTGCTGATGTTAGAAAATTTTACCCACAGACCATATATCCAGCTGATTTTCTATTGTTATATATGAAAATGTGGAAGGCAAGTCGGTGTAATTAAGGATATCAAATGGAGATGCGTGGATATCACTTCAATTCCTGATAATAGGTGTCCATTTGGGCATTGCACAAAAGGAGAATACAATGTGCATACAAGAGTTATCTATACGATTACACGTACTAGTCATGCTAAAGAAAATAAGATATATCGTATCGTTTAATGTTTCGGTGATAATACTGCAAACACATTTGATATTTGATATGTTTGTTGTTTTAAGTTTTGTAAAGTACGAGAGATAAGTTAAAAAGTTATGCATCCAATAATGCAAAAATGAACATGTTGAACAAACTCCAGAGAGCTAAGGTAGAACATGTCGCCAACTAAACACACTTTAATGATGCTGCCAAATTGTCAGTCTAATCCTGTTATTAACTAGGACTCCATTAATAAATAAATATTTTGTGACCTTCATTGATGATGAAATACACTTTGATTAATAAAGTGGTTAATTATGAAATCAAAACTAAAATTAATAGTGATATTTTGTTTGGCAGTATTTGGTACAAGTTGATCCATCGGCTTAGCAGATATTCAAAAGGATTAGTCGTTATGTCCAATTGTAAACCTAAAGAATTGTATATTTCTCATAATCTAATGAATATCGCACCATCATTATTAAAATTTGTATTCTCCCTTAATAAATGTAGGAATATAATAACAATAATAAACGAGCAGAAGCAGCGGCTTGGATTGTTCCTAGAGGCAAAGAACCAACAATATTTGATCTTTGATGTTTACATCAAGCCACACGATGAAATGAATAGTCATAGCAATCAGCAAGTCCATAGATTGGTTTTACTCAAGGATTCAATCTAGGTGCTAATTAAATAAGTATATACAGGAAATAAAATTTCATTCCACTCAAACTCCCTCTATTCTGAATCGATTGTCGATCTCTTAATTTTTAAGAGCCTTTTAATTATATTCTCTATCTCTCTAATTGCTCATCTATGTAAATGTGGGTATACCCTTTATATTCGAAAATTGTGACAATCAATTACAGTAATTTTAAGAGATACTTTTAAAAACATACAACGTGACATAGGGACAAATGGTGCAAGTTTCAAAATTTAAAAGAAAATGTCCCTATGTTCTTCTGTAGTGCGTGTCATTCCCCCACAAAAAAAACAGAGTATTCCTTCATTTTTACTTTATATACCTAAAAATTATCTGAAAAAAGGTGAAGAAATTTTGAAAGTGAAATCAGACCCGACAATGTACACAGAATTTGAAGTGGAATCATATGTTGCATCTTGATTTTGTGAGCCAACCCTCGACTTGCTTACGGGTTCCCTTTTGTTTTTTTTATCTCTCCAAGGAAAACGTCCAGTATCACGGATACTTAGTTAGTACCCGTAATTAGAGATTCATTCATACTGACAAGAGATCTCAGATACTCAGTAGCCATACTATTCAACTCTTTCTTTGAATCAGCACCTAAAAAGACGATATTCACTTATTAATTCTTCATTCCCATTCAACTTCTCTAGTAAATAACCAAGATTTTTTTCATTATTCCATAATCTTAACTTATACAAGTGCTCCGTCTATGTTTATTTGTTTAAATTTAGCTTACTTGGTAACTCTTATTGAACATGCTCTTTAACTCGTCAATAAATTCTATTTGAATTTTCACTTATTGGTCATAAACTTATCTTTATTTAGTTATGTGAACTTATATCTCTTAAAACAATATTAAGATAACATAAGGAGCTAGAACAGGGTTTAAAGTAACTTTATTTTCTCCCAAATAGTTGAAACTTAGTAAATGTTTTTATAGGTCAATAAAAAGTTGTTAAATGAAGTTTATATTTAGAGAGTTAACACAACTTTTGCAATCAAAATAATTAATATTAAGCATATTCAAACACAACTATGATCGCTTCGCATCAAGTTTGAAACTGACAGTGTCTTTCACTGATTTCGCAACTTTTCAAGAAGAGTCTTTCACAGTTTGATTTTGCATTTTAATTGTTCAAATTGAAAGATTAATGGAAAATTAACTTAAGCCCTTTTGTATATGAATCACCTTTCCAATTATTGACAACCTATATTGAATAATATGACAATGTGGCCTCTGCTTTTGAATTCAACGCCGAATCTGTATTTCCTTTTAATTCAATGATATGGACATTCATGCATCATGTATATATGCCACATATTATTTAGAGCATGTTTGGTATATTGTTTTTAAGGGGCGGAAATGAAATCAAATCATTTTCATTACTTGTTGTCTAGCATAATAGATGGAGGAATACAATCATTTCCTTTGTTACATCAAACGACTAGTGATAATAACATTTAATATTACCTTTCCATCTCTTTGTTTACATTCCATTTACTTGCCTACCTTCATACCAAACATGTTAGAGAGTGTTTTTTTTTATTAATATTGCAATTTTTATGAAGTACATAAAATACGTAGTAGAAGCTAGTACATGATACTTCAAAATTTGAGACTGTGGATGATGGAATGAAGTACATATTATGATGGAATGAAGTACATATTATGATTTATGAAGCCAGACGGTCTATTCAAGTAATCTCGCATATGCCGTTCAAGTATTAACATATTCACGAACAACTCGGCCAAAATACCTAGCAAACAAACGGAATAGCCTAGCTATAGGTCATTCGTTAACATGTGTTAAAAAACTTATTCAAGCTTAGTTAGCAAGAAGCTCAGCTCTGAATTCATTTAAGTTTACTCAACCCAAAAAACAAAATAATTTAATTTGTATATTTACCGTCCATGATATATTTTTTACAAATAAGGATAAAGATAATACAAGTGGGTTTATGATAAGTTCAATTGTAACCATGGTGTAACAAAAACTTTAATTTTATCAATTAAAGTCCGAATTCACTTTGCGAAACATATTTACTCATGACTTGACATAGATCTAAGCCTCTATAGACAATACACAAAAAAGTTAGAGGAGAAAAAAAAAAAAAGTCTAATGGCATAGTATTAAATAATAATAAATAATAAATAATAAAATACTACATTACATATTTAGGTGCAGGTAAAAAATTCTAAAACAACGAGCACATCTAATTTTATCATTTAAAAAAAAAAAAAAAATCCCAACTTCAATTCATAATTAATATAGAAAGTCCAAAATGAAATTTGTTAATTTAGGAAATGGAATATGAAATTAGTTTCATGGTTTTTGGCATTCCTGTTCAACCTGGGCTCCAAGCGGTATTTGACTATTGATCTCTTCCTAAAGCTGTGATCGATGCATATCATTACCAATAAACCACCGTATTTGTTCAGAATAGTGGTACCAAATCTTCACGACATTATTGCCCAAGTTTTTAATTTGCTACTGAATTTTCGTTGCTATTAAGCACATGCAGAAAGTCAATCCATTTTGTCATTGCACAGTATACATACCCTGTAATTCATCTACATCAGCTCAACTCTATTGAGCACATGCGGGAAGTCAATCCATTTTGTCATTGCGCTTCATACCATACCCTATTGTTCTTCTAGGTCAGCTCAATGTCAATCGGATAATCACCTCCTTTTTTTAAAAAAAAAAATATAATAACTAACGTATTGCAAACGATACCTTGATTCTTACGGCAGCAATACTTTTGTCTAATGAAGAAAAAATGAAGTGACGAATTAATATGTAGTATAATTTTAACTGAAATATTGAGACTTACCATCTTTCTTTTGAAACATTACTGAATAATATTATGATGGCTCGGTGGTAAAGTAAGAAAAGCTTGAAGGTAGGACTTACCATCAATTTCAATTTCATTATTATCTTCAATCTCTACTTCATCATCCTGGAAGGTCCACTTGATTCCTGTCATGAGAAATTCGAAACATATAAAAGATCTTACTATGAAAAATCAGAAAACACTTACCAATAAAACTCTGCTTGTATCAGAGAAAAGGGAAGGTGAATGCTGCATGACACACAATCACACATAGAGCATCTATCATTCTATCTGCAGCAAGTAAAGCCGATAGATGATTTAGAATGATTAACTAATTGTTTTTGAATGCCAACTAACTTCATTTATAAGACCAATTTATTTCCTGAATCTTCCAAGGCTCATCTCACTGATGCCTGAACTTCAGGCCTAAAGCTCAGACGCGGATGAATTGAAGATGCTTTCACTTCACCTTATGGCTGCTGGCCTACTGCAATCCAAAGTTATGAATCAACACAACTTGCATCAACTACTTCTCTGACTATGCGAGACTTTATTCATTCTATATTTCCATTCCGAAAAAGATAACCTGGATGTATAAACATCACTCCAAACTTTTTGCTTCCTACACGCCTTAACACTAATACCACTTATACTGATCATTGTTCATCACTGCAACTTTATCTGGATGTACTCTTTACTTTTGCACAGCTATTACTTATTGTCACTTAGTTCATTCAACACTTGTTCATCACTACAACTATTACTTTGTCACTAGTTCATTTCAACACTTCTCGAACTCCGCATTCCTTGTGATCTGACTTACTTCTTTCTACTCTCTTCTATCCTTAAGAATGTACACTAGTAATTACTCTCCTCCATCGTTAGCAATGCACACTTGTAAGTAGCTCCACAGAACACCCCCAAAGTGTTAATCATTTCGTAGTAGTACTACTTCCCCTGGTCTTGTACTTTTGTTGATGAATACAATTTCTTAAGATATATATAAGGAGGAAAGGCATAAATGCATAATAATAAGCTTGGAAATCCAATATAGGATCATTGATCATCACAGTATATATGCTTTACTACATGCCAGTTTACGATTAACATGACTAAATATAGAACGACCAAACATAATTACCCGAGCCGCCCCCCATATTTACTATATTACCCCCTTCAATCCCTCTTCCCTCCTCTTTACCCTCGTTCACTTTCCCTCTTTACCCAACAATCCCTAAATTAACACTAATTAATTGACCATACAACTTAACAATAATAGTGAACACTAATTAACATGATTAAAATAAAATAATATGATTTTAACTAATTAACATTACACTAATTAATTGATAATAATTAACACTAATTAATTGACAATACTAATTAACAAAAGGGGGTGCCGACCAAAATTTCCGGCAAGCCATGGGGCTTGCTGTCTAACTTTTCCGGCTTGCCCTAGGGCTTGCCGGAAATTTTAGACGGCTTTCGGTCGACATCCCCTTCCGCCGGCGAGATTTTTCGATTTAAATTAATTACTAAGTACTGTTTAATTATTATTTAGTTATTTTTTATTAGTATTATTGTTAATTTTTGTTAGTTAATATATATTATTTGATAAATTAATATTATTAATTTTTATTCATGTTTAATATTTTGTTATAATGATATTATTCATGTTTTAGATTATAATTAAAAAATAATTAATTAGGAGTATGTTAGGTTTGGAAAAAAAGTTAATAATCTTTGAAGTTAGGAAAATTTAAACTTAATTTAGGATATTTGAAAATTAAGTTTGGAAAATTATAAGTTAGAAATTATATTAATTTAGTTAGGAATATGCCAAGTTAGGAAAAATATGAAAATTATAAGTTAGGAATATTAACTTAGGAATATGTTAAGTTAAGTGTTAATTATTTAAATGTTCAATTTTATTTAAATGTGTCAAAGGACGAAATCGTCAATTAGAGAGACAGTTCGATCAATTTTGACGCGGTATTTAGCGCTCCACCTTTTTAAATGTAGGGGATACTGCAATACAGAACTAGGAACTTTTAGTAGAAATATCTAGCTTTTTTTGGCATGGAGAAATGTCCAACTAAATTACATGTTCTAATTTCTCCTTGGGGTATCTTGAGACAAGTTTAAGCAAGCAGAAGCCATACAACGTCTTTCATCTTTCATTCAGAATCAAATACCAAATTAGACACCCCGATTGTGTTCTAGATCACTCCACTTTGCTCTGCCCAATACATACTCATTATTCAAGAATATTCACCTCATTCCTAATTGACATTTTAAGATAACTTCGTATTAATCTATATATTATGTTGTTAGGTTTATCTTGAATTCGGGCGAAAGATTGAAAAGGCTATTTTATGCTTTTGGAAGTGCAAACAGAGAGAGAGAGAGCAAACAAAATTTGCTTTTTCGTTGATGGCTCCCCCCTTTCTGAACAAGTTTCATCATCCACTAAACAATCCAACCTCCAGCAAAAGAACTCAGGAACCGGAAAATGGATTTAAATACTCTAGTGGCTTAAACAAAAACACCATTAGCAGAACATTGTCACACTATCCACCTAGCTATTCCTCAAAATATAACAGTGCACTTTTACTGCACCAAGAATTACACAAAAGAAAATTTTCACAAACATCAAATGCTTTTTGGGATATTCCACAAATATATACTGACCATCTTCACAATGTCATATGATGCCACAGCCCAGCTTACGTCCATTACACGCACAGAAGAATGCAGAGTGTTTGCCGATCTCTGTGACGAATCCTGTTTTTTTCCAGGTGGCAACTCATTTGATCTTCTTACAATTGAAAGAAGGTAGGGTCCTATTTCTTAAGTGGGTTCATCTTTTCCCTAAGGTAATATAACTTGGCTCTTCTAACTTTCTTCTTGTCAAGCACTTTGATCTCCTTGATGTTAGGTGAGTACCTGTGGCCATCATATCACAGGTTATTGATTCAGACATAGATAGTCATCTCAAAACCATTAATGTACTTTCCTAAAGGGAAAAGAACAACAAATGATCCAAACTTATTCCTGCCATGACAGGAACTATAAGAAAGATATTGTCAAAATCTAAAAGTAAAGTTGAGCCATATTTTGGGGATATCACCAGCACCTAATAGACCTTTTTGGGGTTGATACCTAATCTTGCTAGCTTGGGATGGAATTCTCTCAGCCCAAAATAAGGCCTGGGCTAATATCTCAGGCTACAAAGCAGGTTGACTTTCTTTGGGAACTGCCTAACTATAAAGTAAGAGTTTTAATCTAAGGTTTTGCGCTCAATAAAACAGAGAGTATACTTAAATCTTGGGAGTTAATAGGGTGAAACAGATGTTTCATTTTGCAAGAAAGTTTTCCAAGTTCACATACATTGGAAGAAGATTCTCGACCCCAACTCCAGCAACTAGCCTCCTGATTCAAAGTGTTGAGTTCAATCCTGCATTCCGTCTTGCTATGACAATGCCTTTTATTGTAGTAATACGTCGTTTATTCTCAGGAACTTCCTGTTTTTACACATGAGTAAACACACAGTAAAGGTCATGCAGCTATTAAGGGTCCCCATCCCAGCATGCTAGTAAAATCATTAATTCCTCCTACCTGGTTTCACATACCAATTTGAGCTGGATAATATAGCCTGGCTTTATATCAGGAATTTCTCGCTGCCTCCTTACCTCCTCAACAGCTTCTTTATCCAGAATCTACTGGGAACACATTGGATTGAACATAAGAATGAGAGTAAAGCAAATGTGACATTTTTTTGAAAGAGATATGCAGTGAAAGCAAGTATACCTGCATTATGTGCCTCGCTGTTTTGTCAAGCCTCTTAAATTTTATGCGAGGAGGCACGTCAGTTTCAGGGACTGTGGTATCCTGTGTGGTTGGTGCCGCAGGATTACCAGCTGTTGAGAAGAACCTATGAAGAAATTTCTCAGCAAAAGCAGCCTTGTGGATGACTGGATGGCACCAAGCTTTGCACTTCTGCAGAAGAAACTTAACGAAGGTGCAGCATATCCATAATTTGAGGCACATTCACAGCCAAGTTTCATTCCCTAAGATGGTTCCAATCTTTAATTAACACATTTCAACTTGAAACAAACCACAAGCAGAAGAAAAAGAAAAAAGAATCATAGTTCTTACGTTTCCCTTTTTCTTTTTTTATAGAGCTAAACGAAGAATTCATGCTACAGTAAGCTAAGAATTTGTGCCCAGAAAGTTTACTTTAGATAAAGAATGGGAGACTTATAAGCATTGAGAATAACATCCAGCACTACCAAAGTACCAATATGAAAGCATCCGAAAGTGTTTCAGACAGCTTGAGACTAAATCAGTGATGCCCCTTCATCAAACAACACTGTAAGCAGTGCAACCCAAAAGAGGGTAAGACCGACAAAGGACGAAGAGATGTGAAAAATAGGACAGGAGAAAGAAAAGGGAGTAATTATATTTAGAGTAGTGAGCAACGATATGTCAATAGAGCATAGCAGTGGCCCAAGAACACCAATTTCTCCCATCCAGCATTTGTGGAATTAACACAATTAATGAAAGAAAATAAATCAAGGCCATGCTAGGAATGAGAGTAATGAATTAGAGGGCAGAAAACTGAAGTCGGGCCTAACATAAGACGGTGAAGCGCGGCGGTGGCCATGGTGGATATTAAGACATGGAGGAACCTGCTACCCTTATTTAAAAGTAAGTTAATTTCTACAAAAGGGGTAAGGAACCTATTACCCCTTTCGGAAATGATAATACCCTCCCTAATTTAACCTAATAGTTTGCCTCCCTTTACATTTCAAAGTAGATATAACCCCCTAAGTATTCCCTCGCTCGAAGAAGTGTCCAACAATATGTAAGATCATCTTTCAGCATTCCAAAATGATTCAATCATTTCAAAATTAAACTCAAGCAACATTGTTTTAAGCCCAATAAATTCACATCAAATAATAATATAGTAAATAAATCAATAAATATTTCAATGAAAACAGGGGGAAATGGAGGATAGGGGAGAAATGAAAGTACCGAAGAAAGGGAGGAGAGAGTGTTGTTGATCACAGAGCTGATTCGGAATTGCGATTGAATTGCACTAGTTAAGGATTGCGTCTGATAATTTCAACAATTGAAACACTTCTTTTTATTGGCAAGTTGACAAATCAATTGAATGATGACAAATGGTGAGAGTGTGGTTACCTTAGTGAGGTAGACGAAGAAGCGACCTCGCAAAAACCCTAATTTCTTGTTCCTGTGGTTCCGGTTTTGATTGTAGGATAGAGAAGAGGGTTTAACAATGGCTTGATTAATGGATGGAGCGTTTTGGGTTAATCAGTGTAAGTCCGGATCAGACTAACCACACCAAGTTGGTGTGAGGTCAATGGAACTACGAATCCAACCGATAGTCCATATACGACTATACGGGTTGGCTACTGTATAGTCTACTTAAAACTCCCAATAATCCAAACTATTGACGATACTTTTGTGTATTATATGACTATATGTCTATATGAACACATTGCACACGGACACTAACTACCAAAGTCATTTGAATTTACAAGAGTCCCCGAAAGCATGATATATTCCATTAGTGCACGTGAACAACGTATTATTTGAAAAAATAGAAGAATGTCCACGAATGACAAAATACTCCCATTGTCTTTTTATATTTGCTCCATTTTTAATTTTGGAGTCAAAATTTAAATAATTTTCACTATAAATTCTCATCATATTATAAAAAATAAGTGTTGGAAATAGCCATTTTTTTCTTCTCCTCTTCTTTGGTGAGGGGAATTACCAAATACATTATTCTAGACATTCTGGCCACAAAATTTGAAGGAACAAAATTTTAAGGGTAAATTGGTAATATGGTAATAATAACCATTTTATAATTTGTATTTCTTTCCTTGTGTTTTTTTGGGGGAGGGGGATACAATCATAAAAGTCATCAACTCAAATGAATGTTGCTGTGAAGCAAATTCCCTTTCTCAAATTTTGGCTTGCTACAATATATAAACTACAGAATTGCTGTATTACAAACTCTCCACACCCCCATTTATAAATACAGTACATGTAAGCCCCCCCCCCCCCCCCCTACCTAAAACCGTATTACCTACATTTTTTCTGCTCCCTGCAAACATCAGCCTTCCCTCTCTTCTTCTCTATGGTTATATTTTGTCTTCCCTAAATGCGGAGTACCTTTTACAATTCTGTATGAACTGGCTGAAAGATCAGAGCCAAAAAATCACCACTTGATTGACTTGATTGATCAAAGACCAAGGGAAGAAAATCTACGAGAGCTCTGAATCTGTAACTGTTAAGAACACTTCTGAATGTCAGAGATATAGAACCAACACACGTGTTAAAAATCCTGTGCATCAACATCGGGCTTGGATGGATAATCAAGACCCTGAAGTTCTGGCATCCTTCGTATATCTTCACCTGCATATGCAGGTATGAACCAATACTTCTTATCCATTCCAAACACCTGGAAGAGAGAAATCATCAGATATTTAACAGGACATTCTGTTCAAAGCGGGTACTACATCAAACATATAATTGACCCCATTCTTTATATTGATTTAGGTAATAGAATTCCTTCTGCCCTCCCCCAACCCCTACGTAGTTAACTCAGGTAGTTGAATTCATCAGGATGGACAGAAACAGCAAATCCAAGAGCCCAGTTTGGTTAAAAAGTTGATTTTGTACAAGCAGTCAAACATGACATAATGAGAGAGAACCAAACCTACAGCTTATTGAAATGCTTGCATAATCAGTTCTGAAACTCATTGTTAAATGATTTGAAAGACAAAGGAACATGCACTATAGGTACCAACCTGCTGAAAATTTTTCTTCTTTCCAAGGTCATAACGCCACTTTGGGCTTGACTTCTTCTCATATGCCTAATCAAGATAGCAAAAGGAGGTGTTATTCAAAATTCCTTCTCAAAATAATCTTTAAACCAATGGCTAAATTTGCAGAGTAACACTGAACCAGAGTCAAGAAGGATTTTACATTCTGTAAGAGGCAAATCAGATATCCTGCTACGCATGCATTTTTCTTCTGCTATTTAAAATTTTCTACATTTTTCATCTCTTTTTTGTGAGTAGTTGGAGGAACTATGCATTGCACTGAATCTTACCCTTTATTTTTCAATTTCAAAGTACGGATGCATACATCGTAATACACAAAATGTGGATGCTCTAAACTAGACCCAAAAATAATATATATTGCCAAAAAAATTGGAATCTGCCCCTGGGTTGACAGCATGTTCATCCAATCCCCTAAAACTTCAATATACACAACTCAGCTTAGTAGAAGATCCTAACACCTAAATCATAGAAAAAACCTAAAAGGAAGAGAACCAATACAGGGCATAGGCAACAAATTAGAAGGGAAACTTGAGTGTCAACGGCTATAGGAAAAGGAAGAAAACGAGTGAGAACCCTTAATGCAACTTTTCCTAGGAATACCACAAAGCAATGACATAAAATAACCCCATGGAGTGAAAGGACCAGAAGCAAAAACTACAAAGAGCAGTGTACAACAAAAAGATGCTATACATAATAGTTTACCTCAATAGTAGTGGTATTAGCTGCAATCAAAGATATGTGCATGATGAGAAATCCTGTAACACTCAATGCAAATGCCAAATTCAACACTGCAGAGAAAGACAGATTATAAGGTCATTTGCCATAAGAGGATATGGTATCTGGGAAGAAAGAAAATACAATTAATTCATAACAAAGTTGCTAAATAACAATTACCAAATGCAAGGAATGTCGTTGCAAGACTGCTTGGTGATCCAGGTATCTCTGCATCACTGAAGAATGCAATAAATTGTCGCAGAAGTGAAATTGTTACAAGAGTGGTCTCTAAAAATGTGTAGAACTGCATTACAGCACCAAATGATCAAAAATAAGTAAATGACAAAATATATAGATACTTATAATAGATAATGCATAGCTTTGTCCATTGAACATACATAGAACATCATGTCTAATCAATCTACATTAAAACTTTAGTTCAAATATCAACTGCTGCTGCGAAAAAGGATGTTGTTGGTCACTTAAAGACTAGAGAAGAGGTAGATACCTCTACCAGTGTATCAAAAGGTGTGCAGGCGCAGGGGTCAAGTACCTTAGTTGGTGTAAGCCTACAGCCTACAGCCTACAGCTGTCATCTTTACACGATTTTTTAACAAAAATTATTAAGTGTGCCTCATTTAGTCACTTAAACTTGGCGTGCATAAGTGCAGCATGAACCCAATGCCTTAGAACACCTTGAGCTTTTATACATTGCACTTTACTACTACTATTGGACAGGACAAAGAGTAAGAAAGCCAAAACACAGCTCTTAGTTTGTGTTTTTATTCAAAAGAAACAAGTGGTTTGATCCACTGCTTTAGTTCTGAATTCAGGTATTTTGAAGAAAGGGAGAACTATACAAATCAAGGTTCGTGAAGAATGGAAGTGAAAATTAAGTCTATAATGGTTGAGTGTTAGGGGTTGGTTAAGTTCAGCCTGATTCTATTAAATTTTGCTATGAAGGGGCCATTTGTGAGATTCCATGATTATTTAGTATAAATTTGAAGTTATATCATTTAGTATGTAGGCTCATTGAAAGCCTACTTTGCACCATTTGATGCACTGTTTTAAACGTTTCCAGGTTATTGAGGCATGATTCCTCTAGTCTCTTGAGGCCACTAGAAATGATTTGAAAACAATTTAGACATAGCTACAACCGCATTAGATGCGCGAGAGGAATTGAAGATAAAGAATTGAGCTTTATGCTTATGACTGAGTGTGTTCTTGAGCAAGCCCTTATATACCTCTTGTTCAAGGCCTTCATCTAAATACCTTCTAGACTTACCCTTTAAAAGATATTTTATTTTTTAACATTATAATCACTTATAATTCCATTGGTTTGGGGTCTTCTAGGTCCATATCTAGTACACCTTACATGATATATTTGTACATAAAGACAACCATCAAATCAAAAATCAAAGCACATGATCTCTCTCTTTGTATACATAGCAAGATAAAAACTTCAAAACAAATTCTGGACAGCACAAAAGGATCCACTATGACAACCATCCAGCAACAGCAAGTAAAACCTCAACTATGATCAAAATGCATGTATAGATGTAATGAACAAACTATAGAAAGTGGAGCTAAAAGAGGAACATAAATGGAAACACACCAAGAATAGAAGGAAATATTTATAATTTAATGCTCCAACGCAGTTGACAACCCAAACACAGTGGTGATCCATTTTTAGTATACACCTCCCACCTGGTACAAAATCCAGTTGCATGTCAATGACATAACAAATAGGCAGGTGTCCGTCAAGGATACAACATAATCATAAAAAATCTTACAAACAGAGCAATGATGGCAACGGGGAGGTTTCAGCTGGTTACACTTTCGACAAACTCGAGCTTTTGAATGAGACGGGTCAATTTGCACACCACTGAAGTGGGATGCAGTCAATGGATCATTCTCACCTCTTTCCTCATCCACCTCCGGCCTCCAATTCAGGGGCACACTCCCTGGATCAGTAAATACAACAGAAAAGTAACTCCACAGCAACATGGCTAACTGCAAGTTGACAATACACAAAGTTTATTAAGTAAGCATTACTTCACATAAAGCTACCCACTTTAGCTACTCCAATTCAAATTCACAAATTTAGCAAATATAAGGACCAATGATACCCACAATCTCATTCCGCAAAACTGCACAATTCAGAAGTTTAAAATAGAAGTCAAAACCCCAAATTTCACCATCAACAATCCATCCAAAAGTGAGCAGCTAGTTAAACCTATGCTATCATCAATTAAAACAGTAAAAATTACATTATCAATTAAATCAAACACTCATAAATTACAATTAATTACTTAAGAAATAAAAAGATGGAAACTTCGGACAATTTGATGCAAGTAAAAACACAAACCCAATTCAATTCAATTCAACATCCAAAACACCAAGACCTCAAGCACACTCAACAAATTATGCAAAATCCAAATAAAAAAAGACCAAAAATTCTCAAAGATGGGAGTTTGAAAATTCAAGAAGCTTACCAAACCATGAAATGATATCAAAACGGCGATGGAAGTGAGAGAATCAATGCCACCATCGAACAAAGCAGGTCCATAAGTGGTTAAAACGACAGCGTAATAGGTGACACCCACAATACCTAATACAAGCAAGATCATGATCGAGCCTAAACCCCGTAAAGCCGTACAAAATTTGAACACATTCCACGCCATTACTGTTCCAGATCTGTACATCACTCAACAAAAGAGGAAAAGGAAAACTGATAGAAATAATTCAATGAATTTTGATGAATTTTATTTAGTTAATTGGGTTTTCTGGGTTTGAGTGTGCCCTATATTTGAGCTTCTTTGAAGGTGGTTTTAATGGCATAAGGAGGTGAAGAGGAGTTACCGAGTTAGGGAGGGGAGGGGAGGAGGGAGGTAATTGGCGATCGCATAAGCCCCGTGACTATTTTTTTTTTTTTTTTTATTAAATTTAACTGAGTATATTATTCATTAAAAAAATATATAGAATATTTATTAAGAGTATATAAAATGTTTATTACAATATAATGAGTATTAAATATTTATATAGAATGTTCGTTAGTATTGAATATATTGTTTATAATGAAAAATTATTCAAATCTAAAAAGAATCCTAAAAGTTTTGTTACTATCTTATTTTCAATGTAAAAATAATATAATTTCAAAAGCATTTATGATGCAAATTACGAAGCATTAATGATGATTTTTGTTGGAAAAAAAATAATAATTTCACGCTTTCATTAAATTTATTCTTTATGTTCATTTTTGTTTACCCTTAATTAATGATGTATGCGTTTTGTACTGATGATTAAAAGTACTTATATTGTTCATTTAGATGATAAAAAATGTTCATTTACACTATATATACGATGTACAATACAAATCTTTGTGATATGTACATTTATATTTTGAATTCGCATAATGTAATCATAACTACCCGGATATACATTATATGATTTTATGATGAATATTTTCTTTCTAAGTGATGTACATTTACTTATCAAGAAATGTACATGATATTTTTGATAATTGCATGCATGTATAAAAAAAAACATTAAAATGAAAAATTATTCATATTTAAAAGAATCCTAAATTTCTGCCATTATGCATTAATGATGGTTTCTACTGAAAAACAATAAATTGCACGCGTTCATTACATTTGCTCTTCACGTTCATTTACTTTTTCCTTATTAATTGAAATATGCGTTTTGAGTTTATTCTGCTTGCGTTTTGCACCAAGTGTACAGTAAGCACTGTGTACTCGGGTGCATAGTCCTACTTGCATTGTTTATTGAGGTGATTTTTTAAATTGAAATATCATAGAAGATTTCTACTTATTTTTGTTCTTTTATTTTTGCCTTGACTTATTTATATTCATAAAGTTAATGTTTAAAAATTTTAATCACAAACTTTTATCAGAGTATAAGATTATCAATTTTCAAAAAAAAATTAAAAAATTTAATGTAAAAATTTAAAATATCAAATTTTTATAATTTTTTATCTAATGGTCAGATTTAAAGATAAAAATATTTTAAATCGTACTTGGAGACCTTAAAAAGTCAAAATGAGCAATAAAAATTAGGTGATAATCACATCAACCAAATGGTGTGATTTCTTAGCCTGCGCGTTTTTAAAAACAAAAGTCATTACCTCAATATAGAGTTTATTTTATCAAATACAAAGATTATGATCTCATGTATATTAAATATGCTCACATGTATAAAAATAAGATTTCAGGTATAAAAATAATAATTTCAGATGTATAGTTTTTAATATCATAAATAGAGCTTATAATATCATGTATAAAGACTATGATTTCAAATATAGAAAATATGATTTTAGGTATTAAAAAAAAATCTAATATATAGAGCTTAAGATATTGAACTTCATTGTAAAGGAAAAATATATAACTTATAATCTAAGGTATAGAGATTATGATCTAGTATATAAAATATACTCTTATATATATATATATATATATAATCTAAAAATTATGATCTCAGATAAAAGAGTTTATAATCTCATGTATGGAATTAGAAAGATAAAATTCATGTATTAAGTGGACAAAGAGGTGGGAATTACCTCAATATAGATAGGGTGGAAATTATATCTTTCTAAAGTAACTATAAATTAGAAAGATAGGGTGGCAATATAAGAGATGAGGTTGATAAAGTAACTTGTCAAACTAACAAAATGGTTTGACATGAAATACTTTCATAATAGTAATGGGTTTTTTTTTCCATCGGAAACTTTTAATTGCCAAAAAGAATTTGGAATTTTTATTCTAAGCAACTATGTACTAGTGGACAAAATTGAATATAAGATATTGTCTCTTATTACTTCAAATAAAAACATTCAATTAACGAAACCTTACATTTATATACTTAAATAAATATAAGATATTGTCTCTTAAAAAAAAAAAAAAAAAGTCAAGTGCCAGCATTTTGTTAAAGTAAATCAAGTCCAGCCAAATTTAGATAATCTACAAAAGGGAGTCTAACTACACAATTTCTGAGTTCACACCAATATTCCTGCTACGCCTAGAGGTGTCAAATCAGGTCAACGGGTCGGTTCTGGGTTGATCCATCGCGGGTCGGTTCTTATCGGGTCAATTTTTCCTATCGGGTCGTGTCATTATCGGGTCGGGTTAAATCGGTTATTTGCTTGGTCGGGTTCGGGTTGGGTTGTACTCGGTTCGGGTCAATGTCAGTTCGGGTTGTATTCGGTTCGGGTCAAGGTCGATTCTAGTACAATCGGGTCAGTTCCTAAACGGGTTATATCGGGGTTATTTTGGATTTGGGTCAAGGTCGGTTTTGGTAAAATCGGGTCGGTTCCTGAACGGGTTATAGCGAGGTTATTTTGGGTTCGGGTCAAGGTCGTTTCTGGTAAAATCAGATCGATTCTTAAACAGTTTATTTCGGGTCAAGGTCGGTTTTGATAAAATCGGACAATGATGATGGTTAATTCATAAATTGGACAATGATGATGTCGATAAGTCATTTAAAAACAAAATATTTATGAGGTAATGATTATTAAATGTGTATTATCATATCAAACTAGTCTATAGCATACGATGCTAAGTTTATATATATACATAAGAACTTGTAATATGTTTAGTTTGAATCGACAATGACAAGTTTGGTTTCAAAGTTATTAGATATTAGGTAAAAAATAGGTCTGTCAAGATTAGGTCATATTCATGTATATTCAAATTATTAACACATCCAGTGAATTTGGGTAACGAATTGTTATAAATCGGGTTATATCGGTTATGTGTCGGTTTCAATCGGTTTTGGGTTTTTTTCGGGTCGGGTTCGTAACGGGTCAAGTTTGTAATGAGTCGGGTCCTTAAAGGGTCGGACACGGATCAAGTTCGGGTCTTTGAATATCGGGTCAAATCGGTTTCGGGTTAACTTCAGGTCGGGTTGGGTTGGTTTTCGGGTCATAATCAGGTCGGGTCCGGATCGGTTTCGGGTAACTTATCGGGTCGGGTGTGATTCTGACAGCTCTAGCTACACCTAACATGTCCACCCTTAAAGGTAACACCCACACCCTTACTAATACACACAATATCATCATAGAGGATTAAATTAGGAGATGCACCCACTTATTTCCTTAAAATCACGTGAACTACACTGACAGCATCATACTCAAGCACCACATTTTAGCCAAGGCATCGAGCAACCTCCACACCAAATCTAGCAGCCCCTGCTTCATCCATATTTGGTGACCAATTAACTTCAGTTCTCTACTTCTCTTCACCATAGCACATAATATTCGGCCCTCGATTATCACGCAAAACAGCCCAAGAGCTCACTCCCAATCCACTGCATACAAGAGAATCAACATTAACCTTAATTAATCCTGCACCAGTGAAGAAGTTACTGAAGGCATGCTCACGTACGTTTGATATTGTTGATAATCTCTCACCTTTTTGACAAACCTAGCAGCAATGCTCACATCCTTCGTATTGCGACAGAACCAAGTAGCCCATGCAAGTGAAGCAAAGGCACACAACTGTGAAGAATCAATAGGAGAGGAATATAAGATTGAATATACTCTAGAAGGGCTTGAATAGAGTATGACCGTTTTTTGTAGTTGAGATCTCAAAGTCTTGAGATGGCTTTCAAGGACGGAATTGAAACTTTGAGAACGAATGAATATCAAGGCCTTGAAATCCGAATAAATAAGAGACTTTCAAAGGTTGTTTCTGAACTTTACTTCGATGTAGCTACGTTACCAATTTAAACAAAATAGATAAAAAGTAAGTACGAAAAACAAATAAATAAGAGAGACAAGGCACGAGAATTTGTTACGAAGTTCAGCAATTGTCAACGTCTCCGCCTAGGGTGTCCAACCCATAGGATTTAACTCTTTTTATTTCTTCTTTTAGAGACCTAAAGCAACCCTAAAAAACCTCACACCTATCTTCTACTCTGTAGCTTCCCTTGCTACACCTTACCGTCTCAAATCCTATAAATAAAAAAAGTTCTCACTTTTTCGATACTTTTGAGTATTATATTTTACTCTACGTATATCACTCTTTCTTTTATCACACTCTTCTAAACACTTGATATACTTTTCTTTTCTTTTCACTCAATCTAAAAATACAATGAAGAATGAAAAGCTAGAGAGAAATATTTTTGTTGAGCTTGACAGATTTTTCACACCAGTAGTTTTTTTTCTTCCAACTTCAACTTCTATTTATAGGAAAAACAAATGGCCCATGAGGATGTACTTGGACGCTTGAGGATGCTGTTCAATTTTTGAATGTTTGTTGAAGCTTCAAAAATATTGATGTACCATTTGACTGCTTCAAATAATTTGTTGTAACCATAAAGTCTTCATGTTGAACAAATATTGAGGATGACGGTTTGAAGAAATTCATACGAGACTTCATTGCTTTTCAAGAAACGAGGAGGAGACATTCTAAAGGAAATCCACAAAACAAGAAAACACAAAAGTGGAAGTTGTTTAGCCCTTCCACACATGCCCGTAGGAAAAATAAGCCTTTGGTCAAATCTTGCTTTTCCATAAAACAAGGAACAATGTTCCCATGCAAATGATAAGAATTCACGTGAGACATGGAGAATTGGCTATGAACTTAATATTTTATTTTGCTCCAAAAGACTTTTTGTTAGGCAAAATTATACTAAAATATTAAAGGGTTAACAAAAGACAAAGTAAATATAAGAAGCCCAAATAAAATTATAGTCAATTAAAAACATGTAAAACAAACAAGGTTAGATAATAAGTAAAGATAAGTAATGGGCTAATTTTGCATTTGATATGGGCTAATCTTGCATTTCAGGCTAGACTTCCATCAGTTTAATATAGACAATTTAGACAAGTTAAATAAACATATCTGGGTTGAGGTATCAAACAGCTTCTTGTCAATCTTACCTGCTGCCCACATAAATCTCTTCGTAAAGGGTGTACTGTCAATTTGTCACTTCCTCTTATTTTTGTTATATAGTTACTTGTTAGCATCGCTATGGTCTGTAAACAATTATGTCAAGCTAATGTGTGAGTTATGGCTTATAATAAACTGATTATGAATTTGAATCTGGTCAGATATTCAAATATTGTTATCTGTATTGAGCTTTCTGTTGTTTGATATTGCTCCCAGATCTACCAGCACCAACACAACAAACAGATGAGCTGCCCTGCAATGGCTGAGCTCCCCCCCCCTATTATAAACGTTACCCTCACTATGCTTTCAATGTATTGGGTGGCCATGACACTGAAGGTAACTTGCAAATATCTTGCATTCGTTAGTTTCTTCTGCTCCTTTATTTGCGTTTCATGTATTTAACAACTTTCTGAAACAGAAGATAAGTCTATTGAATATTTGAATATGGTGCATGTCTTTTTTTTGTGGGCAACAATGGTACATGTCTTAATGCTGCAGGCAATGGGTGTGTATTTACTTATGACGACCGGTGGGGTCATACGAGAAAGTTGGATACAGTTCTCAAGGTTCGAGTGCGAAGCTTATCATGCCTTTCCTGGACAACCAGCTGAAGTCTCCTAGCCCCCTCTTGTTACCTGCAGTGGTATGTCTAAGTATCTGCTGAATTTGTCCCTTTTCTCTCTCGTCTTCCTGCCCCCCTTAACTGGAAACCTTAATTGACTAGAAACACTGTGACATATGCACTTATGCAGGGTGCTATGACACCGCTGTCATGCTAGCTATTGGCATACAATTGAAGGGTCATTTCTTCTTGGGGGAGAAGACTGAAAAAATGGCAAATGGCTAGAAAAGCAAACTCTACCTTCTTCACAAAAGCCATACTAGAAATTCTGAAATTTGTTAGTTTTACAATGCTGCTGCATGTTATTTAATCATCTTGCTACTAACTTTGCTTACGCATTGTAAATTGTAATCTCATAACATCTCCGTGAAGAGCTTTTATATCAGCATACTGGATAACTAATCTTCATGGTATAATGATAACTTTTTTGACAGTTGCATAGACAACAAATTGGTAATGTTGATCACTAGGACCTCACTTCAAAATATGTAACAGATTATAATTACACCTTGGATCAATTCTCTAAAGATTAAAAGTTGAGTTTGGGGTTGAACCATGCCTTGCCTTGTGATTTTGTGTACATTATACTCATTATTATTTAGCGCAACTCTTATGTCTTCTAAGAATAAAAAGATCTAGTCGTGGAGAAATTATTGTCACTTTGAATTCTGAGTTATGTACATTATATTTCCTATCCAGAGACAATTGTTACAATATACATTTGTACTAGAATCTATCCAAAGAAAATATCAATGTAATGAGCTATAACTAGCAGTATACACAGAGTAGATGGGCTGAAAGTAAGTGTTCCTCACCAACATATAAGTTTTTTTTTTTCCATCCTTTACTAAGAAGCGGGCACTATCACCGTAGTGATGAACTATACACTCAAAACCGCTTCAATTCGTAGTTTGACCGACTGATTTAAAATCGAACACAAGAAAAAGCAAAATATCGCCCACCGTGGGGCTCGAACCCACGACCACAAGGTTAAGAGCCTTGCGCTCTACCAACTGAGCTAGACGGGCTTTGATAATATGTGGGTGACAATTAAAATAATTGTCTTTATTTATAAGTACAAACGACCCACAGGTTTCATATCTAGGACATAGTTTAATACTTTTTATTAACAATATCAAAATGCAAATCATAGGAGCCATGCATGTTTCTCCAAGTCTTTCCATAGCAGGGAGGAATGCTTCATTCTTTGAACACTTTAGACCTTTAGTGCATTTAAACACAAGAAAAAAAGACTCCAGCAAAATTAGAGTTTTTCTGCATCAGGTTGCCTCTCAGGAATAGATGCTTGGAATGCAGGCAATGATTCACATGATTCATACACCCTATGTAATGTGGGGTACTTCGACTGCATTTAAGGTCGTAAAATGTGAGTATGATGCTTGCTAGCTTACTGATAGCTAGCTAGTCTTATAAAATGCCATGATATCAAGTAATCGACTATTATCCTTAATTATTAGGTAAACTATGAGACATTTCACATGCAGTCTTGACTCTTGAGCAAAGTTTCATTGTTCTACAAATTATAAATCACGAAATTCAAAATAGCTTTTATGACCTTACTGTTTGAACGAAGAAATTCATTGTTTGGTGTGGAATAACAAAGAAGCTTAGAAAAGAAAGTACCATATCAATTTTGAATCTACTCATTGCAATAGAAACTTGGGGCGCCAGAAATACATCGGCCTGAAATCAAGGAATGACACAGAGAAATGTTAGAGATACATCAGGACTCTACTAATAACGCTATGTTTGAGTACTGAATGCATGACTAGAAAATGAATGTCATTGACATATTTGATGCAAACCATGGATACTTCATCCCCGATGGAAAATCTGCGTGCGTAATCTTTTAGCAACTTTTCTAGAGCTGCATGCGAGAACATTTACAGGTCAGAGTGTGTTAATAATTCTATATGGTGCTGTAAAATCAATCAAACAGTATACACTGATGAGTCATGTACACATGGAGTCTGGCAATGCCAAATCTGTTTCTACATGTACGTAAAAATTCAACCAAAGAAGGCAACAAAGCATAGCTTTTACCTACTGTGGATTTGTGGTGAATGCCTACAAGGCGTTATTGGTCATGTTTTATATTTTGAGTTTGTCATCATTCATCAACATTATTAATCTGAAACGGGGAGGATAAAAAAACAGAGGAAAAGTAAGACATCAAGTGCCCACCAGAGAAACCCTTTTCAATAAATGTTTGAGTCCATTTTATACTCTCTTCACGGCTAAATTTCTTCTCAATATCATCCTGAAAAGGGATCCAAAGTCCCAATATTTAATACATCAAAGAACTATAATGCCAATCAATAGAAGAAGTCAAATCCAAAGACACCACAAAACATACCAGCACTGATTTCATGTGGAGTGGATGCATGCTGCAGCTGACGGTTGTGGTAGCCTATGGAAGACATAAGCTTTAAATGTCAACACTCCGGATCACTTTATTCAAAACAGAAGTAATTTGGGAAGAGTCAGCTATTTAAGAAACAATGTTCTCAAACACACCAAAGGACCCAAAGCAAGAGCTTCCCATGACTTCTAATGACAGTTAAAGACGAAAAGTTTCAACATTGAATTGTTATAGGTGTGAGGAATTTATTCTTTTTGGCACTTCAGTGATTCACAGAAACTGAGACAGTAAGGTTGGACACTTGAGAGATGGGGGAGGACATTCTAATGCAAAGGAAGAACATTGTACAGTGAAGGGAGTATATAGTCTTGTTCACGTCCAGAGATTATAACAAATCACTTGGTAGACAAATTAGGTTTGATGAAGAAGTTGTATGGAGAATTGTTGGATGGACCAATTGTAGAGTCTGCTCTTGAGCTAGATGTTGAACAGTCTGAAAGAGAAAGACACGTTAACTAGCCTCGGGGTGCTTTGAGGAAACCACTCCAATGACTAAGTTTGTTAGTTTGCCTAGGATCTTGTATTTGAATGTCTGGAAGTAAATGCAAAAAAATGTCTCACTGGTGAGTTATTTTGAGAATTCTTCCTGGGTCCCCTCCTTTCCGCCTTAAACATTATATTTATAGGCTGATTAAACAAGGAATGTGGACTTGTGAACCAAACATTATATTTATAGGCTGATTAAACAAGGAATGTGGACTTGTGAACCATAGTGATGAACTTAGTCTGCCACGTCAAATAGGCTTGGTCCAAATAGTGAATTGGCTCGTTAGTGAGATTATATGTTTAAGACCCAGGGGTAGTCAGCTTGGACTGGCCCATACAAGTCTTAAAGTGAGTTCAAAAGTCAAAAATCTTCAGAAAATGAAGTCAATTCGCGAGGATAATCCTCTGATGCAGATCGTGTTGCATTCATGCACTCATACTGGAGCTCATAATCATACATTATAATGGAAGCTCACATGAACACAGGATCTCACCTGAAGAATGAGACCTCGGCTTCGAGGATCGGCTGGCAAAAGTTGATTCTGAGGATACTTGTCTTCTAAGTACTACACACAAACAAAATTTAATGGACAGGCCATACTATTGTTGAAGAAATTAGTAAAGCAATTCAGCAACTGATCATCTGAAAGTGTGCATATACTTCAGTAAAATATTTGGCTACTGACCATAAGTATAGCCAACGAATCTGAAACCACAACTCCATCATCAATAAGAACTGGAACATAACCAAGCGGGCTGATCTGCTTGAATTCTGCAAGTACATCACAGTTGTTAAATATTACAAAGTATTTGTCAATCCAATTATTGCTCACCCAGGATCAGCAGATACAGTCTCATTAAGTTCAGAGCTAAAAACGAGATTAAAAGCCTAATGCTACAACTTTAACCAGCGCAAGTGCATAGCATCCATAGGATCTCGATTCAGAAGACGGTATTGCAATCATTAATTTCCATCTGAATCGCTTTAGAGAGTCCAAAACAAACATACTCCACGAATTTCATAGCAGGATTAGTATCACAAAGCAAAAAGTTGACCAAACACAGAAAAGTTGATAGATTTTATTGAGGTATTAGATAATATTAATCGAAAAAAGTTAGTTAAATGGACAGAAGATACAGAATGACGAGGAAAAGCAGCTTAATCACCTTCATTAAATTGCTCCCCTTTGAGAAGATCAACTGGTTTATACTCATACTGGAGGCCTAAAGTTTGGTCAACGTTTCCAAGAAGATAATCAAATTGAAAAAACTGAAAAAATAAAGTTAAATTTCTGGAGGGAAGAACTGAGAAAAGAAAAAGATTGGACCTTTTAAGTTTAAAGCAAATCGAACGCGCCAAGAACAAGAACTTAGCCAGAAAGAGTAAAGCACCCTACTTGAAGTAGATGGTGATGATGCAAAAGCTTTCATCTTTGATGAAAACTCTGACAATTTGGAAAATTTTGTCAAAAAAGTTGGACTTTTATTTGTACAAGTAAAATCCTAATTTGCAAGACTGTGATAATTCAGAGGATAGAACATGTGTGCTTGTTGAAAGATGCAGGAGTAGCTATGGAGTTTGGTAAAATCTTTGGAGTAAACAGCCAATTCAAAGAAAACAACTACTCAATTACATCGCGCAAATGACAACTATTTTTTTTCATGAAAATGACAAATGACAACCATTAATATTACTCTCTCGGTCCCTTCTACCAAAGTGAACAATAATAATGCTAATTCGTCCGTTAGTTAAATAATTCAACTCAAAAATCAGTAGAGGATTGGGATCAAATAAATCTACTTATACGGAGTATCAGCTAGGATCGAAGTTATGGATCCTCTTTTAATTACATAACTTCGACTCTAGTAATTGGTAAATACAGGTTTAGACTACACCTGTTTAGGAGAGATAATTCACTTTACAGGATTAAGAGTGTTCCACTTTAAAACTGTACGGTAATAAGGAGATTAGTCCCTCAATTTTGTATATATAGTGGATATTTTTGTATTAATTTATCAATATGAAATAGTCATATATAATATTAAATGGACTTTTAGAGTTTTAACAGTGATGTCTATCTTACATAATCACATAACTCAACTCATTGGAGTAAAAGGAAAAACAAAACTTTTAGTAGAAGCTCTATTTCTGATGCATAACCACGTGATTCAGCAAACAACTTATTTTTCACTTCCAGGAAATGCAGCCACGAGAGAAAAGCAATGCCTTTAGAGCTATCATACCTGTGCTCAATCAAACGACTATAATAATCTTATACTTCTTACAGATATTGCTGTTACTTTAGTCTAAATATCTGCAAGTAGTATATACGAGTAGTTCACAGACACACAAACTTTTTCTATCCAAGTTGTGATCTTTTGGGACCTTCCAAAATCACATAAAATAGTCAATAATGCAAGAAAGTGCACATCTAAAAAAGCCAAAAAGTGGTTCAAAAATGCCATTACCCGGAAGCAAAGGCACTATAACTACAACTTGGGCGGTTGGACCATGATCCACATCCACCAACCAACATCAAGCGACGGCCAACCAATGACAAGGCACGAATGAGATGAAGACCTCTTCTTGCCTTATTGGTTAACATGCTGGCCCCACTTATGATGCTAATGCTTTGATTTCTTGACTTTTTTTGCTCCAATTATAGCTTCCTACCCCCCAAATAACTCAAGCTCTCTTTCTTTCCCTTCATATTCCATTTCCCATTTTTGAGATTTTTTTTGCCCATAATATCTTCATCAAGTATTTTGGACAAAAGATTATGGAGGCAGAGTTCATCACCAAGTTCCATAAGCTGGATGATATTGGAGCCAACCAGTGCTCCTCCTCTCTCACCAAACGCATCAAAGCTCCTACTGATATTGTACACTCTCTTTTTCTACACTTTTTAGACTTGATTATATTTTTGCTTTGCATTTTCTTGTTTATCAAAAAATTAAAGTAATTTGATGGTATATAGCAATTATTTTGATATTTAAGGGTAAACTATACATCAAGCAGCTTCAGTTTTTTTAATTGCTAGTAGAATTTTCAATGATGTTTGCTTTGCCTTATTTTTCATGCATGTCTGCAAGTTACTCAATTTTCATGCATTCCATAATAGGATAAATTGCAAAGGATGTGGAACAAAACCTACCAATGAAAACTGATAAAGTCATAAAGATATTGCAAGTTACTCAATTTTTCTGATCAGTAGTGTTTCTAACTTGGTAATAGTATATTAGCTTTGTCCAATCTAGGGGAAGAAAAACAAGACTTTACTTTTATGTCGAGCTAAAGACTCTTGAGCTAAAAGTTTGGTGACTATGTTATCAGGTTTGGTCTCTAGTGAGGAGCTTTGATCAACCCCAGAAATACAAACCATTTGTAAGTGAATGCACATCTAGGGGAGATTTTAAAGTGGGTACATTTAGAGAAGTGAATGTTAAATCAGGACTCCCTGCTACCACCAGCACCGAAAGGTTGGAGCTTCTCGATGATGAGCAGCGCATATTTGGCGTCAGAATCATGGGTGGTGATCATAGACTAAGGGTTTGACTTCTCAGTTCTTATAAATTCTCGTCATGATTACTGCATCAATATCTTTTTCCATTTAAGATGACTGCCTGACATTGCTGTGTATATAATTCTGAAGTCATTTTTGAACAAAACTGGTATTTACCAAGTAAAACTAACTTTCTGATTCTTATGGAGTTTACAGACAAAACTGACTAACATTATCTTGGTGTTCATTATACAGAATTACTCATCAAAAATAACAGTTCACCCAGAAACAATTGAAGGAAGGCCTGGGACTTTAGTCATCGAGTCATTCATAGTCGATGTACCAGACGGAAACACCACAGAGGAGACCCACTACTTTGTTCAGTACCTTATCAACTGCAACCACAATTGCTTGGCTGATGTCTCTGAGAAGATCGCGTTGCACGGAAATAACTCAGGACAGACCAACCCTGTTAAATATTAATTATAGATTTTTAGAGATTTTAAGGAGGTTGCTTTAGACTGTAGGTGATTGTTTCAGCAGTTTTTGGTCCATGAATTGTTTTCCTCCTTCCGACAGAGATTATTGTTTTGTTCTCTCTCATTTTACTTATGCTATAAAATGGAGTCAGTTTATTCGATCACAAACAACAGCTATTTCTACAAATTCTATGGTCTATGATAAGGCTCATTAGGATTGTATTGGTAACGTACTTTAAGATAATATGTAATTTTATAGGAAGTGCTGCTATCCATTCAAAATTTCAAACGACACTTTGTTGATGTGAACACAAGAAGCTCTCTCAAAAAAATGACAAGAAAAGGCTTAAGTTGGTTAATGCACAAAATTGTAGAAAACAAATTATCTGATTTGGTGGTTTGGTTAGACTAAGGAAAATTACTTCCCATGATGTTGTAAACTTGTAGTCCATAATTCTTTAGGAAGCGCCAAGTATTGTTCGGTTGAATTTAGGAGATGAAATTTCCAATAAAAAGTTCCGTAGTTTGTCAACCAAACAACGTATGAAACACTAGTAAACTTTATGCTTGAATTTATTATGCCCACCAAGCAACCACTAAGATTTGCAGTTTCTTATTCTAAATTCAACGTACCAAGCAACTTGCAGTTGGAATAAAAATGAACCAAGTTATCTAAGGAGTCCAAACCAAGAGTAAGCACAACCGCACAAGCTTCAATTCTTTGCTTTGACTAAGAATATTGCCTTGGCTCATTAATCTTAGAAAATAATTTTTCTATTGCCATCAAAGAAATCTTGGGAGCATTTAACAGTCTGATAACAGGAAGAAAACTGTAAACAGCCAAATAACAACTGTACACCTCCCTTATTAGCATATAGAAGACTCCGGTTCTCATCAGGTCTGCTAGTTTTGTTACACATAAAATGTACGTTTACAATGGTATTGAGAATCAACATGCTGACTGAATAACAGACATCATCTTAGCAATGTGCGACATCAACAAACTAAGAGAACAAGGAAACTGTCTGCAGTAATACCAATCCAGAAGGGAAAGCAAAAATACCTTTGATGTGACTCTCAGTAGGGATACTTGCAGTTAAAGCACATTCAGTATTGGTAGAAATGTACACTAAAGAGATAGACTCATACTATCACCTGTCTGTTTGGTCATAAATATGAGCATCATTGGTAGAAATGTAGAATCAGAATTCAAAGAACTACCAACAGTAAATGTGTGCATCTGAAAACATTGTCGTGCATAAAAGGGTTTTCCTTCTGCAGGTCAAGTGACTGAAGGCCAATGACACCACTTCCAGAATGAAATCACATTCAAAAAATACTAACAGTACATTGAAATATTATTGATCAGGCTGTTAAGGACCAAATGAGCTCATTATGCAAGAATAAAGATTGAGATTTTATCTAATAATTATTCACTATGATAAAACGTAACAGCAAAGAAAAGGAGACATTCAAGAAAGATGACATACTTGTCAATAACCAATTTACCATGTCTTCATCAAAATGTCTCTTAAGGAGCATGATGTCAGAGATGCATCAAGTGTTTGAGATGGACTCAACGTCAGCTTCTGAGATACAAACATACAAGAGCCTAAAGACTAGAGGAGCTATGCTAAAGCTCCATTAGAACTACACCTGTCAATCTTGTCTTTTAGATTCCAGCCCACAAAACTACTGATCATTCCCAATTCTCATGGTTTAAAACTTCAATTTATGCATGTCTTTTCCTGGTCTAAAAATCCACTTCTACACTGTAAAGTATAAACTACAAGTGTATGTTAAGGAATACAGAACAGATAATAAGAGGAAAAGGTAAGAGGCAAATTCAGAAGAAGAAAATTTTAAGTTTTTTAAACTTCAAAATATACAAAACCATCTATTTATATCTTTGCAACGATTTGACAAGAAGTCTCCACACCACATCTTCCAGGTAGCAATAAATCAAATTGACATTTTGCACTATCAGGGAGAGCTATTTCTCTACAATATTATTAAGGAAGCATAATCATCTCTTACACCAAAAATTACCTAGTCCCTTTTCCAGAGATAGATGAGCAGGCTTAAACTGTAGTCGTACTGCCTCAGTAACATTCCTGTTGATTTGGCAAAGACCCCCTGAAGCCAGTAGTAGCAAGTGCTTGAAAGGTTGACACACCACATAAAAAAACTTGCCTTCTTCACCATCGTTCTCTAGGTCGGCCATCAGGAAAAACAGGAATATGATCTTCAGCATTCAGTGACACGGGTTCAAACTGCTCCTCTAACCTGCTTACTTTGACCCTCACGTTATCATTGTCATCATCAAATTCTGGTGGAGTATCATCATCATCAGTCCAAATGTCCCCATAATCCTCAGCATCATCATTTTCGTCTTCATCATCATCACTGTCCTCAAACTCATCACTAGCAACATTATCAAAGTCAGACCACTCCCCATCCTCTCCACCAGTAAATTTGTCTTGGTGTTTGGTAGTTTCTTCTGTTTCATCATTACACTTTTGAGCACCCCCCCTCCGAATCTGAGGTACGTTAACAAGAGCTCTCATCTTCTCCTTGACAAGTAGCAGCCTGTCCTTGTCAACCAAGTTTGAGCCTCGATATGCTTCACGAAGGAATACTGAGTCTCTATCTCCTTTAAGAGACACATAAAACATATCAGGATGTCTAATTATCATCCCTCTTAGCTGTTGTGAGAATCGAAACTCTTCCCGAAAATGAGTCAAGTGATCAACAAGAGTCCTCTTCTCAACAGTGAGGCTCAAAAGCTCATGAACTACTCCACAAGCATGCTTTTCTTTCTCAGGTGTACCAGGTTTCAAATGTGAAAAATCCGAATACGGAGATATATAAGGCAAGTCTCTAAACTGACAAATCCTTCTCATCTCATTCTTAGACAGTTTCAAACCCTTAGGTAGCTGCACCCTATTAAACTTCAAAGGCCTATCTATGATCAAATTCTTCTCTTCCAACTCCCTAGCACGATTCTCCTCTTCTGCTAACTCGGCAGCTGAAACCGCAAGCTCAGAGTCCCAATGAGACAATTCCAACGCCGGACCCCGATCAGTTTGAACAACCTTAAAGTACTGTGGATATCTATGACAAATTGTATCCCTAAATTCCAAAGGAAGCCCGAGATCAGCCCTCAAATGACCAATCTTCTCTAACAAAACCCGCTTCTCTAACGACATCATCAACAACTTCCTTAACTTGACAACCAACAGTGCCTCCATATTGTCCCTAATCTTCAACTCCTCCGAATATAAACTCTCAGCCTCAGGTGTCATCCTAAACCTAAGCATGTATGCCCCTTCCTCCTCAATGTGAAATACACTAGGAAACTTCTTTAGCAACGCGATAAACCGCCTCCCCCGCTGTAACCCCAATACTCTCCTATACTTCCCCAATTCTCTAAGGGGCATAGTCCTATCAGGTTGACTAACCAAAATCTTCCTAATTTTCAACACCAATTTCAGCTTCTTATCTTTTTGAATAACATTATCAAATGGGAGTTCCTTCCTTCTCTTAACAGCAGCTCTAATTGGGCCAATTGGGCAAATTGGAACATGAATTTTCCTGTTCTTGCAAAACCCAATTCCATCTTGCTGAAGACTCAAACTTTGGCCAAAAAATAATGATTTTACACAGATTCTGAAGTTGGGTTTTTGCAAAAAGATGGGATTTTGAGGGATTGGGGTTTTGCAAGAGAGGAAGAGTGGTATTGAAGTGGATTGTGTGGGCTTGAGTGAAGGGTAAAACAACTTTGAATCCATCAAAAATGGGAGTTCAATGAATTAAACTGAATATAAATCAATACATTTGAACGAAATTGAGATGAGATAGACTGACCTGATGATTTCGCCCCCTTTTATTGGGAAATTCCTTAAATTTTGGTATGAGTGAGAACTGAAGGAGGGTTTTGGAAGGCTAAAACCTCTGAACAGTTGAGTTATCTAAACTTTACACTACAATTTTTTTCTTTTAAGTTTATTTTAAACATTTTGGAAATAGTTTGGTGTTAAACTATGTTCACTTTAGCAATTTCCATTTTTCAGATAATTAGACAATTTTATTGGAAATTTACAGTTTAAGGAAATTTCAAAAAAAAAATATGCAATTAAAAAATATACCCCATTGCAATATGGGAGATATAGTTTATGCCTATTCAAATAATTTTCTCAAAATTTCTACATAGAGGCAATACGATTGTGTAGTGGTGTAAAAAAAAAGAGATTCATTAAAAAAACCACGCCGATCAAACTAATGGTTAGAAGCTACACCCTTTTGAGATTTTTATAACCCTCGAGATGACTTGATGTCAAAAGAGAATTAATATATTATACATATTGAGCATATCGTTTCATTGCAATTTTACTTAATAAAACAAATGCTCATAATAATCTAATGAATTCGCCCAAGTATTTTTTAAGAAGTCATAAGTTTTGTCTCTAGGACCCTAAATAAGGTGGTTCTTTTTTTAAAAAAAATTGTGTTTTTTTTTTTAAATTTACGCATCTATAAAGTCCTAGCGGAAATTTTGGTCAAATATTTGAGAAGTAGAAATTGCTATCTTGACAGCAATTTTCATGGAATATAATTTCAGCCTAATTTGAGTTCAAGCCTTATCCAAAATCCTTGAAGGGGCAGCGATGTATGTCTGACACTAAACTTATTTTTAGAATAAGTTTCAAAATTAAGTTTTTAAACAAATTCTTATACTACATCTCGGTTCTCGACCTAACTGCTAACCTAGTCGATATTGACCTGTTTCTGACAAACTCGACCTATCTTCACAATACGAAAGGTGAAAACCCATATCCCGATTTAACCCTACTTGAAATCAACTGAAAAATCTATATAACTTGATTTTAGTTGACATATTTAAAACTAATCTATTAAAAATCAGATAATTGATTTCATCCATATTATTTATGATTACTATTATACAAAATTTTTAATTTAAAGAGTGTTTTTAAAAAATTATCATGTTTCAAACTTTGAAATATAAAATCAATTTAATAATTATAATTTCTATTAGGATTAATTGATGTGATATTAATCCAACCTTTAACCTTCATCCGCTTTCTTTGAGTCATTCTACGGGTTATCTGCTATTAAGACAGTAACTGGTAGTTTCAATCATCTTATTGAGTCATTTTAATCAATTATCTAATTATATGTATTATCATCAACCCCTTCGATTACTCTTCAACAACCTTACCTTTCTCTTTCATATATATATATATATATATATATATATATATATATATATATATATATATATATATATATATATATATATATATATATATATATATATATATATATATATATATATATATATATAATATCCTTCATTCGCATTCTACCCATTGGTGCTTGAATTTATCGGTATTGGGAACAAGAAGGAAAAAGATGAAGAAAGGAAGGAGGGGAAGTACGAATTAGGATGGGAGAGGGGATTAAAAAGAGGAGAAAAAAAAAGTAAAAAACATAAATAACCTACTATTGATTGATTATTATAGATTATTATTTCGTATTATTCTATAAAGGCAAATTAGGGTAAAAGGTTGGATTAATTAGTAATAAATAAAATGTTGGATTAATAATGACAAATCGACAAGGGATAAATTATTCTCATCAATTAATCCTTTCTCATATGAATATTAGGTATTTGGCCGAAACGCTTAAGAGCATTTTTTTCAATTTTATTTCATAGAGTTGTGCTTTACTATATAATACACTTTGGTAATTTTCTACTCAACTTTTTAAAAAGAAAATTTTAGTTATGCAACATGTATGTATATACAATCATTTTTTATTTATTTTGAATTCTTATGGTGACAAGTGAATTATTTTTTTCAATTTCTTATATTTGTAATCCTTAGCCAACTACACAAAATTACACCACTCATGAAGATAATTTTTTGATATTTACCATTGCAATTTTTTTAGCAAAATATGGAAAACTTGAATATAAAATTCCAAGAGAAGACCAAATATTAATATTTCACTTAAGGGTTTGGTTCAAAAGATAACGAAAGGATTATAACAGCACACAAATTATTGAAGCTAAGTAGTAGTATATCTTTTTCAATGCATACCAAAAGCAAAAAAAAACGAAAGAGTTATAGTATAAACAAATAACATAATTGCCTTACATGCTATTTTTGCATTGACGTAGCTCATTTCATATCAACTTTAAATAGAACATGGATAGTCCTAATTCATAAAAATCACGGAACCAGCCTCAATTTTCCATGCAATTAGTAAGGCTAGTAGGGAAACACTCCCTCTCCACCCTTCACAGGGATGACGAGATGGTTAGATTGAGCAAATCAAACCTTTTAGTGATAACTCACTCCTTAAAACTTTTCATCTAACACTAGCAACTTTTCCCCTTACAATACTATTCACCACCCATCAACTTATCAATTTTTATTTTGCAATCACTTATCGATGTGTAAATGATAATACAATAATATATCGTCATCGTCAAAGAATTGACAATCGTATAATAGCAATTAGAGAATTCATTACACGATTAGCCCTATGGCCAGTTATCTAATGAAGACGACCAACCCGCCTACAAAAATTAAAAAAAAAATAACTTACCTAGAAATTGAACATCGGCTCGTCGACCATTCCAAGATAACGGCGGGTAATATGGCGTGATGTAGGCTATGAGGCGATGGTGGTCCGGAGCTGGAAAGGTGATGGATAATAAAAAGGATGGAAATATGAAAAAGATAAATGAATGAAATTTGGTTAAAAGAAAGGGGCAAAATGATACGGAGTAATTTATAGGAGTAATCTGACATAGTCCTTCATAAGAATTCACCATCCTTGTGGCGTCATGGTTATAGTACAACCACGTTCTAAATTTCTAATTCCCACATTCACGAAAAATACTGTAATTAGCAAAAGAGAAAAGTATTTAAAATAATTATTCACTGCTTCTTGATACGTTGTACGGAATATTTCTTGATAGTGGACATCAAAAGAACGCACACTTCTTGATTTTTACTTGCTTTGATATGGACTATGGACTATGGACTATGGGCTATGGATTATGGACTATAAACTATGGACTATGGGCTATGGACTATGGACTTATAAACAAAGTAACTACATTAGCAACTTTACAATCCATTATTGGAATTCGACTTTGAGCAATTATGGAACCACGTGTCGATACAAATATAGAATTGCTGCTGCGCTTCTCATTTGTCTTTAACGATTCTAGAAAAACTAAATTTAGCCAAGTTGTTATGAGTTAACTCTCACGGTTCAAATCCAACAAACCTATCTCCTACACGGAGCAGAGTACACATAAATCATAAAATGAACGACAATAGAAAAGTGAATGACACATATAAATTTATTTTGTGTGGAGAAATATATTTTTTGCTTGGTTTATGTGGATTAAACTCTAATTCATATATGATCATATTATTGATTTTGTACATCTAGATATTTTCAGATTGGAGGAGCTCCAGGACTCTTAACCCATTTGTAAAATGATCTAATTAATTGTAGACTTAATTAAGTCAATTTTTTAAATGATTATGTTTTATAAGGTCTTTAATGGGTCAACTTAGATAAATAATGAGTTAATAGTTTTCAAAACTTTTTAACACTATAAGACAATGATTAATAAATGTTTTTCACTGGATTGGAGGTGATACATACCCTTCTATCACCCTCTATAGATAACATTATACTATCTTTGCACCGATCCGGCCTACTCGGTCCATTGTGTGTTTTCTTTGAACTGGCTGACTCGACATACTTTACATTTTCTTTAACCCTACCGGATCGATCGTTTTACATGTGACTCATCCCAATTATAACCCGACTCAATACACATGTCTAAAAACATAATCACGTTTCACAAATGACAACATACTTCTCAAAATCGATTGTAACTATCCATATGGTCCATTATATATTCTTACGTCGTTCATATTAACCAAATGTGAATGTATAGATTTACCGAAAATGTGAAACCTCTTTCTTAATTTTAGGAAAAATGTCATACACCGTAATCTCATTATATTGTTCTTTTTAGTACCGTTTACTCCCGCTTTATTTTTCATCTCCATCCGTAGTTTGTACATTCGCACTATTTACCTACTCTTATTTCATCGCGAGTCAAATATTGTACTCCATAGTAGTAATAGTCATGACAAATTTGTTCGAATTTTCTTTATGTACGTTTAATGTATATAAAATTTTTATAATTTGTATTAATGATTTAAGTAGCCTTTATGACTCTCGGTTGCTTTGTCTATTGATTAATAAAAGCACGAGTCATTCCTCCCTATCAAAAATTTTGTAATGGCAATTCGTAAATGTACTAGCCAACTAATATAGATTTAAATCTAAAAAGAGAGGTTAATTTGGTGACTATATTTCTCTTTTTCTCCTTACAAAAACTATTGTTTTTCTATTATCAATTCAGGAGATACCACCATTTTTTTGGGTGAGGGTAAGCCCCCATATTTATGAAATATTACTAGTTTTAACTTTATTTTCATCGCAATTCACTGTCTCCTCACTAAAGAGTTTTCTTACCTATTATCTGAGTCATATCTACCTATATATTGGGTTTTATCTCTCTCCTTGTGAGATTATGAGGACTTTGGTTATAGGCACAAAATTGATTCAATGATAGGAATCAATACAATGTTGGGGTCGTCAATTTTTCTTGTATAATCAATTGTATTATTCACGTTCTATATCAATATTTCGTTAGATTGATAAATCTCCTATTAAGGTTGTATTAAACAATGAAGTGGAAAAGGTTCTGCAAAATGTTATATCTCATATTGAATAATCGTAATCATATTTGTGTGGAATTTTATTTCATTTACATTGATATGTACTGGTTTTATTTTGATTTTTACTATAGATTTTATGCCAATATCTATTAATAAATAAATTTTATTTTCAAAATGAATAATATAAAATAGAAGTTATATTTTCAAACCATTACTTTCTTCATTTGATATTAAAGTCATCTATTAAAAATGGTAGGTCGATTTTTAGCATAAAATCTTCTATAATAAATTTAAGCATAAAATAAAGAAATTAAACAAACCATAACATATCCTTAAATAGGAATAATCTTGAGTTTGAACTTTTAAAAATAATTTCAAGTTAGTAATGTTGAATTACTGGTTGACATTTTTATATTTTTTCCATCCCTTAAAGTTTTATCCAAAAAAAACAAACCTAATCTTTTTTATCGCCCATTAATGGTAGCATAATGTTTCGTACATGCACTTGGATGCAATATACCCAAGGGTATTTTTAAATTTTTTTTGGAAGTTACGATAAATATAATTTAACCAATAAGCAAAATATATCATTCTAACTCTAAATGCATTCGGATTCATTTTAAAAATAATCTTGATTTCTATAATTGTTCAATTGTTTATCAAAATTATCATCATGGTTAATTTGAAATATTATGAGATTTTTTCAGATTCAAAATTCTTTTTAAATTTAGTGTTACAGACGGTTTATTATCATTACACTATAAACGTCTTTAGTCACTAGTAAAAAAAATTGATATCGTAAATTACGCAAATAAATTTTAAAAATTTAACATTAATATTTTAAACTTTTAAGCTTAATAGCAACAATTTACTAAAGGTGGGTAGTTTTATAAATTATAATTTCAAAAATACTCCTACAAGTTGCTCATTAAAGGGTAAGATAGTCCAACCTAAAACTAGTTAAACAACCTTCAAAAACTAAACAAGAAAAAAAGCTTTCTCACCAACCAAAAGCTAAAATTATTCAAAAAGCTACCCACAAATTTAGGTGGCAAATGGCCAAAATGCAAATACATAATTTATTTTAGTGAAATCAAAACTCGCTAGATTTTCTTCATTGTGTCCAACAGTCAACCTGTGTTTTATACATACTAATCCGTAGTATTAAACTATTATCATTACTGAAACTAATCAATAAAGTACACGATTACCAACATTAACCCAACCACTTTAGTTTCCATGCCGTGCGTTAGCTTCCTTGGCAATTCTCTTCCATATTCAAGGGTAAAAATTCATTCCCCCTAAAATTGACCGTAGAATACAAAGGTCTCCTCTCCTACTCCGGCTTTACTTTTAGATTTTACCCGATTTCTCAATTTTTTTTAGCTTTTCAATTTTTTATTATCTACATCTTGACCATATTACCCCTTAAAAATTTCAAATTTCTTTTGCTGGACTCCAAAGATCTTATGAAATTGAGTTTTATTTTCGATTTTGGCAAAACCCCACAAATTATTGTAATTAATTATTGCCATACTATAGTTTATTTTGGGTAGCTCCAATTTGATTATTTTAATTTAAATTTCTTCATTTTTTTTTTTACTATTACCGCTACCAATTTCATTCCAATTCCATTTTAGTGATTTCACCCTTTTTTCACACTCTCTCTAACTTTCTCTTACTAAAACTAGCAAATTTTTTTAATCGGAAAAGTAATTTTGGGTTCGCTATGAAATTTGGTTGTTAATTACTAGCTGGGTGATGATCTTGCGTGGTTTGATCCTTGGAAAGGTGGTGTTTGATGGCATTGAAGTTGTTGTTCTTGAACTTTGGTTAAGTTTTGATTTCTTTATCACGTTGAGATGTAAAGTTTACTATTTTAGTGCTAAAATCATGCACATCTTAGCTTAATAACTGTGTTTTAGATAATTTTGTCGATGGTTTTGTAATAAAGCTTTGATCTTGTGTAAGTGTGTGATTTTTGTTATAGTAATATAGTGTATGTATATAATATGAGATTTCATAATACGAACTATATGTGGGAATTTTAGTCGGTATCTAGATTTATATATGTTTCTGGTTGAATTATGATCTAAATTTACAAAGTTCAGTTTTTGAGTACATTTTTAGTGATTTATATTGGTTTTCATAATGCTCCATGTTTTTTTTTTCACAGTGATTGTACTTTAGTTCCAATGTTTTGTAGGTGCATGAATTAATTTTTTTGTTTTTGCAAAAGTGAATTGGATTGTTAAAAGTTCATGGATAGGCTTTCAATTTCTTAGGGTTCATAATTTGTCCCATTGAATCTAGATGTACAAGACCTTTTTCTTGCTGAAGCTTTGTATAATTTGTTAAAGTTGATTTTGTTAACTGTATTTGATGAGATTTCTACTCTTTGAAATTGTGCATGCAGGGAATAAGTCTTGAATAGGATTTTTTTTTTTTCTTTCAAGAGGCATATTGGAGTATATATAGCAAGTCCTTGGAAGAATATATATGTATGGATACCAAAGATAGTATAACGACGGGGGTGACGGTTATAGAAACCGAGTCTCCGTCGAATTATCATGTGGCATCCAGGGGTGACGCCCCTTCTCAAGGCCCCCCTCATACAGCTTTGTCTCCAACTGGGGCTATAACTCCAGTGAGTGCTGGCATGCCAGGTTTGATGGAGAAAAAGAAGAGGGGTAGGCCTCGAAAATATGGCCCAGATGGTAGTGTCTCGAGATCATACCCACCAATGTCGACTTCAGCGTCAGGTCCACCTTCTGCTGGTAGTCATCCAAGTGGAAAGCGGGGTAGGGGGAGATCCGCATCTTCAGAAGCCAAACAACAGCCCAAATTTGAGATGGTTTCCATGGGTATGTGGATCTTCATTTTGGTTATTTTGATGCTCAAACAAGACAAGCATATGATTAATCTAGTTGTTGTAGGTTTGAATTGTATGTTTTGACTCTTGCCTTTTATCAGGCAAGTTCATTTATATATTCGTTGTTCTTTTTGTGCGGAGTTCAAGGGAGACAGATCCATTTGAAATCTAGTGTCGGACCATTTGAGTGTATGCATGCGTAGTGATACATTTTGAACATCTACGTTTGGAATTTGATGGGTTATGAGTGTTATGTGTTTTAACACAAAACTATAACCGCCTGTACACTGGGAGGACCGGAGGAGCAAAAAAAAAAAAAACTTGCAGTTAGAGAACAAGTGGTGTAGCTAAATGTCGAGTAACTTTGGGACCTAGATTCATGTTTTACTTGATAAATTTGTTGATAAGTATCAATAGTGATGTTTGTAAGCTTGGCTTTTGCTCTAAAGTGGACCTCTTTCTCAATTATGTGAGAAATGATTTGAGTTGGGTAAGAGTCAAATCTTGATTCTTTTGAATGACTTGATTCTGTAACCTTGTTTTGACTCAAATTTTAAGATGGTAATGTGTCTGAGATAAGAGTCAAATTTTGATTCATTTGTTGATTGTGTAACCCTTGTTTGGTTAATTTGGCAGCAGATTCCAGGCTCTATTTTCCAAATTTTTTCCTGATCCAGTGCACTCTATTTGCTGATTTTCCTCGATTCCCCTCTCCCCCATCAAAATTCGGTCCAAGTTCAAACTTGTTTGAATTGATTTTCCATAATTCTAATGTGATCGGCTTTGATTTTTTGGGGTTTCTGTACAAATTTGTTACGTGTTTCTAATACTTTTGGCAAATACGTGTCAAAGGTTAATTGAGTTGTCTTTAAATGCCACATAAAGCCTTAGTCTATGCATTTTGGTGACTTCTTTCTTGTTACCATTCTTTGCATTCGTCAATTGTAGGTTGTCATTGGAGAATCTTTGGGATGCTAATACTTGTCTGGACACCCTGAGCCTTGTATTGTTACACGTTGCACATTAGGTCACTCAGTTAAGGAACTAATGTTGGTAATGTTTCTTTCTTGGAAATTCCTACTGAACAACAGCTAACACTTAAGTTTTAATTTTGAGCTGTATCTGGGGTCGTCTAAATGTAATCAGCCTTACCTCTATTATTCCAAGACTTTTCAGAGCCTATTTCAATTTGAACAAATAAAAAATACTTAACTTAGAATGCCTTATAAGCCATGGTCTTGCTCTATTTAACATGTTGGTGGTTGATTGCGTGAATAGTGTCACAATGCTTGCAAACAGATTGCCACCAAAGAGCAGCCATTATTGTTTAATTTGTCTTCTATGTTTATTTGTTGTATAAGATCTGTGTGCTATGGTTGAGTATCAGTTGATGTTAGAACTCTTTGACTACCTTTAAAGCCAGTATAAGTAAGTCATCTGCTTTAATTCCCTCTCTTGCTCAGCGCTGTAGGGGAGGTTAGTTCATTCTGGCAAGAAAGAAGTCAAGGGAGATAGATAGGCTTTGAATGCCTGGAGTTATATATCTAGAAAGTAGGAGTAAACTAGAGTGATTATTTTTAATTAGTTGGCAAATAAGCATAGCGATTATTCTCATGCCCAACTTTCATTTCTTTGATGTAGCTTGTGTGGTTTATATGTTTCTTACTCTTAAGGGTTTTAATTACCTAACATGTATTCCATTGTGTGTGTGGGGACTTCAAAGATGCATATAACCTTAAACCTGATATGTCAATATTTTGATGAAGCCTAACTGGGTACTACCAACTAAATTGGCCTTAAGTTGTGGACTCAGCAATATATTCTTTCAAATTACAAGAAAGGAAGTGAAATTGAGCATAAACAAGTTGTTGTCTTGACCTTTTAGATTTTCATCGTCCAACATTTAATATCTTAATGCAGGTGATGGATTTGGACGTTCAGATGGAGCCAACTTCACTCCTCATGTCATAACAGTTAATGTTGGTGAGGTATGTCATAAATGGCAAGGTCTATAGTTTTAAAATATATGTTTTAACTGGAAATGTATTTGCGTTGCGTATGCCTCTTTTGGGGGAGCTTAAGTGGGCCCTTCATTTCATGAATATGATTGTCATTTTTACAGACCAAAGTACCAACTTCAAATTATTTGAAAATAAGAACTTGAACTTGTGTTTGTTGACGAACTAAATGCCCACCTCTTGTTAAAAATAAATCTTTTGTTTGGTATGATATCAGCTAACATGAATGTGGTATGCTTAATCTAACCTCTAGTGTGTCCACATCTCTATTTTTGGGAGTACCTACCTGTTCTGATTTTGTGCTTACAATGTGACATGTCTAGGTTGAATGCGGTATGCTTAATCTAACCTCCAGTGATTCCACGTTTCTATTTTCTGGAGTACGTACCTGTTCTGGTTTTGGGCTTACATGTGACATGTCTATGTGGGTTGATCACCTGATGTCATATCTTGTAGGAAAGCACATCCTTTTAGAAGCAATCAGATTCTTAGGTTCTACTTCCTTTTTGTTTGATAACTTGTCAAATATTTTGAAAGAATATGTATGGAGAAGAGCCATAAGTGATTATTATCATTGGACACTTAGTTTAGACACCTCAACCTTTTCCCCTGCAGGGTATTTCTTTTTTTTCCTCTTATGGTTTGGGTCAGTCACTGATACAGGAAAACCAACAACTGAACAAAAGATAAAGACATGCCTGATCAGTAAAATTTTGTCACTCTTGCTTTCACTTGATTTCCTGGGTTTGGCTCTCAATTGATGAACCTGCAAGTGCAATTTGAGACTCAATTGGCCTTCAGTCCTGATGGAAAGTCTATTAAAAAGTGAACAACTCCAAGTTCTGTAGACTCTGTTTTGGTGGTGAGAGAGTTCCTTGAAATGGAAGTTACACAGGAAGTATTGAGTCAAAATCCTCAAAATAATAATTTTCCCAAAAAAATCTTATACTATTATGCTTGACTTATGATTGTCTGCAATTTGAAATCTTGGGTGAAAAAAATTTAAGTCTTCTTTTCAAATCGTGTGAATTAGCAATACCCATATGGACCATATATTTTGTTGGACCAAAATTTCCTTAAGAAGACTATTTGGAGGCTTCATGGTTTTAGATGGTTGAGATATGTGTAGCAAACTAGGTAAGGCCAGAAGCTTTGCATGTGATTCTCTTTAAGGACACTAGGAGAGATCTTAGAAAAGATAGGGAGGAAAAAGTTTCCGATTTTCTTAGCATCCTTCTACAGTCTTCTAGCTACTCATTGGTCTTCTGAACCATATTATTTGACACTTGAGTCGAAATCAACAATGGGAAGCCTATTTCAAAGTTACTCCTGAGTCATGGCTGTACCTTTGAGACTTTGAGTGAGTTAGTGGAAAATCTCAATTGAAATACAAAGGCATTATTTTCTGCTTGCCAAATGGCTTTTTGGACTATAGATGACAATTGTCCAATGGTGGTTTATCAGGAACATGGCCACTAGTCATTGTTTAGATCTCTTTGAGACATGAGTGAAACATTGCTTATAAGTTTGAAGGCTTATTTTCTTCTTTTTAGCTATATGTCATAAGCCTGCAACTTATAGCCCTGGAAACCATGTTTTACTCCAATGATCATTGTGTTGACAAGACTGTTTGTGCCCCATATCTTATGACTCTCCCACTTTTCCTGGTTTCCTTCTGTTTTTTTTATCTCATCTTCTAATCTTTCTACTCATCCTCTTGAATTTGTTCTTGTTTGACCTTTCCTGTCTCATACTTCCTTTTATTTCCTCCTTTTCTTAATGCAACTTTTATTTTGGAAAGTTCTCCGATTCTCTGATTTCCAGCACATTTTTGACCAATTGAAATCGAAATAGGCATAGTGCCTTCAGAAATGCATACAGAAAAAAGAGTAACAGTGTTAGAAAGATGAGATGTGAAAAAACCAATATCAACATTTGAGAGGGTGCAAACTTAAGATCCAGATTTGGAAATGTTAGTGTGGATGTAAAATTGGCATACAAACATATGTTTAGTCACAGATGTTGGGGTAAGGAAAAAAGCTTATATATTTGATGAATAACTAATGAGAAAAAAACACTATGGACTCTATCTTATATTAAGTGGAGAAATAGAGTGAAGTATAATAGGGAATCTATATTGACAAAACTGGTCTGTTCATTCCATAAATACTCTGAGGAATATTTTTGTCTGATTTCTGGTCTTCGCTATGATGATCCCTGCTTCAATCTTGTTGCTTGGCTATGGTTTTTTCAGGATGTTACTGCTAAAATCATCTCCTTTTGTCAACAAGGACCACGTGCAATTTGCATTCTTTCAGCTAATGGAATGGTATCAAATGCTACACTTCGTCAGTCTGATTCTTCTGGAGGTACATTGACATATGAGGTAAATACCAAATACTTATCCCTACATATTGATTCCCTTTTTTTTTATTAATTTTACCTTTTATGATTTACTGTTGGTTTCTGAACTTGATCCAAGAACAGCTATTGTTCAAATCTAAAGGGAGAAGAAATTATCTTTCTTTGTGAAACATGCAGGACTCATTTGATTGTCCTAGTTTAGTATCATCAACAGGGGAGCAAATGGAGTGATTTTCCACTCACAATCACACACATTTGCGACATGCTTGCACAATCTGAGCTTCACTCACTCTTGCACACACACACAGAATTTTCGATGCTTTTGTCCTCTCCATATATTTTTTTTATATTTTGAATAGAAACTCTATTTTTATATTATTCATTATTTGGCCTTTTTTCTGTAATATTGTAATTTGTAATACAGCTAAAAAACTTATCTTTGCATTGTTCTTTTTAATTGATTACACCATTTGTCACTATGGTGTATCCTGTTTTGGTGCAATATCAATGTGACTGACTGTAGTTTGGGACTGCTGATTTTGGAAAGGGCCTTTATCTGAAATTAGTTTACATCCAGTTGATCTATTTCGCTCACTTATCTCAGGGACGCTTTGAAATTGTAAACTTGTGTGGATCTTTTACACCTACTGAGAGAGAAGGTACAAGGTATAGAGCAGGTGGGCTGAGTGTCTCTCTATCAAGTCCCAATGGTCAAGTTGTTGGAGGATGCGTTGCTGGACTACTGATTGCTGCTAGCCCGGTTCAGGTAATCATTTTGCTGTCATCCTGTTTCATGACACATACTGATGTGAATCTTGCTTCCACATCACATACAGACACTCTCTTCTGCTTGTGTCAAATGTCATTTTTAGTTTTCTAAGTTGGACGGTGAAACTGATTAAATACTGACTACATTTCTGCATCATTTTAAGAAAAGGGAAAATGATCAATACGACTTTTAAAGACTTTTAAGATATAACTTGTCTTGTATCTCTCTCCTGTATCAGATTATTGTTGGGAGTTTCTTACCAACTAACCCTCCAGAGATCAAGCCAAAGAAGCCTAAAGTTCAACAACAGCTACTACCATCTGTGCCTACTCCATTTACAATTACTGCTGCCCTTCCTCCGCATAATGTCGCTGAGAAAGACGCGTGTAATGGCCAGGGGCACAATCATAATAATTCTGTAGTCCAAATGCAGAACCTCACTTCGCCAACATCTTATCAACGAGAGAATTGGCCGAACACACATCCTATGCAGGAACGAAGGACATCTACCACAGATATAAATATATCATTGCCTGGGGGGTAATATATCATCTCCCCACCTTCCATCTCTCTTTAACATTCAGTCATAATCTTTAACCTCAAAAGTATTATGAGAAAACACAAGAAAAATAGAAAATCAATGAGTTCTATTTCCTGTAGATTAGATCAGTACAGTTTAAATTAGATGAAGGGAACTAGGTCATCACGGGCTCATTGAGTTTTATGAACATTTCGTTTATGCCTTCATCATGATTTGCTCACTATTTTGATGGTTTCAATGCAGGATGTAGGTTGTCAGCTGTTAGTCTGACTTGTATGCTAATCAGCTAATCACAGGAGTATATTAGGACGAAGGCGTCTGGGTTAGGGTTTCCCCTGACTGTAATTTGTTTACATGTTCTGAAATTCTGTTATTTTTATGGACTAACTTAGTATGGATGTTTTAGGTGTGGTGTTTTGTCTTTTTCTTTTTAGAAATGATAATGTTGTAAGCCTCTTAGGGTGAATCTTGAATCTTGATTACCACGTTTTATGTGTTAGTTTCTTGGTGTACTTCGCATGTTCATTCACAAAAGTTGACACAAATATAACATTTTGTATGGAACATAATGAGTAGTATTGGAGTGGTTTGCAAAATTTATAGGAGCTATCTTGATACCCATATTTGTTGCTGATGATTTGTAAAATTAACTGCAAACCTTGAAGAATCACAATGATTATCATACACCCGTTTGGCCGAGTGTATCTCGTAGACTGATGGCTAAGTTTTTGAAGTTTTGTGTGCCTTCTGGAGCATTAATGCATTAATTCTACTAATCTAATCAATAATAGCGAAGAGAAATTTCATACTAGCTGCTCCAGACGATTTCCATTGAGGCGACTTTATCAATTTATTTAGTTAAATTTCAAAAAATGATGATGGGGTATCCATTGACATATGTACTTGGGTACTTAAAAATATGGCACAAGGCCATAAGGTAAAGCTTGTAAAAAGTGCGCACAACCTAAGTAGTTCGTGCAATTTTGTGCTGTATTATAGTATTCGGTCTTATCCTTTAAAGCTGAACTCATGGCTCTCGGTAAGAGCCTTGCTTTAGCCAAGGATCTGTGCATTAGCAAGGTAGTTATCCAGCTGGACAATTTGGCCTGTGAGCAAGTTCTCAAAAGGAATGATCATGAGATCATGAACATGGAGAATGCACTCACCTCATCAACTTATGTAGGGACATGATAAACACGAATGACTGATCCACCCTATTACTCATGTATTCCGCAAAGACAATCAGGCGGAGATTGGTAAGCCAACTGTGGAGTAAATCAACAATAGAGAATTTCTATCATTAATATTGCACCCCCTCGGTTAGGTGCTATTTTGGAAGACAACATCAGGGGAGTAGCTCTCCCCAGACTCGTCACCTTCTAGTTTTTCTTGTTTTAGTTTTCCTTGGAGCTTTGGCCTCCTCTATTGCATAAAAAAATAGTATTTGGTTTTATAATGGGTGAAATTTGATCTAAAGTCTTTAAAGGCTAAATATTATGTAATTAATTGTATAAATCATCTTATATGACTAGAGGTGACCAGTGGGCCAATTCAGCCCGGCCAGCTGGAAGCCCGACCCTGACCGGCCCACTAACAGCCCGGTTCGGCCCGTATGCCTAATGAGCTGAATACGAATCCCAAATTTCCAACCCTGACCGGTTCGATTCGGTTCGCGAAGAAACTCGATTCAGCCCACAATTCTATTCGGACCGACCCGGCCCGCCTCGCTAATTCAGTCAAAATTCGACCGTTAAACTAGTCGTTGCCCTACCCTCTATATAAACCCATGAATTCGGTTTCATTCCTCACAAACTCACTCTAAATCTCTCAATTACTGCTAATTACAATTAGCTTACTTATTAGTACTAATATTCTTCTTAAGTACTCTCTTAATCTTCATTAGTTATCTTAATTACTTGGTTTATTATTCTTAAGTTAGTTGTTTACTACTACAATTTATAAAAGAAAATGGCTTCAAGAGGTAGATTCAGCGTGATCAGTTCCTTTGATAAAACTACGGAGTTTGCTCAAAACTTAGAGCAACAACTTTTCGGTACTCCGGGTGCTCAAATTACTCAAACTCCAACTTCGCAGATACCTCTGCCTTCTTCTACTCCTCAAGGTAACTCTTAAACTTTTAATTAATTAATGTTAGATTATTTGATTATGTTAGATTAAATTGTTGATGTTTAATTAGTTGATCATGTTGAAGTTGAATTGATTAGGTTAGTTAGATTAGTTGATTATGTTATGTTAAGATTAGTTATGCTAGATTAGTTGGTAATGTTAAATTGATTAGTTGTGTTAGATTAGTTAAATTACTTGATTATGTTATATTTGGTTGATTATGTTAATTAATTAGTTAATGAACTAATAATGTGAAGGTGAAGGTGAAAGTGAAGGTGATGAAAGAGTACCCGAGTCTACTCACTGTAGAAAGAAACCTTCACCTGTGTGGCCATATTTTGAGAAGGTCCTAATGATCGATGCTACTTCCAAAGGGAATAAATTCATGTGTTATTGCTTGTTATGCAAGCAACAAGGAAAGAAGTCAATAGCTGCTTATTCATGGAAGACCGGTTATGGGACGGGGACATTATCCCGTCATTTGACCGGAGTACACGGAATAAACCTGGATACAACTGAATTTGCAGGCGCAGCTGAATCTTCAAGTCAGACACAACTACATGGGTATATGGGTTCCATGCCCGGAGGAGGTATACCTTTTATGTATAACCAAGATAGGATGATTGATGAAATGGCTAACTTCGTAATTGCTGATGAATTACCTTTTAGCTTTGGTGAGAGTCCAAACTTTAAACATTTCACTAGAACCTCTTTACAACCTGCTTATAGACGTGTCCCTAGAAACACGCTTAAACGCCATACCCAAACTGCTTATTACAAATATAGAAGTAGTTTAATAGAAATGTTTTGCATTTTTAACGGTAGTATTAGCCTTATTAGTGATACATGGACCTCTTATTTTGGTGAACCTTTTCTTCGTGTAACCGCCCATTGGATAGATGATGAGTGGTATATTCAAAAACGTATCATTTGCTTTGAAGCTATGGAGGAGAGACATACCGGTTACAACCTTAAGGTAAGGATAATAGAGTTGCTTAAGACCTTTCAATTGCTTGATAAAGTTTTTTTCCTTTCCTTGGATAATGCTTTAGCAAACACAATATGTATAGATTATTTAATATTCGAACCAAGCTTAAATTTAATAAACAGTGTAGAGCTATTACATGTTCGTTGTTGAGCACATATTATGAACCTCTCAGTTCAAGAAGGTTTAGTTGAGTTAAGTGACTTTCTTAACCCTATTAGGAGTGGAATTAAATGGATTAGGATTACGACCTCGGTTAAAAGGAAGTATATGACCTTATGTAAGAAAAGAGGCCTTAAGAAGAGACAATGGAGACTAGATACACCGACCCGTTGGAACTCAACATATAGACTGTTAAAAGATGCCATTAAATACCGTGAGGTTTTGTCCATTATTTATAACGAACGAGCGACTCTCGATGAACTTATTACTGATTTCCATTGGAATACCGCAATTTACATCCGTGATATTTTAGCATCATTTGACCATGCAACCAAAATTTTCTCTTATGTTTACAACCCTAACATTCATCTAGTTATATTAGAGTGTGTTATCGTAGTTAACACTCTTAGCGAGCATTTCAACATCACCCAAATTAGTGATGTAATTACTAGTATGTTAAGTAAATGATACTCCTACTTTAGTGAATTCCCCGTCATATATGGTATAACTGCTATTCTTGATCCCGGGGTCAAGACTGTGGGTCTAGAAAACGTGTTAGAATTTTATTATAGAGCTTTAAGTTTTCAATACGATGTGAATGCCTATATAGAAAAATATAAAAATGTTTTAGCTGGTTTATATGATCATTATGCTTCTTATATGAACCTTCCTAAAATGTATCGTCGTCTAGTGAAAGTACAGTATTCGATGGCAGCCAGTATTTGGTAGAATTTTTAAAAAATCAAAAACATCGGTTTCTTCTTCTTCTTCTTCTTCTTCTTCACTTTGTAATATTAATGAATATCTTTCTTACCAACATGAAATCGATGCTAATTTTTCAATTATTAAGTGGTGGCACGATCACGAACGACAATTTTCCATTCTGGCGAGAATTGCAAAGGATATCCTTGAAATTCCCGCCTCATCTATTGCTTCTGAGTCTGCTTTTAGTGCAGGTAGACGAGTACTTGACGAGAAGAGATCCCGCTTATCTCCAGAGAGCATAGAAATATTATATGTACGAAATATTGGGATCAGGAGGAGAGTAGGACCCAAGGATTGAGGGAGGAGGACTACGACGAAAACGATCCTTGGATGATGATGGACATGAGCGAATCAAGCGACAACCCAACAGGTGAAGGAGGTTCGGGGATTATCCCTGACTAAGCTAGGCACAAGCACCCCTCGAGGTACGTAACAGAACTACGTGGACTTTGATTCCTTCGGGATACGTAGGCAACTTAATTTTGAAAATCAATATTTAATTATTTAATTAAATTTTGATTTTCTAAATTAAGTGCAAGCCCTTTCTTCTTCCCCTAACCCCCAAAACATGTTTAATTAAATTTGTTTTATAAAAAGTGAATTAGTTCATTTAGATTTTAGTTTACTTAGTTTATTTGCTTCAATAATATGTAAATATGAAATTAGGTAAATATAAGTGTTTAATAATACATAATTATCAAGACCAAAAAAATTAAAAACGACATAATTCGGTACGATTCGGTCGTGATTCGGTTCAATTCGGTTCGTGATTCGGTTCGATTCGGCCATGATTCGGTTCGATTCGGCCATGATTTAGTTTGATTCGGTCATGATTTGGTTCGATTCAGTTCGATTTGGTTCGTAGTTCGGTTCGATTCGGTTTGTGATTCGGTTCAATTCGGTACCGAATCGAAGAACCCCAACCCCAACCGGACCGGCCCGCCCCCCTGACCGGTCCGAACCTAGGCCCGACCCAGCCCGCACGGACCGAACCGATGGCCACCTCTATATATGACCAAGAAACGTACCTTAATATAACTAGATAAATTTTGGATATTTTTTCAAAATTTTTTATCATGTGTTATTATTGCCTTCACTTTTGGGGCTTTTTCAAATTTTTCTATCATCAAAGGTAAATTCAAGGTTTTTCTTATGGGTCATACACTCTTACCCCTACGTGACTTCTCCATAGTGCAATTTCAACCATTTTTCAAGATGTCTCTAATTGAGTTCAAACATGATACTTGGCTTTTGAAAACCCATCATTAGGCTGTATGTGGTTCCAAATATTATCGTATAACCCTAGGAGGCATCCAGATTTATCAGTACGATTTTAGAATTTTTTTCAAAAAATGTTTCAAAAACGATGTATTAACCTTTAAAATTTGATCATTTTGAACAATTTCAGACCTTGTAAGGCAATATGATTTCCATGCATTTTACTAGGCCTTATAAATGTTTAGAATCATTTACTTTTATTCTTTAACCACCATTTCAAAAAAATTTCATCTTACTTCCAAAACTCATATAATTGATTCCTAAACTAAATTTCGGGCCTTAAGAGAATGAATATAATGCAATATTTAATCTTGAATTTTCTCATTACACTTGGGAAGCATCTAATACCAATATATCAATTTTAAATATTTTTCGAATATATTCAAAATATATTTTATAATAATCTTCAAATTCAATCAATTTGAACAGTTTCAAACTTGTGAAGTAATACCTACATATACTACTTAAGGGTCTTAATGGGGTTATATTAAACCCTATGAGCTTATTAAAACCATTTACTTTGATTCCAAACAATCGTATGAATCAGTATTCAAAACTCTCATAATTAATCCTTAAACACGTTCCCAATCCTTTGGATGTTGAAGTTAAGGCAATGATTAGTTTTAAAACTCCTCTTAGTCACTTGTGAGAGTACTTAAAATTAATTTTGATAGTGTGGAAACTAGTCCTTCATCCTGTCAAAGTCATGACCATGTTTTAAATCATTACGTTTTAGAAGGGGATGAATAATGTACAGTGTTTTTGCTAACCCAAAGGGTTTATGCTAAACTATGAAGGTCATATATATATATATATATATATATATATATATATATATATATATATATATATATATATATATATATATATATTTACAAACCGCAATAATATTTGTGAAACATATTAAAATTCAATACCAAAAACAAAATCCAAATCTAACAAAAAAAAGAAAATTTTAATTTTTCACTTTATCTGTATTATGTTAAATTCGAATCAAGAAAGTTTTTTTAAAACTCGAAATCATTAAAAGTTTTAGTTGAAACCCAATTTAGTCGAATCAAATTTTATAACTTTTTTTAAATTAAAAACTCGAAGTCACCCAATTCCGTGGAATCGAACTTCAAGTTTGGTTTTAAAAAAAACAAAACTCTAAAAGCTTTGACGGCACTAACGAGTAAGGACTAAGGACTACACGCCCAGAGCACCAATTGTGTAGTACGGACTACGGAGTACCCAAACGGCGTCGCTTAATGAACCCCTTAATCTTGCGCAATAAGAAAGCATCAATATTTCCCAATTCTTAAAAGTTGAATTGCGAGCTCCCTTTGATTCGCTCGCCCTAAAACTCAATAAGTCACTCACCCCCTCACTCTCTCTCTCTCTCCTCTCTTGCGAATCAGCGACCGAAGCATGACGAAGCAGAATGCTAACTGGTCTCCCTACGATTTTAATGGAGGGTATTTTTCTATCTTCTCAATCAAGCTACCCCTATGATTTTTCCTGTATTTTTCGAATATTTTTTTGATGAATTATGATGGTTTTTATGGATGAATCAAGAACATGCGTCGCAGTAGCTGGTGCTGACTACTGTGTGATCGCTGCTGATACTCGTATGTCAACTGGTTACAACATTCTCACACGCGATTACTCCAAGATTTGCAAGCTGTAATCTTTTCTTACTTTTTAATGTACTTTCATTTAATTCTGTTGCTTGTTGAATTTTACCGATTTTTTAACCTTTTTATTTTTTTTAATAAAGATTGTTAATTTGATTTGTTGTGATGGGAATTCGATTAGTTTTTAGTTTGTTGTTTAGTGATCAGTGTTTTGGGTAAAATGGAGTAATTGACTCGGGATTGGGCTGATCGCCCCATTTTTCGTAATATCCTCCTTTCGTTTTATATTGCTGTTATGCCCCCCTTGTGGGGTTTGATTGGCGAACGTGAATGTATTCGTAGTTGATTTTTTTTTTTTTTTTTTTGCAATGGTGTGATGGGAATGTTATTCTATAACTGATTAGAAGAGTAGGATGTTTAGTAATTACGGGTATTGGTAGACGTGAATAATGCTAAGGGAAATGAAGAAATTGCCTAGGAATTGCCACTTTGTCCTTAGGGTTATATAAGCTTGAAACTTGTCTAATTGTCCCGACTCCAAGTCCTAAACCCTTTTTAGTGCAAAGGATTGTTTTGGTTGTAAATTTTAGTATACCATTGCTCATATATTAGTTGTTCAATGTAGTGGTATTTGCGCTATGAGATGTTTTGAGGATTGGTTAAGTTCTACTTGTTGATCTTGTTTTGAGTAGTGGACCATTGCTAAGATATTAATTGTTCGATATAGTGGTATTTGCATTAGGAGATGTTTTGAGGATTAGTTAAGTTCTAATTGTTTGTTGCTATTGGTGTTTTATGAGTAGTTGGGGTGTTAATTGAATTATTTCATTAGCAATGTTCTTGGGAAAAAGAGAGGGTGGAGTGAGTTTGACTTGTCTTTTTAAAATTATCCAATATTTGAAAGATCGCCAAGTTGTATTTAGGTCTCTTTTTATGGAAAATATAATTGCATCTCTAAAACAAGATAGGCTTCAGCAAACATTGTTATGCCCGATTTATTCTTTTGTGTACTTTTTCTGAGAAAACAATTGTGGCATGATTTGTTTCTACTGCTTCTCTTCAAAGTATAAAATCAACAATGTACTTGTTTTTACATCAACATTTAAAGTTGGATTGGATGGTCAATTGCCTTGAAGTTGATTCCCTTCCCCTTCCCCTTCCCAAACCTCCTTTTTGATGCTCTCTGACTTATGTTTCCGTTGACCATGCAGTGCTGATAAAAGCGTGTTAGCTTCATCTGGATTTCAAGCTGATGTGAGGGCCTTACAAAAGCATTTAGACGCAAGGCACCTGGTAAGGTTTTTGAAAGTATATTAGATTTTTGCCCCCTTCCCAGATAGTGTTCTATGGAATATTATGAATGCCATCTTTGCTCTCATTTTGCAAAAATTTATGGTATATGTTCCAAAAAGAAGAATTGTGTGCTCAAGTTTTCTGGTGGTTTATCACTGCAATTTCCATTAAAAAAAACATTGTCTTGTGAGCTTTTCATATCTGTAATGATGATTAAGGGCTGTACAAACTTGACTTAAATATCTTTGTCTAGGCACTATTTTCATTTTCATTAAATTTTTGTAGAGGATTTGTTGGAGGTGATGAATATTCTTGCATTCTGACATGTTTCAGTTATAACCTATAAGCTCTATTTTAATGCCAGATTGGGTTTTGTATGACATATATATTCTACTGGAAAACCCATGGAACTGGTGGAAGCTCAATAATTCTGGTGGTTGGGATAAGTTTTGGGAGGCCATTAACTTCTTTTCTTAAAAAGAAATATAGATTTCTTTGGAGTTGGAATTTTTTATGGGAGGCACTGTACATGGTTATAAATCTCCATTAACAATCATATGTATTTCTACATTGATTTGATATTTCATCTGTATAGCAAGTTGTAGCAATGAATTATGGAGTAAAAAAGAAAATTGATTTCTTGCTAGTTGAGCCCCACATTGATATGGACATTTCATGTAAAATACTGACATGCTTTATCTAGTGTTTGTCTAGTACTCTAGTGTGGTTTTACACACACTAGAAACCTTGAGACACTGTTTAATTCCTGATAAGTCTTATGGAGGAGGTGATGTGCCCTGTACCTTTTAATCAACTTTATTGGCTTGATTTGTGACGAGATTGATGGATTCTTTGGCCATAGTAGATGGTTATGCCAACCGAGGATGTAAATAGTTTTGTTATTAAAATTTGAATGTGCTTGGTGTCGTTGGATCAGTTGGGAATCATGAATCAAGTTCTTGGTATATGCATGCATAGATTTGCAATGGTACAATGATAACTGCAAATAGTTTGAATTTTATAGTTTCTGGGTTCATTGAGGTCAAGATGCACTCAATTTTAATACGATTCTATTAACACACATAATAAACTACTAGGTCTTTTCCGTCCTTACCCTAGCGCATCTCCGTTTCTTCCCTTTTATCGTTTAATCTCTTTCCGGTGTGAGTTGTAATAGGTCCATAGATTGTGTTGGAGTGGTCCTATGTTTCTCTCTTTTTAGATGTCAAGGAGGCTTTTACCCTTTTCCTTTGATAATTCATCTTGATATTTAATGTATCTTAGTGTTCTATACTAGAGCAATAAGTATTTTTGAATTATTTGTTTTTTCAACTTTTACACTTGTATCTAGATCTTTTATCAAATCTACCATGTAAATTTACGTTGGTATGGGAAGTGACACTATTTTCTTTTCTCTAATATTAACCTTAGGCCTCTGAATGGATCCTTAAGCAAGGTACAAGTGATTTTGAAATACGCAGTCTTGCTGTTGTGGTAATAGAGAAGGCACCCTTAGTCCCTACGCTAGTATACAAGCCCTCAAGTATTGAGTAATAAGAAAGACATGCTTGTAGGTTGGTTGAAGCATTTTAATTTAGTTTAATCCAATACAAAAGCCAAAGAATGGCAAATCTTTGTCTCCATTAGAAATGAACCAATTGAGGGAAAAAAGGTTATTGTCACTACCATTTTTTGTTATATAGTAATTTGTTAGCATTGCTATGATCCGTAAAACAATTATGTCAAGCTAATGTATGAGTTATGTCTTATTATAGCCTGATTATGAATTTGAATCTGGTCAGATATTCAAATATTGTTATCTGTATTGAGCTTTCTGTTATTGCTCCCAGATCTACCAGCACCAGCACAACAAACAGATGAGCTGCCCTGCAATGGCTCAACTCCTTTCAAACACACTTTATTATAAACGTTTTTTCCCTTACTATGCTTTCAATGTATTGGGGGGCCTTGACACTGAAGGTAATTTGCAAATATCTTGCATTCGTTATGTTCTTCTTCTCCTTTATTTGCCTTTCATGTTTTTAACAATTTTCTGAAACAGAAGAAAAGTCTATTGACTATGGTACATATCTTAATGCTGCAGGCAAGGGGTGTGTATTTACTTATGATGCGGTGGGGTCATATGAGAAGGTTGGATACAGTTCTCAAGGTTCAGGTGCGAAGCTTATCATGCCTTTTCTGGACAACCAGCTGAAGTCTCCCAGCCCCCTTTTGTTACCTGCAGTGGTATGTCTGAGTATCTGCTGAAGTTGTCCCTTTCTTTCTCGTCTTCCTGCCCCCCTTAACTGGAAATCTTAATTGACTAGAAACATTGTGGCATATGCACTAATGCAGGATGCTGTGACACCGCTGTCCGAGTCAGAAGCAATAGATTTGGTGAAAACTGCTTTTGCATCTGCAGCTGAGAGGGATATTTACACCGTAAGTTTCTGCTGACATTATTTACCTTATTTCTGTTTCCAATTTTGAAATATTTTGGTCATGCCATTGGCATACAATTGAAGTGAAGGGTCATTTCTTCTTGGGGGAGAAGGCTGAAAAAAATGGCAAATACTTAAGGGTGTCAACTTTGTAATCTCTTCAGATTTTTTTGAAAGTTCTGCTGGGGAATATGTGCATTCCTGTGTCCCAACAAACATGATATTCTGCGAGAAGCAGTGATAGAATAACTCCCCAACCCCTAACCCCCTTCCCCCCTTCTTCTCTGGGAGTACACTTTCTCTGAGTAGTTCTCTTTATGGTAGGAGAATTGTGATGGTTGATTTGTAGTCAGTACACTGACTGCAATTTTTTTCCCTGCAGGGTGACAAGCTGGAAATAGTGGTTCTCAACAAGGATGGTCTTCGCCGAGACTACATGGACCTCAGGAAAGATTAGTTATATTCCAAGATGTCATTGTTGCTCTTAATATTACATTGAGTAGTTCCTTTGATGACATTGGAGCATGGTCAGTGTGAACATGCTTGTAGCATGGTCAGTGTGAACATGCTTGTAGCAGAGATGATGAGAAGTTTGGAACAGACACCCTCTTTTCTTGTTATATGAAGCCGTAGATGGAAAGTATGGAACTAGCTTTGTCAGGAAATTCTATTCTTACGATCAAATTTATTTCCTTTGTGTTCTGGCTATATTCTTTCCAACATTTTAAAGCAGTTTGGTATTTTTATTTTGCACTTGGTTTTGTATCTGATGGGAATGGAGCATAAAAGAACTATGGGTTATGTTACAACACGAATTTAAGAGCAATGACTTATAACACTCCTCTGAAACACTTAATGATTGTATATAAACCTGAATGGCATACCAACCCATGTAACCAACCTAACCTAGCTGCTTCAAGGTGTAATATTGTTAGATGCATAGATGGTTACTCTGAGTTAGTAGCGTTTGCATGAAAGTTGAAACGGACTTGGGCGCATTTGAAAATTGTAGATCAACTACTTCCCTGAACTTCCCTCTATTTTTTTTTTTGAGGGGTGGGGTGTGTGTGGGGAAGGCTTATTCGGTAGTTTTCCTCTCCCCCCTTCATTTACTTATTTGGTCATGGCTCTAGCTGGTTTCCCAAATAAAAAGGCAGCCATAATGCCGCTCAGTCTGGTCAAACAACTTAATTTTGAATTTCAATAGTGTACATTGGTTTGTTCACTTGATTGAAAGTCAATCTTAGATTTGATCAATAAGAGTGTATAAAAACATTGTTAATTAGAAATGTCAACTGCAATGCATAGTTCCCAAGTTTTTAGGCAAAACTTGATGTTAGCAAGCTTATAAATGAAGGGTACAGTTGTATTGAACGAAGTTCATGCACACTATTTGTTCGTATGTAGAATTTTTACCATATTCCTTTTATTTATTAAATGAGCATTAGTGAAATCTTGAGGTGTGAGGGCCACCTTAGACCCCTAGTTTACATGTTATGAATTTTATTTACGTAAAGGATAAGTTCACTTAATGGAACTAAGCAACATAAGAGATATGACTGACTCAATTGACTTCTACCAAATTTCTCCTACATTTCAGAAAAATGACCTTGAAACCCATGATTGAGAAGGCAGTTGTTTACAGATGTTGTCAGAAGAACTTATGCTTTGTTGTTGCTGCAGCTCTAGGCTTCTTATTGCTTCGGCTTTCGCTGCCTGACTTTGAGTATATCTCATCATTCTCAAACGTAATCAGGCAGAGCATAGGCTCAGACCTCAGCCTTGAACCAAGAATTCCTGTAGCGATAGGAAAGCCAATGTCTAGTTGGAAATACCAACATCAAGATCATTGCTTGGGTCGTTATATATACATGCATGATCTCCCTCCTCGATTCAACCAAGACTTGGTAACGAAATGTCACACGCTCAGAAAACAGTTTGATCTTTGTCCATATACTGAAAATGGAGGTTTTGGCTCACGGCTCAAGTTCAGTATCAGTTCAGAGGATTCTGAAAGCGTTGTTTCAGAGGAAAGTTGGTATGAAACATCCCAATCTATCTTGGAAATGATATTCCACAGTAGGATGAAGCAATATGAGTGCTTAACAAGCAACTCCTCCTTAGCCTCGGCTATCTATGCCCCCTTTTACCCTGGGCTAGAGGCATCCCAGCATCTATGGGGAGGGTTTAGCTCATCGGTCAAGGATGCAGGAGCCTTAGATTTCACGACCTGGCTAAGGGGAAGACCTGAGTGGGAGCGCATGTTCGGTTGGGACCACTTCTTTGTTTCTGGAAGGATCACTTGGGATTTTAGGAGGCCAACCTATATTGGTCCCAAGTGGGGTACCAAGCTCATGAATTTTCCGGAATCCAAGAACATGACGATGCTAACAGTAGAATCAAGTCCTTACGCCAACAATGATTTTGCGGTTCCATACCCAACATATTTCCACCCCTCAAGTGACAGGGAGGTCTCGCAGTGGCAGGAACAGGTAAGGAGGACAAAAAGAGCTCACCTCTTTGCATTTGCAGGGGCCACACGCTCTTACAAAGGTTCAATCCGAGGGGAGCTTATCAATCAGTGCAAGAAAGCATCAAAAAACCATTGCCAACTGGTTAGCTGTGTACCGAAAAATAAAGCCAGCTGCAACAGCCCTGATAATATAATAAATGCATTTATGATGTCTGATTTCTGCCTGCAGCCTACAGGGGATTCAGACACGAGGCGTTCCACTTTTGATGCCATCTTGACTGGTTGTATTCCAGTTTTCTTTCACCCTGGATCAGCTTACACACAGTACTTCTGGCATTTACCTAAGAATTACTCCAGTTATTCAGTTTTCATACCGATTGAGGGGGTAAACAATGGGACTGTACGCGTTGAGGAGGTATTGCTTCAGATTTCTCAAGATGTTGTGACAGCTATGAGAGAGGAGGTAATAAGGTTGATTCCAAGTATCATATATGGGCAGCACAAGTTGAAAACAACTGAAGATGCATTTGATATCGCTATCAAGGGAGTTCTCGAGAGGATTGAGGATTTTAGGAGGCATATTCAAGAAGGAAAGGACCCCAGAAGCAGGTTCCCGGAGGAGTCAACTTGGAAATATTACTTAACAGGGAAAGTCGAAAAACATGAGTGGGATTCTTTCTTCAGAAGCAAGCACTGATGACTAATCCAGATGAGGGCCGGGTATACAATCAACTTAATTCTTGTGGTTATTATGAGCAGTTCCTTTCCAATAATTATGAATTTCATCATCTCTTTTACCTGCAGCTGTTGATTTGTATTGGGTAATAGAGTAGAAAATAGACAAGGATTCCAATCTCCTACAATAAGCCTATATGAACATGGTTAATAAGTATTCACCAATCCACCTCTTTTTCTCCGTTTCTTGCCTCTATGCTTGCATCGACTACCACATATCTTCTATTTCTCCACTTCTTGACTTTGCTTGAACTACCACACATCAAACCAAGCTACTGAGAGATCTGGAACACGTCGCCTTCAGACTTTTTCAGTTCATACCAGACGTAGGTTAATATTCCACACAAACATAATCGTCTTTCCTTCTGCATGATCCTGGGTGTAAATCATCTAGTTTGATCGATTCAATTGCGCATATAGAGATTTCTGGTTAGTTTACTCATAAAAGTGTCTAGATTTTCATCTACTCTCAAGGAAGGGAATCCAATATCAAAGCTCCTGCATTTCCCCTTCTCTACTCTATTAACAGGTTTTAGCTCGCTCTCTGTGTGTCTCTCTAGTCCCTCCTACTGTGTTATTAGTTCCTATTAGTTGCATAATTTACAGTTTCCACTTGACAGGCGGATTTTATAAAAAATGGACAGCATACCGAATCTTAAATTTGTTGTAATGGATGCGTGTCGGAAATTGGGGTAATTATGATTCCTGCAAGGATTTTGATAAATCATCTGACCGAGTCCATTGACGTGGATAGGTTAGGACTTCGTTTAGGCGCACATTCTTATACACAAGAAGTCAACAATCCTTAACTTTTCACCTGTATTGTGGAGAAGCATAGTAAATCAGACTCAATGCAAACCATGACTGAAATCACGAACTAAAATTTGTTCTTTTCTTGATGAGTTCATCTGCTGATGAAGCTAACTGGAGACTTTGTCCATAGGGCTCAGAAGTGTATAAATACAACATTTTAGGTACTGATAAGAAGTAGATCTTCCCTATTTTTATGGGCAATACCTAATGAAGCCATGCATGAGAATGAAACGGTCCGTATAACGTTTACATTGGCACTAGTCCTCTGCTCTTTAATTATGAAGAAGTCCTTTCCTCCAAAAACAACAGTCTCTGCTTTACTTGAGCCTGGAAAAGTTGTCATATTTTCTAATATGGTAACGACAATGATCAGATTTTTCAATAGCCACATTTATTTGATGATAATGGAATACATAACTATAAGTATTACAGTTTCTAATCCTTAACCAAAAGTGGTTGAGAGAAGAAATGATGAGATACTATCATATTATTATCATCTATTCCTTACTGCAAAGGAGTTCATAGTCAGATTATATCAAGAGTGAGAGAAATAATGTGACATATAATTCGAATGAATAAGTTCATAGTCAAGTTATATCAAGAGTGATTGAAACAATGTGACATATAATTCGGATGGATGAAGTAAGATACTACCATATTATCAGATTAACCCTCATTTGCAGGCTAAAAAATGTTATTTGGATAGGCTATTATATATGTTCTATTACTGGAGATTCTGAGGGCCAGCTGAATTACATGCTAATATGGACTTCCTTTACGCTAACGCAAAGTGCATGTTTGAGAATGAGCGGCAAAAGACCTGAACTTGCTGTATTCTATCAAGTTTCTAGCCATCAGATAAAATTTACCTTCAAATTAGACCCACAGAGGCTTTCCTGTTTGATTCTTACTGCAGCTCTTGGCTTCTTATTGTTGTACTTTTCACTGCGTTTCTGTGTCAGCTATGAAAGACGAGGTGATGCGCCTGATTCCAAGGGTTGAATATGCAGAGACTAAGTTGGAAAGAATTGAAGATGCATCTGATATCGCTGTCAGAAGAGTTTTCGAGAATCAGGTTTCACCTTTGAATGACAAGAGACTAGAAAATTGGATAAAGACACCTGCTAGAAGGTTAAATGCTGAACAGTTAGGATAATCCCCACAAACCGAAAAAGGCATATAATAGTGAGTTTTTTTTGGGTTGCTAATGAGGTACAGTCCAGGAATTGAAAAACATAAAAAGTACTGCATAAGTTATTATATCTCAATAAAAGTTATCCGTTAATATAGCAAAATTACTCTTCAAAATTGATAAATAATAAGATATGTTGTATTGAAGGGTGACTCTTGTTAGGATATGTGGATACAAGATCTTTTGCATAAAAAAAAGCAAGAACTAATATTGGCTAATTTGTACAAATTGTGCATCCGCATGGCGCACATTAGGTGACACACTGCTAGATTGTGAAATTATCATATTATATGAGCACTAGTTTATTTTATCATATGATTTGTATAAATATTTAAGAAATTTGTTTCTTTTCATAGATCAAAGAGTGTATAGTTGAAATAATTATACAAGTCTATAAAACTGTGAACAAGATATAGAAAATATAGAAAGATTTTGACAGATAAGTGATGAAATCATAATCTTGAACACTTGTGTAAGATAAAACGGAAAACAATTTGTAGAGTATTGAACGATTTTATGATTGAAGTAATTTTTCTGTTGTATCATTCAACAACCTTGTTACATGTATTTATACTAATGTTCAAGCTAGTTTACTACTCCTAGAACTCTACAAAGTCTAATCCTCTTATACTCCTGAAAACATTATCTTTTAATGATCTTATCCTATACGTTTAATTCAATCTTTTCTACACTCCCCCTCAAGTTGATTGTGGGATTTTCCACACCCAACTTGCATAATATTTTTTCAAACACATTAGCAGTCAAAACTTTTGTCAAGATATCTGCCATTTGATCTTCTGATCTAACAAACGGTAGACTTATAATTTTATCCTCCAGGTTATCTTTAATGAAATGTCTATCTATCTCAACATGCTTTGTGCGGTCATGCTGAACTGGATTTTCAGATATGCTAATAGCAGCTTTGTTATCACAGTAGATCTCGCAGCTACCCGCAGGTGGAGAACCAAGTTCAGATAAAAGCTTTCTCAGCCATAGGACTTCTGCTATCCCTTTTGCAATACCTCGGAATTCTGCTTCTGCACTTGACAGGGCCACAACCTTCTGTTTTTTACTCTTCCATGTTACTAGATTTCCACCAACAAGAGTAAAATACCCTGAGGTTGACTTTCTACTATCTTTATCTCCACCCCAATCTGCATCAGTATATGCTTGAAGTTTCAAATGACCATTCCTTCGAAACACGACTCCTCTCCCTGGTGTTTGCTTCAAATACCTCAAAATCCTATATACAACATCCATATGTTCCACCTGAGGCTTATGCATGAACCTGCTAACTACTCCAACCGCGTAAGCTATATCAGGTCGTGTATGAGACAGATATATCAACTTTCCTACCAATTTCTGATATTGTGTTTGATCTGCAGAATCTGCTTGCTCATCAATCTTCATCCCGTGATTTACCACTATCGGAGTATCTGCTGGTTTGCATTCCAACATACCAGTTTCTGCTAATAAATCAAGAATGTACTTCCGTTGAGATATGAAGATACCTTTATTTGACCTAAGTACCTCAACTCCTAAGAAGTATTTCAGTCTTCCAAGATCCTTCATCTCAAATTCCTGGAATAACCTCTTCTTTAGTCTATCAATTTCTTCTTTATCATCTCCAGTGATGATCATATCATCTACATAGATGATCAAACACGTTATCAGGTCTCCTCTCCTTTTTAGAAACAGAGTATGATCGGAATTACTCTGTTGGAAGCCAAACTTTCTCATAGCTATCGTAAAACGTCCAAGCCATGCCCTAGGAGATTGTTTCAGCCCATACAATGCCTTGTTCAGCTTACACCCTTCTTTTGATGAGAAATCTTGGGAAAAACCAGGAGGAGCTTCCATATATACTTCCTCTGCAATTTCTCCATGGAGAAAAGCATTTTTTACGTCAAATTGATGAAGAGGCCAATCCTTATTGGCTGCAACTGAGAAAAGTACCCGGATCTTATCCATTTTTGCTACCGGCGAGAAGGTTTCTGAATAATCAATTCCATAGACCTGCGTATATCCCTTAGCCACCAGTCTTGCCTTATATCTCTCAATATTCCCATCTGCTCTGTACTTGATGGTAAATACCCACCTGCATCCCACTGCTTTTTTTTCCTTCAGGAATGATGCACTTTTCCCACGTTTGGTTTTTAACTAGCGCATCAATTTCTTCTTTCATCGCCTTTTTCCATAAGGGACTTTTCAGCGCTTCTTCCACTGTCCTCGGAATCTGTTCTGAGTACATTGTGGTATTGAAACTTCTGGCTCCATCGGATATATTCCCAGACTCGTTGTGCACAGGGTATCTTCCTGCCCGAGGTTCATACGATGGGTCATATCGTTTCGGAGGGACTCCTCTGGTGCTTCTGGGTGGTAACTGATAATTTCCTCGTGTCTCTTCTTCTGGTGTTTTGGCTTCAGTTCTTTCCTGTATTATGTCATTATCATTAATCATAATCGGAGTTCCAGAGTTTACCTGATGCTCGTCCCCAGGGTGAGTCTGAGGTGGTACTGTACGAGGTCGGGCTGAGCTGTAATATCGGGTTGAGGTGTAGTAATGATGTCTTTGTCACTATCTCCCAACGTCCGATGTATCAACCAACTTAGGGTGTCACCATTGCTCTCCCCCTGACCCCGTAGTTTGGGAAATAGATAGGTTGATTCGTCAAAATCACAGTCCATTGTTGTATATAAGTGATTAGAGGATGGGGCAAGACACCGATACCCTTTCTGAGTCACACCATAACCGACAAAAACACACTTTACCGCCCGAGGTTCTAATTTGTCACGAAGTTTCTTTGGGAGATGAACATAGACGACACACCCAAAGACACGGGGAGGTAAGGAGTGAAGTAAAGGAATCACAAAATGAGCACTCAGGGCATCTAGTGTGTTTGGTAATGCAGGATTTTTGTAGGTAGGCGATTTGTGAGGTAATTTGCAGTAGCAATTGCCTCAGGCCAAAAATATCTCGGGACCTGGGCGTCGAACATCATAGCACGGGTCATTTCAAGGATGGTTCGGTTTTTCCGTTCTGCGACTCCATTCTGTTGGGGTGTATCGGGGCAAGTGGTCTGGTGTATTATCCCGTTGGTACAAAAAAATTTCATATTATTATTAATATATTCCCCTCCGTTGTCTGATCTAAGGATGTTAATTTTTTCTTGAAACTGAGTAAGGATCATTTGATAAAAAACCACAAAGGTCTCATATACCTCCGATTTATGTTTCAAAAAATAAATCCAGCTCATACGAGTGCAGTCATCGATGAATAGAATGTAATATGAAAAACCATGAGTACCAGTATCCGGGGCTGGTCCCCATACATCAGAATGAATAATAGTAAATGGTTTATTAGTATGACTCATACTGCTAGGATAAGGGTGTTTATGACTTTTAGCTAAAAAACACGCCTCACAATTGAGGACATGATTTGACCCAATAAGAGAAGGAAAAAGACGTGCTAAATACCCTATTGATGGATGTCCTAGACGACGGTGCCATAGTTGTATTTGGTCATCCACTGATCTACGTCCCGTAAATGCTCCACCGTTCTTGAACACCTCATCTACATAGTACAACCCATCCTTCTCAGTACCACGCCCAATGGTCTCCCCGGTTTGAGCATCCTGCACAATACAACAGTCCGATTTCATCAGAACGTTACATCCCAATTCTTTCGTAAGACGGCTAACAGATAATAGCTTATATGAAAGATTTGGTATGTAAAGACAATTTTGTAATGATAATGATCATATCTTGATTGTCCCTTCTCCTAGCACATTCATACAGTCACCATTTGCTGTCTACACAATGATTTTTCCGGGCTTATTATATGTTCGAAAGTCCATCTTATCATATGACATAGTGTCTGTCGCACCACAGTCAAAAATCCACGGGCCACCTGTATTAAGTTGACCCGTAACCTCTAGGCCTTTATATCGGGCCACATTATTTTTTTCCTCATTTTTACAGCCCAAATCTACCGTGCTAGCTTCTGGTTCCATGCGCTGGGCCTTGGACTCTTTTGCCTTCTCATCTGCACCCTTGGATATAGGGTTGCAATATGCACCGTTGGATAAAAGGCATGGTTTGTGTTTATAAAGCATCCCATCTACACCCTTAGATGTAGGGCTTTGATATGTGCCGTTGGATAAAAGGCATGGGGTCCTTCTAACACTACATAAACTCGTAGGGTTAGGGTTAAGCCTCACTTTACCTTCTTCTCCTGACTCCTTTGCCTCCATTAGTTCCTTCGTGTTCGCTATGGCCGTCGAGCTCGCCCCTATTTTCTCGGGTCATCTCGGCTGGTTCCTCCTCTGTTCCCTTTCTTCCTTGAGTCACTCCACCACTCAGGGTAGCCTATGATCTTGAAACACCCATCTACGGTGTGTCGGCTCCCACCACAATGCGAGCACTTTAAGTGTGTCTTGTCATCATCTTTTCGAGATGATGTTCGTGCTGATCGGGTGTTGATGTTGAGACCACTTCCAGCTCCCTGCGCCATCGTCGGAGGTAAGTAAGGTAAGCCTCCTCTCATGATCTCCCGTCGTGCTATTTCCCTCCGAATTGTACTATAAGCCACCTCTACACTGGGTAGAGGTTCTTGATTCACCAAGTCTCTTCGATCCTTGTCATAATCCTCACCTAAACCGGCTAAAAATTGATATAACCGGTCTTGTTGTGTAAGATTATTATGAATTTGTATGTCTTCGGTGCACCTCATCGGGTTCGGCATTCGACGATCGATCTCTTTCCATATTGTTGTTAGTTTACCGTAATAGATTTCAATTGAATCTATTCCTTGTACTATGTGATTCGCTTTGACTTTGAGGTCAAAGATTTGAAGGCCATCACCCCCACTGCTAAAGGTTGTTTCTATGCTTTTCCACAAGTCTTTTGCAGTGGGGAAGTCTAAGAATTGATTAATCAATTCTGATTCTATGTTTTCTATTATCCAGGTTCTGACGATTGAGTCCCTTTGTGCCCACTGACTATATTCTGGGCTATCTTTGGGAGGGTTATCGGCTATGATATGGTTGAGCCTCCCCCTCCCTTCTATAGCCATATGCATCAGTTTAGACCACTTGACATAATTATGGGTGTTGAGCTTTTCTGCTATGTGTACAGAACTGGTTGCCCCGTGATCGATGCTCCTAATGTTTTGAAGCTTCTCAAAGAGCTCCATTAGTTGAGCGACGGTCACGGTGGAAGCCTCATCTGGTTTCTTGATTGTTTCACTCATATTCAGGTATGTTGTTTGGTAAATGATGAAGCCCTAATTGCCGGAATTTCTACCAGAAAAACGGCCGGCTCTGATACCAAGATAAAACGGAAAACAATTTGTAGAGTATTGAACGATTTTATGATTGAAGTAATTTTTCTGCTGTATCATTCAACAACCTTGTTACATGTATTTATACTAATGTTCAAGCTAGTTTACTACTCCTAGAACTCTACAAAGTCTAATCCTCTTATACTCCTGAAAACATTATCTTTTAATGATCTTATCCTATACGTTTAATTCAATCTTTTCTACAGTATACACTATTATTTATTTTTCATAGTTGATTCTCTCGAGATCCTTGATCTTTATTCGTAACAGTGTAGTCCACACCCATTTCACAGGATTCGTCCCTGAAATGTGGAAGCATTAATAAAATGAAGTCATTAGTTAGTACTACGTAGTTGCTATCACCACATCAGTACACCAGTCACTTGTTTGACAGTTAGAACATACAAAACGTACGAGAAATGGTCAATTTGTGAGGAATATCTCATGTTCTGGACTTCATTGGTGGACTGCAGTACGGGCGTGATTAACAGTAAAACCAGAATAACTAGAATTTCTTGAATTCAGCCAAGTTTCTAGCCATCTAGGGAAAAGTTTCCCTTAACCTATGACAAAGAAGCAGATGGCTTTTTGATGGTTTAAGAAGAATATTTGGTTGATAGCTGCTGCTGCTGTTTTCTTCTTAGTGCTGCACTTTTCGCTGCCTAACTCGGAGTATTTCTCATCCTGTGCAAATGCAGTCAGGAAGAGCAGAGGCATCGACCATAGCCGTAAGCTAAGAATTCCTGATCCTTTTTGGGGCTGTTACATTTATATGTATGATCTCCCTCCCAGGTTCAATCAAAATTTGATAACAAATTGCAAGTCTCAGAGCACAGTACGTTATCTGCCCATACGTGAAACATGGTGGATTTGGCTCCCGGTTAAACCTCAACAGTTCAGAGGATTCTGAGAGTGTGATACCAGGAGAAAGTAGGAATGGAGCACACCAGCCCATCTTGGAAATGATATTTAGGAAGAAGCTATATAAGTGCTAAACTAGAAACTCTTCTTTAGCCTCGGCTATCAATGTCCCCTGTACCTTGGACTAGAGGGAGGCCAGTATCTATGGGGAGGGTATAACTCATCAGTCAAGGATTCAGGAGGTTTGGATTTCACGACTTGGCCAAGGGCAGACCTGAGTGGAAGCGCATGTTCAGTTGGGACCACGTACTTAATTGTTTCTGGGAGGATCTCTTGGGATTTCAGGAGGCCAACCTACATGGGTCCCAACTGGGGTAGCACACTCATGAATTTGCCCGAATCCCAGAACATGACTATGCTCACAGTAGACTTCCATCAGATGACAGTGAGGTGTTTTAGTGGCAGAAGCAGGTGAGAATGGCAAAAAGAACTCACCTTTTTGCATTTGGAGGGACGACACGCACTCATGAGACTTCCATCCGAGGGAAACTTATCAGTCAGTGCTAGAATGCAACAAGAAATCGTTACAGAAGTGGTTAGCTGTGTGCTCAATGCCTCGATGATAAAGCCAACTGCAACCGCCCAGATCATATCAAGTCATTTGTGATTTCTGAATTCTGTCTTGAACCTCCTAGGAATTCAGACACAAAACGTTCCTGTTTTGATGCAATATTGGCCGATTGTATTCCTGTTTTCTTTCACCTGGGATGAATGTACACACAATACTTACGGCATTTGCCCAAGAATTACACTAGTTCTTCACCTTTCATACCAATGTAGGGAGTTAAAAATGGGACTAGACTTGTTGAGGAGGTCCTGCAGCAGATTTCTCAGGATGATGTGAGCCTGTGACAACAATGAGAGAGGAGGTATTGAGGCTCATTCCAAGTATAATATACGCACGTAATAAGCTGGAACCAATTGAAGATGCATTTGATATCGCTGTCAAGGGAATTTTCTAGAGGACCGAGGACTTTAGGAGACAAATTCAAGATGGAAAGGACCCAAGAAGCAGGTTCCCAGAAGAGTCAACTTTGAAGTATTACTTGACAGTAAATAACCAGAAAGCATGAGTGGAACTTTCCCCTCAAACCAAGCAGTAAAGTCGGTGTAAATTCAAATTTGTTTTCACTTCTTTGGGCTTAGCCTTTTCAGTTTTATGATTTACTTTGGCATTTTTATTCTATTACAATTGCTGAATTGTAAGGTGCAAGGAAGAGAAACTAATGGATTAAAGGAATCTACATACAGTGAAACTTCAAGAACTTCAATTAGTAAGTGCTTTCCGAAGCCCATCATTTTTTCTCCGGCTCTTGCCTTAATGCCTACATTAACAACCATTGACACCATCATTCCAAAGTAAAAGATCAACTAAATCAAAGCTATATGTTTAATATTTACAAGATATAACTTACCTTGAATCTTTTTAGATTCATATCGAAATCAAAACTGCCTAGACAAGATGCAGAACGGTACTGCAAAATGGACATCTTCCCCGGTGGAAACCAGAACTCAACATCATCAACAAACTACTCAAACCAAAAGCACAAATTATGCAGGTCAAAGTTTTTCAAGTAGCATCTGGCCTCCTGTACATTTCTGTGTTAAACAGTAAGATACCCCCATTATTGGACTTTCATATTCCACACGCACATTATCATCTTTCTTCTCCACGATCCAGGGTTTAAATCTATCCAGTTCTATTGATTCCATCTGCAAATACAGTAATCACTCATTAGTTCAACGAGAAAACACCAGTAGAATTTCCTGCACTATTTAGCAAGGAAACCTTACAACGGCAAGAAGGTCCTGCATTGCCTGTTCTCTACTCACAGGTTTCTTGCTCCCCCTCCCTTCTTCAGTAGTAGTTCCCGTTGGTTGCATTTCCAATTAGCATGACCAAAAAACCATCCAACGTAAAAACTATGGAGTAACGAGCATTGACGTCCTAGACAGACATTTTTTCGGCCCAATAATAATCACCACAATCTTATCAAATGTATGATTCTTATACTTAGAGATGTAATCATAAATCTCCATTAGTATAGCAACCATAAATCTTGTTAAAAGTAGAGCTTCCAATTAATGTAACAAGGAAACTAAAATAATATTGTTAATGTCCTACTCACAACAAATAACTTATGTTATCTACTATCGTCTAATTGTAACATATTGTACATTATTGGATACTCCCTACATCCCATTTTATTTGCTATATTTTGACTATTTACGGTCTCCAAAACATAAACTAAAATATTTTTTTTTCGAAATTCGTAAGACAAAAAATTATAAAACTTAATATTTTAAAAACTTATATCGAGATATATTCAACAAGATCCTATTTGAATATATTATTTGTTATGATATAATTAAAATTTATGGTCAAAATTTTTAAACTTTGTCTCCAAAAATGAAAATATAGTAACTAATATGGGACGGATGAACTATATTACACAAGCCGTTGGTGTTGTTACCATTGTCTCATCTAAACCAAATAGCCATCAACATACATTTTACACTAATCATTTTACAATTAAACCACAAATAAATCAAATACAGAAAAGAAAAAAGTGTGCAAGTCATAATTTATACACAATATACAAAATTTGCAATCTTATCCAAATTTGTTATATGGTAAATATTCATTGACAATGAACAAAGTTATCAATTTTTTGATAAATCGATAAAGCATATAGACAAAGGACAAAGAAAAAAAATAAAATAAAGAAAACTGGCCCACAATAATTAATATACTAAATTATATTAAAATTACTTTACATTATCCGACAATTTTTACTTGAAATTCTCATATTGCCCTTCCTTCTCCCGTGTCATCCTTTTCTCACTCTTTTAGATCATTGTCAGTAGAGAAAAAATTGGGTTTTATATGTGAATTATCAAATTTGTCTTTATTTTGTATAAATACTTTACGTTTATTTTCACTCTCACCACTCAATATAAGTTCATTTTATTTCTCACTCTGAGTTTTTCACTTTATTTCAATTTTATTCTCAATTTTCAGTGTTTTGCACTTCAATATACTTAACACGTAATATTAGCTAATACAAATCTTATATTATCATTAACCAACATATATTAATTTATATAAAAATGAATTATAATTATTAACTATAATAATATTAACCTAATAACATTAATATTTTTAACTACATCTAATTATTAACTAAGCATAGTATATGATTAACTACTAAACATGATTTAACTACAAAACATAAATATTATTATATGTATTATTAATAATATTAATTAATAAATATAAACTATTTTAATACGTAATCTAACTAATACATAATATTAATTAATCATATCATTAATCATTTGTCTTGATTTAACAATTATTTAACTACGATTAGGGTTAAAAAAACTAGATTAATTAAAAAAAAAATCTACCATGGCAGAACCATCCAAATTAATTGGAGGGTTCTACCATGGTGGAACCGTTCAATTTGGATGGTTCCACCTATTTTACACAGTTCTCTTATTTTTTTTTTCAAATTTCAATCGATCTATCTTATTTGGAAATAAACACAACACACAAAATACAACACATAATCTTTATAATCAAACATTACAATATAAAATATAAATCCATGTAAACAAACTTTAAATTATTTAGAAATCAAAATAACTTTAAATTATTTATTTTTCGTAAGTTGTTATACATTAATGTAAAGACGAAAAATCCCTTTGTGTTTAGATTTGCATGCGCTTTTTTTAGACAAAATAAGAGGACAAATCCCCTGTTGGGTTTTTGTCGTATGTCGATCTCGAAAAAATACTCAATTTAAACATATTATACGCCTCATTCGGAGTCCCATAGCCAATGACTCGTCAATTTCTTTTTTCAATATCTCAAATAAGACGCCACCAAGACCACTAAGGGGAAGTACCTTTAAAAAATAGTCGGGCTAAGAGATATGCATCTCCGAATTTTCCAAAATCTTGGAATGCACCCGCAATCTATGAAGAATTAAGTGGTTGTTTGTTTTGAGTGTAAAATCTCGTAAATCGCGATTTTGCGTGCAAAAATGAGTGATCATAATATAATATTGGATTATATGCTTCACGGTTGATCATTTCTCTTTTATCATCTTTTAGGACACATTATTTTTAATACATTATACACGATCTTCTTAGTTTAGATTAGATTAGTTTCTTGATTAAATAAGTACATTACTATATTAGATTTGGAAATAGATGACATATAAAAAGGGTTAAATTAGGTTAGTAAATAAAAATATTAGCTAATTAATAAATTAGGTTATTAAATGGGTTAAATTAAGTTAGTAAATAAAAATGTTAGATATTTAGTAAATTAGGTTAGTAAATAAAAATGTTAGATAATTAGTAGATTAGATTAGTAAATGGGTTAAATTAGATTAGTAATTAAAACGTTAGATAATTAGTAAATTAGGTTAATATTAAATACAAATATTAGATAAATATATATAAGGGAAATATCGTAAAGAAAGTGTGAAATACGTATAAAATACCGGCAATAGGTAGATAATCACGGGCGATGTTTAGCGATCCACAAAAAATTCTCATCAATAATTTTTTTTGGGAGAAAAAACACTCCTACCAAAGAATTTTCCTAAAAAAATTCTCAAATTTTTGTAAAAAAAATCTAATTGAGAAATTTTTCTTCATTTTCCTTTAATTGAGCCCCACATGCAGAGTCAGCTTTTTTTTTTTGCTTTTCCTATTTGTCGTGGGCATCCACTATTGATTAGGTGTATCAAACTGCTCAATCAGAGTGTGATACATGTCTTAGTCAATTCTATCAACCAATAAGATTTTTTTGCTGAATATATAACTGTTATATATTTCCAACAACTATTTCGTGTATTTACAATTACTAAAAAAATCACTAACGGTCATAAATTTTTTTCCCCCTCTATACGTAGATATTCATTTTGACATATTTTGACACCCTGTAATGATTAAAAATAAAAAATGAGTAAGAAAGAATATGATGTAATGCAAATTTTGAATTTATTGTTGGTGGGATAAAAAAATTTGTTTTTCAAAAATTGTGACGGGGAGGGGAATAGTGAGTGCTCTTCTCTTACATTTTCACTTTCATTTGAATCCCTATCAGTACCTTGGAAAAAAAAAAAAAAAATTGAGATTCTCAAAAAGTCTCCATATTTCCTAGACTCGTCAAAGCTTCTTCAACAATCTATCTTGTTTCTTGAAAAACCTACAGTATTTGAAAACCCCAGAATTCTTCCCTCTGATCTTGACGTCCTAAACCCTATGGCTCGCAACAAGGTATTACCGCTAATTTTGAGAGGAATAAACAAAGTTTAACATATGTTTGGTGTGAATGGATGTATTATAAATGGATTCGTGAGCTGCTATTAATTCATCCTTGTGGGTTTAATTGTATAACTATTTGATAACAGGAATCGCTGGTTTTGTTGCTTGATGTTGGTCCGAAAATGCACAGTGTTCTTCCACAAGTTGAGAAATTCTGTGCTATGCTTTCAGAGAAGAAGGTTGTTTGTTCACATTCCATACTTAACAACCATCCCCCCATCTTTCTCTTTTAAAATGGATTCGCCTGTATTTTATTTATGTCTCATCTTATATTCCTTGATGCTATCACATTGAACTCTATTGTAGTTTGTAAAGTGACTGCTCTTGAATTAACTAGTATGCAGAATCATTGTCTGAATTTTTTCGTCCACTGTTCCTGCAGCTTATGTATAACAAATATGATGAAGTTGGAATTGTCTTATTTGGAACCGCAGGTATTTTGTCTGGTGCATTCTTGGTGTGTATAAACAAATTTTGCACATGACATTATGTGTTTCTTGCTTCTGCATAATGTGTCTGTTATCTAGAGGTGATTCCCTGTGGAGCAATTTGCTAGGAGCCCCGCTCCGAAATCAGAAATCAGGGAGGAGTTAAGGGGGTATATGATAGGGTGATAGAGGGGAAACTTATCTGGAAAAAAGGTGTATATTACATAAAACTTGTAACTTATAAAATCAACTTTCTCATTCACTATCTTTTCTGCTTCAGTATATCAGTCAATCTGAATATTTTAGCTTTCTAAGTCAATGATCTTACTATGCTGTCCTTTCTTCCTGTTTACTGTGAAGTAGTGTACACATTTTGGATCAAGAGCTTATTTTTGCAGTTGTATGAGTAAGGTTGTGTACATTTGACCTTCATTTGTTGAGAGCTCCCTTCTGAGTATTGTAATAATTGCCTGTTATGACAACACCCTGGAAAGAAAAGCTAGTATTAGAGTGGAGAGTCATCTTTATTCAAAGAACTTATTGTTGAGTATCACTTTACTGGTTCATATTTTCTTTTCCTTTGTGTATTGGAAGTCTTCTATTGATGCATTTACGTGTCTCTGAAATTGAACCTCAGAAACAAACAATGAGCTCACTAAAGAAGTAGGCGGATATGAAAACATTGTAGTTCTGAGGAGCGTAGAAGTTGTTGATGGAGATCTGGTTGATGTTCTCGATCAACTTCCACGAGGGACAGTTCCTGGTGATTGTATCCTTTTTAATTAGCTGTTTTAGTTTCATGCTTGGTTCTGATTTCATGTAGAGTTTGTCAAGGACTACAGTAACCATCAGATATGTGAGCCCATTTACTGGATATTTGTCTCTGCTTATGTTTCATGGAATACCATTCCTTCTTCTAACATTTACTGGTTTGATTTTATTTTTGAGGCCTTGACTTTAATCTAAGTTCTTGATGCAATTGTTGTTGGAATGGATATGCTTATAAAGAAGTATGGACCAACTAACAAAGGAAAGAAACGCCTCTGTCTAATCACTAATGCACTCTCTTGTCTGAGAGATCCATATGAAGGAACAAAAGAAGATCAGGTCAGCACTATTGCTTTGCAAATGACTGAGCAGGCCATCAAATTGGAATGCGTTGTAGTTAGAGGAAAGCTGAGTGGTGATGCTGATAAGAATATTATGGATGAGAATGACCAACTATTAGACCTTTTCACAAAGAGAACTTGGGCAAAGAGTCTGTATGTTGAAAGTGAGACTTCACTGTTGGGAGCACTAAGGACTCGTAGTATAGCTCCCGTCACTATATTCAGAGGTGATCTTGAAGTAAGCTCTAGTCTGAAGATTAAGGTAATTTACATTACCTTTCTGGGAGCATGTTTAAATGCAGTTAGATATTGTTCTCTGTACTTTGTGCTCTTCTGCCTATGTGAATACAATAACTAAGAATTCGACCTGATGTATTCTGTGATTACTTGACAAAAATAAAACAACAGATTTGGGTGTACAAGAAAACTTCTGAAGAAAGGTTTCCAACCCTGAAGAAGTATTCAGATAAAGCACCTACAAACGATAAATTTGCCACCCGTGAAATCAAGGTCGATTATGAATATAGAAGCATTCACGACCCTGAACAAGTTGTGCCTCCTGAACAAAGGATTAAGGGTTATCGTTATGGACCAGAAGTGGTTCCCATCTCATCTGATGCATGGGAAGCTGTCAAGTTCAAACCAGAGAAGAGTGTGAAGCTCCTTGGATTTACTGATGCTAAAAACATTCTACGGTTAGTGCTTTTAGTTCAAGCTATACTTATAGTCTTTTGCTGCCTTATATTTTTGAAGTTACAAATATTTCTTCATAGAAATTTCTAATTCTCATGTTTACAGCCATTATTATATGAAAGAAGTCAACATATTCATTGCTGAACCTGGCAAAAGAGAAGCTGTTGTTGCAGTTTCTGCTTTGGCTAGAGTGATGAAGGAAATGAATAAGGTAGCCATAGTTCGCTGTGTTTGGAGGCAAGGGCAGGCAGGTGTTGTGATCGGGGTCTTGACTCCAAATGTATCTGTGAAGGATAATATTGTAAGGGTTCTTTCTCAGTATTACAGCTGTATTAGTCTACCTGCATATTCTGCTCTTCTGATTTCCTTCATCCTTTTGTGCTTTCTGTATATGCTATGTGAGCAGCCTGATTCTTTATACTTCAATGTACTCCCATTTGCGGAGGATGTTCGGGAGTTCCAATTTCCTTCTTTCAAAAATCTCCCTGCAACATTTCAGCCAACTGAAGAACAACAGGAGGCTGCTGACAATTTAGTAATGATGCTGGACCTCGCACCACCTGCTAAAGAGGAGAATCTAAAGCCAGACCTCACACCCAATCCTGTTCTGGAGGTACATTGTCATAGTTCTGGTTCATAATGTTTATTCAGTAATGTGTGTTCCATGGATTAAGACTAAGAGGATCAGTGTGAAGTTTTTCTTCCTTTTCTGAAGTTTCAGCATCATTACTGAACCAAGGATCTTATGTTTCTCTTGGGTTATCAGATTGAGATGATATATCGCCTTTTGGTTTCTGACCTTATGTCCATGTATGATCCTCTGAATCAACCAGAATGAGTTTGGAGATGTATTTCATTCTTCCCACTCTGGTCCTTTATTTGTACATGTGGAACAGTGGAAGGATCCTGGATGAATGTATAGCTGGGTCAATCTGATAAAAGGTTTGAGCCTATATTTTGATGATAGGAAAAAAGAGTTTATCTTCCCAAAATTGAATGATTGTTTGATGCATATATTTGGAAGCTAATAATTGGTCAGTGCTTGATGCAGATAAAGTACATTTTGTGGCAGGGTGTGAATGCCAATTGTTGCAGTTATGTGTGATTTTCTTTTGGTATTAGCTACTTTTGAAGTAGATACTCTTTCAAAAAGGAAGAACTGTGAAAGAGGGGTGGTGGCAAGGGTCAATGAAAGACTGGGAATGGTTAGCCATCTAGTTTTGTCAACCTTAAATCACAGAAATAAACTAGTTGACCTAGGATTGTGAAGGCAATGCGCTGAGTTTCTCTGTCTGGAGGGTCTTAACCATCTAATCAGTTGGTAGTAACTAATTAATTTGTTAATTTGTTTATACTGAATTGCATCGTCAATCATTAAGAAGTCTAATGAAACTCTGACTGACTATCTATATTATGTCTATGCAGCGGTTTTATCACTTTCTCAAACTGAAAGCAAAGAACCCAGATGCACCTGTTCCTCCTCTAGATGAAGCCTTGAAGAGATTAACTGAACCTGATGCAGATTTACTTTCTCAAAATAAGTCTGTAGTTGATGAATTTCGAAGATGCTTTGAAGTAAAGGAGAACTTTAAGGTGGAGATTTTGCTTATGCCTAGTCTTCAAGTAAATGTTCTCTCTCTCTCTCGCTGCAGACACTAACTTCTTCCCTTTGACAGAAGAAGAAATCAATTAGGTCATACAAGGAGAAGCTATCTGGATCAGATGATGAGAAAGAGGCTGCAGAATACCTTAATGAGGGGAAAACATTCAAGACCAGTTATGATAATTCTGCAGTCAAGGTTGAGAACAGTGATGTGGCAAATAATTCTGTTGCCATTGTTGAGAAGATTGGGGACATTAACCCAGCCCAGGATTTTGAAGCTATGTTATCTCGTAGAGATAGCCCAGATTGGATTACTAAAGCAATCAAAGGCCTGAGACGCAAGATTCTTGAACTTGTAGAAGACTCGGTTGGCGGAAGTTACTATGAAAAAGCAGTAGAATGTCTTTTCGCCCTACGAAAAGGCTGTATCCTTGAGCAGGTATGCTTCTAAATCTTCCATTGCTAGTTGGATGTAGTCTTTCTATCTGCTTTCTTATCATTTAAATCACATTTGGATGTGGGCCTTTTTATTGGTTTCTATTGAGATAATATCAATGTATTTCATGGCATTTACCAATTGGATTTTGCTTTATTGGTGGTTGGATGACCACTCGCTTGTTTTGAATCCTGAAACTTTTTTTTATTGTAGGAACCGTCGCAATTCAACGATTTTCTACAGTATCTTGCTAGATTCTGTAGGCAACATGACCTGAATGATTTTTGTGAGTTCCTTGACATGAAAGGGATGACATTAATCACAAATTCAGAAGCCATAGACAGGTTTGATTCCTGATCGTCATGCTAGCCATTTCTTTGCCTCTAGTCCTTTGAGGAGTGTTGGTGGAACAACAAGCTTATGACTTGTTACCTTTTTATTGTATCTAATTTTTCGTCTTTGCTCAGTGATGTTGCTGATGAAGCATTGAGAAGTTTTCTGGTTACCAAAGAGCCCAATGTTGAATAACTTCTAGCTACTTGAACTGGTTTACATACTTGGAGAAGGAAGATATCTCGGCGCAGTCTGCAGATTCTCTTTTTTTGCTTTTGCCTCAAGGGCGTGGGGTTTCCAGTACATAGTAGTTGTATACTTGTATGCTTATGTTAAATGTTGTACAGTCAAATTCTATGACATCTAATGTATGCTAATGTTAAATGGTTTTGCAGTCAAGTGCTGTAACAGCTAATGTATGCTAATGTTAAATGCTCTGCAGTCAAGTGCTGTAACAGCTAATTTTGTGCTACATATTTGGAAGTAACGTTAGTGAATTAGTAGTCGGATATTGAAGCTTGGAGAATTACAGACCACTTTCCTGTTCCCAGTGATTCCTTTGGTGCAAGTATAATACGGTATACTTAATTATTTTATACTTCGTACAATGCTGCGAGTCTTACGACAAATGCCCCAAGCAGCGCTAGTCATGTGAGACAATAATGTGGTTTTATTTCATGTATAGTTTCATGAATAACATGGACGTTAGGGTGCTTATAAAAATGTCTCATAGATAACGAGGGGATTCCTTCGTAAGAAACATCCTCATTTATACAAAAAAAATCTTTATGATAAATTCATTCCAACTGTGATGTGAAGCCTAATAGAGATTATAATAGCACTTGCGTAGTTACGTATGTGTATGTATGTTGACTATTCTTTTATTTTTTAAAGTTGGGGCCTTCTGGTTATGGTAAAACCTTAGCTGAAAAATGTATCAATCTAAGATTCTAAGGCAATAGCTGTGTACCAAACCTAATCAAATGATTTTATGAGATTTCTAGTACCTTTATGACAATTTTGAAACTTTTTGAAATAATATCTCTTATCTAACATATTATAATCTTTAAAATTTGGCCATTTTGAATAATTTTGGACTAAGAAGGAAACACCTTCATTTTCTCACCATAAGTCAATTACGATCATAGTTGGCCTTGATAGTGACGAAACCTATCTATTTTGACTCTAAACGCTCATTTTAATTGATTTTTATATACTAATAGTTGGGTCTAAAAAATATTTTTACACCTTTGGACATCGAATATAGGTTAATTATTAGTTTCAAACTTCTTCATATACCCTAGGAGACACCCAAATTTTGTATCTTAATTTTTGAAATATTTTGATAATTATGTCAATAATAGTATATTTGAAACTTCATTATTCCTAACATCTTCATATGATTTTAGGAAGCACTCAAAATCTTTATATTAATATTTAAATTTTTTTAAAAATTATGTCTTAAATGGTATATTATAACATTTAAAATTTCGTTATTTTTGACAATTTCGAACTAGTTAGGAAAACCCCTTTGTATTCTTACCATAAGTTGAAAAATACAAAGTTATAAAACCGGGTCAACAGCCAAAAAACCACCAGGTGATTCTATTATGTTAATGGAATCTTTTAAATGCTATGTAGTTTCTCACAAGATTTTTTTTTTATATAATAGTTTCTAATAAATTGATAATTTTATGTGGTAGTTTTACATAAAATACCCTAATTATTAAACTTTTCATAAATTGTTTCTAATTTTTGAAACTCCCCAAAAATTGGAGAATATTGTTATAGCTCCGAAGTTATACGAAGCACAAAGTAGTTACTACTAACACACTATGAATAAAGTGAAAGTTTCGTTTGATAACTTTTACACTTTTATTATAAAACATTAAAAAGTTGTCTTTATTAAATACACAATAATTTATTTCCCTTCAATTAACAATGGCTTCCTTATTTTACAAAATTGACTTATTGTGAAAGGGGATGCACAACTGCGCAAGGTTGCATTTGTAAAAGTTATACTAGTAGATTATTCATGTAATTATTCTTTGTCCTTATGTCATTCCTATCATATAAGCTAGATTTTGGGAGCTCAAAAAAAAAAAAAAAGATGAAAACCTTGGTCAATACTTCGTATAAGTATTACAACAACAAATATTAGGGGGGTTGGGGTAAAAAGTAAAAAGTAATAAGTATAGGGTCCGCTGTAAAATCTGACAACAGACGATCCCACACTAGAACATGTGGCACAATCAGCTTGCATTTCACCTATTGAGTATTGACCCATCAATGGTATACAAGAAACTATCATTGTGAAAAACTCTGCTTAGACTGTACTTTTCTTCTATAACAATCAAAGGAAGAGAAGGAGAATGTAATGGGGACATATATGATGTAACTTTGCTTTGAGCAAATAAGACATTAAACCGACACAAACGAAATGGAGTTTTGAAGAGGCCACTTAGAGTACAACTAACAATGAATTAATGTTTGGTATGTCACTGGATGAATCAGTCAGCAGTAACTATTGCTCTATATATATCGAGATGAATTCTACATTAACTTATACAAGTCAGTGTTTAGTCTTTTATGCTGCATTTTAATGGATGATAACTAATACAAGTCAGCAACTTAAGAAATAATTCAGGACAAGTTTGATCAAATTGCTTATTAATCTCATTTACGTTCGAAATACTTACTTTTAACTTAATATTAGCACTAGTTCAACATCTTTAAAGAGGTTACCACCCCTAACGCAATTATTTGTTTTTTTCAATGTAAAGAGAGTTGCACCCCTAACGCAATAATATATTAAAAAAATGATGAAACAACTTTGTAAAAGTATCTTCCATGCATTCACACTTAACATGTTTTAGGTACAAAATAATAATCACATGTTTTAGGTACAAAATAATAATCACATGTTTTAGGTATAAAATAATAATCACATATTTTGGAAAGTAGCTTGAAATGGGAAAAAAACCCAAAGAAAATTAATTTGACTTAAAAAACTGACATCTTGACGTCATTCACTTTTTTGACTATAAAATGAGACACAAAGGAACATACATAAAACATATACAAGTGTTAAAGCGTGGGGAATTGGTGATACAACCAATTATTTACAATGGCATCTTCAAAGCTTGCTCTTGTAGTGACACTTTTTATTTTCTCACTTGTTTTTGTCCAACAATATCTAGGTATTCAATATCCCTCTAATTTTTTCTTGATCTCTTGAAATAGATCAAGTATATATTTTGTCATTATTTCAATACATTTTTATTATTGTCGTATAATACGTTTCTTAATGCTAGATACTTGTAATATTTGATTATTAGACTATTACATTCTCATATTAAGTTAGTCTCGCTCAAAGCATAAAATATTATATTTGTAACAGTTTTTTTTTATTTAATATAGTTTTTATATCGTAGATTTCTCAAATGGGCAAATTGTAATTGATGTTTGTAAACTTGGTAGGAGTAAGGGGGCGACAATATCAGTGGTGGTGCACGGAGCTAGGAACATGTAACTCAGCTGCAGATTGTCCGCCAAAATGCCAGGAGGTTGCGATTTGGCCTGGCAAACAATTTTGTGGCCCTCGCCCTAATTGGCCTCCTTATAATAAGACTTGCAGTTGTTGTGTTTGGGGATAGTTGCTCCAATTATTTATGTCATGAAATAAATTCAAAAGTTACTTGATTTTTTGGCTCTCATCATGCTCAGCTATGTTTCTTGTTTAGTCACTTGCGAACGCCTAGTATTTTTCACTAATGAAGAGGAAAAATCAGTTATAGTCTACCCAAAACGGTATATTTTGACTGACACCAGACACGTTTCATTACATAATATTATAGTCGTTATAACGTCTTGACCTATGCGTAAAAGTGGATAATTTGCAAAAAAAAATACTTAATTGTGAGAATCTATATGTAAGAAAATCTTGTGAAAATTACCATTTAAAATATTTTGCATGAAACTATTACCTAGTGATTTTTAGGTCGTTGACTCAGTTTTATGGTGTTAACTAGTTACATGAAATAAAACTACCACCTAATGGTTTTATGACATTTGACTCAATTTTAAGGTGTTAACTAGTTACATGACTAATTTTCTAATATCTTTCCTTTTTCCTTTTTCCCTTTATTTTCCTCCTGCCATCCTCACCCATAATTCTCGACTCATCCTTGTTGCTTATCTATCAATGACGCGTATTTACATAAAATAAAACAGCAAACACAATGATAAACCTCCCAAATAATACTTCATTCAAAGAAGCCAGTTCATCTATTACATACCACAACAAGTATGCAGTTAGGAGGCTAATCTTGTTCAAGTATATAACATCAACATAAAGATGAGTGGAGAATAATGAGTGAAAATGGGAGGAGGGAAGTATATGGGAGCAGAGATGAAAAAGTCCGTAGCAGAGGGAAGTATATGGGAGCAGAGATGAAAAAGTCAGTAGAAGAGGGAAAGAAAAAAAAAAAAAAAAAGATTTAGTTACATGGTTTTTTAAATAATATTTTCTTATCACGTTTTTTACATGGTAATTTCTAATAAGTTGATGACTCTATGTAGTAACTTTTCTCAAATTACTTTTAAAAAGTTGAATACTCAAAATTCAGGTTTCTAGATTAAAAAAACCTCACTTTCATATCGCGTATGTAATCATGTCATCTCCCTGCTTGTTTTGGAGGATAATATTGACCGTTGTGCCTCATATGGACCAATAAAATATATTGGGCAAACGTATCTTCATGGGAGTCATAAGATTCATAATCAAAGATGAAATCCTGTAACATCTATCTATTACATATAACATACTTTTGTCATGAACCAGGCTATCCTGAAATGTTGGGAAGCTTCTAAAAATCGATATGCAGACTTCAATTTCTGCTGAGGCAATCAGCCAAGAAGCCAGCTCTGATTTCTTCAAAGGAATTCACAAAGTTTCCATCCTTTGCTACTTCTTCAACCTTAAAAGAAACTGGAGTGTAAGGAGAAGCTAATGGACAATGCTGATGGGCTTACTTTTACAGGAGTCGCTAGGTTCTTGAGTACGCTGCCGGTCTCGTCTTTCTCATCCAACTGCAACTTGGTCGGTGTGCTAATTGGAGTGTTTCCAGCAGAAAGTGCCTTTGAAGGTGTTGCACTATGTTTTTTTGGTGTATTATTTGGCTGACAGTGGGAGAAACTGCTTCTCGGATGACAGTAAAAGGCTTGCGTTTCTTGGGTGATCCAAAATCTCTTGGATTTGTGACTTTGGTCAGCTTCTTGTGTAGTTGACCACTAGGTGTATTGTTTCTCTTGCCTGCACCACAATGAGTTCAGTTCTGGAGTTAATTTCAAGTACAAAATATAACAGAAAGGTAGAAGAAATACCTCCATCTTGGAATTGGGCTAATTTTTTGATAGGATGTGAATGAAGAGCAATTCTTTCAGGTTTTACGCTACGTGTTTGCAACATTGAGCCGCTGACAGAATATCTCCTGTTACCAGCAGCTGCTCCACCCATTGAATATCGGGGAGCCTTCTTAACACTCTTTTTTGGGCTCGGCTTTGAACCAAAAAGTGCCTCCTTCTCCGCTAGAAGTCTTCCCTGAAGTTTCTTTAGATCCTGGATAAACGTTGCTTCATGATAAGTAATTGAATCAATAAAATTTGAATCTCCAAAAATAATAGTGGGAAGGGCTAGGGAAGGATACTCTTTGCCTCTGACGCTCTCTCTCCTTCTCTTCCCTTAGAATGCTGTAGTCTTCAAGCATAGAACGCAGCTGAACCTGAAAGAATTAGTTATTGCATGAAACCAATCATGGTACAAAGATTCCTCACCCAAAATGCAAGGAGCATATATTATTGAGGATATGATTGAAAAAAAAGACAGTTTGAAACCAGATTTTTACTCGAAAAAACAAAATCTAATTCCATCATAAAAGAAATGTGAAATAAAAGTATTCCGGATACGAAACTGAATGCATACCCCAACATAAAAGAACTCTGCTCCTCTTTCTTCTTCCCATGCCTGGATTTTTAAAGTCAAGGTCTCCACCATAGCTGTTCATGTTCAGAACAAATATATTAACAGGGCATCTGATTATTGGGCACCTATCGTCTTAAGAATATTTATTTAAAACGTATAAGAACTTGATATTATACAGGAATTCTCAAATCAAGCAAAACTTTTTGTTTGTGTAGCAAAAGGGTGGGTCAGAGCAGTCTCAGAACCTGGAATTTTATTAACCAGTATACGAGCCTTTTCAGCACGCTTCAGACTGAGATGTTCGCCTCTTCCACCATAATAACGACATTCATCCTGAGAAGTGACGCATCAGTAGGAAAAGTTACCCAAGTGAAGATTTAAAACGTTACGCAAACAGTGACAAGTAATCAGAAGAGTGGCCAATGCCACACCCTGCTGTATTCCTCTAGCCAGGATTCTTCTTCACATGCAGCCTTCCATTTCTCTACCCTTTCGAGTACATCCTTCCTGCTAAAAGCGTCTTCCTTGGCCGTTGATATTTGAAGCTCAATTTGTTCTAGCATATAAGAAAAGTCAATAGCTCCTGTAAAGGAGCAAAATCATGACATCTTTTTATTAGTAAATCCCTTCATTGCTGTTGCAAAGAAGTACAAGACCCAATTGAAACAAAAATCTGAAACACTATCATTTATACTTTAGCAACTCATTGTTACCAGAATCTATAGTTTCAAGTATGAGATACTTCAGATCCTGTGCTTCTAAGATCATATGTGTTTGCCAGAAGATTTCCTCCAATTCGGACTTCTTTTTATGTATAAGTTCCTTCATTTTGCTCGATTTCAATTTTTCAAGTCTTATCACTTCGGCCTCAACCTGGAGGAATGCAATTATTATCATGAATTACAGTAGAGAAAAAAAAAATACGCATAACATTTCTGAAAAATAACATACATAGTCAATGAAATCCATTGAAAGACAGTTGGGCTCAGTAATTTCAGGCTCTGAAGCAGCTATCTTAGAGGTTGCATTATGGAACATGTTCTGCTCATCTGGTGGAGTATCCATCAAATTCCATAGCTCCAGTATCGTGCTAGCAAGATCTTGAAACTGGCATACAGCTGCACGTTAATAATAGTGGCCTAAAAAGCAAAAGGTCAATCAACTAAAATTTGCAGCAAATGCTAACCTTTTGAAGCCTTTGTATCTTGGTTTCTCTCAAATTCTGTATAGCAGTAGATAGTCTTTGAATTGTGCTATCACTGATGTTTCTGGTCCCCTTAGACTCATCAAGAGTAGGATGTATGTCACGAATCTGGTCCCTAAAATCCATGCCAAGCACCATGCACAAGGAATTCAGAGTATTCAAGTTGTCGAGAACCAGCTTGAGACGGTCACTCTGCCAAGTGCCAAGAAAAGAGGATTGAAGTTCAAACTCAATCAAATGAACAAATATCACAGAAACTTCACAAGTTCACAGTACGTCAAGCAAGAGAAACGCGCGCAGTTTATACATGTGTATAAAGATGCATGGAAATGACTCCTAATTAATTTAAGACCATCATTTACATGTAACTATAATATGCGTCTTATGGTGTACTTTTCGCTAACAATGAAGTAAAAGAGTAAACCTTCTCTTTCTGTAGTGCAAGAAGCTGGGTGTGCAAATCTTCTAGTTTCTTCAAACTCAAATCATTCTCATTCACAGTCCTCTGGTAAAGACAGTCTGCAGCATACCTATGAATCTCACCCGAGATGTTGCTGATTTGATCAATAACTTTAATAAATTGCTGCTTTCTCTCACTCATTCTCTGCCTCATTTCCTCAAGAAAAGGAATTATCGTATTCAGTTCCTCATTCAAGCCAAGAGCTTTCTGATCAGGCTGCACATCGAAAACAGTACACATATCAAAATTTTAAGAGGGACTAAAAAGCTACAGCAGTAGTGAGTTTGCGTTGGATGGAGATATGATCTAACCTGTCGTATGTTGATGGGTCTCTCACCCAATGAAGAGAATATATGTGCAAGCTCTGCCTCGGCGTCAGCAATAACCTGACGTAACTGAGCTCTACTTTGGTATGCTTGATCAACCTTTCTGGTATATACCTCCAAACACTCTTGCTCAATTTCCAAAAGAACAGTGTCCCTTTTACTTTCATCTTCTCCCACTTCATCCCATATTTCCTGATTTGCAAGGAAACCAACAATGCAAAACAAATAAACACAAGACCTGCAAAGTTTGTAAATCTGAGCTGCCATTTCTGAGGAATTAACGGCTTGTAAAACTGTCTAGATTTTGAAAATTTGAAATAAAGGCTGCTACCGTAACCTATTACATGAAACTTACGCTACACTTGATATAATCACATAACGTTAATTTGGTCATATGTACTTTGTTATCTAACGGGTTCATTTCAAAGTGTGTAACTCTGAATCTTCATTAGTTCATTAACACTTTTAACACCCTTGTCAAATTTTTCATTACTATGTAAGCATCCTTTATTTTGGACTATATTCAAAAGAGTAAAGAACTAAAGACTATAATGAAATGCCGAATATTATTCTTGGACGCATACCCATATGCCCTTTATCACAATTACCTAAATCGAACAGTTCATAATTCTAATCGTATACCAGCAAATTAATCAAAGTCAAATCCCCATCCCAAAATTAAATTGACATACCATAACGCGTACAAACGTACATCACAACTTAGTATAGTATAAGCCGTATTATAAACAACTTTTTTTGAGTGACCTTTGCAAAAATATACAATTTTCATAGACAACGCAACGATACAAGGAGTACCATATTATATAGCGTACCACATTATTATATACAAAGAACATAACGACTTTTTAGAAAGAATTCGCCAGTACTTCCATCAATAATTCTTTAACACGCACTTTGCGAGGAATACGATTCAAATTTAAGATATTCAAGAACACTAATTAATCCAGCATTAGAAACCCTAGTCATTAAAAAAAAAGCATAATTGCATGCAACTACAGTAAATAAAGGAATGTAATCATGAAATTGAAATGAAAGTCAAGCAAGAGAACCTTCAATTCAATGAGAAGAGACTCGCACGTCGTCTCCATTCGTACAAACATGCTACTTTGTTGAATATCCATCCTTCCACATCACGGACGAAATCATTAGTATTAGATTAATGGAAAAATTGATGGAAATAATCTAATACTTACCCAATTTACTTTTATTAATTCAATCTTTTATTTATTCAAAAATACACTTAACTTTAACTACTACTTACTTTTACTGGGCACAGTTCACCTAGAGTTTTATACTGTCCGTGGGAAGCGATGCTTAGCTTTGTTTTTAAATATCTAGTTGAAGTCTCGTTTTTGTAATTCTGAATTTATCTCAAGCTCATGGTCTTTTCGGTCTTCTTGCAGGGAAACTCAGTTGCGTGCGTATTACTCACCGACAGAGGAGATCAATTTGTTATGCGCTAAATAGCAGGAGAATTACGACAATACGACGCTGCCTCTCTTAAGATTTTCTTTGATACAGCAACGGAGAATGTCGATGGAAATGCAGTTGATGGGATGGACACTACAAGCTACAGAAGGAATTCTGCTGCTAAGCCAAGATGATGAAGAAACCCAAGAAGCAAAATTTCCCATCGTTGAGGGCATGGCTTAAGATTGACGGTATTGGAATTGGAGAAGCTGAAGGAGATGCCAATGGAACTGAACAAGTTCTTGAAACCGAAAGCCCTGGTGTTGATGATGAAAGAAAGACACATATGGACAAAACTGGTAATTTTGCCGGGGACACAATGCAACTTCAGGATGACACAAATGTGCAAGAAACTGAGCAGCAGGCTCCACTTAGGTGTTAAGACAGTCTTCGTGACTCCCATTGAATTACAGAAAGAAAGCTGTGAAAGTTGATGTTCTATTTATGGAGACTCCTGACAGCGACTGAGAGAAAAAATCATGCAGTTACGAATGATTCCAATAATCAGGTAGCCGAGTCTCAAAAATCCTCCTCTGGTACTCTAGCCATGAGATTGCATTCAGGCCATGAAATTCAAGCACTGAGCAATATGATTGGCATCATTACACCTAATGTAAAGGAGCAGTTCAAGTTTTTTGTTGGTCATAGTTCTCAAGAGAAAAGTGTCAAGGTCCCTGACTCACAATTGGACTCGGACACAGATGATGAATGTGTTGAAGAAAGTCAAACCACGGTAGATGCGCTTATGACCAAGCGGATAAAAATAAAGAGACCGGGGATGATATGGATTAAGACGATGCTACGGAGAAAGACTATGTGGGATAACTACTATAATTATTTTTATTGTTATCTTATGAGGAAAAATGAACTATCTATGTCATGTCACTATATAATCCACTACTTACTATTAAGGTGGTTCGGTGAAAGCAACGAGTGACCAAAAATAAGTATATTAAAAAACAAATAAAATGTTGTATTAATAAATGTGAATGAGACAAATGTTAGATTATTTCCATCAATTTTTCCTAAATTATTTGTTAATGATTATAATATTTTAATAAACCGATGTACTTATTTTTGACCAAAAGAGTCAAAACTAGATTGGCAACAAAACCAAGTTTGATATAGCTTTTGTTAACCATCCTTTAGATCGAGTTTTATTCCGACAATTCGACTATTACGGTGGTTTTTAACATTCAAGTTGACACACATTGTTAGTAGAACGTTTAAGTAACAATAAGAGGACGTGATAGAGAGAGGAAGTACATGTCGATCACCAAGATCTAAGAACAATGCAGTTCCAAGGATGAAAACTACTTATAGCATCGAGACATGGCACTATTTACGCACTTCAGTGATTATTTACCTTTTAATACATTTGATAATGGTGGTTGCTGATGTATAGACACCAATGCTCCCAGTGCAATTTTTATTTCTAACCTATATTTAAGAAATATTTCGAAACTTAACCTCCGGTCAAAAGTATTTAGAAAAATAACCTCCCAATAAGAACCGCTGTCAGCGACAGCGGTTTTATATCCAGTCAGCATTCAGCGCTAAACCCAGTCAGCATAAAACCGCTGTCACTGACAGCGGTTCTTCAGAGGAATGGCAGAAAAGTGGAAACCGCTGTCACTGACAGCGGTTCTTCTACTGCACAAAAGTAAAAACCGCTGTCAGTGACAGCGGTTTTTCGGGACCTGGGTTTAAATCCCCAGCTTCCCTTCTTCCCCGTGCTCGCCCCATTTCCACTTCACCCAAACTCACGCCCTTCCTCGCCTCGCACCCTCCGCCGTCTCGAAGCCCCTCCGCCGCCTCGCACCCCGGTGCTCCTCCACTCCGCCGGCGCGCCTCTTCCCGGTATTGGTAAGTTTTTTTATTTTTTTTTCAAATTTTATCTTAAATTTTATATTATCATGGTATAATAGTAGGTATGGATTGATTGTTGTGGTTAGGATATAGATTGAATGTTTAGATTGATTGTAGTATTTGGATTAAAATTATTATTTGGATTTAATTGTGGTAGTAGGTGTAGTTTTTGATATTAGGTGATGTTGTGAATTGAATGTTGTTAATTGTGATAATTTTAATTGTGATATTAGGTGTAGTTGTGAATTGAATGTTGTTATTTGGTTTAGATGTAGATTGAATGTTGTGATATTAGGTGTATTTGGAGTAAAAGAAATATTTGGATTGGATTAGATTGGATGTTGTTATTAGGTTTAGATTGATTGAATTGGATTGGATTGGATATTGTTATTTGTAGGTTGTTATTTGTATGTTATGTAGTATATTTAGATTATTTGTGTTGAATTAATATGTGGTGTTGTTATTTGGTTTAGATGTAGATTGAATGTTGTGATATTAGGTCTATTTGGAGTAAAAGAAATATTTGGATTGGATTAGATTGGATGTTGTTATTAGGTTTAGATTGATTGAATTGGATTGGATTGAATATTGTTATTTTTAGGTTGTTATTTGTATGTTATGTAGTATATTTAGATTATTTGGGTTGAATTAATATGTGATGTTGTTATTAGGTTTAGATGTAGATTGAATGCATTATAAACATATGAAATAAGCTATTTCATTTGGGGTGGAGATAGCTTTTAAATATGGCTAGGATGGGATATTAGACCAACGCTTATTAGTGTTGTCATTAAATCTACATTTCATCTTGTAGGCGTTATGGAAAATTCAAAATATCCTTTGATTTGTCGTTGGGGAGGAACTCTTATTGAATCAAGTTCTAGTGTTGAGTATAGAGGTGGAAGTTGTAGTATTATTCTGGCCAACTCTGAGAATTCTATGGAACAGTTAGTTGATAAAGTTTATGATTTGTGTGGGTTGGATCGGACAAGGGAGGTGAAGTTGAAAATGAAGCATGGGACTATAGCTATGCCCCTTAATGATGTTTACTCATTAGAATGCATGTGGGCATGTATTAGAAGTTTCCCAAACTTCCCAATGAAAATATTTGTTGAAGAAATGCGTTCCACACCTAGTCCACAACAAGCTATGCCTATTTCACAATCATATACTGAAATGCTTCAAATCTATACACAAAATCAAGTCTTCGATTCACAAACTCATCCTTATCAGCCAATGATGGTTCCTTATCAACCACAAATGCCTAATCATCAAGCTCAAATTCATCCATCGTGCTCACAAATGCCTAATCATCAAGCTCAGATTGTTCATAATGATAGAGCAATTACTGAATTTTCTTTGAATGAAGATGGTTCGTATGTAGCAGAGTCTTCTCACGGTTTAGTTCCCCAATTGTGGCCTGATGATGACTGGAGTGATGAAGATCCCGATTTCATAAGAGAAGATGTGGATGATGATGATGATGATGATGATGATGAGGAGGAGGAGGAGGAGGAGGAGGAGGAGAAGGATGAGGAGGAGGAGGAGAAGGGGGAGGAAGAGGAGGATGATGAGGATGAGGATGATGAGGAAGAAACAGAGGAAGAAGAACACCATGATGCTGTTATGAATGAGATTGTGGAATGGAGAAGTTGACCCGGCCGAGCACTTAGTCACCCGGCATCCTGGGAGTACTTTAGAGTGGGCTGTTGACCATAGAGTCCTCCACTACCTCAGACTCGCCGGATTGTACGGCATGCATAGACTTGGACATCTTGTACTAGATCGTGGCCTCATTACGGCACTACTAGAGCGATGGCGGCCAGAGACCCACTCGTTTCACCTACCGGTCGGAGAGGCCACTGTCACATTACGAGACGTGGCCGTACTGACACATCCGCCCATATCGGGCCATGCAGTTACTGGTCCTTCCATCCCTGTCGAGGCACGTGGGATGTTCCAGAGGATGTTCGGGGTGGACCCGCCAGGTCAGGGGCCCATTAGTACAGTGAGGACTAGCTGGTTGAGAGAGATGTTTGGATTGCTTCCAGCTGACGATGCTGACGACGCTGAAGTCGAGAGATACGCTAGGGAGGGTTTACTGCTTGCTGATCATATCTCTGTTTTTGTTTCCTGACAAGTCTGGTAACGACATCAGCCTCATCTATTTGCAACTACTCGACCACAGCTGGAGTGATATTGGTTCGTACAATTGGGGTAGTGCAGCGTTGGCATGTTTATACAGGAACCTCTGCCGTGCAGTGACTGTTAGGGGCGATGTCGTTCCTACCGATGTCGCAGGCCCTTTGGTGATACTTCAGGTACGCTAACAAATAACACGCTTTACATATCACGCTACCTCATAGTATGTATTTGATTACTAACCATTTCATGTCTTTGTAGATTTGGGCATGGGAGCACATGGTATTTTGTCGACCTGCTATTCCTAGTTGTCGTCGACGAGATCGAGATGGAAACCCCGTGGACATCTACTACAACCCCCCACAGCCCGCAGACGAACAGCCGCATGGTACGAGGTGGCTAAGACATAGATTCACCCGTGTCCATTTGGCCACTGGTGTGAACTCTTACAGAGACGCACTCGATAGGATAACAGAGGATCAGGTGAATGTTTAAAAACAGTTTTTTAATTTCCATTGATCTGTACGTTATCTATTTTCCACTAATCAAATTATTTGTGACTTAAATGACTAGATGGTTTGGGACCCATATCCCAATGTCGTTGACGAAGATGAGTGGCGTTCTTTCACTCCGTTGATCTGCTACTTTATAGTGGAGATGCATCTACCCGACCGAGTTATGCGACAGTTCGGGTTACGACAATACATCCCCGTAGCAGCTCTAACCTACCCTCGTTTGCACGAAATTGATCGTCGAGGGAGGTCTACGACGGATTGGGGGGCTTTGCATGCTGAGTGGATCGGGGCTTGGAACAACAGAAACCAATCCATAATACAGGGACATCCCATCCAGGGACCTATGGACTATTACGATCCATATCTTATATGGTATCGTAGCATTACACGCCTCTTCATTAGTCCGTCATTCGTTCCACCACCGCAACATTTTCATCCGTCAGGGATACCTTTGCACGTCATGGTGTGTTGACTTCATTATTTGCAAGTTGATTTATTTACTTTATTTATCCGATTCTAACTGTTTTCTCCTTTGCAGACTCAGCAACTGTTGGTTATTCATGACTACTGTCACGATAACCAAAATTTGCCTGGTCCTACTATCGCAGCTGGAGTGAAGCAGATGTGCGTAGGAGGTCTGGAGCTAGCTGGCCAGGGAGGATTACTGCGAGTGCACCATGAGTCCAGGAATACAGACGATGCACAAGTCACATCGGGTATGCCTTCCTCTTCCCAGACCCATGAGGCCCCCGAGATCTTGACCTTCGAGAGGACCCAAGGTGCATTTAGGTCCACCCAGGGTGAGTCGTCACAGTATACGTCTCCTCCATATCCGTTCTTATACCCAGCGAGTGGGTTATTCACCCAACAGAGCCAGAGTTCCACCTTTACTCGATTAGACACTGTTGATGAGGAGGACTGGCCTAGTTTCTAGAATTTCTTATGGTACTGGAATTAATGTAAATATATTTCAAACTGTATTGTATATATATAACTACGATTATTGCAATTTATTATGTTTCATTTTACTTTCATTTATATCAATCTTTATTGTACTTTTGAAGATTTTTGTTCGAGATACGAGAAACGTTGCGGAATTGACACGAACATGTGTTCAAATTGTATCGAACTTGTGTTCGAAAATGATGAATTTGGTTGTTGGATGTTATCATAATGTTTTAAAACAGGTTTAAAATGGAAATTAGATTGGTGAAATATTTTGCGTAATTAGGGAATTTTAAAACCGTTGTCACTGATAGCGGTTTTATGCCCAAACCAAAAATCCAAGGTTTGTGACTTGGTCAGCATAAAACCGTTGTCACTGACAGCGGTTTCATGCTCACACTAAAACTGCTGTCAGTGACAGCGGTTTTATGCTGACAGGGTAAATAGGGCTTTGCTGACTCGGATTGAAACCGCTGACAGTGACAGTGGTTTTAAATGGAAGGTTATTTTTCTAAATTGTTCTGAACGGAGGTTAGATTTAGACATATTTTAATAACAAGGGTTATAAATAAAAATTGGCCAATGCTCCCACCTCTCGCCGTTAAGGCAGCCCACAATAATTTCTAAATATTAGGTTACCGAGAATATAAGAGCATTGTTATCTATCTGTCCGACAATATAATACGAATGTTTTTTCATATATAAAGTTATTTAACCTAGCAAGAGAGCTGAAAGGTGGAACTCTAATTTTTTTTTCAAATAAAAGGTGTATGATAGGTTGAATGAGGGCTTTTTTAATTCATGTATGATATAATTTATATCAATATAGTGAGATTTTATATATAGGTATTATTATACTAGATATAACTATAATTATATTAAATATAGATATTGTTATATCAGATATACAAATATAAAAATTAAAATATATATATGTGTGTGTATACAGACATTATGATTTCATAAATAAATTAAAATTAAAAAAAAAATATTTTCCTTAATATTTATGTTCACTCCACCTTGAACACCTAATGGTTGTTGGTCAACTTCAAGTTTTAGATTTATCCATTTGGCGATACCTTGTGCAATGAATAAGAATAAGAATAGCTGAAAGGCCCATGAACACAGCCCAAAAGCTTCAGAATGAAACCTCATATTTACGCCACCCTTCAAAAATAAGGGAGAATTCAGAATTGTAATTTCATTCCGCTAGAACATTTAGATTAGATCGTCACAAGGAAGATACAGGAGACTTAACTACTATTACAAAAGATTAGCTTGAGATGATACCCAAAAAATTATCAAGATCATTTGCTAATTCTTCATGATCAATAGTTATTAAGTACGTAAATTAATCAGTGGGGCTCTGACTTGAACTTGACTCCAGGAAGATACTTGGATACGAATTCACGGGTCAAGTTTTGGAGATCACCGTCCTCAAAATTCAGATCGTCGTGCTGATAATCAGTTAGGTTACAAAAAGTAGCTAATTCTGCTGCTGTTACGGGTGCTGCTGCTGCTAATGAAGACAAACAGGGTTGTGAATATAACATGACGTTGTCGAATGAAGGATGCACAGAAGTGGCCGCAATGCTAGTGCTAGAGGTTGTGGTTATTGTAGAGGACGCCGAAATTTGATCTAAACAGCAAGAAGTCTGATCTACAGCAGGAAACGTTGCTGGAAGGCGTTGTAAGGTTGAAAGCCTGGCTTGGACAAAGGCTAATTCTGCTTGCATATTCAGTACCTGCAACCACAAGGCAACCCAAATCCACCCCAAAAAAAAAACCGGTGAGTAAAAAATATAGTAATCATAGTTGTGCCTCATATTGAAAACATTAACATATATAAAAGCTTTTCTATTTTGAGATTTGATATAAGTATTATTATATCAGATATAGTATTTCGGTTCCCACAAAAACGCAAAGGACAATGATATGAACGTACTTACAATTTATATGAACGTACTTACAAGTATTCAAGCTAAGTAGTAAGTACTCGAGAAACAAAATTAACTAGGTGAGCGTAATTTTGCAGTTTGCATGAACTCCAAGTCACTCAACTATTCTATTCATATATATATGCACGAACTTTCTACTTCTTTCATCTATCATTCTATACGTGCATGTTTTATTTTTATTGCCTGCAATTTATCAAGAACCTAATCATTAATCAAGTAAATTAGTCAAAATTAACCGCCAAAAGCAAAGTAGCATTTTACCTAATTAAAGCCTTGTTCTAGACATATATGCTGTGTTGCATCTAAACTGGTCGGCTTGGATGGGCCAGGTTATGCTTATGCTTGCTAGAAGATTAAGCCGGACATATATTAATTCAAGAAGAAGTGACCTTACACAAAAATATTTATTCCACATATTTGCACAATCATAGTAAAGCTAATGGGCTATACGCCTATACGGCTATACTAATCATCTTTATAAAGTTTGCTAGGATTATATTATAAATAAGAAATTTTAATTTATACATGATATATATTAAGACTGTACCTAATATGAGTTTTCTATATTTTTATATCTTCAGTATTTCTAAATCTGATATAAAAATATTTATATCTAATATAACAACAGATATATCTGATATAACAATACTTATTTTAGGTATGAATTAGGAAAACCTTTATTATAAATGAAGTTTGCTAGATCTCATAAGATAAAACATGAAGCTAAGCTCTTCAAGGAATGGGTTGTAAGATGTTAACGAAAACCTTACACCTTATTTTATCATTTTGGTATTCCATTTTCAAAATATATTATTAGACTCACAAGCGTGTAACTATATATCTTTATTTAAAAAAAAAAAAAAAAAAAGACTTAAAGATTTTTCAGAGGGAATTACACCTAGTATATAGTCAATGACGTAAATGATCCAAAATATCTTAAAAGTAAGCCTAAAATACTCATTTGCCCTAAAACTCTTCATATTGTCATTGAATGTACCAGCAATGGTGCAACAAAGTCAAATAAATTAAAAGAAGTAACATAGAGTGTGCACGTACAATATATATAATATATTAATTAATCAAGGGTTCTCGAGCCACTAAGTTTTAGCTTGATAGTCCCGGCAAGCAACATATGACCCATTACGTAAATCCATCCCCAATTCATCGACATGTGAATGATGTCATCTTAAGGTTTTTACTTGAATAATGCAATGACATAACTAAAATTTCAAGTATATTATTGCTAGACATGGATTTAGGGTTGTGCTAATAATATCCCTAGATAATCTTAATTAATACTGAATTATATTACTTACGGATTATGTTTTACTAAGTATGTATTATTATTATTAAGTCGAAAATTTATCATTAAAATTATGTGTCGGTCAATGTTACTCTTGAGTTATTTACTCCCTTTAGCTAAGTTCATTATTATTGGTTTCCTTTAACTAAGTTTGCAACTCTATATAGACCATATTATAGGTATTCCTGCTTCTAACGTCTTTTATTTTTTTTCTTTTCTTTTCATAGTCGATTTAAATCAAGTTTTATAATGGTTTGTTTTATATATATAAAAAAATAGAATTAAAAAGAGGAAAGATGGGTTCTGCATTTGCCAGCGTTATGCTTAAAAAATTGAAGACGAACTCGAATGTCAAATGAAGAATTTAGTATCCGTCGCTAATTAATGTTCTAGGAAACAACAAACGTACCAAACCAAAATATAGGTGCTGTTCAAACTATATATATTTATCCAATTGTATTAAGAAGGATGTTTGACCATGATATTCAATAATGAAGTACAAGGAGCTAGCTTACTCCTACTATTAGCTAGAAATATTGGACTACTACTCGCACACTCTTTTCATATAGTTTATGACTAAAAAGTCATGCACATTTTACGGAGATTATACTGTTATATCTACTCAACTGCCAATTTACACATTTTATACAGCCGAGTAAGGTTGTACTATGTACTAAGTATTAACTCCTTTTTCAAATATAATATAACTGCCGATAGGTTTTTATCCGGTTGGTTCTTCTGAATTCCTACTGTTATATCATATATTGATATTATTATATCATATATAAATATTATTATATTATATATAGGGATACAAAACATATAAAAATCCTAAAAAAAAATAAAAGTATAGACATTATTATATCATACATAGAAATAAAATTATGAAAAATACCGCTTAATATATATTTATATGGGTATGAATTAGAAATTTTTTGTACATTTCATGAAACATTACGACAGATGAGCTAAATTAGTGTTATATGCTTCTATTTGTAATTAGGGCCTTGTTCCCAAGACTTCCATTACCGTTTTTGTTAATCGACCTCAATCTCTAATTTTTTTTCATCTATTAATTTATTTGTTTAGAATGTAGTCCACAATCTTATTATATAGCTAGAGACCATAAAAGAGAGAATCTTTGAAAATTTATCTCAAATAAATTTTATAGGACATGTCCAATCTATCATCTTACTTCAATTCACAAAATTGGTTAAAAATTATGATCATCTTTAACAAGTAACAACACTACCCATATATATCAATAAAAAAAAAAAACAAAAAAAATGCTACCCATATATCTATCTTGAATTTTGACAGGATTACTTACACTACCATCAGTCAATTCCTCCATACTAGCTTTTGACTAAGATAATACAACTTCAACGAAAAACTTGAGAAACATCACATGGACAATAAATAAACTTTATCCTCAAGTTGTCAATAACTAGAAACTGAACACTATGATAAAATCATTTTAGCCAAGATTTTCAAACTGATGAAGACTCATAAGTTCACAATTAATTTAAGTACTATAGGATTTGAGTCCTTCTAAATAAGGAGAATTTCCAATTATAAGTTCTTAATTATTTTCGTAATAACGTAGTAAACTAAGTAGTCATATATGTTTCTCTTTTTTTTTTTTAAGTACTCAAATATGTAAATAATTCAATGATGACGTATAGTTCATATTCTAGATCAAATTACACAATCAAAATGACAATTATCTGGCAAGATTGTTACTCCACCAGTTAAAACAATGCAAATAATTAATAAATGTTGCTCTTTCCCCGTCAAATAAAAATTTGCAAAGAGGTAAGATAAGACATAAGAACCTGTTGTTGAAGAGTGAAGATGTGAGAAACACAGCCATAAACAGGATCACGAACCCTAGACAAGGCCTCATAACAAAGGGTAACAACGGCGTCAAGTCGTCGGTGAGCAGGGATGCCGAGGAGGAGCTTGGAGGCGTTGCTAGCTCCAAACACCTTGTGGACGGCTGCAAAGTGGGCCGTGCCTTGCTCAGAGTCAAAGTAAGGTGCAAACACACAACCCTTTACACACTTCCTTCTTAGGTACTTGCATGCTCCACATGGGCCCCCTCCATTATTACTCCCACCTCCTCCTACACCTCCGCCACCACCCCCACCACATCCACCACCTTGCCATTGTTGGTTGCTCATTTGTGAATGTTCCTCTACTCTCCTAGATAAGCTAAGCTAAGTACCCTCTTAATTAAGCTTGAGAGGTGAGGAAATTTGGAGAAAGATTGGGAGAGAGAAGAGAAAATGAGGGAATTGTGAGGGTATATAAAGAGATTAAAAAGCGGGGTGTAATTAAATTAAGTAAAAGGTGTGAAAAAGGGACTTTTTTCTTTAATCACCGCTACTTGATGAGTTTGAGAATAAATGATAAAATAAAAAAGTTTGCAAGCCAAAAAAAAAATAATATTGGTGGTGGGTCACTTTGGAAGCTACTTGTGGAGCTGTACGTTTCTTTAATCTTCCACTCAATCTTGGGAAGAAAATGTGACCAATTTCACTTGATCTAATAATTACGTCAATAATTTTCTTTGCCTACTTTGTGTTCTTCAACGCCTAATATATAATGAAGCTTCTATTCACTTGATTAATTATCAATTGTTCATGTAACTTTATAAAGTTATAAATTCTTTTCTTTTTTTACAAGTTTGCTTCATTATTCTTTGTCCTTTCTAATCTTTAACGGAGTAGTAATAAACATCATTAGATCTAATTGAGTACGTGATAATGGAGGAAGTGCATTTACCTAAGTTAGGGTTTGGTTTTGTCACATCGTCAGGCCTTTAGGCTGTGCTATTGGAATTCAAATTCTAGTGCGGTGTGGTGTGCCGGCTGCTAAGAGATTGATGAGATTGATGGTTTTGCAACAACTATGCATGGTCTCCTAGAGATTCACTATATATGCTGGGTTAGTATTCCAAATTAGATTCTCATGTAGATTAAATCACCAAGTACGACACTAGCCTTTCAAAGTACCGAGTAATAAAAAGAAAAAGAAAAAAAAAAGTATAGTAGTGTCAAAACATCCATATTTCATTGATAAAACACAAAATTAAATTAGCCCTATTTTAATTAGGTGCGTGCTCGGCCAAATATAATAAATGATTATCTTGTAGTTACATGTTTATATACACATATACGAAGTAATTAATTCTTGGTCATCTCAGTAAAGTACAAAGTACACGTTGCCTTCGAAATTGGATAACTAAGTGCAAGTGCATAAAACAATGGCATGCAATAGATGGAATGAACGAAACATCAACAAAAGGACCAGTAGCTATACATTAATAGAGCTAGAAACGATCATCAATCGTAATCATCAAAAAAATAATAAAGGGTATAAAAAAGGCAGAAGAGATGACCTAAGATGATCTCAAAAAAAAAAAAAAAAAGGGAATGGCTACGGAGTAAAGGAAATAGTTATTGGAAGAAGAAATATGCTTGAGAAAAGAGGAGAGGAAGCCAATTGGAGTAAACTTTAAAACCACGACAAGTTTGAGAATATATGAGGTCAGGGGGTAACCCTCTTGCGTGAAGCAAACATTTCTTTGGCTAATTTTTTGTATTACTTCTTCTTTCTTGTTTGCTATTGTTGGAACTCGGGTTTTGGTTTAGGTCAATACTCGAGTCATGGGTTCGATTAACATTATCAGTGTTTCGTGAAAACTATCATTCAGATTATCTGCCTGATTTTCTTATCTTATGAACCAGTGTGTCATATTGTGCGAGGAAGAGGTGAGGCTCAGGCTCAGGCTCAGGCTCACGTTGAATAGTGTTGAATTTAAGGTGCTCAGTGTCCACGTGCGACCAGCCTCATGTGGGACAACACATCCCATCTCTTCCCTACTTTTCACTTTTGTCCTCTGGCTCACACACGCACACACTCTCCTCTCACTTCTCTTCTGTTCACAATTTTAGCCACTCTAGCTGTTGTAATCGTTATAGCTAGTGGTATTTTAGGAGCTACCATTACTTGGTGGAATAAAACCGTTTTTCTTTTATATCATGATCAATTTCCAATTTTTGGAACTACATAATCATTGTTTGGATTCAGTAATCTTATAGGAATTGTTAAAATTTTCCTGTATAACATTTGATTGATTGTACGGAGTAATATATCTAAGTACAAACCAAAATAAAATAAAATAAAATTCCCTCCAATATATTAATTTCTCATATGTACATGATTGTACTCCAAATAATACCATTTATTCTCTCCAAGCTCATTTATTTTATTCTATTCCGAATAGAAGAAAATTATTGAATATTCATTATGGAATAACACGAACCAACCAAAATAGGACTATATTACTAAATTCTTACATTTTGGCGGAAAATAAAACTTGAAAACAAAATCGTTTAAGGGTTTTTCTCAATTAAATAATTTCGCGAAATTATTTTCTCTAAATTCCAAATCAATTTTTGCCTTTTATTATTTTTCCTACAAAACTATTACCGATTAGAAGTCAACCTAATTTATTAACAAAAATATTTATTCAATTTGCATTTTGTGCATTCTCAATAATTTAATGTCACAAAGTAAGAGAGTTTGATCTCTAGGAAAATCTCTTGTATAGTCAAATGATGTTGTAATCTTAAATTGTATTCGGTTGTGTCAATAGTCAAATGATGTTGTAATCTTAAATTGTATTCGGTTGTGTACGTATCAAAATCTCTTCTAGTGCATTTTGAAGTATAAATTAATGAAAACGTTGAACTACTAACAACAAAGTGCAACAATATCAATATAAATTGAAGCTATGTCAAATTAGTTTCCCCAATATATTTACACCGTGGGGCTTTCCTATTTATACATGATTTGAATTATATCAGGATATTAAAATCTCGGATATATGTATTGTTATATCATATATAGTTATTGTTATAGTGAATATAGAAATGCAGAAAATATAAAAATATAGAAAAACGTATATCAGGTATATACAATATGATCTAAGATATAGAAATAAAATTATAATAATGTATATCCCCAATATATTTATATCAGTTATAAATTAGGAATTTCTCATTTACATGCCCATTTAAATATTTATTAATTGCTATACACATGGGTAAACTCCTTCTTTTTGCACTAGCTCTAGTATTTAGCCTCCGGGCTTTACCATAATTCCCCACCATCCAGTCTTACATCTCATAGTCATTTTCTCCAAATCATTAGGACAGAAGAGAAAGGCAAACGACATCAATTGATGGTTTAGCAACAAGTTCGACGTACATTTCACCAAATTGAGATATTTAGCAAGCTTTTTCAGACAAAAATGTCCACAAATAGAAGTTTCTAGGCGTTAGGTCAGGCAACATATATGTGAAGTTGTGTGCAAAATTTAGTAGAGAAGGTTAGTGATCTGTAGTTTTCCAAGTAAATAAGCAATAGCATAAGTTAATAAAATATAGCGTGACAAAATATGTCACTTTCCCTTAATCCGTAATATTAGAAAGAGACGTTTGATTGGATTGTACCCGTACAAACAACCACATGCTTATTTTTAGGATTCCACCGTTTTCACGGGTCGTGGTCATTGAAGTAGGTTACGGCTCAACAACAGGAGATTATTTCCAACAGATTGCTTGTGTTTTATTTCATCCTCATTATTCATATATGACAATTGTTGTCCTTAAATTTTGTAACTTGATTGAGGAGCAATTTTGTAATAGCTACATAGGAAAAGTACTTATATTTCTATATAAATTTTACATCAAATAAGCCAATAACCCTTATCGTCTTTTGTCTAACTGTATGTTGATTTTTAGGATCGATATTACATGGCTAGTACTAAATTTAGGACAAGCTAGTTTGTGGAAGCAAAAATGGAAGAATTACAATAAAAAAAAAAAAAGAAAGGAATACATAATTTATAAGTACTTCATCCGTTCCTATTGACCAGTTTGCAACATATGACTTTTTATATTCTTTAAGACACAACTCAAAATGTTTTTTCTCTAACTTTGATATTTTAATAACTTACATTAAAATGTAATAAATAAGATCACACTTAGATATATTATTAGTCATAATGTAATTAAAATTTATAATCAAAGTTTGTAAACTAACTTGTACAAGTAGTCTAGTACTAGCTTTATGCTCATTGTTACTAAATTCCTAAATTTAATAAATTGTTACTAAATTACAAAATTTTAATGATCATTTTACGCTCATTGTTACTAAATTAAATAAGCAGTAAAACCATTTTTACGCTCATTGTTACATAAACTAAGTTGCAAATTAAAGTGCTAAACATGGAGAGTATTTTATAATTCAATGTGAAAATTACTAAATTTCAAAGTCCATACAAAGAAAAGAAAGATGAAGTTAGGTTAAGAAATCTCTAACAAACAAGATCCAAAGTATACTTATGTTAGAACCTAAGGTAAAGTGTACAAAAAAACTCCCAAGCCATGCATTGCCACAGTTGATGCCTCATTGGCAAGTAGCTAGAGCACGTACGTTAGCTAGACAAAGATAAATAGGGAAGATCCGAAGAGGTAACTTCAAATTCAAGGAGTGCATCCATCCATCCATCCGTCAATATATTGCATGTGATGGAAGAAGGGATAAAATTTCACTGCTTGTACCAGTAGTCTAGTAGTAGCTTGCTAGCTCCTACTACACATGATTTGATCTAGAGTTGAACACGAAATTGATTTGATTTATTTTATTTTTGTATGTCCAGTTGTAATAAATAAAAGTTAAAGTAAGGTGGTACAACAAACAGTAGGAAGTTAAGAGAAGTTTTAAGGAACAGAGCGAGTCAAGCCCACACTCAGTAATCACTATCACGAAATACCAAGCGCAAAATTACTCCATCTCCTTGCTAACTTACTGTCCCCCACCCTCTCTGACCTTCCCCCTTCTCGACACGTGTCTACACTCATTTGTTTCAGCCATTTCCTATTGCCTTGTGTTTTAAGCAAAACATGGAATGAATGAATAAATGAATGAATGAATTTCCAAGGGAGCAGTCGGTTCAACAGTCTTGCATTGCTTGTAGTTGTATGGTAAAGTAGCCCTACCTCCTACTCGTTTTGATTAGGAGAACTACTTCAGTTGTTCATTTACCATGATCGATCATTTCGCCGGGTGCTAAGGGGTTACTATGGCCGTGGCCCGTGGGTGGTCAATCTCATTTACAAATCATTTCTCCATTAAATGACCCGTACGTACTACTCGTCTCATTTTGTAATATATGTGTATCCGTCCTTTAGTTAATAAATATAATGATTATGTCGTATTTCTGTATGCTTCTTCAAAATACGAAGTAAATTATTAAGAGATAGGATATTGACTCGTTCATAAAGGGATTGGAGGCTTCTTGCAAACATATACGGACTAGCTCATTGAGTTCTTCCCTCACTCCTCCAAAAAATAAATTTACCATCAATTTCTTAAAAAAAAAAAATCAATTATTTTAATAGTATGAAACGTTAAAATCACTTGGATTGCTAATTGTGGTTATATAGATATTTAGTATGAATCGTAATTAAGAGTGTGAGAGATTTGTCTCAACTAATTTTTTTTTATAGACGAAACTGAAGTAACTTTCTAGTTATGATTTGGATATAGAACCCGTGGAAGACGCTTGGTTATATTTTAAATATGTTATTATATATTTACTTTAGTTTTTAATTTTATTTATTATATGTTAAAACGGTAGTTTTATCTAAAAAAGAGAATATTTTATAATTCAAAAATAATAGAGGTTTTCATTTTTTTTTTTGAAAAACAAAGAGTTTTTAACGCTCAAATGGACTCATGATATAAAAAAAAGAATCAGGATACTCTTCATCTCATACTACTAATTGAATGTTTTGAATACATGGGTAGAGTGGAACCATGATTCGAGATATTAGATCATCTAAATAATAAGGAATTTTTAAAATATGCTAATTCATTTGGGACCCTACATATCCACTCTTTTCCCTATATTATTCAAACAACTTCAATCTGTCGAGTCAAACAAACAAAAGTCTATGTGTAATATGAACATAGTAATAGCTTGCAAGAAGCACTGACCGATTTTTTTTACTTAGCCATATGGAAGTGGGCACCATTTCAATTTTTTCTGTTTATAGAAATTTTATTCAAATACAAATAGTACATACGCAGCATATCCATACAACATTGTAGTTTTGTTCATTTGAAGTTCTCTCGAATTAATGAAAAAACAAAAATTAAGCCCGATAGCTAAGCCTAACCGTATATCCAAGTTTATGATGAAATATGGGATTTTTTCCATTGTATACTTCACTACTTCAGGTATTTGCTTCACTGTTGCTCCTCTTAATAAACCCCAACACGAATTAGGAATTTAAAAGTATAGGTGGATAAATAAAACAAAAAATAAAAAAAAAACCAAGTAGTAAAGAGCTGGGCCGAATGGAGTTAGGGGAATTCGATGCACCTTTATAAACAATGGCCCAAGCCCAGGATCAGGCCCAGAACTATCTAGATTGTTAAATGGAGTTTTGGATAGGCCATATCCAAACGGCTTTGCTCTGCACTTGGTATTGTTGAGTCTTGAGCAGTTCATTACAATTTCTTTGTAAAATGAGCAGCATAAGTTATACCTCCCTTGCCAAAAAAATAAATAAAAAAAGTTATACCTCGTATGTTATCGGGTCAAGAATATATACGCATAGGAGGAAAATGTTGTACTCGAAAATAAGACCTTGAATGAAATAGTATACAAAGTGACACTTATTTCTTTGTGTCACATAATATTTGATTGATTAATTTATCTATAATTATATAAAGATCTGTTAATATTTATTGGATTTTTTTATAGCAAGTACGGAGCTAGTTCATTACTTATAACAATGAATATAATTTTATTTTTCAAGCCAAAAGAATGTTTTTTTTTTTTTAAAGAAATGTTAAGTCTAAAGGTTAATAACTCATAATATTCTTCAATAATAATAATAATAATAATAATAATACCCATACACGGTGTTCCATTTTATTTCCAACAAAAGATCTTCAATAATGTTACTAGGTTTATTTGAATGATATATTGATTGATCATTTAATTGTATCATGCAAGTAATTGTCCACATAAATCTTTATTAAGCCATCCAAATTTTATTTTATGGGTGAATCTTGATCAATCCCTTAATTCCTATAAAGAACTGATCCGAAGTACTTAAAATGCTTATAAGTAACTACAATTTGCCATCCAAAGTCATATTATCTTGAATTGGTCTTCTCCTAATATTACAATGACACTTCACATACTCTATTTTACTCCTACTAACTCTAAAATATCTAGATGTCAACATTTGCCTTTATTATTCTAACTTAGTATTCACACCACGCTAGCTAGTCTCATCCACTAGAATAATATCATAAAAAAAAAAAAAAAAAAACACCAAGGCGTCTTATCTTAAATTATTCTTGTTTCTTCGTCCAAAAATGTAGCGAAAAGGAGAGAATTTAGGGAAAATTCTTGGTGTAACCTAATTGTAATAATAAAGAGATTTTTCTTTTATTGTGTTATAACTTTAAACATTTATTATAAAAGAGATTTTTCTTTTATTGTGTTATAACTTTAAACATTTATTATAATATCATGATACAGTATCTTTAAATAGGTTGATACATATGGACAACTTTTATGAAAGTCTTAGAGAAAACACACACAAAAAAAATCTCCAAATGAAGACTAAGGTTTAACCCATCAAAGCTGTAGTACATGTAGATGCAATCAATAGTAGATCACATCACTCTGGCAAAAGCTAGCTACTTGTAGATGTACAATGTACATTTAGCTTGCTTCCCCCTTTTCATTCAAGGAAGTACTTCCGTATTACGTCGAAACAGGGAATGGCAGCACTTAAAACCCTAGAGCAAAAATATTCTACTGTAAAAGTTGTTAAGTACAAGACCACATTCCTTAACCGGTGCATCTATGATTGCATGATTAGATGATTTAAACACAACTCTCGTACAGTGTGAGGACTTTATAAGTCAATTCTCTCACTGGTGACATCTATATATAGTATATTGTTGGCGAATGAACAAGGTAATTAACTTTAGGATTATAAAGTGATAAAACTCCGATCCTAAGCTAAAAAGTAGGTATACCAATAGACTTTCATAACAGGTTGGTCCAAAAGCTGAAATCCATCTTTGACTAGCTTCTTTATACTCTATCAATGTGCTACTTTTTCCCTAATTTAACATTATCAATAGCCCCCTTTGTCGTGTCACAAGGTGACATCTAGTTGTTTAAGATCCTAAGCTTCTAATTTATCATACTTAGCAATAATAAGGCAATGTAGTATCTACATACGTAGAATAATTAAAAAAGAAAAAACAAGAAGCAACGTTTAAAGCCCAAATATGTTGTTGATTTGTTGCATGATTACATGTCAAGACTGTCAATTATTAACTAGTAGGAAGCAAACGTCTTAGAAGAAGGAGATTGTGTTTCCTAGGTTATTGACCGCACGAGTTATCATCATTCTATAGACTTTAGTGTAATCACGAAGCGTCGTCGTCCAATTAATCTTTTTAAAGTTCAATTAAAAGAAGGGAATGAAGGAGAAATTTAATCACGATGAATAAAGTTTTTAGCAATGAAATATTAATGTGTTTTTAGATTTTTTTTTTTTTTTTTTTTTGAGGTTTCGCAATTAAAAATTCCACTTACTTACCTAAATAAAACACTTTTTTTATTAGGGGTAAGTGGCGGATGAATCATGCAAGAAAATTAGATCTTCCGATGTGGGAGTTGAGGAGTATTCAACTACTCATATCTCAGGTTTAAATAAGGGGTTCTAAACTTCATTCTACAATGAAGCCTGAAATTGCACAACATACATGTCTTCCTTATTTTGACTTGTTATTTACAAAATAAATTTAGATAAAATACGTTAAATACAATGAAACCTAGTTTTTTTTTTTTTTTTACAATGAATGCTATTGAATCACATTTTGCTACAAATGTTAATAAAAACAACTTTGAATTGAACAAAACCTATTTTTGGAATTATTTAATAATGTAAACTCACGTAATATTTAAACTATTTAATTTTTTCAACCACTTAAAGGCCTTTTTTATTTTATTAAAATATGAAATTTAGTAAATTAAAATACTCGGCCCAAAAGTAGGTAAAAAAAATGGATTTCAGTTTGGATCCAAACGAACTAAAGGAATTTTGAATTAATTTGGATTAGATCCAAACACTTAACAGTTTAGATTGGATTAAAAAATCCAAAATCGAATTACATTAGTCAATTGCCACAAAGTAAGTATATGCACATCAGCCCATGCATGTGATTGATGCGAATGGTAACGTTCCATCCACCTTATAGGAATTGGAAAATCAAAATTTTAATTTAATTCAATTTAAAGCCATTAATTGGAGAAGACGTCATCAAATTAGTACGACACTCTTAAATGTTTTTGGTGTTCTGTAGAATGAGCAAATGTCATGAAATGCCAGTTTGAATTGATATGTGACGCATTTTTTAGGGAAAGATACATGAATTTAAGTGTACTGTCAAACAACATTTCACAACTCTTATGTACGTGCAATTAAGACTTGTTTATAGAAGAACACGAACCCTAAATCATTTGGGAACAGGCCGGGAATATATATATATATATATATATATATATATATATATATATATATATATATATATATATATATATATATATATATATATATATATATATATATAACTTATGTATACGATTGACGTTTGCATGGACGCTATCAACATGTCATCGACTCGATCATCGTGTACGTTGCTACCTGAATATTCATGAACCAAATGTGCCATCTTTTGGAAAGCAAAAACTTGGTTACAAAGTGTAGTAATCCGTATGCAATAATGATAAATACTACTCCCTATAACAAATTGTTGCCCAATTAATCACTTAAGATCTACTTTACAAAGAGGTGAATTAAAGACGAGTCTAAACTTAATGCATAAATTACACCTGCTACATATATAAAGACTCTTTCTATACTTATTTAAGAAAATAATTGCTTAATTGAGAGAAGATTGAATTAAAAAAAATCGACTATAAATTAGATCAGATTATAAGTATAATGTAATTTAGATTAGATCATAATAGAAAATTTTAAAATAGACTGAATTAGACAAAAGTAAACAGATTTCGATAAGATCATATGGTTACATGAGAAGAATAAAACGTAATGACTGAAGTTTAAACATTATAAATCGCTACTTGAATGTTGAACATACAACAGCAGTGAAATAAAAATTGGCATTTTAGAGTAACAGATAGGCGGGGCCTACAATCCATCTAAAATAAGCTGTGGGCATGAGTTGGACACAAACTTACACTCCGTAATTGGTAGAAATCTAGAAACATACTTAAAAATGAGAGTAACCTTTGTAATTAGAAAGCAAAGGCTACACAAATAAAGTAAAAAGATGAGTCCATTTCAATAGAAAGAAGGATAAAAGATAGAGAAGAGAAGAGATGAGATGAGTCCATTTCTACGCAGCTTCAAACATGCAGTTAAAGGAGGAATCGACCCTATTCCACTTTTCCTTAACCTTTGAATACAAATTAAAGTGAATAGCTGTAACAGTCTTTTCTAACAAACCATTACTAAAGACAATAAATTCAAAAAGCTCAAGGTTTCTATGGCATGTCATACAACGTACTTTTCCTCTTCCTGTTACTATTACATGCTCATGCTTCGTTCTCTACGTTACGGAGTTCTTAACAAAGAGCCAAACATCTTAAACAACTTTTTTATGTTACGAACAAATTTAAAACAAGTTGCTACTGAAACTAACAAGTTAGCAGTTTTGTATATGCTCGCTATTCTTTTCAGCTTTCATTTATTGTATATACAGAAGAAGAAGAAGAAGAAGTACTATCACGTGTTATATATATATTTCATGCTAAATCTATCTGAATTTGTATTAACTATAGGATTAATTAAGGATATCTGTCAATAATTAGAGAATATAGAAACAAAAAGATATGATTTGAATATTTCTAATATAGTCTTATCAATTTGATTTTGATAAGAATGAGTTACCAGCTCCATTTAAGGTGAAGAAATTAAGTAGATCCTATATGATTGGTATGTATGATGAAAGTTAATTATTTTAGAGGTTTGGTAAATTTTTACTCTTTCTTTCTTTTCATATGCTTTTAATTTAAATCCATTTCAACCTTCTTACCGTTTATGATTTTTCTAATGTCGTCATAACTTTTCCATGACTACCTTATTAATCTTGGTTTTGTGATTTTTCTAATAGAGCCACACTCTAATAATATCACTGATACGTACGTAATAATATATATAATAGTGAATTGACTTTTTCTGAATCAAAAAATAGCTCCTTGTTTCTGCAAGATTCAAATTTAAAGTCCTTTCAACCTACTTATTGTTAATAGCGTTTTTTTTTTCCAATGTCATAGTGTCCATGATTTTAACTTAACTAAAATGAGTTACCTAACATATACACGTACAACATCATTATATTATAGTGATATCATACGTAATAATAATGAATAGAATTAACCTAAATCAACATATTTCTTATGTGTATACCTATGCTTTTAGAGAATGATTATGGCTAGAATATAATTGTTATGTAATATTATAGTGACCGGAAAGAGGAAAAAAATTGTACTCCTTCCGTCCCATTTTATTTGCTACATTTGGCTTTTTACGGTTTACAAGACACAACTTAAAATATTTTTTCTCAAAATTCGTAAGGCAAAAAATTATAAAAAGTTAATATTCATAAAATTTACATTGAGATGCATTCAACAAGATATCTCAAAATGAATATATTATTTGTTATAATATAATTAAAATTTATGGTCAAAATTTTAAAACTTTAACTTCCAAAATGAAAATATAACACCTAATATGGAACGAAGAGAAGAGATTATGACGCATGTATATACCCCCCAAGCATAGAACACGAGCTGAGGGTAGGCATTAGAAGTGCACGAGAAAATTCACGAGTTAAAGAAGGCACAAGTATAAACTATAAAGGGAAGTTGAGTGAGACTTGAACAAAGAGAGAGAAAAGGGGTAAGTGCGGTACTTTGGGTTAAGCTAAGCTAGGACTTATCTCATGTTTGCTTCACGTAAGCAGCTAGTGCTGTCTTTGCTTTTTCGCGTGGCTTTAAAGATTTGTCCACCTCCTCCTTCTTCTTCTTCTTCTTCAACTACTTAAGCATCTCATTTCTCACAACTCCAAGAATTTTTTTTTTTCGTATCATATCATATGTCATCGATCTATTCATCCCTAAAATACTAACCAACCCAATAAAACACTCACCTACTTTTACACCCTCTTCATCCCTTCTATTATATCAAGCCTCCTACACCAAATAAAATTGTACTAGAACCCTAAGAAGATCCCAAAACTCTAAAAAAAAAGGGTGTAGAAGTGAAGTAACCGTCATGAGTTGTGCAAACCCTGGAAGTAGTAGTAGTGGAGGAGGTAGCGGAGGCGGTAGCGGGGGGCCGTGCGGGGCTTGTAAGTTCTTGCGTAGGAAGTGTGTGGTTGGGTGCATATTTGCTCCGTACTTTGACTCGGAGCAAGGGGCGGCTCATTTTGCTGCGGTGCACAAGGTGTTTGGAGCAAGCAATGTGTCAAAGTTGTTACTTCATATTCCTGTGCATAAGAGGCTTGACGCTGTTGTTACTATTTGTTATGAGGCTCAAGCTAGGCTTCGTGACCCCGTTTATGGCTGTGTTGCTCATATTTTTGCTCTTCAACAACAGGTATGTTGACTATATATTTGTGGATTTCTTAGTCATCAATTTTCAATGCAACTCAAATTGTTCGAAGTTCAAGTGTTTTCCATAAACTAAGGCTAAGCTATGCCTTGGTGGCTTCATCTACACTTTATAGAGCTCAGGTTCAATTATATTGTTCAAAACTCATTTTCATGAAGCTTACTTTTGAGTAAATGTCATAACGAAGTCATTTTTGTTGATCAATTTATTAACAACTTTGGATGGTAAAGTCTCTGAGTTAGTAATTAATTAATAGACCCAATTTGAAGTTTGGATGCATTGTTTTCCTTTGCAACTTACTACTTGCATGTAATAATGTACATTTACAAGGATTATATTGGAGAAAAAAGTTACATTCACATTCAACCGACTAGTTTGTGCTTTTGTTTGGAATTTTCGTTTACATTCTTTTGTTTACATATATATATATATATATAAAAATGTTAGTTCAATTTCCTAGAATTTCATAGAAATGAGATTCAGTGAATTAAAATTTTGATGCTAAGATGGCTAACTTATAGTTCCGTTTTCTTTATATATTACAGTACAACCTAAGAATTAAAGTTAGAAATCAAATGGTTTAATAAGATTCAATCAATCTACGGTCCTTGTCCTTTAATGTGACATACAGGTCACATTTTGTCTAGTTTCTTCTAATATATTTGAAATTAAATGCAATTGAGTTTCTCTCTTATAGGATTTATCTATGTATAGATATATCCATCGAATTAAGATAATGCACGTAGGAGGAGGCTAATAATTATTATGCTCTTGTATCATCTGCTTATTATGAAGCATTATATTGAGATTAGGTGTTCCAAATAGTGCGATTATTAAATGAAGAACAAACCATTACACTAAGTAACTTCTAAGCAACCTAGCTATGGTTGAAATTGTGTTCATTGTGGTATACAAGTTCCAATTAACATGCATTAACAATTAAGAGATTGAATCAATAATTGAAGACATAGCCATTATATTGAGGGCATTAAACTAGCTTAGTTTACTACGTTGTTCATGTACATCCAAAACTTTCACAATTTAGAGATGTAAATGTAATCAATATATATATAAAAACGAAAAGGATTGTATATCTATGTGACAAGGGGTAACTTTTTTTTATATTGAATTGTCACTTTTACCGGAAATACAATAATCATACGGTTGCTCCATTTCTACAAAGAGAGAGTTTGTATACATCAACAACTTCACAATAGTAGAAATTATATCAATTACCATATATTAACATTGATAATTATTTTTGGAGGTTGTTTATCTTTTTGTATTTGTAAACATCATATCCCATCTTAATTTTACGGGTCTATGAAAGGGAATAATAATGATTGTGGTTAGGGGAAACAAGTATTCAACTGCGTTACTGAAATTGAGGATACATTTGGATTGCCATAAAACAAAGAAATAGTATGTTTGGAAGATCGAAAACTGGAGCTAGCATTAGTAATATATGTCTGGCATTGTGGTGTTAAAGGTTGGTTAGCCAATTTTTTTGTGCTACGTGAATTTGGCCGGTATTAAGGAATTGGTCGGTTTCTCTTTCTTTTCCCTCTTCTTCTCTTTGGGATGATTTATGTTTCATACTTGCTATTTATTATCTTTTTTTTTTTTTTTTTTTTTGCTGGGAAAAGAGTTTACTTTACCCTTGCTTAATTTACATATCCCCCCCCCCCCCCCCCCCCCCCCTCTTTATTTTTGTATTTTTTATGTTTGTTGGCTTACCAATCCCCCACATGTAGGGACTTTATGTGTCCTTTTGACTTAAATCTGAAATTTTCATCCCCATTTTTCTTGGTCTTGAGTATGTACTAAGGTAAGTAGTTACCTTGAATTTATAAAATAACTTTGTACTACTTCAAGTACTTAAAGCTTTTTTCTTTTGGGTTATAATATATGCAATAGGGCTAGCTATTATAAATAAGTATTATAATTTTTTGCTTTCATCTATTGTTAATGTTTAGTTTAAGCTTAATAATTCCATTTTTAGCTTCTAATACATTGCATATATGAATCGAAAATTTTATAATAGGTGGATTAGGAAAATTGTTTTTTGTAATCCGGCTTTTTATGCAAATAACATGTACGTAAAGCTTAAATAGTACGTTCTAGCATTCCCTTATTGATTTTTCATACAATTATGGTTGAATTGTATGGCTTAGTTTACACGTTGCTTCTTTCTATGCGCGAAGATGTAGCTAGGAGGATCGATGATCAATATGTTTGTGAAATCGAAGTACCATGTTAGCGTATTCTAGCATTTAAGCTTAAAATTTATATGTATAGATTTCCCGCAAAGTAACTTCGAAAGAGATTGAAAACAAAACATGTAATCATATGATTAACTTGAAAGCATACTCGATCTGGAGTTTATATCAAGATTCTATTAAATTATATATGGATGGGTTTTACATACAAACTCTTACCTAATCTGAACTAATTTATTTTAAACTTTTATTTGTGATTGAGAGCTATTTTCCTACACGGCGTTAGTCTCATTTATTTATATGCATGTCCACACTTCACACATACCATACTCTTATTTATCCTCAAATAAATCTCTTATTATTCCTCTAGGATATCTTTTACTCCTCTAAAATTAATTTTTACCTTGCAAAAACTCATAAATATGTCTTAATCAAGATTCATTATGACAATACTACAATATTTTTCATAGAATTAATGGAGTAGTTGTTTCATTTTTTTTTTTTACTTACGTACCATATATCTCATTTAAGTTGAAATTTTTCTAGAGTACTATATTTCAATCTCATATACTATAGTTTTGAATTTAATATCTTTAGATTAAGTTTCAGATCTCTGTTGAATTATATTGTTAAGAGCAAAATTCATGGTTGTACTAGGATATTTCAAAAATTAATTGACTTTTCACCTCATATACAAGGTTGTAAATTTGCAAGCGGAGCTCTCATACCTACAAGCACATCTCGCAAGCCTCGAGGTTCCAACGCCCCCGCCTCCACCACCGCAACCACTAATGCCACCACCGCAATTATCAATCGCCGACCTTCCAGCAGCATCCACCGTGCCGGCGACGTATGACCTTTCCTCTTTGTTTGACCCAATGGTACAACCACTATGGGCCATGCAGCAGCAACAACACCGTGGCCCAATAGACCAACGTGCATATGGATCAGGTGATAGAGGCCCAAACCTCGGTTCAACCTGTAACATTGGAGGGGGTGATCTTCAAGCAGTGGCGCGTGAGCTCCTGCATAGACATGGATCCCCAACTTATGGGCACGTGCACGATCCATCACCTTCATCATCCATGTCTAAATGAGACAAAATTTACTCTATTTAACAAGTACTTGACCCGATAATATTTTGAGAAGGTTAAGATTAGAGAATTTGGGTTCGCATCAGTACAATTTGGATAACTGATATACCCTTTGTCGTAATTATTACTGTTATTATTACATTTTTCGTCATTTATTCTCTGCCTTTATGAAATTTTACATTATATAAACGCTAGAAAAAACGAAAATTTCCTTAAAGTACATGTAGGTATAGTAAAAATTTTAGTTCATCTCACAATTCCTCCCTTAATTTGAGAAATTTAATTGTTTTGCGTTATTTCATGGATTTATCGGCTTAGCAAAATAACACTACTGAAAGAGAGCATGTGTGTTTTTCAGTTATTAACTGTGATTTGCATCGAGTTATCTTGGTTTAATGACCCAGAACGAAACAGCTCATAAAGTATGAGATCCCTTCACTAGGCAGCTCTCGTGTCCCTGTTTCAAATAAAGCACCATATTCATCTTGCATTGCCTTCTAATGTGGGTCAGTTTAGGCCTTATTCATGGATTTGGGCACTGAGGATTTATGTGGAAGTGTAGATTGGATTATCATTACATTAGCGTATTCCAGGCTGGGTTTGGAATTTTGGATATCCCGTATATAGCTCGTGTTTACATAGGTCGTGAAAGTGGGGCGGGTCAAGTTGATATTATAGGTTGAATCCCACATTGGGGTAGGGGAGTGTGATGGATCGGGTTGGCATTAGATGGGTCAGTTTAAACCAAGGTCCTTTCGATAGTGGTTGAGTGGGTTGGGGGGATGGGGCACGTCTTGGGGTGTAGGAGGTGTGTTGCTCCAAACCTGCTGTTGGGTTTTGCCAAGCTCTTCAAGGCCCAACTTTAAATTTTTTAAAGCTTTTTTTAAACTAATTTAAAAAATAAGCTTATATATTATGAGAAAAATCGTTATCAGATAACGATTTAGCCATTAGAATACTGCTACCTTGGACAACAATTTTAGTTTGTATCGATCAAGGAGAATAATGGTGGGTGTGTTTGAGAGACAGAGATTAACAAAGAAGGGACACAGTAGGCAAGGGAATATGTGTATAGAGAAATAAGTGAGTGGAAGATTGCTAATGGTAAGCACGAGTTGCCAAGAGAAAAAATCATAAACTCTAGAAAAGTCTAAACTCTGATATCATGTTATATTTTGGTAAAACTTTGTGATTGGTGTATATGCCATATATATATATATATATATATATATATATGGGAGGGGTCATGTGAGAACCCCTCCCTTATGTGAGAACTCTTTTTGTGTGAGAACACATCTAAAACCATCCACTTGCTAGATTCAACGGATGGTATTGAATGAAAAAATGACAAAACTGACACACTTTTTAATTTTTTAAACTGACACACGTTTCCCTATTTTAGAAAAATACTGAGATAGACACAATTTTTTCAAAACAAAAGCCAAAAAGTTGTACTTTCTGACACATCTGTATTTTTCTCGAAAACATTTGCTCTAAACTTTTGTTCTAACTGTTCCAAATGTCTGTTCCAAATGTCTGTTCTATTGTTCTAAAGTTCTGATTTATTGTTCTAAACATTACTCTAATGTTTTAAGTAGATGCTTCTCTTGTTCTAAAATAGTTTAGTGGGTTGTTCTAAACTAATGAACCTAATATTCTAAAAAGTTCTTCCATTGTTCTAAAACGTTGCTTGAATATACGTACGTTGCTTTATTATTTTTAACGTTGCTATAATGTTCTAAAATGAGACTCTAATGTTCTAAGTAGATGATGTCGTTGTTCTAATTTAGTGAATTCATGTTCTAACTTTTACTTTCTTGTTCTACATAATGCTTATCTTATTCTAAATAAGTTAGTTGGTTGTTCTAAAATAATGAACCTAATGTTCTAAAAAGTTCTTCCATTGAACTGAAATATTGCTCTAATGTATTTACGTTGCTTTATTATTTTAACGTTGCTATATTATTTTAACGTTGCTAAACGTGACTCTAATGTTCTAAGTAGATGGTTTCGTTGTTCTAATTTAGTGAACTCATGTTCTAACTTATACTTCCTCGTTATACATAATACTTCCTCGTTTGAAAATACAAAATATAAATTCCAAAATATGGTATTTGACCAGAATTGCAGAAATGAAGGGAAGTTTAAAAAAATAGATTGAAGTTGCATTTAATACAGTTTGTAGTTATTAATAATTGATAAAAAATTAGATTATTCTATTTGAAGATCAATGCATATAAGCCGTTAGATTTTCTTATTTTAAAGGCCGAAAATGGGTTCTTATATATGAGGAGTTCTTATATATTAAAGGGTTTTCATCAGAACCCGCCCATATATATATATATATATATATAAGTTATAATTATGCTAATCCCAATATTTTAAAAAAACTAACAAGGAAAAAACATAAAATTAACCGACTAATTAAATCATTGTTTCCTTACAAAATTGGAGCTACATGAAGAGAAATGTCTTGTTTACTTCGAGAAATAAAATTTAAAACTTTGTGATTGGTGTAAGACTTTGTGATTGCTAATCCTCAGGAGTACTGATTGTGTTTGGAAAAATATCAGGATAAGATAAATGCTAAATAAGTATAACACTATAACAAATATATTTGAAACATATGATGATATTATATGACAATTATGCTAATCCTCCTAACTGTGCTCCTTTAGATTTCCTTGCAAGTCATCTACATATTATAAAATGACGAACTAGATGAAGTTCATGTCATGAAAAGCATATGGAAGATTATATAGCAAAATTCTTGTGCCAGTGAAGAGAGCAAGTGATCTGCATAAAAGATTATATAACCTACTATAAGGTTCCTTGGTTCCTTGACTTGCTTTCAACCAGGAGCCCCTGCATCAGTGGTACGTATAAGACTGCAAGGAAGACATCAGAATGCAAGCCTACTGCAAGGGCAGTCTGGCAAATTAAAGGACAGTAAATCAGCTAAGAAGATATTTGAACAAGGTTTCGAATGTCACGCAGAAAAGCGAGCTTTTTGCGTGAGGGCAGATGAAACAGTGAACAGCCAGCCAAGCTCTCACTTTACCCTTCGAAGCACCTCCGTAAGACAGACCCTAAAACTAATGAACGTAATACTCCATCACGCCTAGCAATGGTTTTAGATGGCTTCATAATCAAGCTTTGAACTACAACGTACAGTTAAGACTGTTTAGTAGTAGCCTAGTAGGTGTTCCATCTGTCACGCTATGGGACAAACTAACCTTTTCTCTACACCAGTTATAATTTTTGTCTAAATATTTCTTCGGAGTGCCGTGCTAGCCATGGAGATTGGTAAATCAAGGGGAGTTATAATGTGAGCGTAATAATAATATTTTAAAAAAAAAAACTAACAACGGAAAAACATAAATCAACTAACTAATTAAGTCATTGTTTCCTTACAAAATTGGAGCTACATGAAGATAAATGTCTTGCTGACTTCGAGAAATAAATTAAAAACAAAATTCATTAGTTGTGAAAATATGATGACTCATTTTTTCCACATTGGTTTAATTGTTGTAAGGTTATTAAAAAGTTCGAAAATAGTACATAGTGAAAATACATTTTTATATCACGATTCTAATATGGTCCATGAAACACAACACAAGATTAGGCCATGTATAGGATTTTCTTGGTTAGTGTGAAATGTTTGGCCGAAAAGAGTTTAGTGTAGGATACATTACGCATATCTTTAAGTTTAATAACAATAAATTATATTTTGCCCAAATTATCACAATAAGGTTTATGTGTTATAAAAACTAGATAATTCTCACGGTTTGATAATAAATTTTTTTGTCAAATATTTCAATTATAAGAATATTTTCATTTAATTATTGGTGAAAACTTATATGTTTTATAGAATTACCGTATGATGAATTTTAATTGATATAATACTTTTTATCATATTAAATGAAAAAATTATCATAGAAAAGGTAGAGATAAAACATGAGATAAAAGAAAGAAATAAAAGTAGTTTTATAGTCACACAATTTTCTATGTATTATAATTTTTAATTTAATATTAATATAAAGTAGAAAAAAAGGAGATGATATCATCATTAAAAAAGGCGAAATTTTTTTTAATAATATATTGACACGTGTTAAATATGACGTCGGTAGGGTTTTGCTTTAGTAATAGTTATAAACTAGTCATTATTTAAGGATAAACTATTATACATTCTACACTTATAATATTGGATTACTCTAACTTATATAATGTACACTAATTCATGCACACCAATTTGAATTCAATCATGATAGGCAATAAGCAATAAGATCTATTGTGACTAAGGTGATGTGATGAATTGGACATCATCACATAATCCAAACAATAACATCAAATCTCTACTTTTCTAGACATATATAAAAGGTGCACTTCAGGTATATAAATTTCTAATGTTTATTTAGATCTTGCGATTTGTTCAATTTGGGTTCATTGTAGATTAATTAAGTCACATTATGATAAAGAATCACGAGTTGAGTCATACTTGTCACGTAATTTATTATGAAGTACAATATTGGACACATTGATATTCTTGATGAGAATCAATTTACATGAATACTAGATTATGCAGATCCACACACATTTTGAGTTTGTATTTGACAATTTGAATTAGGCAATCATGGCCATGCTGCTCTAATGTAAAAAATAATTGACAAATAACTACATTGTTAGTAGATTCTATATAGTTTTAAAAATACTTATTAATAATGACATTGTAAATAGATAAATTTATAAATATATATAAAAAATTTATCTCTTGTTTAATTACATGTCAAATAAGCCAAAAATTAAAAAACAATAGATGATATCAAAATCATGATTTGCAAACTCCATGTTTTTTTTTTTCGTCCAACCTCCTTAACAATTAGTCAATGCCAACAAAGTTCTATGGGTTTTCACAATTTAAAATTTTCATGATTCATCACCGTTTAAAAAAATATCCCGAATTCATTTCCATGTGTATGAGTGAAAGATCTTATTCTTTGCTTTGAGTAAATGACAATCAAAGTCAATTACCGAAAAAATTCATCCACCCCTCAGGCCCGCCCGCCCGCCCGCCCGCAGAAATTGAACTCTTTTAACTAAAGCAGTCCCTCACTCCTATTCTCACTATTCACTAACACAAATTTTAACTTCAAATCCTCCGTTTCTCGATCTGGAACCCCCATTGTCATTTCTCATCCTCCGATCACCGTCGTCGGAATTAAGAATCCTAAACTCCGAATTCCTATATTATCGCCTCAGTTTTCCCTCAGATCCCGACGACTGATCGGGAATGGCTTCTTCGGAAGCCGATTCCCGGCTAAAGCAAGTGCTGGTGCCTTCCTTAGAGAAGATCATCAAGAACGGCTCATGGCGTAAGAATTCCAAGCTTGTTCACGAATGCAAATCCCTCGTCGACAAGCTCAACTCTTCGCAACTCCACTCTCTCTCCTCCATCGCCCCCGAATCTCCGTCTTCCGGTGCTACTGCTGTTGCTGGCCCGGTTGTTGATAGCGGGACCCACGAGTATTCTCTAGAAGATTCCGAACTCGTTCTCTCTCCTTTTATCAACGCCGCGTCCTCTTCCAATACCAAGATCGCCGATGCTGGAGTCTCCTGTTTGCAGAAACTCATTTCGCATGGGTATCTCCGAGGCGAGGCAGATTCGACCGGGTCGAATCCTGAGTCAAAGCTGCTCTCCCGAGTTATTGACTCGGTGTGTAAGTGTATTGAGATGAATAGCAACGACGAGAGTATGGAGCTTGTGGTGTTGAAGACGCTTCTCTCTGCGGTTACTTCGACTAGTCTTAGGATTCACGGGGACTGCTTGTTGCAGATTGTTAGGACTTGTTATGATATCTATTTAGGGAGTAAGAATGTGGTGAATCAGACGACCGCGAAAGCGTCGTTGATTCAGATGCTTGTGATTGTTTTTAGGAGGATGGAGGCCGATTCGTCGTCGGTCCCTGTTCAGCCGATCGTGGTTGCGGAGCTCATGGAGCCACCAGAGAAGGCGGATTCTGATCCCGGGGTTACTCAGCAAGTTCAGGGGTTTATCACTAAGATATTTAATGACATTGATGGGGTTTTGCAAACGGTGAATGTAGTTGGTGATAAGAGTGGGGGAGGCAGTGGTGGGGCGGTCCATGATGGGGCGTTTGAGACGAAGGTGAATGCCACCGTGGAGGGGACGAATCCGGCTGATTTGTTGGATTCGACAGATAAGGATATGCTGGATGCTAAGTATTGGGAGATCAGTATGTACAAGACGGCGTTGGAAGGGAGGAAAGGGGAGTTAGCGGATGGGGAGGTCGTGGAAGGGGTTGGGGTAATGGAGAGAGATGATGATTTGGAGGTTCAGATTGGGAATAAGTTGAGGAGGGATGCTTTTTTGGTGTTTCGTGCTTTGTGTAAGTTGTCGATGAAGACGCCTCCCAAAGAGGCAATGTCAGATCCTCAGCTTATGAGGGGGAAGATTGTTGCCCTAGAGTTGCTTAAGATTTTGTTGGAGAATGCGGGCACTGTTTTCAGGACCAGCGATAGGTACTCTTCTTGTTTTGGTTTCCTTATTAAATTTACTTTAGATGCTGTTTGTAGCGCTACAATGGTTCGCAATGATCTAATGTTATAATGCTTATTGCTTAGTTCTTTAAGCAGAGTTGATAGATATAACAGACTACATGCATTGTGATTGATTTAGATATGTTATGTTGACTGTTAAAGGCATGCATTCTTTACCAAATTCTTAATGATTACGACAATCATTTATTTGTTTTAGAACTGTGCTATAGTTAGAGGCCCACTTATTTGCTGTCTTACCCAAAAATAGGTTTGGAGACTCTCTTGAAGACCTTCGTGAAAAGTAAAAACAAGTACACATCAACATATCTTATCTATGGCATGTTCATTAGATGGACCTTTTCCTTGCCCTTTGTTAGGGGTAACTCAGATTCAAACTCGACTCAAGTTCGAATGCTCTTGAGCCACAAACTGTCGTGCTGGACTTGTGAACTCAATGATTGAGCTCGACTAAAGCTTGAGCTCCGGACAAAAGCCTAAGTTTTTAGCTTTAATAAGCTTGATTTGGTTTTAGGTGCGAATTACTATTTATACCAATCTCCTGAAATCATCTATCATTTTTTTGCAATGTGGTACTTTGGGTTCATATATACAACTTTCTCTAACCATATTTCATTTTATTCGAATGTAGGATTTTCGGTTTACATATCAAATCATCTTTTATTGTAAATAAAATTCAACCTTCTCATGAGCGTTTCGACTTGAGCTTTAGTTTATTCAACTTGACTTGTTAACATATTGAGTTGAGTTCAATCTCGAACTGTGTCCATTCAAGTGTCCATTCGAGTCGAGCTTTGACCGAGTAGCTCAACTCAATAAGCAACCTTACCCTTTGTATTGTCTTCCCAAAGCAATTCTCTCTCTGTAGTTTGTTGCACCTGTTTGCAAGACTTTACATTCCACTATTATTTAAGTAAAAACAATTCTATATTAATTATCATGGTCAATGAAACTTGTGAATGATGTGCAACTATAGGGACATCAACGGATTTGGATAGGAAATAAATATAATACCGCATAAGTAAAAACATAGCAAATTTTGTACGTCCTGTCACCTTATCCCAAAGGGAATGTAGATTACAGGTGATACCTAATCATTTCATGTTGACTCTGTCAAGAGCAAGGTGGCATTCGATCAAGCTGGTGCAGGTCTTCTAATTGTGTCTTGACATTTAGTGAAACTGTTGAATTTGAATACGGTCGAAATAGAGTTGTCTAAAACTGATCCAACCCAACTCCAATCTGACATAAACCAAAGTGAAACAACTTTATTTTTATTTTATGCATTGGATTTCGATCTATATAGACACACCAACTTCACATGCCTAATTATCCGATATCCTAATCCGATTAAACCACATGTAACCGACCCGATTTGACAGCCTTAGGTGAGTGTGTTTGTGTGTGTGTGTGAGAAGGGAATCTGCTTACCGACCATTTTGTCTACTCTTCCTTTAATATTTATCGGGGCATATTAATTGGCCGTATCCGAATTGTATAGGTTAACTAACAAGATGTTTGTTACCTTTGAATATTCTGGGTCTTCGATGTTGACCTCTCTGCTTTGTGAACCCATGAAAGTACTTTTCAAAAGGGCTGGCTTACATCTAATACTGGGACCAACATGAAAAATGGTTTGGAATATAATGCTGGTTGGTGGTGTAGTAAATTGGCCTTGTTTTGGAAAATATACTGTCTAAAAGTTGCTCTGGGTGGAATTTAGTGGTTCATTGTTACCCAGCTTTGCTAGATTCTTATAGTGAGGGTTTGCTCATTTCGCTCTTAAAAATTAAGTTTCAATTAGGTAAGGTTTATTTAGTTCGGAAAGGGCTGTCATGCCCAATTTAAAAACTTAACTGATTAGGGGTTTTTTTGGTGAAAAAATAACCTAGGTTGCTTTCACAGTTTATGGTTTGTTCTAACATTAATAACTGATGTAGTTTTGAGGACATAGTTTGTGTCATCAGGTATTTAAGTGTTCTTTTCAAGATTCTTTTTTGGTGGAGTTTTAGTAGGTTGGAGCGTAATCCTTTAGCAGAAGCAGTTCTGGTTCTATGTGCTTCCCATTTGAGTATTTTGGCATTGGTGTAGCTACCATCTTAGGTTTTGGTGATCAACTTTGAATATCTCTCTGGATTCAAAGATTCATCAGAAGTTGTCTTCTCTATCCAAATACTCATTTTGAGCTATCCCATTTGGTGAGTATTCTGGTCTACTGTATTTGCTCTGGTGTAGGTCCACCTTTTACTATAAAATGAATAAAGTTGAGAGTCTTCCTTTTTCGGCACTTCCACAATACTTGTAAACTCCCTGAACAAAATAGCTATTTATTTAAGTACTATCAAGTTGGTCACGGCTTTTTTAGATGATTTCTCTGAACAAAATTCTACTATCAATAAATTTTTAATTTCTTTTCAATTTTTCTTAGTTTGTACTTCATACTTTTAAGTTATCTTTTCTTTAATAGTTTTCTTAGTCAGCATACCTTACCTCTGATCCAACAGTGGTTTTACTATCCCCCTCACTGGGTCACATTTGTGGTTTCAAACTATGATAGTATGAACATACGAATATCATTTACATCACCTTGAGAGGTGAATTTATCGTCATAATCTATTGAGGCCCTTGGTTAGTTAATTGAAATAGGGTAAAGCTGGATTTGTAACTGTTTTGTTGGGGGATTGATCTGTATACTATCCTTAGTATTTGTTTGTTTTTGGAGACTTATTAATATTAAAATTTTGTAACTTTTTCCAAGGCTTTACAAGTTAATGCTGTTGTAATTTTCTTGCTGTAAAACTTTTACCTGATGTCCAGTACCCTAGTTTGCTATTTCATTGCTGCTAGTATTGCCTTACCGTAATAAATGTATGAGAAAGCCCAAGCCCAATTTTTCAGTTAGTGGCTCTCTACCTGTGTCTTGTTGATATATGTTCCATATATTTGGTGAAGTTTATTTTATCCTTGCGCATTGATGTTGTACTAAGAACTTATCTGCTACTAAATACTTCTTTTGGCATAATGTTTTGACTATTTCTGAGGGATCTTTTCCTTTTTTTTTTGTTGAAGCAGATTTTTGGGTGCTATCAAGCAATATCTGTGTTTATCGTTGCTTAAGAACAGCGCTTCAACGCTCATGATTGTTTTCCAGCTTTCATGCTCCATTTTCATAAGTTTGGTTGCCAGATTTAGAGCTGGGCTGAAGGCTGAGATTGGAGTGTTTTTCCCTATGATAGTTCTTAGAGTTTTGGAAAATGTATCTCAACCAAATTTCCAGCAGAAGATGATCGTGCTTCGCTTTCTAGAAAAATTGTGTGATGATTCTCAGATCTTGGTGGACATATTCATTAACTATGATTGTGATGTCAACTCATCAAATATATTTGAGAGGTATGTTCTGGCTACTATATTTGGACCATATCAATATATTGTTGAGAAATCTCCTGACTAATTGAGATCAATAAAACGTGGTTCGAAATTTCAGACCTTTATTTTAATATCTTGCTGATCCTCAGAAAACAAGAAAACAAGTGTCTTGTTTTAATCGCAATTACGAGATAATTTTGTATTGCATTGCCTTATTGTTGCAGAATGGTCAATGGCCTTCTCAAAACAGCTCAAGGTGTCCCACCTGGTGCAATTACTACATTGTTGCCACCGCAGGAAGAAACACTTAAATTTGAAGCAATGAAGTGCTTGGTTTCCGTCTTAAAATCAATGGGAGACTGGATGAATCATCAATTACGTATCCCAGATCCTCATTCAACAAAAAAGAATCAACTGACAGAAACTAGTCCTGAAGCTGGTAGTCCTCATATGGTAAATGGCCATGGTGAAGAGCTTCCTGAGGGATCTGATAGTCTTTCTGAATCTTCAACTGATGTTTCTGATGTGCAAACAATCGAGCAGCGCCGAGCATACAAGTTGGAACTTCAGGTACACAATGGGAAAATGTTATGCACTCTGTTTAGATTTGGGGCTTGGGGGGGTGCGGGGGTGGGTTGGGTGTTTAGAACTGGCTCAAGTAATTTTTCTTAATATATAATTATGGAGGTTTCTTTTCCTTTCTCTCATCACTGATTTGACTAAATCCCATGACTGCAAGGATTTTTATGTACTGTTATGATATAGCTTGTATTATTCTTACTCTTTGTGATTTTTCTATCGTAATGCATCTGTAATCAAGAATATATATGCTTCGCCTTGCATTGGTATTGTGTTTTAAGGTCCTTGTGCTGATGTATAATATATGGCAGGAAGGTATATCACTTTTCAATAGGAAACCAAAAAAAGGAATTGAGTTCCTTATTAGTGCTAATAAGGTGGGCAATTCACCTGAGGAAATAGCAGCATTTCTGAAAGATGCTTCTGATCTGAATAAGACTTTAATTGGTGATTATCTTGGGGAAAGAGAAGAAATGTCATTGAAAGTGATGCATGCATATATAGATTCCTTTGAATTCCAAGGCAAGGAGCTTGATGAAGCTATTAGGGTCTTTCTGCAAGGCTTTAGGTTGCCTGGTGAGGCCCAGAAGATTGATCGGATCATGGAGAAGTTTGCTGAACGGTACTGGAAATGTAATCCAAAGGCATTCTCTAGTGCAGACACAGCTTATGTTCTTGCTTATTCTGCGATAATGCTCAACACTGATGCCCACAATCCTATGGTTAAGAATAAGGTATATTATGTAAATCCTTTCCCTTTTTAAACTTGTCAGATGTTTTGAGCTAGCTTCCACTTAGTCCTATTTTTTTTTGGTTTTAATATTGCAGATGTCTGCTGAAGATTTCATCAGGAATAATCGTGGTATTGATGATGGGAAAGATCTTTCTGAGGAGTACATGAGATCCTTGTATGAACGAATTACCAAAAATGAGATTAAATTGAAGGAAGAAGATCTAGCTTCTTTGCAAAAGCAGTCTTTGAATTCTAATAGAATCTTAGGCTTAGACAATATCTTGAATATTGTGATTCGTAAGCATGGAGATGAAAGTTACATGGAGTCTAGTGATGACTTAATAAGGCATATGCAAGAACAATTTAAAGAAAAAGCCCGCAAGTCCGAGTAAGAGTATTCCTTGCTTTATGTCTGTTGTTTTCTCGTTGACATTCAATTATCATAGCTTTTTTTGTCTTTCTTTTTGAGATTCCTGAGGTTTGTTGCAAATTAGTTGTCGATTACAATTTTAGATCATCCCACCTTTGCGCAGACAATTGTTGTTGAAGGCTGAAATCGTCTTCAAGAATGGAGTCATCATGGTGTAAATTATGAAAGGCATAAACTCTATTTCTATTGGTTAGAATACTTTCAGTTTCAATGTTTTAAAACAACCATTTATTTTTGCGAGCTGGTGCTCAAAGAAGGCTAAAAGGAAATGGCATGGAGCTGGAATGAATGGAGAAGTAAGCTGTAGGGTTTTTCCAATAAATATGGAAGAGGGGTGGGCCTGAGAATGATGGTTAATGTAGTCTGCTAACAAAAGTTAACAGGGGAGAGGGGAATTTATTTTTTATTTAATTGTTTTTTGGGGGGTGGGTGGAGGGGGAACTCTGGGAAGACATCTTCCTATGACAGTATTAGCTGTCTTCTTCTCTTTGTCTTTGTTTTCTCAGTTCTTATTTCCTGTAATAGTAAGTACAGGAATTTGTTGATGGTCCATGCTGTTTTTCCTTCTAGCATATTCAGATGCTTTATTTGACATTAGGCTGTTTTAATGCTGATAGTTTTCCTTGACTGCATGATGTGGTTTCATTATATGCAGCAATTCTTTGTTTGAGTTTCTGGTGTAGGGATTAAGCAAGCTAATTTTTTTTCTTTTTCGCTCTTGAATTTTTTAGATAGCCAATGAAACACATTTATCAACATATATTTGGTCTCATTGCTCCATGCAAAGAGTAGATATTTAGTTCCCAGGTCTTAGGTCATGTGTTGCCAATAAAGGAGGAAGTGCTCATTTATTTGAATTGAGTGATACTCCTTGTCTGTCTTCTAACAGATAGTATGTCGAATTGGAATTTCCTCCTACATATGTGGAATAAAGTTATTTGGTCACTGAGTTGTAATCTAGCAAGGCAGGGGCGTATGAAATTACGTTGAATGTCATATGTGGATGGTGCCTGTACTAACTTGATTTCAAATGTCTTATGTGGAAGGTGACTGTTCAAACTTGATTTGTATGTGAAGAACAAATGAATTTTTGACTCTTTTTTAAACATTATCTTCTAAAACATAAACTAGAAACTTTTCTTTTACCGTTGTATCGTTTAGTCCAGTGTTTTACAATTTATGCTATAGTAGTCGATAGTAGGGACTTGAAAATTGTCATTGAATTACAAGAGTAAAATACTTAACTGTCACTGAAGTTCTTGCGCAGTTGTACCCTCTTTCTTTTAAAACATGAGAAATACAGATGTCAATGTCAAAAGAAAAGTACTGTTTTTTCATGAGGGCTATGTATCCTTGAGGTTTGGATTTCATACTTAATGGTGTATACTGGTTTGTAACACATCCTGTCTTGTGTGGGAAAATGATCTATATTTTTCATTTTAGTTCACAAATTATTCTTATTTCTCTGCCTCATCATTTGTATCAATACATTTCCCAAGCTTTGTATTTCTTAAAATATATCAGTTCTGTCCCTTTTGGCTGGTACTCTGCTTATCAAAAGTTAAGTTTTCATGTACTCTATATTGATGCATGTTATTCAAAAACTTACCTTATCTAGCCATTTGTAGGTCAGCTTATTATGCTGCAACAGATGTCGTAATCCTCAGATTCATGATCGAAGCTTGCTGGGCTCCTATGCTGGCTGCTTTCAGTGTTCCCCTTGATCAAAGTGATGATGAAGTAATTATATCCTTGTGCCTTGATGGTTTTCGTTATGCTATCCATATTATGTCAGTGATGTCCATGAAGACTCATCGGGATGCTTTTGTCACGTCCCTTGCCAAGTTTACCTCTCTACACTCACCAGCTGATATCAAACAAAAGAATATTTATGCTATCAAGGTTGGTTAGCTTGTGTTTTATCATTTAACCAAAGTTGCATTTTCATACTATCTACATTCATCAATGATTAGTTACTGTTGTGTATGAAATTGATATAGCTTTGGATCGGAGTGTATTTCCTCTTCAAGTTCTGCATTTTTTTAGTTTTAATTTATATCTGTTGTTAAGTCATTGACGCTTCAATGAGTTCAATCACATTCCAATTCAGTATCTAATAGAAATAGCATTTCTGCAGACTGCTATTGCTGTAAGGCTACTATAAAATACCCCCATCTCTTGAATAGCCTTGTTAGACTCACTGAGGTTCTGCAACTGCATAACTATCTCTTTGGAATGGGAATACACAGGCTATCGACCAGAATTAATGCAGGAAGCTTTTAATAGAAAAGAAAATTTAATTTATTTTTGTTTGGGCTATTTTACTATTGTCAATAAGTGCATTAAATTTACCACGGGCTACTTAATTTTTCTCGTCTTTACTAATGCTTTCTGTGTTCTGTAAGTTGAAATTTGTTGAGAAACACTAACTTATGATTTTGACCCTGCTAAACATTGCTCCAAATTGGTTTTATACTGGTGTTCTTTTTCTTTTATTTTTTTTTTTGGAGAAAGGCTATTGGATTTTATAAAGCACCTAAAACAGGAAGAGATTTTAGTTTGCAAAAGCACCCTCAGAGTGGGGGAAATGCCGTATTCCTACTGGTGGGTTCAAAAGAAGCACTGTTTGTTTTTGCTTTTATTGGTAGTGTGAGTGTACGGAGTTAGTAAGATTTGGCTTTCAAGTTGCAAAATATTGGACATTTGCATTGCTCAATGTAGGATATGTTTTTGAATTTGGATGACTATTCTATAGGACAAACGAAAAGGAATGAACGGTGAATAATAGAGGATTAATTTCGGCGATTGAGGCCGTGAATTAAAACAACGATAATGGTGGGCGGCATATTTCTGTCACAAACTTCGGAGGATTTTACAGACTCATATTTGCTGTTTGCCATGGACTACCAATGTGAAATTATGAAACGATGATAAATATTTTATAATATTGATATTGAAATTAATGCGGAAGAATAAGCTAGCTTGAGGTACCATGTTTTAATGGTCTTCTCCTTCGTTAGTGTTGGTTGTCTCCTTCATGGTCCCTAATGATGATTTGCGTCTCGGTGAATATGACACGATATCGGGACACGAATTCAGCAATTAACCTGTAAATAGTTTTAAGTCAAAGGATTTATTCCAATTGTCCAAACATCCTTCTTCGGAGTACGATTTTAGAAGGCAACCCATTAAGCCATTACTTTTAATTTAGATAATATTTCAAAAAACATTTCAAATTCGATACTTTTGGCCATGGTGAAGATTTTGATGATTATTTGCTCCTTTTGTCTTATTTACTACAGGCAATAGTTACTATTGCAGATGAAGATGGGAATTACTTGCAAGATGCCTGGGAGCATATTTTGACGTGTGTTTCCCGTTTTGAGCATTTGCACCTGCTTGGTGAAGGTGCTCCTCCTGACGCTGCTTTCTTTGCTGTTCCTCAAACTGATCAAGAGAAGTCGAAACAGGCCAAGTCTAATATTCTTCCGCTTCTAAAGAAAAAGGGTGCCGGAAAAATTCAATATGCTGCTGCTGCTGTGAGAAGAGGTTCTTATGATAGCGCTAGCATTGGTGGCAACACTTCTGTTACATCAGAGCAGATGAATAATTTAGTATCTAATTTGAACATGCTTGAACAAGTTGGAAGCAGTGAAATGAATCGGATATTTACTCGAAGTCAGAAGCTAAATAGCGAAGGAATAATTGATTTTGTCAAGGCACTATGCAAGGTCTCAATGGAGGAATTACGATCTACCTCTGATCCACGGGTTTTTAGCTTGACAAAGATTGTGGAGATTGCGTAAGCGTTATGTGAACTAGGGATTATGTTTTCATTGTTCTTTATCTTCTCAATGTCTAATTATTTTTATTTGTTCTTGTTTTCAAAACAGGCACTACAACATGAACCGCATTAGGCTTGTGTGGTCAAGTATCTGGAATGTGCTTTCTGACTTCTTTGTGACAATTGGATGTTCTGACAATCTGTCAATAGCAATATTTGCTATGGATTCTTTGCGTCAATTATCAATGAAGTTTTTGGAAAGAGAAGAGTTGGCTAATTATAATTTTCAAAATGAGTTTATGAAGCCCTTTGTCATTGTGATGCGAAGAAGTAGTGCTGTTGAGATCAGGGAATTAATAATCAGATGTGTGTCTCAGATGGTATTGTCCCGAGTCAACAATGTTAAGTCTGGATGGAAGAGCATGTTCATGGTATCTGCTTCATCTATTTCCCACTTTATTTGCTCTTATTGTCTACTGTTTCTGCTCTTTCGATTACGACCTGTGCTCTGGAGTTTCTTCAGACCAGTATCAATAGATTAAGCATTTTCCCTTGAAAGTTTCTTCAGACCAGTACCAGTATCAATAGATAAACTCTTTCAGTTTGCCCTTCACATGGAAAAATATTCAGGGAATAATTCTCATTTTCCCTTGAAAGTGAGGGTGCTTGTCAGTTTTTTTCCGGAATTGGCTGATGTTTAGCATTGTAATGTCCAAGAGTTAACTTGAAATGAGTCATTCTGAATTGTGAAATGGAATCACAGTTGGGTTGATTAGTCAGAGGACTCCTTTTGTTTATGGTATAATTCATCTGATATGCCACTGCTATACGCCTATACCCCAAGAAGAACAGTACAGAAAGTCTGCTTCTGCTATTTATGTCTGGAAAAAGTAATTTACTGAAAATCTTATTGACTTTTTTGTCATTTGCATGTGTGTAGGTCTTCACAACAGCAGCATATGATGATCACAAAAATATAGTTTTATTAGCATTTGAGATTATGGAGAAAATTGTTCGAGACTACTTCCCATATATCACTGAGACAGAGACCAGTACTTTTACGGATTGTGTAAATTGCCTTGTTGCATTTACAAATAGCAGATTCAACAAGGATATTAGTCTTAGTGCTATTGGCTTCTTACGCTACTGTGCAGAGAAGCTTGCTGAGGGTGACCTTGGCTCTTCAGGCCAAAATAGGGATAAGGAAAGTTTGGGCAATGTCTCTCCATCTGTGTCTCATACAACAAAAGACAGAAAGCTGGAAAATGGAGAGTTGAGTGACAAGGTTGACCAATTATATTTTTGGTTCCCGTTGTTGGCTGGTAAGATAAATGCATACAAATTTACGTTAAGCCCTGTATGATTTTGTTAGCGTGTAGCAGCCTGTATTATGCTTTAAACTAGTGTTTACTGGACTTTCATTAGTAATTGAAATATGGCAACGCAGTAATTCTGTCTTGATCAATTTTCTTACGTTTCATTTTGGCTGTGTTGCGTTTTGAATTACACACGTTTCTTATTCATAATTGAAGGCAAATTGTAGTTGGTAAATTGACTATTTTATTCTCCTTTGCAGGACTATCAGAACTTAGTTTTGATCCAAGACCAGAAATCAGAAAAAGTGCTCTGCAGATTTTGTTTGACACTCTGCGGAATCATGGCCAACACTTTTCACTTCCTTTGTGGGAGCGAGTGTTTGAATCGGTTTTGTTTCGTATATTTGACTATGTTCGCCAAGCCATTGACCCTTCCACAGAAAACTCATTTGGGGAGGGTGGTGATGGCGAGATAGCTGAATTTGATCAAGATTCATGGCTGTATGAGACTTGTACATTATCACTAGAGCTAATTGTTGACCTATTTGTTAAGTTCTACTCTACTGTAAACCCCCTTCTGAAGAAAGTTCTGATGCTTTTGGTGAGCTTTATTAAGCGTCCTCATCAGAGCCTTGCTGGAATTGGTATTGCCTCATTTGTTCGATTAATTAGCAATTCTGGAGATCTCTTTTCAGATGACAAATGGCTTGAAGTGGTCTCTTCATTGAAAGAAGCAGCTGTGTCCACCCTTCCTGATTTTTCGTTTGTCTTGAATGGGGAAAGTTTGGATAGGAGTATTGAAGAATCTGCTGGTGGACAAAATCCTGATGCTTCTATTGGGACTGCTACACTTGATTATGATTCAGAGAACCTAAGAACCCAGAAATTTTATGCTGCTATCTCTGATGTCAAGTGCCGTTGTGCTGTGCAGCTTTTAATGATCCAGGTATGAATAATTGAATGTCTTATCTTGTTTCATCTTCTTAAATGCTTTGTGTTTTCAAATAATTCCCACCACTTTTTGCTTATTAGTTTCTGTGAAGCAAAAACTTGAAATTGGGAAAGAAAACTCAAAAACGAGAAACTCTGAAGACGTAAATTTTGGAGAAAGATCAGGATACATAGAAATCCAAACTTTTGACATATTGTTAATAATGTTGCGTATAAGTTCAAATTTGTTGTAGTCATAATAATTAATTTATTAGTCACTTTTGGTTTAGTTGGAAAGATTACTCAAAAGAAATGGTCATTTGGAACTGCAAGTGATGCATGATGGGAAGGAATTTACTGGCCACTTAAAACAAGTATTCCCTGGAATATCTGAGATTCCAAATATCTGAAACAAGACCTTCATGCAACTTTTTGTTTATCATAGCTTTATGATACTGATTGTATAAATGAGAGGGGGCCTTTGCCACTGGAATGCAATATTAATTATCTCTTTGTGGTTTACCTTCAACTCTTTCAGTCCTCTATTCCCTTTCTACTTACCTACAGCATGACATGTTTATTCAAATCTCACAAAGTTGTTTTAAATGTTATAATTTCAATTTCGATAGAGTTAAGGATATGTAATGGATAAATGATGCTTAATAAAAGGAACATTCTTTGACGACCCATACAAGATAAAAATGATAGCGACTGTAGAATTTTGAAAAGAATGCCTTGTTGTGATTTGCAGGCTGCCATGGAGATCTATATGCTGTATAGAACTCAGATTTCGGCAAAAAATGTCAGTGTTCTTTTGGATGCTTTGCGTGTTGTGGCGTCACATGCACATAAGATAAACTGTGATGCAAAGCTTTGTTCAAAGCTACAGGAGATTGGATCCGTTACCCAAATGCAAGACCCTCCGCTTATACGCCTTGAAAACGAGTCCTATCAGATGTGCCTCACACTCTTACAAAACCTTATGCGTGATAGACCTGCAGATTTCAACGAGGAGGAAATAGAATCTTACCTCGTTAATCTCTGCCGAGAGGTTCTTCAATTCTACATTGAGGCTTCATCTGGACAAGCAATTGAACAATCCACTGGTGGAGGGACCCATTGGAAGATACCCTTGGGTTCCCGTAGACGTAGAGAGTTGGCTGGACGTGCGCCTCTTATTGTGACCACTCTGCAGGCTATATGTAGTTTGGCAGAGACTTCATTTGAGAGGAACCTAGCACGGTTCTTCCCTCTTCTTTCCACTTTGATCAGCTGTGAACATGGATCAAAGGATGTCCAGGTGGCTTTGAGTGAAATGCTGATTGTTTCAGTGGGTCCTTTTTTGCTGCGATCTTGTTGATTATTCCTGGATTTCTTCCTGACAGAGATAGATGTATGATAAACGTACCCCAGATGTCGCAGTTACGATTTTGTTGTCATCTTTGCTTCAAAATGTTACTAATTGTTAAGTTAATATATCGTAGTTTATGTAGTCATCACATATTCGCATTATAATAGAAAGTATGGTTGATTTCTGGATCCAGTTGCTTCCATATCTTTTGATATATGTTACTAAGGGGTGGGATGGCATCAAATTTTATAGATTAAGATTACATCGCGACAGGCTTCGTTGTATGATTTTTAGTCAATTATTTTTTGCAGACATTTGGTGTAAATTTTTTTCTTCTTCTTCAGATAGAAATCACAGGTTCTGGTATCAATTTTTTTGGTTGGAAATCATTGTTTTCATTTCACATATGGCAACCTAACAATGATGAAATTATGAGAAAGCAGAATTGCCTTTTCCTTGCCCCCAACTTCTCAAACTATTTATCGTCCAGAGGACAAATTTTGTTGGTGATTTGATTAAGTTTTTTTTTTTTTTTTCATGAATTATGAAGTGTTTGAAAGTCATAATATGGAATATGAGATTATGAGAACCCCGCCGCAAAATTGTTGGTAGGGTATTTAGTCACAGCAAATAATTGTCGTGTGAAAAAGAACCAAAGAATAAAATCTCCATAATTCTATCATTTTTTGCACTTCTGTCCAAAACCTAAATGATTAATGAGTTGTTTAATTTAGGACATCAAGATTAATGAGTTGTTGAATTGCAGTAGGAAAATGATTAGGGGAGCTACATACTATAAATGAACACGTATTTGCATAAAATCATAAATGTATGTGAACCGACGTTCAGCCTATTCCGCCTTTACTCTCGGAAGTTATATCATTAAAGATTATGGCTACACACTACCACTCATTTAGTCATTATTGGAAGAATTATTGTTAAAGGGATAGGCCCAAGCTGTATGACAACAATCAGAAATTGGGGTTTAACAAGTGACTTCCCGTATTTTTTTCTATTAATCCATATTGATGTTGCCCTGTAAAGATAAAGAAGATGAAAATTTTGATTATGTTAATGTTTGATTACAATAACATGAAAAATGCAATCTAGTCTCAACAAGTTAGCTTACCCATAATCTAAAACTTAAAAAAAAAAAAAAAAGTAATCTTACCTACCCATGGGTAAATGAAATTTCCTTATAAATTAAATACAAGGATTCTTGAAAGCAATCATGCTACAACAATAATAATTTCATAGATGTAAGCTCTCAAAATATCAGAAACATATTTCCATTCTAATGATTGGCAATTCAAGATAACAAAGGATCAAAGAACAAAACTACTAGATTAAGTGTGAGGTGTGGCTGACCTATTCTTGAATTTGGATCATTCTCTGGTGGGTCATACCTCTGTCCTTGAAATCATTTGAATCATCAAAGAACGCAGACTAGTAAAGCATAGCACATGGAATTATCACATGCCTATCCAAAGTCTAAGCATCTTATCAAAATAAACATTTAGTCACCCACCAATTTTTACACCACATTCTTAGTATATAAGTACTCCTCTCCTCTTAAAACCCCCAACTTTCCTCAACCTAATTTAAAACACAAATTTTCTCACTTAAACCCTCCTTAATTCAGATTTCTCTTAGACATGCTGAAATCTCTCAAACACTGCTTATCTTCCGCACAACAATCAGCTATAACCCTTATTCATCAACACAAAATCATAGGATTAGTCAAGAAAATATGCAAAAGCAAACCCAAAAAGAGGGCATTTCATGGGTTTGAAGGCATGAAATCATCATTTGCAAGCATGCATATCAGCAGACAGTTAGAGTTAGTGTTCAAATTCATTGACGCAAATGGTGATGGTAAGATATCACCCCTCGAGCTTAGTGAATTCCTCAAGTGTCTTGGGCATGACAAGTCTAAAGTTGCAGAGGAAGTTGATGGGATAATAAGACACTTGGATGCTAATGGGGATGGTTTCGTTGATTTGAATGAGTACATGGATGTTTTCATGATGATGGATGATGGTGATCATGATAATGGTTATGATGGGTATAATGATGACGATGGTGATAATTATGATCATCATCATTACTATAATGGTGGCTTTGAAGATGATCTTATGGATGCTTTTCTTGTTTTTGATATTGATAAGAATGGTTTGATATCAGCTAGGGAGTTGCACCTTGTATTAAAGAGGTTAGGTTTTGCTAATTGTAGTATTAAGGAATGTAATCGTATGATTAAAGGGGTTGACAGGGATGGAGATGGATTTGTGAATTTTGAAGAGTTTAGAGTCATGATGATGGGCTTTGGTAATTGATGAGCAATTGAGTATGATGATCAAATCAAAGTGAAAATGATACTTTTTGTTTCTCATTGTAAAGAAGAGAAGAGGCTAACTGAGATGCAATTGTCTCATAATATTGTTAGTCCATTCTTTTGAGTTTGACTTTTTCATTTTTGTATAAAAGTTTGTATTACATACATATGGTGAAACCATATAGTATGTACTTTGTACATTTGCAACTTCAACTTGATTTGTGGATAAAAGTTTAGTTTATAATATATAATACTGTGAGAATTAACCAATTTGTGAAGATATATATTATATTGATCTCACTACTCACTAGCTAGATTTGCGAAATTTCTCAGCAGCATTTGTATAATATATTCTAATAAGTCGTTGTTCATCTTGGCTTTGAAATATTCAAAAAAGGCAACTAACTGTAAAGAAAAATCATTAGCCTCTTAACCCAAATCCAATACTGTAAAGTGTAAACTCTTAGCTCATTAAAAGTATTTAATAAGTTAGCATATTTCGCCCCCTTAACCCATATGGCCATATACATTGCTTGTTGAGCAAATGGACTTATATATTTCACCTCTATTTTTTTCGAGTTCATCATTCTTGCATATGGACAAAAGTACAAAAATGTTAGTTCAATCCTCCACGTCAATGAGGAAATATTTCCTCATTTTTTGGGCAACATCAAAATAGCTTTCTAATAGTTAATAAAAAAAAAAATAATGTCACGAGACTTTTAATTTTTTGCAAAAAAGACTAAAAAATGATGTATTATAACTTTTAAAACGTAGTCTTTTAGTATAATTTTAGAGGTTGTGACTAGTGAAAAGGAACAACTTGATGTTATTACATTGGGTTTTATAAGGGTCATATAAAGCCCATGAATAAATCATCTACTTTGATTTTACCTTCTATTTTTTTTAAAAAAAATATCTTAAATCTAGACCATCTAAATACATTATAAATTTGATGTTTCTACCTATCAACTCGAAATATATAAATAATTAAATCAACCATCAAAAGTATTTCAAACCCCATTTATTAAACTCTTAATACAAGCTCAAACCCAAAACAATTAATTTTTCTTTTTTCTTTTGGCAAAGAACAACTAACAGTTGATTGACAGCGGAGTTCACAACTTAAACACAACCGAACCGAAGCAACTTATATCGGATCCGATGAAGCTCAAAATGAGAGTACCCATTAGAGTTAAGTTTGCAAATTGCAACCCCCTTTAAAACTTGAAGACGAGAGAGAGAGAGAGAGAGCAATATTGTGTCAATCCTATTGTTGCTGTTTCACTGATTGAATCTGGTAATATTCTCTCCTCCTTTTGCATCTCCCTAATTCCTAGTTGCTTTTCATATTTTGCCCCAGTTTGATTGAGTCGGAAATTAGGTGTTTTTGAATATGAAAATTGATTAGATCCATTAATATGGGTTTTGTTGGATACTTGGATCAAAGATGACATTGAAATTTTGGAATTGTGTTTGATGACTGTAGATTGAATTGTGATGGGTTGGAGAGGAAAAGTATCCCAGAACTTGAAGGAAATTCGGGTACTCTTCTGCCAGACTTCCTCTGCAAGTGCCCAAACACGGTACTTTACCACCACTGCTTTTCTGATTCTTGATTACTCTTTCGCCACGAAACTTAATTTGCACTTACATTTTGTTTTTGCGTTAGAGCTTTTGTTGAGAAAAATTACAAGCACCTCAAGACATTGAACCCTAAATTGCCTTTCTTGATTCGTGAGTGTCGCGGTGTTGAGCCTCAGCTTTGGACTAGATTCGGTAAGGAATGCTGCACTTCGTTTTTTTACCCTTGCGAACGTCCCCATTTTATGCCTCTCCCTCTTTTTCTAATGCCATTTTCATTTTGCTACAAATTTTGCATGATTGTAGTGAAGATTATTTGTTCTCATTTTTTTCGTTATTATGTTGAAAATTATTTTCATCTATTTTCTTCGGTTTTTGAGTTGTTGACCTTGTGCACTTAGTTAGATTAGATGTATTAAGGACACTCCACTATGGTTTCATGTTGGTGCCCTTTTCCTCTTTTCAAAGATTACTTCGTGAAAATAACTCAAATTTGGCTGGCTGTCTCTCGTCATATTTGAACATTGCATTTAAGTTTGATAATGCGAGGGATGGGTTTTTATTTTTGTTGTTGACCTTAGAGTTCATCAACCACCGCTAATAGCTGGGTATTCTATATTAGGATGTCTGGAATAAAGTTGTCACATTTCTTGAAGTAGATAATGGTTTATGATTAGGTTTTCCAATAGGTCTCCACTTAAATTAAGTAATGGAAAGATGTTGGTATTGACATAGTTATTACCAAGGTTACATCTGTAAAACCATGTCATGGTTAATTATGCAGTGTTGTGATAATGTGGCAACTATAACGACCAGAATGAGTATATAATAAAGTCATGACTTAAGTCCGGTTCTTGTGTCAGTGGGTACTGCCGGAATGTCGCATCTCACTGGTTACAATGTGATATTGGACAAATTATTGCACTTTTAAGATTGCCTGTGATGTGCTTTGCTGTGCTGTAATGTTTCTTAGGGCTGACGCCTTTTGCAGCCACACACAAGAGATCATATATTTTTAAGTTCCAGGGGTTGTGATGCTCCTTTTGAATAATTATTGCTACTAATTTTTAGAGTTTCCTTGGTTATGAATCATGTCTTCTTTGGGGGGCTTAGTCCAATAGAATAAGGGTTTGTGGTTGTGAACTCCGAATGCATTTTGCAGTCTTTCTATTATGACCTTAAAATTTAGTCATTTTGGACATTTTTGAATTGCTGAGGAAACACATTGATATGCTTTTGGCAAATCTAATATAGTCATATTAGGCCCTTTGAATGTTTATGACCATATAATTTGACTTTAAGCAACTATTTTAACCAAATTTTTATTACTCTACTGTAGGGAGTAAAAGATTCTAAACTTACTCATATGATCCTATGAGGTATTTGATGCCACCAATTCAATTTTTGATATTTTTTCAAAAGTAGTTCCAGAAGAGTGCATTATAACATTCAAAATTATGTCATTTTAAACAATTTCAGTCTTAATTAGGGAACACATTTATATGTTTATCATGTTGGTTTTTTATACTATTATAGAATCATTTTAGGCCCTATGTGTGATTGAAACCTTTTGATATGACTCTTAAACAAGTATTTTAACTTGTTTCTAAAATTTATTACTTTGAAAATGTATAACCTTTAAAATTTAGTTATTTTTGACAATTTTGAACCCAATGAAAGAACATCTATATATGCATACAATAAGTCTTTTAGGATCAGATAAGGTCCTACGTGTGATTGTTGTACAGATTTGCGTATGACCTGTTGTGTTTCGTACTCGATGTTGATGTATCGGGTATAGTATGGATACATCTCCAATACGTTGGATACGGGTTGGGTACAACGGTACGGCAAGACCTTATTTAGACCGTACCTATTCTCTAAAACCCAACGCAGGCTTTCTAATGCAATGTAAAGAGCCCAACATTAACAAAATAAGAGAAAACCCCAGATATTTATTACATGTCATAGCCCAAAATCCAATTAAAAAAAAACCCTACCCAAATTACTTTTGCTTCCCTTTTTCTAGTAGCCAACAACTTGTCCTAATATGTTATTCTTGGTTGTTTAAGGCTTTTAATCATGTTTTATTTTAATATGTAGGAGTTAAGTTGAAATGAATGTACCCATTTTTAAGAATTTTTTTTACCGTTTTCCGTACTCATACTTATATCCGGATTTGTATTGGTGCAACATAGATGATTAGAACCTTATTTGAAACTCTTGCAATTAGGTTTTAGTCTCGGTCCTGGACCTTTTGGACACTGAACTTAATGATTCATTGTCTCTACGTATGACCCTATTAAGCATCTAGTATCATTAGTTGAATTCCATATATAATTTCAAAAATATTTAAAAATGATATATAACCTTCAAAATTTAGACAATTTTGGAGTCTACAAGGGAATACCTTGATAAGCTTCTTATGGATTTAGTAGGTCATATTAGGACCTTAAAGTGATTATAGCCATTTACTTTGAAGCTATATTTTTGTAGTTATTTACCCTTTTTTCCCGTTGATACTCTATTGTAAAAAAAATATATATATAGTTAGGTCCACCCTTGACCTTAGTTAAAGGGTTGGGCTGTTTGTCTTGGAAATCTTATTATTGGATTAACCAAAAAGAAAAACTCAACTCTAAGCTGGCAATGTATAAAACCTGAAGGTCATAGGATCCGAGGTTCATGAAATATTAGGATATGCTCTCTGTAGATTATATTCAAGAACCTTAGCAGTTCCTCTCAAATTGCAATGCTTTCATTCAGATTAATACCTTTTAACTACAAACAAATTAAATGTAGACCTGCTATGCTGTAATAATTACTTCTCCTTTTGCTCTTCTTCCATGTCATGAAGAACAAAATTTGTGTAAGGGACATATAGCCAATTTTTCGCTATGTTGTAATAACTCCAGAATCATTGTACATTGATTCAAAAATGTCTCCATCCTTCCTAAACCAAGCACATACGGCTATAAGCCGACAGAACAGCAGTGAAGGTGATCTCATTTGGTTATACCTGCCTGAATTTTCATATCAAACATATCCAAAGCCTTTCCAGCAGACCATGTTGTGCAAAACCTGTGATTATTGAAGCCCAAGATATAATATTCTGATTTTCCGTCTCCCTAAATATTGCATAAGAAGCTCCAATAATGTTGCCTTATCTTGCATACACAGAAATCAATGCGTTGCAACCATGTTGATCTGATTCTAATCCAGCTTTCACAATTCATCCATGAATTTGATCCCCCTTTCCACAAGCATTGATGGAGGCAGCTCCACTTAATAGATACTGTAAGTGAAGGTGTTTGGTCTTATCTCAGCATTCTCAATCTGAGGAAATTGTTTGAATGCTTCATCAACATTCATGTTTCTGACATACCCATCCACTTATGTGTTTTAAGAAATCAAAGTCTTTTCAACTAGAACATGAGAGCCTTCCTTGCTCTCTCCATTGCTCCTGATTGGGTATACAAACTAATAAGAGAATTTCCTACTGGCCTATAAATGTATACATTCAAAAAAAAAGTATATGAAGCAGGATCATCAGGATCTTTCACCATAACCATCTTCGACTGCTTGTGTTTCATATCTCCATGTTTCCATGCATAAGGCAAGCTCCAAGCAATAATATCCAAACAGGATAATTAGCTTTGATGGGCTTTGAATCAATTAAATACCGAGCTTCCACAAAAAAACCTGATCTTCCAAGCAAAATGTGAGCCTGATTAAGTCCCACACCGAAAGGATGATGAAACTATGCCCCACATTGAAATAATACTTGAAAATGCTAAGAGAGAGCCTCTATAATGAAAACACAATAAACCCAATTTCTTTTGATGGCCATTTTTAAGTCTTGATACACTTTTGGGCCTGAAGTTATTATCCACATTGAACTAAATATGGTTTTGAGTAGTAAAGCTTGAATTGAGTTGAGCTCAAGCTCGTTAACTCGAGTTCAAGCTCTAGAATCGAGTCCAACTCGAGCTCAAGCTTGATAACTTGAGTTTGAGCTCGAGTCAAGCTTAATATTTGGATTTCAAGTTCAATCCCAGCTCCATTTTATTTGCTCAAGAGTTATTGAGCTTGAAGTTTGAGTTCGAGTCAAGTCAAGTCTAGCTAAACGTGAGCTCGACCATGTATTGACATCAATGTAATGCTACCTTCTTGTGCACGTCTGGGAACTCTTGAAAGATGGAATGGGGGAAAACACCTATTGAATTCAGTTATTATTTGAATTACCTAGGGATGAAAACACCTATTTGTTTGTTAATTGTCAAAAGTATCCCATCAAACAAAAGTATACCTTATCAACACAGTGGCTGCGTTCAACTTTTGGTATCAGCTAAAAGCACTTGGGTTAAATCTGATATGCCACTCTCGCATGAGTCCAGGTAGGTGTAGTACATTATCTGCATCCTTATATTATATACCATAGATAAGTCAAAGTAGATGGACTATTCTTATGTCGTTCGCTTTTGACAAGGATGGGTGTGGCTAAAAAATGATATTAGAGGGTCAAATAATTCTCTTAGGGCATGCTTGGATTTAGAGAGATGGATTAAAGAGTAATAAAAGTCAAACTAATGATAAATGAAGGTTAGTATAGGTGGTGAGAAGGGGATGAAAAGGTAGAAAAAAAAGATATTTTTAGTAGTGGTCTAAAAAAGAAGAGATCGGGAGATTGTTACCTTCATTTAATGGGTAATAGCTAACATAAGGGGGTGGCATCTATTACCCCTTATATGAACTCAATGAGGTATTAATTCCTCTCTTTTCCTACCACCAATTCTACATTGTTATAAACCAATTTCACTAATGTTGTGTTTCTTTAGTTTGATTTTTATTGTGCATTATACCCATTCCTAGCACGCCCCTAATTGATTTGCTTCTGACCTTTAATATTATTTGTCCGAGCTCTTTCGTGCTTTCATCCTTTTTTAATTACTGAATTTGACATTTTTCAATATATTGTGTAGACTATGGTGTTGAAAAAGGTGTTCGTCTTGATGGCATGAATGAGGGACAGATATCACAGGCGCTCCAGGATATTGTGAGAGCCGGAGAAGCTCTTAAATCTTGAGCCTACTGCTTTGAGCAGTTGGGCCCCTTTAACTGTCCGTCGGTTTGCTGCTTTGCTTCTGAGCATCCCTTAAAAGAGAGAAATGTCCTTTGTTCTCTCCCGTTTTTTTACATGAATCATTAGAATGAACTTGCATTCGTCCTCTATGATAAGCTGCCGGAGGGCATTAAGCAACAGTAATACAGCTGTTGCCCATAAGGCTGTTTCAGAGTTGAATTTTTGTTTACTGTAATGTCTGTAATAATCATCCTATAAATTCACTGTTGATCAATTGGTACTTGTTTACAATTTTGAAACCAATCTGTAAGTCTCTTAGCTCACTGCACTAGCCACTGTAGCCAACGACTATCACACGTAAAGCCCAATGCAGAACTGACTAACCCAATTCCTGCACTGGTTTAATCAAAGAGGTATTCAGCCCACATGCCAATGTGAACTAGTGACTGATAAGTAATTAAGTATTTCGTATATGGTATTAAAGATTTTAAGTCATGGATATTATTTTTAGTGTCTTTGGGCCCTTCACTCGACCGTTCTACACACACACACAAAACACTAATTGCCCGAAAATTAGCACATGTGGGCCTAATTTATCCAAATGATCCCAACTCCCTAAATTTCTTGAACCTCCTACTTGGCTGCTCTAGACACACATCAAGTTAGCTACAGAACAGGCTTTTTTCCCAAGTATACTTGAAAATTTTAGTTGTGTTACCTGAACTATACATGAAATTTGATACAAAATAATATTATCAGACCTTCAACATCTACGCCCTACCTACCAGTTTATAGGCTTGGTGTTTACTGCTTTCAAATTACTCCAACCTCCCCCCTAATTTCTTATATTACCCTAACCCTCATCCATCCATTAATTCTCTTTCCTTCTCTACCACCACCATCACCATCATCCTTTTCCACCACTCGCCGCCGCCGTCGCCACCAAAGCCCATGTAGAAGTCATTTCCTTCGTCAGAATTATTTTCGAAGTCGTGAAATGAGGGTAATAATTAATATCATCGCCGCCAAAATCTTATGTCGGAACTTATTACAACAAAAAACAAAATTACTTAATGTATTTTACCTACTTAACAAAAAAATTATTTCTTAAAAAAAAGTCGGGCTGTCGGAGGGCTATCCGTCTAAGAAAACGACTAGCCCTTGTGGTTGCAGTATTTCTTAGACGGCAAGCCCTATGGCAGCCCGACTTTTTTTCGATTAATGTATTTTACCTACAACATTGTGGTTGACAGCTCGTTCATAATTTCGGTGTTTCCGGCGTCAAGAAAACTAATTTTCGTGTTGTGGTTTATGAGTTTTCGGCATGCTTGATGGTCGACGGCTTGGTGGTCGAGAATTGTATTAAGGTTCGTTTTACGGAAAAGTGAAGTTGGAAATAAGAATTGAAGTGTAAAAAGTTTGATTTTATTTAAATGCTTTAAAGGGCAAAATCGTCATTGTGGGGGCAGTTTGAACAATTTTGGGACGCGTTTAGCGCTCCACGTTTTTTACTCCATATTGATTTAGGACAATGACAATTCAATCCAAATCCAATTCAACTCCGATTCGATACGAAGGAAAAAGTCCAATCTAAACCCATTAAAAAAAGTCCGAGTCCGAATCCGATAAAAAAATTCTGAATCCGAATAGGAGATGGATCGAACTCGTATCTTGTACTACATCTGGCCGAATATGATCCGAGTCCGATCTAAATAAAATTTGGCTCATAGTTTTAAATTTTTTATTTATAATTTATATGAATATTATTAATTGAGTACAAATTTTTATTACTAGTGTTTTCCATTTTATAAATAATTTTTCTTGATTTCAAAAAGGCCTATTATATAGCATTAATGCTTAATTAGAGGCTTTAATTTGATCAAAATTTCTCTAAGAAGACCCTTGTTTTTAATATCTTGTCTCTTCTTTATCCTTTTCTTAACCACTGATGTATTATTAAAATTAATCAAGAAATTAGCAAGTTTTTATCTTATTTTCTCCCACATAAATTTTTGTTGTTTTTAATTAAACGATATGTTTAAAATTTTGACAATGATGGAAAAATGTCAAATATTATTGTGTTTTAGTTTCTCATGTCTATCCACTAATCTTATTAATCCTCATTGTAATATATATATACTTGATCATCACCGTCATCAACTAATATTAACAGTTTATTAACATTTAAAAAGAGAAGCAGAGAATCCTAACATTAAAAATGGAGGATTTATCATAAAACTTGAGTATCCCACATTAAAAATTTTAAAAGATAACATGAGAAAATATATAAACCCGTGCATTGGAAAAGAGAAGTTTATAAAAAACTTAAGTGTCTCACATTGAGAAAAAGTGGGAAATAGTATGAGAGAATAATTTTATGAACCCCATATTAAGAAGGGGGTTTTCATCATAAAACTTAAATATCTACATTGAAAAAATTTGGGAATAGCATGAAAGAATGAATTTATTAAACCTCCACATCGAAAAAGGAGGCAATATTATAAACTTGCAATTTATTACTACATTGCTAGTTGCTACTACATAATAGAAGATTTGTCTAATAAATCCTAAATACCGTAGTTACAAGCATATACAATCTAATTGGAAGTCATTTTAACGAAATTGAAACAAACAATTCCGTAAATCTAAATATACTTTGTGTTTCACACCGTATCCCCTAGCTACTTGGGCATTTTTTCATTGTTATAGACATGTTCTTATGTTATCATCTAGTTGATTATACTTAAATTTTTTATGCGATTCTGCACTTAAATTATTCAAACTAAGAAGGGTACTTCTCTGTCGTAATCTGTTTTGCTGGACAGTGTGCTGCTTACCATTTCAGGTAGATTTTTGCCTTAAATATCTTCCAGATTTCCACATATGTTCTTCATATCTTACTTTTACAAGGAAATTTCATTAATCATTATTCATTCCTGAATATGATATATATTTATAACCAGCTTGTTAGAAATGTCAGTTGCTTAAGACTGGATCGAGCACCACTTTTTGTTATTGTTAAATAACAATTTGATGAAAATTTGGATGTCTTTGTATAACTAACAGGTCAATTTAATAAAACTTTGAGAAATTGTCGAAGGTAATGATTAGCCTCTTTCCCTTGATAAAATAATGGTTGCTTTGAGAGTAGAGACGATCACTTGTTCATATGATCATACATATTAACTTTTCAGAGGAATACAATAGTTCCATTCTTCTATAATAGTGGATAATTTATAAGTTATACAAAGTTGTCTCTAGATCTGCCTATACATGACTACTGCATACTTTAATGCTTGAAAAAAAAAATCTATGTACCTTATTTTATTTGCAAACAGCATATGCTATGTTTATGAAAGCTTCCATAGCTTTCAACATTTCCAAAGGTTTTGGAACTGTACAAACTATACAAGGGTATAGTCTCCCACATATTTATAACGGTATTAATAGTAAGGTACTATGATTAATATTACGCAATGTTTTTCTACACTAAAAAAAGTACATTGAGTCTTGTTTATTTATTCATTTAAGTTTGACAAATCTCTTTCTTATAGTTCAAAATTACATAAATTTAAAACAAATTGCCTTATTATTCAACTTCTAAGATCCTTAATTTAAAATTTTGGTCATTTTGGACTTTTCTATTCGTTTTTACATACCAATTTTATGGGAATAATTAGTTAACAAACCTCCTTAATTATATATCACACAAAGTACTCTGTAAATATTCCAAGTAAGATGATACAAAAATATCTCAAATGAGTGTGTAATAATAAACCTTCAAAATTCAATTCTTTTGGATATTTTTGAACTTAGAGACGGAATACCTTTATATTTTTACCATAGATCTCATAGAGTCAAATTAGGCCCTAGGATTGATTATATTGAAACCACCTATTTTGACCTTTAATAATCATTTTCACTATCTTCCAAATATTTTACAATTAGATCTTAAACATCTTTATACGACCCTATGAGGTACCTTGAAAGTTTACTTCATTTTAAGAGAATATTCAAAAGTATTTCAAAACTATTGTATAAATAACTTTCAATTTCGGTTCCTTTAAATTCATACTATAGTCCTAATAAGGTCATATTAAACCCTGAAATTGATAGGAACTATCTACTTTGAATCTAAACACTCATTTCAATTGATTTTTAAAATTCATTTAATTAGGTCTTAAGCTTGTTTCTAGGCCCTTACATACCATATTTTAAAGGAATGATTAGATTCAAACATCCTTATATGAGGTACCTTACACATTTTAAAGGAATGATTAAATTATTTAAAGTATCTCAAAATAATTGTATAATCAACCTTTAAGGTTCTGTCAATTTGGACGTTTTCAATTTCGGTGACTATTCACTTTCATATTCTTATCTAATTGGATCATATTAGACCTTAGAATTTAATGAAATCATCTATTTTGACTCTAAACACCTATTTCAATCGATTTTCAAAATCCTCACAATTAGGTGATAAACTCATGTCAAGGTCATTACATATATACAAATTTTAAGGGAATGATTGGTTTCAAACCTCATATTACCATATAAAGCACCTTGTAAGTTATTTTAATTTGGAAGAATATTATTAAATATCTCAAAAATCGGTGCATAATTTCATATTCGGTGACGAAAAACCTTCAACCTTAATATTCTTATCTTGGGTATGATAGGGTAATATTAAGCTCTAAAATAAAATTGATTCAAACTATCAATTCGACTCAAAACACTCATTTTAAATGATTTTCAAAACTCCTAAAATTAGGTCTTAAACTCATTTTTAGTCCATTATATATCAATTTTAAGGGAATAATTGGTCTTAAATCTCCTTATATTATCGTTTGAGATATCCTTTAAATTTATTTCAATCTTGGAGAATATTCTTAATTTTCTCAAAATCTTTATGTAGTAAACCTTTAAAATTTGATCATTTGGACATTTTTAGGCTAGGTGTTTCATTTTTTATATTCTTAACTCAGGTCTAATAGGGTAATGTCAGGCCTTAACACTACCTAGAACCATTTATTTTGGTTCTAAACACCCATTAATAACCGATTTTCAAAACTCCTACAATATAGGTCTAAAACTTGTTTATAGTCCTATACATACCAATTTTAAGGGATGATTGATTCAATACCTCCTTATGCGACCCTATGAGGTAATCTATAAGTTCATTTCAAATTGAGAGAATGTTGGAACATAGTTTAATATTAGTGTAATTAACCTACAAAATTATGCTATTTTGAATATTTTCGAAATTGGTGATGAAACGCCTTAATATTTATATTGTGTTTCTAACACGGTCGTACTAGGCCCTATGAATGATTTTAATCAACTATTTTGACACTAAACACTTATTTTTAACAATTTACTACCCTCATACAATTGGATACTAAGTTCATTATTTGGCCTTCACATACCAATAAGCTATGATTGATTGTAAACCTCTTTACATGACCCCTTTAAGGTATGTAATAAGTTTTTTATTATATTGCAGAAAATCTAAAAATATCTCAAAATTGTTGTATAATAACCTTTAAAAGTATGTCATTTTGGACATTTTTCAAACCTAATGGTATAACACCTTGATTCTTCTTACCATGGATATATAATAGGATTATAATATTAGGTAATAGGATTGATTAAAAAAATTGATTTTAACTCTAAACACTCATTATAACTAACTTTCAATACTCCCACAAATAGGTCTTACTCTCATTTGTAAGCCTTTGCATACCAATTTCAAGGGACTAGTTTAAAACATCCTTAAATAACTCTATGAGCTACCTTGTAAAATTTATTTCAATTTTGGAAAATAGTTGAAAGTATCTAAAATTCGGTGTTCAATAACTTTTAAAATATGGTCTTTTTTACGTATTTGGACCAAATACGGAACACTTAAATATTATTACATGGATATAATAGGTTCAATTGGAACCATCTATTCAGACTCCAAACACCCAATTAAACCGAATTTCAAAACTTTTGTAATTAGGTCACAAAATCATTTTCAGTTCCTTGCATACCACTTTTTAGGCAATGGTTTGTGTAAACATCCTTATATAAGCCTTTGAGGGTAGATTTGTGGTTTAGTCATGAAACTATGAAAGATAGGTTTGCTGAATGGTTAAATAGTTGTGCACAAAAAACCCGTAGGAGGGAATATAACATTAAAGTTCCATATGATAAATAGAGTACGTAGCATGAGTAATGCTAGTTGTAAAGAATACAGAAGACGACAAAGGAATCTATGATGAGCGTCCAACAATCTGCGTTGACAAAATGCCAGCCATAACAGCAAATTGATCAAGTTGAAAAGAGGGAGCTGAGGTTATTTATGAACAAAATAGTAGTTGAAGTTGTGATTAGAATGATTCCATTACCACATCGTTATCCATCACATGGAGACCTCATCACCTTCATTTTTGGTCGGTTGTTTACTTCTTTAATTATTCACTTAGTTCTATGCAAGTGCCCATTAATTTAATCCATTCAATTAATTAATGTCTATTATAATTAGAGCCCTACTTTCAATTGGAGGATATGTGTTGGGGGCGGGAAATTTGGAACAACCTCAAAACACTTTCCAGCCATGAAAAATTTATGCGAGATTCGAGGTGACTTAATTTGGTGCTCATCACATGTCATATATCTTATTTCTATGTTTTTGCTTAATGTGGTCCGTGTATTATGTAATGTAATGCAACGCATCTTTGCATAATATAAAGTGGCTTTCTGAAATCCTGAATTAATTATCAAACAAATTAGATTAAAGTTATGATTTCTATAGCGGAATTAATTTTAAAAAGTTTGAGTGTTGGTACATTCACCATATAATCAACTGCAAGCTAAGTTAGCAGGTCGCTATAATCTTCAAGGTATAAGTTCATCTATGGATGACTCTCCTAAGGGCATCATCTCTTAGCTGTTTTAAGTGTCTCTTGGTCGCAATCTTCCATGAAAATCTGTCCATTTTTTAAAGAGATTGTGAGTCTTGGCACGAGTAATTTACGGGAGTAATATCTTCTAAAGTTTGAAAAAAGAATAATATTTTAACGAATTTTATGTATGTAACTTTTATTTATGCAGACTGCAGAGCCACCGAGGAGAAATAAATCATTGGCTTTTTTTTTTAGGTAATTAATTATGCTATAATGAAGTTGGAGAGTGGATGGAAAAATGAATATCGAAGCTTGACCATTCGTGCAAATTATAATTGAGAACATCTAGCTACATCAATAAATCCAAGCTGTTTTCTGAATGACTTAATTGTGTCATGCGTATAAAACTGTCTCTGACACTAATTACTTCAGTTTTATAAATTAAGCTGATGATGAGAATTATTTTTTCCATCTTATCAACATACATACAGTTCTATAGGAGAGCAAGTTAAGTTAGGCTATGAATGGTCACATCACAACCGCACGAGAGAGTGATGTACTCCGTGCTCACTGTGACGGTCTTGCCCAAAAACAAAAAACGATGGCCCTTTTAAACCACTAGCAAAATATAAAGTATAACCTATTTCATATACAGTATAATTTTGTCACTTTCGCTGTTGGAGCATTTTATAACATGTACAAGTCTACCTTATATATAGTCATTTTTTTTTACTAAATATGGCATGTGAACCATTTTGCTATAAGATACAGGATATTTCACCTACTAAATAAATCTGTGGGAAAAACAATCATTGTATTTCATAGGCGGCTTGGTCGGATTTGATTGTATAACAAACGCCTCTTTATTCTATAAAATTAACATTTTCATTGACTTTGAAGATGTATTATTAGTTCCCATTTCCAGTTCTATGTGCTATTTACTTGTGTTTCCTATTTAATCATATTGTAAAACAAAAAAATTTCATGCATAGTAATAAAGGTTTCCTTTTAACACTAGTTTATCTAAGGGCTTGAGAGTTGAGACTCTTGACCTTGATTATACTAATTGTTGTGGTGGAGAGAGTTGTGCTCGGTCATGTCTCATACTTGGCTATCGTGTCGTGTCGTACTATACTAGCGTTGTACCCACTGCAAAAATATGGTTTAATTTGTCATGTTGTTCCACCACAAGTTATTGACATGAATTGGGTTCATGTCATGTCTTATTGCTTGCTCCTCAAGATACACGAGGGATAATTTTTATTTAATCAAATCACCTGCATATAAGAACACACTAAAATTAAGTCTTGTCAGAAAAGAAAAAAAATCTTTTTAAGTATTTTTGCAATTATTGCCTCTCTTTTCCAACTCATAGTTCATTAAATCTACAAGGTCATAAGCAAACTATAATCATCAAACAACATGCTTGTATATTACTTATGCATTAAGCAAGAAGCTTGGCATTTATCCAACTCATAGTTCTTAGTAAAAGGTGCGAAGGAGAATGGGAGGTTTTACAAAAGCAATTCATCTGACAGACATTATAACTTAGAAGCATGTCCAGGTCCATGTGTAGTACTCCCGCAGTAGATAAGCCTCGCTCTTTAATCTCTCTTCAACTTTACCCATACATTCCGCCATCGATACGCAACGTAAAGTAGGTGACAAAGGGCTTGTTACTGATTAATTCGCAGCGCTTTAACTCTTAAATCCTCCAAACCTGAAGGCACGTGCATGAGTTATGACTTCACTGTTTCTTTTATCTGTACAACCAAAAAATTTCACATAAATGCTGCCCCTCTCCGTGGCATAAAGTGAAACCTATTCACCCTTTTGCCAAAATTTCATGTTATTGTTAGTTTGTCACTCCCATATAATTTAAGTATTACTTCCTCCTTTTCTTATTTACTCTTCTCGTTTATAATCTATAAATTTTAAAATTTTTTATAATTTTTACAAATACATAATTGAATATATTTAAAATTTAAGTTTGCTTTGAAATCCGTATAAAAAAGGGGTAGAATAAAAAAACGAAGGGAGTATTATACTCTGTAATTGTGAATGTACATTTATGACACCATAATATAAATTTCAAGGTAGCTACATATATAACTGCATGTACATCAATGATCGTTACTTATTGTAAATCATATTGTTGTTTTGACGTCGATTTAGACCAATTCAAAGTTGTACAAACTTAAGACTCTAATTTTAGTGTCAACCACTAAGCTTCCATTATTACTTATAAAAACTGACAAAAGGATGGTTATTAAAAACCAAAAAATGTGCCAAATTTGCATGTGGCAATATTCCTCACAAAAATGACATTTTTATGTGTTCGCTTACCCAAAGACTATGTACCTTCTCCAATAAATGTTTTTTTTTTTTTTTATCGTGAACCTTATAAAACAATAATGGTAACTGGTTGACTAAATTAATGATTTTTACCATAAAAAAAACATACTAGGGAAATAGGCGAATAATTAATCCGTTAACAATAATAATAATAAAATCTCACTTGGGCTTTGGAAGTTATTGTATTTGAAGATCAAATAACTTTTGATTGGCAACAATTGAATGAGTTGAGAACAAAGAGGCACAATGTAGCTAGTAAAGTTTGAATTTCGTTCTCTAGTCCTAATTTTATATATAATAGAATTGTCATGCAATTAAAATATGGTTTATATGTTTTTGTATCCATCACAAAGTATATATATACTAAATAGAAATAGAATTGGTAATGTTATAGTCTGATCAGGACATGCTTGATAAAAACTTTCGAGTTTAGGTTTAAGTTTGTTATGGAATTTAAAGATTAAATATAAGAATTGTAAATCAAGTCAAGTTATCTCAAACTCAAAATCAAAATTAAGCTCAACTCAACTTATTATTACCCAAGTAATTCCGTAAAACTATGGTAAATTGAATGCATGCATTTAATTCTTGGAAATTACCCCAATTGAAGTGAAGAATTGATAAGGGATAATATTCCATAGTTGGCAATAGGGCCATAAAAATGAATCTGGAAGTGTCTTAGGGAGAAGAGACACGTGGTAAGCTAAATGATACGCTGATTGTGTTGACTGTGGGACCCCAAAGGCCGCACCATAATTAAGAGGAGACGCCCATAAGACACGCCCTGACTGACTTGACCCAAAAACGATGTTGAGTCCCCCGCGCTCCAATTTCCCATGATCCAGATCACCCCGCCCGCCCGCCCGCCCGCCCACCCAGCCATCACCTTAGCTCCCTCACATGCATCATCACTCTTAGCAATTTCATTCACATTTCCCAAAAAAAAAAAAAAAAGAATTAAAAGAAAGATGTTACATACTACTTACACTACATCTCCCCTCCAAATCTGGAAATGCATGAAGTAACGCCTATCTTTTCTGGTTTTCAATGATCGAGATTGAACGTTGTCTTTTCCCTTTCTGAAATATTGACTACGTCCCGTATGTCTATATGATTGAACATTTTCAACACTCTCTGAAATTGAGGAAACTGTTTTTTTTCCCTTATTTTTTACAGGTCAAAGAATTCATAGGATCGCACCATATTTTAAATGTAAATAGTACAAGTAGAAAATAAGGGTTCATTCTAGATATATATATATATATGTATATATATATATATATATATATATATATATATATCGGCTGCTAAATATTTTAACAACATTACACAGTTTTATAGGATGCTAAACTGTATACTAAGCTAGTCAGTAGTCAATAGGACAATATATGTACATAATGTTCAATGCAGCTCATTTAAGGCACGACCTAATTAACAGGGGCTAAAACTTTAAACGAAAACAATATTTTTTAGGGAGTGGGGCTGTGATGGACTATAAATTAGGGACTGGGGGATGTTAGGTCTTATATAAATAATTAATACATGGGTCAACATCATTCAACATATATGAGGATAGGGACAAATTTGGAGTGTATCTTGGGGGACCCATTTAATTGAGGGGGGCAAGGGGCACTTTGTTTATTGATTTTTTTAAAGTTTTTATAATATATATTTTAAAATTTAGAACTCCTTGGCAAAATAATTTGAAAAATAAGTTTTTATAAGTTCAAAATAAAATCTTTGTTCAGTTCAAGGGAGCAATTTAGTCATTGTGGTTTCCTTGAACAATAAAGTTTTTTCTATTTTGGTTTGGGTCAGATTTAAAATATTGGACTTCTAGATTAAAAGTTAAATTATTGTGATTTCACGAAAAATAAAATCTTTGTCTCATACAACGATTTTCCTCGCTCAAACATAAAAATAAAAATAATTTTCTTATTAAATTTTTGTAGGAATTTTTGCTCACTTTCTTTACTCTGGGCTAATTCAAGTCCCATTCAAAATCGTTGTTCAAGGTATCGATTTTGCCCAACCCAAAATCTTTGCCATAAACAACGATTTTATTTTAAACCAAAATAAGTTTATTTTTCAAAATAGTTTGATACGAAACCTATTTTTAAAAATAATTAATCTTATTTATTTCATGCTTAATATATTTCAGTGTTGGTTTTGGCTAAGGAAGAATGAGTATTGTAGCACTGTATAAATATATTATAACTACTTTTTAACAAACAAGTAAAAACTCCTGTAAAAAACAATGACGGATTTCATTTTGTAAGAGTATAATAAAAGTTATTTTTCAAATGAGATGAAAAGTTACCTTTTAGTGATTTATGATAAAGTTATTCCATATATGTAAAATTTAAGAAGTAATAACATATTATTGTTTAAAAATGAGTCAATTGGTCTTTCAAACCAAGCCAACAAATAATTGGGTTACATTTGGTTACATGGATTAGATTTTCTTATTTGAGAAAACTTAAATACCACTATATAGATATGTTTTGAAACGCATACTCAATCGATATTATTGATAGTTTAAACTCTCAAGAGAGAAAAACAAAGTAGTATTATTAGCTAGCCTAAAGTACAAGGTTGGGGTGTAGATCAAAACATAAAAATCAAACACCAACCGTACAAATAAACACCATATCATATTTTAAATACTTTAAACTCAGTCATCTTTTATCATCTTTTTTAATATTTCAAAATTACTTTGTTATTAATAAAAAAAATCATAGAGCATAAACTTGTTGAAATGCAGTCAATAAAACATAAACATTTCATGCCCTAAATTCATCAAATTAATTTCAAAAATCCAAGTTACAGCAGCTAATAATTTCACCCCATTCACACACCACCCATGCGCATGCTGCCTATCCATCCCCCTTTCTCTTACACAAAATTTCATAACCCATCATCTAACAACCCTGCCTCTCAACCTTATATAACCCTCCGTAAAAAAAAAAAAAAAAAGGGAAGAAAAATACCCCACCCTTTAAGACCTAACCCTAACCCAACTCTCCCAGATTCCCCCCTCCCTTTTTTTCTCCTAACCCAACAAAAAAGAAAAGAGTAAAATTCTCCCAAACCCAATCTTCAACCTCTCCTCTCCTCTTTCTCTCCCAAACCCTCACCAACACAAACCCAATATAGATTAAGTACTCAACGTCAACCTAAAGCCTATGTTCTTTTCCTAGCATAATTTACGTGACTTCACCAAATTCAACTAAAGATCCAAAATTTATCTATCTAGAGAAGATTGAACATGGATTTTTTTGTAAAGATTCAGCCTTTTATTTTTCTTCTTGTCTCCCAATAATAGCCTATCATCCTTTCTCTCTTGCTAGCTTCCTAGGGTTGGGTTTTGGTTTCGACATCAGTTTCGATAATTTTGGAGTGTAATATGGACCAAGTAACTGCTCATGGTAGGCCACTTCCACCTCCTTTTCACACCAATAGTCTTCATCTGAACCCGCATCATCAGTTTCATCACTTTCAGCAACCGCAACATCTACTCCAACAGCAGCAACCGCAGCAACAGCATCACAGCTCGGAAGCTGATGAGCAAAGTGGAAGCAGCAGCGACCTTAAACCGAACCTCAAGAGAGATCGGAACGACTCCGAAGCAGCTGACAGCAAAAACGAAGGCGGAGGAGATGGAGAAAGAGAGATACAAAGACGGCCTAGAGGAAGACCAGCTGGATCCAAGAACAAACCTAAACCACCCATCATAATTACTAGGGACAGTGCTAACGCCCTTAGATCTCACGTCATGGAAGTGGCCAACGGCTGTGATATTATGGACAGCATAACAAACTTTGCTCGGCGTAAACAAAGAGGGGTTTGTATCTTGAGTGGGACGGGAACTGTCGCTAATGTTACACTCCGACAACCGGGGGCTCCGGGGGCAGTTGTCACCCTACATGGGAGGTTTGAAATTCTTTCCCTATCAGGGTCCTTTCTACCACCCCCGGCCCCACCTGCTGCTTCTGGCCTCACCATTTACCTAGCGGGAGGCCAAGGCCAGGTGGTAGGGGGTGGAGTTGTGGGGCCTCTTCTAGCATCAGGGCCTGTAGTGGTCATGGCTGCATCCTTTGGGAACGCGGCCTATGAAAGGCTTCCTTTAGAAGAAGAGGAGGCAGCTGGGGCCCAGATGCCCGGTGTAGGCCTCGGGAATGGTGGCGGTGGGTTAGGATCACCGCCACCTGGAGGAGTAGGAGGCCAAGGAATGGGTGATCCTAGTAATAATGGAAGTGGAGGTGGAGGATCAGGAGGGGGATTACTACAAGGGTTACCTCCAAACTTGTTGAATTCGTTGCCACCTGAGGCTTTTTGGGGTACTCCTAATAATCGTCCTCCTTATTGATCAAATGTTAGTACATTTTGCTACTCCTTGGATGGATTACAAATGAATGTTTTCTTTTCTTTGGTTTTAAGAATTTAAGTAGACAGAATGTTTATCCTTCATCTTCTGCTTTCTTATCATCTTTTTCTTGGGCCCTATATATGACTGTTTCAACATTTTTCGATTCTTCTGTTTTTTTTTTTTTTATTTCTTTGATCTTACATTACTTATGATGTTTTGTTTTGTGACAATCAACTCATTATTATCAACATTAAATTCAAGAGTTTCCACTTCGATAAGCTCATAATATTAATATACAAGCATATGGAATAACCAAAAAGCTCCTTGTTTGTTTTACCTCTACAATTTTTTTTTTTTAAAAATGAAAAAATTATCTCCATGATCTACGTGATAGTTATGTGGATAAATTTTCAATTGGTAAACTTATTAAATTTTCTGCTTAATAAAAAAAACACAACTCCATAATTATTTTTTATTTTGGTCCTTAAGAAAAGGTGGGTCAAATATCCAAACCTTAAAACCTTAAACCATAATAGAAATAGAGTAAGTTATCTGTGACAGGATATATTTTGGAAAGAAATGATGATTAAGCAGAGTAAAAGTAGGGAGAGTCTTCGATCACTTTCTTTGTACTTGCTTCACATGCAACTCAGCGCCCACCAACCTTTTCTCCTGCACGCATTATCATTCATTCATTCATTCCCTAACTTCGCCTTTATTTTATTAAAATACTTACTACATTTATTGTACTGCTAATTACTAAACGTGAATTTATATGACCATAATCATAGAAACTTGCATCAACTTGGTAGACAAGAATGTATGGTCATGACAGACAATATGATACTATTGGATAGTGGTACATTTTACATGAATTTTTTACTTACGACAATATATATTTAATGTAAGTTATAAAGACTCCTAAATTAAAAAGCCTTACAAACAATTGAACGATAAGTTTCACGCGATTTATGATTAAATACTGAAGTGTGTTAGTTCTGAGTATTATGCATAAGGAGACTTAGCTTGTTTTGAAATGATAGTCTGTGGAAGTTGGGATGATTTAGAGTGAAGATTAGAGAAGGTTTGAAGTGCAGTAAACAAGGGGAAGAGGTGAATATTGGTTACTGAAAGATTGCACGTGCGCTGCTACTCTGAAGGTCTGAACAAACAAATTGTAAGGAGGGAAAATGAAACTTGTAGAAATTAGTTCATTTCCGAGGCAAAAACATAAAAATAAAGGCCAACAGTCTGAACAGATTCACAGCTAAAGCACTTGCAAACTGAAGTATTTTCCACAGAAAAGACACCCACCTCTCCGGCCTTCTCAACAATATTCAGAGTTTGTGTCTCTTTTCACCATCTTCCTCGCTCTCTCTCCCTCAGCTCCTACTTGTTTGCTATCTAGAGGCTAGCTGTGTAAGCTAGACTGGAGGCTTGTTGTTTCCACTACTGTTCTTGTCTTTAAATTTTATAATACATCTTTGATTTCATCCAAAATATCCAATTCAACTTTAACTTTCTCGGCATATGTATTATAATAAGATGTCTTAAGTACATTTATCTAATGTTTGTTGCAAGTATATTACTTTGTATAGTACAAATCCAGCTTACTACTTTTGTTTCCAAATAAGAGTGTGTAACTACTTTCGTACGTGTTAAAATTATGGAATAATTGATTTAATTAGCTAAAAATATATCAATACTGGACATTGGCACATGGCATACTATTGTTTTCATTGTGGGGACATAACCAAAATCGCTATACGTACTTGTACTTGGCCTTACCTATCCTATTCTACTAAAACTATGTTTTGAATGACCGTTGATTCGAAGGGCAACGCTGTATGATGGTTCATTGAGATTAGCTCGAGTAGTGTAATGAATCATGGTTCAGTTCAGCATTGTCAAGGCAGTGTAATGACCATCGATCTCTCACTTTGACTTATGTTGCTACATCGCTCTCAGAACGAACTTGTTGAATTGTTGCGATATCTTATCTGACTTATGTCAATGAGTAGACAACACACCTGGGTGCACCATGAGCATGGTGCACCTGATAAAAAAAATGTACATTACGTACATGAAAAATGTATATTTTGTACATAAAAAATATACATAATACACATGTCAGTTATGTGGAATGTCAGTACCCGGATGCACCTTCGAATTTGCGGACATATGTTGGCTACATCTCTCTCAGAACGATCTTGTTGAATTGTTTCGATATCTTATCCGACTTAAATGGAACCCATACAATTAAACATCACCTAGCTTATGGAGGTGCTTTCCTCTTTTGATAAAAATAAATTAAAGAACTTGGTTGGAAACTTAATTCTTGCCTAAAATAGTACACCTATGTTCTTAACTTGGAGCCCTTTACCTGGATTCTAACCGGACTGAAAGATTAGAAATCCTTTGATTCCCTGGTCCTCATTCTTGCCAAGAACTATTGAAGATCAAGCTCCAAGATCTAAGATTAATCTGAGTCATCTGACCATATGCTTCAATAGCATGGCCCAAGTTGATCTAGAAGTGATTTATAGGGTAGGCTTCAATGAGTTTACCATTCTCAGGGACAATGTTTCAACACCCACAACCCACACACACACATAAGAGTTCCATGAAGGTTCCTTCCTTTCAAAAAGAGCCTAATTTAGAAACCCTATTTACCTTTCTATAAATTTGGTTAGTCTGTTTTCTTGTCAGTGAATTTGTTATGCTGATGAGTCTTTCGTAACCTTGGTGAGCATATGCAAACTGTCTTGATTGTCCCTGTCATCCTTTGTCGTTTTCTATAGCCTTCATTAATGAAGATATAAGTTAACATCCATTGTCTTTGTCCTTAGCCTCGACGACCGTGCATGGGTTCTCGATCACTTAACTTCTAGTACTGACCAATTATAGCTGGTTTGAACCACACACTTAAGGCTATTATGCATTTATGCTCAGTATTGTTGCCCAACCTTGATATTTCATCTCTTAAATCATAGGCATATAATTCCCATTCATTACCTTCTTTAACACTTCTTTCTCCTCTCAGTGTCATACATGTTTTATGCAAAGATAACACTTCCCCCCACCTACCCACAACTTGTTCTGAAACGTTCATGTTTTTTTAACGATGGAGGGGAATAATCAACTTTTCTCGTGGGGAGCAGCAGGGATCAGGGGCTGCATAGCTCAGCAACAAGGGAACTGATGGAGGGAGGATAGGAAGTAGGAAGCTAGGTTGGATGGTCGAGGGGTGTGGGGAGTGACATGGGAAGGGGGGTCCAGAGCATTTTGGAAACTCAATTGGGAGTAATGCGAAACAAAACCATCACCACCACCATCCCCCCCCCCCCCCCCCCCCCCCCCCCCCCCCCCCCCCCCCCCCAATTCTCCATTGAACTATCATCATGTAAGCTAGATCTTTCGTGAATAGGACCTAGAGCTGTGTAAAGCATAACAATTGAAAGAATTAAGACTTGTATAGGTAATAAATGGAAGAATTTAAAATGGAATTTACACATTGCGACATAATAAAATGCTACAATTTATTATGCAATACCGCCATGCAGATATAAGATTTAACCTGGAGAGTAAGAAGGGAACCCAACTCCGGTGAAAATCAATCACCCATCTCAGGTGTGGCAGAAGGGTTTCGTCTCTGATTCGAATAAGATCCAACTGATATACATTAAATACAAAGATTACAAAACTGACATCCACCACTCTGTATGTAGCAGACTTGCAGAAAAATCCAGAACAATGACTAGTGCAGCAATGCAGCATTGAATATTTCACTTATTTGACCCACAGCCGCTGCGTTGCGTCTGAAAAATCCTATCTGGATTATTATTAGGGTTGGGGATATTTAATCATCATCAAGACTAAATCTTTATCCTTAGACGGCTCAGCTCTGATTGGAAAGTGAGGCTGGAGATAAGGGTTCGATGGGCAAGACTCCTAATGTTTTCCCGTGAGCAGTCCCTGCATATGCGTACCAGCTCCCAGAGTGCACCCCCAGCAATCATATCTTTCACATTTACGTCTGCAGACATCAGGTATTATCCTTCAAGTGTTATTACTCTGAGTTTTACCACTTGTTTTAATAAAGCATGTGCGAAACAGAGAGAGGACCGTGCTGTGCTAAGTGACACAATGCAAACTCAATATGCCGCCTGATAGGTGAAGCTTCATTGTTGGCATTCTGTACAATCCAAGGAAGTGCTCCATCCTCAAGCAATAATGATTTTCCAGATTTTGACCCTAAAATGAAAAAGGCAAAAGCATGAAGTATGTCAAAAGAATCATTCGAATCCTAAACAGCAAATAATCCCTCCTGACTCAAATTTATTGTCAAACCATTAGGAACTTGTACCATTTGATGCTGGGACAAGTCACGAAGAAACTTTGATGCTTATAACATTTAATTATGTGCTGACACCTCTTCCAAGGGACTTCTAAAAACCTAAGTGTTTAGGTACAAAAATCCAGTACTACAGTTCCACTGAACCTTGACAAGAAAGAAGAATGGAACTGCAACAAACACAAAGTAAATTCTCCCAAAGCTGCTGATTACATTCCTGTCATTCCAACATAGCACCATAAGTCCCAATTCTGCCCATCAACTATATGAGCCAATACCAGTGCAAGTAGTTTGAGTAGTAAACTATAGGTAATTTTGTACTTTCAGAAGCCCAACCGTCAATTCTGAGAATGAAAAAATATTTAAATAAGCAAGATAAATGGGGAATGCTCAAACAACAAAGTTTTGTAAAGAAGAACAAGGCTTTTGACCCTTAGGTGTGCAACAAAAGTTCATGAACAAGCCCAGAATATAAAAAACGTGACAAGGAGTAGCCCCTGTCCAATGCAGTTTACTAGCCAAAGATGCAATAAGCCACATATTTTGCCTAGCACAGAAAGTCATAGCAGATGGTACATACCTTGAGTCGCACCCCGAGATTCGGATTTAGTGAAGTTAGCTATTCCATGTGCAATCTGCGAAAGAACATCAGGATGTCTACATCTAACCATCCCAAGCAATGCTCGAATGCCACCCTCAGCTTGTAGCTTGACCTGCAGCTTATCTGACAAAAGCACACACTATATATATAATAACTTTGTATAATTTGCATACATAATAGCAGGTTGGGATCCTTGGTGAATGTAAATACAATTGATAGCTCAATGGAAGTTCCTTCTCAATCTACATTTTACAAATAATTGGAACAGTAAAAGTTCCTCCTATGATACAACGAGGAAAAAATTAAATGAAAAAGGAATTCACAAAGTACAAGCAAGACCGACATTAATCACTAGTAAAACCACATGGGGTAATAAATATAAGTATCGCAACAATTTATATGCTTTGTATATAGAGAAACCACTTAATTGAGTTATAGAAGCAAAGGAAGAAGAAAGATAAAATTCAAATAATTATTCAGATGATAACTAGATCAGATAAATGCATTTTCTGAAATTGATCACAGTTGACAAAAGGAACCTCTAGTATAATGCTTATAATGGAACTGAAGAACAAAGGAGCAAAAACACAAGAGATGATAGAAGTTACCATTCCCACATAGATTAGCTATTGCTCCAGCAACCATGCGAAGAGTCTGCGGATCTTCTGCATCATCAGCTGTTATTGATAATAGACTGATTCCACCTTCGGCAACAATATGTTCTTGATTAGCTTCTGCAAGACCCAGTGAGAGACAACAAGAGAATGTAATAAAAAATAACAAGAAGGACTATAACTTGATGGCCATCCATGAACAGTAGAATGCAACACAAACAGAATCTCAGCAATCCTAATAATATGGGAAACCAAACATTACCATTCATTGCAAGATTGGCAATTGCTCCTGCTGCTACACGACGGAAAGTTTCATCTTCATAGCTTCTAAGAAGCATTAACAAGTAAGCCCACCGGCAGTAACAATCCTCTCTTGGTCTGTTTCTGCATAGCAAGCATTAATCTTTTAGGTTTCAACTTGCCATACAAATGTCAAGAGATGTTTACTTCAACTCTACACACGCTAAGTAGATGAAGAACTGCAGCAAAAAGAAGAAAGCAGCCATTAAAAGCATGAGAAATCTTACAACCTTCAGCAGCAAGGTTAGCCACGATTTTCACTGCATGAATATGTATATTGGCATCGTCTGACTCGAGCATCGACAAGATCCTTTGTAACCCAACTGCGATTACGATGAGCAAGTAAAACTAACTTTAGAAAAGGTTTGAAATTAAAATACAGCACCCCTGTATCGCCTGATTCTTATGTAGTTCATTAGTTTTATCAAGTTATTTTATATTCTCTACTTAACCCCACTCCAAATATAAGAAAAAAGAACAAGAAATGGACTACTAAATGACAACCCAGTGAAAGAGTTAATCTGATGTCATAAATAAAAATGACCAAACTATCACACTATCTTGTATCAAATTGAACCAGTTCCCCCTAGAAGGCTAGAACAAGGCCAAAAATGAACTAATTGCAGATGCTCTAAATCTAATCACTACGTCCCCTACACATAAAGGATGATCTTAAGGGTGGGACCGTTGGATCTTAACCAAGAGAAAATTTCCCTAGTACATCACCTTTTAGTTATAAATCACGAAAAAGGCCCCACTGCAGAGCACAGAAGAACTTTTCTGTATGTGATCCCCTGATATACATGGCTTTGTTATGATAAATTTTATCCAGACTGCCAGAAAAATCCTAATAGTCAAATAGAACAATAAATCAGGACTCAGAGCAGAAAATGAATCTAGAGAAGATGGACTCCCTAACCCAACTTTCATGGCCTTGGGTCTTTGGTTACCGAACAAAGAGGTATTTTTAGCATAAAGTGACATTTTCCGAACAAAGAGATCCCCTGCTGTTTCATTGAAGTATTTTCAGTAATCATCATCCATGTAGCCATCACAAGAAATGTGAAATTTTTCAACATAAATAGGAATGGGATGTGCAAACATAATGGGCATCACAGCATGATGAACAATATGAATGAAAGAAAACAGTATATACCATAAGAATGGCATGGCTCCAAGAAGATTCTGTATTCAACTTCGTATTAGCAGCAAAACGATGTGCTTCCCCTAAATGCAGGAGATCGAGAAAGCTGTATCGGTATCTTATCTCTACAACAGTTGCGCCAGGCAGGGAAACTTCTCCTGTTCTAGGGTCCTCAATAATAGGAATATTGTCATTTGCTGGATTAAGAAGATCTTGAATAGTCTCCATCTACAGCTGCACGAAATCTTAATATTAGTGAGAAAAAAATTGCAAAAACATGAAAAGTTGGTGTAAAGAAGAATTTGGATTGCTTGGAAACACTAAAAGTAAAGAAAGTAGATAATGCACATTGGTATGCTACTTGTTCAAATAATAAGTTCTACCAACCTGTATGTATGATACATAGACTGAATCAGTCTCTAGACAGATGACAGCTAGGATTTCCTCCATGACGCGGACCATGATTCCACGACCAGAAACATCTTCTCCCAACTCCCCGAGAGTGTAAGTTTTTCCTGTACCAGTTTGACCATAAGCCAACACGGTTCCATTGTAACCATCAAGCACACTCTAGTAAACCAGAAAAATGTTAGATACTCGTGCAAAAAATTCCCAACTGAGGCACAAGTTCTGTAGAAAAGAGAAAGGAATACAGACATAGAAGTCATGAAGAAGGAATAATATAAGAAAGTGTTTGGCCTACATCCACTGCGAAGGAAGAGCATAAATGTAGACAAACAATTAGGAGGAGTTTAATGGTTGTATCTCCAGTATGAATCCAGAATCCCAATTGGCTATAAATTGGATGAAAGGAAGGACAGGCCTGTGCAACTTAACATACATGTGGTCTAGACCTCAGGGGTGTAGCAATGATGATATGTTGAGTCAGTACTTAAAATCAAGTCCCTTTTAAGGAAAAAAGGAATGGATAAAATATGCACAAGAGACCTATGGAGCCTGTCAAATCACACAAAACATCCTAACTAACATCTTTCATAGATTAAGCCAGGAGAATTAACACCTTAATCACCCTAGAAACATCTAGCAAGAAGTTCATTGAGGGGTCAGAAATGAGAAGATCTAACATCAGTAGTGTACTAGTTGGTCACAAAACTCACAATAGAAGATGGCAATCTAAAAATGGTTCTTGAAATGCAATACTCTTTCCGTCATTTGTCGATAAACAGTGAAGCACATAAGTGAACAAAATTCAGAGTTCAGACTAAAAATACACAAAAGCAGTAACCACAAGAAAAGAGAGAAATTACATACTAAATTACTAGATGCCAAACGACATCATTCAGCAAAGTGAACTACATCACATTGCATCACTAATATAGTAAAAAAAAAATTAAAAAAAATACAATCGCAGATAGATACATAGATTGGTCTAAAAGGGAATTTAAGTTGAACATTGACAACACACCTCAACCACTGGCTTTGCAACAACTTCATATACACGCTTCTGGGATGCAAACTCAGTGAGCAATTCGTCAAATTCATAAGTGCCTGAATCCCAATTGTTTTTACGAAGCTTTAACCTCTTCCGCTGGAGTAGCATGACAAACGATTAACAGTGACACTAACAGATTCATAAACAGTTGATCCCAATAGATAAAGAGGTGACATTCAATGTGAAACAACACCTCAGGTTGCAACTCTACACAGTCAGCATAATCTGCATCTGCAACTGATTCCTTGGCATTTTTAGGCCTCAATCTTACAGCTACTTGAACTCTGTCTGGAACTGATGTCAGGAACGTACATGATTGAATTAGCATAAGGGACATATGGAGCATATGTAATTGCAATTAGATAGCCCTTGAACCACAGGAGAGAGTAAACTGTAGAGAGTGGAAAGGAAATATCATTAAAGAGAATAAATCAAACTCAACCATAACCAAGACTTATCTTATAAAATAAGCCCTACCAAAGATCCAACAGCGCAAAATGCACAAATGAGTAAAATTCTACTGAGTACTGAGAATAACAGAACATCATCGCTTCTTACCTAGCCTCATAAACAAGAAATTTACTGCAGGATGAACATGGGACACAAAATCTCAAGAGCTACTGCAAAGCATATCCTCAAACAGCCTCCTCAATAACTGCTTCAGGCTATACCGCTATAGTACTGTATATGCTGGCTTGGTTTCAGCTCCAGAAGTAATATTCAACTAGAACAAAATACTTCCCTTAATGCGATTCTGCTAGCTTTTCTACTCAAGTATGATGGCAGACAAGACACCAACTCAAGTGTAGAACCCCCCTATCTAATCCCTTGATAACATTGGTCTTCTAAACGCTGCTGGATAACCTCTCCATAATCATGAATCCAATGAGCACATATGTATTGATTTGCGTACTTAACATGCAAATCACCAATAACATCAATAATCTCCTGAATCCCCATGAGCTGATACAGTCATATCTCCTAGATATTAATCAAGTGTCTAACACATTCAAACTCACATGCATTGTGACCAAGAATCAAGGACAAAAAGTGAGGTACCAAACCGACTTAACCTGCATTATCCGGTTCTACATCTGTATAGTTTTGTATAGTGATTTGGGTATACTGCTACAGTCAAGAATTTCAAACGTCCAGGACATTTTCCAAAAAGTTGTCATCCCTTGCACATACACCAAGGTTTCCAATAATAAGGCACTTTGGTGTTTCTTTCAGCATTCTATACCATCCACTTACATAGCTCCACGTAATAATCTCACATTCCACACCATCAACCAAATCACAACATCATACACTAACACTTTTATCCTCACACTCACACCAGTCTCTCGCACCTCACATCCGCACAGTAAACCTAGGTAGTGCGATATTGCACGGATGGAAACTAATTGCACCTTAACAATCCCAATAGAAAACCTTATTCAGCAGTCAGCATCCTTTTCATCATCCTACAGTAATCCACACAATCGACATTGTGTAATTCACCTCACTATCCGTATCCTACCATCTTAACAGTCATTCAACATCAATGAACACAACAATAATCATTCCTGTGATCTACCGCTCACACTGCTACGTCGCTACCACTTATCAATTCAACTAAACGTCTAAACCAAGCATATTGCATATGCTACGTCGCTACCCTCCATCAATACAACTAAACGCCGCATATTGCATCTGCTACGTAGCTACCATCCATCAATTCAACTAAACCACGCATATTGCGTCAAATTTCGAAGAAAACACAAAAAAAAATATCCTCAAAAAATTACTTTAATTTATACAACAGCATTGCTCAACCAAACACGTAAGTTATAAACTACAGCAAACTCTATCACTTTCAGCAGTCTAGAATTCAACATCAAAGCAAGAACACAAATTCAAGCAATCCTTCAGAAATAATTGGAAAAAATAACAGACTGAAGCATGAATATCGAAATGCGTGAAGAAAAAGACATCAGGAGAAGGTAAACCCTAACCGTCGGAAACATCCTAAACAGCGGCGGCAAGGGATGCGTTACGGCGGACAGGCGGGATGGATTTAGAGGAAGAAGACATAAAACTAGTAGAGGGAAAAGGTATAAGAGGCATAAACGAAGCGCCTCGAGAACCGGCGTTTCTAGAAGACATAAAAATAGTAAGGCTTTTGAAGTTACAGTTTAGACTTAAGAGCTGCGGCTTGCCGGCTTCTTGTTCAACTTCCTTCTTCAGGCTGAGATCAATCCCATTTTTTTTTATTTTTTTTTTTGGGATTTAACTAACAGTGTATGAAAATTGAAAAATAGGGGGAAAATAGATTGAAGGAGGTGCTAATTTGGTCAATATAGAGTCAACGAAAATGGTGAAAGTTTTTGAATTGAAAATGGCGACATGGGAGGTGGCAGGTGGGGGGTGGTGGGGCCAGGTCTCAGTATTTCCTCGACCATAAAAATACAATATCATTTATTGCTGAAACCATGAATGCAATTTCAAATTTTAAATTTGCAATTGTTATGAATGTCTTATGTGTTTGATACTTGCGCAGTTTCTCTTGATAATTTTGTAAAAGATTTGACGGGCGAGGAAAGGGTACAATAAGGTGTATTGTAGGCAAGAAAATGTCTATATATACTTAAAATTATAATAAAATTATAATCTTTATATCTGAAATCAAATTTTATATACATAAAATCATATTTTTGTATATCTGGGTTCATAAGCTTTATATCGAAGATCATATTCTCTATAATTAATATCAAATCTTATATACATGAGATCATATTTTATTTATCTAAAATCATACGTTTTATACCTAAGATTATAAGTTTACATCTAATATCATAATCTTTATATATATGATATTATATTTTATATACATGAGACCATGTTTTACATACTTAAGATAAGCTCAATATTTATAACTGATATCATAATTTATAAACGTGATATCATATTTTATAAAATGAGAGCATAAATTATATATACTTGAAATCATAATTTTTATACCGAAAATTATAATTTCTATATCTAACATCATTAATATATATCTAACATCATTATTTCTATACATGTGATCATATTTTATATATTTAAGATTATAATTTTATAATCAAAATTACAAATTTTATAATTAAGATAATAAATTATATATATGAAATTATAATTTTATTTTAAAAATGCACAGGCCGATAAGTCATATCGTTTAGTTAGTTCACTTTCAATAACTTTGAAGACATAGTCTCCAATATTAATACTTACGCATGCCAATTACAAAGAGCACAAGACGAGAAGCCCGACCCAAACCTATCTTAGCAGTTTGCACAAGAAAACACAAGCAGGCTAAAGCAAATTCAATTCGACTTTTTAAGCGGAAGAAAAGACCGAAAGGACCAAACAGAAAGCACAAACCATCATCGCACGACGCACAACGGTTCCTTTATTTTCGTTTATGTAGATATAGCCCATGTAGGCATGTATAGACGCCTAATCGCCTATACCCAAAATCTATACACTTCTCCTCCTCAAAAATAACCCATAAATAAAATAAATTCCATGTACAAGTTTACAACATAAAAATAGTACTCCAAAATTAGCACCACGGTCCATACCTTATGTACGGGTCCAACTACCTTGGGCTCTTATAATTAGTTCAATATATTAGGTCAGCCCAATATTGATCCATGCTCATATAATTTAGCGAAGCAAGCATTTTGGGAACTGATCAATCTACCAGTCAAGCCTAATTCGATACTTTTAATCTCATTTGACCTTCCTTCAGTCCTATAAATACCAATTTATGGACTAAGGATAGAGGATTCATTAATTTCTCAAACACAACACATTCAATTAGCATTTACTCTTTCCTGAAACACATGCATACTCATTGAGAACCACTTGAGCAAACGAGATCTCAGTGGACTTTCTCCAGATCATTAGTTCATCTATTAACTTAGGCATCGGAGTGTGTTTTCTCGAAACACCATGCCCAAGACCAGTAACCTTGCTCTTCGTGCAAGTTGTTGGTCTTGGAGGTTTGCGACGCTCAAACTTAAGAGGATGCCCATCCACACTCTTTCCCGTTACTTGGCCCGCAAGTAACAATTTCGGTTTCCATATGAAAACACCTTACATTGATTGCGAGACTCGTAGTTGATCTCAAGAATAGCAAAATATTTAGTAGTATTGTGGTATTGGTTGTACCTCATGTAAATATAGTGATGGTTTACATTCTCATCCTTGACCTTTATTAATAAAAAGAGTACGGAGGAAGCCCCTATTAAATTAGAACTTCTTAAGTCAAAATTGCCATAATTTTGCAAAAAGGCTCTTGTCATAATTTCAACGTTCTATATACTCGGTATGACTTAAATTTCGTGTACACGTTTTAGTTGAAAGAATTTTAAACAGTGACAAATGGGTGGATCAGTGGATGGATACGTGGAAGAAGAAACACACACATGCACTTACTAAGTAGGATGTCACACAGGAAACAAACATAAGAACAAATATTCGAGGTGTGCAACTAACCTAATTAAACCCTAGCCTTGAGCCCTTCCAGTTGATCATGCAAACGTCCTTTGTTTGTTAAAAGTTGTACGTCCATTTATGATCTTTGAGTTCAAACATTCAATTAGCTATCCAACTTTGCTAATTAAGAAATTTTCTCTATTTTCAAAACCCTAGTAGAAACTAGGGTAGAAATTAGGCCATTAAAGTTAAAAAATATGAATAATTTGAGACTTTGATTACGCGTGTGTCTATATATATATATATATATATATATATATATATTTTGTATTTGAACACTAAATTGAGCATGTATGATTGCATTCTTTTAGAATTTGTATGAAGCCATATAAAATAATCCTTCATATTATGAAAGAGGAAGCTAGATTAGAGATTTACCAAAATTCTTGGTATTAACTCGGAATGTCAGCATTTTTTTTATAGCCTAAAAAACATAAGCTAGAAAGAGTTAGAGAAGAAAATTAAAGTACGGCTACTAGTCTTAGTTAAATCATGAGCGATCTGAACCTGATCTCTTGAGACCTTCATAACTGAACACATTTGGAAATCCCGCCCTATAGCCTGTAAGTACTTTATTGTATGCAGAATCTGTATTGGCGGGGTAGTATGACCTCTCAAAATACTTACTAAAAGGTGAAAGTCGGTTAGAAGAATTACCTTGTCCAGTTCCATTGTCCGACTCCACTGCATAGCATGAAGACAAGCACCAACCTTTGTATGAAGAGCTGAACACACGAATTGGGTTACCTCCTCCCGAAAAAGGGGGCCATTATTGTTAACCAAGACCGTATCGACAATATAATATCCTTAATTACACCATGCCATAGACTTAACCTTAACAATATCTTTGAGCATAGAAAATTGAAAAACAACAGACTATTCAATCTTTTGTAACATTATTCTATTATTTGTAACGAATAAAAGCACATATGAAAAAAGTACTAAAAGGAAATAAATAAAAGGGTAAAGGAAAAACATGTAGTACAGAAACTACAACCTTAATGCACTGTAAATCAAAACGGGTGCTCATACATACTGTCCTTTGATAAGTAGGGTTAAGACAGTATAATGATTGGACGATCTTTAGCTATAGCTTCTCAAATCAAGCTATTATTTGAGCAAGATTCATACTTGGTTATTATTGTTGTTAACTTCCATGATGATGGACTGGACTTTCGAAAGTAGATGAGCAAGGAGAACCTTGTTTTCTTCAATGAGATAACTAGCTTTCTCCCTTAACTCGGCATTCTCCCTTATTATGTCTTGGTTCTTCAAATATAACTCCAAGTTTTTCTTTAATAACATCTTATTCGCCTTGCAATTATTCATTGCCGATTTTCTCATCTTCCTGTTACATTATTATATTAATGTCACAAAATCAACAACTTTACTATAATATTTTGAAAATAACGAAGAAGCCAAGTCATTAGTGAAAATACAATGGTTTACCTCCTTGGGATTTCCCAGTGAATATTGCATCTTCTCATCTTATTTGGACGATGTTTATAACATATGAAATTGAAAGGGATTGTTATTCTGTGAAGTTCATGCACATATTTAGCATGCAAATGTAACTAAGGTATGATAAGAAATTCAACCAAATGATGGATAAAATGGGGAGAAAGAGTTTATAAGTATTTGTTCCATTTTTTTTTTTTGTTTGCTCTCTCTATATATTGTGTGGATAATGAATACGTGGGAGTTATGGTTTTAATTAATTATTTGTTTTTTTGTGTGTGTGTGATATATTTTTTTGTGCCCCATAATAGTAATTGATAACAATGATGGCAATATAAGTAATGATGACTAAAAGCCAGCAAGAAGGGAGTAGTAAGAAGAGACGACGACGATAGATCGAGGAGATAAAGTAGTAATAGTTGTATCGTTTTCCCTATTGGTTTTTTTTTTTTTTTTTTTTCATGACTTCGCATATAAGTAGTGATTAATCTTATATTGAGAGGTAACAATGTCTAGACATTCCAACTACCATAGCTATTTAATAAATATATTATGTAGTACTCCGTATAATTATAATTATTAAAGGTCGTCAAGTAAAATAATATTGTGGTTATATAAAATGCAACAACAAACATATAGGCCTACGTGAGAAATCATATTATTTTCGATATAGTCAAAGATTTAATATTTTTTGACTATTAAATAACTAAGACTATCAAATTAGTTTATGCTCTACAACATATCTAATGTAAAATATCAATTCGTTTACTAAGACAGAACTTCATAAGTAATAATGCGGTCATTTGAATTCGACCATTCTACTTTCAACTTGTTATCCTTAAGACCATAACCATTAAATAACGTAACGTTATTTCGAAATATTTTCCTTACTAGTAATATAACTCAAATACGTAGTGTAGGAATCCCTTTCATAATACCAGGGAAGCAAGCAGACAAGGACAATAAATGGCAAGGGGGTCACATACTCTTTGATTTGCAGTGAGTAGAGGGGAAACTGGCAACTTCATTTTCATCATCATATAAGCTCACATGGACGCCCACGCAAAAAGCACATGAAAACGAAAATGGTGGGAAATTCATGCATTTCATTCATTTAGTGGATTTGGAAGGGGAGAAAGGTGAGGGCTTCCTAATTTATACATGTATAAATTATATCAGGACATTAAAATTTTAGATATAAATATTGTTATATCAGATATAGAAATACAAAAAATATAAAAATATATAAAAATTCATATCAAACATATATATTACGAAATCAAATATAAAAATGAAATTACGAAAATACTCCTTGATATATTTATATCAAATATAAAATATGAATCTTTAGATAAACCAACGTAGTTAGGTTTATTTTATTTACATATTTTGCCCTATTTCCTCAAGTAATCGATTATCGGAAGCCAACGTACTTTTTGATAGATGAATGTATTCGTACCATATCTTTCTCCATTTCGGACGACCATTATGAAACTCGTCATCATTTTAGTGGGTACACCACCGGTTGAATAGTAACAAGTAATAAATGACCTGCTAGTAGACTTGTAGTACACTAGTACGAAGAACTGTAGTGCTAGCTGCTAGCCGGGTCCTTGACTAATTTTAGATTTAGAGAGATTTTCATGGAGCACGAAACGTCTAAAATCCGTTTGTAAATAAGAAATACAAGTGTATTTCGTCGAGGAATCACGATGGAGAATTTTCATTTGGAGTACTAAATACTTAGTCCCAAAATTCCTCATATGGTCAGACCACATAAGTCCCAAATTTATTTAGAGAGTACTCCGTATTTATCAAAGATGATACGCTATATTTGGGACTAGCTCAAGCCTTTTAAGGCTGTGCACCATAAATGTACACTAAAAAATAGCGTACAGTAGAACCGTTGTTTTCAGCAATGGCACAACTAGGGCAGAAGACCTCGTCAATTTCTCCACTGCCGTTGTATAATTAACATGATTTGGATACTACGCACATAATCGAACGAACAAATGCAACTGCATCAGAGTTTCATTTCCATTGAATAGGATTGTACCAAATCCCCCATAAATATATGCTCAACTGATTCAACTCATAAATAAATCCTAAATTCCTAACCAAGTCACAACTATCAACCGCTGAGGCCCGAGGTATAGGTGCCAACAGCTTTCACAGATAAATAACCAACGACCAACCAACTTGATCCTGATCATTTAAAGTGGAACCAAAGAAAACTCTTCTCCTATATTAGTTACAGCATACACCATATTCACAATTGTGTCCCTGTGAGCCCTGGAAGGGCTGTAAGGCCTGTAACTCACCAATTAGAACTGACTAAATAAGATAAAAATAAAAATAATCATACGAGTTATCCCACAGAGTCTTCCTCCGTAGCATCATCTTCATCCATTTCATCCCCAGTCTCTTCATTTTTATCTTGTTCATGCGCCTGTGTTTCATCATCTGATTCTGCATCATCTGCATCTTCCATGTTTTTACTTTCTTCAATGCATTCATCATCTGTATCTGAGTCAGAGTCAGGGACCTTGGTATTTTTCTCTTCAGAACTGTTACCGACAAAACTCTTGAACTGCTCCTTTACATCAGGTGCAATAATTCCAATCATATTGCTCAGTGCTTGAATTTCATGTCCTGAATGCAATCTCATGGCTAGAATACCAGAGGGGGAATTTTGAGACTCAGCTACCTGAGTATTGAAATCATTTGTAACTGCATGATTTTCTCTCTCGTCAGTGTGAGGAGATTCATTGTCTCCATAAATAGAAGGTGCTGTGTTACAAGCCCAGCTCCCAGCAACTTCTGATGTTAAAAGATCTTCTGTCGCGATGCCTCCTGGTTCTGCATCAGCAGCAGCTATCACAGCTTCCTCTTTGTGATTCAACTGAGAGTCACGAAGACTGTCTTCACACCTAAGTAGAGCCTGCTGCTCAGTTTCTTGCACAATTGTGTCTTCCTCAAGCTGCATTGTGTCCTCGGCAAAATTTCCAGTTTTGTTCATATCTGTCTTTCTTTTACCCTCAACACCAGGGATTTCTGTTTCAACAACTCGTTCAGTTCCAGCAGCATCTCCTTCAACCTGTTCAGTTCCAATACCGTCAATATCAGAGCCAAATCCATCCTTAACCATTCCCTCAACATTGGGGAACTCTGCTTCTTGTGTAGCTTCATCATCTTGGCTTCTAATATCGCAGTCATGCTTCTCTGTTGCACTGCCTTCTTCACAGGAAGTCTCAGCCACTCCACCTTGTTCAAGTCTCTTCGCTGAAGAACTGGGACCGGCCTTACCATCAAACTTACTTCTGTAACCTGTAGCTTCCATTCCATCAGCTGCATTTACATCAACATTCTCCGCTGCTGTATCAAAGAAAATATCAAGAGAGGCATCGTCATAATTCTCCTCATCTTCTAGAGTCTTTCGCATTGACTTCAACTGTTCCTGCTGTTTAGCGAATAACAAATTGATCTCCTCTGTTGTAGAGTAAAACGCACGCAATTGAGTCTCCCTGCAAGAAGACCGAAAAGATCATGAGCTGGCGATTAGTTCAAAGTTACAAAAGTGAGATTTCAAGTAGATATTCGAAAACAAAGCTAAGCATCATTTCTTTCCTGGAGACAGTACTTCTCAACTTAAGAAATCCCACAAGGCCCACAACAATTTCAACGAAATAGTAAACTGCAGTGTGAAAAATTATACTACTCTTCCAACTTATCCCAGAATAAGTGAGATGATAATCATTCATGAGCTATATGATTAGCAATTACAGGAAGTCATATAAAGATAAATAAAATCAATATCTTTGATGGTGCGGCCTAAATTTCTAGATTGTTTTAGAAAGTTGAATAAAAAGCCTCAAGGTACAAAAAATGAAAAACTCAAATAAGGATACTGTCTAGTAAATGACTCCTGGTGTCCCAGGCTTCCAGTTTAGCTGAAGTTTCCAGTTCATAATGGATATACTGATACACCCAGGGATAGAAGAATGCACAGAATAAAATGTTCACAGAAGGGCTAACATAAAACTATTATCTATAGGAACAAACCTCATGTTTAAAGTCAAATACCTATTAAGCACTTGAATGGTCAAATTAAAACCAAGAAAAGAAACTATTTAGATCACAACCCTAAAAAAACGGAGTCCAACTATTCGATTGACACCAATAGTCATTTTGAATCACGAAACACCCAACTACACAATCCCTGATAAATATAAAACGAAGTCAAAGCAAGAGGGGGAAAAAAGAAGATAATTTTCAGTAGACAGCTATTAACTGGTGAAGCAAGGTTCACATCCACAGCCTTTATGGAACTCATCATTATTTCATGAATTCAATGTCTATAAAGCTACTACATCCACATGGAAGTTAAATTCAAAGATTCAAGATCTCACCGCAGCATGATTCTTTCTCTAGCACCTTTTAACCTTCTTCTTTCAAATTCAAGATCCCGCATAGCAGCTTTGATTTCTAGCTCAAGTAATGAAACCTTGGCCCATGCTTCTTCCCGAGCCGCCTGCTACCACCATAAAAAACAGCACCTTTTTATATAAGCAATATAGGTATATTCTGGTTTACATTTGATTGCTTCAATAAGCTCACATTAACCACTAATCACTCAAGGTTCTTTAAATTTCAGTACATATAAATATAGAAAGAAAAAGCTCAAGCAATGCCAGGGAAATAAATAAATATAAAGGTAGGGTACTACAATACAAGATCTTTTGCTTTTATTTTTTTGAAAAAGGAACATGTTTGTTTGACTTCTAGCGAAATCTTCTTGTCATGTAGAATAGAACTGCCAACTTTCCAAAGCACTCCAATTCTGCCACATACCCTTTGTGCATGAGGACATCCTTTCAAAAAAGGTCAACCCAACAAGACTAAAGCTGTACAAACTCTAAAGCTAACACAGACTGCACACCAATCCTAATTTCCAAATATGTAGCAACCCAATTTGCGAGGTGATAACAAACCTTTTTGTTTCATCCAAGTTGAAGCTCTTTAGAGTACCCCCTCCATCATTAATGCCTTTACTTGTTACATCCACCAACAATAAGCTGTCTCCAAAACAAGCACCAAACAGACCATCCTAAATCATTCTCGCCTCAATCAACAACTTAAGGTTGAGAGTAATTGACTTAGGCTTGACCCTTGTGAAGCTCTCCATCAATCCGAGTAAAAGGAGACAAAAATTAGGGAAAATAACAATCGAGTAAGCTATTTAGCTACAGATGGCAAAGCAATACCAGAAAAAAAAAATTCCTAAACACGAGGCAAAAAATATACTTTAAAAAAATTTAATTCTCTCGCAGCATGCCCTAATAGAAAGCAGTAATAACTGACCCTAATAGAAAGTTCTATAGCTACCACTCATGCAGCCTCAATGAGAAGAGAAGATATGCAGTATATTAACTAAAGACAGAAAAAACTACTTCCTAAATTAGCTAGATGAGAGGCACAATCCACCACTATGCAGCTTTAACCAGAGATATTGCAGCTAGATATTAGCATCTTAGCACCTCCTTCACCTTTTATCACAGAATGGTGGGGAAAAGAATACAAGGAATAAATAAATTAATAAAGTTTCCCCTTGTACCTTTTCTTTGTCAAGATCATTTCTCATATTTCTCATTTCAGTCTCAAGTTCTTCCACTCGCTGGATAAAAAGTGCAGAAGAAAATCAAATCAGCTCATGAAAAATAGGTATAATCATCAAGCAGCATGACCGAACAATGAAGTTGCAGATATGCTTAATAACACATACTTTTTTCCTAACCACAGAGGACTGTTGTTCGTCTGAGACTTGAGCTTCAAGCTGGCGAACTCTGTTGTCAGATACGACCATTTTCTGTCTAGTCTCCTCCTGTCATGAGCCAAATCAGGAAAAATGCAAGAAATAATTAAGGCTGTAACACCTTTAACCCCAACCGGGGGGGGGGGGGGGGGGGGGGGGGGGGGGGGGGGTTCTGTTGTTGAAAAAGCATATTTTAAACAAGGTCAAACCAATTTGGATCTCAGGCTCTCCATCAGTGATGAATTCTCTCTTTCTGATTCCTGATAATAAAAGTAAAGAAAGTTCATAACCAATCACTTAATGATATAGATAAAACAGATTACTATAAAATAATTCTTGGCAACCTGAAGTTTACAAATAACGTCTTCATGTTCTCTATCTCTCCTCGAAGCAGCATCTGATACTCGTTTTAGTTCTTTATCAGCCTCAGATTGAACCCTTTGTATAGAAGCTTTAAGATCTGCAGCAGCCTTTTCTCGCTCTTCTCTTCTCTGATTACGCTCTTCATCTAGCTGCATTTTCAGTTCAGCTATAGATGCCTTTTGGCTGCAACACGCAAATCACAAAATGGTTACCTTCTGCTGTAGACACAATTCAGAATTGCATAGTACTCTTCAGGCTACAATCAGCAGTAGTTCCTCTCCCAGTCTATATTATGATATAATAAATATCTGTCCATTTCAAAAGCTTCAGACACAAGTTTCAGAGTTCCAGCAATCCAGATGCAAACCAACCAACTTGATAGGTAAATTTGATAGTTCTCTCTATGAGCATTCTTCTCATTGCAGTACGACAAAAAAAAATTCTAAAAACCAGGGAAGTTATGATAGAAGCCAACAGCTTGGATGAAACATTTGCTCAAGCTACAGTATTCAGCTAAGGTACTGAAAAAGTGAACATTTTAATAAAATCCTAAAAATATTATTGCAGGCAGTTGTTGCAGTGTTATCGCTATTAGCCTGCGTGATAGTTTGAAAATTTTCAAAGTAAATCTTCACATATATTTGCATTGGAAAATGTGAGTAACCTTGATAATGTGCCCAAACCATCCAAATCTCATTCATAGTATCTCTGATATTTACATTATGAAAGTAACCCCCAAATCATCTAAGGCAAATTTTGCCAACAAAGCCAAAAAAACAAAAAAGATAAGCCTTAAATCATGAAGCTGAGGAAGTGACATTTGAGTTTCTAAATTCCAAGAAGTAAGAACCGCACTCAGGCCTAAGGTCTTCTTCTGAACTTGCTTTCATTAACATCAGAGTTTACTTCAAATTTTCAAAGTGTACAGAACCTTCCAATGGTTTTAACTCAACACATCAAGTGCCTGCAGTTGAGCGCCTTCTACTTCAGCTAAATAGTAATAGCCACCAAATCCTTCATCCAACCCTTGGTACATAATTCAACAATTCTGGAAAAAGCATACCATAGCAGGATGACCCTAAAAACCACATTCAGAGCAACAGGATAATCTTTAAAATCATATATTCCAATTCAAGTTTGATTTCTTAACATAAACGGGCAGTAATGTCTATTGTCAAACACATTCTAGTCATGGGAATATAAAATCTCTAACTCTAGAATGATTAACGTCCAGGTCTATAAACTACGGACACCAAATATAGTGACTTCCGGCTTACATGCAGCATATCTAGTGCTTCAGCTATTGCCACTATGATTCTGAATGCTACACATAACACATCTAAAACTTCAGAACCACAAATGCTAAAAGGACACCAGAGACGATAGTGCCATTGTTGGTATTCAATAGTCAGTAGCATTTGCACAAAAGAAACGACATTTCCTTTATTTCATGACCTGAACTCATGCCAATAGTACTATACCTCTTCATTATTTCATTTGCTTCATTAGATGTCTGCAAAGCAGCAGAGAGTTGTTCCCTAAGATCTTCAACAGCATGCTTCTGCTCAGATGAACTTTTATTGGCTTCAGTCAATTCCTTCTTAGTAACTTCCAATGACTCATTCAACTCATTCAACTGGTCATTAAAAGACTTTGAAACTGATTCTCTCCATTCTTTCATCTCCTACAGGATCCAACAACACCAAATCACCAGTGTTTTACAAAAATAAATATAAAAGGTCCACATAAAGGAAAAACATAGCCAGAACAGTATTGATCAAATAATTACAAGAGGAACTGAATTTTATAAAGTTAAGATAGGGCTGCGATACAGTAAAATATAATATGAAAAAACTTATCAGCAGTTTTTAAATCTAAATTCAAATTCTATTCAGGCATTCCAAAGAGAGACTTATGCAAAAATGAACAAGTTTAATATGACATTGGCAGAAAGCATTATTAGGAGAAAAAGAATTAACAAAGAGAAATTGCCCTAAAACGCAACCCTTGTCAGTTCTGCAGAAACTACAAAAAGATTCTTTACACAGTTAGGACATCACTCATTAGGCAAATGGTCACCTTGGTTCAAATTTTTTATATATATAATTTCTTTAGCCTATCATTTTCTGCACTTCATTATCAATCTTTCTGCACACACCATCCCCATTTGAGTGCACACACAAAGACATTGAACCTGATATATGTTTCAAATGCACAGATCCAAATGTCAGGGATGGAAAGCAAATAAAAAAGGCTTACCTTTTGATGACGCTCAAGAGCTTCACTATTTTCCTTCCGCAATGCATCAATGGTAAGTACATGATTTTCCAATTGCTTCCTCAAGTCCTGCAGAAGCCAAAGCCAGAAATAAAAGATGGTCTTTCAGCCAAAGGGAAAAAAGGTGCCAAAAAAACAAACTTGTAACTAAGAAGATAAAATTGAACTGAGTTGATTTTAGGCCCAGAAAGAGGAATTATATCAGAAAAACTAAAGGGAAGTAAAATATTTTTTGTAATACCGTATTTGAACGTTGAAGGCTTCGAAATTCGTCAAGAATAACAGGGCCCTCTGGAGCGCCAATACCAATGCCTTTCAGTCTTTTATTTTCAAGACCAAATTCTTCTGAAAAACACAGAATACTGACAACTAAATAATATACTTCAAATCCAAACACTCTCACACAGAAAACTTTTGGGGTACCAATCAACAATCTACAATCCATAGATTGAGATGAACTGGCTGACCAATCAATAACAGGGATCATTTAGTGATAAAAATAATACCTGCTTTTCTCTTCAATGCGGTACCATTAGATGAAGGAGCAGATGATGGGACTTCACGATAAACAAAGGCAAATGCATGGTCTACAGTCAAAACCCCAAATCAGAGATGAAACTTGAGAGGAAAAGTATTTTAGTTAAATGACGCTTTGAGTATGAAGGTTACTACTGATGGAGGTGAATTTCTACAAGTAGCAGAGAGCCAAAAAGTGTTCACATAAATCCAGGAAATCAAATTTCCACACTGAAATATATGGACAAGGCAGTAAGGAAAGTGAAACAAAAATTTTGCACTGCAAGTGATGCCAAACAGTTAAAACAGAACACTTCACCTTATACCTAAACATTGATTGAACCATAATATATGCAAAATGCATGACCAACAAAAGAAAATGTTCCTAACAGACTGATATTTGATAAAGGCATTGTTCTTGAACAAACTCAATCAAAGATCATCCCAGAAGCAATAACTAATTAAACAAATTTCTTCTTGGGAATCAGGTTCAACCAACTAGAAACAGAATTTGGACGTTTTATCGTCTTCTAAAAGCATATAACATTACCATGCTGAGGTGGTGCAACTAATGATATTATATCACCATGACAAAGCTTAGCTTCAAGCTTAGGGCTCCCACGCTTCAATCTCTCCCAATTCAGATAAGTTCCATTGGTACTGACAAGGTTCAAAGAATTTCAAGTCAGAACATATCAACCCTACACAATAATCATAAAAAACTTTCTCGATTCATTGCCCGGCATAATATAGACACAATCTCCGTATCATCAAAAGTCATCCCTTCCAAGAAAAATAAAGAAGCACCTTGTATCTTTAAGAAAGGTGCCAAAGCAGAAGCCAGACGGATTCTCAACATCTTCCTTGGGAACTCTTTTCCTAGAAATGGCACAATGGCGTTGACTAACAGCATTCGAGTCAATCTGAAAACGCACATCGTCCACTACACGTCCAATGAAATGCTCATCTAAGGTCAATAGTATATTGATTCCCTGTGTCACAAATTCTTCATTTATCAACCAACAAAACGATTCACAGCACTGCGTTTCCCAATCAAATACAATAATCAAGCAAAGAGGACTTAGCTAACATACTTTTAACATCATACTTCGTATATGTCATCAACGCCGCTATAATAATAATAATTTCTATCAAATTAAATAAATAAAAAAGGTACTTCATTTTCACAAGACAAACCCTAACATTTTGCACACGAAAAACACAAGCATCGGTTCAACGGATGGATAACCTGCGACCGTTTACGAGCATTGGTGGAGATGGCAGTGAGGACGCCCCAGACATCGGGATCGGAGCAAGGGAGAGGCTGAGCGGCGACTCTATTAGCGACAGCGAGGATGGCGTCTTTTGGAGAGGCGGGTTTAACAGGCGACGGAGTCTCCTCTTTGGGATGACAAGAGCTTGTTTGAGACACGATTGAAACTTCATCGGCTTTTCTAGGGTTCGCCGCCAAATTCCGCTCTACCGTCGCCATTGAAATCGAAATCAGAAACCCTAATTTAGAAGAATTGGGGATTTGGAGAGGAGAGTGGCGTGGCTAAAATTTCAGATGATCTGGGGCAGTCACACATTCATAGCGGCACTATGCCTACTATGAAGACTGAGAGTGGCAGGGGATAGTGGGAAGCGTACGTTGGAAGACTGGAAGATTGTGGAGAGAGAAAATACCCGCCAAATATTGTCCGGCTGGCGGAGCCCACATTAAATCTTTTGATTTTATTTAGGAAAGATGATTTTAAATGGGTAAGAAAATAAGAATCCAAGGAACTACCACAAGAAAGGATAGTAAGCAGACGGGATTTACTAACGCTGATAGTTTCTGGAGTCGCTGATTGAATTGTTTGTGAATTGGATTTTGCCGACTTGTTAGTTTTTACAGGTTAAGGCCCATTTGTTTTGACAAGGAAACTTTTTTGTCCAACCCAAAATGCAAAGGAATTTCTAAGGAATCAATTAAGCATTATTCACTCATTTTCAAACAATATCATCCGATAAAAAGAATTTAATTTCAGTTGATATATTTCGTAAATAGGTTATGAAATAAACTATAAGAGCTATGTTATCTGTGTGCATATGGAATATAAAAAGATTATTTTGTGGCTAATAAAAATTACCCCTCAATAGTCAATACAATAAAAGTAACCTTTTATATAACAAAATATATCACAATTTCAATTAAAAAATATTGAGATATATTTGAAAAGAAAATAGTGGATATATTTTACAAAAATTACCCTTAATAAAATAAAATTTATCCTTTATATAATAAAAGTATAGTTTATGTGTCCATACTTGACTCAAATTTTTGTGATAGCTACAAGTACTAAGTATCATTATGTTACAGTTAGATTTCACTAGTATGGTTAAACTTCTATAGGTTACCATTTTTACAATTAAGGGTTATAATAAAGACTATTATATGATTACTATTCAAAATGGTTTTTTTTACATCTCGAAAATTAACCAATAAAGAAAAAATAACAAAGAAAAACATAAAACAAAAAGAAGGCCAGAGCAGAGGTTGCACTTATATGAGCTTTGCCAACTTCAGGGCGCACCACTTGATTAATGAGGTAAATTTCAAATTGTACTGCAACTGACTTAATGCGACAGATCATATTTGATATTTTCATAACGTCCATACTAGCGCCTCAGATGGAAGATACTAAGGTTGACGAGTCTGCCAAAATACGACAAGATAATAAACACTTATCTAAACACTATTGAAGAGCATTAAGGCAGGCTAATGATTTCGCAGGGAGAGCCGAAGAGGCAACACCTATATTTGATCGCCTTGATCCACTCTAATGTTCTAAATTCGAAAGGCAAATCTCCCAACCACCTGCCAACTTTCCTGTTTTCCACTTCCAACCGCTATTAACTTGTACCGTTGTTGTGGCGTAAAAACTAGATGTCTTACCCAATGATACTAAGTTGAAACCTGGCGATGGATGAGTTGCTAGTTCCGAAGGATAGAGAAACCGTAAACTTTGATGACGACCTTCCAGAAAAACAGAGTGATTAAATAGATATTTTTCAAAAAGTAGTTAATTGTACAAAATAGTGCAAATTTAACACATACAAAATACTATGTATTAAAGTATGGTTGTAAACTTGTAAATTGTATGGTAGTCCGTACAAAGATGTAACCATAGTTCTTTCAAGTACAGTAATATCAATGGTCACAAAAATAAGTGAACTGAATAATCCCTTAAACAATTAGGTTAACTCAAAAGTCTCCAAATCTGCCAAAGAACACGCTTCCCTCCTAATGAGGAAAGTCAGTATAACCAGAAAACGTAACGAACAGCATAAGCAAAATAGAGTCCGACAGTAAAATCAGGAATTGACGGTTATTTTAGACCTTGAAGAATTCCGTATTTCCGGTACACCACATAAACTAGCTTAACCCATTTAAACTCGCACAAAAAAAAAGAAGCAATGCAACACAATCTGAAGTATGCAGCAAACTCCGATCCAAAAAAACCCGTTACAATGGAGTCGGTAACGGAAATCAACACTGATTACCGATTATTAGACTACGATTGCGCTCTCTTCCACCGACAACATCCCGCTTTGATACTCAACAATCACACAAATATTAATAATCATAATCTTACAAGTCGAAGATGGTTGAATTCGCGGTCCAAATGGCTGTTGATCATTCTGGGTTCGGTGATTGCAGTTTCCGCCGTTGTTTTGATCAAACACTATGGTCCTAGTTTCATGAAGAAGGTCCTTCTCTCTCCTCTGACTCTGTCTTTGACTTTTTAATCTCGATTTTATTTTTGTTATGTTAGATTGTAAAGTGAGTTTGATTGGAGGTCGCAAGCTTGAATTAGTTAAGGTTGATTCTTCGTTTTTTTGATGTCGATTTTTTTATGGGGTTTGATTATTCAATGGAAAGAGAATATTAGGTCTTCAATTGGAATTTGTTAGGTTTAGGGATTTTTAGGGAAAGAAAGATTATATGTTGGGAAGTTCGCGGGAAATTAGATCCTATACTCGACTGCATGATATGTTGTGGGCTATCATCTTCGACTTTCTATTTTTGGTAATCTCAGGTGTACTCAACTAATGTACCGTCTGGAAATGGAAAGGAGGATTTATTTTTGTTTGACTGCGCAGTATAGTTGCTATTTTGAAATGATTTTCTATTACCAATGTATACATTACTTTGTTCTTGACTTTCCAGAGTTGAGCTGTGATAAATTTGACATGGCATTTTGTATAATTTGAGTTTGACATATTCGTTGCATAGAAAGTATATGAAGTTGATGTTGCTGAATCGGTTTTGGGTTATGCGGTATTGTGATTTATGTGCGATTGGGAATTCGGTCACATGGTTATTTTCAGACGGAGATTTAACTAGAGTGTCACTTGTCTGTTCATAGGAGGCTATTCCAGTTGTACGATGGTTGATAGGTGCTTGCAGCCGGCCCGTGCTTGCAGCTATATTGTTTGCTGCATTAGCCTTGTTCCCACTTCTACTTTTACCTACTTTGCAGTTCAAGTGGATAGTTGGAATGACTTTCGGCTATGGTATTGGTTTCTTGCTGATCATGGCTGGGGTAGCTGTGGCCGTTTCTTTGCCCTATTTCATTGCTTACCATTTCTTTCTTTACAAGATTGAAGTGAGCAAACAAACATTTCCAGTGTTTTCTGATCACTTAATATTCGGTTCTAAATTTTTAGTGACAGTATTTCAATTTAGTTTCTCTAACTATTAGTAGCTGTTTTTGCGAATTGTATCTATGTCAGAAATGGTTGGGTAATCATCCTGATAAAGCTGCCATTGTTAAACTTGCTGGCGACGGTGATTGGTTCCATCAGTTTCAAGCAGTTGCTCTGATAAGGCTTTCCCCATTCCCATATGTGGTGTTCAACTATATTGCTGTAGTCACTGGCGTTAAATATGGTCCTTACCTGGTGGGAACCCTGATAGGGATGGTGCCGGAGATACTTCTGGCGATGTACAGGTTAGCTTTGAATCCTAATTTTGAAGAAACTTTGGTAATTACCAAAGAACTGCTTTATCACAAGCTTGATTTTCTGGTCTCACCACATTTATTATGCTTCTTGTTCTTGACATATCTCCTCCTGGTGTATCATTGTGAATGCCCCAATAGGCATGAAATATAGTACATTCTGTATCTGTTATTAGTGTAATACTTTTTCACTGGTTGAAACAGATAGCAACTACCAAAGGAACCTTTTTGAATTTCATTTTTTATTTCTTATCACTTCATGAAAATTTAGTCTTTCTACGGATCATTTTTCTTTCACTATGCTACATGGTCAAAGTTGAAGTAATTGTGCTTAAACTGGAATGCTTTTTTTATTTGTTTGGTTAAAGAAACTGGAAAGGTTAAATTGACAATTCTTTACAAGTACAAAATATTGATTGTAATCTTACAAAGATCAGAATTTGATATTGAAGTCCTCCTGTATTTACTCAGTAGGCTAACCCCAGCTCTGTTTAGTCTTTGATTTACTCTGAGCTTAAGAATCAAAAAGTCCTCCAACGATTGAACCCAAGAGCATTCTGTTTTCCTGATCTGCAGATTGGTAGTGAACCTTGAAAACGTAGCAGAATTGTTCAGTGATTGTGCGTGTACATTTTCTCTTTGGATTATGCTTTGTAAGTCTTATGGGAGGAGGAAAGAATCTACCATGTGCAAGTCTTAAGTGAATAGTCTCATGTTATCTTATTATTGTGAGACATTAGAAAGTTACCTCCTTTATGAACGATAAATCACCCTTGAAACTTTTAAGTTACCCTTGTCCATACAGTTTATGTGGAAGTAGTGTGATTTAGCCAGTAGCCATTCTACTCATTGACATGGTTTTTTCCTTGGCAGTGGAAAACTGTTTCGGACAGTGGCAGAAGCAATGGAGGAGCATACTCATGTTTCAAAATTGCAGATGATTTTTGATGTTGTGGGCTTCTGTTTGTCTGCAGTAGCCACCGTTGCCATTGGATTTTATGCAAAATGGAGATTGCAACAACTACAGGTGACAGAGGAGCACCAACAGCTGAGGTAGCAGTCCCTAGCAGACCTGACGTCTGTTGTTTTAGTTTTTTGCACATTTCTTTTTAGTTGAATTTGGATGAGGTACAGGTGATACGGCCAAAGTTGTTGCATTCTTGACGAACGTAAAATCTATACATCCACTGAACATAGTCACTCGGCTGACTAAGTTGCCATCAATTTGTAAAGTTGCCATCAATTTGTAAAGAGATATTGAGATGTGCAGTGAGATATCGGCTGACTAAGTCACTCGTGTCATATTTCGGCCGCGAAGTTATGAACTGTAGGAATTTTAATGAATTCATACGAAGTACATAAGTTTTTATTGAATGTCGGGTGAATATGTATGTACATGGTACTGTGTGGTCAGAGAATCTAACCTCTGATCACCGTTTCTTCAATTTGCAAACCTTGCTCAAAAATAGTGGTAAATGAAATCTGTGAATGCCTCTAACGGAGAGAATATTGCTGCTCACTTTTAAAATGCATTAAAGTTTCATAAGAATTTACTCGATTCTCCAAGTGATAGGGAATTTGGGGACTTGGGACTTGGGAGTGAGAATGGGTATATTTATTTGACATGAAATTTCATTTGCATTCTGTTCTCTATGGATGTTTGATGCAACTACAAGTTAATAAGTTTGGAATAAGTAATTTTAATTTTTTAAAGCTCCTAAAATTTTGACTTTTGCCAAAACCATGGTTTATATACATATTCTTTAAGCTACAAAATGATAAAATTTAAGCTCCATTTCTCAACCGATGATGCAATACCCGCCTTTGAGCACATTTTTGACATAGGAAATGATAACTATTGTATCCACAAAACGATGATGATAATTGGAGCATAAAGTAATCGATAATGCTTTGTGTATTAAAGAGGCGATTTTGACAAATTATTTTAAAGGTAGTCTAATTTATAATTCATTTGACCTATTAAGGTGTTTAACAAAAAAATAATTAAAGAAGTTACTCTAAAAATATTTACTCCCTTCGTTTTTTTTATTCTTTCCATTTGCTTTTTGCGTAAACATAAAATTCAAATATCTTCAATTGTTCATTTATAAAAATTATAAAAAACTCATATTTGGAAAATGTATATTGAGACGAATATACTTACTTATGTTTTTTCATCTACATTGGGGAGAATTCGTAGTTAAAATTTGGCTCTAAAATATACAATAATTCAAATAAGAATATCAAAAAGAATAAATGGAGTATTATACTATTTTAAAAGTGACTTATTTGGTGAAATTCTCATTAATAGAGTGTTTGAAAACAAATTTAAGATGAAATTATGAGAAAAAGTTAATGTATAAATTGGAAAAATATAGTGTAATCTTTGAAATAGATTAGTTTGGTAAACTAATATGAAATATAAATTCTTTTCTAACTAGATATTTTCCATAGTTATTCTATCATTTTTTTAAAATTAAAAACTAAAAAAAAAAATGCAAATTACAAAGAGATTCACTTATATTCCTATTATCCTATATAGTTTTAATCATTAAATAAAATAAAACCCAAACCTAAGTTGGAAACACTAGGAAATACTGAAATAGGAATAGCAAAAGCCAAGAAGCCGGCCAATCCAAGCGAGGGGATGACGGCGACTATGGCCACCATCGACGGCGGGAAAGAACCAGAGAAACGGCCGCGCTCTGTCTTCGAACTCCCTTCAAATTTCTTCGACAATAGCCGCCTTCTTCCTCCCGCCAAATTCCTTCAATTTCAACCCCCTACTCCGTCTTCAACTTCAATCCCCTTCGCTTTAACCGAAACTGAAACTGAAACTGAAAAGGAGACGCTTGAGGAAGAAGATGAAGTGAACACCACTTTTAATAGTATGAATAAGTGGTCTTGTAATATTTGCAAGTCTGAATTCGAGTCTCTTCTTGACCAGCGCTCTCACTTCAAGTCTGACCTCCATCGTTTCAATGTAATTTTACCTTCTTTTTTTTTTCATTTCCTGTTTTTTTTTCATTTTTTTTAAATTCCGAGTTTTGACTCATTTTTAGTAATGAGCTCATAATTGAGTGTTGAATATCGATCATATGAAATTTGATGGCGTATTTTGTAGAATTAGATTGGATTAGAAAAGAGATTGGTGTTGAATAGAATGTTGTTGTTATGCCTTGGTCCGGAATTTGTAGTGATGTTTATAGCGTAATTTGAACTAATAACGCGATAGCTAAGTAGTTCTGAAAGAGTAGAATTACCTTTCCTAAGTGCCTAAAGATCATTGCTTTAGTTGAGCAAGTGCTTTGAATATCTTGGTTTAATGAAATATTGGAAGGTGAGTTTTTGGAGGAATTGAGATCACATTTTTGTCCATAATTTGTTTTGGAAGATTACCTTTTGATTTGAATATTAACTTGGGCATGAGGTGAATATGAACGATAGAAGAGATCAGAGTAGGATTTAATATTGGCTTTTGGCAATTTTTTTTTATGGTTTTGTGATTGAAAATTGCTGAAGTATGTGCTGAGAACGCTTATTTACTTCTGAAATTATGTGAAGAAAATATGTTAAAAAGAGTGTATTTGGTTTTAGACAACTTTAAGAAGGCGGAAGACAAATGGATACATTAATTTTCTTTTATTTGTCGTGGAGGAAATACGTTGTGAAGTATGTGGGTGAGGTTCGTAGGATATCAGTTTAATTGATTATGCTATCGTTGTATTTCTGTAGGTAAAGTTGAGCCTCAAGGGAAAAGTTATTTTGAAGGAGGATGACTTTGACGAGTTAACCTCTGCCTCCTTTTCAAAAGACTTTGATGTTTCTAGTATATCAGGATCAGAAGATGAAGATGATAAGGGATCCCGTGTTTCAAACAACACCAATGACTTGTCGGTTCATAGTTTAAAGCAGAAGTTATGTGTCTGCCTTCACTCCGGAGAAAAAGTCTCTCTCTGGAAGTGCTTGCTTCTGAAAGATTATGAGAACATCTCCTATGAGAGCAATCAGTTGGTGGTTGTTGATGACAATGGACTTGTTCCTACCTTGAAAGATATTGATGTAATAAAGAAGTTGAAAGCCTTAACACATGAGCCAAGGGATAAATCTCACTTGAGGATTGTATTGCTGGCAAGTGGAGGACATTTTGCTGGCTGTGTCTTTGATGGCAATACTGTTGTGGCTCACAAGACGTTTCACAGGTACACGTGCTGTTAAAAGAAAAAGCTTTGCTGCTAGGACTTGTCTTTTCTTTCCATCCAATTGCATTCCTTTTGATTATTTATCAATTGTAGCTTCCTTTTGAGATCTTTAGGCTATGAACTTCAATTTATTCTTTATTAGTAAATGTTTTCATACTTGGCAGAAAATCTTGTGCCCTGTATAGATATGTTAAATATGATATGATCATCAAAGATACCAACTTTTCGGCCCTTGAGAGTGTATTGAAGAGAGAAAATTTTAATGTACTTGGGAAAAAAATTGTTGTTTAGAGATCGTTGGGTTATTCCTTTCAGTTGCTATTTTCGTGGTAATTGGATCTGCATATAGATTATATGTGATTAAGCTTAGTGTTTTGGAATTTGGCTGATAAGATTGTCTTATTGATCCCCCCCCCCCCCCCCCCCCCTTTGTGCTTCCAACATCCCCCTTTTCCGGAATTGCTATATGGAGCAATATTCATGCAACTATCTCTTGGGGTAAAGGTTGATTTTTTTCTGGTTTTTTTGTTGTGAAATTGCCTCGGAAGGACAAGGAATGGCGTTAAATGTTGTCGTGTCTCATAGGCAGGGGATGTTCGTAGGCCTCCGATTGTAGTCACCTATGCAAGGCGCAAGAGAGGAAAGTTGAACCAGAAGCAAGAGTGCATGGATGCAAGTTAAGGGAATATCACAGGGAAAGTTACGTACAAACTTTTGGAGAGCACCTTCCTCTCGAATGAAGGCACTATGATTCCTTAAATCGTTTTTCATACATTTCCCATACATTTGCATTTCACTGTTACATTGAGTTGTTTCCCTTGTTTGCGTTCCTTGATATCCACGATTTCAAACACTAAGCGTTCCACATGGTACCCAACAATTGGTATCAGAGCAACTGCCTGGGGGAGAAAGGGGTATGACGCCGGCAACAAATGCACAAAGAATGGATGTGATGGAGTTGGAGATATCCACGCTGGATTCCAAAATTTCTCAAGCAATCACCACGGCTCTAGAAGCTATGGAGTAGCGTTTCATGCACCAAACGGTAGAGGTAGTGGAGAGATCCACAGAGCAGTTTAGGGCGGAAGTCGCGGAGTTAACCTAGAAGGTAGAGGCACAATCGGTGGAGAACCCGTGGCGACCCCCAACATCGCTAACCCACACCCAAGAATTTTTCAGGGGGATGAACCACGGTAGTCCGAAAGGTCCAGAAATTCCCATGGATGACATGAAGAATGCTGGGGAATTTGGAACGAATTGGAGGATGAAGAGGCTAGACTTACCGACGTTCGATGGTACGAATCCTGATGGGTGGATTATGAGATTGGAGAGATATTTCTCTTTTTACCGGTTGAGTGAGGAAGGTTACCGAGAAGTTACCATTGTAGCGTTGGAAGGGGACGCGTTACTTTGGTTCCAGTGGGAGCATAGAAGAAGAAGGATTATTAGATGGGAAGAATTGAAGGGTCTCTTACTACAGAGATTTAGACCCCACACGATGGGAAGCCTCCATGAACAATGGTTGGCGAGTAATGGAGTATGGTAAGAAGTTTGTAGAGTTGATGGCACCTATTGATGGAATCTCGGAGCCAATTTCCCTTGGGCAATATTTAAATGGGTTAAGAGAAGATGTTCGTGCAGAAGTTCGATTGCTAAAGCCCACGAACTTGGAGGAGGCAATTAATCTCTCCTTGAGGGTAGAGGAAAAGCTCAAAGTGGGGGTTAGAAGGTGGACCAAGCCTAGAGCCCAAATCCCAGCCAATGCATACCCAAATGCCTCCTCACACGTAAGTTTCCCTTCAACTTATATACAGAACCTTACACACTTGAATACACACACCTCCACTGCAATCAACTCCCCATTTGCTCGAAACCCGCGTACAACACTTAACCACCATACCAATGGCAATAGGGGGAGTTGTAGATTGACTGAAAAAGAGTTGCAACAAAAAAGAGAGTAGGGACTTTGCTTCCGATGTGATGAGAAATGGAATAGTACACACTGATGTAAGAAGCGTGAGTTGAGTGTATTGATGACATGGGAAGATAGGGAAGAAGAGGGGGAAGTAGGCAAACTCACAACAACCGAATTACAAGGGGATGATGAGAATGAGAGTAACTGACTTGCTCCACCCGCAATTTCCTTAAACTCGGTGATGAGTTACATGGGATAATCAGTGGAAAAAAGGTGGTAGTAATGGTTGACTCTGGGGCGACGCATAATTTCCTGTCATCTAAAGTAGCTAAGGAATTACAAATTCCTATAGTGGGAAATAAGGGATTTGGAGTTACTTTGGGCAATGGAGCATCGGTGCAAGAGGATGGTGAATGCAAAGGAGGGGTGCTGGATCTTCGGGTTGACTATTCTGGAGGATTTTATCACTTGGGTAATTCGGATTTGATACTTGGAATCCAATGGCTTGAAAAACTGGGGGCAATGACGACAAATTGGAAGACTCAAATCATGAAGTTTTGTTGGGAGAATGAGAGCATTGCACTTAAAGGAGACCAGTCTTTGGGACAAACTAGCATCATTCTCAAAGCCATGTTTAGAACTCTTATGAAGGAGAAACAGGGGTATTTGGTGGAGTTTAACATGGGTACCATAGGAGTTAAGGGGGAGGGAAAAATGACAGAATTGCCTGAGTTCTTACAGTCATTGCTGAAGGGCTCCCATCTAGACGAGACATTGAGCACTCCATAGTGTTGAAAGTAGGAGTTGACCAATCAAAAGAACGAAATTGAGAGACTAGTGAAGGATATGTTTGCAGTTGGAATCATCCAACCTTCTACAAGCCACTATAGCAGCCCGGTTCTTTTAGTCAAGAAGAAGGATGGATCGTGGCGGTTTTGCTTAGACTACAAAGCTCTTAACAAGTATACTGTACCAGATAAATTCCTCATACCTGTTATTGATGAGCTTTTGGACGAGTTGCATGGAGCTTGCATATTTTCTAAGCGCGATCCGAAGTCAGGATATCATCAAATCAGAGTAAGGGAGGAAGACGTGCCTAAAACAGCGTTTCGAACTCACGATGGCCATTACGAATTTCTAGTAATGCCCTTTGGTTTGACAAATGCACCGACCACTTTTCAATCGTTGATGAACACCGTATTTCGGCCTTATTTAAGGAAATTTGTTCTTGTATTTTTTGATGATGTCCTAATATATAGCAGAGATTGGTTGGACCATGTCACTCACTTGCAGGTAGTATTGGAAGTCTTGAGGAAGCATTGTCTTTACACAAACTACAAAAAATGTGAGTTTGGGCAAGGCAAGGTGGCATACTTGGGACACATTGTGTCCAATGAAGGGGTACCTGTAGACCCTAGCAAAATTCAAGCCATGGCTGACTAGCCATTTCCGCGTAACTTGAAAGAACTTCGGGGATTTATGGGGTTGAATGGATATTACTGGAAATTCATCAGTGGTTACGCAAGCATTGCACATCCTTTGACGCCACAGTTGAGGAAGGACTATTATGGTTGGGATAGCTCAGCTAAGGCCTTTCAACGACTTAAAGAAGCAATGACACAAGCTCTAATCCTAGCAATGCTCGATTTTGATGAGACCTTCACAGTGGAGACGGATGCATGCGGGCATGGGGTAGGGGCAGTCCTGTTGCAACGCGAACACCCCATTAGCATACTTCAACAAAGTTTTGGGAAGTCGAACACTTCCCAAACCCATCTATGAGAAGGAATTAATTGCAATTGTGTGGGCAATAGAAAGGTGGCGACATTACCCGTTGGGGAGACCTTTCATTGTGAGGATCGATCAAAAGAGCCTCCGCTTTTTGCTAGAACGTGTAGTGGGGCAGGCTTATCAGAAATGGGTTTGTAAACTCATATTCATTTGTAATTCAATACAAGCCTGGCTCTTTCTAATCATGTAGCCGACGCCGTCTCAAGGGAACATACCGTGGATGTTTCTTGCGCAGCTTTGGGGATAGTATGTGGAGTTCCTTGGAGTCAAGTCCAATCCCTTGTCCAGTAGGATTAGTTTCTGTCAAGAATAAGCGATAATTTGAGGAAGGGGGAAAAGGGGTCGAAATGGTTTGAATGTGAGCATGGGGTGTTGAAATACAAGGATAGGACAGTAATTCCTAGGAAATCCACACTCACTACCTTTCTGCTTCGAGAATATCATGTCTCTCCATTAGGGGGGCATGCGGGGGATTTGAAGACCTATCAGCGTTTGGCGGCGAAGTGGTATTGGATAGGCATGAGGAAGGATGTGGTGGCATATGTGAAGGCATGTATGGTTTGTCCGCAAAACAAAGCTAGCACTATAAGTCCTATAGGACTCCTTCAACCCTTACTAATTCCCGATAAGGTTTACGAAGATATTTCCATGGACTCTTTGGAAGGGTTACCAAAGTCAAAGGGGTGGGATACAATTTTGGTAGTGGTGGATCGCCTCTCCAAGTATGCTCATTTTATCCTCCTTAGACACCCTTTCTCTGCAAGCTTTCATTGACAATGTGATTCGATTACATGGGATGCCCTCAACAATTGTTTCTGTGACAAGGTGTTCCCCAGCACATTTTGGAGTGAGTCATTCAAAATGCAAGGGACACAGTTAGCTCAAAGTACCGCATACCACCCACAAACCGATGGACAAACTGAGGTTGTGAATAAGGGCGTTGAGTCTTATTTGAGGTGTTTTGTGAATGGAAGGCCGAGGTCTTGGTCCTTGTGGATTCCTTGGGCCGAATATTGGTACAACACGGCTTTTCATACCGCAACCAAGTGTACTCCCTTCAAAATCCTCTATGGCAGAGAACTGCCCACCTTTGTTCAAGGAAGCACACCTGTATCTTCGAGGAGCAATTGATTGAACGAGACGCCATGCTTGATGATCTTCGGTTCCATCTTTTGAAAGCCCAGGATTATATGAACTTTATGAGAATTAGCAAAGGCGTGCAGGGAAATTTGAGGTGGGGGAGTGGGTGTTTTTGAGGCTTCAACCGTATAGGCAACGGACAGTGGCTGAGAAGAGGTGGAAGAAACTTTCGCCTCGATTTTATGGACCATATCAAGTACTTCAGAGAGTGGGTGAGGTGGCCCATAAACTGCAGCTACCTGATGGAGCGAAAATCCATCTGGTATTTCATATCTCACAGTTGAAGAAAGCTGGTGGACAGCTCCTAACCCCTTCTCCTTTACCCAAACAACTAACTTCTGATTTGGTGTTAAGAGTATTCCCTGAAGAAGTGCTGGGAGTTTGCAACCTCTTGCAAGGACAGGAACCTGGAACGGAGGTGCTGATTGAATGGATGGGGCTGCCCGAGTTTGAGGCCACTTGGGAATCATTTTCAGAGATGGATATGTGCTTTCCTGATTTCCACCTTGAGGACAAGGTGAATCTCGTGGCGAGGGGTATTGTAGGGGATGTTCGTAGGCCTCTGATTGTAGTCACCTATGCAAGGCGCAAGAGAGGAAAGGAGAACCAGAAGTAGGAGTGCATGGATGCAAGTTAAAGGAATATTTAGGCACAACAGTAAATACATAATGTAATAATTGTTCTGTTAGAATATTAATGACGTGGCTAAAGGAGTTTGTTAGAATATCAGTAAAAGTTTGTTCGAATATCAGTGTTATGTGTATGGAGATGTTGGGGAATGTTTTTTATTTAAATGAGCCGGATATGCTGAGCAATACACAGGGAAAGTTAAGTACAAACTTTTGGAGAGCACCTTCCTCTCGAACAAAGGCACTTTAATCCCTTAAATCGTTTTTCATACATTTCCCATACATTTGCATTTAACTGTTACATTGAGTTGTTTCCCTTGTTTGCGTTCCTTGATATCCACGATTTCAATCACCCAGCGTTCCACCTGGTACCCAGCATAGTTTTTGTCTAATTAAAGTTTGTATTTGCTCATTCATATTTGGGTATTGACTTTTGCCTGCTATTGGTTTTTGTCACTGTTGTCTCTAGTCTCTAGGAGACCTGTAAACTGAACTTCATCATGCATATATACAGTTTTTGTATAGCTAATTTTAAAATGCTGTTTGTTGTGAGCTTTTCTTTGGTTATATGATTGGTGCATTGTACATTAGATATGTAGTGAGGGCCAAGGCTGGTAAAAGACAGTCAGGCAAAGATGCGAGTGGAAAGTCTATACATTCTGCCGGAGCTTCACTTCGTCGCTATAATGAGCTTGCTTTGAAGAAGGTATTGTCTTTGAATGATGATTGGCTTGCTGCTGCATTTTACATGAACACAAGTGCAAATGCATTTTGCAAAAATTATTTTATGGCTTTAAACATTATGCTAGATGACAATACCCTGGAAAGTTCAACTTGGACTATATATTTAGAAACAGAACATACATGGCTTGGAACTTTGGATGTAACTGAAGTAAACTACTTGGCTTTGTAAACGGAAATTCACTTGCTGGAGAGCTTGGGAGTTGAACAGGACATTTTAAATTTTGGTGCACTTGCCTGCATATTGTTAGAAAATTTTCTGATATAATTTTGGTGCACTTGCCTTCAGTCCTGATTAGTACTAACTTTACAATATAGTCATTTGAAGCCTAGTCATTTTCGTATTCAGGTTTCTTGACGAAAGAAATTTTGCTAGCTATAATGTTTAGGTTAACGTTATACTTTTGTTTTTTGCACTATTCACAAGTTTGGCTTGGATGTTCTTTGGTGAATTTTCGTTGAGAAAATATATAGTTATGTGGGATCTTGTAAAATTCTTCTCAATATAGAGTTTCAATATATCAACTTTTTATAATTTTTACTTATGTACAATTAGAGATATTAATGGTTAAAAATGTACCTTGACAAGCTTGTTTTGTGAAGTGTTGCAAGTGAAATAAACAGAGGAATTGTTTATTTTCTTTGTTTTAATTTAGTTGTGAATAGTGAAGCGTTGTATAATTTCATAAGCAAGAGTTGCATATGTTCTGTTTTTAGCTCTACATTGCTTTTTCATCAACTTGAAACTTGAATCAATCTTCGCCAATCTGATGAAAACCAAATCAATGTTGCTTGCTCTTTTTTTTTTTTTTTTTTTTTTTTTTGTAATGAGTTGTGGTTTGATATCTCATGTGGCTGACACTTATATTTTTTTCAGGATATTCAAGAGTTGCTTGCCTCTTGGAAACCTTTTTTTGATGCATCTTCCTGTGTTTTTATCTATGCACCTTCGAGTAATCGTCAAATGTTCTATAATGGTGGGTATCCACTCTTCAGCAACCAACAGTGTGATGCTAGGAATATCCCTTTCATTGTTCGGAGGCCTACCTTGAAGGAAGCTCGACGTATATATAACCTGTTGAGCCTAGTTGCTTTTGAGATTGATGTTGAAGAGCTTCCTGATATAAAGCAGATTGAATTAAATGAAAGTTGCGAAAGCATTGCAAACATTTTGAAGGGTGATGAAAGGGGTGATACAAAGGTAAAAAGGGGGGATGAAGTTTCTAAATGTGACAAAATTACTAATGAACTATCCTTATCCGATGATAGTGATAGAGAAGTTGGACATACAACAACTCCATTACACGAAGCAGCAAAATCTGATAATTCCCTAAAGGTTTTGGAACTTCTAGAGTTGGGTTTAAATCCTACAATAAAAGATGAAAGAGGGAAAACACCCTACATGCTGGCTTCTGAGAAGGAAGTCAGAAATACTTTTAGACGCTTTATGGCTTCAAATCTTGAAAAGTGGGATTGGCATGCTGCTAACGTTCCTAGTGCGTTAACTAAAGAGATGGAGGAGTCACAGGCTGCAAAACAGGTACTCTTCTTCATATGTATTCTTGAAGCTCTGTGGCAAACTGATCTGATGGTTGTATTATCTCTCTGGCTCTCTGTAAACTGATGCATTTTGGATCAGATTAACCTAATATATCATTGCGATCTTCTTCCTCCACTCCCTTGTAATGAAATGATAATTGAGCAGAAAAATAAAGGAAGAGGAAGACTAATTTGATTAAAATTCAGAAAGTGGTAGCCGATATGCTGAACATACGAGAGGCCCAGTGCTCTCCCAAAGACTAAACTAATTCTCTAAATAATTATCATCATTCAACATGCCTTTTCCTTTCCTTGATTCCCTGCATATATAGATAACTAATGTCCCCTTCCCCATGCTAGCTCTATAACTATTAGCACTACCTAAACTGCCCCACCCTAATACTTGGTGTATTACATTCCCCCTCCATATTATGTTTTAAGAGGTCAATGTCAGTTCCATTGGTGATTTAGATTCACTCTTGTTTTGTTACTGATGATTTTAATCTGGATCTTAATGGGTAGGCTGATAAAGATGCCAAGCGGAAAGCAAAAGCAAAGGAGTTGAAGAAACAACGCAAAGCAAAGGAAAGGGAAAAAAAAGCTGAGGTAATTCTCTTCTTGACTCGATTAGTTAGAGGAGTTACACCAATCAGGAAAATTTTCCTCATCCATGAGGAAATCTCAAAAAAAATTTCCCTCGTGAATCCCATTATTGAATAAAAACTACCGGAAAATGAGATTTTCTCACCAAGTTAGGAAGGAAAACTGATTTTTCCTCATGTTTAGTTGGACTGATGTGGGCCCCATACTTGTACTTTTTCCTGTTTGATGTATATTTGTGGCCACTCATATGTCGCCACGTGGCATGATAAGTGGTGATGAAGAGTTTTTTTTTTTTACTTAGATGGATGAATGTTGGAAAAAAAATTTATGTACGATGAAAAGTGATATGGGAGAGGGAGAAAGTGGGTAGAGAGAGGAATGAGTTTTCCCCATTAGTGAGAGTGGTCAACTTGACTAGTTATATCGTCTCCTTCATTCCACTGTATTATAGGGATCCTTCTAGCCGGTTGCAGTACTCCAGTGTTTTGTGTTACAGTACAGGTCTAGGAGATGACATTTTTCATGTTTTAGTCTTGTAGGCTTGTACAAGTATCTTCTAGAATTTCTTTTCAATGTGATGGGAAGCCCCATGTTATCTAATTCATTTATCCTTCTCAAAAGTTCACCAAGTTTTCTGTCTCTTCTGCTCCCTTGTTGATGACAGCTTCTGATTAATTCTGGGACATAACGTCCTTAGCTAAGTGAATTTAGAAAACTATCATTTGTGAAAACTGAAATGTCTTGTCAAGGACTTGGAAAGGATTGCTGGCAGCATCCGAGGCTCACTTTACAAGGGGGACGGTCCTGAACATTGTGGTTTATTTATGCAGGCTAAGGCTGCAGAATCCCAGAACATTGCAAAGGTTGTAGAGAATAAGAGTGCTGCTTCACCTTCTGTGAGAACGAATCAATCTGTCATGGTTGCAAGATTGTCCAAAGAGGTATATCTTCACATATTTATTGCATTCATCAACGGTTGGTGGAATTATCCTTGTTTTACTGCCTCTTAACTTTTATAATTCTGTCTTTTAATTTATCTCTACTTAGGAGGAACTAAAGAGGAAACAAGCCGAAGAGAGAGAAAAGAGAGCTGCTGCAGCTGAAAGGAGATTAGCGCTGGCTGCTGCTTTAGCTGCTAATTCCCAAGGGGCTACTGCAAGCTCCTCACAACCAAAAAACAGCGTTAGAAATACCGACATAGTTTGCTCCTGTTGTAATGCATCATTAACGGATAAAGTTCCTTTCCACAGGTATAACTACAAATACTGCAGCACAACATGCATGCAAGTTCACAGAGAGTTTCTTGAAGATGGTTGATATACTGGCCTTTATTTTATGTCCTGTTTTCAACTGTAGCAATTTTATTCTCTCTCATTTATTATCATCTTGCTAGCATTATATTAATGGTGTATCACAAATAACTAATCATGATGCCCTAATTACAAATATACTACATTTCTTTTGAGATATTGGCAGCATTGGAAAGATTTTTGCCCCGTTGGCATGGTGTTGCAAAAAAAATCACTCTCCGAAAAAAATATACTCGTACTATACTTTGGAAAGCCTGAAGTTGCATATTCTCGGAGTAATTTTTATATCTACTCACTTGTGCTTAAAGCCTTGACAAGATTCGATGGGAAGAAATAAAAACTATTAGCTCTCAAAAAAAAAAAAAAAAATACTCGTACTACACTTTGGAATTACAAGTGTATCTTAAAATTATTTTTTAATCAATCAACTACTTTGTTAATTAATCACTCGTTTATAGTGTTCAAACTAAAATTTTCCCCTGTACAACAAAGCATCTCATGACAAAGACTGAATAATATGTATTAACTTTAAATCCAAAAAAAAGGTAAAAGTTAGATAAGACAACACACGTTCCCTAGAAATCAAAATAGTTTCCCCACGATACTTGTATTGAACTATGGACATCCCCATGATTCCATGAATATCCCTATCCAAAAACAAGAAAATCCATCCAATGTCCCAATGATGTTAGTGTTAAGTGTTAAGAAAGGAGAGCACGTTTCGCACCTCTCACTTCCCACTTTCCACTCACATTTACACACACACACACAAAACTTGACAAACACTCACTCATTCTGACAAGTATTTGTCCATCAGTTCTTGCCAAAAGCCTGACCTCTTTTGTCAGATCTCATCATCCTCTCACTTTCCCCTCTCTGAATGACAACTATAGTAGTCACTCTATGACTTGGGTTTTCATTTCAGGCCTATTTTTGTCATTTCTCCCTTTCTTTTTTTTATTAACTACTTCCCTATTCTCTCCTGTCTCTTCATTTCTCTAAATTTCTCTGTTTTTTTTTTTATCTTCTTGATGAAGCCTCAAATTCAACCTCTTGCAACACTTTTCTCTACTTCTTCAGGTTAATTTTCTTGCTTAATTAAATTCACTTTTCTCTTAATCATCATTAGTTTCTGACTAATTGTGTGGTTTTTAATTGCTAAGGAGGGGAGGACAGGTGGAGGGTAAAAACTGAAGAAGAACAGGTAAAAAAAACAGAGGGGAATGAATCACAGCCGTTGATTAGTCTTGGCCTTGGGATTGGTGGGTCCATATCCACCACCAACTGCAAAACCATCAGAAAACCTGATGACAGTGATAAAGACAACAGCTTTAATAGGAGAATTGTTATAGTGAAGAAGGAGGAAGTTGATGGTCATGATCAAGTGGTGGGCAGAGAAGGGCGCAGGGAGTACTCAGTGGTCAGGTTTACAGAGGAACAAGTGGAGGAACTAAATAGACAATTGTTAATATTTAAGTATTTAGCTTGGGGTTTACATGTTCCCTTTCAACTTGTTCTTCCTAATTGGAAAACTTTTTCATCTTCCCCTTTTCCTTCTCAATTGTACCTCTACAAGCCATCATCTCTTCCTCTTTGTAAGTTCCATTTTTTAGCTTATTTATCTTGCTTTCATAATTAGTAATATATTTGTTTTCAATATTTTCATTTTCATTTTTGTAATTGGAATTTTACTTCGTTTCAATTTGGCGAGTTGCATGTGAATTATGTTTCAATTTTGCATCTTGGAGGACTTGGACTGCATTTTTATGTTATTTTTTATATGGATTTCTAGTTTAGGTGGGTTTTATTGTTAAACTTTTTATTTTAGCTTGAATTTATATGATTGTTGAGGAAATTATCTCAAACAGTTATTTGTGAGGTTGGTGTGTGGAGAAATGATAAGAAAATTTGATGCTTTCTTGCCTGAGATTTGTTTGCATTTGCTCTTTGGTTCGTAGGATTTTTATGCATTATGGTAATGGAAATGTTTCGGTTAACCCTTAGGATTGCCAACCTTCGTTAGAGAAATGTGTCAGTTAATGATTATTGGGTCACCAGCTGTATTGGTCAATGAAATTGGTCCATGAGCATTCATGAATTTGAAGCAGGTTTGACTTGCAATGCTAAATTTGCATTTATTTCTACATAAATGAACTTTTGTATTTGAAAATGAGACAATTGAGGTTTAGGAATTCAGCCTTGCTTGTCTTTTTTGGACTGAGAGTATTGTATATTTATTTGGAATTTGGTTGGTTTGATTATTTTTCATCGTGATTTGTAGTGCTAGCATTCTTCCCCCGTGGGGGTATTGATCAGAAACAGACGATGGATCCGGAGCCTGGAAGATGCAGAAGGACCGATGGTAAGAAATGGAGGTGCCACCAATCTGTGATTCCTAATGAGAAATATTGTGAGAAACACATGCATCGAGGTAGTAAGCGTTCAAGAAAGCTCGTGGAAACCTCTCCGTACACCAAAACCCCCATTCCCATCAACCTATACCAAAAAAGCACGCCAAAATTTCCAGATATTATAGATCAGAATGGGCTAACTAGAGTTGTGATGGGAGATCCTAGCATGACCACTTGTACTGCTATGAGCAATGAGAAAGGCAAGCAAAACGGTAATCCTAGTAATAATGCCAGGCTGATTTTTCCAGAAAATCTTGATCAGAATGTGCCAACTGAGTCTGTAATGAGAGCTCCTGGCTTCATCAATTGTACTGCTAACAGCAATGAGAATGTCATGCAAAACAAGAAGCTGAACAACAATCCTAGTGATAATGTCAGGCCAAAGTTCCCTGAAATTCTAGATCAGAAAGGACTAACTGGGGTTGTAATGAGAGCTCCTGGCTTGGCCACTTGTACTGCGGGGAGTGATGAGAACAACAAGCTAAACAGCAATCCTAGTTACGATGTCAGGACAAGGATCCCTGAAAATCTTAATCACAATGGATCAGTTGGTGTTGTGATGATAGCTCCAGGCTTGAACCCTTGTTCTACTAAGAGTAATGGGAAGGAATATCAAAACAATGAGGCAAAGCGTGACGTTGCGAATGAGAGGATTGCTGTCATCAACCACACTTCAGGATTGGATTTCTCACCCAAAAGTGTTCTGCAAAATGGTAAGTCATGCTTTTTGTTTGGAAGTTTATTTGTGTGGTACGTGTTGAAATGTCAAATGTGGTTTGATTTTGTTGGCTGTTGTGGTAGTGTTCTATAGCTTACATTAGAATGAATGACTGATGTTTGTATTCCAGAAATAATGATTCAGTTTGGATTCAGGATTTTTCTTTACTGACCTCAAAAATATTCCTCAGATTTTTACATCATTTTGTAGGTCCTTTGTTAAGAACAATGTTTCAAGGACAGCAACTTTTCCAAATTTAATCTGCTGACTGGCTGTTGGTTCTTTTACTTTGGTGAATGATAACACTTTTATTTCCTTTATCTTTTTACATAGTGTTCTATTTCCGAGAATTGTGCATATGAAGTGCGTACTTTTCGGTTATCATTTAATCAAGAAATGTTGTACTTTACTCTAGAACCTCATCTGGTGTTGACTAATCATCTCTAGATTCAATTGGAATAATTCTTGAATTCAATCTTGTGTTCACTTATCAAGTCTATGCTATATGATTAGTTATCTTTTTAGATACAGGAATGAGGTGTCTGGGAGTTGAAACTTGCATGAACAACCCAGATTTTGAATCAAGATGCAGGAGAACCGATGGGAAGAAGTGGCGGTGCAAGAAGGAAGTTCTTCCGAGTCGTAAGTACTGTGCACTACATGTCAACCGAGGCAAATTCCGCTCAAAGAAGCAGTCTTTAGGCTCGTTATCCCCCTGGAAAGTCCAAGCTGCCTATGGCTATACTTCCAGTGCCAAATTCACCAGAACAGAACAGACCAAACTGTGCTTAGGCCTGGATACTAATCTGAAAATCTCGCCCCCCACTAGGATGGCTGATCCATGTAACATCATCAAAGATAGATTGGCTCTAAATTGCGGTGATAGCTCAAGCTCTGAGGCTACTGAAAGTGATGAAAGCATGGATGTTTCTGACATAATTGTCCTTTCTCCATGACTACTTAAAAGCAGGTGCTTACAACAGGAGTGGTTTTTGGAACTCAGATAAAACGTATACTTGTATATGCTAGTTTATATGCTTGCTAGCAAGTCAGCATAGTTGTGTTACCTTCAGCTTTTTGTAGCGGGTACTGAGGCTGAGACCTTCCTCTCAATTTGCAAGAATTTGCTTTTGCTGACCCATTCTGATCAGTTGTGGATTATGTTTTTTTGTAACGATGGTAAGAATGTACTAGTATAACTAAGGTTGGTGGTTTTACTGATAAGCGGTGTAGTTCTAACAGTTTCAGAAATGTCCAATTTATTTGCCCCGCCTCCCTTCGTAAAGTCGCTACTATACTTGTTTAAAGGAAGGGGCTCTGTTAAGGACTCTAGATTGGTCTGTTTGTAAATAAAAGTCTAATCAATAATGAGCCTAATTGATCGATCTTTTAAAGGGTTATGTTTTATTGGGTCATTAACGGATCAAGTTGGGTTAACAATAGACTAATAATTTTCAAGGCTTTTAAACACTATTAAGTAATGAATTATTTCCATTTAATTGTCGATTGTCTTCTTTTAAAGATTGAAGGTGATACATGTACTGTATTACCCTCTATAGATAAAAACTATACTTTCTTTGGACTGTCCGATCTGACTTAGCCTGTTATGTATCTCCTTTGGCTCGGCCCAACCTGTTTTGGTCTAACCCAATGTACAAGTTTAGTCGCTACTAATACTATTCCCATCAAGCATAGAAAGGTAAAATAGTTGACATTTTAAGAGTTAATTTAGCTAACCAAGTTCTCTATGAGGTGTCAAGTTTTGTATGAGCTACATCTCTCGGTCAGAAGTTTAGAACCAGTAATATAGGTAAAGCTTGCCATTTATTTGTAAATTAGGAGTACTAACTATTACGAGATATTTATTCTTTGAATTTCTCTATGCACAAGGATTTTGAGGAAACTTCTTTTGCACATCAAACACTATTACACAATAACACACGCATGTGAAATAATATATTTAAATTGTATCTTGTTAGATGTATCTCTATATAAGTCGTATTTTAGATACCATGAAAAGTCAAATGGGGATTTCTTATGGCGACGGAGTGTAGCCATTATTTTCAAGAAAAGAAAAAGACGCTAAATGTGACATCAAAATAGATAAATCAATCAAATTAAACTTTCCTAATTATTTTTTTTCCTATATTGGATCAAAGTTCCTCCAACTTTGCCATACTTTTTCGAGTTTTAAGTCAAATTCCATGGTTTTGTTCATCCCTATCCTCATCAAAATTTGCTAACCAAAAAATATTACCAATACCTCTAACATCACGTCCGTTTCTTCACCAATCAAGCTATCAAATCCAAAGTTGCACAACAGTTGAAGTGCTTCATTAAGATATGTAAGCGTTATTTTATAGCAGTGCTAGCAATCCCCTAATGGCTTAGGGTGGAACGAGTTCCATTCTTGAGGCGTCGTTACTTAATAAACAACTTTTCACAGACGTTTACGACTCTAGAAAAGAATTACGAGTATAAAATTCTCCCTGCGAACCACCCTAAAATACACACAATTGGCTAGATGTATAGCCCTAGCAATGCATAAAACATTAGGGTTAGAGCATGATTCCACTGTTTGGGCTGGACCGTTGGAAGTTCATCAAATAAATATAGGTGTACAACAGCGAGAAGATTTAGTACGAAGCATTTGGAAGGTCGCCAATGGAAATTAGTAGTTATGGATAATGATAAACTCCATAATTCCATTTGTTCCTAACTTTTTTTTTGGCAATAATAAAGGGACGGAGAGAATACTAGCTAGCTAGGATGATAGTATTAAAATAATATCTCTTAAAATCATAGTTATCTCAATTAGAGTGCTTAATTCTTGCATGGTTCACTCTTGGGCATGACGTAATTTTTTTTATCAAACAAAATTAATTTATTGATAAAAAGTCATACGACATCCTTAAAAGTAATTGATATATAACAAATACATAGGCATTAAATCAAATAAAAATTCTTGACATCGCCATTGACGACGGAGGCAAATTATTTGTAATAAGGGGCAAATCTTTTTTTATGGCCAATAAAGAAAGGAAAAAATATGTGTATACTTGGTATACTCATATTTTATGCAATATATCAACATCTTCAACTACTTTGAATGTCTCAATAAAATGAAGTAATCTCCTGACAAGAACAAGATGAACATATAAGTGAGACCAAGTATGTTTTTTCAAAAAAAACACGTACATGGATAAAGTTTGGAAAAGGGAAATTTAGGCCCATACTGATGTTGTAGCCTGCAACTTTTTTAAGTTAAAAATAGTGTACTAAAACCAACTCATATCTGACGACAGCATCCCTTGTTTCCGCTTTGCAGCTTTAAATTCTATCAAATATACCCTATTTTTTCGAGTTCATCTAAAATTCCAAGATATTACTTATTTTATTTATTATTATGACTAATTGACGATTAACCGTGGTCATCCCCTGTAATGGTTAAATATAAAATAAAAATAAAAATAAAGGTCTCCTGAGTCCTGAGGTGATTTGATCTCTTGATCAATTGATTTGAAACTATTATTGGAGCAGGGAGTCTTTCTCTGATCCTATAATAAACAGGAGACATTCCAGATCAAGTACATTAACATATAAAAATTTTTGGAAAAATTAAAAATACAAATTTCTATATATCTTGTTGATAAAGATATATATTTTCTTTATTTATTTTCTAAAAAATTTAATATTTTGGATCATTGTAATTTAAAGAGCTTAATGATTAACCATTTTGTACGGTCATTTTTTCGTTTAGATTTTTAAAATACGATGATGGTTAAAGGTTTGTATTTTTTATTTTAATTTTTTCAAAAATCTCTGCATGTATTATTAAAATGGCCAAATGGGTGCAATCCTAATACTTTAATACATATGGTTGTTATGATAAAATAAGTTTAAAAGGAAAGATTAGTTAAGATAAGATAATTTTGAAAAATAAGTCAACATTAGTTATAATTTGAGATAAGTTAAAATCAGAGCTATCCTAAATCAAGTTTCAACTAAGATAAATTCTAGCAATTCCCCCGAGCCCAATTTAAATTTGATTTCAACGCCTAGAATTCAACTACAAAAAAAAAAAAAAAAAGTTTAATCCTCTCCCTTTATTGACTGTTCTCTCCCAAAAATGAAAGTCCTCTCACAAATCGGTCAATCCTACATTTCAACTTCGTTATCATAAAATGTATAAATATTTTCAACTTCGTTATCATAAAATGTATTAAAAAAATTAAATGTAAAAATAATCATATCAAGGTGCCTTGGTATCTCTCATATGACTATGTCTTGAAAATGAATGTCTTTTAGAAGAAAATCATCTCTCAAACAAAACACAAAATATTATATACATACAAGACATAATAAAATATGATGATACATAGTGCAATAGTCCACACTAGTCAAGTTAAATGCTAAGCAGCAAGCAACCCAGACCAACCAGCATCTGCACTCCCTGGTAGCACCTAGTAATCCAAGCTACACTTAACTATCTGATCAACTCACAACTTGTCAAGCACCACTCAAAATGAGCAAAACAAATTAATAAATAAAAAAAAAAACAACGCATCTCATGAGAAAAACTCGAGTATTTATAGTGATCAACATATAAAATCAAGGATCTCGATTTTAAAAAATGAATCGAAGTGGCTCATAATAAAAAATAACAAAAGCTACCAATCGGTTGCATAATTTTCTGGTATACATTTATTTTAAAACAAATTTAAACTAACCTAGGTACTTTCTGTATTAGTATGATCTTAATTTTTTCCAATGTGATATGGATCTTAAATTGTACTATGTACGTAATCAGCCTAGAAATAGAGAGGCCGGCTATATATGAAGGGATGATCGCCCAAAAGTTGTTGCAAGTCAAGTAGCTAGCTAGGTAAGACTTTTTAAAAGGATACTGCGTGTAGAAGAGAGGATGACATTTGTCAACTCAGCATCATCCTTGCATCTACAAGAGCGCCCACTATCCTTAGTAAAGCACTAACACCTGAATAAAGCAAGCAATTGACGTGTATAGAAAAATGATGGTTGACCATGCATGGTGTTCAACTTCAATTCATTTATATATTTTGAGACAAATATCTGAAGGATTGACAATCTAAAAAAAGTATCTCAATTAATATTGCATGCTTGGATAGGTTCAGTCAAACATCGATCTGTTAATTTATGCATGCAAGCTAAGGGTTAGATATTGTATACAATATAATGATTAATGATCTACGTGGTTTATTAAATTTAAATTGTACAACGAGCTTAATTAGTTTGTCTAGTTAAGGTTGAATATAATAATAGATGCAAGATGCACCATCATACTCGATCCGTTTCTTTTGTTATTCTCATTTTGAATCTATAAATTTTATAATCAAACTTTAACCATAAATTCTTTCTAATTTATAAGAAAAAAAAATATAATCATATAAAATCTTAAAAGATTTACCTCAACGTCAAATATAACCTTTTTATAATTTTTGCAAATATACAATAATTAAAAATATTTAAAATTTTACTTTTGCTTTGAAATATGTGCAAAAACAAAAACAAATGGGAAAAATAAAAAGAAACAAACGATGTGTTTCACAATGTCCATTTTTTATTTTGTTCGTACTTTATTTAATTTGAAGGTTGTATGTCTTAGAGTCTTAGATATATGGATGTAATTGTTAATTAGAGGAGTCTTTCGCTTCGTAGAAAAATTAGTGTTTCACCATATGTTATCAATAGGTATTATGAAAGAGAGGAGGAAGTTATTCCGGCCCCTAGCTGGTTATTAATTTATTATGTGAATGAGAGGCAGGAGTACATGATAAATTAATAATTGCTGCAATTAAAAAATAAAGCTGGTTGGGCCATAAGAAAGAAACGGTACACATTACTTGATTGATGCGTCAAAGACAACATACATGGCGTAAAAAAAGTTACAAGTAATACTAAATTCAGTAAAAAAAAGTATGTGTGAGCTAAAACAATTCACTCTTCAACGAACTAATATTATGGGTAGTGATGTAGTCTATTAATAAACATAATATTTCCCAGTTTTATCCAATAATACATATCAGGCTATACTTTTACGCTTATATAACCTTCAAACATATGCATGATGACTTAGCAAAACACAAACCTCTGGCTCTAATTCTATTTATGGGATAACGTCAAAGCTCATCGCCAAATCATATCTAGCAACACATTTTAATATAGTCACGACTCTCATGAATAGCTTGGCTTAATTGGTAGACATCCTAAAATCCGGACGGTTATAATCTATAAGATGCGCGCAGTAGGTAGCACTTAAAATGATGCGTAATTCCATGATACTGCTGAATAAGCAAGTCCTCATGTTTTCGCACATACATATGAGATATGAATATATGATAGTTACGGTTGCATGCAGCAACATTCACATACACGATTTCTTTGTTCATTTATTAGCTTCGTTGTTTTTTATGTAAAGGGTTCTTTTCCCTCTTTTGAATAAAGAAAAAAAAAAAACATTCACATATACACATACACGATTATCCAAACTCTAAAAGTTCGTAAATAATTACAACCAATTAAATGCTTGAGCGGCAGTAAATCACTTGCATGGAGCATTTATACGGTGTAACAGAGTCCACCTTTGAAAAACTAGAATCCTAGAAGTTATCCTAAAAATTCATTATTCAAATTAAATTTTCAAATATTAACAAAAAATTGCAATTAGGAAAAGGGGAAAAAAAAAAAATAAATAAATAAGAGTTACACCAACGGACTGATCAGGATAAAAATCCGGTACATGATACATGATCATGATTTTATCCATTTATCCACGCTGATGATTGGATAATTTATCAAGAATTTAATTACAGATTAACTACTTACCTTCTTATGTTATTAATAATTTAATTAGAGAATAATTACTTACCTTCTCCTCTCACTATAAATTCAACCACATTTACACTCCCTTTTCGTCGCCCTCTTTTATTCTACAATCTCTCTCTCTAACCCTTTCTCTTTCTAGAATTTTCTCTGAATTTTGCTCTGTTAATTCTTCAACCTAGAAACAACAATGGTGTATGCTTACGCAATTCGTAGTGCTATCGGAATTGTTGGTACGATTTTCAGTTTCAATTTGACGCTACTCTTTCAGATTAATATTAATTACGTCCACAAATTGTCATAATTATTATTGATTATTATCACTTGACTCAGGTTTTTGTTGCATGCAATTGATTCATTAGGTTTATCGTATGATTATCATATCGCTATGCATGATGAAAATCTTCGATTTTTTTTTAACCGATTACGATTACGTAATGGTAGTAATAGTGTATAAAGGAATCTTAATTAATTTAATTTATTGTTGACTAATTTTGACTAAATCAAGACCTAAATGGAGAAAAATTTTAATCTATAATTATAAAATTTTAAACCATATATTTTATTGTTGATAATTATCTCTTTGATTCGGTTTCTTAATTGCAATTAGTATTTTGAGTGAATAACGTGAAAATTATGGATAATGAACATGATGAAGCGATCTTGAATTGTACATTGATGTTCTTCAAATTTTACGAGAATTTTTTATCAAAGAATAAATCATTCGGTTAAACTTTGTTTGTTTAAATTATTAAATTAATTAATTAGTAATTATAATTAGTGATGATTGAGTGAAAATTATAGAGGTAGTTGCATTGCATTCAGATTGCAGTACTCAGTTCATAAAAAAAAAAAAAAACAGCGAAACCGAAATATAGGAGAAATATTTGGCAATTTCATTGTTAAATTATTTTTAATGAAATATTCAGTTATTTACTTTTATAGATTTTGCTCAAAATAGTGCATTTATAATGGAGTACACAAATTTGAGTTTGCTTAATCACGCTTTTTATGCACTCTTTTGTGCGTCACACTTTTTGTGTTTTCTTTAGCAATGTTGTCATTAATTTTGTTTGTTTATTCATAACTACTGCTGATTAACTAACTTACTTTCGCTGGATTTGTTGATTAATCTTTTGTGCAGGAAATGTCACTTCCTTCCTGCTGTTTCTCTCACCTGCGTATGTATTTTTAATTGAATTTTTTTTTTTGTTACATTAGAATCATTAGCATGTACCGAGTGATTATTCTGATTAGTACGAGACACTCGTTGCATTGACTTAAAACTCCATCGGTTTGTTTGAATTAATCTCGAATGTCGGTATTATTCTGGGGTTTGATTAATGATTTGGAATTATACACTAATAAATCATATTGTATAGTATTTTATAGTGCTTTATACTAGACTGACATACTATATGATCTTAATTAACACGTACATACATATTGTAATTAACAGGAAGATGACATGGAGAATCTGGAAGAACAAATCAGTGGAGGAATTCAAGTATCACACAGTTGTGGCAGGGATAATGAACTGCATCATGTGGGTGTTTTACTCGATGCCGTTCGTGCATCCTCACAGCATCCTGGTTACCACCATTAACAGCATTGGATTGGTCATGTACATTGGGTTCAACTTGGTTTACTTGAGATACTCTGACAACAAGAAAAGGGTAAGAGGATCGAACTTCATTTGTCGATTTAGTTGCAAAGTTACTGATGTGATCTCTGTATGTTGATATAACTTATTATAATCCTAATACTTCTGTTAATGCAATTATTCAGAAATCAATGGCTTTGTACTATCTTGGAGAGATGGTGATTCTGGCGGCCTTAATCTGCGCCACGCTCTTCGGGTTCCACACTCATGAAACGAGGTCTACCTTTGTTGGGATCTTCTGTGATATCTTCAGCATCCTACTCTATGCTTCACCTCTCACTATTATGGTATGAGTTTTACTTTGCTACTATTGATTATATCTGTTGTTACACTGCTACACATAGAGTTTATACATGTGTACTGAAAATCCTTTGAACTATGTCAACAGTACAAGGTTTACAAGACGAAGAGTGTTGAATTCATGCCGCTGCCCATTTCTCTGGCTGGTTTCGCTAATGGAGTCATCTGGAGTGCATATGCCTTAATCTACAAATTTGACCTCTACATTCTGGTGATTGACTGGATCTCATTGACTAACTATCATAAACTTAATTTGGTCCTATAAGACTCGCTTGCTTTTAACCCCGTGAATCCTTAAATAACCGCTTTGTTATGACACGCAGATTGGGAATGGCATTGGAGCCATCCTCGGTGTACTGCAGCTGATTTTGTATGCAATCTACTATAGCTCTACCCCAAAGAAAGAGAAGGAAGTGTCCAAGCAATCACAAGTGCAGATCTCAACCATGCCGTACACCGGTGAATCTGCAGTTTAAAGATCATACTGAAGCTCACTGACGACTTTAATTCAATTTTCACTAGTGCTAGACTGCTAGTGCCCAGAACATTTATTTGATTTGTTAGTTACAGCTTAGGTTGTTTTGTCATTGGCTTGTATCTAATAATTTTGCTTAGCATAAAAACAGAAATAGTAAATTCTGAATTGTGTGTTTCCGGAAGGATCTCTTTTATGGCATATTTTTTTTAAAGTAAAAAAAAAAAAAAAGAAAACCGACTAGGCACATTTTCTTACCTCGACGGCTAAATTATTTATGCCTTTACTAAAGCTCTATCTATCTTAATAAGGCTAACAAAATGAAAATTACAAGCAAAATGGTTGATTTCCTGTGCAAGATGCCTGCATTCCTTGTCCGTGGATTTGGGATCTTTAGGGCCTGTACTGCACGTTTACTATCTGTTCTGATCGACCAAGCTTCCCATTGCCTGGCAATTGGTCACCTTTGTTCTATATATCTTTGATTTTAGTTTGACACAGAGTGAGTTCAAGACTCGTAATATATGCCGTACCGGCTTTATGTACGCAGGTTTCTTATGACATGCTTACATTGATTAATTAAATTATTATGTTTGAATCTAGCCTTTGATCATTATTTCTGCTAGCAAAAACTATGTCTACCTGATTAGTCCTTGCCAAGAAGTTCCAGAGGCACAAGTCCGAATTATTGTAAATAAAAATCAAGCTGTGGCACAATCAGCACTGATTCTCCCCCTTTCTAACTGCGGACTTTACAAACAAACCAAACATTATCCTCAGCCGAGAATCTCATAAACAACCAGTAATCCTTGAGGGATGTTAGTTTAGTTTGTCGCCAATCTCCTACTACTTTGCCTCTAAGACTCTTTCGTAACTTCGTTAAGCCAACCAATTATTACATAGTTAACACTCCAATTTATTGTTTCTTGATTCACCAAAGCTCAATCAACAATGTTTATGTCCTTGCCAAAAAAAACCAATTTTCCAATTTATTGTTTCTAGATTCACCAAAGCTCAATCAACAACGTTTATGTCCTTGCCCAAAAAAAAAAAAAATACAATGTTTCCAATTTATTGTTTCTAGATTCACCAAAGCTCAATCAACAACGTTTATGTCCTTGCCCAAAAAAAAAAACAATGTTGATGTCGATTTTCCACCAAAAAAAAAAGGCTTATGTCAATGGGGAAAAAAAAAAAACAAAAAACAAACAAAGCTAGCTCAATCAACACCCATTCGTCTTTCGGCAACACCTTAGCAATGTCATTGAGTCAATTTCACACTAGAAGCAAACGAAATGTTGTGCATAGAATATTTCAACATCGGAATAGAAGAGAAGGTTTGTTTTTTTTTTTGGCAAAGAAGAGAAGGACAGAAAGTTAATACTTATCATTTAACCATGACTACAACACTATAAATACTGCCTGATAATTCTACTGTATGAAAGATGATAAACCCTAAACCACAAGGGTAAAGGGATTTGAAATAGGAAAACGAAGCATAAATGCTTTATACGAAACAATAGAAAGATATATTTACACGTCAACATAAAGTGCTTATGAAGTATAAATTAACCAGTTACGTGTATTCATTTACAGGCTGTATATAAATAATCAACAGATTAGGGAAACAATACAATATTATGTACCTCCCTGTCTCAAAACCACAGCTAAACCTTAAGTTTTGAACAACCTCATTTTTCTTCAGCAAAATACAGTTCAACCACTGTAAAAAGATGATATAGTTAGTTGGATCCAAACTCCTTATTCCACCTTTCAAGCTCCTCCCATCGGCTCTTTGACAGGCTCGGTCTAATCACAGTCATAGCTTTGCGAAAGTCTTCATATATTAGAGGTCTGACCTGTTATCAGATAAAATAAGTATAAACCTAAGGTCATTGCTTACTTGATGAAACAAATTGATAATAAGACAACATGACATTCAAATAACCTGATTAGCCTTGACAGTAAGTATGTTTGGACCAAGTTCTCTTATGGGCATCATAGCAGCTTCTTCACACAAGGCTTGCAGATCACTTCCAGAGTATCCTGAAAAAAAGGACAAAACATAAAGCAAACTAGCACAAAAGGATAATATTGCTGAAATATTTATCATTCATCCTTAATGAGTTCTAAATTGGTTGCTTATATTTGTCTATTTAATGGTACCAATTTATCATGTATCATATCAGAAGCCGTAGTTTGCAAAACACATGACAAACCAGAACACAGATGGGACTCAAGTATCATATACCTTCCGTTTCTCTCACAAGCCTATCTAAATCATTCCCTATCACAGAAAAAGAAGTTGGTGTGTCAGAGTGATGAACACAGAATACACGAGGTCAATTATTAAGCAATCAGAAATCAATGTAGTAATATAACACTTACCAGGCAAGGAAAATGCTTGACCCTTCAGTTTTTGTTTAAGAATAAGCCGCCTGACACTTTCATCAGGTAATGGGATGAATATTCTCTTGACCTGACCAGGATGGCAATCAAATCAACTCATAAGGATGGCAATTAAATGAACTCATATGTAACTGAGGATGTGATAGGGGTATATAAAAAGAGGTTCCAACATATAAAGGCCTTGTTTGTTTCTGTAAAACATAACCAGGCAAGATAACTACAAGAGATTGGTCGTCTCACTTTAAGCTTCTCATTTATTTGAGTACTCAGGAAACATATGAACAATAAAGTTTCTTAACAAGCGAGGCCTAGTACGTGCAATAGATGTATAGCACAAATTTCACCGGGTTCACAAATGAACCCTGAAAAAAACTCACCAGTGATATACAAGTCCACTTCACAGGGAGTTATCTCACTTATTCAAATATACAAGCATTACTGCATATAGCTAATCGCATATTTATCTGGGCCAGTCAATTTTAACTGTGAACATAGGGTTTAAGTAGAAGATAGATAAAATGAACGGAGTTATGGTATAAACTAATAGATTAACATCAGGGAAAGATATATTTGTCAGTCTGAGATCAATCATGTTGTATAAACAACACAATGAGTTTTTGACAAATAATTTGAAAGGAGTATATCAATTGAAACAGGTGGAAAAATTTGGAGACTGGGAGTCATGTAAGAACGATTACCAATCTCCTCAAAACTGCATCGTCCAGTTCTTGTGGTTTATTTGTTGCACCTGTATAGTGAAAGGAAGAGAGGATCTAATCAAATAAGTAACAAGTCTAGCTTTCTCTTGTAGGAGTGCATATACCAAAGGAATTCAGTTCATTTATTAGAAAGGTTATATTTTTTAACCTTCTAAGTGTATAAACTCACCAATTACTATTACTAGATCATCAGGATTAGAGGTGACACCATCAAATTGAACAAGGAACTCTGACTTCAACCTTCGACTGGCATCATGTTCGTTGGCTTCCCTTGTAGACATAATGCTGTCAATCTGCCAAAAGGAAAAGGCTAGAGTAAATTTCTAATTGCAACAAAAATAAGCTAATGTATACAAGTCAAAAGGACAAGTATAAAGAGATGAAACAGTTAAATGAAAGATTATGAAAGGTATGTGAAAGTGGTTACCATGGATTTGCTTTGACTAGAAGGGAAGCAGACAGATGACCTCATCAGGACCAAAATTTGTATAACACGGCAAGACCTTATAATTTTAACCTAACAAGCCATGACTAGGGCTTCCAAAAGAAAAGTATTCCTTTGATTCAAACTGTTTGAGACCTTCGTGATTCACACCACATAGTGAGCCACAAATTCCAAAATCGGCAAATCATTATGGATAGAGTAACCTTTTAAATTTTAATATTGAATGAATCATGGCATCTTTTGTGGATCTAACTTACCCCCAGACACAATAGAAAACCAACACAGGAACAATTGAGCAAAAATTTTATTATGAATATAATCTAAACGCCAAGAAGATTAGTTATGAGAGTCAAAAACTTACCTCATCCATAAAAATGACAGAAGGCTGTCTTGAGATAGCAACCATGAAGAGGGTCCGGACAAGCTTTTCGCCTTCACCAACCTGTCATAGCAATAACATAACATAGGAACTGATCAATATAAACAATTATAAGAAAACAAAAATGCCGACTTACTCAAGGTTAGAAGACCCACCCACTTGGATGTAAGGGTAGACGCTGACACATTAAAAAATGTTGCACTACATTCTGAAGCAACTGCTTTAGCAAGCATTGTTTTCCCATTGCCTGGGGGACCAAAAAGAAGGAGACCTGGAAGCAAAATACTCAATTTATCACAAAAGTTTATATACAGCATTACCAAATCCCAGAATAGCAGAGTAGAACACAATACCTCGGGGGGGCCTCCTAAGACCAGTAAATAAATCTTTCCTTTTGGTAGGCAATATCACCATTTCAAACAGAGTTTGCTTTGCCTTATCAAGACCAGCTGAGAACAAGGCCAAGTTTCAAGACTTTATATGATGAATGAACAGACTGCATAAAATGGCACAAGAGAATAACCACTCATCTTACCTACATCTTCCCACTTAACAGAAGGACTTCTATCCACAACTACTGTGTTGATCATCTCAACTAATTTGGTATCATATCCACCGGTATCTTGGTTAGATCTAGATGCTCCAGTTTTATCAAGTGAGCTGTTTCTTGTAACATTTGAGGGTTTCTGTTGAGCAACCTTTGTAATAGTTGATGATTTGGACGAGGCCTTGGCACCTTGTGGACGTAAAGAAATAATCTGAAAGGCGGAATAGATGATTTTCTTAGAAAAGAATTCTGTAGCGTATTTTCCATCATATAATGCCATAAAGATATCACATAGAAGAAAGACAAAGCAGCTCCAGGCAAGTTATACAACTTGTGTAGACAACCAACAGAATCAAGGAAATAGGACAACCAAATACCGATACCAACAAGATTTACTTCCTCCGACCCAAACACATAGTCCATGTTGACTATTCACATTTTTAAAGGAGTTTACTTTATGAGGGGGACTACAAGAATTGATTGGGTAAGTATACATTCATTAACCAAAAGTGAACAACAAATTTGGTCAAACTACAAGAGAAAAAAGAAAGCAAACAATATCTTTGAGACGTAGGAAGTAATGCCGATAAAGTGTTTTCCTTTTGAAGTTTAACAAATATTCTAAATTTGGAATCTGAATGTCTTGCTTTTGTCATTGTCTTTCTGCCACCACAACATTCATGATTGGCATGCTCCAGGACTTATAAACCCAAGCGTCAACAACTACCATCATAGATCCCAACAGGTCACCACCAAGTTCTACAGAAACTGAACAACTACCAAAGTATGCAAGGCTTTTATACCTTGCCACTCAAGGATAATAGGGGCTATGATGTCTACACAGACTAAAGTGCACCTAATCGTAACTTCTCAACCAAACAAATATCATACATCCTAGAAAAATCCCACAATTGAGAAGAAGTATGCATATAAAAGGAAAGCACCAGAATTCCACAAGCATTTTACACATTTCAGGTACTCAAAGAAATCAAAAGGCCAAAAAGAAAGCCACCAGATAACAGAGCTATGTTAGATATATGAAACTGTTGTTTCAAACTTTTAGATCTACCTTTTGTCACAAGTTCCCACAATGCGAGTATTCCTTAGTATTCCAATTTCAGTTCAAGAGAATGGATAGCAACTTCATGTAAGATGCATTTTTACTTCATAAATCACACATTGAACTACTGAAGATTGCTAAAAACTCTAACTTCAGAAACAGAACAACTTAGTCCTACACCAAGCAGTAGATTGCAAGGTCTGAAGGTTCATATAGTGGGGATAGAGAAGCATGTCAGTTATCCAAATTCATACTTTAAAAAGACATGTATCACACAATACCACCCAAGAATACAATACAAAAGTTCAAAAATGTGCAGCAAAATCAAGAATCAACTTACAGTACTTTAGAACAAGCCATACCTTGTCTGTGGTTTTGCCACCTATAAAGCAATAAAAGGAAAAAGATCAGAGCTACAACCACAATTCTAAAAGGGTCATTCATACTATGAAAATTCCAAGATAGTGAATCAAACATAGAATATAAAACATCAAACCTGTTCTTGCAGTCAAGATTTGCAGTCTCTCAGAAACTTGCCCCTGCCACTTTGATATCTTCTGATGGTAAGAATTCACTTTCTGTTGTTCACTACAGAAAATCGAGAAATCAGTGAAATTTTGCAATGCAATTCAACTTCATTCTATAAATCATACAAAACTATTCCAGAACACAAATACAAAAGTTCAAGATCTTCAATGCTTGTTTAAAAAAAGATATACCGAGTTTCTATAATCTTTTGCAATGCTTATATTCAACAGGAAGGAGCACTAGTACACTAAATCAAACAGAACAATAGGTTGTTCTTCTCATATGTCAAGAGCTATCCCAAATTATTTTCGTACACAACTTTCCATTGCTTAGAAGACCGCAGAAAAACAATCAAGACATTGCTACAAATCACAGCTACAGAGAACTACAAAATAAAAAAAATTTATCGACTTTATGTACCCCTATTGCTGATTCTGCAGCTAAGAGAATGCTTTTCATTAGATAAGCAGCAGCCAACATATCAAATATGCATAAACAAGTAAAACATCAAACAAAACAAGCATATGAGGGCACACATATAAACAAACAAAGAATAGATAAGCATAATCTACCAGTCACGATATAAACAACTACTCCCCCCATCCTCTGCACCTACATAATTGTCACGCGGTCACAACCTCGCTTAGTTACTGATAAAAAACAATGTCAGTTTCATAGAAATCAATACTACTTCAACAAAAATACAAACTTTATAGCACGATCATTCAACTAAAAAGGTAGTGGATACGCGGGTACCTCGTCGAAATGAACGACGGAGGGCGGGTGGCAGCACCTTCAGCCAAAATACGCTGAGCATTTTTATAATGCATGATGGCATCATCAGTTAAACCCCACTCTTCAGCTCTAACAGCCTTATCAATCTCCTCCTTTGCCAAATCAAAGTATCCTTTCAATTTTCCAGCAGTTCGCTCGTTCGCAACCCTACTCCCATCAACTCCTACCTCCATTGCTTCACCCGTCCAATTATTCGATGAATTAGGGTCACCGGTAGTATCGGAATCGGAAAATAACTTGCTCAGGGAATCGAGTAGTCCTTTCCAGAAGCTCATATCTGAGAATCAATTACAGTAATTTCATTAAAAAAAATAGGGGTTTGATTCATTATTGAATTGTGAAAACTGATTGGATTGAAGGAGAAGATTGTGCGATACATACCAGTTGAAGAGGAGGTTGTTGCAGGATTTCATCGTAGTAGAGTAAATATTAGTGAATACAGCAAATAACAATGGCGGATTGCGTGATCGTTGGGCTTTTTTTCATGATGAAGAAATGTCAAAGGAAAGACAGCGGAATTGGGAAAACAATCAATGTAGGTAAGATTAAAAATAAAAGTAAATTATAACTAGAATATGAACCTCACTCGGGTAAAATGTAACGCAATTCAGTGGATTTACTTAAATATTCATTAAAATTTATCAAATGTTTAGTGAGTAAATGTTCACTGAGATTTAGTAAATGATCCTTGAAATGAAAGACATGTTCATTGGGCAAATGTTCATTGAAATGAAGGATATGTTCATCAAAATGAAGGATATGTTCATTGGGCAAATGGTCAGTGAGGTTTTGTAAATAGTCAGTGAGGTTTTGTAAATAGTCGGTGAAATAAAGGAAATATTCAGTGAGGTTTAGTAAATGGTCAGTGAAATTGTCCCGGGTGCACGATGCGCATTGTGGACCCGGGTGCACGATGCGCATTGTGGACCCGGGTGCAGGATCTTATTTGTGAATGACAAGGCATTAGATAAATATAAGGGACATAAATTTAGTTACGGGTTTATAAATAACGCAATTTTTTAAAATTGTATATTTTCAAAATTTATGAGGCTCCCAAATTTTGGCAAGGAATTTAGCCTATTAATTTTGCCAAAAAGGTTTCTAAAAGGGAAATTGAGAAACTTTTTTAATTTTACATACTACTAATTTAAAAGTAACTAAATAATACTAATTAAGAACTTTTTCATACTTACTAATTAATACTAAATATATTAACATGAATTAATTATTTTTATTGATTTATACTAATTATTTTTTATCTTAATTTTATAAAAAAAATTATTACCAATTATAATTATTAATTCGTAAACAAATATATATAATAATCATAATTGAACATAATAATCAATAATAACTATTACTCAAATACAAATAATCAATAATTATTTTTAAAATTATAAAAAAATATATTTTTAAAATAATTGTCCAAAATGAATGATTCCTCCATAGAGGAACCACCTAAAATAGATGGTTCCTCCATGGAAGAACCACCTAAATTGAATGGTTCCTCTATAGAAAAACTATTTACTTTAGACGGTTCTACCATGAAAGAATTATCCATTTTAGACGGTTCTTATACGTGAACGTATAATTTTTTAACCATAAGGTTAATATGGTCAAATAGTATGCAAAATACGTATTAATACAGGTGATATATAGAGATTCACGAGCAATGTTGAGAAATTCACAACGGGAGAAAAAATTACAAAGTATCATCTTTAAAATGAATTTTGAGGATAAATTGCATTAAATGAATTGTTAAAAATTAGAATGGGAAAAAATATATTTAATTAATATTGTAAATAAGTTAGAATAGAAAATATGTTGAACACTTGAATATTCAAAATAAGAAAACTTTTGAACTTTTCAAATGAAAAATGCATAAATAACAAATATCAACAAAGATAGTATTTGGAAAGGGAGCTTATTTTCTAACTCAATAATAATGGTACTTGGTCATGAGTTTTTTGAGTGAAAAAAAGAAGAAGTGAATGAGATAATTTAGCATTTTAATAAAGTGGTACCATTATTTTGAGTGTTTGGTTATGACCGATTTCAAGGTGGAACTTGAATAGGGGAATGGGGGATAATAGCTAATGAGTTAATTGTTATAAGCTTTATCCATATGGCTAGAATAAAAATAATTAGATATAGTAAAATATTAGGCCTATTTTTTAGGCTTTGTCTCTTCGTTCAAACGTACCATTTATCTCCCTTCTCTCTCCTCCTCCACCATTTGGGTATAATTCATGCTAATTTTTGGGTTTTAATGTAATTTAAGGGGAATTTACAACCACGGCTCTAACCCTTATATTTCAGAGTCATGGCTCATATAGTCATATGCAATTATCAAAACGCCATAATGAAATATTTTCGCTTAGTTTCTTTATTATTCTGAGGGATATGATAATGATGATATTTCACTTCTACATTATGTTAGTGCTTGAGTCAATAAAAAAAACCACGTGAAATAACTGTCCATTCTTCTAAAAGAAACCTTGATCGTGGAATGAAGAATAAAAAAGAGTTTCTTCAAGATGAAATTTTGTTGTATTGACCAATTCAATATAGGAAGGGTAGGAAAATACTTTACGCGGTGTGTAAATTTTGTTGATAGTCAATTACAATGTTATTGAAACTTCTAGTGATGCATGGACTCTTAAGAGAGAGATAACCTTATACGTCAAATGCTTGACAATTGGTAGCTCCATAAGGTAGTGGTTACTTACTCTCACTAGAAACATCATAATCGAGTTCATTATATTGCTTTATAGTTTATAATTATTTTATTATGTGAATATAATAAAAATGGTTAATAAATCTTATGAGAAACATCATAGGAGCTCATTATATTGCTTTGTAGCTTGTAATTATTTTATTCCATGAATATAATGACACTGTTTAATTAACCGTGTGACAGACATTCTAAGAGTTTATTATATTACTTTGTATCTTGTATAATTTATTCCATAAATATAATGAGTGGACGTAGGAAGAGTGCTCCAAGAGGTAGTGGATTAGTGAAGAGGATGCTCTATTGGCCTAGTTCTTGGTCGACATAAATTCAAATGAGAAATGGAAAGATGAAGGGGATTTTAAAATGGTTATTTGAACCATTTGGAGAGCTTATTTATTGATAAAATGTCTAATGCTAAATTAACAACAGTAAATATTGATTCATGACTAACTTGAAGAAAATGTTTAACGATCTACTCGAGATTAGACATAAGGGTAGCGATTTCAGATGGGATAATCATTTGAAAATGATGAATAGTGATCATAATTTATTTGAAGAATGGGCTAAGGTAACGTCAATTCACTCCTTGTTATCTCATTTTTTACCGTTTTGTTTATGATGAATCTAATCCACTTTCTTCTGTACATAATGTGTATCGAAGGCGATTGTTGAATTCTCCTTCTAACTTACTGAATTGACTAATACACAAATAAGCAAAAGGCCTTTATTTGAAAGTCATTTCTATTATTTGATGATTTCAAGAAAGTCTTTGCAAATAATAAAGCTACTGGAGTGATGTCTACTACGTCGGTCAATCAAGATGTTTAAGATACTTTCCATAATCTTATTCAAGATACTAAAATTCATTATAGTTTTAATATTTTTATGCAATAATGGTCATTTATACAAGATTGTTTTCTTTCAACTATGTAATACTTGAAATAAAAATTGAATTTGACCATCAATGAATTAATTTTCTTTTACCTTCTTTTTAACTTCCTTTTCAAAAAATTACAAACACACTTCTTCGTTCCATAAATATTCAACATGTAAAATTTTACGCTTTTCATTGCATGTTTTTAAATATTAATATTTCATTTATTCTAAATATCTAATTTTATTGTTCTATTTGAATATTTTTTGTGGGAGTTTTTTGCTCAAAGTAAGAGGAACAATTATTTTGGAACGTAAGAAATACTAAATTAGTGAATAAATTAATATTTATAAATATGTAAGGAACATATGAAGCATTTTTTTAAAAGTCATTGTGAAAAAAGTACTCCCTACTAAGTTATTGATCGTGTTATTGTGTATAACTATAGTTAATAGGATACATGCTGGGTAGTGTTGGGTATGGGTGGTAAAAACTGACCAAAACTGCCAACCAGACCCGAACCAACCCGTTTATAAAGGGTTGGGTTGAAATTTTCAACCCGATTAATCAAGTATGTCAACCCAACCCAACCCGATTACATGTTGGGCGGGTTGAAATTTCCAACTCGATTTCAACCTGACCCGACCTGTTTATTATTGGGTTTGATTTTTATATATTGGTCGAGTTTAATTAATGTGAGTCATAAACTCAAGTCATAATTATTACCAGCCAACCTTGGTTTCTACTTTTTATGTGCATTCCGTCACTCTGCCTCTTCACTCTTAGTCTTCAATTTTTCATTTTGTCATCTCGTCGTGCTTTATTCTTCACTTCTCATTACTCTCTACCTCTTCTTAACATATTGTCAAACTTTTCAATTTAGTTGTATTAAGACTATGTTAAGATTTGAGGTTTTATTTTGCATTGCTTATAACTTGAAAAATTAAAAACTCAAATGACTTTTACTTACTAAGCAGATTGGATTGGGTCAATCCGAACTCAAAACAGGTTGAGTTGAATTGAAATTTTAAACCCATTTAATAAACATGTTGAGTTTAGATTGGCACCATAGTTCAATTTAGACAACGCTGGAAAATCCTGAAAACGCGTTGTGAGGATCTGACAAATATCAACAGAGCACATCACTAATGGTCCGATCTAAAAAAATTTCAGATCCAAACAAGAAAGTAAAACATCTTAATTAGATATACATTATTAAAAAATTGTAACATCTCCTTCTATAATTCTATAGTTCTATCCGACGATACACCTCTTTACTTTCACCCCTGCTCTCCTCCATAAACCTAATTTTATCTCCTCTCCCCAAAACTTGTCATTCCATTTCAACCAAAATTCATCCAAAATCATTAACTAAGGAATACTCCCCAATTTTTCAGGGACCCCGAAACTCTATCTGTCTCTCTCCTCCATGGAGCACCAGCACCTCCACCTTCAGCCAGCTGGCCTACCAACTTTCACCGTCCCAACCACCGATGTCCACCCTACCGCCGTCGCTAACCCCACTCCTACTCCCCCTCAACTCCCCCCCTCCCACCCCTCCTACGCCGAGGTACTACTTCTTCCTAGATCCCGAATTTATTTTATTATTTTTCTCTTAATTTTTGGAATTGAATGTTATTTTTTTTGCAGATGATTACATCGGCGATAGTGTGGGACAGTTCGCAAGGGAAAGCAGGGGGATCAAGCAAGAGAGCAATTGAGAAGTACATAGACCGAGTTTACACCAACCTCCCACCCAGTCACCCGGCCTTGTTGACTCTCCACTTGAAGCGCCTTAAGAATTCGGGTCAACTCGTTATGATTAAGAATTCTTATCAACTCCCTGTTGTAGCGGCCGCTGCTTCTTCTGCTTCTCCTTTTCCTTCTCCTTCTCCTGCTGTTCCTCTTAGATCTGCTATAACTCAGCAAGTTCAGCCTGACCCGGCTAACCCAACTCCTAAAAAAAGGCCGGGTCGTCCCCCTAAGCCCAAACCTTTGGCCCAGCCCAATACTGAAACTCTCGCTTCTCCTCTTCCCTTGCCTCCTACTGCTGGTGTTGGGAATGGGCATTCAACTGGTAAGAAGCCCAGAGGTAGACCACCCCGCCAACAACAGCCTATCATGGCGGAGGTGCCGTTTGTTCAGACTATTTCACAGGCCCAAGTTCAGGTTCAGCCCTTTTATGCTCCACCTGATCTAGGTTTGAACAATGGGCAGCAGCCTATTAAGAGGAAGCCGGGTCGACCTTTCAAAAACAAGCAGCAGCCGGTTCAACCAGCTCAGCCTGTTTATCAAGCTCAAATCCAGCCTATTGCTAACCCGGCAGTTGGCCCTGTGAATGGAACAGTTCCAGCTGTGGCGAAGTGGCGGCCAGGACGACCGCCGAAGGCCAATGCCGTTGCTGCCCTGGTCGTAGGAGGGGCTAAGCCTAGGGGTAGGCCTAAGAAAAATGCGCTGGCTCCTGTTGCGAAGCCGGTTGGAAAGAAGCCGCGTGGACGCCCGCCTAGGCAAGCGGGAGTGGCTCCCGGTGTTGCTGGGGGTAAGCGACGTGGTAGGCCGCCTAAGTGGAGCGTGCCGGGTCAGGCCCCACCGAAACCAGGGAGGACGTATGCTGGCAAGCCTCGTGGCAGGCCTAAGAAGGTATAACTTTTCCCTCCAAAAATTCGAGTTTATTTGAATTTGAATTTTGACACCTGTGATGTAGGAGTACTTTGTCAACTTGTAAGTTGAATTGAAGGTTACTTTAAATGGAAGTTGGAAGGGCAGAATCGGAAATTAATTTGTTAGAGACCTAAGGAATAGTGGTTTGTTAAATTTGTTGATGCCTTGAAATTATGTTGTACTTTGTTTCTTGTTGGAATATGTTGTTTTTGGAGTTGTTTTTTTTTTTTTTTTTCCTACAATAATGTTTAATTACTAATCAAATACAGACATTTTTTTGGCGGAATCTTGTGTGTTATTAAAATTAATTTAAATTGTTTTCTTATATTTACTACTTTTTTTTTTTTTGGCTAAACCATGTATTTACTACTTTACTTAGCTTTATTGTTCTTTAATTATCTTCTTCTCAAAAAAAAAAAAAAGAAGCTGTAGTTCGTGTAAATATTTACCATTTGTTTGTGTTTGAAAGTTTGATCATATGTTATGTGATGTACTGCGTAGGCTATAGTACTACGTAGATAGTTTTAAGGAATTTTTCTAATTTCAATACCCCATATCAATCTAAAAACACAAATTAATATTGATGGTTATTATTTTATTTTTCACTAATCTAAAAAACAAAGAGTATACATATATATATATATATATATATATATATATATATATATATATAACACAAATTGGTTGGATGCCTTCCGTTAAAGGGAATGCAATTTGAGCATGGACAATGTAGATCATATTAGTTAATTGTTTGGATGATGGAATACCTGAAAGGCTGCTAATTTTGTGGGCTATTATTGAGATTTTACTATTACTGTGCAGTTTTAGAGGCACTGTGTTTTATTTGTCTGTTAGGATGTTAATAAAATTGGAAACAATATCTATTTGTGGCTGACTCTTGATACGTGACCAAGGAAATAGTGTTGCTTCTGTTAGAGTTCTTGTTGGTTCACATTATGTGGATTCCATAGGGGAGGATGGTAGAGTTAGTCATTGTGTTGTTTCAGAAATTTTATTGTTTCATAAATTATATAGTGATAACTTATCATTTACTGGTTTGACCTGCACATAAGAGTCTGCTTTGTATAATCAGAACTTTTTTCTGCATACAACTTCTACGTGCTGAAATTTGTGGAGGTGAATATTTTGTTGATGTGATGACACACATATGGGCTATTGCTTATGTGATGGGGATAGGAAAATCATGTGAGTCAATCATGGGATGAGGCAACATATGAGTGGTACAAGGATAGTGCTTATTGTTCTTACCATTTTATTTTGGTGGAAATTAGTAGCCATTTGAGTTGGGGTTTTGACTAATTGCACTGTTTCAGGCTCTGAATGATTTCTTTTTAGTAGTGAATAGTTGTGTAAACAAACTTACGAAGACAGTCCAACCCTATAAATAGTAGCTATGGGGGATGCAATTTAAGTTGGTTCTTAAACTTGTAAAATTGATGAGTTCATTTGAGATAGCATATTACGTTGGTTTGAGGTGACACAAGTAGCTAGTTCTTGAATTTTCGGATCCAGAAAATATTATTACGCTGAACAAGTTTGGGTTAAAGTCACATACCGCTTATTGAGGCTCATTAAATGAACTTACTTTTGATGAACTTTTGTGAAGAAGATTGTTTTGCTTCAGTTGGGAAACTTTTAGTATATTTGTATGAGAACATTCTCTCCCTTTTAAGGTATTTTGGGAATTTGGGAGGATGATTATGTGACTGTGTAGGGACTTCAAATTCAATGATGAGCTTTCATTGAGGTCTTTTTTCTGCTCTTATATTTCTTGTTGCCATGCTGATGTGCTGTTGCTACTTGCTAGTGTCCTAAAAGATAGTTAGCTGTCTCACTAAAACACTAATGTATTGCCGAAGGCTCAATAATCTCTCCTTTCTTAATGCTGTAAAGTGTTTAATCTTATCATCATGATGTCTTATTCTTGTGATTTTCAATGTTACAGAATGCTTTTATTGAAGGGAAACCAATGGCTGTGGCACATAATGAAGAATTTCTAAGGAAAGTAGAAAACATGGTTAGTCAATATTCAGGATTTGTCTGTCATATTTGTTATCTTTGGGTTTTTCAATTCAACTTTATGTTTAACTTTAATTTAAATTGTGCTTGCAGCAAATGACAATTAGAGATGCTTTAGTCGTACTCAGGCCTTGTGTTATTGAGAATGGAGATGCATTGATGGTGTTGCAAAAACTTGAAAATCTGTCGACAATGAATTTAACTGCATCTCCAATTCAAGATGAGCCGCCAACGACTGCCATGTCTGCGAATGCGTTTGTCCAAGTCCAACCTAGTACATCTGTGCCTGCTCAGGAGAGTTTAACTGCTCCACAAGAAGCAATTATTAATATTCCAACTATTGCCCCTCCTGTTGTACCGTTTAGCATAGCTGCCCCCACAATGACTGATACTACACCTTTGTATGCACCATCTTCTACCATCGAAATCCAGCAGCCAGCAATTTGGATTCCGTCAAGTGAAGCACAGTTGTGAGAAGTAGGATTAAGTTGATTATGCTGATTATTAGGTCTAGTGCTCATTCAGATAAGAAGAAATTTGTAGAGGACTCAAGTCAGGTACTAATGTTATATGTAAGAAAGCGTAATTGCATTTGTCATTCTGTATTGAATTCGAACACATTCTGTATTATCGTTTAACAGCTGAATAGTTCCTTCCGCTTTTTAGCGTATGAAGGTTTGCAAAAAATATTTAAGACTAGAAAGGAAGTCAAATTTATTTGGACTTCGGTCAATTAGTTAAGCAAGTGAAGGATGTGATGATAATGCAGGGGGGTGACCAGTTGAAGCGATTCTCAATTACTCATGTACTCAGGTAATTTCTTTCTTAATTCCTACAGTGGAGCCTCACTGAAGCTTATTCAGTGTAAAGTACATTTTCTTGGTTGTTAGACTCAGTTTTGGTCGCAAAAATCTTTTTTTTTTTTTTTTTTTTTTGTAGCCCTGTATCGGGAAGTTATTTTCAATATTGACTCCACTTTCTCTGGTTGCTAATTTTATGGGGCCATCATTTCGTATGGAAGTATTTTATTTTCAATCAGAAAACTAGCCGTCGTTCTCCCTTAAAGAATAAAAAGGAAATTAGGGCCGTCTCTTTCCAAAGTTCAGTATTCTCCTCGTTCTTCCTACACTTGAAGTATACCCAGTGTGATTAACTCAACCAAAGGATGCTATATGGCTAGGTGTCTACTTTCGAGCATTAGCTAATGCGAACGTAGAAATCAGCGGAGTTGTTTAATTTTGTTTTGTTAGTATCTCCATTTTGCACTTGTCTCTCTTGAAAATGGCATGCTTGGTGTATTGTTGATCCATCTTGGAAGCATAAGAGAGCCCTTAACCTGGGTTCTGAGGCTACGCTGAAGAAAACATCGTCTTTGACACATTTGTTGATGGAGTAATCACCTCAACGAGGAAACAATTGGCTGAACAGCAGGATTCTGCGAGCATTCATTTTAGTCTATCAATGATGAAGTTCAGTTGAACTAAACCTATAGATTGTATGATGACATAATTGTTCAATTATTGCAGTATGCGAGGGAAGATATACTATTCAGATTTCTAGAGGCAAGTAAGATCGATCCAGGTCAGACGATCGATAAACATCTGAGCGACGTTATTCTAAACTTTATGAAATACAACCTCATGGTTTATCTACATGCTCAGTAAGAACCCATTAATACAAGAAAAGATTTTCCGATAAGTGACAGGTCGTATCGATTGAACAGACAATGAAATCAATATCGATAATTTTGTGGAGAGAATCAGTGATGAAACACTAGCTAGGCAAGATGCTTTACCTTCATGCTGCTCTTATAGACCTTGAGGCTATATCCTGGAGTTCCAGTTGTATTTTTTAAGAAGCTCACTCTATTATATGTTCCTGGAGTTTATGTTTGTCGTCTAATTTCTGGGACACTCTCCTTTCTACATCATTTTCTTCATTTTTTCTCTTGCATGTGATCATGGCAGGATGGGAGGAAAACACAGGGAGATGATGTACTTCCCAGATGTTTACGAGGTTAAAAAGGAGAAACCATAAGTTAATTAGCCTACACTATTGGAAGGATGCCTTACATTTGGGGAGATGATGCAGAAAAATATCTCCCTGAAATTAAGATGGCTTGATCAAAATGGAGTTTTCCAACAAGAAACATCCTTCGAATTCATAACATTTCATGCAGGTGATTTCATGCTAATAGTCTCATCGATACCTTTGCATTTCGGAGTACATAACTATTCTGTGAAATTGTTGCAATTGGCAGGCGGGTCCTCGAATTATGTCTTGGTAAAATTTTTGATTACAGACAATGAAGATTGTTTCGATTGCGCTTCTTTCGATTTTTCCGCTTTAAATTGGGGAATGTGACAAGAATAGTTTTTTTCTATGACTGTTTACACTTCACATTTGATGGAAGTCTCCACATTCATGCTTTGCCAAGGATTGATATATGTTAATTCAAGGAATGGACATGTATTCTACATTTTTCACCACTTCATATACAACAAGCAGATCACGTTCATTAAGAATATACAAAGGTCTCGGTTCATGCAAATTACAGCTCTGAGCATTACAAGGGTGAAGTACGTATTGCTTTTGAATGTTCCTGATTTATGATTATGTTTTTTTTGGGATATTTTTTTAATTAACTCTTCGCTGTTATTTATTTATTATTTTTTTAAGTCGTGGCATGTGCATTACCCTTGTAATGCTCAGAGCTGTTAGGAAGTGTTGAGTCATTCAACCAGCATAATGAAGATTTTGGCACAACTTTAGGTCTTTGACCAAAAAATATGGATCTTTTGTCAGCCATCTTCACCTTCATAGCATCTGCCTTTTTGTTGATCATTGTACTTGTCGTTTCCCTAATCATCAAAATTTACACTGGTAAGTCTATTCGGAGTTCGAACCATCCACCAGTAGATGGAACAGTCTTTCACCAGCTGTTCTATTTCAACAGATTATACGATCAACAAACTGAAACTGCGAGAAAACATCCTACGTTTCGGCTTTTAGCTCCTGATCAGAGTGAGTTTTACACAACTGACGTCAGAAACGTGGAACACATTCTGAAATCAAGTTTTGACAAGTATGCTAAAGGTAAGTACAACAGAGATATACTTAGGGATCTGTTTGGAGAAGGAATCTTTGCTGTTGACGGAGATAGGTGGAGGCAGCAGAGGAAGCTTTCGAGCTTCGAGTTCTCTACTCGGGTCTTGAGAGATTTCAGCTGTGCTGTTTTCAGAAGAAATGCAGCAAAATTTTCCAGGATTGTTTCGCAGATTTCTAAGGCCAATGACATTTTCGACATCCATGTAAGTGTTCCCTAAACTTAGAATCTGATTTTCTGAACTAGTTCTGTTAGGAGAGGAAGGAGCTAAGTTTGGATAGAAGGAACACGTTCTTTTAATTTGTTCAAGTCTACTCTAGAAAAGTTAGATAAGAATGGGAGAGAGAGGTGATGAGATAAAGGGTTGAAGGGGAGGAGATCAGGAGGATGAAGGTGGCATGTGATGGGAAATGTGGCATTTTCAACTCAAGATAATGAACTTTCTATACCTCCATAAATTACATGGCAATTGGGAACACTAGTTTCTTTTGTTATACTTCCCACTTCCCAGTTAGATACAATCTTAATGTGAATATGAGTTTTGCTTGTTTGATTAGATAAAGTTTTTGTAACCCTTCAAATTCTGCACTTTGACAGGACATGCTAATGAGATGCACATTGGATTCCATTTTCAAAGTTGGTTTTGGGGTTGACTTGAACTGTCTTGAGGGATCAAGTAAGGAAGGGGTTGAGTTTATGAAGGCCTTTGATGATGCAAATGCGTTGGTTTATTGGCGTTATGTTGATCCATCTTGGAAGCTTAAGAGAGCCTTCAATATCGGTTCTGAGGCTGCATTAAAGAAGAACATAGAAGTCATCGATGCATTTGTTAATGGAGTAATCTCCACAAAGAGGAAACAACTGGCGGAGCAACAGGATCCTGTGAGCATCCTTATTTTTAGCAAACTACATGACATTTAGTTTAACTAAATCATTGCATTGATACTATAACGAAGTACTTGTCGCATGACTGCAGAATGTGAAGGAAGACATACTATCTAGGTTTCTAGAGGCAAGCAAGAAAGAACCAGATCAAATGACTGATCAATATCTGAGGGATATTATATTGAACTTTATGATTGCTGGTAAGGATAGTACTGCAAATTCTGTCTCATGGTTTATCTACTTGCTGTGCAAGAATCCATTAGTACAGGAAAAGGTTTTCCGAGAAGTGAAAGAATTCTTTGGAGAAACTGAAAACGAAATGAATGTTGATGATTTTGTGGATCGAATCAATGAAGAAACTCTGGAAAATATGCATTATCTTCATGCTGCTCTTACAGAAACCCTGAGGCTGTATCCTGGAGTTCCAGTGGTAATTTCTTAGTGGCTTAATTCTGTATTAAGACCCTGAAGTTCTATGCACCAGTTAGTTTATGCTATATTTACTTGTTAACAAACACACATAACTGTAGGATGGAAGGGCAGCACTGGAGGATGATGTGCTTCCAGATGGTAACAAAGTCAAGAAGGGTGATGACATATATTACATAGCCTATGCAATGGGTAGGATGCCTTACATTTGGGGTGACGATGCGGAGGAATTTCGGCCTGAAAGATGGCTTGACCAAAATGGAGTTTTTCAGCAAGAATCACCCTTCAAATTCGTCGCGTTTCATGTGAGTGATCTTTAGAAGTAGTTAGTGACACATCCTAAAAAGTACAGACAAAAATTTTTCTGTGGCAGGGAGAAAGTGTTTACTATCACATACTTTCCTACCTTGTTTTCCATAGGAGTGCAAAATCTAACTAATTTAACTGCTTCATGTTGGAATTGGCAGGCTGGTCCTCGGATTTGTCTAGGAAAAGACTTTGCGTACAGGCAAATGAAGATTATTTCAATCACACTTCTTCGAATTTTCAGGTTTAAGTTGGGTGATGAGACTAAAAAGGTTACTTACAGGACCATGTTTACACTACACATTGATGGAGGTCTCCATGTTCGCGCATTGCCTAGGATAGCAGTATGCTAATGCTGCTACTCTTTTGCTTGTGGTTTATTGAGTGATAACTCTCTTTCTGTTGATTGATTCAATTTATTTAGTTTAAAGTCTAGACACTACTCACTACTACATTTTATATTCAAAATTATACAAGTGGTTGGTGTCAATGTGTCATACACATGCACAAATTTGTGCAAAAAATAAACTTCCTACTTCCATTTTCTTTTCTAGCTAAAGTTTTCTTTTTGATAGGTCAAGTTTCATTTCATTATAGAAATCTTCGTAACATGAAACATCAATATCTAGCCAGAACATCTGTAGTGTCATAATGGAGAACTCTTTCCTTTTAGCCTCTTCAATGAATGGGAGTTGTATATATAGTTTCGATGACTATTGTTATGTTGTGGCATCACTCAACAACTTTTTAGCATTGAATTTGATCACCATGATGATTTGAGATATTCACTCATTCAGATCTATAATTGCTTTACAATTTATAAACATCATGTATTTTACTCACTGATTTTCCACAATTAGTAAGAAATTGAAAAAACATTTATCATTCTTTTACTAACCTTGAAGGACACCTCAAAATTTTGTGCTACAAACATCACTTCATTTCATTTTCTTTTATCCAAATAGAAAGCCTCACTTTATTGAAGCACCTATGTTTCTTTGATAATTTCTTACAACATAAATTCAATATTAAAGTTCGAAACCTTTCTCTTCGAAATTTCATCAAACTTTTCTAAGTGTATATTGTGCATCTTATCTCTATTTCATCAAAGCTTCATTAATAGTAGAATATAATAAATTCACTATACATGACAAATTACTTGAGTAAGAAAACTTTATATATAACATATACTTAATTATGAACATTCGGTATATATAAGTGTAAATTTGTTTTAGATAATTATTGAGCACAAAAACATATAATATTAAAATGAGGAAGAAGGAGAAAACATATAATATTATTTAGCTCAAAAACAATAACATTAGACTAAGCCTAAAACAGTAAAACAACAAAAAATTAATTAAAAAAATATATATTTCGGGTACCCGGGAATTAGATTATAGTTTTATCCGGCCCATGACCCAGCCCGAAAAAGAATTTTTTTTAAGAAAACCCTGATAGTTTATTGCCGGGTCATCTGTCGGGTAGTTTTTAACACCCCTATTAATATTGCCTCCTTTTCCAATGTGAGATTTTATAAAGTAATATTCATGCTATTTTCTAAAAAATTTCAATGTAGGACACTTGAATTTTATAAAACCTCTTTTTTTAATGTGGAATTTTATAGAGTTATTCTCTTACGATATCACCCCATTTGTTCTTCAATGTGGGACACTTTGAGTTTTAAATAGTGCCTCTCATTTTTTATGTGCGACACAATTCTAGATCGGAGATAAGCCACAGAGTTTAGTCCATCTTCTTCTTTAAAGGAAAAAAAATAGTATGCCTAAAAAATAATCAAGGAAGAGGAAAAACATGCTATCGATCAGCTAGATAATAAAAACATGATTTATACTTCATATTTAGAATTTATTTGACAAATTAAAATAGTTAGTTTTGCTCTTATTAAAATATTAATATTAGTCGAGAACATTGATGAATTTACTCTTCAAATATATATTATAATGTAGATTAATAAGATTGGTGGATAACAATGAGAAACTAAAACACGGTAATATTTGACATTTTTCAGTCGTTGACAAAATTTTAAACCTATCGTCCAAGTAAATACAATAAAATTTATTTGGGAGGAAATAAGATAAAAAAATAACTATTTTTAGGATTAATTTTAATAATACATATTAGACAACTTTTTTTGATTATGTACTTATAATATCTTAAATAACATCTTATGAAAAGAAAATAATACACACAATACTTCATACTATGTTGGTACATCAATAGTTACATTAATATAAACATCAAAATATTTTTTTTATACTTGATACTAATTATACTTTTGTTACATCACCTTGGTGAATTGGCTTGGTAAGCCATCTCATGATTTTATTTTGTCAACATTTGCTTTATTCATCTTTTGTGTAGAATAAATGCAATAACTTTTGTAATATATTACTAGAATAGTGTTAAAAATTCCAAAAACTACACCAGTTTTTTCAGCTAACATATATTGTTTAAAATTTGCTTTAAATAGTTACAACTGTAGAAGTTAGTCTAGTCTCGAATACAAGCTAATATATTTAGAAAATCACAATTTAAAAATTCAAGAATATTTTCCAAATGCAACAATATATAGAAAGAATAATGAGAAGTTGTACGATAACCCATCTATTCTAAATAAATAAAAGAATGAACGTGTAAATGAAAAAAGAAGATGGAGGGTAAGTACAAATAGGTGTTATTATTACTTGTCATTAAAATAATTCTATAATACTTGAAATTTTGAACCATGTATTGGTTAAAGTCATGCATAAAGTTATATATATATATATATGAGATAACAAACTAAGATGAAAAGAAAAAAATTATAGTCATGCATAAAGTTATATATATATGGGATAACAAACTAAGATGAAAAGAAAAAAATTATGTAGGTTTTGTCCCACATTAGTTTAGAAAAGAATAAAAAAGAAACAAATTATAGAGAACAAGGAACACACTAGTAATAAAATTAAGAAAAATTATTTTTACAAAAAGGAACACACTAGTAATAAACATTAGTAATCAGTTAATATTTTTTTCATATAAATAATAAATTTGTATCGAATTTAAATCATATTCGGTTGAATGTAGTGCAAAATCTAAATTCAATCGGTCACCTCTTTAGATTCAAACTTTTTAATCAGATTTAGATTCAAAATTTTTAAAACCAATTTAGATTAGATTTTTTCCCTTTAAATCGAACTCGAAAAAAATTGGAATTGAATTACCCTCCTTATTTGGAGCCATTGATCAACCAACCCCCCCTACTTTTCTTTTTTCCCAACCCTACTTTGTCAGCCTGGTTGTTCTTTTGACATTCTACTCTCGCTTCTTTTCTTGTTCGTCACCGGAGACCGCTCTCCCCTTCTCTCTCTCCTCCGTCGGCATATTAATAGTTAATCAATCTGCACTATTCACAATGCTGGTAATTCTGATCGCTTTCATCTCTACATCACTTCCTATTTCCGCTAATTTTTTTTATTGATTTTTGCTATGCTTTTTCCTGCTGCTTTGATTTTCTCTATTTTGCAACATCTGATTGAATGTTTGATTTATACACCTAGAATCTCTTATTCTGTAGATTCACTCGTAATTTCGGAAATGCGTTATGTGTTGTTTTCCCCATTCAAAGCATTTTGACGTTGTTTTCTAGATTAACTTAGAAGTTTCGAAATTTATCGTTGATTTTTTTATCGGATTTGATTTCAATCTGATGTTTCCAGACTCAAAAATTTTGTAAACGGAAATTGATTAATTTTGCGACGATTGTAGTGAATATTGCATTCCATCTATTTTTGGAGATTGTGAAGCCTGCAAAGTGTTTTTTTTTTCATTCTCGGATATTTATTCATGCTTCGTTTGTCGGATGAGTTGAAAAAATTCAGGAGCAATTCGTACCGTATGATATTTATGAGGGCGCGAATGTTTATGATGAAGTGATTATGTGTTGGAACTTGGAAGCGCTATTAAGTTCTTACATTGCTGTTTGGTGCTTAGAATTTGTATGCTTAATGGAGTTGTTGCATTATTGGCAGTCCAAGATTGCTTCGAAGACGGTCCGCTGTGGGTCTGCCAGTTTGATTCGCAGGTTCTCTCATGATGTGCGTTCGTCCTCAAAAAGAGTAGACGGTGGTTTAAGCTTCTCTCTCTCTTTTTTAATTTACCTTCTTATGGATTGTTTGTTTGTGGTCTAGTGGAAGAGTAGATTAAACCAACCTTATAAACTTGTACCATTCTATATACTCTTAGTGTTTTTCGTTGGTTTCTAATGTTCATGGTTTTGCCAAATCATTATGTTCTTTCAATTTTACTCTGAATGGGGTACTGGTGTCAGCCATAGGTATGTATCCCAAGTGTCCGGCTCGGCTGTTTTGTGATAAACTGCATTTTTTTGTCCCTAAACAAAGTGTTCATACCTAAATCGGAGTGTCGAACTTAGGGTGAAATGAAGAATCCAAGTAACATTGTTTCCTTTTTAGAGGATAATTCTCATATCTGTGTAGATTCTTCTATGGTTGCTTGATATTAATTACTCTTTATTAATTTTTTAAGTTTGTACACAGAGTTGTTGCTATGTTAATTGATTTCTATACATGCTTGTTTGTGCCACAAAATCTTGGAACCCTAATAAATAAAATGATAAGAAATGGCTTTTCTTTCTTCTGAGCATGGTATATAGACCTTAATCGGTTACTTTACAATTGCTGACATTTTCTGTTTTTGTTTTTCGTACTTGAGCTAACCTAGATTAAAATTTCCTGTATATGTGGGGTTTCAGGGGATGGGCTTTGTAGTTCTATAACTAGATGGAGTTCGGGTAGAAGCCATACCATGCAGTGCTATAGGGTTTCAAATTCTGAAGCTGTCATGGTTAGTGGAGCCATCCTGCTTTTCGTTGTATTGACTTTATTTAACGATACTTGTTTCTTGGTGAGGGTTTATATTCTGATTGTTGTGTGTGATTTATAGGCACATGCAATAGGAGTCTTCACAAGAAGTTTTAAGAGCATGACTGTGAAAGTGGGATCTAATGGAGTCTTATGTAAAGGAAACATCAAGTGTGCCTCTAGCCCCTATCTACTGTTGACCACTCTGCTTTCTTTGTAGGAATAGGGATGCATTGCAATAACATGTCGATTATTGTTGTATTCTTGTTTGGGTGTTGTATATTTTTGGTCTTTAGCTTCTTGTGAATTTCTCTTCCCTCACTTGTCATTTGCCTCATTTTGATTGTTTGAATCTCCAGTTTGCAGTTGTACCCACGAAGGAGCTTTTCGTCAAATGCAGGTGATCATTTCCTTTCCATTTCTGTAATCTTGTGCCTCTCTAATCTCTTATTATTGGAGCATGTAACTTTTTCTCTGCCAATTCCATTAAGCTTGTTAGCTTGTAACATACACACTGTTTTATTGGTGATCTATTGAACATGGTGGGAATCTTTTTTTGGCCCATGCAAGAGTGATACTGAATTAATTTGGCCCCATTTGTTCATTTTGGATATGTAGTCCTTGCAGACTAGTGCATTTTTAGCTCCTGGTAGCCAAAATTTGATTGTTGTACTCTTCTAAGAAGTTAGTTCATTGACTTATTTTCAAGAAAATCTTTTGAGCATGTATTATTTATTCTCACATTTTTCCCTAGTAGATTTATTCGAAAATGCAGAAAAGGATGTAGGATTTCGCTTCTGCAAATGTATTGTCGTCATTCATGCTAGAAACATTGGCTCAAGTCCTCTTTTTGATAGGGTTGTATCATGTCTTTTTTTTTCTTATTTGATTTCTGGTTTTTCTTTGACTCTAATTTTCAGTCAATTTATACTGTATCACCAAATTATGATATTTACTGAACTGCTGTGCTATTTTCAGACCTGCCTCCACACCAAGAAATAGGCATGCCATCTCTATCTCCTACTATGGAAGAGGTGAGTGTGTGTCTCTTGTATATATATATTTACCACCATGATTTACACCTCTTGTACCATGCTGGACTTAATTGACCTTATTGATCATGGTGCAAATGGAATTTCAGGGGAATATTGCTAAATGGGTGAAGAAAGAAGGGGATAGAGTTTCTCCTGGCGATGTACTTTGTGAAGTTGAAACTGTATGTATTTTCTTCTTTTTTGTTCAAGGTATATGACTTTGTAACGTTTCCTCTGGGATACTTATGGAAATTTGGTTTTTCAATCTTAAAAGGATAAAGCAACAGTTGAGATGGAATGCATGGAGGATGGTTATCTTGCGAAAATTATTAAGGGGGATGGAACACAAGGAATCAAAGTTGGCGAGGTATTTAAGTTGATTGATTTTCGTTATTTTGTTTTTTTTATATGGAATGACATTATTTCCACGGAACGGGGGGGGGGGGGGGGGGGGGGGGGGGTGCATTATTTGATTGCCCGATCAATCTTTCATAAAATTTCAAGTTTTTTATTCCGATATGATATGGGAAGTTTCTTTTCTTTAATAATTAATTTTAATGTAAATAGGACTTTACTTACTTGGGAATGTTACATCATCATTTTTTCACTGGTTTGTGGTAGTTTGGTTATCATGGGGGCTGGGGTCTTTTTATGTGTCATTTCAACTTTTTAAGTATCTATTATGTGTTTATTTCTATACTATCATTTGGTCTACTCTGATTTGATGGCAACAATTTAGTACACGAGTGACGTGCAATCTTTAGTCTTTGATTTTCGAATATGACAGTTTCAGGTTGATGCCAAGTGAGCATTTTTGAGTTCTGGCTTTATATGCAATTTGATTCCTATTCTTGTCAATGTTAGTAATGCTTAAGCATGAAGATATCATTTTTCTAGTTTTTTTTCCTTATCAGGTATTGCGTATGTGAGATTGAACCCAAAATGCAGCTGTAACATGTTGTAGCTTACAGAATTATGATTTGATATTCTCAATTCGTTGAAACTTGCAATAGGGATCTGTATTCCGTTAACGTTTGAATCTAATTTTGTTGGGCAGAATCTAATCATCTGAAAATTCTTCCCCCTCCTCCTCATTTCTGATTTTGGGTTATTCTTATTCTATGCTAGGTGATTGCTATCACCGTTGAAGATGAGAAAGATATTGAGAAGTTGAAGGATTACATGCCCTCCAAATCAGGGACTGCTGTTCCTGAGACCAAAAAACCTTCTGAACCTGAAGGTTCTGTAAAACAAACAGCTCAGGCATCTGCAGTTCAACCTGAGAAAAAGATTTCTGAACCTAGCCAGAAATCACCTGCAGGGGATCGCATCTTTGCTAGTCCCCTTGCAAGGAAATTGGCTGAAGAACACAATGTGGGTGACACTCTAAAAAACTTGCTGCCAGCTTTCTAGTTATTGTGTTTGGCCATTTCTATGATTCTAACTTGTGTTCCTTGCAAAAAAGGTTCCTTTATCAAGTGTAAAGGGAACAGGTCCTGATGGGAGCATTGTCAAAGCTGACATTGAAGATTACTTGGGTATTGTGCTTTTTCTATTTTATTGGTTTTAAGGGATATGCACTCTTGAGGATTTCACCCCTTAATTATTTGCCAACTCTTTCTTTTGTTGCCAATTCGAATAATATACCCATGGTTTTCACTTTAAGTAGCTTTTAGTTGGGGATTTTCATTTTACTTTACTGCAGACAATTTCTACGAAGTATTTAGTCAATACATTAACTTATCAAATTTTCTTTAGAGAAAAAATCTTGGACAAATGGAGCTTTTCTTTAAACCACTTGCATCTCATTACAATTTGTTGCCAAAGGTGGATGTTCATGTGAATCTAACCTGAAGTTGCTCATGGGAATATAACCTAAAGTTATTCATGTGAATATAAATGTAGAGGTCTTTTCAGCTCAAAGAAAGTAATCTTGACTTGCATATTATTTCTTTTGCTTAGCATCTCGGGGCAAGGAATCACTGGCTTCTGTATCTAAGGCTTCTGAAGCAGTTGGACTAGACTACTCAGATATCCCTCATTCTCAGATCAGAAAGGCAATTTTCCCCCTCAACTTCTTTGCTTCATGAGCACTGTTTTTAATTTATTTTTTATTTAATCATCTATAGATATATAGATCTCTCCAGTTCTTATTACAGTCCTGTGGCTGTGGTATTGTTTGTCAAACTGCACTGAGGGAAATATAGGAAACCAAAAACAGAGTACTATGTTCTGTGAGCTACTTTAGCCCACCTTTTATTTGTTAACTCAACAGGTCACAGCTGCACGCTTATTGATGTCAAAGCAAACCATTCCTCATTATTATCTGACAGTAGATACATGTGTGGACAAACTTATGGAGTAAGTATTGATTAATTTTCTTCTCTGTTTTATTTGTTTATGTTTTTCAAGTTGCAAAATATTAGGTTTTTTTTTCTAATTGTGCTCCTTCAGTTTGCGAAGCCAGTTGAACTCATTACAAGAGGCTTCTGGAGGGAAAAGGATTTCTGTAAATGATCTTGTAATCAAGGTATTTGCCGTTTTATTCTCAAATATGGCGATGTCCTTTTCGTATGCGTTTAATGTACTCTGTAGTTAATATTGCTTTGCATGGCAAGCAAATTTTTACTGCTGAAGAATGATGTGTATTTTAGGTACATTGATACATCTATACTGAGAGTATATGGGTTATTATCCTCTACAATTCTATTAGCTCACAAATATATTTGATCAAAATTTTGACAAGGATGACTTTGGTGGGTCAATTGATGGAGGGAAGAATATTCCATTAGTGTACATGTACCCATCTCATTTTTGTGTCTGATTTGTTACGTGAAGCATCTTGATCTAGATCTTGTGTTATGGAAGATGTTTTGTGTCAGTTAAATATAAGGATTGGATGAAGGGGGGCAGTTTATTGGCATGTTTTAAATACTTGTATATAGGAATATGACAAATGTTTTGGCCTTTTGGGACATTGAAAAAAAAAAAAGTAAAATTTGACTACTTGATGTAGGTATTAAATCTTTTATTGAAAGGAGTGGTTTCAAAGGTACTGAAATTGGGTTTCTGTACTAGCTTCTATGTATGTTCAACTTGAAAGCAGACCATTTGGGGCAATAATGCCTACCTTTTCACCAAAATCCTGTATTCCTGATGCTGTGGTGTAATTTGTAGGTTGGTAGGGTGAAAATTTTTCTTGTGTTTTTCAGCTACTTGATACTTCACTTAAGCGAGTGCTTGCCAAGTTTAATGCAATAATGTGGTTTGTTATGCTTTTTATGTACAATTACCATGTAATTTTTATTTTATTGTGTTGTAATTCAAATGTATCGCTTTGTGTAGGCTGCTGCTTTGGCATTGAAGAAAGTACCAGAATGCAATAGTTCTTGGACCAATGACTATATACGCCAGTGAGTACTGTGTGCTTTTACCTTGCTCCTTTTTCTTTTTTGTTATAGATTAGAACTAATTGTACTTCTGTGTGATGTTCAGGTATCACAATGTGAATATCAATGTTGCCGTGCAAACTGAGAATGGTTTGTATGTTCCAGTTGTTCGGGTATATGATGACTCCTACGTCTGTGATACTTTTGGAACCATAATTTGAAGCAGTTGCTAATGAGTAATGATTTTTATTTCAGGATGCGGACAAGAAAGGTTTGTCTAAAATTTCTGAAGAAGTTAGAAATTTGGCCCAAAAAGCTAGGGAAAACAGTCTGAAACCAGAACAATACGAGGTAAAAATAACTAAAAATATTTATTTATGCGTTACTTGTGGTCTGTTTGGTGTTTTCTGAATTGTTGTTTACTTTCACTGTAGGGTGGCACTTTTACCGTGTCAAACCTTGGAGGTCCTTTTGGAATCAAACAGTTCTGTGCCATTATTAATCCTCCTCAGGCAGCCATTCTTGCAGTTGGTTCCGGTGTGTATATTACTCCATATGAATATATGATTGCTGAAACAACAAATTTTTGGATTCGACGTCTAACAATTAATAAACTATTTATAATCTATTTCTCATGCAGCTCAAAAGAGAGTTGTACCTGGAGATGATGGTGTTTCCCAATTTAAGTTTGGCTCCTACATGTCTGTTACACTAAGCTGTGATCATCGTGTCATTGATGGTGAGTGAAGTTAGTTACTCTTTTCAGTGTTTGTGCCATACTGCCATGGTATTTGACTGTTATAAACTTATAATGTGATTTCATTTACTTTTTGTAGGAGCTATTGGTGCAGAGTGGCTCAAAGCGTTTAAAGGCTACATCGAAAACCCAGAGTCAATGATGCTATAGAATTGATTTTTAGTTTGTGATCTTTTCTTATTTGGGCTTAAGTTAATTGATGGGATGAACTGTGATTTTACTTGCATGAGCATCTCCTGAGTTCACAGTTGTTTCTTACATAAAGAGAGCAGGGAGTCATTGCTCTAAGAGCTCGGAGTACTCGTGGAAATCGTGTACAATTTTGTAATAAATGAGGGATGAGTCTTGCAATTTGACAAATCGGCTGACCCTAGTGAAATATATAGGACGCTTCTAATATAAAGGTTTAAAAACATTTTGTTGAATGATAGATGGAATCTCATATTTAGCTCAATGAATTTTGAAAATAAGTGTATCTAAATACTATATCGATAGTGTAACTTTCAAAATTTATTCACGTTCCTTTTTTTTTTTCTTTACATATGTTGTTTCCGTTCATCTTTTTCCTTTTCCTTTTCACATATTTCAAGGTTTCCATGAAAAAAAATATTTATTATCTTATAAATGTGAGAATGTGACTTATGTGAGATACATCTATTTTTGTTTGTATAATGTGATCTTGATTTATTCTTGACTGCGAAACTTTTTGTTGACATTCTACTTGGACTACATCTATGTTTTGCACATCTCATTTATTGTAGTCTTGCAGTGACTCCTTTTATTAATTATATTAGTTTGGTAATCAAAGGCCTTGATGCTTAATGTGAATTGGATGAGGTACCGATTTATTGTAGTCTTGCAGTGCACATCTCATTCATTGTAGTCTTGCAGTGCACATATTGCAGTTTTGCATTAGCAAAATTAACAGTGTATACAAAGTGACCAAACACAGTACAGAGTTGCTATTTATTTATCTCTCTAAATAATTCAGAAATGAGTTCACTTACCTGATCCGAATTGAGTTGACCCGATCATTTAGATTCCTTCCCGGGATTTACCTGATTTGAATGAACTTGAACCAAAATGAATGACTCCATTGCCAAGTCATAATCGACTTAGGATACAATGGGAAGAGCATTGGTAATTGCAACGTATGCAGATAATGGAAGTAATGCATGTATTGTCGTTAACTCGTCACAATAGACTTCAGTAGGGGTGTCAAATCGGATCAACGAGTCGGTTCTGGGTTGACCCATCGCGGGTCGATTTTGACTATCAAGTCGATTCGGGTTCGGATCGGGTTAAATCGGTTATTTGCTTGGTCGGGTTGTATTCGGTTCGTGTCAATATCGGTTCGGGTTGTATTCAGTTCGGGTTAAGGTCGGTTCGGGTTGTGTTCATTCGGTTCAAGGTCGGTTCTAGTACAATCGGGTCGGTTCCTAAACGGGTTATAGCGGGTTATTTCAAATTTGGGTCAAGGTCGGTTCTAGTAAAATAGGATCGGTTCCTAAACGGGTTATAGTGGAATTCTATAAAAACTATATTTTAGTTTTTTATTTAATGTTATTTAAAGAGTAGATTGTAGGAAAATGGTTGTCATTTTGGAAAAAGTAGGACGTCAATGAGATTTATAAAACAATGAAACCCCAAATTGAAAGGCTCTAATCTCACTTTTCATAGGCGTAGACATGATGTTTTTGCTTTTATTTGAATTTTAGTAAATCTTTTAAAATTTTTATTATCATAAATGTACTTATTAAATAATTAAATTAAAAAAATGTTTGGTTTCAAAGTTATTAGATATTAGGTAAAAATAGGTCTGTTAAGATTAGGTCATATTCACGTATATTCAAATTATTAACACATCTAGTGAATTCGGGTAATGAATTCTTATAAATTGGGTTACATGTGGAAGCTTTCTTTGGTCCAATCTAATTGCTGAATTTCACTATCATGGGGCTACAAATTGACATCATCATTTGTATTTTAAAAATCACCGGCAAAAAAATGTTACCGAAACAGGGATGATCAAATTATTTGGTATATCACATACTTAAAGCCAGCTCTTCCTTTCCACCATTTCATCAACCAATCCCCAATTTCTGGAATTCGTCACAAATTTAGTAAATTCATTTTCCAATTTATTACAAAGTTCAAAGTAGCCCATTCTTGGAATTTCTATCGTAACTGTTTACAAATTACAACTCAATGGAAGCGCAGATTGTTAATTTCATGTATATCACTCTGATGATCTTTGTTCCTGCAATCATTGCTTATCTGGGTTTCAGGTTTTGTAAAAATGGAGGGAGAAAATACCCTCCAATTGGTGGGACCATGTTTCATCAGCTCCTCAACTTCAAGAATCTTCATCATTACATGACTCGTCTTGCTGCTAAGTATAGAACTTACAGATTGTTAACCCCTTTTAGAAATGAGATTTACACTTCTGACCCTGCCAATGTTGAGTACATCCTCAAGACCAACTTTGACAACTATGGCAAGGTATTACCTTTTCATTCTTTTTTATACCTTACTTGATTTAAATTGATAACGAATAATAATATTGATTAGTTTGATGTTAGCTTTGAGCAGTCAATTTGGGTTTGGATGTTTTTGTGTTCATGTTTTTGCTGAAAGATGTGTTCTTTATACGAATCGACTTATTTGAACTTATTGTAGGTGTGAGCTAAACAATAATTGTAATATTACCTTCATTTGTAAAATTTTCGGGTAGCATATACAGTATAATTTAGTTTTGGAATCATCCAAGCCAATACCTGTTAACTGTATAAATCAGCATTCATATTTCTAAATGCTGCTTTCATTTAGGACTCCCGTATTGTAAAAAATGGGATGACAATTTTCCAATGTGTGTCGTCACAAGTGGGGTGTAACTGGTTCGTATGAGTATGACACACCCTTTGTTTAAGAGGAGTTTGGGGAATGCAAGTATCATTTCGGGTTATGAACTTGATGATATATGCCGAAGGGATCCCTCTAAATTCTTGAGGGAACTACTGAAATTGGTGGCCTTTGTTTATTGAGTTAATTTTATGTAATGAACCAATGATGTGAGGAAATGAGGACAGCCTATAGTTTTTCACGTGTGGACGATGTTGAAGATTTGAACTGGGAAATGGGAATAGGATCTTTTACATTAGTGGTTTTCCTGCAATCCTTCTATCTAGTGTTGGATGGCTTATACATTAATACATATGTAGATAATTCAGTAATGCTGGTATAGTCATTAAAATAAAGTTCAGGGTCTCAGGGACATGTGGAAGCTTTCTGTATCACCATACCTTTTTGTATATTTGCAGGGGGATTATAACTATGGAAATCTTAGCGATCTACTGGGTGATGGGATCTTTTCGGTGGATGGTGAAAAATGGCGCAACCAAAGGAAAGTGTCAAGCTATGAGTTCTCCACAAGGGTGTTGAGGGATTACAGCAGCAAGATCTTCCGGACAAATGCTGTTAAATTAGCAAATATAATTGCTGATGCTGCTAATTCTAGCCAAACTATGGATATCCAAGTAAGATGATGTATTGGATAAAACTGTTCCTCTGACAACTTTAGCTACTTAATAGATAAATTGACTTGATAAAGGCTTTGTATAGGACTTGTTTATGAAGGCAACATTAGATTCCATATTCAAAGTTGCATTTGGAGTTGAGCTAGACTGTATGTGTGGCTCAAATGAAGAAGGGAGAAAATTTAGTCAGGCTTTTGATGATGCTAGTGCTTCATCCCTATACCGATATGTAGACATCGTCTGGCCAATCAAAAAATATCTCAACATCGGAACAGAAGCTACGCTCAAGAAAAACATCAAAATTATTGATGAATTTGTTTACAAACTGATCAGTAACAAAGTCGAGCTAATGAAAAGTTCACAAAGCAGTTTCTCAGTGAGCACTACTATAATGGCATAAATTCTTTTTGATTATTTCGATTACTGAAGGGCTTTATGCAGTCTTCTGGTCTGAATTTTCTGTGACTCAGGACATGCAGATGAAGAAGGATGATATCTTGTCTAGATTCTTGGAGCAGTGTAACACTGATTTCAAGTATTTGAGAGACATAATCTTGAACTTCGTGATTGCTGGAAAAGACACCACAGCAGCTACACTTTCATGGTTTATTTACTTGCTTTGTAAACACCAGAATGTGCAGAAAAAGGTTGCCGAAGAAGTAAGGAAAGTTGCGAAAATGCAATGGGGTGGAAATTTTTCGGAATTCGCAGCTAGTTTGACTGAAGAATCACTTGAAAAGATGCAATATGTACATGCGGCATTGACTGAGACTCTCAGACTCTATCCCGCAGTTCCAGTGGTATTGCTAGTGTATTCATAGATTTCATTGTTTATTCTTCTTTTCCCTTAATAAAGTTTTCCTAATGTGGATGTCATAGAGTATAACTGAGTATGAAGAGTACTTCTGCAGCAGGAGACGTGTCACACTTCTAGAAAAAGACAAGTAATAACTAGTTAAGCTGTAATATTGCAACAGGATGCAAAGATATGTTTTTCCGATGATACCCTTCCTGATGGTTATAGTGTGAATAAAGGAGACATGGTGTCGTACCAGCCCTATGCAATGGGAAGGATGAAATTTATTTGGGGTGATGACGCAGAGGACTTCCGACCAGAAAGATGGCTTAATGAGGATGGCGTCTTTCAGCCCGAGAGTCCCTTCAAGTTCACAGCTTTTCAGGTAGGATCTGATGGATTACTCACTAGTCTTTCTGAGTAAATTAAAATTTGTTTGATTTCCTTAGGTGAAATTTATCTTTTAACCAAGGTTTGTTGTTTAACAGGCTGGTCCACGAATTTGCCTTGGAAAGGAATTTGCTTACAGGCAGATGAAGATATTTTCTGCTGTTCTGTTGAGCAGTTTCATCTTCAAACTCAGGGATGAGGAAAGCACTGTAAATTACAGGACAATGATTAACCTTCACATTGACGGTGGGTTACACATTTGTGCTTTCCGTAGGGAATAGGTAAACATGAAAACAACGTAAATCTCTCCTCTCCTATAAATTAGAGTAATACATGCAAAATCCAATACTTAAGTTCAACTGTGAAAATTTGTGTAACTTGACAGTAAAGATGGTGTATTTGTATCCTGTTTAGTAAAAATCCCCCCAATAAAGGTTTAAATCTTCACCTTTTCCGGTTACACTTTGGAGGTTGCTATCTGCTAGAGGAAAAAATTGACCGCATTTTGACTTGGCCAAGCAAGGTTTTTGTCATTTTTAAGTTACCAGTAGTCCTGAAAAATATCAAAAGGGTTAAATATATAGAGCTGAAAGAAAGGAAATGGTGGTGGAACAGAGCAGAGGATATCATCACACAATAGGGTATGTACTCAAAGTCCGTTCTCTTAGACTTTCCTCAATAGCATGTATAGTAAACCTCTTATCTAATGGAAAGTTTCGAGAGGTTTCTTAGGTCCTCGGAAACATTATGTAGCAAAATTTTGCCAAGAAATTTGCTCCTTACACTAGCTACATTCACAGGTCACCGAATTTTGGAGGATCTTCAACGTCTCCAATTTGACTTGATCACTTGTGAGGAGGCATCTACCATTGCCATTTTACCATGCATTTTCTTGAATATATCTATTTACTTAATTTAAAAAACATTTATATCATGTCTCACAATGCATCACTTGGTATCAACGTCGTCTAACACGTAATGCACCACCAAGGATGACAACTGGAATTAGTAAATATTAAATAAATTTGACCCGAATTAGGAAATTCTGAGTAGTTCTTCATCAAATAATATTAGGAATAAAATTTACTTTATTGTTTTGGACTTTGGATTTTAATAAATTAGTATGTTCCGCATATAAAAAAAGCATTATTAATTTAATTTTATATTTTTTGTTTAATTTTGAGAGTACTTTTCAACACATAGGGATGAATCTTAAAAGTTATATATACATTGTTTCTTAGCCATGTTTAAATAAATATCCGAAATCATCCTAATGGAATAGGAATCCATCTATGGTCATATATGGAGATTTGAAACTAATCAATACTTTCATTTTGTCTCCAAAGGCATTGAAACAAGTTTATGACCCAATTGTAGACATTTTGAATATCAATTGAAATAAATGATGAGTCAGAGTAGATATTTTCAATCACTCATAAGGTTTAATATGACTCTATAAGTATCATTGTGACATTTTGAATGTTTATTAGTTAAGTAATTGTCTGAAATTTTGTTTTTATATGTTGATTTTGAGATATTTCAAAAAATCTCCAAAATTGAGGTAAAAGTTACAAGTTGCCTTATTGAGTCATAGATTTGGTTTGGAAAGGCCTTAAAACAAGTTTATGACATAATTCCACTAGTTTTAATCAGTTAAAATGAGTGTTTAGATTTAATATAGATGGTTTCAATAAACTTATACTGATTGTTTTTGAGCCATTTTGGAAAAAGTATCCAAAATTGACCTAAAGGTATTGGTTACCTCTTAAGGTAATATAAGGAGGTATGAAACCAATCATAGTCTTTTATTTGATTTTTAATGGCTTGAAAAAAGAGTTTTTGACAAAATTTTAAAGTTTTGGAGATCAATAAAAATGGAACAAGTGGTTCCAATAACTCTTAAAGACTGATATATACGTTTAAGACTCATGGTAAGAATATGAAGGTGTTCCCTAACTCGGTATGTCATTGTCTAAAATGAATAAATTTTGAATGTTATGCAACATAGACTTTGAGATATTTTTGAAAAATCTCCAACATTGAAATAAAAGATATGGGGTGCCATAGGTCATATAGAGAGATTTTGAGTCAATCATTGTCTTAAATTTGGTCAATAAAGGCCTTTAAACAACTATAAAAAATAATCGCAAAGCCTATTATGATCTTATATGACTCATAGGAATAATATCAAGATGGTCTCCAACCGGGTTCGGATTTGTCCGAAATGAGTGAATTTTGAAAATTTAAACGATTAGGAGATATTTTTCAAAGTTCTTCAAAATAGAAATAAATTTAATAGGTTCCTCTTAAAGTCATCTAAATAGGTTTGGAGCAAATGTTTTCCATGTATTCGGTATATAAAGGCTTTGAATATGTGTATAGGAAATAGTTATAAGAACATAAAAAGTAGTTGAAACAGGTGTTGAAGTTAAAGTTGATGGTTCCAATGACTCATGGGTTCTACTATAACTATGTAAGACCCATGATAAAAATTTAAAGGTACTCTATCACCAAGCCTGAAAATATCCAAAACGATCGAATTTGGAAGGTTATATGGTACATTAATTTTGATATATTTTCTAAAATCTCAAATGAAATAAATTTACTTGGTCCCTTCTAAGGTTATACTAGGAGGTTTGAAACCAATGTTTGTATTATATTCAGTCTTTAAAGGCCTTGAATACATGTATAGGACCTTGTTGTAGGTACATCAAAATCATTTATAATGGGTGTTTAGAGTCAAAGTAAAAGACTTGAATAACTCGTAGGGCCTAGTATGTCAATGTAAGACCAAAGGCATAAATATGAAGGTGTTCCATCATTAGCCCCAAAAATGTCTAAAATACTCAAATGTTGAATGTGAAAACCGATTGAGATTATTTCAAAGTGTTTTGAAATTGATATTAAATTTACTAGATCCTTCCAAGGATTATATAAGGAGGTTTGGAACCAATATTTGCCTTTATATTTGGTAATTAAAGGCCATGAACACGGGTATAAGACCTTATTGTAGGTACATGAAAATATATTGAAATAGGTGTTTGGAGTAAAAATAAATGGTTCTTATGACTCGTAAGGACTATAATGGCCATGTAAGAACCATAGTAAAAGTTTGAATGTCTTTCATTACCGGACTCGAAAATGTCAAAATAATCAAATTTCAAATGTTATTGTACATCGACTTTGAGTTACTTCCAATTTTCTCGGAAATTAAGATGAATTTTCTAGGTCCCTTCGATGATTATATAAAGAGGTTTGCAACCAATATTTGTCTTATATTCGGTCTTTAAAGATCCCAAGCACTTGTGTAGGACCCAATCTTTAGTAAATTGAAATTAGTTAAAGTGGGTGTTTAGAGTCAAAGTTCATGATTCTTTAGGCCTAATGTGAACATGTAAGGCCCATGGTAGACATTTAAAGGTGTTCCATCACTGGATTTGGAAAATTTTAGATTCGGTATTAGAATATCTTTGACATGTTTATCAGGTTAAGCCCTAGGTGCAAATGAAATCATTTAGTTTGACCCTAAACATCCAATATTTTGATCAATTCGAATAATTTTTGACCCTATGAATGAATATTTTGATATGTTTACTTTAAGTCTTATAGAGTCATATTAGGCCATGAATGTGATTGAAATCATCTATTTTTAAACTAAACACTTGTCCAACTGATTTCCAAAGCACTTACAATTAGGTCTTTAACTCGTTTCTAATGCCTTATGAAACCGAATACAAGATATTGAATGGTTCCAAACTTTCCCATGCGACCCTAAGAAGCAATACCTTTATTTCAATTTCAAAAATTTATTACTTACCATGGGTCTAACATTCAAAATTCAATCATTTTGGATAAAACAAAATCCGATGAAAGAACATTTCATTACTTACCATAGGGTCTAACCGAGTCATATTATGTGTTAGGAATAATTGAAATCATCTTGATTCCAAATATCTATTTTGACCAAATTTTAAGAATTACAATTAAGTTATAAGTTCATTTTTAGGACCATCGGATAAGTCATTTAGAATGTCGTCATCTTAGATTCAAAATTTTTTAAGATTTAGTGTTTTCTTTAGATTACCTCAATATACAATATTGCAAGAAACAAGGAAAAATTCTTAATTTAATAATTTTCTTGTTCTATTTAGACTACTTAAGCATATAATATTTGTAGAATTATCCCAATTTCTTTTGTTATCGATCCTATTTAAGTAGAACGACATATTCCGTCCGTGTGTTTTCACTATTTTCAAATTTGTATGATCTTAAATTCATACTATGTGATTCTACTAATCAATTTTTGCCCTCCTCACGTCAATTTAAAATAGAATCTCGATCCTCGCAATCTTGTTAGTTTATTACAAGAATGTCAAAGTCTTATATAAACAACTGCCTCAATGCTTATGTATTCTGAATCAATAAAGGTATATGCAAGTGATGCAACTTCAGAATTTACAACGTAAAGGACCTATCGACTGTAGCCTGTAGGCTTGTATATACCAGAAGAAACAAAACTGAACATTACAGCCTAATCTGTATGAACACAGAATTTACAACTCATGCAAAGCCAAAAATGAACCTACCCATCCTTTATCAAACCTATTTCGGCAACCTCATGTCAATACATGAAGTTGGTAGGTACATACAATAAAAACTAAATCGACAACTGTCAGAGTAAAGTACAAAAACAGCATCGGAACAATTTCGCAATCAAATTACACGAATATAATTCCTGCTTACCTCTTCCACAGACTTCTAATAACTCAGATTCAAACAGTACACGGCCCAATCATTTTATGAGGGGGCTAAGTCCATCACCTTCCCAACCAAGCTTGAGCATTTGATCCACCACTTTTAAGCTCAACTGCAAGTAACGAGCAATATATATTGTTAAGAAGATATCTGACACTTATACAAAGACATCTAGTAAGGACAAATTTCTTTCTTAAAATCTAGCAAGGACAAATTTCTATCTTAAAAATGTACTTTCCATATAAAGCTCACTGTGAAGTTGTACTAAACACAGGAACAAAGTCATGCATAAAATCTTCCAGCTTATGATTCTTGACACCATAATACAATCCTTCAGAGAAGCCAATAATGATTTTAATCTATAATATCATAGGACCATACAGTCCAGTAATAATAATTGGGGTCCCAAAAACTATTATCCCCCATAATAAATCGTCCCATTTGTAAGTTGCAAATAAGTGTGTATTTGTGTTGAGCATGCAAGCATATGCATCTCAGCTATGGGAATCTACATCTAACCAATGACCCTACTTTAGGAAGGAGCCTTATGCTGAAATGGAGTGTTCTTATGAATTTGCACTTCTAAAGTAAAAAAAAATTGGAAAGAAATTTCTCTGGTCCAAGTACTAAGACATATATCTGGTTAAATTTCAAGGCGAACATTAACCCAGAAACAATCACCTACAAACAACAGGATAAATGGGAACCTAAAACTGTATCTCAGTGGTTTCGAAAAAACAATCGATCAAGGGTTTTCAAAAAATGCAGAAGAAAACCAGATTCCAACTTACAGCTGGGTCTGTGAAGATTATCAATTGTCTATCCATAGTGGAAACCAGAAGATTAGTGTTGTCCTTGTTCAAGGCTATGGCTGTAATATCCTGCCCAGCTTGAAGATTCAATGTATGTTGTACCTGCCATCACAGCCTTATTAGTAGGAGAAAACTTCCAAAACTTTTGCACAATTTGACGAATAATAAAAGATCAGTTGACAATATTCTGCAGAACCCTAATGTCCCATTATCAAAAAAAAGGAGGGGAAGATTAAGCAAGAGAACAAGTGATTGATACAATTTCTGCATACCTTTAGGGTATACAGATCAAGAAAGCATATCGAAGGTAATGATATATCTAATCTACAGTCTTCCTGTTTCTCATCTGATTCCGGGGAGAAAGGTTCAGTTTCCAGTTGCTTTGACTTCCAGGACCTGCTACTGTCAAGAGAACCTTCCTTCAGAGAACAGGAGTTCACCCCAACCAAGGCAGTCTGTCCTTCAAATGAAACTTCCATACAGCTGATGCTCCCAGAGAATGGAAGTTGTACCCTAGCAACAACAACACCATTGAGAGTATAGGTACTGAGAAAGTGAAGAGATTGACTCCAAGCCATTATTATGCCTTTAGATGAAAGGCAGACTGAATGAGCCTGCACACCAGCTATTCTTCTGAGCAAACGGCCCTTTCTAATTGAATGCAATAGAATATCTGGTGATTGAGAGCAAGAAACAACTACTCCAAGATCTGAACTAACACAGCAGGATAGAACTTCTGCAAAGTGACCCCGCAAGACTTGTATGGGTCCTTCAATTCGTCGCTTCCTACTTTTGTCTATTAAGGTATTTGCTGAAACATTACTGCTATTTGATGTAGGAGTACCAGAAGCAGTAGAAGGTTCAGAAATATTTGTAGAAAGAGATGTAACTGTACGATATATCCTCCAAAGCAATACAGTAGTATCTCGAGACCCAGTCACAAGATAATTGTTATCAGATGATAGACCCAAACATGTCACGGGAGCACAATGCCCTATGGCTGTCTCAAGGGTCTTTGCCCCATCAACTGATATAATTCTGACACTGTTATCAATATGTCCACCTGATGAGAAGATGGATTTCAAGGGGTTAGTAAATGGTCCCCACTCAATAAACATATCTTAGCCATAAAATCAAAAGAAATGGTTCCAAATACAATTCCATACAACCAGCTTTTCAGAACTTTCAAATATTCAATTGGAACCAGAAAGTGCAACAGTGCTAAGCATGTTATGATATGTCATAACAAAAAAAACCGCACAAACATAAAATTTACGCCAACATCAGTAAACATCAAAATCGTTCTCGCAAGTACTCCTATTTGCCTACAAAAGTTCACAGCTTGCACAAGTGGACCATCAGATGAATGAACTCAAGTCAGTCCGCATTTGTTCAACTACAGCATAACCTTCAGATAAACCCATGCTGAAATGTTAAGCTAGAAATTGGCTGACTCAGTATCAGATTGGAACAATATTGTAGTGCAGGAGAAAGTCAAGCTGAAAGCTACAAATAGCGATCAACTCCCGCAACTGAGCACCAATAATGTACATTCCATCAATCAAATTACTAAATGGATCCAATCTCAGTCTATGCTGGTCTGATAAGACTGGTAACGATCAAAGTTTGGTGAACATTTTCAGACGGTGAAACTACAGCTCAAAATATTTACAAGCAAATCAATTTAGATTCATAGTCACCCCAAGTTCAACTGTTGAACTTTGAGTTTGTAGAGAAGACTCGTCAAGTTGAGGTCATCAAATAAAATTGAATAATCTTTAATTCTTTAGTATAAGCCTGCAAGGTATTTCTTATCTTCGAATGTTCGATTCCTCAGGCCTCAGGGTTTACAGTTAAAAGGCCCAGAAGAAGTTGCACTTAATGAATATCTCAGCACCGCAGCAGACAGCACCTAATGATTCCATGCAGTCATTCCCAATCATAGAAGGCGTATAAGGGCCCTCTAACAGAGCCATTAGGTCAGGGAGCTGAGGTGAAGCAGCCAGCAGTGTTATCCACCCCCCTAGTAGTTATATAGCCTATATAAGCAAATAATAAACCTAGCACCACTAGTAAAGGAATGCAACCCACTCTTAATACAGTGGTGCCCCTTAGACAAGTATGTCAACAGAGATCAAATGTCTAATGCTTCAAAAACCTTCTACTTTTCCATTTTCCTCATAACCCCTACCTCTTAATGGCCTCTCTTGATAGAAAGAAAGAAAACCATACTGCCCCCCTTTTATTCATTTTGATGGTGCATCATGATTGAAGAGGGGAAAATATCTTTTTACATCTTGCTCGGAGAAATATTCTTCCATTTTCAATATATATTTTTTCCGGTATTAACTGTGTTTTTGTCACAGTGCAAAATACTTCAAGATATCTCTTTCAAAAAAAATAAAACTAACTCTTCATGAAACACTAAGATTTGGAGCTGTTCTTTCCAAAGAAGAAAGTATTCATAAAAAAAATGTTAACTGAAACACTTTATAATACGCACTTTATGACAATATATGTTATAGATATACTTCTGAGAAAGAGCAAAATTGAAATTAACTTCTATACAGAACAAGAATGATGCTATATTCTGTATAATAGGTCAGAATTCATTCATATATACAGAAGATCAATCTCCCAAATCAATGACCCCTCAGCTCAAATTTCCCAGCTACACCACTAAAAGCGTGCTCTGTTCTCTTTAGGATCTAAATGTCTTTAAACCATGAGGTCAGAATCATATTTTCTTGCAACATTTTTTAAGTATAAGTAGTCAAGTCATATAACACGGTTATGCCTTCATCAACAATTTCAAATCATTATCATACTGAACATCTTAGAAAATCATACTAGCAATCCAGCAAGTGTTCTTCAACTTGTAACACAATATGTTACAATCCAGTCAATAAAATTATTTAATAATACTGAACAATAGAATGTATAATATCACATATGTGATTGTCAAATATAAGCATGATGCCTGTATATGAGAGTTAAGCAGCAAAACACATACCAGTAATAATTTCTTTATTATTGGTTATAGCAACTATAGCTGAGCTTCTGATTCCTGAAGTGGGAAATGCCAGTGCCTGAGGAAAGTGCCAATCTTCGGAAACAGTTCCAGTTTGCCCTTTGAACATTCGCATCAATCCTCCACCAGAAGAGTTGGTGGTGGCTTTCCCATGATGGAAAAGAAAAGGTGCACCTTGTCCATCTGGTGTATTTGGTTGCCACTTATGTTGTGCCACAAATGCAGCTGGAGCATTTATATCAACAATGATAACAGAATCCAAGGATGCATGCATTGAAGAGGCAGGTAGATTGCAGCGTTCAGGCATTGGTACAGCAAATAGTTTGAGCTCTTTTGGGTTCCGAAAAATTGTCTAAAATGCACAATTCAAATTTAAATGGTATCAAACACCATAATGAATTACAAACATCTGAAGGATACACTACAAAGGACATAACCTTAAAAAAAAGTACAATGAAGTAGAAATAAGTTTTAACCAGTAAAAATTAGTTCTGTAATTCTGTTAGTAAATATAAATCAATCAGTAAAAAAACTAGTTAGTAATAATCAGTTTGATCAGGAAATAAATTATAAATTAGGTGAAAATCAAGTGAACTGAACAAGGTCCAACACTAAGGAAACTTCATTAAAAAAGAAGGGAAAGCTACATCGATGTAATTGCCCAAGCTTTGATGAATATAGAACCACCTCTGGGTAAGGAGAGGAATGCTATTTTTTATGTACTTGGAGATAAGTGATGCTGACCAAAAAGGAAAGTTTTGGAGATATTCATGCTTAGCCATCCTAAGAGTGTCCTAGCAGATCTAGGCTTTTATTAAGCGGGTTTGACAATAATATGTTAAGACTCTTTTTAAGACAATCTAAAGCTGCTAAAATGAGTACAAGGTTAAAATTGTTTCTGGAGAGTAGGTTTTGATTAATTTCTGAGATTTCTCGGAGCAGGATAGGATATTTTTTTCTATTATAAAGGATTTAAACTAAATTGGCCCTTTCCTGCATTCGAGCAGTCTAGTGACGTATTATAGTTAGTAAAGAGAGAGGAACATTCGGATTCTTCAAAACAGGGTTCAATTTAGTTTTACTCTGCTGGGCCTTCCCAGACCATTCTTAAAATAATTTCCACATTCAACAGCCTTTAGAGGACCCCCGGCCCTCAGTGTATACATTCGAAATCTTCATAATCTAAATACTATTTGAATAGTATAACCTCAGTAGGCATCATAAAAATACTAAATCTTCCTTTCCAAACCAGCAAAGATAAGCAACAAGTAAACTACAGATAACCCAACTCTAAAATGCATAGTTGGAAAAAGAAATGAATTAACCAGCACAGAGAATGAAACATAAGGGGACATTATCCCCAAAATCCCTTGGTGTTTTCAAATAAAAAATCATGTTACTTTCTGTTTTTTAAAATGATGCTAGTTACTGAATAAAATTTAAACCACTTTAGAATTTACTGCTAATGTGCAGTCAATATATTGTTATTATATGTGACATACTGAGAAAGGGATCACACATCTAAAAACATCAATGTTTTCACACATCTAAATATTCAGACGGTGAACTATTATTCTATTAATCTTGTAGAACTATGATTTCTAAAAATAATCAAACAAATTGAGAGTAAGATATACAATATCCAGAAAAAAGATTTTAGGCAAGTAAGTAATGAACATCAAAGGACAAAGGGTTTATACAATAAAAACAGATTGAGCGGGTAAATAATTAATAACTTAAGTTCAAACCAGACTACCTGCAGTTGAAGCACCTCAGCGAGGGACATTCTTTTTATGTGGGGAACAGTCAAAAGCTGAGATGGGGTTTGACCAAAATAAGCAATCTGATCCTGAGTGGCACGTTGTTGCACCTTAAAATCACAATCAAACAAAGTTTTTCAGGTACAAGTTCACACCACTTTAAACTAACCGATTCCATATCCTAACTATTTTCAAAAAAAATTTGAATAAAAGACATGAAGAACTCTCTTACAGGGTCAGAGATTTTGTCAATATCAATTGTTCCTTCATATGTAATATAAAAGAAAACATTGTTGGCTGTTATAGCCTCTCTTCCCCGTTGTTTATACCTGCATATCATCAATTCATCACTTCAGGGATAACCAAGTATTTGATGAGAACAAGGTTTTGCATGTTTACTCCAAGGCAAAGTTTTAATAAAAACTGTGACTTACCCAAAAATAAGGTCAATCCACTCATGTAAATGAGCAGAAACATAATCACTCTCAAGAGCCATCCTATGCTTATGGATAAAATCGACTGGATTTTCAGCCCAAGGAGGGAGCTTGACTGAATCTGAAAGAGGTCATGAAGAAACATATTTACTCTTCCTCTCAGGTGTATAAACTGCAAGCACTTTGTAAAAAACTATCAGAAACATACCAAGCTTTTGACCAAGTTGTGTCGTGCCAAAATCAATTGAGTTCTCATTGGTCAATGTTTCAGGTAGGTAAAACAGCTCTGGAACCTAAGATGCCCCAAGACAGTAACAAGACAAAGTAGGAAACCAATTTTAATAACTTGAAGAGAACAAGATCTAGCAATATTATCTATAAGAACTTCTTGACATAATTGAACATAAATACCAATTCCTTCACATCACTCATCTCCTCGAGAACACTCTCCCAAGTACCAGCAATATCAGCAAACATCCTGTCTGCATGGTCAAATTTTCCGCCCTGAAGTTGAATGGAGAGAGTGGTGAAAGGCTCGAGGCGAACAAGGTAATACAGTACCTGGTAAAAAATTCACCATCTTACACACATTTCACCAAAATTTGAAAGGGAAGATCATCACTATTACGGAAAATAGGGCAGGAATGAACATAATATCAGTAACAAGAAGAAGACAAATACCACCCTCCCTACTCGTACAAAAAGGGAAAAAAATAAAGTATAAGAAAGAAGATATACAATTGAGGGATTGAATTTGAAACTCATGATTAAATGACCCAAAACCATTGATCTCATGGAGGTCACAAACACAACAGTGTCTTGTTCATATTTTAATATAGAAATCTCATATATCAAGTATGTGTAAAACAAAAATAACAACACATTATATAAAAATTGATATAAAAAAGAAACATACTGTTCCAGCACTTGAATAATGTGAACCATAATGGAACTTTGGAATTACGGGATCATCAAAACTGGAATACCGTTCTTGGAATTTTTTCAAGCGTTCAGGATTTAGAGCACCAACAGGCTGTTCAGAGGGGTCAATTTGTTAGAAGAATTTTGGGGCTTTAATCCACTTACAAAAAAACTAAGTTTAGTTACACACCTTTGAAAGGTCTCGATACGAAGATTTATTAGAAAGATCCAGCTTCTGTGAAGTATAATCGGAAAGAATCCACGGGAATACAGGATACTGCATCAAAAATAAAAAATAAAAAGTTCATAGTTCACGTTTTGATACAGCAAATTTATCATTTAGAAGAATTTCATAGTTTTGGACAGGACAGGTGGGAACCAAGAGGTAAACTGGTAAAGCTTCTGTTAAAGCAATATTGGGCAAAGTAGTGTATTAGCCTTGTTTTGGTAAGAAGGGGAAACACAAATAACTATGGAGAATCATAAGCTTTGCAAAAGATTTATGTAGTTATCGAAAGAAACCTGAGTTATATCATTATAACTACGCCCAGCCAGCGTGTTGAGCTGCATTAGGTACTCAAAGTTGCTGATCTGAAATTTTTTCAGCATCCCATGCTTTTAGAACAAGTTATTAAATCTGTAAAGAATACAGTACTTAATAATATCTAACAACCCCAAAAGACGATGACTTTACCTCCCATCTAGCCCAACGCTCCATAAGCTGAGTTCTTTTCAAAAGCTGATCAGGTCTCTACAGGAAGGCAAAGAGGAAAAAAGGACTATGAGGAGATGAAAAGATGAGAACTGCTGTAAAACTACTGCAATCAAAGCCAAATCTTAAAATGTCCAAGTTTCTAATAGTCTCAGCCAAAAATATATAAATCAAGGCAGCATAAGGAAAAACCTGAGTCGCAAGATATATATTGTTCAAATGAGGAGGGTGTGCATTAACAATAGCTCGGTATGCGTTTCTTCTACCTTCACTAGTCTACAAAGCAAATGTAACACAGATCAACAGAAATTCATCTCAAATGACGAACCAACAATAGTTTTATAATAAAACTGCAGATTCTAAGCCAAATACCCCAAAATCAAAAAAGTAATTAAAGCGATCAAGCATGAACAGCTCCAGAGCACTTCTTCTCAAAAGATATCTGCAAACAGTATTCAAGTGGTAAACAATTTAGCAATGGAAAGAGCATTTTAACTCCAAGAACATTGAAGATCTACCAAAAGAAACAAGAAAATTCGCAAAACATCCATTAGTTAACATTCGACCTCTTCAGAATAAAAGAAATTAGAGAAGTTCCTAAAACATAGGACAACAGTTCACTTTAAATTACAACAAGCATCTCTCACCAACTAACCTTCTGCTAAAGATTTGATGAAGTGAAATTATTAACCAGCTACGATTCTTTTCTTGATCCCTCATTTGATCCAATTCAGTGCCTGATGAACTAGTCTCGGTATTCTCAGCAATAAAATTAATTCGTTTTGTTGTTATCTGAAAATTAACAGCATATATCATAAGACAGAGACAACGTAATCAAAAGCATAAAGTGAACTACAGAACAAGCACTCACTTTGTAACTTCAGACTTAATAAACTAGAAGATAATTGCAAGTAAAAGAATGTAATTGTGCATTTACTACTTAAGCCTAGAAGGTGAGCCAAGGATCTACCATGATTCTGACGAAAGGCTGTTTTGAATGTAATTTGTGTCTGAAGATCATGCAAATAAATGATGTGCATTTATCAAAAAAACATATCACCAGTTAACAGGCCAAAAAAATCCCTTTGATATTATCATTAACTAATCAAGTCTTAGCGTAAGATATAAGTATTCCCACCAAGTTTTGATGATGGAATCAACACAGTTCAAAGCAACTAAGCATTTGTATCTTGTCAGAAGTATGCAGTCAGTCTCAGACATTTTACATCAAATTGCCATTTATGGAACAAGCTTTCATCAAAATCACTGTTCACTAAAGCGAACACTACAAACTAGTAAAAAAAGCCAGGAAAATGAGTCTAGAGCAACCTTTCATGTTCAAGGCATAGAGCACTTTCAAAGAGGGCTTCATGATGGAACCAACCTCATGGGATCAAGATATGCCGGTATTCAGGAGATTTGGTCTTGCCCTCAATTTTGTAACTGTATGTCTACTAATTTTTTGAAGAGAGGATAAGCATCATTCAAAAGTTTGAAATTCCATCAATCAACTAATGTGTTCTTCAGAATATAATGCTAGTGGAAACAAATATAAGGAAAGAATTTTTACAAGCGAACTTTCAGCATTCAAATAGATAAAAATGCTATTGTTTCAAGGAGCAATTTTAAGGATAATCGGAACAAGTATGAAGTGACAGGAACTGCCGCAGAGACCTATCTTTCATTCTATGAGCTTGCCCAGTTAGACAATTGTCATGATCACATACATGATTTTAGAAATCCTATCTTCTTTTATACAAAGATTAACACCTCAACGTCTGACAAAGATTCAAGTCATGCAACTGTACAAGGGCAACAAGAAAAAAGAAATACTCCGAAGCAATAGACTGTAAGAAGCACTAGTCACACAAGACTTACTTGGAAGGTTCCTCGAACAACCTTCAGCGGCCTCACCATTGAGCAGGGAAGCTCAAGCATAATTCTCTCATCAAGCTCACTGGGAACATACCCAGGAGCAACTGCTGATGAATCCTCAACCATATCTTGGCCACTGGTACTTGGTGCATCATTAGATTCAGATGACACGAGCATTTGTGATTCAGTTCCGACAGAGTGCCTTGAATGTTTGTCCTCATACTGATCCCCATCAAAGTCAATACTCACCCTATTATTGGCATCAATATTCTCATCATCTTCATTTAATGCATCTGCAGAAATTGCTTCAGCTGCCAAAACAGAGGCATTTGAAGCACTTATTTCCCTCTGTTGATCATGCTTAGAAGAATCATCTTCTTCATAATCAGCTGCAGCACCAATGTGTGCTGAGCCTCTGTAATTCCTCCTTAAGCACATTCTCATCCTTGAAGAGCTTTCCATGAGGTCTAGCTTCCAAAAAACCTGTAAAATATGAAGACTAGATTTGAGTACTGTTTATTACTTAAGGAGCACAGCCATAGAGACATTCCACAAGCATTGTTCATTGACAGTAAATACAGGTAATATGCCTTAACAAGGACGACTCCATAGTAAAAAAAAATTACAAAGTGGTGGATGCAAGTGATTTCATACACATTCAGGATTGCATAAATGGTAACCAAATGGCCCAAAAAGACACTTCATCTCTGTTAAATAATGAATGAGCTTCCTCCAAGCACGACTTCCAGTGGCTTGACGGTGGTGCGCCAACATATCTACTTGAGACCTCCTGTCAACCTGCAGTACGAAAGAGTTACATTATGGTGGTAACAAGGACTCGAGAATACAAAGATCTTCAGGTAAAGTGACTGTAAGCGTCCAAGATGAAAGTCAGAGCAGACCTCAGATCGCTGGATGTTTCGAGCCAAAGCAAGACTTGCTACAAGGACAGCAATAAATTTATAGGAAAAGGCGTTGAAGTCTTTGCTATAGACTGATTTAGAATCAACGGGCTGCAAGCACTCCATCCAAGCGGTTCCCATGGCCTCTGAAAGAGTCCATCTCTTAACTCGGTCCATGTCACTTGCATTTCTTCGCTGACCCGAAGTAGCCATTGCGACAGCACTGAGGCCCCTTCCTGAACCAATTTTTGCATTACGCTCCAGGTCACGAGCTGCAGCTAATGCAGCAGCTTTAGCAGCTGCCTTATCCTTTAGGGCAGCAGGAGATCTACTAGGAATTTCTGGTGGCTTCTGAAAACTTGAAAATGTCTGAAGCTTAGCTGCCTTACGCTCTAGCATTGAGACATCACGCTTAAGCTGTGTTGTTGATGCCCGTGTTGGGATATCCCCCCCAGAAGCACCAGCGGCAATCATAGCCAATGCCATTGCAGCAGGTGGAGATGCAAAAGCAGCAGCCCAGGCTGGAGATACCATAGCAAGAGCTCCCTGAAATGTATGTTTGCAATAAACAACAAATGTATACATTGAGTACATACGAATATGCTCCACCAAAATCCACATCAAACATGAAAGACTTCAGAACATGCCACAGGACCATCAACTGCTCAAAGGTATGCTTGAACAAATCAGCAAATGCAAAGGGCATTCAGATTTGAACTTTTTTCCAGTAAAGAAAATACTAAACAAATGTTAAAGAATAAACTTATAGACATATAATCTCAATAATTCCATAGTAATTTACAGGTAGCAAACATCTAAGCTCCTTCCTATACAAAAAGAAAAGGCAACTTTATCTAAGTCAGCGACAAAAGTGTCATTGCCGTTAACTACATGATGACTTGGGATAAGCGTCAGTGTAATGCCATTCTACACAAAGCATTTTGTAAGAAATTTGCTCATAAAAAAAGTTCCAAAGAGCAAGTGGACAAGAATTTCAGAAATAAATTTATCTTCTACGCACTTGAAGCAACCTCTACTTTTTAGCATCATCATCAAATGATACAAAAATCATAGGACTTGAAAAGAGAATTGGTAAGAGTATATAAATTAAAATATTAACCTCAACAGGAAGAGCATCCGCAGCCAGCGCCCGGTCATCAGCAACCAAAGGGTTGAGACCATCTGCAGTCGCAAGTTCATGAATTCCAGCTAAAAGTGGGCGCCACCTTCGCAAAATGGCAACAAAAGGTGGCACTATAGCCTCCAAGTATTGTTTGCGCAAAGGATTTCTATCCTTTCCAACGGCATGCCACATCTGGACCAGACATCCAAAATTAATTAGTTTAAAAGTTATGAACACCAAAGAAGCAACCTGAAAGATATTAGTCGAAGAAATCTCAGTAACTGTTACTCAAGATATTGTTAGCCAAATTTCATTAAACTAACCTCAGAATAGAGGACACAGGATGCAACCAATACTCTCTGCCTTTTGGACTCGGATATAGGCATATTCAGAACAGGAGAAAGCACACTACACACCATTGACAAGAAAACTGTTATGAGACTGTCCCACACGAGGGGCGGGGGGGGGGGGGGGGGGGGGGGGGGGGGGGGGGGGGTTATCCTCCACATTGGTATGATGTAGCAGGCACAAACACATAAATCCAAAACAATGCTGTTTTTCTGCATCCATCCCAGAAAAAAGGGTAAACACTGAAAAAGAAGATGAATGTTTTGTCCAGTTCAAAATTTTACTATATCCAACAAAGATGATCCTGTGACAAGCATGATCTCAATGGGAGATAGAATGTGTGTGTATGTGCACACGCTAGTGTTAAATGAATAAATTTTGAAGATATGTTGGGGATGCTAAATTGCTGTTATATAAATCAGAAGATGCAATTTCTTACGTAGTTTAATATCATAGCAGCAAGTACAAAATGGCAAAACAGATGCCCACAGCAGTGTGACACAAACTAGACAAGCTAATAGCATTCCATCAGTAAAGATTACAACATCAGGAGAATACTATAGTAATGAGGAAATAAAAGTAACATCGAAATAAAACGGATTTAATTACCTCCACAACAATGCTGATCTAGGTTGTCGAGCAGCCACTCTAGAATTATTGTCTATGGTCATATTCCCAACATATCTATGTAATCGGTCTGATGATGCATCATCAAAATTTAAATTCCTCATCAGCATTTCATTGCCATTGTCTTCTTCTCTCATTGAAACAAGCACCATCCGGAGCATGCATAGGAATGGTTGATCACTATCCAACAATTGGTAAAGAGCTGCCATACCTCCCATTCCTGTACCAGATCCTCCACCGATACCAAGACCACCACCAAGTCCAGATTCATCTAACAATAGTGCTTGCAGCATAGTAACAGATTTTTTTATTAAAGGAAGCTCAATCCAACACCCATTATCATCCTTCTCTAAAACAGAGTTCCAGGACTCCCAACCACTGCCCCCACCACCAAAAGCAGTTGCCTTCGAAGGAACTCCAACACCATACCAAAGACGGCTCCTGTACTTCCAGCCCTCTGCCAAATCTTTTGCACAACTTCCATAAGACACAAATGCACAAGAAACAGATTCATAGGGTTCTGCTGCAGCTGCCGCAGTTAGTCTTTCCATAATGGCCGCAGAAATTTGCCCATTTTCATCAGCCATTGAAGTAAGGATCTGATTGTTAATTACACAGGAAGCATAAAAAAGGGTACAAAATATAATTAGATTGGTGAAATAGCAAAAGATGCAGAAAACCATAGGCTGTCAGAATAAGAACACTATATCATATATATGGCTTATGAGCTAGATGTTCAAGGAAGACTAGCTGCACATTAAACCAACAAAGGCAGAAGAAAACATGCACATACATCAAGGGGGAGTCCTCCAGTGTCACCAGACCATGATTTACGGTCACCTAAAATATCCTTCGCTTCTCCAGCTGCCATAGTTGAAGAATTTGAGCGACTTGCTGATGAAGGGGGTACCCCAGTGCCATTGGCGGGATGACGAGCACACAATAGTTTGCTCTGCAGACGCAAATGATCTTCAACTAACATCAGAATAACAATGGCATTCTCAACCAATGCCACTGAAAGTTGAGCAGCATTCTCAGCTTCTGCTCTGGCATTTGTTGGTGAAGAATTCTCAGCGGCAACACCAGCTGCAGCAGCAGCAATGACTTCAGTCTGTTCAGAAAAAATTATAAAAAAAGGCAAGAAGCTTAGCATAGTTTTGCACCTTGGTAATAACTAAACTATTTATAGTGAAGGTAGTGACGAAGGTAACAGAATAACATTTAATACCTGAACCTGAAGTTCCCTAGCAGAAAAGTCCAGCAAGCTACCCAGAAGCCTTCTCTTGAATATAGGCAGTGATTCCTCACGTCTTGAAAGCATGACGACGAAAATCATCAATGAACGTTATTGACGTCAAATTGATAATTTAAGCAAAGTTTTCAAGATAAGTAGTCATTATAGCAACACTTCTAAACCAGTCAGGTATTTATCGTACAAAAATATTTTATAACTGATCTGCACGACACAACCTTTAGTTAATATGATTCGACCAAAACATTTGAAAATAAAAATATAATTAACCAGTGGGATTAACAGATTAAAAATTGGGAGCCCTACGGAATTTACACATACACCAAAATGCATGTAAGCCACACTACATCCTACAAACAAATCCAACCTCCCTAGCTGCATGCACTGACAAAGATGCAATACAAACAACTCATCAAACAAAAGGGCATAACTAGCATATAAGTCAAATTAAAACCAATCCAAAAGCTTAAACGGTCATTAACCTAAACCTCATTACGAACAGAAATAAAATTAAAAAAACAACGAAAAATAGGTTTCCAAGAAAAGAAACCCATGACCAACAGATTTTGGAGGGTAAATTTTGCCAATTTAAGCTCCTTTTCTTAGACTACTGCATTGTTGGAGTCAGGTGTGAGATTCTAAGTAACTAGATAGTTATTTCAATTGAAAAATAACTGGCTAGATGAAAACCGGAGGGTATGAGCTTCCTGGGAAGTTGTTGCCAAACAGGGATTAGGAAATTTTTATCCATACTGGTCTTATAATTTTTGAATTAAAAATAAAAATTAAGCATAAAAATAATAACAATAAAAAAAAAAAACCAATGATATGTAGTAAAAGGGCAGCCAAAGAACAAGAACTAAAAGCATGTTCCACCTAAACCAGAGAAACAGTAACAGAAAGATCAAGGTACAAACTATCTGAGAACTTTCAACCACTAAAGAGTAATGATAATCACCCTCACGTTAAAGCACCAGAACGGATGTAAAGGCAGTACCTCATACGGTGATCTCCAGAGCTAGAACCACCCACCATAGAGAGCCACTCTGCACAATGAATTGTCGCTTCAATATCCTGTGCAATAATAATAGCCAGGCCATAAATGGTATTAATATAATCAACACAACCCAGATATAAGGAGAAAACTTGATAACCAGGTTAATATTAGAGAGGTTAACAATGAGGGAGTACCATAGGTTCACGGAAACTGGAAATTAACTTAGCTATGTTGGTAAACAAAGTAATCAAAAAAACTGATATCCAGAGAACTCAGTCTAGCACAAAGAAAAAAAGGAAAAGAAACAAATGCTATCTTTTAAAGCATTTAAATTAAGAATTAGAGCATACATAAGCAAGTGAAAGAAAAAAATGCATTGCAAAGTAGACAGTCACCACAATTAAGTATGCAATTAGAAAGATTTTCAAGAAAGGTACAATTAGACAATGCCTTCAGAAATTTGTTTTGATAATGAAACCCATTCCAGTTAATAAGATAGACAAGTACAGCAACAAGAAAGCCCACCTTCCATCCATCCTTTTGACGCATTGAATGTTCCAACATGATGATCAAAAAATTGTGTATAAGATCTTCGACATCTCCCAAGCTTGAAGAATACAAGGTTTCTGCGGGAGCTCTCTGATCAAGCAAGAGAACAAGGACATCAGTACACAAGTTATTCTCTCATACAGGCACAAAACAAATCATTAAAAGATCTCCAACTGTCAAAAGGGAAAATATGCTTTTCCATTGCTATGAAGTGCTGTCACCTTAGCATAAACCCAAGGCTGAGATAAAGTTTTAAAATTTAGGGAAGGCTGCTCCACTTCAGCACGTCTCAGTTCTCACAATACACTTTCCACCCACCTTCCTTCCAGAGCCAAATCAATTATCTTAGCATGGAAACTGATATGGAGAGGCTAAAGGCAACAACTGCAACTGAACAGCAAGGGACTACCTACATTCCCAGCTGGTTTCACAGCAGCCATCACACATTATTTTACTCCATGCTCAATATGCTCACTCTCCCAACTTCCTTTCCCTCTTCTATTTTTATTGGACTTTATCGCTCTCCTTATCCGACACTGATAGGAGAGGCTTTGCCAGTATTTTTTTACCCCAAAGCTAACACAACACCTGAGTCTCACCCTAAGGTCCTAAGCCCAATAAATTAAAACAACCTTTGCAAACACCCCCCCCCCCCCCCCCCCCCCCCCAAAAAAAAAAATATTAAATTACTTGCACATGGACTAACTGACATGTCTAGACATTGGGGAGGGGGGTGCCACCACCTGGCCCAGGCCTTCCACTGCCTCTAGGCTTTGCACTAAAATAAATTACTAAAATTTTCTCCATAAGTCTCTATCACTAGGTTAGCCTCAAGCGATGCACACTTCGATAATGGAGTAGTAAAATATTTTGCTAAATAATTCAAATATAAGAATGTTTTCATTCATTAGAGAATAATTGTAGTTTTTCTTTATTGGAATTACATTGTAGTACTCCATATCTTTTAAAGTAAAATAGAAAATTTTATTGGGATAATGTTTTTTATTTTTTTTGTTAAGATGAGATGAACAACTCTTTAATGTAAAAGAGAGAGAGTCATGAGATAAAGTGAGAGAAATAGAGTTTAAATACTTTTAGAAATTTGTGTAATCATAAAAACTTCTATGTATGACTACATTTTCCAAGACAATGTTGATGCAAAGTAGCCAATAAAAAAGTTGAAGATGAGATCAGTCATCCATAGAAAAGGCGGGATTTTTTCATTGAGAGGTTAACACGTGTCTACGATGACATCAGTATGGTTTTGATTTAGTTATTGCCAAAGATAGGGAATCAGCAATTACTATAAGTGGTTTTTCGAATATTTCAAATTTTTAGCATTTGTGATTACAGCATAATAATAGCTTAGTCCAGGGGTTGCTGATTGGAGTGAATATAGATTTTTTCTTCTTATTTTTTTGTATTAAATCTTCTCTTTTCTTTTAACACTTTTTTTGTTTTGTTTTTTGCTCAGCCGAGTTCAAAGTAATTGTTTTCAATGTGTAGAGCGACAATACCTCATAATTTGAAATTAGAACCTCCAAAAGCCACTCAGGCCATTCCTCCATTTGAGTAAGACAGCTCCGGTTATCCGGATGACTGCAAGCCAAAAATAGAAGATCCTGAAATCAAGTAAAAGGAAGTTTAGAAACGTTAAAAATTAAAGGAGTAAAAGAATGCATTAAATTATAGCAATATAAGAGTTGACAAGAAAATTTATGACGTTGTTGGCAGTATATAGAACAGACAAGCAAGATTATGTACAAACTATGAATCACAACAAAAGTAAAACAAAAATTTGCACAGATGCGGCATCTTGCACATAATGAGCAGCACCTTTTTGAAATGAATTTAAGAAAAACTAAAGTGTGCAATGAATGAAAGCTTACTCAAAGCACACAAATCAAAGACTTACCCATAATTATTTTAGGCAGGAACAATTTTTGTTGAAAGTGCTCAACTTACATTAAAGCTTGGGGATCACCAAATAAGACAGTGAATCCAGTTCTTAGACCAGAAAAACTTATATTATTGCAACAGAATGGAGAGTAGTACCTGCAGCACTCGGCATTGCAAGGCTGTAGATGCATAGGGAAGTGACCTCAAGAGAACCAGTAGAAGCTGTAAATGTTCAAATCGATGTCCAGAATCATACAAGTTCAAGCCATCTTCAGTTGAAGTAGCATTTACCTGAAAGAATAAGACTATGAACATTTTAAAAATGAACCAAGAAAAAAGTATCCATCAAACAGCAACTGAAAATTATGAATTTTTTATGTTATCTATTGAATAGTAACACAATACAGGAAGATGAGCAAACTAATTTAGCTATATAACATAAAAGCTATTCACCCAACCCAAAAGAAAAGTTTTAACTGAGAGACAAACCAAGTTCTCCTCCGGAAGCAAATTCCCAAAACTGATAACAGAGACACAAATATTACCATAAACTGAGGAAAATATTAAATTATCTAATAAATCCACATATCAAATAGGACTAATGTTCTATTAAAACCAAAAACAAAAAAGAACAGAATTAATGAACATAAGGCAATTAACAATCAACAAACTAAAGTAACATCATACCGAGGCTGCTAGTAAAGCAGTGTACACACTGGCAGTCATAAGCCTTCTTGGGGCTGCTTGAAAAGCCTTTTGCAAAGCAAATAGTAGAAGAGAAACCTTATCGTCAAACATGGAGCCACCAGTATCAGGCATTCCAGCACTGCCTGTGACAGCAGGCAATGTGGCATTGGAATTAAATTTTACATGTCCTGATGCAACCAGAGTACCAAGTAGTTTGATGATTCCAACCACAATTCCATCAATTTTATCAAAATTGTAAGCATTATTCCTAGCATTATCAGCACTAATAGACAAGTTAATTCCACCAATATTTTTTGCAAAGAAGTTCTCAGAGACTGATGTCGCTCTCTTCACAGACATCCCAGTAAAATGATCACCAGTAAGGTCCTGTATTCCAACGTCCACCCTTTCTGTACTGCTAAGGGACTCAACTCCCTGCTCAACCTGAGATGAAAGTTTCTTCTCTTCCAATGATTCAACCTCTCTACCATCACTACTTTCTGAAACTTCATCGTCATGAGCCCCTTCAGACCTATGTAGTGACAAGCCCTCTTCATTCATTTCAATAGGAGAGTCAAAAATATCCTGATCACCAGCTTTTGCTTCATGTTGCAAAAGAACAAGCAGTGTTTCCACTCCACCACATGAAATAAAAGCACCAGCAAAAGTCTGAGCTCGTGAAGCCTTTGGTTGAACCACCAACCTATAGATTAGGTGCAAAACCCTAGCAACCTGGAAAAGGAGTGTAATAATTATTGTATAACCACGTAGCTAACAAATTACCAAACAAATGCACTTCAAAAAAACAAAAATTCATTGCCAGAAACACCAGTAATCCTAGTACCTGATTGGGTTGTGGACAGTCCACCAGAAAACAAAGCAAACAACGCATGTCCTCTACAGCTAGTGCAGATGGTGCCGCTACCATTAAGAGTTCAATTACTACAAGAAGTTCGTCAATCAAAGCATTTACTTCACCAATAGGACGAGTTTCCTCATTTAGCGAAAAGGTATTGACAGAGTCCTTTTCGCAAATTGTCCAGTAACATCTTCTGCATGCATCAAGAAGCATTTGAATAGCATTTGCATCCCGCATAACAGAGGATTCAGTAAAAACCATATCTGCCAAAGATGACAGAAGTTTTTTCTGCAGTCCATAGTTGCACAAGCTCCAAATCCTAAGATCCAATAAAAGGGTACTGAACAGCTGCACCTTAAGGGAATGATTATGTTTCTGAGCTTGGCAGAGAGAAACAACAGCTGCAACAAGTTCCTCATCTTCCACACCATAATGATGTTTAGCGTCAGATGAAGACAATGATTCTAGAAGATGATTCAAGATCCTCGAAAGCACCTCAGGACCTTTAACACGACAAATTTCTTCGTTGTTTTTAGGATGTTGCATAGCCATGGCAATGATTCTGAATACTGGAGCAGCTAGAGCAGCTGTGGCAGAAAATAAGGTAAAGTTCCCTGGTTCAGGCTCCAAACTGTCATTCTTTACACTGCTAACTGTTAGAGGAAGCAATGACATTGGACCCCCATAAGCCAATTCCCATAATGCATCCACTGGCCGTATCCTTGAAGCAACATGTACTTGCCCAAGCACTTCAGCAGGTCTGCGAAGCCCACCTGCAAAAACACATTTTACACAGTCACGACATGGATCTCCATTGGTCAATGGCAAAGAGAATAATTTTGCTGAGGGCAAAGGAACTTGAATCCCAAATCAAGCAAGCCTGAAATATTGGGTTCAAGTAATTAAGCTAGAAAATAGCACTCAAGAAGATTCTATGCAAAGAAAAGAATTGCCAAAACAAAGAACACCTACAATAGTGGTCTAACATTACGCTTCAGGGTCATTGCAACATTACCCTCTAGTCATAATTACATTAGTGTACTAACTCCCTATAAATGAAGGATATGATTGTTTAATGAGGAGTGTGGCACCTCCTCAGCCCTTAAACAATAATGTAAAGAAGCCATGCATAGACAAAGAATGACAAACTATTTTTTAAGCTACATATAGAAAGAAGTAAAAATGTCTAAAACAGGAATAGGAATGTGATATTGCTTCAGGCAAAGCGGTAATCAAATTATCAATTACTTTTAATATACACCATAAGTTTAAAGACCTGCAGCACCACTCGGAGAAGCATCTGGACAATATCTTCCATTCAGTAACATTGGGTGGTAAAGAAGGTGTAATACTCCTGCCAGCTCAGCATCCAGTACCGAACTTTCTTCTGCCAGGTTTTGTACATGGTCGCTCATCGCCAGCCAAGGTAATCCAACCCCACTGCCAAAAGAGGGCAATACATCACCTCCCCTAGAAGCCAAACGATCCATTCTATCAGGGCCAATTGGTTCCTTGAATATATAAACAGGACCCATTTCAGCAAAAAGGGGACATTGACGACGACGACGTTGTAACCCAGCCATAGTAGGAGGTGGGTTTGTCCCTATGCAACAAAACGCAAGTGGCTTAGAGATGCGAGGAAACTCAAAAGGACGAGTCTCATACAAAGACCCATCAACATACAATCTCAGCTCACTCTCTGCTTTTCCAAGTAAACCCTGTTTGCATGTATGCTCTAAACCGATGAAATACCAACGTTGTGGCTTAAATGCATGAGTGAAATGCAGTGAAGCCTTCTTTCCCCTTCCAGTACCACATTCAACCACCAAAAACTGAGCATGAAAATACGCCTCCAAACCCTGATTATCAGCAGATAAAAAACTAAAAAGCCGTGGCATATGTGCTGTGCCTTCACCAGCAAGAGCACTAGCAGCAGCCGCGGCAGACATTGGTGATGATTTTCCAGCTGTGGCAGCAGCAGCAGCAGCAATAGCAGCTGCAGCAGTTGCTGTATTTACGGTGTCTGCAAATGACTCTACATAAATCCATGTAGCAAATGCATACCCATTGGTGAATGGCCAACGACTTTCCCCAGGACCAAGCAAACCAGAGCTCTCACCGTCGAATTCAAACGTGCTAGCAGGACCTCTTGATTCCTTTCCTCCGACTGCCTTCTCCAGTGCAAGCATTAACGGAGGAGCCCATACAGTAGTAAGACTCCTTGTGATAACCTCCAGCCACTTACGCAAATCAACTACACAAAGAGAATGCCCAGCCAAATACTGAATACAATAACAGAGAGGCATACCATCCCAGTCCACATGCTCCGCAGAATGACCCTTCGATGCAAAAATTCTCTCAACAGATCTTAGAAGAACACCGAGTAAGCCAGCTGTTGAGCACATTGCTCTGTTTCTTGTGCATGACCGTAATATAGCTAACAATCCTCTGACCATCCGCGTCCTAGGAGACATTAGACCCATACTATCACCAGCGCAAGGAAGCCAAGGTATCAACTCACCTGCAACAATGGCAGCCCTAGAATTCAACATAACACTAGGAGGGTTATTACCTTCATCATCTTCAAAACTTTCAACACCCCCCATTGTAGCTAGAAGTGAATCAATCACCAACAAAGAAATTGCATCATTATCCTCATCATCAAAGGCCTCAACACCAGTCACTATATTCTTAAGTTTATCCAAGCTTTCAGGCTTTCCCATTATCGCAGAATCAATTAGGTGCAATAGCTCAGGTGACACAGTAGACATGGAACCTTTCGGTCTTGACTTCGGCTGCGACACAATCGGTAAGGATTCAGATTTAGAATTCACATCAGTCCTCTTAGAGGAGGAATTTATCAAATGAACAGCACTTAAATTATCACATTCTTGTCTCAAATCAAAATTATCCACAATTCTTCCATCTGACAAGTCTTCAGCTATCTCCACTCCATCAGATGGACTTACCACATCATCAGAAGCCAATGACACACATAAATCCTCATGATTACTAAGTCCACTAATACTATCATCTTGTTCGTTCAAAGCTACCTGCTCAAACCCCTCCTCTTCAACACCCTGTGTCACCAAACCATCAGATGTACGAGCTGAGTGATCCGGTTTGCTAACAACATCATCGGAATCAAATAGAGATGGCGATGGAGACGGGTGTGCTTCAATTCCAATAAAAATACCTCCGTTTCCTTCCAAATCTAAACCCTCAGAAATATCTATATGATTCAGTTCCTCTTCCTCCATTATATCGATTTCTTTTAACCTAACAAGCACTCATGCTTTTTTATAAAAAAACAGCAACCTGAAAACCAAATGACCATATCAAAAAGTCAATACTTAGGACTCTGTCAAGTTATCTTCAACTTGCGTTGTCATTACTTGATCTAAAAAAGCACAATTAGAGTTACATAGCATTACCACATTCAACTTTTCAACACAAATTCATGAAAACCACTAATGTAAATCCAAAAAATGAGGTCAAATTAGTTGCCGATAACCATATTCATTAATTTTTTTTTTTTTTTGACATATCACATTAATTAAATTTAGTTAAGCTTCAACTTGCATTATCATAACTTGATTTAATTAAGCACAATTTGAGTAACGGAACATTACTACATTTCAAATTGTCAAAGCAATTTCATAAAAATCACAAATCGGCATCCTAAATGATGTTAAATTAGTCACCAAAATTCAAAATCATAAACTAATGTAAATTAAAATTCAACTTGCATTATCATAACCAGATTTAATTAAGCACGACTCGAGTGAAGAAACATTTCAACTTTTCATATCAATTGAATAAAAATCATTGATCTACATCCTAAACGAGATCGAAACAGTCGCTGAAATCGAAATTCATTAATTAATCGGTCGAATCATTGCCACAAAACTTCTCAAAATGATTAAAAAAAAAAACTCATAAATTACTAAATATAGATACAACAATGAAGCACAAAAAGAGAGATGAATTACTCCATTTCAAATTTTCAATGCAAACGAATGAAAATCACTGATTCACATCCCAAACGATATCAAAATAGTCGCCGAATTAGAAATATTCATTGTTCAATTTGCCAAATCATGAATTTGAAAACATCTCAAAAAAAGCAGAAAAACTGAGAAATATCTAAAAATAGAAATAAATCATCAAAATGTGGGCCAATTTCAGAAAGTTTTGAATCAAAGAACACCTAAACAATCGAACAATGAAAAGCCGAAGAGATTGTTGATGTAGACGAATGACACCTTAGAGAAAGATCGGCAATGTGAATGGAAGTCAGAGATGACCGGGGAATCGAGGAAGATGCTGAAGCGATCGGAGGGGAGAGCAAATGAGCCCGAGAGAAGGGAAGGGATGGAAGCGTATAATATAAGGTGGGGCTAAAAGAAGGGAATGCGGCGAAGTGGACCTCCACCACGCTCTCGATCTCGCTCGTACGATTTTCGTGCAGCTGATGCGACGATGTTTTAGGTGAAGATGTAAGAAAGAAAGACAAACAGGAGTAACTAAATCAGGCGACAATTGAAGAAAAGTTTGTAGCGAGATCTAATGTGTTCGTTGTTTGTGGATTGGGCCGTTGACTCTTCATTGGGCCAGCATGTGGAGTCTAGATTGGTTCGCATTTGACATGGAGAGTCGGGTACAGCTGTAAGCCTTGCGAACCAAGTTTGATCCGGGTGGGATAGAAGTTTATTGATTTTTTGGTATTGTAAATAAAAAACTTGGCTTATAAAATTGAATGGATCAGCTAGATACTCTATATAATTATATACATAATAAAGTAAAGTTATTATTTGATTCAAAATTGATACTAGTTACTTATTGGATTAGTAGCGAAGTGTGAGTAAAAGATGTTGGAATAATGTTGTTTCTTGAACTTGTATTGATAAAGCTTATACGAATAGAATTAGTGTGGGCTTAGGGGTGGTGTTCCTAAAATAATGTTGTGGTTTGATATTTTCTCAATAAATGCTTTAAAGAGAATGGTATATACATTATCTTTTGACCATAAATGAGTTATTTATAACCTAAAAGAAGTGGTGGTGAGCTATATATGCCATGAACTTAGATTATCTCTCCTTCTTAAGCCCTAGACCCATGCGATGAATGGGTGGTCTAGTTATTCATGGACTTGCTGACCATGGGTCTCTAGTCTAACCCTAATGACTCTTAGTCCATGGTCCAATAGCTAGCCCATATAATTTATCCCCATACCTACAATATATTGGCAGATTGGTGGGTGTGGATGTTCTCAAGTAGAATCTGGCTAGAATAACCCGCCTTAGCTTGAGACTTAAAAATATTAAGTTGACATAAACTTGCCTACTGTCCCTCCCTATTTAAGATCTATCAGCATAAGTCTTACTCATCAGACGTATGTACTATTAAGATTTGTTATGCTTAGAAGTTGAAAAACCTTTGAAACGTTAGAGTTTGGCAGAAGATTTTGAATTGAAACTAGCAATTTAATGTGAAGAATATTTTAGTGCCCCCACTTCATTATGCAGGATCCTAGGCCACAATCCCTCTTGAATTTGAATCAGCGATTCAAAGTGTTATAAACTGAAGCCTTTGGTAGAACTGGGTATCATGTCATACCCATGCTGCCATGGGTCATTCCTAACATACCTGCCCTCAGAGTTGTTGTGTCGTGGCTAACCATGCCTTGACTAAGTCCCTAAAAATGAGGTCCATAGCCTAGCTTATCATGACATGTTGGTCAAAGTGTAGGCCCATAATTTTATTTTTTATAGGTACTCAATAATTCAGAAATAACTCATTTTCTGACAATTATATTTACTTTTTGAACAATTATATTTAATTATAAAAAAATAATTACAAATAATTAAAATATAATCAAACACGTTAATTTTAGGCAGTTGTATTTACTTTTTGGACAAGTGTAATACAATCGAACATTATGAAATATTAATGAAATAAATCTTAAAAAAAATTCATTTATTAATCAATATAAAAAAATACAAAAATAAAAATGTGAGTTTTATGATAAATAGTAATTACTAAATTACAATCTTTCTTCATCTTCTTCTTATTCGAGGTTATTGGCTAATTAAATCGGTACAAAATTTCTAGACCCCGAACGATCAAAAGCGAACGTGTCATTATCGTTGTCATATGTATGATCTTGGAAGCGATCGTAGGCATCCAACCAATCTTTGAAACAAACGTACATTTCAAGAGTTTCGGGTTTTAGACATTTTTTTATCGTCCAAAACTCTTCTATATGCACTAAAAGCTCTTTTGGAGGTAGTAGAGGATGCTTGGGTTGCGAAAAATATCGCGTACCATCCCGCTAGAGTTGTATGCTTCATGCTTCGCCCTTTCCACCATTGGAGTTGAGTATGTCAAGGTAATACTTTACTATATCATCCATACCTTTCATGAACTCATAGTTCAAGCACATTTGCAACTCCGAAACGGTGCTTCGTGTCTTCTTAGATGCTTCATTCCTTGAAAACATAGACATTATGTTAGCAGTTTGTGCAAATAAAATCTTCGTCCTTTTATTTACACTTTTGGATGATTGAACATAAGATAATCAATTAGTGGAACAAAATTTAGATTCGTAATTTCTATGTAAATTAAAAAAAAAAGGTAGTCGTACCAATTTTATAAGAATCAACATAACCATCAAGTAGCATGATTGAAAAAAATCAATTGATAGATATATAACATCATACTTTTGCCTCATATCTAATATAGAGCAAAAATATAAATGAGAGGAATCTTGGTGTAATTTTTCCGCGATTATTTTTCCATTGTTGGAACATTAGCATCATACTCTTATTGAAATCGATGTTCTAAAAAAGTTGAACAAGTAAACATGTATTATAAGAAAAAGATTGAGAATCTGGATCATAAAAAAAAGAAAAATAATAATTCATGTTATATAATAATTATAGAAGCTTCATATATTTTCATACTTAGTCCAATCATCTTCATATAAAGCCATTTATGGAAACTTTTGATTAAAATATATCATTATGGCAACCTTTTACTCAATTATCTTACTCAATATATCATATGTGAAGTTCTACCTTATTGGACAATATGTTTTGATCTTGATAACATTTACCTTTTGTTGTCGAAGAAACACTTTTAATATCTTAGGTCTCATAGAAGAACTAGTTAGAATGATATTTCTAATTTTTTTCATAACATTGACCCATTCCTCAGTCTTGACATACAAATTAAGAACATGTTAAATGCATTTAACATAAAATGCATCTCCATCTAATATGAAATCATTCAACTATTGCTTACCATATTTGTGCTACATGTCATGGATGATGCATTATCAAATGTCCTGGATATAATTTTATCTCTAAGATTATATGCATCAATGTCCTATATTAAATGATGAGCAATGTTAAAATCGGTGTAGGGATATTCTAACAATTTTAAAATAGATGATATGTTTTTGTAACATCTATTCACTATTCACTCATTGATCAGTACCTTATCTCAAAAACACTTTCATATATTTTTCACTTATAAAGTTCTTGAATATTTTTGATAAGCTTAGCTTATTCCCTAAAGCCCTACTAAACAAGCTTACCACTGAGGCAATAAATGGTTTAGCACTAAATTTTTGATAAGCTTATTCCTTAGTGGTAAACTTGTTTAGAAGGACTCTAAGGATGAGCTAATCAAAAAATTTCAAGCACTTTACAATTGGGAAAGATATGAAAGGGATATTGAGATATTGAGATAACGAAGAAACATACGGACCCACTAAAATCTCCAAACATGGTAATGAATTCATGCATGACCATCCACACACATGGACCGGCCTTTTAATTATTATCTTTATGACTCTACCTACACATCAGGTACAATAAATTCCTTGTGTTGTCTATTATGTGATACTTGTCGCAGTTCCACAAGAAGCTATAGGGAAATCCGATCCACATAAAAAAACGATAATACTCCGTATACACCAAAAGTATTTCATTGAACCCTTTCAACAATGGACTATTACGCCATAGCCGTCGTAATCCTCATAATCATCATTATCCGTACCTTATTTTCAACATTGTTTAGCAAATCCAAACTTCCTCCAGGGCCGACACCATGGCCTATCATAGGCAATATACACAAGCTCGGGGACAAGCCTCATCGTACTGTTACCGAGCTCTCAAAGATATATGGTCCCATAATGTCCCTTAAGCTAGGGAGCATTACTACAATAGTGATATCATCTCCGGAAGTGGCCCGAGAAATGTTCCTTGAGCACGACTTGGACTTTTCTGGTAGGGGTCTCACTGATGCTATCAGGGCAGTTAACCACGATCAGTTTTCCATGGTTTTTCTCCCGGTCTGTTCTCAATGGCGGAACATTAGGAAGATTGCAACAGTTCAATTGTTCACTACTCACCGGCTTGATGTTAGCCAAGCTCTACGTCAAAGCAAGGTAAATGAATTAGTTGGGTATGCGCGGCAGTGCACTGAACTCGGCCTACCTGTTAATATTGGTAAGGCCGCATTCACTACCACTTTGAATTTATTATCCAACACGTTATTTTCAATGGATTTGGCCAGCCATGCTTCCTCAAACTCGCAAGAGTTTAAGGATCTTATTTGGGATATGCTGGAGGAGGCAGCTAGGCCTAATGTTTCGGATTTTTTCCCCCTACTTCGGAACTTGGATCTGCAAGGAGTGTTTAAAAGGGTTACGGTTCATGTTCACAAACTGTTAGGGATATTTGAGGAGATTATTGATGAAAGGTTGAGTGATCGAAATGATCCAAAGGATGATGTCCTAGGTACTCTACTCAAGCTTGTTGAAAACAAAGAACTAAGCCTTGATGAAGTAAGACATTTGCTTTTGGTAAGTACTATCACCATTCAGTTAGCTAGTATAATTTTTCTTAATTTAATATTGTTTCAGTTACTATGATTCAATGCTTCGTGATTAAATTTCGATGTTGAGAGTCATCAAGCACCCAAATCATTGAAGGATTAGGTCGAAATTAGCTAGAAGCTGACGTTTCTAGAGACTAGAGAGTACTCCACTGCTCGTCTACTCCCTGATCGTTTTCAGTTCAAAATTATTAATCCTCCTTTTTATATTAGTTCTTACATTTTTTCGGAGTCAAAGTTTAGAATAAATTCTAATTATATTATAACAAATAATATATTCAAGTGTGATCTTGTTAAATGCATCTTAATGTAAATTTTTACAATATTAAGTTTTCATAATTTTTTGTCTTATAAATTTTAAGAAAAAAATGTTTTAAGTTGTGTATTAAAAACCATATACAGTCTAATGTAGCAAATAAAATGAAACCGATAGAGTATATTGTCGGAGCCCAACAATATTTTTTTAACAATACTGTGGACACCTATGGATACGTAGCAACTAGCAAGTATACTTTATGAACAAAAAAAAATCATGTTAGGTAAGTTTTATAACGATTCATAATAATCTACACCGTATATATGTTCATGAGTTCATCACATAAAGTATCTTATCTAATTTGTAATAAGATTATTTAATTTAGATATGTCATCCGATTTCATCTATAACATTGTATTGTTTGACTTTTTCTTAGCAAAAATCACGTAAAATTAAGTCATTGGGAGAAAAAGACAATATGTCAATTTATTTCAAAATTACAGAGTATATAATTGCATGGCTTGTAATTTATGCAACTTCTCACAGAGTACAGTGTAGGATTTATTTATTGCAGGGACTGATACAACTTCAAGCACTTTGGAATGGGCGATGACAGAATTACTGCGTAACCCCCAAGAGATGGCAAAAGCTCAAACTGAATTAGATCAAGTTTTTGGCAGAGATGGGTGTATTCAAGAATCCGACATATCAAAGATCCCCTATATCCAAGCAATAGTGAAGGAAACTTTCAGATTGCACCCACCAGCCCCATTTTTGATACCCTACAAAGCCAATAAGAACGTAGAATTATGCAAGTATTTAGTGCCCAAAAATGCACACTTATGGGTAAATGTATGGTCTATCGGTCGCAATCCAAGTGTATGGCCCAAGCCACTATTGTTTGCGCCAGAAAGGTTTCTTGGAAGAGAGATCAATGTGAAAGGTCAAGATTTTGAGCTAGTACCCTTTGGAGCAGGGAGAAGGATATGTCCGGGCTTGGTGCTGGCTTATAGGATGGTGCATCTAATGTTGGCAACTCTTCTTCATTCATTCAATTGGAAATACCACGATAGAGAAAATTCTCAAGATATCGACATGGAAGACAAGTTTGGAATTACACTACAAAAAGCTCAACCACTTCAAGCAATGGCCCTTCCAAGGTGATGATGATAGTTATTGATTTGTTTGTGTCTGGCCGGGGCAAGTTCATTAATTTTAATATTGTTGGCAGTCAGTAGCATATCAGGCCGTGGGGGTCACGGTCCAACCCTTTTTAAGTGCAATGTATTGCAACACCGAGGCTCTAAAATGTTGCTAATTAATAAATATTAAAGACTTTAAACAGATGTCTTGTTCAACATTGTGAGCTGAAATGGTCCTGAACTCTTGATATGAATAATAATAACTAACTAAACTCGTAAGTGCGAAAAATAGATTTTTTTTTTCCCCTACCATCCCATAACGTAGCCCTAATCCTGTGGAGGAAGAAGACTCATCTAAAGGTCATTCATTCATTTTTTTTCCTTTGATTTTTTGTTGAGTTGCTATACTAATCCCTATCAAAAGGATTAAGTAATGAATGTAAATTATTGTCTATTACACATTTACACCTAGCTAGTTATGTTACTTTAGTTTTTCCAATTATACAAGGTCTGTAAATTGTCTGAGACGACCATAATATCATACATATAAAAACTGAAACGAGGCATTGTCGAGTTCAAAAATTAGTTGTGAAACTTGAGAATAATAATAAACCTTAAGAATCTACGCTGAAAAATCATGCCAAAAGCCAGTAAATAAAAGTTAATTTAAGTCTAATTATCTTGCATTGTTTCTTCAAATAAGGAGTTCCAAAATTATATAACTAGCACCATTTTGGTGAAAGTTGGATCGTCAAAGACATCTAGATAAACCCTCTGGAGTTTCTAACCCTGAATTGTTACATTTGACAATCATATAATTTCCCTAAAATTATAGTATAATCATTAGCCAAGTCAAGGTAAATGTACTCCGTAGCTTGTAACTCGTAAAGTCGTAAGAGATAACGTTAGCTAGACGAAGAAATATCAAGCACGGAGCTTCGATCGTGCAGGTGGCAAGCAGCAAAATATTCTAAAGAGACGAATATTTTAAAAACGGAGTTTTTAGAATAGCAGGGAACTTTACGTCCTATAGAGTTGCTTGGGAACTTCGAGTCTTCGACTAATATTTTTGTAGTTGAGTGTTTGAAGTAGAATTTGGGAAGTAGGCTGTTTGTCTGAATTGATTTGGAATGGAGTTGAAGCTTTTACTGTATTTCTACAAAAACAATTACTCTGTATTCATTATTGTCATTAATGCTCACCCACTCCGCAGTCCGCACGTTGTACGGGAGTGATGATTTGGCTCATATTGTGAATAAGATACGTGATCTCATTGAAGTGACCTTGCCCACTTCTTCTCCCTCGAGAATCGAGATGATTGCGACGTCTTGGAACAAATAAAGATTTTTATGGTTGGAACTTTTGGAGAGAGATCAAATGAAGGGCAATGTGCAGTGGATTTCAAGGTTCCATAACAGAGAAGAGGAAGATGAACAACAACTACAGTTTGATCAAAAAGAGAGCCTAGAAGGCAGTTGATCAAGGGTAAGTTGGTAATTTCTGATAGGGTTAAGAAAAAACAACCCCCTTAAGCCAATTAATTATCCCAAACCACTAGGGTCACTAAAGATAATAACTTCTGGCTACCACAAGTTCTTCATACCACAAGGCCCACATAGAATTTCTCCCAAAACAACATTCTCAAAACAAAAAAAAAGGATATCTGTCTTTAGTAGAAAAAAAAGGTTTCATTAGTTTCAGAAAACAGAGATTTATGAATATAATTACAACTGTAAAAAGTTTAAAACTATTCTCTTCATTTATTTTGTTCTTCTTGTTTCTAATCTATAGAATTAAAGTCAAATTTTGACCGTAAATTCTTATGAACCTATAAAAAAAATCATATACGGGGTTTTAAAAATTCGTCTTCATATATACCTTTCAAATAGCAACTTTTTATAATTTTTGCAAATATACAATTAAAAATATTTAAAATTTAAGCTTATTTTGAAATCTTATAAAAATAATTATATATAGAGAATAAAAAACTAAGGAAGTGTAACAATTATTGCTATATACAAATACAAATAGGGACAGAGGCTTTTCTTTTCGTTTCTTACCAAGCGCATTGATTCTCATATGTACAACTTTTTACCTGCAAAAAATTCTCATGTGTATTTGTTAGAATTATTACTCAAGTGTTCCGATGACTTATTCATTGGTGGAACAGAACAACAGTTATATCACCACCAGGAGTAGCCAAAGTAATGTTTCTTAAATCTTAACAATGACTTAGCCTTCTGTAGTCCGGAGTAAGAGACTAGGGATAGTGAGTAAAAAATTTACTCACAAGTAAAAACGACGAGCAAAATAAGTGAAAAATACATTTCAGCAGTGATCATCCATGAGAAAACTCACGAGAAAAATATAGGTGGTGGGTCCCACAACACGCATGACAGCAACGCATGGCAGTAAGCACAGTGACATGGCATTGAGTAAATCAGTAAATCTCACAACTAGATATGGCAATGGGTCGGATTTTGGTCGGGTCTAACTCATTTTCATTATTTTTAAATTAAACTCATATCTACCCCATATTCATCAGGTCCTAAAATTTTAGACCCTTATCTAGATCTACTAGATCTTACGAGCCTCAGGTCAATAATGGATCTTTAGCATATTTTTATTTTTATGTGGTTATTATTCACATATTTTATAATTGAATATATTTTCGCATTTCAAACCTTAGAATTGTTTACCAATTAAGTGTTATAAAGGAACATAAATTGCATTGTTATGTCAAATGAGATAAATTAATAAATTCTTTCTTAAGCACACAATTTGTATCGTTAAAATACTAGTAAAAAAGTTTTAGTTTAGTGAGTGGAAAACGAGTAAGAACTAGTATTAAAATTCAGTACTAAATCAAAAGTTCTAAACTCAACAGTACTCTATTACTATGTTTTTAAGAGCAAGTGTATTGTAACTCGCAAGTTTTAGAATCGCATAAAAGCTGGTAATCTCAAACCCAATTGAATATGTTTGCGGGCGCGTGACGACAAGAAGTTAATAATTATAAAATATATATCAAAATTATATGAATATGTTACTAGATGAGTGGCGATGAGAACGAGTTGAAAACTTGCAATAGAGTGGAAAATGGAGGATGGAGAGCAAGAGCGGAGAAGAGGAGAAGAGCAGGAGAGGAAGACGACAGAGTAATACAAATGAATCTTTAGTTTTAGTTTTAAACTAGGTAGGTCTCGTGCGATGCACGAGTTGATAATAAATTATTTTGTTAAATATTTCAATTATAATAAAATTTTTATTTATTAGTGAAAACTTATAAATTTTATAGAATTACTGTAGTAAATTTAATTGGGATAATACTTTGATCACATTAAATGAAAAAATCATTATAAAAAAAGGTAGAGAGGAAACTTGAAATAAAAGGAAGAAATAAAGGTAGTTTTAAATAATTTAGGAATTCATATAGTCACATAATTTTCTATGTATAACATTTTTCAATCTTATATTAATGTAAAGTAAAAAAAATACATGACATCATCTTTAAAAAAAGGCGAGAAAATTTATTATATTAGCTTGACATGTCTTAAGTATGACGCTAGCAAGGATTTTGCTTTAGTAATAGTTATAATGGAGATTAAATTTAATTTTATTTTTTTAAAAAAAGTGGATCCATGAGTCAGATCTGGCTCTAAATTTTGTAGACTCAAACCAATGGATCTAAAAAAAATTAGACCCAAATCCTAAAAATGGTCGGGTTTGGATTAGGTCTTGAACCCGTTGGTATCCCTACCCACAACTTCCCAAACTCCCCCGTGAATGCTGTGTTTGGAAGGGGAACAAGACAACATAAAAATGAAGCATGTGTTGCTGGCTGGGCACGTCATGCAGACCAATTAGAGCTCGCCATGTGTCATAGTCAGGTTTATGGCCAATTAAAAAATAGAGTTTTAATGTTACCGTTTTATACTTTAACGACTATTTTTGACATTTAAACATTTTAAAAAAATTACCAATGGTCATAAAAAAAATTTCTCTTTAAAATGACACCCATTTTACTACACTTTACCACAACTTAAAAAAATACATTTTTCTACTTATTTTCGTTTTTCACAATAATCTACTCATTTATTTTTACAAATCTTCGTTAAAGTAAATTTACAGCTTATTGTCATATTTATTGTTATTAAATTTTTTTATTTCTTTATTTTTTTATATATTTGTTATTGTTATTAATTGATGAATATGAAAGAGAAAGAAAGTGTAATGTGATATTAGAAAAAGTAAGAGAGATTGGTGAGAAATTATTTTATTCACTACTAGAATGACATTTTATTAAAAAAAAAAAATCATGAGTAAAATTAGGTGAGAGGAGTAAAAAAGTGGATAAAAGAGAATTTAATGAGAAAATTTTGCCCCGTGGTTAGAAACCTCTCCTGTCTGATATTGTTAAAGGTTGCAATCTTTGGAGTTGTTGTAGTTTGGGCGGTCTTATTGGTTTGGACTTAGTTTTCTGAAATGATTCATCAAAATTATGGACTGACTTTTATAGTCAATGATTGCAAGAAGGGAACTTTGAAGGATAGTTTTGGAACATGAGATGTTAGACTATAATGTCGGGCTGTCGGCAATGGGTCCAAGAGAGTGTTCGTATATTTGACATTTTCTTATATTAAATCTCATTCTTATAAAATATATAATTTGATAATAAATTAATTTGTTAAATTTTTTTATAAAATTATATATAATATTTTAGTAAAAAATTTAATTGAAATAATAATGTAAGAAAAATAAATATAATTTATAAATTTTCATTGTAATAAAATATTTAATGTATGACATTTTCCAGTTTGTCAATACAAAGTAGCCAAATTTTTATTTTTTATAATAGCTTAACGTGAGCCTAATACTCCCTCGCTCTTTCTATTCTTCTCGTTTTTTCATCTGTAAATTTTAAAATGTTGTTCTCATTTTGAATTCTTTTATTTTAGTTTACTATTGTTATTGGATGAAAAAAGAATGATAGAAATCACTATTTATGTGATATGTAGCTCATTAGTTATTTTTTACATGTCAGATATTTCACTACTTATTTAATACTCAATCTAATTGTATTATTTTTTAATAGAATCTATTCTTATTTTTAAATTAATTTAAATTATTAAATAGAATTTTAATGATATTTAATATTATCTTGAATTATTCCCTTATTCCGAATAAGAAGAAAAAAACGGAAAAAATATGATATTAACAAGGTTTTGTTTTAGTAATAATTAGATGAAATAGATAGATTTTTTCACATATTAAAATAGTTTTTCACGTATACAAAAGCATAGTCTAGGAAAACTGAAAATTTTGAAAGTTGATTGTTAAGTTAAGTTGGGAAAGAAAATTCTTCCAAGTCGTGAACTTCGAAATACAAGCACTAATCACGACTCACGAGGTCAATTCACTCAATTGCAATCAAAGAAATATTCACTCAATTGCAACTGGGAAGACAATCGACATGCACCTCCTTATTTAATGTGGATCCGGCGATTAGTATACAATATTTATTTTTTTATGACATCAGAGTTTGGTATAATTGGGTGTTAGACATTAAGGTGTTTATAAATACAATGTGTGTTCTGAAAATTATAATCATTTTGTTGAGTTGATTGTAGGCAATTTATTTAAATGATATTTTTTTTCGTTCTTTTTTGTTTTTTTTTTAATTTAAAATATTGTAGATTTTAAAGTTAAAATTCGATTACGAATTATTTCATATATAGATGAAAAATATATTTATTTGGGATATTGATAGATTAGTCTAAATGTGAGTTTTTTTTTATAATTTTTACAAATGAACAATTGAAAATATTTGAATTTTAAATTTATATTAGGATTTGCATAAAAAGCAAATAAAAAAGAAAAGAGGGAGTAGAATAAGAGAATTAAATAGCTTATTCAAAATTTAGTAACCTGAACTCATTCAACTCCAAATTATAGAAAACTTATGTGAATAAGCATATATGAGATTGATCAAATAAGATAATTACAAAATAAGGCAACTTTTGAAAATCAAAACTCTAAATTTAATATGAACTATGAAGCAGAAAGTAATTACACTTAATGACTAATAAGATACAATAGTTACAAAGGATTTACAAGCAAAACACTCTAAATTAGAAAACAACCGTAGCATAAGTTGATAGGGAAGAATCAAATGCTAAACGCCTAAACTCAATTGTGAATATGTGATGGTTAAGCCGAATTCATGGCCATATATATAAATGTTTGACAATGCACAGTTCTTGGTGCAATCGATTCGGTAACAAATTTTATCATTTAACTACAATAAAGAGTGTTATATTGCAACTATATATTACCTATGAATTATTAAAGCTTAGAAACATGTAAAGAGTACAATATTTGATCCCACTACTCCACTAGACATGATTATGAATGACCAAAAATAATATGGAATAACTTAATACTTTATCATAAAAATATACTAATATATATATTCGTATAAATAGCACGATATTAAATATATTAAATTTGGTATAAAAGCAATAAAACTATTACATAAACATCTTCTTAGCAAGTGAAAACGAAAAAGACAAACTCCTCATTGTAACGGATATGGGAAAGGCAGTTCAAATCGGTAACCTGACGCCACCCACTAATTAAGTTATTAATACGATTTTGTGTTAAGGGGAGGTGACGTTAATGGCAAACCGCAAACCCCTTCAAATCCCCCCAACTTCAATTTACCATCTTAGCGCCTTAGTCACACTTTAATCAAAACTTAATCACAGAATTTCAAAGACAAACTTCAGGTCCACCAGAAAAGGAAAGACTCAAACATAAAATCTCATCAATTTTTGCCGATAATTCCCAAGTAATTACACTCATAAACAAACCCACATTTATTACCCACCTTTTCAGTTTCCCTTTTTAATCCGTTATTCTTTGATTTTTTTTTTCATTATTCTTGCTGATTCACTCGACCTATTTCTTGTTGTCCAATATTCTCTCGTTTTTCTCATCTGGGTATTCGAGTTTGATGAGATTTTTTGTTGATTGATTGAAATTGTTTAGGTTTTTGTGGCTTGATTTTTCTGGGTTTTCAGGAAAAGTTTAGGAGAGAGAAAATGGGGTTGATTTCGGGAATAATGTTGGGTATGATTGTGGGGATCGGATTGATGATTGGTTGGCATCGTATGATGCAGCATCGCAGCAATAAACGGACGTCTAAGGTTGATTTTTTCTGATTTTTTTGTCCTTTATTATTTGTTGATTGCTGATGTTAGGTTGAATGTTTAGCCTATTACATGTATTGGGTTTTGTTTTTCTTGTAATTTACTAAAGTTTTTGTTGATTGCTGAGTATAGATTGAACATTGAACTGTTTTGATTTTGATGCATACGGAGTACTAATTTTTGGGATTATTTAGGAAGTTGTTGCTTGTTCTGCTTGTGTGATCCTTGTTTTGAGCAATGTTTGGTCTGTATGATTTGGATTGAGGATCATGTGTTGTTTGGTTTATTAGCGTATAAGACGGTAGTTTGTGTTATAACGAAAGATGGCTGTTACACCGACTGAGGGAATGACATTGACTGATTTATAGGAATCGCTGAGTCGAGAAATCCTAGTTCCTTGTTTACAGACATGACAGTGTGTCCTGGTGTGGGGGTCATGGACCTAGTAACTTGAAAGTTACTAAGTATGCGCTGTTATCAATAGATTGTTATATGAAAAGTTGATTCTCGGAGTAATTTTTGATGAATGTGAGGTGAAGGCTGCATGCATAACCTCCCCCAAAATTTGGTTGTTGTTGAAATGCAAGCATTTTGGTTTTGAAATATGATTATTCTGGAACTATAAGAAATCGTGGTTCTTTTTAGTTGTAGAATGTTTGCATTAGTCATGGTTCTGTGTCAGGTTATAGTCAACGCTGTACCTTGTTGGTGGAACTATGAACTTGTAATCTTGTATTGCAGTATGTGTATAAGCACTTTGACATGATGGTGCCTCATGGTGTTATGTACATATGTTGTGGTTCTTGGAAATTTTGTAACCGATTACACTCCACAAGTAGAATTATAATTAGATGTCCAGGGTTCTGAGAAATTTCTGATTTTTGGGTCTTAATGGACAGTCTTAATGCCGTTGGAAGCCTTGAATAATTCTATAAATACACATTGTCATGCAGGCAGCTGATATTAAGGTTCTTGCCTCCCTTGGCAGAGAGGAGTTGAAGAAAATATGTGGTGATAGTTTTCCAGAGTGGATATCTTTTCCTGCTTATGACCAGGTTAATCATTCTATTGCCTCCTTGTACTTTAAATGTAGACGCAGGTTGTTATATACTCCGTTTTCACTATTATCCTGTACACTATTCTTTTTAATCTCTTACTCCAGTCTACATCATACTGAAATATCAGTATGATAAGTCAATGACAAGAAGATAGAATGTATTGAATGATTATGTAATCTTTGGTGAAGGGATGTCACAAAAACTTCGTATGGTTGAAATCAGGATCCAATATTGTTGAGAAACTATTTTGATGTTTCGTGATGTCTTTTCAGGTGAAATGGTTGAACAAGCTGCTGAGCAAGTTATGGCCATATGTAGCTGATGTAAGTTATTACGTACATCAAAGTCGATACTGGATGAATAACTCTACTTTATCTATCTTCAGCTTACCTGAAGGTGTGTATGTGCTTGTGTGTGTGTGTGGATGATCCTTCACGATCTCTTATTAGTTTTCCTTCTATCTCATCCATTTCCATGATTTTTGTGAACTGAGATGAAGGTTGTATGATTTTGTCTCCAAGGAAAATGTCCGTCATTATAACCCCCATTCTGAACTATTAAGGCTACCTTCTGCTTTCTGTCACAGCCTCACAGGACATGGTTGCATGGAAGTGAATGGGTTATTGCACTTCTCTCACTTGAACCTTGAATGAGCTATATTTTTTTTTTTGTATTAGCATGTTATTAATTCTTTTATTCTTATGAATTCTTGGTAACATCACTTACACTGCAACTTATACGTGTTATGCGTTTCTGAATCTTTTTTAGGCAGCAGAGCTTATTATAAGGGAGTCTGTTGAACCCCTTCTGGAAGAATATCGTCCTGTTGGAATTACTTCGATGAAGTTTACTAAACTCACTCTTGGTACTGTTGCCCCTAAAATAGAAGGTATGTATTACCATACAGTTGTCCTTTTGTACATCTGAGCATTTCATTTTGAGTGACTTTACGATATTTGTTCTTTGAACATAAATGGTTTCTAGTTCATATTATGCAAGGCACATATTGCTTACTGTGATGTATTGGTGGTGAGAATCCAGAACATTTTTTATTCATTTATAAACATGTGCAAATGACTTTAGATATGAAATTCCATGTAACTTCTCCTAAATTTTTGAATCTTGTGCCTGGAGTCTTGGAGATGGACAGATAGTATGTTGAACTTCTGTATGCTTGATCCCAAAAGAGATCTGTACACTCATCTGGCTATTTAAATGAAAATCATTGCAGTCCTAAGGAGGGGGTCAGCTGTCCTCTGTAGAAAAAAATTGTTTTTTTCTTTGAATGTTTGTTAGCATGTCAGTTGCACCAGTAGCAATAGGTGGTAATGATTTGGATGGGGATGTTGTCAGGGTGTTCTTTGAGCTGTATGTCTGTCTGTCTCTCTGTTTGTCTAGTCTCTGGTGAGGGTTAACTGAACTTTGAGTACTTGCTCATTCAATCGCTCAACCACTGCAGGCATACGTGTCCAGAGCCTCCAGAAGAGTCAAATAATCATGGATATTGACCTTCGATGGGGTGGCGACCCCAATATCATCATAGGTGTTGAAGCTGCACTTGTTGCTTCAATTCCTATTCAGGTCAGTTTGTGCCTTTAGTCAGTGAGTATTTAACTATTTTTCCCTTCTCTTTCCCCCTTTTCCATGAATAATGTAGGTATATCTTCTAACTTGTAATTCTGAAGGAATTCCTTGCTCATCAAAAATTCTAAATTTTGTCTCATTTAGCCATCGCTTGTTTTCGTTTGCAGTTCAAAGATCTTCAAGTTTTCACAGTTGTCCGTGTCATATTCCAACTGGCTGAAGAGATTCCCTGCATATCTGCTGTTGTTGTTGCTCTACTTTCAGATGTACACCTGCCAATTCTTTAACTTGAATCTTTTTGGGACTTGTTATGTAAACGTAAATGATTTTTATATTCTATTAAGGGTGTTATAAACTAAATTATTCTCTTGTTTACTTTCACCAGCCAGAGCCTCGAATTGATTATACTTTGAAAGCAGTTGGTGGGAGTCTAACCGCTATGCCTGGTATTTCTGACATGATTGAGGTAATGCATGTTCCTGTATCTAACCTTTGGTGGTTCTGATGGATGTTTGAAGTTTTGAACAGCTTGTTAGTTACTTGAAGATAATGTTGGTTTGTAGCTTGAAAACGTGAATATGCTGTTCATTTTTATTTTTCCGTTGCACAGGATACAGTGAAAACAATTGTGACTGATACACTTCAATGGCCTCACAGAATTGTTGTTCCAATTGGTGGTATTCCAGTGGATCTAAGGTATTGCAAAAAGTTTATTGTTCTTGGTGGATGAATTCATCAGTAGTTGATAAAAGAACTATGGATCGTAAAGAGTGTTGAATTTCACTTGTTATATGTTACTTTCTGTCAGTTTACATTTATACATTACTTTATTTCACTCTCTGAGGGCTCTTACGTTGGTTGTTCATTATGTTTTCATGCAATTGTCCTCACTATATGCTTTTTAGACTTGAAGTTATCACTGTGTCAATTGAGGTTTATATTATGTTAGGAAGAGTTCTCTTACTACTGCTGTTTATGATTTATTATTTATGATTATTCTGCAGCGAATTGGAGCTTAAACCCCAAGGCAAATTGACTGTGACAGTCGTGAAAGCCAGTGATCTGAAGAACAAGGAGTTGATTGGAAAGTCTGACCCGTATGCAGTCATTCATATTCGTCCTCTTTTTAAGGTCAAGACAAAGGTGGTTGATGATAATCTCAATCCAATTTGGAATGAAACTTTTGAAGTGATTGCTGAGGACAAGGAGACACAGTCACTTATTATTGAGGTTTGGATTTCTCCCTGTCTCCACTTGCTTGATATATGACAAAGTCATTATACTTTCTTTGTGCCACTTCAATATAGTAGGCTCGGTTCTATGTCAATACTTATAGTTACTAATGACCTTTTTTCTTAACACATTATGAGTCTTCAGAAACCCTGCTAGCACTTGGTTATTATATTTGCTCTATAGGCATCATATGAAAGTACCTGACACTGTTATCCTGTGCAAATTAAATTTTATTTTCTTTTTAAGATGGTCAAAATAAATTAGCTCACTTTTGCAAGGTTTCTATCTATCTATCTATCCCTTTTATATTTTTTAAGTGCATGTTCGAACTCTACTAAGCCTATTAGACAACTTCAATTGCTGTTTAGGCAAGGGCAGCTAGTGTTATTTTGGTATGTGCTGATCGCAAGTATCATTGGTTTTGAAGTATGCGCATTGTAGTATAGAATAGTTTAATTGTACATTGGTCAAACATATTTTACCGACTCTAAAGAAATGTAGTCAGACTTTGATTTTAGTCAATCTTTGGCTTCAAGGTGGATTCTTCCAACACTGTAGAAGTTTTGACAATTACCTTTGAAGAAGAGTTATTCAGAGACGCATACCACTCTACTCTACATGTATTATATAACTAAGTGAATCTTTCCCTTTATGCAGGTATTTGATAAGGATATTGGACAGGATAAGAAACTTGGCGTTACAAAATTGCCTCTTCATGAACTGGAGCCTGATACTCCTAAAGAAGTTGAACTGAAATTGACACCATCACTTGATATGACTAGGGTTAAGGATAAGAAGGACAGAGGAACTATCACGCTCAAGGTACTGCAATATATACTTGAATTTCTTACTTCAGAGTTCATACAGTTTAGTTTTCTTCATGGATGTTTTGTGTTGATCATTTATATGTTTCTAGTTATGCAAATTTTCTTGGCAACTGCTCAGAATCAAGTATCTTCTTTGTTTTGGGGGTTGGGGAATATAGGGTTGAGAGTGTCGGTATGGATTTATGATTTCTTTTGTCTGCTTGTATGCATTACTAATGGTTGACATTACTGGTATTTAGATTACATGCTGAAACATTTTGGAAATCGTAGTTTGTCTAAATCCTCTTGGTTCAGAATTTGCTATTTGTAATGTATCTTGCTGGCCTATAGTAATATGGGACTGTTTTCACCTGTTCTGTAATTGCATTTGAATACTAGATATCAGTTACACCTCTTTGTTCTTTCTTCTTAACACCAAGATTGAAGACATATACAACCCTCTTTTACAGGTTAATAATTACTTAAGAAATTTATGGTGCCATATTGTTCACATATAGATGGTTAATTTCTTATGTACAAGTATCAGGTCCTGTGCGGCATCACTAGCATGTGATAATGAATCTTCTAGCTTCCTCAATTTCTTATGCAGAATAAAAGAACCACATGTGAAGGTGTAATGTTAATATTGATGAGGTTAATTTGATCTATACTTAGGTACTATATCATTCATTCAACAAAGAAGAGCAATTAGCTGCCTTGCAAGCGGAGAAAATGATTGCTGAGGAGAAAAAGAAGATGAAGGAAGCAGGTCTCATTGGTAGTACAGTAGATGCACTTGATGGAGCCGCGTCACTTGTTGGTTCTGGGGTCGGAATGGTGGGTAGCGGTGTTGGAGCAGGTGTGGGGCTTGTGGGGTCAGGTTTTGGAGCTGTGGGAAGTGGCCTGAGCAAAGCTGGGAGGTTTATGGGGAGGACGATTACTGGGCACTCTGGTAGCAGGCGGAGTGGCTCAACTACACCTTTGGGCCAGGAAAACGACAGCATGAAATCTCAGTAGTTCACAGATAAGAATCGTTAGTATTTTCCTGTGAATTTGACCAGTGTGAGTTTTCTCAACCTGTTTCAATTGTTTTTGTCATAATTTTCTTTTTCCCATAGGAATATAGTGTTCGATACACAGCAGTTTCGTCAGGCATAAATTGCATAATATCCTTCTTTTCTATTTTTCCCCTGGGTAGCGGGTACTTGAAATTCGAACTATATATTGTATGATATGGTCATATGGAATGATAAATTGTACTCCGTATCAACTTGGAGTTGAATATGGGCATTGTTTCGGATTTTAGGCCGAGCTTTCTCACTTTTTGTCCTACGTTCTGTGCAAGATGCCCAATACTTAGGCTCTATCCTCCGAGGCAGCTTAGAGATTGAGCTGAAGTACATTTTATAAAATATTATTCCCACACTTGAACTCAGTCACTTAACTCAACAATGGATGAGACTGATATAACCCAGATGTCCCATACTCGACTATAGGCTTGCATCCGCCAAATAAAGACTCTAAAATGGTTTTGACTATTAACAACAGAGTACTCCGTATATAGTACTCTGTGTGTTATGTACATAAAGCTGGTTGAACCCGGATTTGCTCCCTTTATATTTGGTTGAAAGTAGGTGTAAGATGCAACACTTTTCTCAAATACGAAAGAAGTATTACATATTTGTTACTTTGTCCTTTAATTTTTTGTTACATTTCTATTTATAGAGTCAAAGTTAAAAAATATAGTCCAAATTTTTTTTATCATATTATAAGAATAATATATTCAAATGAGATTTTATTGGATGTATCTCATTGCAAATTTTTATAATGTTAGTTATTAACTTGTACGTATAAAAACCGTAAACTTGAAATCCTAAATCTTACTCTAACTCCTACTTATTAAATTAAAAATAAATTTTGATTAATAAACCTAAATCGAACCCTAGACCCTAATCAATTAGATCATAAATCCTAAACTGTAATTAGTTACACCATAAACTCTATATCCTACTTTATATGCTTATTTTCAAAGACTTACGAAATGATTTATATGGATTTATTTAGACTTTTGACTTATTAAGTACAATTATCCTTTGATAGTTTGATTCGATATAAAAAAAAATATAAGATTCTTTAGATACAAATAACCTTACAGTGTAATTCATGGTTACCGGGTCAATTTACAACCTAGTGACCATTACGTACAATGTGAGTTTATTTATCACTATTAACTTATGGTGTTTTTGCCTCGAATAGGAGGGAGGGGGAGATTACTTGATATTATGAGTCACTATTAACTTATTAAGTACAATTATCCTCGGTTGTACATTGTTGCCGAAAAGTTGTCGGGTCAAAACCCATGACATAGGTGAAGGAACTAGGAAACATATGGTGGCGCCATGGCCATGGTAGTAGCACCTTCTCCAAGCGCCACGACTATGGTGGTGATGCCTGTAGGAGGTGCTATTGTCGTGGTGTAGGCAGCTCACCATGTTCGTGAAAATCGTGAGTAAAAGAGAACTTTACTGGATTTTTAGGCGGCCTAGACGATTCATAAGACATTTCTAATTCGTGATAGTGCTTAAAGGTAAGGGTTAGCCTTCCTGTAAAACGGGGTGTTTGATTTTACATCGTACGTTAATGGTCGAACATTGGTGGTGGATTTTAAACATCAGTGGCTGGTGTTGGAGTGAGTGACAATCGGTTGGTAGAAGAGGTTATAGTTGTATTTCATATGAAAAAATTTGAACAGTGAGAATTTTAAATTTTAGAGTTAAAACTCCAGGGACGATGATAATATTTAGCAAGTCTCTACGTCAGAATCCAGAAAGGCAAAACGGGTGGAGTGTAAACCAATTAATGTACAGTAGAATTGGCTGTCATATCCACTTTTTATCTTTAAGGATTCAACTTCAAGGTATCTACAAAGAGTAGCCTTCGCTTTCCGACCTTCATGTCTCTGTTTTGTTGTATATGTCCGTCATGATTACTCCTTTTACTTTTGTTTTTGCACCAGTCGCATCTTTTCTTAGTCAAACCACTTATAATTATGTGTACATCTCTTACTAATTATGTTATCATCAACGTCTACTTTGTAGTAGTAGTATTTTCTTTAAGGGTGACGCTTTGTGTTTAACTGTCTTATTCCGTACAACTTTATATTTATGTGTTAAATCATACTATCGTATCCACACTCTTAAGGATGTAATTTTACATTATTTTCCTCTTCACTTTTACTGACCTAATCCACAGAGTATTTAATTTATAATGAGTTGACTAGTTCAAATCTAAATCATTTTTTTGTAATTTTCATTAACTCTATGTATTTTCAAATTATATTTAATTAAAGAGAAAAATATATATTTTTTTATGATAACCTTTTAATGTTTAAAATTATTATTTGTAATCTTAACGATAATTTTTTTTTATAGAATTTAAACTTTATTTAATAACCACCATTTAACATTTTTCTCCAATTATCAACTTTGCCATGATTAAATATTTTGTGTAAAAAAGGTTTAAGAGGAAAAATCTAACTACGATTATATAAAAATAAAAAAAAATTAAAATCTTATAAAATATGTCATTAACATTATAAATTAAAAGAATTTTTTCCTATCAATCAAATATCACATGAAAATGAATAATTCTATCAACGACAATTATTGTTTTTTTCTTCAATTTTCGTCCAATGCTCACATGCAAGTTGGCACAATTTCCACTGATACTTAACAATCATCATAAGAAACCAAAACCAACAAGACAAATGCTAAAGTACAAAGAAAGTAAACCCACGCAACTTGGGGCGCGTAATGTGCCTTAATAAAATGAAAAGTCTCTTGGATTTGTCAGTTAAGGATAGAGTTGGGATACTTTGAGGATTGACCTGTAAAAGTAAAAACAATATCATCACGTGAAGATTCAAAAGTCTACCCACCTGCAAGTCTGCAACCTATTGGAGCGTGGCCATATATATTATATACTAGAGTAATCATGATAACGAGTAAAAATGTTTGGCTAATACGAGTAGTTAACCCTTACAATTAACACTTAATACTGTAAGGTTTTAAGTAGGTTTCCTTGTTTTAGTTTTGTGTTTTGTACAAACTTTAAACAAATTGGTTATGGTTCAGACCTTATGAGCAGTGTCGTTTCTGGGCCTAGGCAAGGAGTACGACTGTATAGGGTCTAGGGTTTGGAAGGGTCCACAAAATAATTTTAAAATAAGTATTTAAAATTTTTAAAAATTTTTAATTAAAATATTAATGATAATTAATTTATAATATTAAATGTTTTATTTTTTGATGAAAATTCACACGTTTATCCCTAGTTCTAATTATTATTCTCTATTTTTTTTATAAAATTATGCTCTATAAATTATAAAATTATTAAGTTTAAAGAGTCTTACATTTAATAAATAAATAAATTTACTCTCTTATCAATCTGATCGTGTCATATAACTATATAATATCTCAAATTTTTAAGATTTTTAATTTTTTGATATAATGAAATCAAAATTTTATCGGTGTACTAATACTCTGTATTAAAGTCGGATTTCAAGTTTTGCAATTTTATAAATTGCTAAATATACCTTTAGTATTCAATGAGATATCCAACTATTAGAGATTATAAGTATTTTATTAACACTTATTTAAATATATCATCAATATTCTATTTTATTTGATTAGTTTGCTTTTAAAAAAAAATATTTCATTAGTAGATCTTGTGTGTACATTTTTTTAAATAAATTTTTCCATTATTTTAACAATAATTGAATTATTTTACGCATGAAATTAGTAATATAAAATAAATATATTATATATAACGATGCGTTTACTAAGCTACCCCGAAATAGATAAGGAGAAATTTTACACATAAACAATAAGGGGCCCATAAATATTATTATGTCTAAAGCCTCTAAAATATAAATAACGATATGCTTATGAGTAGTTGAGTATAGCCTTGTAGTTGTAGGTATGGTCAAGGTCTAGACTCTCAAGGCCTTGGTTGATATTACAAAATCATTTACTCATACTTAGTCCTAAAAATGATGTTATTTTAGTAGATATCATGTATGGAGTACTATGCACTAATTACTTAGATATTCTAGATTCCAATATTTGAATCGCGTTGAACTACTATTCACATGAAGGGATAGATAATTATATGTTATAATTTGAAGTAACAATTTGTTCTTTTGGTATTTTTACAATTAATCACTTTGTAATCTCTTTTCACGATTTAAGATGCTACTATGTGATTACAAATAAAACTAATAATCTCTCAGTTCTTTTCTTTTCATTTAAAATATTATAGATTTTATAGTTAAACATTGACTATAAATTATCTCCAATTTAGATAAAGAAATATATTTATTTGAGATATTGATAGATTTATCTTAATATATATTTTAAAAATATTAGTTTTCTTTTTATATATTTAAATTTTGAGTTTGTATTGAAACTTGCGCAAAAAGCAAATAGAAAGAAAAAAGAACAGAGGAAGTAAATCGTATGAAAATTTTAGAATTATAATTTTTAAACATAAGTGAAATTGCGTTAATAATGATGGGTTGTTGAATAGTGTGATAAACATATATCCATTATTGAAGGATATGGAGTATAAGTTTTGTAAATAATAATGAGTAATAATTTTAAAAATACTTGTATTTATTGTTGAATAGTGTAAAGTTATTTATCAAATCCCCAACATTGAATTTATTACATCATGTATGATTGTATCCTACAAAACTCTCTCCTAAAAAAAAATACTATTGTAAAAATATGTTTATAGAAATCCAATGAAAAATCCAAAAATAAAGGAAATGACAAAACAAAGAAGAGCATTTCAGTTAATGGTCAATTCCTAGTCCAAATACTAGTGTCTTACTCCACCTCACTTGTCAAAAAAATTATTTGTTCACCCAGAAAAACAAAGAAATGGAACCAAAAATAATAAAGTAAATAAATCTAAGTCAAAACCTTCCAAAATCTCATTAAATACTTTGTTCACACACACACAAAAAAAAAAAAGTAGAATCCAATGCCAAACACAAACTATTACATATGCCGTCTGTCATCAGTTCCACCTCTTCCAATGTAACTTGCTATGTGCTACTCGCCGTCACTTTTAAATCTCTCTCCCAAATCTTTCTCTTTCTCTCTCCTAAAATTTCCACTCTTTCAGTCCAAAGTCCAAACTTCCCATGACTTCGCCCTGATTACAACTTTACCCCTCCTACTTGCCAATATTTGCTAACCATGCCATCCCGGCCAACTCCGTCTCAATCGCCCCCGCACCCGGCTATCCGTCCTCACCTCATTCCTCCTCTCGCCGTTGCCGGCGCCGGAGTTTTCTCTCTCATTATTATTTTCTTTGTTTTTTACAGGAAGCTCGCTTTCCGCCGCCGCACCACGCCGGTTGATGAAGAGAAGGAAGCTCACCGATGCCGAGAGCGTCCGCCGGAGCTCCGACGGTTTTCGTTCTCTGTTCTTCGGAAATCAACGGCGTCTTTCGCTCTTTCTCATCGGCTCGGACAAGGCGGATTTGGTTCCGTCTACCGCGCCACCCTCCCTTCCACCGGCGAAAACGTCGCCGTGAAACTCATGGAAACTTTTGGAACAATCCAAGGCGAGCGTGAGTTTCACAACGAGCTCTCCCTCGCGAATCGCGTTATCTCCACCGTTGGATCGCCGTACCTCGTCTCCGTCCTAGGATACTCTTGCGGCAGAGGAAGACGATGTCGCGGCGGCGGAGGTGGTGATGATGGAGAGAGGAAGCTTCTGGTATATGAGTTAATGGTGAACGGAAGCTTGCAGGAGAAGCTACTAGACAGTAAAAGTGTGGAGCTTGCGCTCTGGGAGAAGCGGTACAAGGTAATACTTGATGTAGCTAGAGCTTTATATCATCTGCATTTTGGTTGTGGGCCCACTCCTGTAATTCATGGTGATGTGAAACCTAGCAATGTGTTGCTTGATGAAGACTTCAATGCTAAGTTAGGGGACTTTGGGTTAGCTACTATATTGGATGGAATTGAGAAAGATATTGATGATGAGTCTAGGGTTTTGGTTGAGATTGATGATGATTACAATGATGAGGATGATGATGATGGTGAATGTAATGATAATAAGGGGAAAGTTGAGGAGGATGTGGGGTCAATTCTTGAAAGTGAGAGTGCGGTCACGGTTACGACGACGGTGGAGCAGTCACCCACGGTAGGGAGTAACATGATGGCATCGCCATCAGATATGTTCGAGAGGGCGAGTAGTTTGCCGGATTGGGTGGATAAAATGAGTGTTGAGAGTGGGAAGATAGTAGGGAAGAAGAAGAATGGGGGTGGGTCAGGGAGGGATTATTGGTGGTGGAAGCAGGATAATGGCGGTGGTGGTGGTGTTGGGTCAGAGTCGGGAAGGGTGAAGGATTATGTGATGGAGTGGATTGGGACTGAGATTAAGAAGGAAAGGCCTAAGAGTTCTGATTTGATTGGAGGAGTTAATCCTGGTTTGACTTGTAATGATGGTGGTGACGGTTGTGGTGGGAGTCAAATAAAGGGGAAGAAGCAAAAGAAGAAGAGGATGGATTGGTGGTGGGTTTCATTGGATGAGGATAAGTTCAGGAGGAAGAGGGAGAAGAATAGGAGGCCAAGGGAGTGGTGGAAGGAGGAGTTCTGTGAGGAGCTAACTAAAAAGAGTAAAAAATGCAATAAGAAGAAGACAGGGATGAAAACGAGTGGCGGGAGCGAATTGTGGTGGCAAAGAGATGAGGATTTTGTTGCTCCTGAGAGGAAAAAGAGGAGGAAGAGTAGAGGTAGCTTAGGAAGCATTGATTGGTGGTTAGATGGTTTGAGTGGTGAGCTTCGGGGTGGCCGGAGACATAGTCAGGATTGGGCTAGTGGAGAAATACCCAAAAGTGGTGGGATTAGTAGCACTCCTAGTATGAGAGGGACTGTGTGTTACATTGCCCCCGAGTATGGTGGTGGTGGGCAGCCATCAGAGAAATGTGATGTGTATAGTTTTGGTGTTTTGGTTTTGGTTATCATTTCAGGTCGTAGACCATTGCAAGTATTGGCGTCTCCAATGTCAGAATTCGAGAGGGCGAATTTGGTTTCCTGGGCAAGGCAGTTGGCTTACAATGGCAAGCTAATGGATCTTGTGGACTCTTCAATTCAGTCATTAGATAAAGACCAAACAATGCTATGCATCACGATTGCCCTCCTTTGTTTACAGAGGTCACCTTGTAAACGCCCTAACATGAAAGAGATTTTAGAGATGTTGACTGGGGAGGCTGAGCCACCCCATTTGCCGTTCGAATTTTCTCCATCACCGCCTTCAAATTTCCCCTTCAAGTCGAGAAAGAAGGCTCGGTAAGTTTTTCCTTGTTTTAGTAGTAGAACTATTTATTTTTAATCTAATATGTAGTATCGTTTAGTTGACAATAGATTGTACTGTTGCTGTGTATGACTTCTTTCAATGTTGTCATCTTCTGTAGATAATAGTGCAAGGAATGGAGAAGGGTCGAAAATTTTCCTTAAATTCATTCCAAAACTTTACTTTGTTATTAGCAATGTTTATTGATGCTACTAAAGTAGTAATCTCATTGTAATTTGTCCTTCACAGAAAACCATGATTAGGGGTTGATTTGTGATCCTTTGGGTTGGTGAATAGAGTTAGGAATCCCATGCATATTTGTTAGTGTAAACTGTAAAGTTACTGCCTTTCACTTTCCAAGTGGTTAGGACACAATCATCAAGCACATTTCTTTTAGTGCTGGAGGAGTTGGAATTGAAGAACCTGCTTTTATATATTACAAAACTGATTGGGACCCTGGTGTATTTACCTTTTTTTCTGTCTGATAGATACCCTTTAGAACGCACAGGTTGCCTTTGTGCTAAAGTATTAATCATGTTAGTTATTTGGTTCAATCTTGGACCCACATTTGCTTTCTTAGATAACTATAAAACTCCTATTCTTCTTCATTAGCGTAAACTTAAAGTCTTAAAACTGTTCTACTTTCTAGTCAAAATATGAAACTTGGGAGGAACTTCAGAATTTCCTACAGGACAGGATTTTTAAAGAAAAAGTTATTTCAGCTTCACTATGTGGATCCTGCTGATGAAATCATATGGCAGCTACTTTTCACAAGCATATTTTTTTTTCATCTTATTGATTGTAGCAGATCAAAAAATGCAAGAAAATCTGAATAGGCCTTTCCTTTTCTTATTGAAAACTTTACCCTTGATATTTTGAGTTTCGGTTGACAATAGAATGACTAAGAAAACATTATTTTTGACATTTTATGCTTGATGTTGACTGTCTCGTCTTTCTTTTCTGTTTTTGTCTTACTGTTCATTTAGTGCGAATTGCAACCAATTTATTCCCACTAAATTAATATTGAAGATAATATGGAATATGATGTAGCTCGGAGCTGGAAATGCAGTTGAGCTAACACATCTACTTCGTAACTAAGGCTGTGTCTTTTGTAAAATGAAAAACCTTTGTTGTAAGGTCTACAGATGACAATCCAATTTACTGGATCCGGGATCATTTTTTTTTTTTTCAATGTCTTTTGATTACCAGTTGGATTTGTGCTCATGTGTTGTTGAAAAGAATATCCTCCTTATCCCCTTCCTAGGTAATAGTTTGTGAGGCATAGTGTTTATTTTCTATCTTGCTCGTGGAAGCAACTGGCAGAAGGGAAAACTAGCTCTTTCAGTTAACAGTAAACTGGCATAGTGGCATGGGAATTGTACAAAACCTGGCTTGAGGTAACAAATTACTGATTATTGAGATATGCTATTTTCTGCTTATAGATCTTGGCTCTGGTTTATATGCAAAACAGTAGAGTCAACTTTCCCATTCCCTCTGTTCCATTTCTTCGATAAATGGACTTTTATTTTGTAGATTTTGAATAGGATCATCCACTGCAAGAGTAAACTTAATGAGTTTGTTAGGTACTAGTATAATACTTATCTCCTCACCCCCAACTTGTGCTTCTTTTGCCTTGGATGTATCTTTGTTGTTTCTGTGTGATCACCTAGTGGAGTATAATCCATATATTGCTTTATTTTTTACCCCTAATCCGTGGCCAGGCTGCCCAACACTGAAGCCAATGACTTGTGCCAATATTTGTGCTTGGTGGGTCGGGGTGGGGAGTTGATATGTTTGCTCTTTCAATATTCTTATTTTTGTCGGAATGGGGAAGGATACGTATGCTCTGGTGAAAATGTAAGGTTGTGGCATTGTGTCCTGTGGGTAGTGCTGTTGCGAAGCATGGTATTCAGGACACACTTAATAGTGGGGAAGTAATCTATTTACTAAGCCCCTTGTCGCCTTAACCTATAATTGGCATCGAATCAGCAATCTAGAATAGTACCTTGTATATATACTAATATACACTCCTATCTTAATCCCATTTAGAGAGTTTCAGCACAAATGTAGAAGCATGGAGTTAATCTTTATGAAACAGAGGAAATTATAATCTCATGGATTCCTACATTCTTATCTTGATCCTTTATGAATATCAGCTGATGGTATATAGAGGATGTGTGGGACAACTGGGACTATCTCTCTGGTAAGATGGGTTCAGAGTCTGCGTTCTTTTTATCTTTTTTATTTATTTTTTTGGTCCTGCAGAAAAGCCAATCAATTAGATATAAGTAAGAGATTCCAGGTGATACGAATATAATTTTAAGGATAGGCATTATAGACTTGTTCTATCTCCTGTGGATTTTTGCTGCATGACATGGAGCATGCGGTCTTGTGTCTTGTGTTCACATTATAGATTGTTGTATGGAAAGAGGCTCTATAAGGCTCTAATTTATATTTTAGACTTAAAATCAAATCTCATCTACTGGTGAGTACTATATATATGCTTACATCGGGTTGCCTAACTGTGATAGTGTAATCTGAAGTGAAGCTTAACGTGGTAACTTTTCCCGGACATTTTATTCTAGTTTTATCTGCTTATGTGACTATTGATTATGGTCGGTGGAAATATTTTCACAATTTAATGAGCGGCAGATTCTGTATAGTAGAGTACACAGTAATCTGACAGAATTCAGAAAGATTTGGCTGTACGCTTGAGTGGGAAGGAAGAAGTTTATTTATTTTAGCATGGCAGTGTCATAACGGCAAGCAAATAAATGCAAGGTGAACGTTCAAAGTCAGGTAAGAAGCGAGGTGTAGAAGGGAGGTTGTTGAGCTTTGATTACAATGTGACAGCCAACAGCCCACTATTAAGATCTTCGTAGTTCCCCAGTTTTTATTCACCAAAAGACACGCAATATTCTACTCATACGTAAAAGATATGCTTATTTACATAGTTTCCATACGTAGTATTATATAAGTTTCCCTATTTATCTGGTAAATAAGCCGAGTTATTTCTGTACATTTGAAGTTGTTCATTTGGTTGAAAGCACACAAAGTTAGTTGCACCTGCCTTATAAGGCACAATGCTCGGGACGTGGCATAACTCCTTCCAACCTACCCCTTCTTCAATCAATTCAATACTACAATAATCAATATCAGTTTTAAAACCAACTTGTTGCATCTCTATCACGTTCTCAGATTTCAGAAATATCTTGACTTTTGTCATCCTCTAAAAAATGCAATGGACACATACAAGTTTCTTAAAATATCCCCCAAACCCAGATGGCACAGTTACCAGACTTACTCCTACAATCTCAGTAACAACTACAGAACATCACAACTACTGCGTAAAATCGTACAGTAATTTCTGCTGCCTCTATACTTTCATGGGGTTAGTTTCGTCTTTTGTTCTGTTGGGACAGTATTCTTCCATGAGTCCTGCAACTGCATGTCGGTTGCCATGCCTGCTGTCACTGTATGCTGTTGAGGCTATCTTGTGGGTTAGGGGCCAAGCGTTTGAGTTGTGCCAATGGTGAAAGGGAATGATCTTTGGTTGAAGGTGTCTGGTGATTTTGGTCGTTGCTTTCTCATGATAGTAAGTTAGTAACAGTGTTACAGTGGTGGGAATTTTAATTACCATGCAGGTTACAATTTTACTGTCCTATCTTTTCACTATTTTTTTTCAAAAGTAGGTCTTTTAGTTTTTCTTAAAAGAATACTCCTGTCGCTGATTGATGTATCATTTGACTTTTCGCAATTTCTAATAGACGATTTTAAACGTTTTAATTTCTAAATCCGCTAGGCAAAAAAATATGAAAAATTATATTGTAAAAATATAAATTGAGATGCATTAACCAAGATTTCATTTGAATATATTATTTCTTATAATACAATGAGAATTTGTGGTTAAAATTTTCAAACTTTGACTTTATAAATAGAAATGAGGCAAAAATTTGGGAACGGATAGAGTAGTTACGACGTGGTTTTTTTTGTGTAGAATAGTCACATTACTTAGCTCTTATCTAGTCTCATGTAGGGGTGCTTATGAGTCGAGTCGAGCTCGAGTTTGGCTAAACTCAATTCGAGATCGATAACTAAAATTCATGATCGACTTGAGTTTGAAAGCTCGTGAGCTAAAAAATCGAAGCTTGAGCTTGACTCGAAAACTCAGTTCTCAAACTCAAGCTCGATTAAAGCTCGTTTTAAGTTCGAGCTCTCATTTTCAACTCGATTAAAAGCTCAATAAGTTTAAGTACTTATACCCAAATTGGGTCAATAAGTCTAAGCTTAATTTGGTTTTAGGTGGAGAACACTATTGGGTTTATATATATACTAACTGCTTCAAACCATCTATCATTTTTTTTCAACGTGAGACTTTGAGTTTATATAATAAATTTCTCTCCAACCATCTTTCATTTTAATTTAATGTGAGACTTTTGGTTTATATATCAAACCATCTTTTATTTTAATTTAATTTTGTATATAAGTATATTTTTCTATAAATATATACTATAAATAAAAATTCGAGTTTCTCACAAACTTTTCGAGTCGAGCTTTGATTTGCTCGACTTGGCTAGTTAACTTACTGAGTGGAGTTCAATCTCGAGTCGAGTTCAATCTCGAGTCGAGTTCAATCGATTCGAGTTTTGACCGAGTCGAGTCCGAGTAGCTTCCAAGTATCTCAACTCAATAAACACCCCTAGTCGCATGTTAAGACATTGGATTAAAATATAGCGCTATGCTCCATGTTGTGTAGTTGTTTGGCCCTCAACAGGCTCAAGCTTTGGTTGACAAAATTAAGGAATTATTGGATCCATTTCTACAAGATCCGCATTTGGGCTTCCATGCCTCTCAATGTTATGTAATTTATTAATATAATGTTCTATTAAAATATAAACGTTATGCATGCATAGTCATTTCACCATGACACTGAAAAATTTTGAGGCATCCAAAAATGTCAGCAAGTATTGTACGTAGTATTTCATACTTGTTTTTGTTTGCATTTCTCTTAGTGAATAGTTCACTTTGTGTAAAAGTAATTAACAAGTGGCCATGCATGACTTTTAATATTAATTTCATTTACGCACACAAGTATGGTTGGATGGCATTTTACGTTGTACTACTCCGTAGTTAATCATATTCCTAAAAAAAGTTAATTAATATTCCTCTATAATAATTACGCAAATTAGATCATACAGGCGGGTGCACCCGGGTCTAGCTGATAGCAGAAGTTTAAATATAGAAAATGATGAAGCATTGGAAATTTATTGTTTTCTTTGGGAAAAAAGAATAATAAAATTTTGATATTCTATTTATTTTATTTTTAACATGTACATTGAACTTAACTTATATATACATTATGAATATACGTCATTGACATTGTGAAATCATTATGCCTAAACAATGGTCCTCATATGTCATTTTTAATATGTATATTATATGGTAAAAATGTGTACATACCTTATCAAGAGTGTATACATTTACATACATATGTGATATATATATCATGTTCATTATGAATTCAATATGCAAAAGTACATTACTGACAATTCTATCATGTTTCTAATATTACTCACAATGTATATTACTCATAATTTAAATATACATATCATTATTATATATATAAATATGTGTATATATTTATATACACATATAAAACGCCCCAATCCACTATTTGGAGTCAAAATTCAAAAAGTTTGACCACGAATTCTCATAATGTTATAAAAAATAATATAATTTTTTGCTTTACAAATTTGGAGATAAAAATTTTAAAATCATGTAGTGAAAACTGTAAAAGTCAAATTCGTGTAATTTTTTAGGGACAGAGGAAGTAGCACTCTAACGAAATTGTGTCTTTTTCGGAGTGTGGAGAGACAAAGGATACCCAATGTAAAGCAATTTTTTAGGGATAGAGAAAGTAACACTCTAACGAAATTGTGTCTTTTCTGGAGTGGGGAGAGACAAAGGATACCAATGTAAAGAGTATCGAGCCACATGAAAAGAGGGCTCTTTGTATTACTCCAACAACGGGAGGAAATTCCCGCTTTTTCCATCAACAGTGTTATGCCAAGCCAAGTCAAGTATCCTACTAACAAGTTATCATCAAAGTTTTAACATTGTTTCCTCCCTTATAAATACTTTAACCATCCACATAATGTCAATCATGAAGACCACATGTGCTTATCTTTTTTTTTTTTTTTTTTTTTTGAGGTTCAAGATGCAAAATCACATGAAGAATTTGTCACACAACCATTTCCTATCAATAAGGCAGTTTATAAGTTTTTATTGCCTTTTGTTTAGTTGTTATGTAAAAGCTAATATAGCTCATGTTAGAAGTACTTTATTTATGCGCCTTCAAGTTTTATATCAAGGCTCCGTTTAGTGGGGCGTAAAACATTTTCAATTGAAAATGATTTTCCATGGAAAACTTTTTACGTTGTTTATTTGAATGGAAAATGATTTTACATTCTTTAGACATTTTTCGTTGTTTGGTTGAATTGAAAATCAAGTACTCTTATTAACTTTTCTAATTGTATTCTCTTGTCATTTTTTAACTTTTTTTTTCCGTTGTATATTTTTAGTTGTTTATCATTAGCTAAATTTGTTATACTATAACAAATTTTTTTATATAAATTCTACAGTATATTTCTCTGATCTATTAATAACATATTACATTATACAGAATATCTCCATAAAACCATAAACCCCTAAAAAATTTGGTTTAACTGTATAAAAAGACCTTAAGCTAATTATAAAAGAGTATTCACAATCAAATAAGCAAATCAACCGAACAGGTAAATATATTCGCAATCAAACACGTAAACCAATCAACCGAATGTAATGTAATAGTTTGTACTTTTACATTTTAAATTCTAACAAAAGAAAAATTCTACTCTAATTTCAAATAAACTGTTGATTGCCCACATTTCATGAGAAACTTTCATGGTTCAATCGAATCGGGGAGAAATCTAGGTTATTTTTTTTATTTCGACTAAAATGGATAAAATTTATTCAGATTCTTGATATAGTATGCTAATTTAATAATCAAGACACGAGATTCAAAAAAACGTACTTAATTGATGATATTCGAAGAAGATGAAAAAAAATTTTAATAGAGAGAAAATATGGAGCAGAGAGAGAGAGAGAAAGGTTACTGAGATGATGAGAAATAAAGAATGCGTGAATAGAGCTAAGCATAGGCTGGGTCGACACGCAGGTCAAGCAGGCACGCTTTTGGCACGGTATGACATGAGCACGGTCATGGCACGACACGACACGACACGTTACAGATGACAAAAAAAATTTAGGCACTAGCATGCGAGCAGCGCTCCAATTTGGGACGAAGCAAGGCCCAAAACACGCTATTATTTAGTATTATTTAATACTATTATTATATTACTACTACTACACTTAATTTTACTATTATTTTTAATATTATTATATTCTTATAATATAATTTATATTTTCTATATATTTTTTTTCAATTCTACTATATACTTTATTTTTATTTTTTGTTAAAAAATTAGGCTAGTACGAGACATGACACGATACACCAAGAATGTAGGTCGTGCTAGGCCATTGGCCGAGTTTTTTGGAAAAGATATCACGACACAGCACGACACCACCACAATTAGGCAAGGTACAACACGACAAGAGGTCAGGTACAAGCTGACACGGTATATGATGGGCACGGTATGACCCGTGCCCACCTCTATGCATGAGTTGACAATGCGTAAGTTGTTTGTTAGTTGATATTTTTTTTGGAGTGAATGGATGTAAAATTGTTTTACTCCCAATTTTGAAGAAAAATGTTTTCAATAGGGTCTAAAATGAATTTACATTATAAGTTTTACATCCTATATTTTACTCCCAACCAAACAATTTAAAATGGGAAAACAATTTTCAGGAAAAACGTTTTACACCCTACTAAACGGAGCCTTAAAGAATAATTTCGTCTATTAAACCCCAAAAATCATTATTGTTTTGATCTATCACATAAATTATTTGAAATACAAGAATCAAATAATTCTCTGTAACTTCGAATGAGTTTATGTAAAAAAAAAATGCATGATATAGAAAATTGAATGATTCATATTTTTCTTCAAGAGGACGAATACTTTGAATATGGTATTTATTCTCCACACAAACTCATACCAGTATAAAATATTATTTGAGCACCTACAAAAAATTAAAAGGCATGAACCTAAAGAAACCTAGATAATGCTTTAAATGAGATCCTTTGAAGTAATCAACGTATCTTAAGGTAAATAGACTAATTTATCGACAAATAAATTTTGAATATCATAAGAATGGTACTCCAAAATATCAAGCTAATACACTTATTATAGTTGTCAAATGAAGTAGGTGAGAAAATTTTGGTTTTGAGTCCTTCAAGTTAGATTCACTCAATATTGATGAATTTCTTCGGGGGTAATCCAAGGATAGAGGGTGCGGGAGACATCTTTTGTACTCGTCAAGATGAAATATATGAGATTTTTTTAATTTTATTTGTACGTGGAATTTGTATGTGCATGAAGATGAAGTTATTAGCCGGTGCTTTGAGGTCTTATGGTGGCTTCAGAAGTCAGGCATAGAAATGTCCATCTACTATTGATTTAACATTTGTTGTCTGACTTTTCTCGGAGGATACTTCTTCCTCTGTAACTTAGTATCATCTAGTTCGAAGGTGGAAGGTTATCTTAGAGTGGAGTGGTTGGTCTATTTGTTTAATTCATTGCGACATGAAAGCTAACTGGGTTGCGACTTGCGAGTTGGTTAGTTAACTATGGAGTAATTATGGATGACAAAGAAGTAATGTTTAAGGTGACTCTAAAGGGTCTTCGTGCTATTTTGTTAGAGGACCCGAACGGAGGGTAAGCCGGCGCAATTTAGTCTGCTGTTTGGGTTTCGTCTAATGGACCAAAAAGAAAAGAAAGGTTGGGATCACATAAAGAATGAAGATCATAATGGGTACTTCCAACTATCTTACAATGGAGATCATGTCGTTTTCAAATATCGTCTGGGCTTCCAAATAAAAAGATCCTAATCACATTTCACATTATCGAAATATGAAAAGCCAACAAAAGCAAAAGTCATAAAGAGTCACAAATCACAATAACATCTTTAATTTCTTAAATTTCATCCCCCCAATGATCCCATCCTTAAATTCTCCTCCTTAAACCCAACCTCAACCACCCCCTCTTAACACCATGACCAGCGGCGGAGATGCCGGTGACTTACCTTTCCCGTCCAACTTTCCTCCTCCGTCACCACTCTCTAACGACGGCGGAGAATTTCTCCTCCGCCTTGTCCGAAACCGCCACCAACAACACGAACAGCACCAACAACTATTCCTCCCACACAACCTCTTCTCATCTTCGCCAACTTCTCCCTCTCTCTCATTTGATCCCGCCGTCGCCGCCGTCGGACCCTCCGTCCCCTCTCACCACCTCCATCAGAACCACTACGATCACTCTCGTTCTCCTTACTCTCTCTCTCCTCAAACCCAAAACCCCAATTTCTTCTTCCAAGGGTTTCCTAGACCGTCGCCGCCGCCTTCTCATGCGCCGTCGATTATTTCGGCCCCACATCAGCATCTCGATCCCTTCCGCCGTCAGCAACACCAGCAGTCCGGGTATGAGCAACAAGGTACAGGGTACTTTGGTATTTATCCTAATACTAGTACTTCTTCTAATTCAGTTGAAGATGAAAGCTTGCGATTGAAGAAAGTGGAATTGGCATGGGGTTTGCTGAAGGAACGTGAACTGGGTCCAGGTTTAGGTGCTGGGAGGGTTAATGGATTTGATCCGAATCGTAGAATTGACCCACATTCGAATTGGGGTCACGATTCGCCCGAGCAAAGGTGGTCCGGGCCTCCACCGGGGTTTTCGAATCGATGGAGGGATTCTGATTATTCGAGCAATGTGGCTAGGGATATTAGTAGCTCTTCTAGTGAATTGAATAGGCAAAATCATAGGGGTTTTGGTTCTAGTAGTAAGAGTCATGAGAAAGAACGGAGCTTTTCGAGTAGAGATAATGGGAGTGGGCTTAGGGGGCAGCTTGATCACCCTGGTTTACCTGCTGGGAGTAATCTTCATTCTATTTCGGTTTCAGATGTCGAACGGTCTTTGCTGAGCGATCATGGTGGAGAGGTTGATAATGATGGGGTGAATCGGGATGATATTGATGATTTGAGTGAACAGCTAGTGGATTCAGTTCTGGGAGAGGATCAGTCTGATGAGAAGACTGATTCTAATGCTAAAAAGAAACATCAACGTGATAAGGTAAAATCTTGCTGCTCCTGTTTCTACTTTATTCCTGCAGTTTATAGCCAGAGTTTGGTTGAGTTTAGGGAATTTGCTCATTTTTTTTTTGTCTCGGATGAATCAATCCTGTACGATGCTGGCATTATTTGTTAGTATCCATTATGCCTCTATTGTTGGTATCAAATAATTGTTAACATGTATTTCAAATGCTTATAGTGTAATTTTCCTGGATGTGAACATAGTCTCCTCAGTTATCCTACGGTTGTTATGACTAATAGAAAATGCGATACTCCTGAAAATAGGTTATAAAGGGATATCCTTTGTACTGAAGCCTTGAAATGAACCTTGTGGAACTAGGACTGTTTTTAAGATTGGGCTTGCTCACCCCTCTTCAATCATCACGTTGGGTGGCCTGGCCAGGCCTAAATGCCAAGTTAGCGAGGCTTGTTTTTGAAACAGGAATGAGCCTGGAGTCATGAATAAAAGGGGTAGATAAAAGCTAGATTGTGTTTGATTTTGGTTCGAGCTGGAATTCTGTTTAAGGATACTAGTTTTGGGGATAATGCACCATTATAGTTTCAGCTTACTCTATAGTAGATAACTCTGTGGTCATTTTGGCGAACATAGGAAGTTATTTATCTGGGAAGTTCTTTTTTTTTGTTTTCCCTATTTTTTTCCCATTTAGTTTCATTCCCTAGAAAATGTAAAACATTGTATGGTTTTGAGCATGGGACTTGTAAAATAATTTATTAGATAGTGCAACTTCCAATTTTTTGCCAAGCAAGTTACTCCACCTTCTTAATTTCTACATCCCGGTAAGTTATGATGCCAACTAGACAAACACTTAGAAATTATGAAAAGTAGCTTATGTCGTTTTAGGTATGAATATATTTTTTTTCATCTTTTATTAATATTGGAGTAGAAAATTTGCTATTCTTTATATTGGACAACCTGTGTCTTATTTTATATGATGTAGAAGAAAGTTGTTATGTATTGCATAAGGGTAATTTTGGAGACCGCTTCTCTTTTGTTACTAGGCTAAGACTTCTTATCACCTGGCTGGGTTTTTCTTAGAGGTAGTGGGACTAGTGACTTATGAAGAGTCATAGTATTTGATTTTCTAACTGTAATGGGAGAAAGGAGAGACCGTTGCATTTGGCTATTGCTTGCATATTTATGGGAGAGAAGATTTCATATCTTACCGTTGCTAGTATGTGCAGTTGTAAGTTTATGATCAAGCCCTACCATTGGGGTGGTTTGGTGCAACATTTTTATTTTGTCATTTTTTTTACATTCTTGCATCTGCAGATATCTCAGGGGCCTGAATGTCATTTTTTGTACTTTCTCCTTTTGTAAGGAGTCTAAGACCCTAAGGACATCTGGGAAATCCTTATACGTTCTTTGATCTGCAGTTTTATTTGTTAATTCTTCTTTGCTTTTCTTTTTAAAAACAACTACTTTATTGTCCATGCTCAAATTTTGCGCTCAACTATTGAGCTTGCAGGATTTCAGATCAGATGCTAGAGGAAAATGGATCCTTCCGCAGAGGATAAGGAGCTCTAGACGGCTGACTGAATGTCGGAGAGACATAGACCGGTTTGATGCATCTTTTCTTTCAATTTTTGAGTCTCTAATACCAGCAGAGGAGGAGAAGGCAAAGCAAAAGCAGTTGCTGACATTGTTGGAGAAACTTGTGTGCAAGGAATGGCCTAAAGCTAAGCTTTATTTGTATGGATCATGTGCCAACTCTTTTGGAGTCTCGAAAAGTGACATTGATGTCTGCCTTGCCATTGATGATCCATCTGTCAACAAGGTTGTAATGTTGTTGAAACTGGCTGATATTTTACAGTCAGATAATCTCCAAGATGTGCAGGTAAGTCTTATCAGTATTAGCAACCAAAATATGTGTACCCTGTTCATATTGGGGAGGGTTACACTAGATGACTTCTGTTCACATAAATTGTTGATTATCCTTTGCAGGGTTTGGACATTTCTATGTCATTTAATTTCTTTGTATTTTCATTATGGAATGTTAACTTGGTCTATTTTTTATCGGTATAATTCAAAATTTCTTGAGTCATTTATCACAATAAGGTCGCCATATGCATATTTTGATGGTTGTTATTTCCCATGTTTCGAATCCAAATCAGTTCTCTAGCCTGCTGTTGTCTGTTACTCTGTGTATTGAAATGGGTCCTTGATTAACGGGTTAGTTCTGAATTCTAAATTGGATCCCATACTGAAATTTGTTCTTGAGACAATCCTCTTAGGCTCTTAGTGTATTTCTGCCAATTTAAAACTCAACCTTGGTGCTTTGATTCATAGAAAAAATTTGTAAAACACTAAACTAGGAATTTAAAGACAAGAAGTGACAACTATTTTACTTGTTTTTGGCAAGTACTCTATAACTAAGGATAACATGATAAAGACAACAATATGGTGTCCCTCATACACTTAAGGAGGGTCATATGACACACAAGTTAGGAAAGTTGATAAATATCCATTAGTCTCTAACTCTACATCTTTTCTTTCTTTTTTTCACCTGGATCAATCTGTAAACAGTGGCATTTGATTCTGATTCGCAATTGAATATGGGACATTGCATTATTAGCATTTCTAAAAATGTTTGCTTTTGGTTTTGAAATTTGGAACAGTTATTTGTGTGATTCAATTTGTTTTGGGTAAATTTCTGTGTACAGGCACTGACACGTGCACGGGTTCCAATAGTGAAGCTTATGGATCCAGTGACAGGAATCTCGTGTGACATTTGCATAAACAATGTCTTAGCCGTTGTAAATACGAAGCTGCTTCGTGATTATGGCGAAATTGATGTGAGATTAAGGCAGTTGGCATTTCTTGTGAAACACTGGGCGAAATCCAGAGGAGTCAATGAAACTTACCAGGGAACACTATCTAGCTATGCGTGAGTCGTCTTCAATAAATGGCTAGTGATTTGATTGTTTTATGTACTTTTTCTGGTCATCATATTATAAGCTTCTATTGCATGCTGAGGGGGTTGGGATGCCTTTGTCATCGTTTTCTTATGGACTCTTGAATAATATTGTAGCTGTAACTCAATGGTAAAACAGGCCATTCAGACTATTAAAGTGAATTACCCTTTAGAGTTCTAAATTTCCTAAGCTCTCATGTTGCCTAATTGCCACAGAACCTAATTTCTTTTGTACTTTTGGGTTGGTGGAGTGAATTTTGGGAAATTCATATAGAGTCATTTTTGCAATTTTTGATTAATTGCACCTTTCATATGTCCTCAGATTTATTTTTCTGTGGGCCTTTTGTTTTTTATTTTTTCTACTAGTCTTGATTGGTAGGTATTATTGCCTTAGTGGGTCCCTTTTAATCATGCTCCATCCATCAGTTTGTATCATTACTTATCTTCATATGATTGTATCATCAGTGGATATGATGATGTTAGGTTCCTGAATTTTGTACTTTCTTTCCCATTGACTGAGATTTAATTACCTATGCAGGTATGTGCTGATGTGCATTCATTTTTTACAGCAGCGTAATCCTCCTATCCTTCCTTGCTTACAGGTAGAAGTTTCATTTTCTGTTTTTCAAAGTTTGCTTCTGTTTGGATTTTTTGCTTGTTTAATTGTTTTTTACTGGGTCTTGTTAGGATTTACTTCCCAAGTTGTGCTGTTTGTGGTAGTAGTGCTTCATTTGGATTAATGAATCCTAATTAAGAAACCCTGCAAAGTTTTCTTTTCTTTTCCTTTTTTTTGTTTGTTTGTATGTTTGAAGGCTGACTTGATAACTTGAGTAAATATCATTTCTCTTAACCACTTTTCTCTTACTGTTGAGTTAGGCTTTGTTCTTCTCAACTTATTTTTGCTGAACTAAGTGTTTTTGCTAAAACTTATTGCTTTTATAGACTCATCTTTTGCTGACCTTGACTTATTTTAATTGAACTTATCTTATTTTTTCTGTACTTGTTTTTGCTGAATTTTTTAAATAAGCTGAGAAGAACAAAGCCTTATATGCTTATACTGAGGAAAGTGGGTGTTTTTGTGTAGAAATAGATTTTTCCTTTACTCTTTACTGTGTCCTTCATACCAGTGTTTGGGTTATACCTTGTATTTGTGGAAAGATGTGTTTAAAGAACATTCTGCCTTCGCTCATTCTCACTGCCTTACATCCTCTGTTTTCTTTACATGGTGTGTGGCGCCTTAGTTTCTGCCAAGTTATAAGTTTAACACGTACTGTAGTGTTGTTCTGAATGAAATTAGTAGTTGATACATCATGTTGCGCAGGGCCACATAACACTGTATGTTATGTACTATTTCTGATCATTGTGATCTAACACTTGTGGATCTTTTCCAATGTTGTTTCCATTTGTTGCAGATACAGTATATTTCTTTCGCATGTGTACTCTTTTGTGCAACAGTGTTTTACCATTTTGGTAGAATTAGAGAAATTTCTGCTTAACTTGGGGTTTCTCATTGCGCTTTGTCTTCTATAGGTGAATCAAATGCTAGAATTTTGTAGTACTCAGATATTTCAGTGAAAGCTTATTTTGGAGTAATATTAATCTTTTGGAATTCTGTTTTTTATTTTGGCTTCTACTTATGTTTGAAAGCCTAGCTATGACTAATCTAAAGAACTTAACTTGCTTCTAGTCATCCCAAGGTAAATTGCACTTGTGCTGAGTGCTCCAACTAACACCTACACTAAGACCATTTTACTGTGGGTGGATGCGTCTGTTGAACATGTTTGCTGTAATATTAGATGTGAGTCTATTGGCATTGATAAAGAGTGGAGGTTGTTTCCCGCTGTCTTTTGCTTTTAGTGTGTAATATGATGCAGTGGTTGTTACCTGTCTACTGCTTGGATTACCTGTTTCAAATTTCTACTGAGAATATGTTCCCTTCTGTTAATAAATTTGTCTTTCTGTCATTATAGTGGTAACTTTTGAGGTTCTGCCAGAAAAGAGGAATTGATGTTAAGGAGAACTTTTTATGGTACTTTTCTGTCAAGCTTCTAGATTACACACCCGAAGGTGATTGTTATAGTCGCTACCCTCAAGTGCTCAATATGTCTTTGTTCTATCTACGATACTAGAATGTACCCGCTCTAACGTTGGGGATACCAAAGTTAGTTTGTGGACAAGAATGAACTTTTGGATAATCATTGAGGTAGTTAGTGGAGTAGGTTATTATATGAAATAGGGATTCTTGGTCATTAGGACAAATTCTTTGCGATTAGAGGATTGGAGTTTTAGAAGGTTGGTGAAAAGTTAAAAAACGTATATTTATATTATTAAAAATGATATATTATGGATTTATGTAGTTTGTCCCTTTTGAGTAGTTTAATCGACTAAGTCATTTCCATTGAATATTCTGGTGACCTATCCTTATTGTTTTTTCTTTGATCTCTTGCAGAGAATGAAAGCAACATATGGTGTAACTGTTGATAGTATTGAATGCACTTTCTTTGATCAAGTTGAAAGACTTCGTGAGTTTGGATCCCGGAATAATGAATATATTTCCAAGTTATTGTGGGGGTTCTTCAACTATTGGGCGTATCGTCATGATTATGCTAATCATGTTGTATCAGTTCGGGCTGGCTGCATCCTCAGGTGAGAAATATTACACTGCCTTGAACAGTAATGATGGTTCTTTCTGTCAAAAGTTAAGAAGTATCTTGGCTGTTGCTTTCCATTTGTCTTTATCCTATAACCATTAGACCTGATGTCTTGGTTACTATGGGTTTGTTTAGAATACAAGTAGTTGCACACTTTTTTCTTTGCTTTACTTTTGCTTGAAGATGGAAGACCATCGAGTGAAATAGTTGGTTGCAATGGAAGGAGCAAGGAAACTGAACTTATCTGCATTGTTGGTTCAAAGGCTAACATTAGGTATGACTAATTGACTATTTTTCTTGTGGTAGGAAGCATGAGAAAGATTGGACAAGAAGGGTTGGAAACGACCGTCATCTAATATGCATAGAAGATCCGTTCGAGACATCCCATGATCTAGGACGAGTGGTGGACAAACGCAGCATTAGAGTCCTAAGGGAGGAATTTGAACGGGCTGCTGAGATCATGCAGAATGATCCTAATCCTTGTGTAACGCTTTTTGAGCCTTATGTCCCTATATGAGTTCCCTTGTGTGTCTAATCTGCAAGCGTTGTTGCTTGTAAGTACTAAGTAGGGTTACCCCAGGTTGTATAGCGATGTTGCTTTTGGCTAGTGGTATAATACATAAAGTAATTGAAGGGAGTATCATAGGACCTCCTAATTTCCTGAAGGTGTGAAGAAACTGTGGTTTCTTAAAAATCTAATATGAAGCTTGCTGTTCAACTTTCTTTGAGTGGTTTGCTGTTGCAGCTGCTGCGTGTTATTAAATCTTGTTCTGTTATATAAAAAGAAGTTGGAAGGTATTTCTAGTTTTTAGAATTACAACTTTTTAGATTGTAAGGTGAGTGGGTAATAGAAATAGGTTTGTTTCAAGTGTACATTTCTCAACCATCGTTACTACGTTGATGATGATATTGACAACTTAAAAGGGACTGTTACTCCTGTTTTAGTGTAAGTGTTCCCGTATATGTTTTAGTACGATGTGTAAAGTACTGGTAGGTTGATACGGAGTAGTTGATAGTGAAGTAGGCATCTAGCATCTCTGCTGAATCGAATCCAGTTGATCCTATTGACCCATATTTACTTATTTAGCATTAATCATAGTCCCGAATGTTAACAGCAAATGAGCCTGATGTATCATCATGTTGCATTGTTTTATAGACTATTCTTTTTTTCCACGCGAAACTTTAAGTTTATTTTCTTTTGCTGTCTAATCAACGGTAGTACTCCGTATTGTTTAGCTTAGGTTAACCACAAAGCAAATGGTTGGACAAATTTTTTGAATTGCTGATTACTACAAGTAATTTGAAGACGTGTTGCTGATAATAGCGTCATAAATTCTGAAAGGAGTCTGACAATCTATGACTTGGTGCATCAAAGTTTACTCCAAGGAAGGGAACCAAGCTCACAATGGTGCTTGCCTTGATTCCTCGGTCGTTGGTCATTTATATAGGCAACAAATGATTGTAGTAACTGTACGAGTACTAGTCTTACATACTGTGCATTTTATTCCTTTTATTTACTAACTTTTTACCCATTTTCTTCCCTTGAAGAATGCCCCACACTTGCAAGATCTATTTGGTAAGCTGAGGTAGTCGGCATTCCTATAAAATGATTACTATTTTGATCTCTTGCATGGTTTGATTCATAGATCTGCTACCCTTGATTTGATTCCTAGATTCATATGAAATTCATTCACTTCAGTGTCATATTATTAAACACTCTGTACGAAGTTTGATTTGCAATTTTACCACTATACTACGCAAAATTAATAGAGAATCCTTCCTTGTACGTCCTACTATCAGTGCTCATTTTGTTCATTTGGGAACCAAATATTCATGTTTACCCCAAGAAATTGGCAATTTTCATGAATTTCAATTCACCTCAAGGAGTTACTCTTATCCCTGTTTTTTTTTTTAAGCACGGTTTTCTAAGAACTACATTGTATTTTCCAAAAACATTTCTTTCCTAAATTTTTGCCCCATTTTATTTTCTACGGTTTTGAAGGTATAACTTATAGCATTTTAATTTTCAGTTAAATAAGAAATTATAAAAAACTTGATATTTTAAAAATTTACATTGAAATACAATTAATAAGATTAAACTTTATATATTATTTCTTATAATATAATAGGCTGTATAAATAGAAATAAAGCAAATATAAAGAAAGAAACAACGTACGTCTAGAAAATTTTCATTTCATAAGTACATTTAGTTTTAAAATACAATGAGTAGAAATCATTGTTATCAAACAACATTAATGCAAATTTTGAAGGAAGAAAAAGCCTATAGCAATCATTTTTGAAAAAAAAAAGTCAAAATCATTTTTATCTTTTACTTTTCTTTCTCAAAAGTTTTAATCATATTCTACAGTATAAGAATGAATACATAACTCACCATAATTTGTAGTTTTGTACAGATTATCAAATTTATCCTCACTCGGTCACTCCTATCTAAATTTATCTTTTGCATATATAATTTTTTAATGGAAGTAAGAAATTTGAAGGGTTAATTTTGGTGAAATTTGTTAAAAACAGTTCCGCGTGTCACGTATGCTTTCGAAATTTAAAACTTTCCAAATCCAATGTATGACAATTTATGTGCATATAGTGATATTTATTTAACTCATAGTAACTAAGTTATTTTCTCTATATATAGTGACTCTTTCATTGTTATGAGGTTAATTTTTTCACTTAAAATCTAAAGTGTTGGATCTTATCACTTAAATGGTCAAGATTCTTTTTTATTCTCTAGTTTTAAGCATCCTTATCACGTGAGATTTAGAACACGGGAGAGTGAGATTTAGAACACGGGGGAGGTGCTGCTGATGGCTTGGGTATGGATGAGCGGTTAGAATGCGATGCGAAAAAATGTGTCACACTCACACGGCCATTGACAATAGCATTATGGGTTCTCTTCCTTACGGTTGGTGTATGGAGATATAGCCATATATGTTTATTATCTTCGTAATTCGAAACTTGTATCATTTCTCGTTAAGAGGGTAGATAACATTGTGGTAGTTCGAAATTATTTTGTACGAACGTTTATCGTTCAAGAGGAGTTGTTAATTCGGGTGTTCAAGTTGGTTTGGGTTAAATCATTTTGGATCTTGGGTCATATTTGGACCATATCATGTTAAGTCAAATTATCATGAAGTTGAGTTATGATTTGGGTTGTGTTGAGTTTTCATTCGGTTATGTTGGATTGTTTACCTTTTCAAATACATGTTAAATTTATTTCGTCCAATTCAAGTCCATTTCAAGTCCATTTTATCTTTGGGTTGGGGTGTAGGAATAATTTAAGGGTCATGTTTGAGTCATATAACTATCAAACCACATAATTATTAGATAGAATAAGTTTAGGGTTGAATTAAATTTATGTCAAATGAAAATTAGTTAAGAAAAATTAAACTTTCAAAAGAAATTGTGTTCATCACAAAATACCAGTAAAAATATTTTATAATAAATTACATTTAATAGTGTTATAAATTGCAATTTCATATTTTAAATTATAATTTCAAAATTTTAATGATCAGTATATTATTATTAAAGATTATTTATGACATCTCTTTTTATGCATAAAAAAAAGGATTATTTATGACATAACTATCATTGGATTTTTTTTATGATTTTAAACTTACTACTAATAAGTTATAAGGTTAATAACTAATTGTGTCATTAACAAATTTAAATAAAAAGAATTATGTGTCACTATAGGTTGGGTCAATAATAGGTTATGTTTGATTATAATCAATTTCGGATTTTAATTTAAGTTTGAGTATCATTTTAGGTTTGTACATTATTAAAGTTTAAATTTGTAATCAGTTTATATTAGGTCGGGTGTAGATTCGAGTTAGGTCAAATTGATTTGTCGGTTAATATCAGATTGGGTTTAAGTGGGATTACAGGTCACTGATTTCCCACGGACGGAAGAAATATCAGCTTTAATAGCCAAGGCAGCTATATGGCTAGTACCATCACAAATATGCACTAAAAAAACAAGTAAACACTTGATCTGCAAAACAGTAGGACTGCAATAATTTAATCCCTGATCAAAGTACTATTCATAGATAACACGTAACACAGTCAATAGCATCAGTCAAAATAGAGTTCAAAGTTGAAACAGGAAAAAGAAAAGCAGAGCTCCAAATATCTTCCATAATTCCCAGGCCATGGAAATTCAAAACACCAAAAAGATGATCCTAAGAGATTTTCTAACACAAGGGTTAAAACATTAACGCCAAGAAATGAACGCACTTAACAATGATTACCAATAAGTTGGAGTAATCAATAGGCATAGCTAGGAGCATGACTATGACTATGACTATGACCCTCCAGTCTGTTCGGACCAACAATCGATAACATCTTCATCTTCCATAACAAGATCAAGAGGAGTTTCATAATCATTAACTTGCTTTCCCAGGTATGTAAATTTGAAAGCCTTGTAATTCAAACCCATTTCAAGGCAGTAATTAAGCATTAGTTTGCCTAATGGAGCGTTACACTTGACATTGAACGTTACATCCTTTGTGTTCTGCTTCTGCACCGTTATCTTCACTACTTTCCCGTCAACAACGTCGCTCCCTTTCTCTGATCTTCTTGCTCTGCCGTCGCCTCGGACTGTCGATCCCGGCGCTGGGCTGCGTCCCCTTTTCTTTGATGATCCTTCCATTGTACTACACTACTACTGTTACTATTATGCAAATTTCAAACTTTGAATATTATGTGCTAGCCAGATTAAGTTTGTAGAGTTTGCTTTGCTTTTGCTACCGTTTTTATAAGCTAAGGGAAAGGGTGTGGGATACTGGGATGTGAAGTGGCCCTTGGGTTTCTAGAAATTAAAAAAAAAAAAGAACAGTCCAATCAAGCATTTACTCCGTGCTGTACATTTATTTTTTGAAGATTAGGCCAACATCCTATTATCTTATTTTATTTCTTTGTTGGCCGTTACTTTTTACAATTTTTAAAACATAACATAAAACATTTTTTTCTAAATTTATATGACAAGAATTTATGTAAACTTTATATTTTAAAAATTTATATTAAAATATATTCAATAAGATACAACTTAAATATATTATTTATTATAATATAATTAGAATTTATATCCTTCAAAGTTGTAACACTCTAGGACATTAACCCAACTTGAATAATTAAATTTGAACTTATAATAATTTAAACCCGGCCTTCACCGCTTCCTAACTCAAAAAACAACTGTCACGTCAATAGTTCATTTAGCATTTAGTATTTGTATTGTGACATTCGATTTTAAAGAATGGGTTATATTTTTAAGATGTCTTTCCTTAAATAATTCAATTTTTGAGAAGTAGATGTACCACAAGTTTTACTCTAACCCTATTTTCCTTTTAAAAAGTCAAAGTTTAAAAAATTCAAACATAAATTCTTATTACTCCCTCCATTCTTTTATATTCTTTACATTTGGAATCTGAAAAAAGCCAATGCAAACTTAATTGAGGTTTAGATTCTATTGGAAATAAATAAATTAATACAAAAAGCTAATCAAATTCTATAAAACTAATTATAGTCTTAAATAGTTTTAAATGACATTGGGGATATGAAAAAATACATTTAATACATTAAAAAAATCAGAAAATCTTGCCCAATGGATAAATAGTGTCCCGGATTCCCAGTTCTGACTGCTCTTATAAATACAGCAGATGGGACTTCCACAAATGGCATCATAGTAAAAAAATATTCACTACACAAAAATTTCATCCTCTACAAAAAAATACGAACAAAATTTCCAGGAGCATCATAGCCTCGTATGGCTTCAGATTTGGAAGAACATTTTGATTTCTTGGCTGAGCAATATTCACTTTACGAGCCATTTCCTAGTGAAGAAGAGGATGGCGTTGAAAACATTCAAATTGTAACTGAAATCCAATAGCCAGATGAGCAAGTGCTACCCAATGCCGAAAGATTTGACCTCAACAACCCACCACCATCTCCATAAATAGAATTTAATCATACCCAACAACAGCCAAATCATCATCAGTCGAGGCTCAACAATCAAATGAGGCAAAAAATTATGTTGCACTTGATAAACAAGACAATTTCAATTCTCTTCCACATGGGGAGATCAACAAAGCAACATTGAAGTTTGGATACAGTAGGAGAACAATTAGCTCATGGTGGAATAAAGCAAAGAAACAAATGACAGCAAGGCAACCATTCAATTTGGATAACAAGTACCATATGTGTGGAAGAAAGAGAGTAACAATCCCATACAATAATATTACAAGCATTCACATGAGGGATATAACATGCATTAGAGATTTAGCAAGTAAGTTAGATCTAGCATCATCCACAGTTTGAAGAATGATCAAAAGAGGATCTTTGAAGCCACACACAAATGTCATGCACCCAGAAATTTCAGATGAGAACAAATTGGTAAGATTTGATTGTGTACTAAGTTTACTTCAAAATGAAACTTCAACAACCGTCCCAACTTATTACACTATGTACGATTTTGTTCATATTGACGAGAAGTGGTTTTATTTATCAAAGAAACCGCATAAAGTCTATCTAGCAAAAGGTGAGCTAAAGCCTTACAGGGTGGAAAATCAAGTAAATTTATACCTAAATTCATGTTTATGGGTTATGTTGCAACTTGCAAGACCAAGATATAATGAAGATGGTCAATGCATATTTGATGGAAAGATATGCTTTTTTCCATTTACAGAACAAGTTGCAGCTAGGAGATTGTAAAAAAAAAAGACAAAAGGTGACTATTGAAACCAAACCCATTGAATCAGTTAACAAGACAACAAAAGGGACATGCTAATCAATCACATTCTACCAACGATGAAGGGAACAAAGTAATTTACATTCAACAAGATAATGCAAAAGCACACATTGCACAAGATGATCCGGAATGGCAAGCACATTACCAACAATATGGTTTCATGTTTATTCTCATACAACAACCCCCAAATAGCCTTGATTCCAACATTTTAGACTTGGGTTTTTTCAGAAGTATACAATCACTTATGCACTAGAAGATGCCGAGGACAATTAAGCAACTAGTTGAAGTTGTAGAGCAAGCATACAATGAGTTACACCCGAAAACTCTAACTAATGTGTGGATGTCTTTGCAATACGTATTGAATGAAATATTAAAAGCAAAAGGTTCAAATTATTACGATGTACCACATCACAAGAAGAAGCAATTAGAAGATGATGGTTTGTTACCGGAACAAGTCATAGCACCAAAGTGGGATGTCAAAGAATGCATGAAGTTGGTACACGGAGAGGAGTACGCTAATGAGATTTTTGGGATTTATGCATAAACACAAAGATACATGTATTGAATCACTTTTTAATATGAATAAGATTGTTTTGTTGGAATCTAAGTGTACAATATGAAAATTAAGCTATGGTTGGATTCATCAAATGAAAAAACATCAATAAAATCACAACATGGCAGTGACAACAAATTACCAAAGGAAAACCATTATAAAAATCACAAATATGGCATTGGCAAACACCAAAATGGCAATGACAACCAAAAAAACAAAAAATACATAAAAAACAGAAAACGAAAGCCCCAACATCACAAATTAAAAGTCTCATAATGTCTCAATCTATCATTGAAAACCCCTTATACCATCAACAAGAGTCACCTATTAGCCTCTACTCATTTAGTACTAACTGATTTCTAATGACATCTTGTGTTTAAGGCAATAAGAGTAAGGTGTTAACTCATTTTTTGCATTTTATCATTGACGACAATCACCCAATACATATAAAATTAAGTTTGAATGACAATCAAAGCAGAAATGTCATCAAAATCACAAAATGGCAGCGACAACCACAAAAACCAAAAAAGAACCACAAAAACCAGTTAGTACTAATAGATTTCTAATGGCATCTTGTGTTAAAGGTAATTATAATAAGGTGTTAACTCATTTTTTGCATTTCATCATCAACGGCAAACACCCAAATTATAAATAATTAACCAAAAAATGACAATCAAAGCAAAAATATCATAAAAATCACAGAAAGGCAGTAACAACACCAAAATGACAGTGACAACTAGAAAAACAAAAAGGAAAATAAAAAAAGAGATCAGAAAATGAGATTCACAACACCACAAACGTCTCAGAATGTCCCCATCTATCATCAAAAACACTTTATACCTTAACAAAAGTCGCCTACTAGCCTTTTCTTAGCTAGTACTAACCGATTTATAATGACATCTTGTGTTTAAGGTAATTATAGTAAGGTGTTAACTCATTTTTTTGCACTTCATCATTGACGACAACTACCCAAATCATAAACAAATTACCCAAAAATGACAAACAAAGCAAAAACATCATAAAAATCACAAAATAGCATTGACAACACCAAAATGACGGTAACAACTATAAAAATAAAAAGGAAAATCAGAAAATGAGAGTCACAACACCACAAATGTCTCAAAATCTCCCCTTCTATCATCGGAAACACTTTATACCTTAACAAAAGTCGCCTATTAGCCTTTGCTCAGTTAGTACTAACCGATTACTAATGGCATCTTGTGTTTAAGATAATTATAATAAGGTGTTAACTCATTTTTTTGCATTTCATCATCGACGACAACCACCCAAATCATAAACAAATTACCCAAAAATGACAATCAAAGTAGAAACATCATAAAAATCACAAAATTGCATTAACAACACCAAAATGACAGTGACAACTATAAAAATAAAAAGTGAAATAAAAAAAATGAGAGTCACAACACCACAAATGTCTCAGAATCTCCTCATCTATCATCGAAAACACCTTATACCTTGACAAAAGTCGCCTATTAGCCTTCGCTCAGTTAGTACTAACCGATTTATAATGGTATCTTGTGTTTAAGGTAATTATAGTAAGGTGTTAACTTATTTTTTTGCATTCCGTCATCGACGACAACCACCGAAAACATAAACAAATTACATGCATATATTATTGGACCACAAATTACCAGGAAAGGACAATCAAAGCTGAAGAAATGGTCAAAATCACAAAATGACAAAGAGAACAACAAAATCGCAGTGACAACCACAAAAACCTGTTAAAAATCAGCATATGTAGAAGATATAGGCAAGAGCTATAGCTGTACACAAGAAACAACCTAACTAAGGCACTAACCAAGGAGTATTTGTCTATTGACTTGAATATATTAATGTACATGACCATTCAACAAATATGCTTACTAAGGCACTAACTAAAAAAATATCAACAAGTTAAAACAAGCTAAGGCACAATCTCATCGGAAAAAATTTGATTGAATGACACTTTTCTGCTTTTAAACTACCCCAAGCATACAATTGTGGTCCATCTATCCCTTAAAAGGTTGCAATACTCTCTCGGTGATGCTATTGGGGTATAGATTAAGGAGTAAACTCTTTTTTAATGAATAACTTTTTAATGGTCAAAATCACTAAATGACATAGAGAACAACAAAATCGTAGTGACAACCACAAAAAACCAAAAAAAAAAAAATCAACATATGTAGAAGACATAGGCAAGAGAATAATAAAACATAACCATATCATTTAACCTTAACAGGCATGTATGATTGGACTCACGCATTTGAAAAGCATGCTAATAACAAATCATTAAACAAACAAGCCTTACAACAGATCACAGTTGCAAGAAAAAAAAACCACCAACAATTCCCAATATGGCTTCTTAGTTGATATAGCTAAAATCCTCGAACAATCATCTTCTTTAAGGGGAGAGGGACTTTACAATATTTAAACAAACCAACCTCGAACAATCAACTTCTGGACAATATTGAAACTCAAAAGGAGACATAACTTATTAAAAATGAATATACAAAGGGGACTTTTTATTGATAGAAGAGATCAGAAAACTTAGCTCTAGAATTGACGGACGTAGGGTTGCGTTTCACAGTAAGAGTTGCATCTAGCTTACGCACTTTAGGGAGATCTCTAGATGCAATTATGTGCTCGGGAGTGTCCGGAACTACGAGACTCTCGTAGTGGACCTTTTAATCAAGACCATGGCTACCAGGAGCCTTATAAATAAAAGGGGACTTTGGTGGAGAAGTCAACGGACCGTGCGTGATTCGACTCGATAACATTCGCACAAATGGAATCAGGCACTTCTCTAGAATAAATCAACTCGTAATAAGGCCTAAATTTGGAGATGGTGTCGTCCTTCAACTCTTTTTGGTTGCGTTCCTCGGCTTCAATGGAAGTCGGGTGCATACGAAGGAGTTCCAAGCTATATGAGTGAGATTTCCCACGATTTGAATAAGAGCATTGATGGCCATATAAACAGAGCCCATCCATTCTTGGCCGACTTTTATTAGGATAGTTCATCATCAGATTTGAAGAAGAATTGGTCCACGAACAGATAAAAATCAAGAAATTTTGATTTCTTCGAAAACCCAAAATTGGTATTGTTTTGATCAGGATAATGAGGGGAGATTTTTGGAGTGAAAATGAGAGGGAGATCTAGGCCATACTGCAACATATCTGAGGTTTTTTGAGGGAGAGTGCCGAAATGGGAGAGAGAAGGATAGAGGACGACGAGTTGCACAAGGAATTGGGATGAGTGTGAGGTATTGAGGGGTGAGTAAATACGAGTTAAGTTACTTAGGGTAAGTCAGGTTATTTTTATCAATTATCTTTTGAACGTAGGGTATTTTTGTCAATTTTTTAGGTGAATTGAGGTTATTTTCATAAATAATAAAAAGACTAAAATGGAAATATTCTAAATGGGAAGAACAAAGTGAAATTTCCGGATGAGAAATATGGGAAGAATATAAAAAAATAGAGGGAGTATATTTTATAATATATTCAAATTAAATCTTGTTATATGTATCTAAATGTAAAATTTTAGAATATCAAATTTTTATACTTTTGTAGAGATAAAAACGTTTTAAATCGTGCCTTTGAGACCGTGAAAAGTCAAATAGGGCAAATTAGGGGAAGATGGAGTATATGTGAATGTGAGTAATATGCCCTATTGGAATGTTTCCAACAAAAGGTATCTAGCAAATCTACATATTAAGTTTAAAAAGTTTGACTATAAATTTAAGGATGTTACGAGAAATAATATATTTAATATTTATTGAATGCATCTCAAAGTAAATATTTAGAATATAAAGTTTTTATACTTCTTTATTTTATAAAGTTGAACATAAAAGTGTTCTAAATCAAATGGGACAAAAAATTAGGGATAAAGAGAGTATTTTTCTAAACCGACATACCAAATCTATCTGTTTCCTTAGCTCATAAAATGCATAACAAGTACTTTATGCCGCTAGGCTCATTAATAAAACATAGCATAGTTAATACTTCTTTCGTCCCTATAAGAAAGGGACATTTTATTATTTGGAGTTAAATTTAAAAAAATTTAATCATAAATTCTCATCATTTTATAAGAAATAATTTATTCAAATAAGATTTTTTTATACTTTTTAATGTAATTTTTTTGAATATCAAGTTTTTATAATTTTTTTCTTGTTGATTTAAAGATAAAAACGTGTAAAGTTATTCTTGGATACCGTAGAAGTCAAATGGGTATTAGAGACGGCAAGAGCACGAAGTCCCAAGCTCCCAGCCCTCCCCGAATTTTAACGTACACGGTAGTCGGTACACGATACTTTGCCAAAAAAAAAAGAGTAGAGAAGTGACCTTTTTACTGTCTACAAATGATATCGAAATGGAAGATGCGGTTGGGATGAATAATCCGTAATATATAGGGGGTCTGGATTTGTTAGTGCATTAGATGCAATTATTTGGATTTTGTTTGGTTAAAGCAAAACTTTGTAACAAAGCTAATATTTGTACAAGCATATGATTTAAAAGATAATAAATAGTATCATCATTAAAATCATATCCTTCTATAAACATTTATATTATACTCCGTATGAAATGTAGCTGAGATAATATTACCAACATCACTCAACAACATCATTCACTTGTTTCTTTTTCTTGTCTCTCTCTAGTTTGTTACTCACATCTTCTATTACCTTTTTCATCAGCCCAATGAACTGCCTTTAAAGATCACCATTATTGATCTCCACAACTAGATCGAATGAACTCAACGACACTGGATAAAACCCCACCCGAATCCGTAGTAGTATCCACATTCAACTTTGGAACATCACCCACATCATACTCCGTACATCCATCGTACCCTTCCATAAGACGCTCCATTTCCTGCCACGTGGCCGGCTTATGTCCCACCCCTCCGTCCTCTGCTCCCCTCAACTCTAGCCGCCTCCGCCATTCCGCTTGATCGGACGGCTTGCACTCCACTACTATAACACGGTGTGACTCACCGGCGATGCGGAGGGCGGTGTCGAGGTGGCGACGGCGGGAGAGAGGGGAGTCGACGACAACGGAGAGACCGAGGCGAACTTGCGAGGAAGCCACGCGCCACATGGCGTCGTAGGAGAGGTCGTTGAGTGCGGAGGAGGTGGTTGTGGAGGAGAGAGAAAGCGTGGCGTCGCGGATGTCGTCTTTGTCTATGAGAGGGCAGCGGAAGGCAGTGGCGATTGCGGCGGCGATTGTACTTTTTCCGGTGCCTGGATGTCCTTTCATTGCAATTAACACTGGGGACCTCAAATTCTCAGTTTCCTCCATTTTCCCCCAATGTAAGTCAATTTGATTATGTATAATTGTATGTGAGGTTGTAGATATTTGTTATTGTTGTCACACTTGTTAGATTTATATTAAATGGATTAGGATTGAGATGATTATGCAGCAAGGAAAATGAGTTTTACATGAAAATGAAATGAGATAAGAGTGATATTTCTGTCCTATTATTGGGTTGTCGGGTGTGACTTTTACATAATTTGGGTGGGTTTAGGATTGATAACTAGGTTGGATTAGACCTACTGAAATCGTTTTCGAACCGTTAGCTTTCTTATGCTATGGTTGTTTGTTTGAAGGGTAAAACATATCCTATTATCTGAAGAACACAACGGAACATATCTTTTGATTATGTTGTAGACTTTGGAGTACTTGACTAGTAATGCCAAGGACCTGGTCTTTGGCTTTCTCCGCTTTGCTGCTCATCAAAGTGACGATGAGCCCCAAGGGTGGTTTTCCCTTAATTCTTCAAGCTTCCCACATCTTCATGGTCCAAATTCTATAAATTAAGCTTAAGGTAGCACATTTTAAGTTTTCAACAATATATCTTTTAGGATAAATAGTCGGAAACTATCATCGAGCTGTGTGAAAAATTACCACATGAAAAAAAATCATGTAAACAACTACCACTTAAAATTTCCATTTCTTTCAAATTGCAAGAAGATACCATATTTCGATTTTCAGGTTTTTCGGCGTTGACCACGTACATGTGAGTTATATGGGTAACTAAAGCCAATTTATTGTTTTTCCCTCTGTTCTTTCCACTTGTTTCCCTCTTTTGTTCTCATCCCATTTTTGCTCCAGTTAACTCCGCTCCTCACACTGATTCTCAGCTTAATAACCATGGCATACTTTGCATTGAAATTGGTAATTGAAATAGCATTAGCAACATTTATGCCTACTTCAATGCTATACGACATCACGAGATCAATATATCACTAGCTTGAGTTTGAGTATACAGTATATAATTCTTTACAACTGGTACAAGATTGAAGAGTTTATCATATATATATAATCCCTTATTTACGATATGAATTTAAAGAGCTTGACCACTTTCCTTGTAAGATATTGATTTATTGTGCCTAATATATATTTCACCAGCTTGTATACAAAGGAATCCACAACTTTTGCTTAGAAATTGAAAGAGCTCTCCTTTCAATGGATTAACCACCGTTTTGGTTAAACTTACATTGTGCATAAAGGGTACATAATTCAACAATTAAGCCCTATATTGTAATTAAAGGATCTTTGGTGTGTTTGGATGAAAGGAAATTTAAAGGTAGGGAGGACAGGGAGAGAGCTGGATCTTTGGTGTGTTTTTAGTGACTCATGTGTCTTACACGTGTGTGGTCAATGTTGAAAAATGTGGTTAACGTCTAAAAATTGGAATGTATCTTTTTGCAATTGGAAATTTGTAAGTGGTAATTGTTTACAATTTCTTTTTGATATGATATTTTTTCATGATACCCATTTTTTAATGGTAGTTTATGACAAATTCTCCTCTCTATTAATTAGGCCATAGCCATATTGAGTATATAATACTTAAAACCTAATATCACAATTTTACAATTGATAGTAGCTAGTCATGGACTTGACTTGCAACTCCTATTGAGTATAAACACCTGGCCAAGTCCGAGAACTGAAGTTGCAGGTACAGGGTTTGGTCTTTAGGCGGGACCAACTCAGAAATTGGTCCATATGTATGGTCATGAAGGCCTAGGCTGAAGAAGACAGCGATATACTCGTAAGTCATGATGTGTGGAAAGGATTGGAAATACACGGTGTTTCTCAACTCTAGTATTTGTCATTGGCTATATCTATATGACAATACAAAGAACAAGTTTGGCTACCATGTATGTAACTCAAACCAGTGCAGTCAAACCAGTAGTCATGTCGAATGCAGTTGTGTGACCGAGTGTTCAATTCAGTTATTTTGTGAAAACATTCTTTCTTTTAGTTCAAAAGATGGTGAATGTCTGTACCCATGTCTCATTTTTTAGAATCCAACATGGGTTTAAGATGTGAATTCAGGAGTTTGAGTAATATAGATTATAGTCTTCTTTAAACTACTATAACCTTTTTTTTCTAGGTTTTATTAGCAGTCTATTCTCAGAAGTTTCAGTTCTGGTGAATGGTGAGTAAGTTTTTGCCCTACCTTAGTCAATGAGATGACTTTGAAAAGCCAAGTACCTGCAATAAGTCACCAATTATAACGACAAGAGCAAAATGGTTTCAGATGGATCCACTTGCCATCTTTTTTAACTTGTAGCCCCACCCACTTTATCCTGCAGCAACACTGTTAAGATCCCAGGATCTGTATGTGAAGCAATCCCAACCATCTTGCTAGGCTCTCGACAATATGGATAATGTTGGACAGCCATGGTTCTCCTTCCTAGATAAGACTTCTCTGTCAATCTGTCAGCAGGTCTATCCTTATCTAGGATAGGTTTGCTTGTTCATAGGTTTGCTTGTTCATAAACACTCTAAACAGCACCAGCTTTGACTAGGCCTTATTCAGTGGATTGTTTTAGCTGTAGGGATTCTTACTCCTACTGAAAGTGTAAAAGAAAGCCGTACTTGTGCTGATTTAATCATTTAAGGATGATTGGACACATTTCATGACTGACCTGCAAACACCTGGGAATTCATTGGGATTGATGGCGGTGGGAGCTAGACAAGCTGCAAGTGCATCCTGCAAGCTGGCAGCTTTAGAATGGAACAGATCATAGTTAGAGTAGAAACCCACTCCCCTTCCTGCAGCGACCTTATCCTGGTCATAAACTTCCTTTTTCTTCTGTGGCGGTAGCTCATGGAATGCCTTGACAGCATCAATCAGACGGGCAAGGGGAGAGATTGATATCCCATGGTTGATTATCTGAAAGAACCTGAACTTAGCTGAGGCTTCTTGCTGCTGCTGAACCACCTTCTCGTGCTCCTCTGTGAGGTCAATGACAGGTATGTTCAGGTCACCATTTAGGTTTCGTTGTTGGGGCTGTTTGTGATTTAAGAGGGTCTCAGTTGGGTGGTGGAAAATGCGTGGGAACTGGGTTATGCCTGTATCAACTAAGCCCTTGTGCTCTGAGTTTAGTTCTCCCAAATTCTTCTAGCTGCCTACGGTGGTTATATTTATCATCTAGTGTTTATAGATCCCTGGTTGTACTGTTAGTTATCATTTGTTTTGGGTTTAGAGTGGTGTTATGTAGAGGGGAATATTGCTTTTTTTTTTTCTTTTTTTTTTTCCTTCTTGATCGGTGTTTTGGCCATTTTTGAAACCTGTATTATGAAACCATGACCACTATATTTATGGACGTGATCAATGTGGACGATGTTGATATTACTGTAGGCATGAAGATAATGCGCACATGTTCTTGAGGAGGGATGTCAAATTTGAAAATTCTCCATTACGGAAATGTTTACATCAGTACATGGTCCCCTTTGATTGATGTCAATTCAGGAGCGAGTTGTCACATGTTAGAAATATTCTCCATTATCTTGGCATTTTAGGGTAGTATGCCTTAGTTTTATTCTCATATAGTCTTACTTTTAGATGAAGTATAATCACATACACCCATTAACACAAACTAAAGCATATCTTTGAACCTAATCCCAAATTCACAATCGAAAGTAGCTGGTCATGGACTTTCCCTGCAACTCCTTTGAGAAGAAATTCTTTACAATATCCATGAATTTGTGTTGCTGGTATAGTGCTGGTTTTTCGGATGATACCAGCTCAGGCAAAGGTCCATAAATGTTGTCATAAATGCCGGGGCTGAAGAAGATGGCAATCGATACTCTTGGTTTGTGGAAAGGATTAGCACATACACGATGTTCTCCACTCTTGTATATATCATTAGAAATCACCTGAATGAAAGAAATAAAAGAATTTAGGCTCTGCTTTATTACGAAGTTAACTGAACCTTTTCCAGACTTATTCTTTATGAACTTGTCTTCGCCTGCACTATTCTGTTCTTACTATACATAACTTAATTTATCTAAACTTATGCTGAAATTGTTGTAGCTTAATTGATACTTGTATTATTTAATATGAACTTATGTTAGCGAACTCATGTTACTTGAATTTTTTCTTATTTGTCTTAAATGAGTCAAATTAAGCTGATCACAACTAACCTTTACTTCAATAAGGCTGAAAAGCGAAAAAATACAGAAAATAAGTCAAATAAGTAGATTTTAGTATTTGACATTCTTTGTTTGGTTTTAATAGCAGTCACTCAGCCAAATTTTTTTTCAACAGCAGCCTATTATAAGTTCTGAATACAAAACTGTGACCTGCTTTACAATAAGTTTCTAAAACTGAAGAATTATGTCTGCTACAGATTAGTATTTAGAGGCCTGTACCTGTAACAAGTCGCCAATGTTAACAACAAGAGCACCGCGAACTGGTTTCAGATCAATCCACTTGCCATCATATCTAACTTGCAGCCCACCAATTTGATCCTGCAGCAATACTGTCAGAATCCCAGGATCTGTATGCGAAGCAATCCCTACTGTCTTATTAGGCTCAGGACAAAATGGATAATATTGGCCGACCATGGCTCTCCTTCCTAAATAGGCCGTTCCTGTCAACTTTTCAGTACTTAACCCCAAACCCTCAGACAGTAATCCCATGAGTTGCTCTCCAAGCTGCTTTGCTTCCCTATCCCACTCTATCACCTCAGTCCTGCAGAAACTCAGGACAATGTTGCTTGAATGTTTCTTTTCTCGATATCATATAATTGTTGACAGATATGACAATAGGCTAGAAAGTACAGTCTAATTTTACAGGAAATTGCTTTAGGTAAAAGCTTTTCGCCTTGTCTTATGCTTCATCGATCGGAGTCATCTGGTAAATGAATTTTTTGGATCATATTCTTTATAGTTATCTAACAGGGTATTTGAAAAATAGATGTGTATTCCTACTCACGAAACTTGACTGAAAGAAAAGCTGATTAAGGTAGTCATACTGATAAATCATAGGTTAGGTTGAACAGTTAATATAGCTTTGACTTGCTCGTGAACAGGACTAGTTGACCGGGGCCATGATCAGTCATGGTCAAAATTAGCAAAATTAACCACAAAATTATGTGAGAGATTCTGGGCAAGTCAGAACATAAAAAGTAAAATTTGAGATCAGATCCATGCTTGAAGCATTTAAAAAGAGGACAGAGGGCGTAGGTGGTTCAACTGACTAGAATATTTCAATTTGCTGAATGATTCTGTCTATTGGGATGGAACATATCCGAAAGAAAAAAAAAGGAACCCCATACTCTTCAAGGAACCATGCATTTGAAGTTTACTAATAAAAAAAAACATGCATTATAGAAGAAAAAAAATATCTTCTATTATTGAACGGTCAAGTTACTGGAAAATAGAGGTCGGGTTTCGAGGCACAACTGGACACATCCATGACTGACCTGCAAACATCTGGGATTTCATTTGGATCAACGGGGATCGGACCTAGACGAACTGCAAGTGTATCCCGCCAGCTTGCAGCTTTTGATTGGAACAGGTCATAGTTAGAGTAGAATCCCACTCCACTACCTGCAGTGACTGTATCTCGGCTGTATACCCGCATCTTCTCCTCTGGTTGCAGTTCATGAAAAGCCTTGATGGCATCAAGCAGGCGTTCTAGGAAAGAATCTGACATCCCATGGTTAATCACCTGAAAGAACCCTAACTTAGTCGAGGCATCTCGCAGCTGCTCTACTACAACCTTGTGTTCACCTGAGAGGTCAATAACGGGTATGGCCAGTTCACCATCTACGTTGGGTTGTCGAGGCTGGTCATGACCAAAGAGAGTCTCAGGTGGATGGTAGAAAATGCGCGGAACTTCAGTTATGCCTGAGTCAACTAGGCCCTTGACTCCGAGTTTGGTGTCTTCAAATTCTGCTAGCTCCTTACCACGGTCATAATCATCTTGTAATGGTTGTTGTTCCCTACAACTACTGTTAGCTGTCATATGTGATGTGAATTTGACTGAAGGTGGGTGTTTTTGGTAGTAAGTTGTGTAAGGGGGAGGAAAGTCTTGACTTACAAACCCATATATATATGAGAGGAATCCAACGCTAGAAATTTCACGTAAAAAAATGATAACTATGACAATAAAAAATGATCACTATAATAATAAAAAGAGTAACTATAATAATAAAAATAATTATAAATTAAAAAAAATTATTTGGTCACTATGAGTTAAAAAATGGTCACTATAAGTACATAAAATATCATCCATTGGATTTAGGAGATTTAAAACTAAGATGTCTTCTCATCCTTCTCATTTTAAGTACTCTTTTTATTTTAACTTATATATATATATATATATATATATATATATATATATATATATATATATATATATATATATATATTCTACTATGAGATAATGTCTATGTTGTCACAATAAGTGAATGATATTGTTAAATTTAAAATATGTATCAAATCAATTACATAATGCTAACGCGCATATGGTTCCAAGGAGTTGTTTAAAAGCAATTGAATAATAAGAAATTGATCAAACATGTCACAAACTAAACGTGAAGTATTAGGGTTGGCGAAAAGATAAATCGCATCTTTCTTGTACAAAGTCGTCAATAGACGCCCAGCTGTTCAAAAACAATTAAGAAATATATGAATCAGAGAGAGATGCTTTATAATCTTATAAGAAAGCACAGATAGTTCCATCTTTGACTTGGATTCATATAATTGACTCCTTATTGGCTATTTAATAAGAACTGAGTCTGATAGATGTAAATGACTTAAATTTATAGAAAATAGGGTATCAAAACGAGTTGATGCAACGAATTTGGTTCAAGGTATAAATTGGTTTCAATTGATATGAATTGTCTTTTGTTTTTTTGAAATCAGTCTAGTTTTGTCAGATAGTTCAATTAGTTATTTGCTTATTCGGTCTTGATTTGGATCATATTTGGATTGAGTCATGATCGTTTTGGTTAATCTAGTTCAAGTTTTTGAAAAGTTAAGATAATTTATTTTAGAATTGGATGGACTTTTAGTTGAGTTTAGTGGGATCATTTTGGGTCAATTTAATTTGAGTTTGGACAGGTTAAAATGGTTTATCTTAAGTTAGTTAGATTTCGAGTAATTTATTAGGACAAGTCATCTTATTTTCGGTTGAAACTCGGATTCCCAGGATTTGTACGTGCAACAATTCCTAGTGTCTTGTTTGGCTCTGGACAATTTGGATAGAATTGGCCGGCCAAACATATCCTCCCCAAATACGATATCCCTTATAATCTTTCATTGCGTAATCCCAACTCTTCGGATAATTTCCCGTGAGTCAATCTCCTAGCTGCTTTATCTCAATGGGAAAACGAATTACTAGCAATTTCTTGCTTCAAAACACATTTGACGAGAATGCATGCACAAGAGCTTGACTTTCCTTCAAATTTATTTACCTGTAACACAGTTGCGGATTCAGGATTTTTCGCCTGGTAAGTCACAATTAGGGTTGACAAAAACTGAACCGACCCAAAAACCCGACTTGAACCTGACCTGAAAATAGCAAATTAGAACTGAGATTTTCGACACTAAAACTTAAATGGGTTAATACGAACTTGACCCAAAATTAAATGGGTTATGTTAAAGTTGAAATTCCAACCCGAAAATGACCCATGTAACTCGAAATTATTTTCAAGTCAAAACCAGGTTAGGTCAACCTGAACCCGACCTTATAACCAAATTATATTAAGTAGATTAAAAAAAACTTTACCTAGCCAATCACTTAGCCCAAACCTCAAGCCCAATTAAAACCCTAAAAGATAATTAAACTACTATTGTCAACTTATCAATCATTTCATCTCAACCCTAAAAGTTTTCTTTTTCTTCAACCACTCTATTGAATAACCATATCTCAGTAGTGGCAAAAACTGACCCATTCCGAAAATCCGACTTGAACCCGACCCGAAATTAGCGAGTTAGGGTTGAGATTTTCAATACAAAAACTTAATTGGGTTGACACGAATTCGACTCGCAATTAAATGGTTAGGTTAAGGTTGGGGTTTTCAATCGAAAACTTAAATGGATTAGGTTCGTATTGGAGGATAGCTGACTCAAAAGTAGGTAACCTGAACACAAACCCGACCCGACCTGATCCATTTGCCACCCCTAGTCACAATCGATAATAAACAATATAATGATTTTTTTTTTACCAAATAACAAAATAATAATGCTAAATAATACGTCCAAATTTTTTTTGATCGGGTTCACCGATGCCTGTAAGTATCTAGGCTATCATTAAGATGAACATGAATAGGGCTTAGCCGAACTTGGAAAGTAACCCGCCTGCTCGCAGCTTTTGAATCAAACAAGTCATATATAGTTGGAGTGAGAGACTGCACCTTTGCCACTACCAACAGATTCTGGCCCATAGTTTCAAATCTTCTCCTGTAAAGGGAGCTCATGGAATGGCTTGATAGAACCTACAAGGCAGTCGAGCAGTGAAACAACCACCCCATGGGTTGATCACTTGAAAAAAAAAAAACTAAACTTAGCTAAGGCCTCTTAAAGCTGCTCCACCACTTTAGGATGTGGTCCTGATAAGTTGATCATAGGAATGATGTGGTCATGACCATCTATACGTGATAAAATACGGTTCTGTCGCATCCGTCATCAAGAGAGAGTCCACTTGTAAAATTCAAGAGGATTCTATCCTAAAACCATATGACAATAAAAAGAGTTGCCCCTTTAGCCTTATAAAGTGTTTAATTCTTACTCATTTTATCAATGTGGGACAATTCATCCCAACTTACATGTGGATTTTATTTCTTAACATCCCTTCATATGTAAGCTCATTTTTAATTTGACCCAGTATACTTTAAAGTCATTAAAGGTCCCAAATTATGGGCCTGACTCTGATACCATGTTAAATACGAGTTTGGGATGTAATCGTCACCAAGAAAGAGTCTATTTGTAAGGTACAAGAGGGTTATATCCTAAAACCATATGACAATAGAAGGAGTTACCCTTAGCCTTATAAAGTATTTAACTCTTACTCATTTTATCAATGTGAGACAATTCATCTTAACTCACATGTGTGTTTTTATTTCTTAACAACTAGGTAAGTCCCATGCGATGCACGATTTAATAATAAACTATTTTCGTTAAATATTTTAATTATAAAAGTATTTTTATTTATTGGTAAAAACTTATAAATTTTATAGAATTACCGTATAAAATTGAATTGGGATAATATTTTTTATCACATTAAATAAAAAATTATTATAGAAAAAGATAGAGAGAAGACATGAAATAAATGGAAGAAATAAAGATTGTTTTAAAATGACTTATGAATTTATATAGTTATACAATTTTCTATAAATAATATTTTTTTTTATAATAACTTAACACGTATTAAGTATGATGTCAGTATGAGTTTTGCTTAGTAATAATTATATATAGATAGATAAATATGGTAAGTTTGGAGCCCAGAGAGGGTGTCCTGGTGGTGGAAGATGCGAGGGATTCGAGTTATGGCCGAGTCACCTAGGCCTTTGACGCCGAGATTGGTTTTTTTGAAGTCTACCACCTCTTTACGGCGGGCATAATCAAGTGTTGGTTTGCTGTTAATGATTTCCATATTTGGTTATTGCTATTGAGCGGTGGTGGGGACAGTTATATTTTATTTTTTTTGGATTTCTACGACTTTTGAACTGGTTCTTAATGATCACTTATCTAATCAGGACATAGTCGACTTTAATTTTTATTTTTTATTTTTTTTGATGCAAGTCGACTTTAAAATTATTAATACACATAATTCAAACACGTTGCTATAATGTGTAGTCAACACCATTATTATTAAGTATTAATATTTCATGTAGCTCTGATCTTACTGGATAAATAATTATTTTTGGGGAGTATTGTAGCTCTATATCTCAAACTTTTGTGCACTGCACGATGCATTGTGTTTTTATTTTTATTTGATGGCCTGTACTATGCTTTTGTATTGATTCAGTTGTATGATAGTTTGAGTCTCCGAGACCCAATTTAAAAATAAAAAACCCTTTATCGGGTTAAGGTAAAGATCCATCCTTAAAGTACGCTTGACTTGACTTGGAAGACAGAGATCTGTCATCTCTGTATCAAAGAATTTGAATTTTTAATTTGGGGTGAAATTATTGGCCGATGAGTGATGTAGCGTTAATGCAATTGTGGTGTAGTATTTGCCATCTGAACCATTTTTCTAATTTTATTTTATTGTTAAACACCATTGGTACGTAGTATTATAAGGATGAGTTACCTTCTTAGAAGTTTATTTTACATTTGACTGTGTTCATCAGGAAAACCTTGTCGTTATTCTGCACTGATATCACTATCATATATATAATGTTAAGCTAATACGCAGCTCAGTTCTCCTCCGCTAAATTAAATTTGTTGTTGTAAAAATAAATTAAGTTTAGCAAAAGACGAGTTGGGGATTGAAACGATTATTATTTGGAACTACGTAATAGTAGGGTTGATGACATGCTTGGTTGCTGGTGGGCCACATGAGTGAGTTGGTGGGTGATGAATAACTTGCACAAGAGCAAACAACTAGCCTCGAAGATGGTATTTCGATGAATATTGTGGATTTAGTATAAAAGAATTTAATACCTTTGTTTTCAACTCATCAATGGGTATTTATAGAACCAATTTTTGTAGTCTCATTGGTTTATGGATGCTATTATAGCTTGTGATTTGAGCCTAATGAGTTAAGATTTAAAGGGTCCATCAGATTGGGCCTACCCTTATAGGCTGGTCCTGAACTTCTGATGGGCTTCAAAGAGGAAAGGCAGAGTATAAAATACAATTATATCATACACTTTAATGGTTCACACTTTCTTATTCTTCGTATTAGGTAGATATTGGATGTTAGCCATGAATTTGGAACACGTGAGGGTAAAGTAGGGGGCCCATTTAGCTCACCAGCTAGGCAGCTAATAGAAACAGTATTGTCATTTTGTGTTCACTTGACAAATGATGAGTGCAATTGGAGTGTGTTCTTTAACGGTCAAAATAATGCAAGTGTTCGTAGCTCTGTCGGTTGCCTTTGATTAGCCACAAGCACTCAACTAGTAAAGGGCTGTAAATGAGTAGAGTTGAGCCTAGTAGAGTATTTCCATTCCTTTAATTTTAATCAAGCTGGAATCCAGTCAAGTGCTAGTCAAGCACTTACTTTTCTCTCATTGTACAAGCTTAAAGCTTTGTACAATGTACATCAACTTCTTGATTAAAGGATTGAACAAGCACCTAACATTAACAAACCATCTCCAATCAAACATTCCTGCTAAATTAAACTAAGAGATTTTCTAAGGAAAAGCATACAAAGTAGTCGCAAGTAATCGAAGTGTGAAGAACCAAAGTATCAATATTAAACATCATCATAAATCATCATCCCAGCATCATGTGCCCCTGTTTTCCAAACGGTAGTAACTTGATCAAGGACTTCCCATCAAGTTCCTTTCCATAGAACATGCCAATCAAATCCGATTATGTAAATTGCTGTAAAGTGCAGGCTCTTCAGGGGATACCACATCTGGTATTAGCCCATACAAGTTGTTCCTCAAGCTCGGGCTAAATTACACAGGGATTGAGGGCAACGATTTCTGCCAGCTGAGTTTATGTTTTTAAATTTTTAGAAAATGATTTTCAAAGAACAAAAATTAAATTGTTGCCCTTGACAACGATTTCTTTTGAACTGAAATCGTTGTCCTGAGCAATGATTTCTAGTGGCCCAACTTTCTGCAGATTTTTAATTCAGTTTACTACAGATCACGATTTTCCTTTTACTAAATCATTATTTGTGGCAATGTTTTCCTTCCATGTTTAAATTGTCTTATTTTTCAAAATATTATAGCTGATAGCTTATTTTTATGAGTAACGAGTCACGACTCACGAGTATACACATGACAATAGTGAATAATTAGGACGTAGGCGTAATAATCATCAATTAGTGCATCAATGGCGGACACTACCACCCCGAACCTCCCAAATTCAAACCTCCAAAACCTACCAAAAGTCTTACTCCTAAAACCTCCTCCAGTATACCTCCAATACGAATCCCAATTTACTCTCCATTTCAACTTTCTCAAATCCTATGACTCCCCACTCTCTCTCCCTGAATTCCTTGCCGCCTCTAACTCCTCCGATGTCGCCGCCTTGTTCGTCACCAGCCTCGGTCCTAAGATTACCGCCACCGACGTCCTCGACCATCTCCCCTCCCTTCGCTTTATCGTTACCTCCACCATCGGTGTAGACTTCATCGACCTCGCCGAATGCCGCCGCCGTCAAATTACCGTCGTCAATGCCGCCGCTGTTTTCTCCGTTGACTGCGCTGAATCTGCGGTTGCCTTGCTGATTGACGTTCTCCGGAAGATTTCTGCCGCTAATCGTTTCGTTCACGGCGGGAATTGGGCGGGTTCAGGCTGGTATCCGTTGGGTCGTCGGGTAATTCTATTTCTAAACCCTAGCTTGGTATCTGTATTTATCATGTACTTTTTGGCTAATAGCATTGAATGTAATTGTTGCATCTGTCATTTGTAACGCAATGATAACAAAATTTGAGGGGTCATGAAGATTATTAACTATAACATTCGGAATTTCGTTGCTAGTTAGTTTTGGGTTACAAGTCTTCGGGGTTGTGGGACAAAAATAAAGGATAGAATCATACAAGGACATGGATTTCATAATGTAAATGTACCAAAAACTGGTTCATTTAGCTTCGGATACAACTCACGTAATTTTGAAAACATAATTTCGGTTGATTAGTTTTGTCATATTCGGGATAGTCTTTTATCTATCATTTTGCGAGCAGTATTTGAACTTTGAAGTCCTTAAAAACCCAGAAAAATCTATCATATGTCCTGTTCGACTACGAGAAATGTTGAGATGCCCACTAGAGTGAGATTTCCCAAATCTCCCACATTCCACTAATATTTGCATAAAAAATGGCGGTTATAGAGTACCTTTTGAAGGTTGAGTGATACATGTATTTGAAATGGCGTAATAAATTTTGTACATGAGTTTCTATTTGCTAGTCTTCTGACTATTGTTGTCAACTTTTCCAAAGAGTAAACTATGGGCTACTAGTGTAAACTTATGGCTGGTGTACAAATGTTTGAAGACCTTGGAATGGAATCTCATTCCGATTCGTTTGAATGAGTGTCAGGCTATCTGCATGACTACACAGTACACAATAAACTTTTAACAACTAACACTCTGGCAGAACCACATCAATTTTACGAATAGCTTTTCTTATAGCCTTATTTAAGCTTTAGTCATTCAAACACTTTGAGTTAGCTACCAAAACCTAATTAGCAATCTATTATGTCACTATGTCCATATAGCTGTTCTTGTTTTGCTTTCTCCACTGACATTGTTGCGGTTTGTATCTACTGATTTCAGTTGGGAAGGAAAAATATAGGGATTGTTGGTTTGGGAAGCATTGGCTCCAGAGTTGCAAAAAGGCTTTCAGCATTTGATTGTAGCGTATCATACACAGCAAGAAAGGAGAAGCCTTCTGTTCCATACGTATTTTATCCGGACATCCATGAACTGGCAGCTAACAGCGATGTCCTTGTAATATGTTGTCCACTATCTGATGAAACAAGGCATTTGATAAACAGAGAAGTATTATTGGCATTGGGGAAGGAAGGAATTATTATCAATATCTCTCGTGGGTCTGTAGTTGATGAGAAAGTGCTGGTCAAATTTTTACTGGAAGGCCAAATAGCAGGTGCTGGGCTGGACGTTTTTGAGAGTGAGCCTAGTGTGCCGAAAGAGCTATTGGCATTAGACAACATTGTTTTGTCTCCTCACCTTGCTGCATGCACAGAGGAGGCTTTCCATGATCTTTACGAACATGTGAAAGGAAACTTGCAAGCTTTTTTCTCCAATAAGCCACTACGTTATCCAATAGTCTAAGAGATGATGAATCAATTGCCAATTTTCACGCAGGTTCGTGTCTAACGTTACTGTAGAAGAAATCTCCTTTATTTACAAACTTGCTTGAATGTAGAAATGTGGGTTTGAAACCAAATGAACCTCAGTAGCTAGAAATTTAAGACTTTACTGGTGGTTTCTGAATTTCTTCATTGCCTGTAACCAATTCGTGTTGGCAAATATACTGTGGAAATCATAATTAATCAATGTTCTTAGTTTCATAGACCTTAGAATTGAATAATGGTATATAACAGCACAATGTGTTCATTGGAATCAAATGTCTACCATGGAAGTGAGATTGGTAGGCAATCAATAAATGAACACATTGAACATTTGAAACTTTCTCAACCAGTTTTCATTGTTTTTTAGGTTAATTTGTCTACTAAAACATCCATCTAATTATCCTCCTTATACTTTGTTGGCATTTCTAAGTGTGGTTTTAGGATGAGAGGTCAACAGGTTAAGTGTTCAAGGATTAGTATGGTGTAATTGTGTAAAAAAAGCATCCGTCTTAGATAAAGTATAGTCATGTATGTCTTGTTTGACCTCGGACTTCCGAATCCGCCTAGAAAATTCTATCTATACCGTACTGAACTTTATCTGTGTGATCAAACAAAATAATGATAGATTTGATGTGTATAATTGTATGTAAAGCGAAAAAGAAGAGAAAGAAATTACTGATGAATGAAGGGAAAATGACTGACTGGGAAAAGAAAAAGGAAAGTACATTGAAATAGCTTTTTTAACTTTACCTTGCTTGCAAAGTTTGTACATTTTTTTTGTATCATTCCACTTGAAGTTGTGAAATTATTAAGGGAGGAGATGTGAGGAATACAAAAAAAAAAAAAAAAATGGGGGAAAATAGAAAATCATGGAAGTTAGGAGATAGGGATTTGTTTTATGGATTATGAAAAGCAAACACATAGAAATTAATTATTCACTTATTCATTGATGAGTCTCATGCTTTGCAAATTCTCAAACAAGTTTATTCTCATAAATTTGGTGTCTATGAAATAATGATTTCTATGGAATTTATTTTCCATATCTACCAAACAAACACTTGGAACTTTAGAAGTTTGAACATAAGAAACCATATGTTTCGAAGTCTCGACAAAGCCACCTTTCCAAAACTGTTACATTTGATATGGAAGACTTCTTTCGAATTAGCCTATGTATTATCTTTAGCTGTAGATAAAATTTGAAAAGGAAAATATTTTTTACATGTATTAATGATGATAAAAAATTTCTTTGAAGATCAATATAAACGCGTTCAGAACTCGAGACTTGAATTTTTGCACTATTTTCATTTTATCTTCCACTCTATTTTTTTATTAGTATACAAAAATTAAATGCTATTATATAAAATATGTTTGATTGTAATAATGTACTCTGCATATTCTTATATTGTCTAAGTTCTTAGAATTTTAATAATATATAATTAGAGATTTAAACAATCAAATTAGTATATTGGAAAATGTAACATGGGGGATTGGGTATTCTTAGATATTCTTGGAATCAGCTTTTCTATTTCTCTAGACCAATATCTATCAGAGAAGTCTTAGGTCAAAATAACTTATCGATACCCTATCATTATAGGAATGCACACATTGTTCAAGAGATAAAAAGTGTATAAAGAAAGATTATGATTTTTTCTTTAAAGTAATTTAAAAAATGAGCCGGGTGAAAGTATTAAAAAAAAAGCTTCATTTAGATACGGATAGAAATGACTTTAATTTGGGTGGAAATTGGGCTGAGGCAAATACTTCGGCCAAAGTCGTTGTCTTGGGGCATTTGCCCAAAATGCTGCTCAATTGAAAGTCGTTGTCCGTTGGGGTATTTACCTTGGCTCAAATTCTCTGCCCAATCCAATTTCCACCTAAGTTAAATTGTTATCTTAGACAACGACTTCTATTTGAACCTAAATGAAACTTATTTTTGAAAATATTTTTACCCAGAACTCATTTTTGAAATTACTTGAAATTTTTTTTTCTAAGATTATACTTTGCTTCATACTTTGACTTCCCTTCGTTTTTTTTGTTTGTCACAATTATTTTTGCACAATTTTAAAAACACATAATATAGTTTTAATATCTATATATATGTATTATAAAAAAAATATATATAATTTACAAATTAAAAAAAATATACTTTAAGATGAATCTAACAAAGTTTCACGTAAATATGTTTTAATTTATATATATCGACGAAAAATTATACTATGTATTTATAATAAAATATTTACACTTATCCAAGGAAGATAACATGGGTGAGGAGCCGAGCTTGCTCAAGCTGAGTAGCTGACTAATGAGACAAATTGGTAGTGTATTGGTGGGACATTGCCTTATAGTTATATAGGTACCTATGTTAAGTTGGCTGTTTCCTTTAATCTGGGTCATGTTAATTTTGCCATAGTCTGTTGATGCTAAATGACTCCTAGATCTGATATGTTGGTGGGTGGCTTTTGAATCTTTAAGAAAACAAAAATAAAGCTTCAGCCTTTTATAAAAATTTGTCCACTCTATTATTTCAACGATTGAAGTGGAACTTTAGCTTAAGTTGATCCCAACATTACAATTTACAATTATGCATATGGTATATCATATTCGTGATAACAGGTGTTTTACATTGCCAAAATAAAATTAAAAAAAGAACTAAAACATGTGTCCTACCTTTTTTTTTTGGGTTGATGTTTAGGTTATATACCTTTGCTAATTATTTTATTGAGTAATTGAGTTGAATTTGTTTTTGTTGAACTTAGACTTATTTTGTTACAACTTATGTACACAAGTTAGGAGAGTAGAGTCTTATACTTTTATTTGAACAGTCTTACCCAGGTAGATTATTGTAGACTAATAAGTAGTTGTATAGTTCCTTGAGGAATGAGGACTCCACATCTCACATATTTTTCTTGAAATGACCTAGAGAGTGGATTAGGCTTGTTAGAGGTTAGGTAAGATAGCGTTTGTTAGACCACACTAACTCAATCACCAATGAGAATTATAACCACTTACGAAGGAGTGGTTGTAACATTTCTCTTTCTCATCTTAAGAGGAGGAGGAGGAGGAGTTGTTCTGCTGTACGTAGTAGTGTAGTACTTAACATTATACTTCTTTCCCATTTCGAGTAAAAACTCTAGTCGTATACATCACCTTATGAATTAATCCTCTACCCGAAGTCTTAAAGAGTATCAGAATAAGGCAATTCGTGAGTATGGTATACTAAAAATAGCAAATTCTTGTACTAAGATATATACTATTTGAAGTGGTTTGGACTTTGTACCCATAAACTCAAAGTGGGCATCTCTCAGCATTATCATTGTCATAGAGTAACCCCCCCCATCTTGCTCTAGCCATATCTGCGTGTTTGCTTCAAAGGAGACATTAACTAGAGCCCACTTCACATGTTGTACATGTGAACTACGATTAAGCACCATAGCATAATAATCCCCAAACTGTTCATTAACAAACAAGTATGATCCGCACCAATGGCGTAGGGCCCTCGTCTTCTTGTCATAGTTGCATATAATAGAACTACTTTTAATATGCAGATGCATTATAACCTATCAAAATATACAACCTATCCAAGTACTAATACTCGGTCACCCTTTTGAACATCCAACTTTCACGATAAATTGAACAGAGCAGGCCCCTAAAACTCTTACTTTGTATTAACTTTCACGATTGAACTTAAAGTGTTACACCAACTTAACCACTGTCGTACGCTCTTGACTTTTTGTTGTGTAGGAGATCAAATGCTGAGTAATCATGCCCTTGTTTTGAGATTATACTTCGTATATAGTTAACTAAGAAGTTACTCACACAGAGTTGACAGTTTTCTTAAAATTAGCAATACTAATCCTTGTCTCCACATTTGTACTCAATGTTTGAATGTACATCAGTACATGCATTTATAAAAGTATTGAACCAGGTGTTTTTTTTTCCTGTATATCTCTTGGCTCCACTCACTAGCTTAGTCACTACTATGTTCGGGTGATGACTAATTGTCCAGTGTGGCACAATTCCTCGTTTTTCGTGCTCTTGTGGTGGGGCTTGTCAGAGTCATACTCCGAAGCTTTACAAAAATAGGCCGGCCTTGACTCCGTGTAATGTAAGTGATTGCGACGAGGAATTAGTTTGTAGGTTTGGAATTATTTGTTACATTTTCCCCAAATCTCTTATAACAACATGATGTGTTTACTATTATTAACAGATTTTGTGTTATCTTTTAATACACCCTAAGTTGAGTTTGAGCAAAATCATATTTGAACCTTCTCAAGTGTGAAATAGTAATACTCCATTCCGTCCCTTAATATTTGTCATATTAAACTATATTTTGTGGAGAGATTTTTGGTTAAAATGGGGCAAATAAATATTAAGGGACAGAGGGATTAGTAAATAACTAAATACGTCTTTTGGTTCGAAAGTGAATAATGAAATCATGATATTAGTGATCAAAGGAATGTCTTTTCCAAGAAAAACTATATCCGGACATGGTTTAAGAGAGTGATCATAGCAAGTGCACGTCATTGTAGCAATCAGCATAAAGTTTAGACATAGTAGATTAACAATTTTAAAAGATAATAGATAAAAGTTTGAGTTGTAACTAATCAACTCTTTATTCCTTAAAAAAAGCAGTAATCCTTTTCCTTAACTTGATTCTCTCGATTTTCGTAGGACCATGAAAATCCAGACAATTTTACTTTGCACCATTTGTCTGTTCTCAAATAATGCATTTTTCTGTCGGAGAGTTGCCAGTGTGTCTTCTCCTTTAAAATTGATGCTGCATGGCTTTAGTCACTATGTCACTCACTCTTCTTGCTGCTCAGTTGACCTGTTTTGAAGCCACTTTGTAAAAGACTCAAGAGTGTTCATGTCGGCCCTGTAATGTTTCTGTGTAAACTCCAGAAAAAGTGGCCACGTAAAGTCGGGATAAATCCTTGGGTAACCTAACTTGGTGTCTACCAATTCAGTCGGTGGACTAATCACTTTGTCTTCTCTTGGACACAAAAAAAAAGCCAGTGATTTCCTTGGGGTTTTGCTATTTACCACTGCCCTGTGCAAGCAACTCTTGTATTTCCCATTTGACAAGGCCTACACAAAAATCGTAAAATTTGTGTACTGTTCAGATATATATCCTTTTTATATATGCTGTAGCAGTTCCATATTTTACTGTCTCGCCCAATTAAGTTGCTTTAAACTATTTTTTCTCTAATCCTTGTTTTCCCCTCCATTTTTAGTTTTCATGTCAAAGACTCTGTAGTCCGTTTAGAACAGATCGAAAGCTTTTCATTATTCATCACTCTTTTTGTCGGACAATGTAAAGTTTGCCCACTTTGTAATATGTGGCTCACAAGTGCATAACTGAACACAAACATTATGAAGTGGGCAGATATTGTAGGACAGTAGGAGATAACCAACAGAATAAAGCCTTGAAAATAAGAAAGAAAGAAATTTTATGGATAGTTACCATGAATGTATCCCCAATGTTGACGACAAATGCTTCCGAATTGGGACGAATGGAGTACCATTTTTGGTCGACAAACACTTCAAGGCCCCCTACATGATCTTGATGAAGGATAGTCAACGATGTGGGATCACAATGAGGCCCTGTGCCAAGGGTTAAACCAGGTTTTTGGCATGGTGGATAGTAATTTAGTCTCATTATCGAGTCGTTCCCTTCAAAAAAATCCCTGAAATAGTCTCTTCCAACTCCTAGACTTATCCCCAAGAGCTCCATGATGCCAAGAGATAGCTTGCTCATAGCCTTACAGTATTCTTGGTACACCCTTCTACAGCGAACGAAAAGTGTTGGGTTTAAGAGTGGTGAGTACATGACATAAATAAGAATCCCTACTCTAATATCCAATAAACATTTAGTACCATATTTAATTTGATTGAGATCATTTTTTAAGGAATTGAGAGGACATAATACATACTTAACCTTTTTCAATATATATATATATATATATATATATATATATATATATATATATATATATATATATATATATATATATATATATATATATATATATATATATATATATATTACTAAATTTGGAATGCGTTATGTTAAAAGGACATGCATCGTAAAGTAGAAATATAAAGTTCTATAATTTAGGGATGGAGAAAGTAAAATACTACGTACTTAACAATTTTCTTACCCAAATTCTTGAAAGTCAGTCCCAAGTAAGCCGAAGATGTAGTTTTGAACCATATTGGAGGCCTTATCATCAGCTGAATATCGAAATGAGAGAGTCTCTTTCCAAGGCAGCTTTGAGGCAAATCTACCAATAAAACTACTAGCATAGCCACAATGATCACCACGTTTCCTAAGAGCTCTCTGCTTTTCGGAAAACGGCTTTCCAAAGAAGTAATCCATAGCTTCATGAGCTTTGGCTAAGAGCTCGAAATTGATGGCGTGGTTAACTACCGAGAAGAAACCGTGTTTTTGGCATGCTTCATTGGCAAGTCTAACTGCGGTTGACACTGCAACTGGGTCTCCGGAAAGGAACCCTGCTAGATCAATGGGAGGAACCTCCAGCTCCGGAGGCGTTTGTGTGCATGGTTTTTCGTCATCTGGCCATATAAATTGGGTTGGTATGTTATGTTCATGTTTGAGAACTGACGTATCAAACAATGACATGGCTGGAACTGGAGCTGTTACGCTAATAGCTGATTGCATTGGTAAACAGGAACATTTTTTTGTTTTCTTTGTTCCTTTGCTTGGTGTTTGGAGCACGCAACTGTTCGTTGGTATGATAAAGCTGCTAGCCAGGTATATGAAGTCAGAGGAGGGTTAAAAAAAAAACACTAAGGTAGGGAGCGAGAAAGACTGAAAGAAGTTGAATCAAGTTTGTTGAAGTTCAGAGATGGATAGCAGGGGTTTTAATGAGACGAGCAACTCTTGCCCCTTCGTGTCATATCAACTTCCAATCCACGTTTTTTTTTTTTTACTATTTTTTGAATAAATGCATCACTTTTATTTTTCACTTGTTTTTTTCTTTTCCAAATTGTTTAGCTGTTTAAAAAATATACTACCTTCGGTTATTAAAAGTTGCAACATTTATCATATTTTGATGCTCAATATAAGATGTAATATTTTTACTTTTTTATTACCCTTTTTAATAACTTTTTGAGAAAAAGTTCATCACCACTTTTAATTATTTTTATTATCTATCTACTTTATTACATGCATATCTCCTAAACACCAAACACTATTATCAAATTTCGCCTAAAATTCCGTATTTTATGTGTTTGTTGCAATTTATACTAAATGAAGGTAGTACATAACTTTAATCTCATAGTAGAATATATATATATATATATATATATATATATATATATATATATATATATATATATATATATATATATATATATATATATATATATATATTATACTTCAGTCTTCTATAGTTGTATAGAGTTTAACTTTGCATATATATAGGCTCTCTTATCTGTCATGATTCCTATTTATTACTTTTTATTGTTTCTCTACATCTTTTATTGGCTCTAAGTGGCCCTTTTTTTAATCATTTTATCTCTCTTATTAACCCGTTTTATCAGAATAATTATTTCATCCACTATTAACCCATTGATTACTATATGAAATCTCCCTTAAAACTTTGTACAATTGCAACTGATGCATGTATTCTGAGTGTCTGGCCAAAGGATAATGATATAACTGAGGCATTTATTATTTATTTATTTAGTTTACATCCCGGAGTGATGCATTTTGATTTTATGGTGCTTTGGATAAAATAATGGGTTGTTTGTCCGAAGTCCAAACAACCTTCATATAATGAGACATACCCACAACACTACTTTAAATTTTTTTAAAAATGCATGAAAAGTGTCCAAAATAGTGTCCAAACATTTTTGAGTTTTTGAAACCCAATACTCGAGACACTTCCCCACAAGTTTTAGGGTACCCCGAGACCATTTTTTGTGATTGAAATCCTCTCAATTAGCTTTAAATAGTCAATTTAATCGATTTTTTTTATGTCTTATATTACGTCATAAATTCATTTTCGTGCCTTTAGAGTGTAAATAATATGGAATGAATATTACGTCATAAGTATGGAATGAATGTCTCCAAACCACATTTATGACCAAGGGAAGGGAGTATGTAATATTTAATTTTTGAACACTTTTTACTAACTTTTTAGGCTTAAGAAAGGTATTACCTCAAATTTTTGAGTTATTAAAACCCTCTCAATCAACTTTTGTATTCTGAAATTCTCTTAATAAGTTATTGTCAATTTAGCCAAATTTTTCAATGCCTTATAATCGGTATTGTACTGAATCTGTGGCCTTTGGAGACATAAGGTATGCAATTAATGGTTACAACTCATCTTTTTTAGTTAGGGAAATGTTAAATTTCAATTAGCTTTTAAAATTGCCACAAATTCGTGAATTCCCTTGCTAAAAAAATTCATAAATTAAACTTTAATTTTCTGAATTTTTAACGTAAAGTTCGTATGTAAGACCTAAAGTTACTTCCCCTAAGACCTCGGGCACTCCATGAAGCCAATAGTATGAATATATCTCTCTCACTTGTGTTTAAACGGCTAATTTAATCAATTTTTATAATGCTCATATATTATGTGGTTCTATACTCATTGTTCTAAACTACCTTGAGTGATGTAAAGAAACATCTCATACTATCAATTATTTTTCGACTATTTTTATAAAAATTAGCCCAAATATCTTGTATCATGTGTAAGCTTCAATTTCAAATATATTTATCTTTAAGGGCCTATAAAGTTAATTGCTCTAGGTATTTCATATATAACTCCGACAAGACTAAAGGAGATATTTTGTGTGAATGGAACCCTATTAATAAGCTCTAAAGAACAAATTTCCACTATGCCTTGTATTAAGTCCTAGACTTATTTTCGACCTTTAAAGACCAAATAGTATGAAATAATGGTTCCAAATCATATTTGATGGCCTAGTGAGACATATTATACCACCAATTTAGTTTTGACTGTTTTTTTAAGTTGTTCAAAAAAAAAATGTAACCTTCAATTTTAAAATATTTTGGCTTTTTCGAGCATAAAAAGGTAACTCCTCAAGATGCTTCCAATGAATCACAAGGGACTATCTTAGCTTTTTTGTGTGATTGAAACCCTCTTAATAAGATCTAAACACTCAATTAACCTAATTTTGATAATGTCTTACCTTGTCTCTAAAACTCAATCTTAGGCCTAAAAGACAATATTATTAGAAAGTGTATATATATATATATATGACTTCAAATCACTTTTGGTGGCCAAGGGAGGAATCTTATACCACTAATTAAATTTCGTTTATTTTTTTTAAATTGCTCCAAAAATAACGTAGGGTAACTTCTAGTTTCGAAAAATTTTCACTTTTTTGTGCTAAAAAGATAACTGCTAAAGTTGCTTGCCATAACTCCTAGGAGACTATATATCAAATATATGGCCTTTCAAGTGATGATAGCCTTTTTTTATCATCTTTAAACGGCATATTCAACCTATTTCCATAATGTCTCATATTTGTCCTAAATACTTACTCGATTAAGTTTACTTTAATTCCAAATGCCTATTTCAATCGATCTTAAAAACTAATATAATTGGCTCTAAATCTCCTCAAATGACTTTGTAAAAATTTTGTACGACTAAGACAATTTCGGAGATTTTTCAAAAATGGCTCAAAAACAATGTAAAACCTTCAAAATTTGGTCACATAAGACAAATCTAGTCCCAGTAAAATACACCTTGTTATACTTTTCATGAATTTTAAAAAGTCAAGATAGGTCATAGGAATGATTGGAAAGGTCATAAACACTCATTTCAAAAAAATGATTAACAAAAATCTTTCGTAAAGGTCATAAACTCGTTTAGAAATGAATGGTTGAAACCTCTTTATATGACCCTAAAAGGCACTCAGCCACCCAAACCCTTTATTTTAATTCTAGAGACTTTTTAAAAATATCTCAAAATAAGTGTATAATTTACCTTTAAATTTCAAATATTTTAGAATATTCTAGACCTAGTAAGGAACACATTCATATTCTTAATAAATCATTTCCTTTAAATACGCAATTTAAGGAAATGATTTATTTCACACCTTCTTATATGACCCCTGAAGGGCACTTAGTATCATTTTTTTCAATTTTGGTGATTTTTTGAAAATATCATAAGAAAAGGTGTATAATAACCTTTAAAATTCAATTATTTCAAAAATATTAGACCTTGTAGGGAAATACCTTCTTATTCTTATACTTGGTTATTTAGTATTATATGGCACTATAAGTTATTGAAATTAAACTATCTACTTTGAATTTAATCATATATTTCATTTTATTTCAAAAACTTTACAATCGGGTCATATACTCGTTTTTAGGACCGTAAATACCGAATAAAAGGCAATGATTGGTCACATACCTCCTTAAATGATCATATAAGACACTGAGTACAATTAGGATATTTTTGGATAAATTTTCAAAAGGGCTCAAAACGGTGTGCTATAGACCTCCAAAATTTGGTTATTTTGGACAAATCTAGGCCTAGTGAGAAGGCACCTTTATATATTTTTCATGAGTCACATAGGGTCGCTATAGGGGGTAGAAATGATTGAAACCATCTATTTTCACTCAAAACACTCGTTCAAATTGGTTGCCAAAAATCCTACAATTAGGTACAAAACTTATTTTCAAGCCATTAAAGACACAATTTAAGGAAGTAACTGGTTCCAAACCCATATATGGTCATAAAAAGCACCTAATGGCTTTTTTTAATTTTGAAAACTTTGATAACTTTTAAAATCTAGTCATTTTGGACAATTCTAAATTATATGATGAGGAAACTCTTCATATTCTTCATATCAAGCCCTAGGATTAATTGCTTCAAATCATCTACTTTCACTTTAAAAATTCATTTATCTATTTTCAAAACTTTACAATTGGACCAAAACCCTTTTTCATTTCTTTAAAGCTTAAATAAAAGTCAATTAGTATCAATTCCTAACCTTTTTATATGAATTAGCTTTATGAGATATTCACTATAATTTGAAAATTTCTAATAATTTTAAAAAATGACTCAAAATAACGTATTATTAAAATTTAGTCATTATGAAAAAATTCGGATCTGTTGAGAAAAGCACATTGATAAAAAATTTCATGAATCTTATAGCTGTCATAATAGAACCCACGAGTGAATGGAGTCATCTATTTTTAATTAAAAAACATATCTCAACCAATTACTAAAACTAGATCCTAAACTTGTTTTAGGCCATTATTAGCCAAATTTAAGGAAATGATTGGTTACCAAAGTCTTTATAATACTCTTTATTTTAATTTAGGAAATTTTTGGAGTAGATGGTCCAAGTAATGCTATTATAAGCTCACGTTAGTATGATGGAATATGTGGGTATATTGCTAAGAATAGAAGTAAATAAAACATAGGATATAGAAATAAAATATGTATGCATGTACCACTACCATTATGTGTTGTAGTTAGTTCCTCGTGTGGCCAAGTGGGAAATTGTCCTGTGTTTGGAAGGATAAAGGATAAATGACAACAACAATACTCAAGAGTGGTGTATGTGTATGTACAGTCGTAGACTTGCATTGCATTGCATAATTTGTGGGTGTAGTAATGTGTATGCTTGATGCTGTTGCCTGTTCAATGAATGAGTGGAAGGAGGGCCTCTACCCCTCAGAGAATTACCATAAATTTAATTTTAAAGGAATCCTTTATCTTGGACGTCTTTTTCTATCACCAATAAAACTAGATTTTTCTGAGAATGTGGAGGATTATTGGTCGTATAGGCTATAGGGTTACATTCATTCGTGTGGTCTGAAAAGATCCCAATACACTGTGTTATTTGACTATACAATCAAAGATTGTGCAAGGAATTTGAATAAAGAGCCACCAACTGATCCCAGTATAAGGTTTCCACTCTCGTGATAAGTTTTTATTGGCCTGAAAAAACAGGGTTAGTAATTCAGTAAACTACGGCCGTAGCCTTTTATTTTAGATGGCTTCGGTAATAATTATTGACTTTTGTATAATTTTTAATTTCCGATTTCGCCATATCTTATTCTTGCGTTAGTTTTAATATACTAACAATTAATGAATTTACATCTTATCTTATTCTTGCATCACTTTAAATTTACAACAAGTATTACTAAATATGCATATTTAGACCGGAAACAAACTAAAATATATGTAAATGCCCAAAAAGACTACATAGACTGATATGATTAAACTAGCTAGAAAGAATTCCATGCATGCATTCACATCATAGACTATATATAATATGCTTCTATTCTTTGTGTTTTTCCTACTTTGTGCTTAGAAAAAAGAAACTTCTCTTCTTTTACTTTTTTTTTTTCTCTATAGAAGAGAAAATACCATCCTCAATTCTGTTACATGAGTACACTTAAATTATATGCTATTGAGTAATATATACCAATGTTTCTAGACAATTTTCTCTTTCTCATCCAATAAATCGTAAAAAAAAAAAAAAAAAAAATCCTATTTTCAACTAAATCTAGCTCTCACTTCCTAATTACAACAAGTAGGGAAAAATGGAGAGAATAATATAAATATTTATGTAAAAGTTAAAGCAAATGACCTGGTTAAATATTCTTTGGAAACTTTAAAATCTAACCGTTGATGGCCTGTATAAAAGAATTGAACCACAAAAAAAATTGATAGACTTCTATCATAAAGAATTATCAATCACATCATTCATAGTATATACGGTACGGATTATTAATTATGCACCAATGGGAGAAATTAAGTATTAGCCATTGTTTTGCACAAGGACCATATGAAGTAGTCACATCTTGCATTGCATGCCATGACAAGTCGTTGCAATTTGCTTCCACCTTTGTTGTTTAAGTACTTTGATTGGCTTACAAAAGCAAATCAAATAGTACGTTGAGGTCCCTATTAAATTGGACTTAAGATCTTTGGAAATCCCCAAAACAATCTCTTTCTCAAAACAAAACCTAAAACCATCCCCAAGTTGTCGGTGGTTTGAGCCTTACCTTTCCTCTCAATGCCCCATCCCAAAGTCGGGAATTCGAAGTCAACTAAGCCGTGTTTTTAGATTTGGTTTTAAGCTATCACTAGTGACTTATTACCAAAATTCTAGCCAAAGTTAGGGTTAGGATTTCTTATTTGGGATATAAAGTGTTAGGCCAACAAGCTTATTGATATGATTTTAGGGAATTCAACAACTTTAATGTCGAAACTAAACTATTCACTATTGTCTTGTGGCTCTAGGTAAATGTAAAGTGTAAATTAGGGTTTTTTTTTTTTTTGTTTTAGTATTACTATTTTACTATTTTGATTTGATGTTAGAGCAAGCCCGTTCCTGATATTTTAGAGACCTAGGACAAGATAAAAAATTTAGACGCTAAAATTTAATAGTATATTTCATATAATTTATTTGCTTGTTTTAAAAATAAAAAATTAAACAGTGGTTTAACAAAATAAATAAATTATTAAAAAATTTGATTATAATAATACTATGCACTATAATCACATAAATAATTAATAGTGTTAAAAAATAAAAATTTTTAATTAAAAAAATATCTTGAGCAATCCACTTCATAAAAGTATTTATTTACCAAGTTATCTAATTATTATGAAAATTTCTCTTCATTATATTATGAATAGTTCTCTTCACAAAATAATAATATAGTCAAAATACAAAATATTAGTCCACATTTTAAATACAACGAATTAATAAAATATCATTGCATTAACAAAATGAATAACAATGATAATTGTGGACAACTAATATACAAAATAATTGGTTGAAAATTTCTTACGTTTCTTAATTGTGGAATAAGTAGTTATTTTTAGTTAAAAGTTAATAATTGGATAAGTATAATGACAATATATAATATTTTGTATGTCTTATTAGTTTTAATAGGTTGTTGCTTAGTTTTTTTTATTCACGTGAAGTGTATATATATAACATTGGGTTAAGAAAAAAGGAATAGAACGAACAATCATAAAATATATCTTCGGACTAAATTGTCTTAGGAAAGTAGGAATAACCATTCTTGAAAAAAAAAAACAAAAATTATGGAGGTAAGGAAAATCGAACTCATACCAAATTACATTAAAAATGTCATACAAGTAAGACTCTTTATCATTAAACTACTTTAATTAATATGATATAATTTACACACATTATATTTATATCATTTTATTTTTATATTAACATTAAAAAGTCGGACCTTTTTTCACAGAGCCCTAGGCAGCTGCCCCGCTCGCCCCACCTAGAGACGGGGTTGTGTTGGAGGACCACTATTTTTGGAATATTGATTTGAGTAATGCTTTGCAAGGTTTAGTCAAATGAGTTTCAATTAGTCTTGTTGGTTGTCTTGGACTCTTGATGTTTATACCCCCTTCAGAGGCATGTTTATATGCCAGGTTATTGGATGAAGGAAGAGAATGTAGAGAATTTGTGTGGAAGGAAAGCATGTTCTTCTTGAATGTTGGTTGTTTGTGTCGGCTTTGAAAGTCCGAGGTTAATGAAATTAACTTTTGTTAATTCTCATTTAGGTTTGCATTTAGTTTTCTTCTCATTGCTCTTAAAAATCCATATTTGAACACTGCTCCCCACATGAAAACTTGGGATTTCATAGTATGTTAACAAGTTTAAATCTATCTCTTTCTTTCTAAAAAAAAGATTTTTTTGTACCAATCCAAGCGGATAGCGGGTCACTAAAAGCGACTCTTGTTGGTTGTGAGCAATTCACTCTACTCACAAGGTTTTAGTAACCCATTCGTGAAGTCCATACCCTTCCTTTTCATTCTTCCTCTTCCAAGTTCCTAAGGTTATTAGGGGTTCGTCTCAATATTTATCCCCCGCAAGTGTTTCCAACATTTAAGGACAAATAAAAACAATGATAACTTTCTTTATGGCTTTATAAGTGATATGTTTTAAGTTGGTTTATAAGAGTTAATAATGCTCAACTTGACAATTTCGGTTTTGTAACAAGTATGAGGGCCCTAGTTGTTGAACTTGTAATAGTTTTTACTTTACATATTCTTTGTAATTAACTATATACTTTCCCGGTTCCCCTTGTATAAACAAATAAAAATAAAAACCCTTTGACATCTATCTGAATTCAAGTCACTTCTCGCGACATAGTGATGTCTGACTTAGATGTTGTACCTCAGAGACAGATTAACGTTGCAACTTCGTCATTTGTATCTCTTAACTAGTACAAAGAACTAGGTATAAAAAAAAGTACTCCATTACACAGTGATGTATTAATTTCATACTTGGAATCAATCTTAAGCGTCTCCATTTATTCAATACTAAGAAGAAAGTTAGTTTGTTGGTAAAAAAAAAAAGTAATAGTTTGTAAATAGTCAAGCAAAAGCTAAGTAAATAAGCAATTTTTATATAACAAAAATGAATCTAATGTAATTTTTTTAAAAAATATTTTCCATAATGTCTGCTTAAATAAATAAGTGACATGTAAAAACTTATAATATTAACTTATAATTAAAGTTTAGTATCCTTTCATGGAGTCTCATATAAAAATGTAATAAGAAGACAAATGTTTGAATATCTCCAAACATAATCAAGAATAAATGGTCCCTTAGATTAATGAAGAAGCTTGACTTTCCCATGGAAAAGTGGTAAGTGGTAAGTGGTAAGTGGTAAGCAAGGTGCTTCAGATAAGAATATTGTAATGGTGAAGATGGTGATAACAAGTATACCCTTTAGGAACTTATGCGTTTCAAAGCTCGCAGGACAAATGTGGTAATTACTCCGTACAATTTACAAGCAAACATAGCACTTCACACAAATAAGTATATGCACTGTATATGATGATGTCATTATAATATGGAGGAATGGGTGTTAAGCCATGAAAATCAACAGCAAGCTGGTTCCCCTTGCATTGTCACAAATAAACCTGTCATGTCCTGCCACGTGCATGAAGAGATTGGAATTATTTGGATGAGTCTGGCTCCCACTCAAAACTTTCTTCTTTAAGAATCTCAAAATACAAGTGGATTTCCAAGGTGTTCCAAATTACTCTCTTACGTAATCACATCAAAGCTTTTAGAGCACTTCACAATCTAAAGTGCCAAATGGACAGCTTCATATCCGTACAACTCACTCATCTTATAACCTATTCCATCAATGGATCTTATATCCCTAAGTTTTCTGCCTTATTTTCTTAAAATCCAAAATTAAGTGGGGAGGACCATAAAAATATAAATAAAAAGGAAAATTGCAGAAGAGAGAGGGAGGTCGAACAAAGATCAATTAGGTAAAAAAAAAAGGAGAAATAAAACGTAATAAACTCACATTTGTAACATTTGACTTTAAATGATACCATAAAATGACTTTTTGGTATGATTATAAGTGTCATTAGTACAATGTTAAATATCATTTACATAATATTTTATACCATTAAAATAATTATTGGTACTATTTGAATACTCAATGGCATTTTTATCAATGTACTTTTTATTATAATCCTTCAAGTAAAGTAGGGCCAAAAAAACAAAAGAGGGGTCTATATCATAACAAATTGCAATTATTAAAGAAGTGGCATGTTATGTACAAAGTATTTGCTAAATACGTAGCTGCCTTGCACCAAGAATTTATCGTGTACCCCTACTAGGCTACTATCCTATTAACACATGAACACTGTAAACCATCATTAAAGGTTGACATTCAGACAGAATGATTGTAAACAATTTCAACTTAAACATAACCCATTTATTCAAACATGCTAACAAATGGCCACTTATTTCATGTCAAGTCTTTAGTGTTATCAATTTTTATGAACTTCCATGGAAGTGATAAAACAAATTTGGAGGTGCTAAAATCAATACCCTGTTAGTGCCTGTTATGTTTCTGAAGATAACCACAAATCGTCACCAATCAGGGAGAACTGGAGAAAAAAGTTCTTAACTTTCAGTCCAATTCAAGCCCATGGTAAATCAAATGCATGCTACAGAATAACAAAGCAGAAAACTAACGAAGACTTTTGAAAAATTTCTGAAACAAACGTAAAAAGAAATATCTTAGTGATACACATTATATGATCTACAAATATGCTGTGCAATGTTCAAAGAATACGGCAGGTTCTGGTCTTAAATCTAAGACAAACTACCCCCCAGTCACATAAAATATGGCTTCTTTTCTTAGCAGTTAAGACAGAGTACATCTCTCAAATTTGTCTACAGATGATTGTGTAGAACAATAGGTACACTTTAGACTGAATCAGATGATAGAATAAACAATGTGGGAAACAGAGAAGGATATGCAGCTCACAAAAACAGAAGCATGCCCCTTCTTGTGCCAGTATACTCTCTGAGCATTTCAAATTAGATACCACACAAAAATTCTCCATACTAGGCCTTATGAGCACAGAACAAGCACTTAGACAAAATTCTCATTCACTCAAGTTGCATCTCCGGAGATAGGGGTGGTCATACTTGATGTACTTTGTCCAGTATGATCGATACTTTGTCATTGCAATCTCCAACCATGGCTTCATGTTACCATTGTAATGAACCACTGCTGCCTTGTCAATCTCAGACTTGTCAATACTCGGATTGTATCCCAAACCAAGCACATGCCAAGACTTCTCAAGTGGATGTGTCAGCCCATAAAATGTAATAAGTCCTGGAGGCAATGTGCCCAGCTTCCAAAGTGTTCTATCTTCATTCTGTAACCATCAGTGTTAAAGATTAAATTCCAGTTCCTTTCACTCAAGGAGCCACACAACGATTTTGGCAACCATGACAAATAAATCTTAAAAAAAAAAACGCTCGTATTCTCCAGTAATGATGCTCTATGGAAAGTTATATGTCAAAATATAACACTGAAACCGGATGAACTGAATGTAGAAATCATGTGGATAGAAAAAAGTAAATTGAATCAGTGATACTACTGCTTATGCTAATTAAGCATATACCACATGAAACACGGCTTTATTTTCTTTACACTATAATGCCCGCAGTTATTCAGATACACGTGTAACCATGTTTCACTGAAGAGCCAAACATCAAGGAAGGTGAGCACAAAAAAAGGGAACAGAGGAGAAATGTGTGCAAAGAAAAAAGGGAAAAGCCTTTACCATATTTTGCCACTTGTGATATATGCCAGTGATATCCTTTTTTTTCCACTCCTTGAGATCAAAAAGATTCATGCCATACGCCCATCCACATGCACTAGGGTCAAAGTTTCTGGATATGTGAAGATTAGAAAAGTTTAAGTATTTATCAAATCGATGAAAGCTCTCCCCACAAGTTTCCACAGCACCATTAACTTTTCCATGAAGATCCACTGACCACAATGAACTCAAATCTTTTTGAACAACAATGTCATCGTCTAGGAACAGAATTTTATCTAATTTTGGGTAGATTTGTGGAAGATAGAACCTTAAATGGTTAAGCATTGATAGATACTTCGGGTTTCTATACTTCAGATTGGATGCCCCAGATGAAATCGAAGTTGAATGATCTGCCTTGAAATAATACTCTTTCATGGCAGCAGACTCAAGCTGCCGCAATACAGGACAATATGACGAGTTCAGCCACTTAAATTCATCTACATTTTCAACGTGAATGGTAGCTTTTCCAGGAGGGTTCAGCAGGAACCACATATTCATTGCACCAAAATTGAGCTTATCAGTAACAAGATGAAAAACATGTTTCTCTGGCTCCTGAAATCCAACCAAAAAACAACTATCAAATAAGGGTTAAACAACCAATAGCTAAGTAATTCAAATTACAATTATGCCAATTTTTATATCATTAGGACTAAAAAAAACTGAAACATTCCACTGCTCGTAAGTTAATCAGTAGTACGCATAATTTGGAAGATGCGGTATAAGAACAGGTAAACAGCACAACTAATATCAGGCCCACCCATTTTCAATACAAGGAAAGATGGTGCTGATTCCCCAAACAAAAAGGAGACAAGTAAAAATACTCAAAACAAAAGGCAAACAACCTGAATTCCAGAACACCAGGAAAGCATCACTATTTTTCAAACAAAATTAGTACCCACCCAGCAAAAGAAGAAAAAGGAGAAAAAGTAACCTTTCCTAAACAAATTTTAGGTTCACATTTATGTAGCTTAACTTCAACACATCTATCTTTCTTTTCAGGCAGGAAAACAAAGAAAGATTAAAAATCCCCCTGTATTTTAGCAATGGAAAGGTACATAAATGTGAACAAAGACCAACAAGTTTACCTTAGCATTCATGATAGTGGAATTCACAACCACAGATGCAGCAAGAACATTGTCAGAAAAAAGTGCATAGTGATAAAATTTGGGATTTTCCAAATTTTCACTCTGAGGGAACTTTCTCTTCTCTAAAGGAAGAATGTAATAATCTATAGTCAAGCGCATGGCAAGACAATGAATTCCATTTGGAACGGTCTTGGCTGCTAGCTGGCTCAAAAAAGTGCTCTGTTTTTTCAAACTCCTCACTTGTTCCTCAGCAGATTGAAGCATGGCTCTCAGCTTTCCAGTCACCAACTTGCAGTCATACAGTTGTTCTTTAGCTTTTGAAAGAACTTGGCCAATAGCTTTAAGTTTCTCATGTACACTGTAATTAGAGCCATTCATCAGAAAAGAAATGAGAAACCAACATTATAACAGCAGAAGGAACAATAGTGTCTAATGAGATAGAAGAAGTTTCCAGCATTCAATTACCTGCGAGAAAGATCGGCATCAGTAGTCGCCTCTCCCAGGGCACGCTGGCTCTCTTTAAGCCTGTTCTCAAGTTCTTGAGATAATTCTAGCTTATTCTTCATCTTAGCAATGCTAATATACACTCTGGCCATAATAATTTGATCCCGCATCAAGCGTACAGTAAAATCAGCATTCTCATTATCGTTTTCTCTCCTCCAGATATTGTATTTTCCCAAAACTGCAGAGTCAACTGATTTAGAGCGCTGAATTGCTGCATTTTCAAGCTTCAAAATAGTTTCATCATCCTGCTTTACCAAATCAGCCGCACGTTTCTCCCGTTTCCTCTCTCTAAGCCGCTGCACACTCAAAACATTCACAAAATCAACTGAGGAATAAAAAAATTAATGGCAATACGAATTCTTCAGCATACACCTCCTTAAATAAAAATGATTACCCTTCGCATCTGTACAGCAGGTGAGTCCACTACATCAGGGTGATCATCTGCTTAACATAACAAGCAAGAATAATTCATCATATGCATAAGATATCATAAACCTAAGCAAATAACGACTTAATGATCTACTACAGAAAAGAGCATAAATGAAATTCACCTAATGAAGTATTTTGTTCGCCCTTCAACTTATCTTTGTTCACATTTTTGCCTGTGTACTTGGCCTTCAAACAATTACAAATGTAAAACATGAAAGATTAGGTGTTGGAGACCACAATAGCATAGCTATTTTAAAAAAAAATTTGCAACAGCACCCTTAATAAAAATTCAATTTGATTATTAATATACCAACCTCAAGAGAAGTTTCATCAGAATTCTCATGACCAACAACCTTCCACGATGCAGAACCGTTGTTTCTTTTGAAAGTATCAAGACTCAGTGGCCCCAAGTCCTTCACATTTGCTGAGATAACATCAATGTCCTGCAACATATATTTAATCAGCAATAGAACATAATAACCAAAATCAATGAAATTAACAACATTAAAGGGGAAAATAAAAAAAAATTGACTTGCCTCTTTAGAGAAGTATGGCTTCAGATGTTGCAATATGAGTCTTTCTCTCCAATCTACATCCTGGATTAATTAATTTAACAATTAAATATTTGGCAATCAAGAGATGTACAAAATCAACATACAGAAAAGCGGGAGGAAGCAACAGCAATATAAGCAACCTGTTTGACCGAATCAAATGAATTTCCAGACCCTACAGAAAAAGTGAAGGGAAGTCAATAGACAATTCTATACAGAGACTCTAATTTGGCAGCAAGGATCAGCAATTCCTAAACACATATGTACTCTTTCCTCCAAGGTTTCCAACTGGAATACATAAGCATCCATACATTCTTATCCAAACACAATCTCCTAAATAAATTAGTCCTATTGAACAATCCAAGCTCTTCGTTTACTGGCATTGAAATTTTAAAATTCAATATTGCCCAACAGTAATCTGTTACTCTGGTACATTCCAACCAAAATAATATGCTAACATTCCAGGATTTTGGAAACTTCAGAATTGTGCATTTCCTATCAAGAGCATAGATCTAGCCAAGAAAAGTTCTTATCCGAAATACAGTCAAACCCCTCTATAGTATATACATCAGCCATGAACAAGGTGAACAGGGAAAGCAGAGCAGAAAATAAGCCAAAGGAACCCATTATGTTACAGCCATACACTAGAAGAAGCCAGCAAAAATACCACAATACAGTGCAAATATACAAATCTGTAGAAGTCATAGCATCAAGGCGTAAAAAACTCAAAAAGGTCAATACTATTTCTTTTTAAAAAATCATTCCATCACCACAAACATAATCCCTACAAACAACAGAAAAAACTACCTTGTCACATCAAGCTATGATTTATGTTTTAAAACTTCACTCAAAATAAATGGCCTATGTCAAACAAGATGTAACATCACAAACAATTAATCATCTTACCTGGAAAATAACCATCACGCATTTACTTTATGATGCTTACATTCACTAAACGATTTCCAAAAGCCTCAATTACACATAAAGTAGCCTAAGATTCAATTAAGACCCAACTTTTATTATACAATATCTCTCTTCTACAAACATTCATGGTTAGAAATCTGCACTACAAAGCTGTTTCCTCTTCCTTAAATTTATGTAAGAAAACATCCCTACAAAATTCACTTAACAACTAGATATGCCAGTTTACTTAGTGCTAGACCTAATTTTAGAAGGCAAAAATTAGCAACCCTTATATTGATGCATCTTAAAAAATCTCTCACCATTAAAATTTTTCTATACCATGACAAGTAAATGAAAAGTATTTGACTTCAAAGGTTCAACAGAACAGCGTAGACTACGAACGAACAACTCATGACCAAGCAGGATCCTGATGCACTTAAGGCATAAGCGCGGCCATACTGAGTCTACCCTGCGCTAAGAGGCTAAAACAGGCATATCTAGTTAAAAGCCTATAAATATTGCAACTTCTATGCATATAACTCACGCCTTGGACATAATGAATCTCCAAGTTCACCAAAGACAACAGGAAGAACCCGAAATAATCTCTCTAGATCTCAAAAAGACTAACACTGAAAAATCCTACAACACATATAATTAATCTCATAAATGCTCAAAGCATGATCTCATAAATTCAAAACTAAACCCCTGGAGTCCAAGACTTCATCTCCATAACCTTTCAACAAAATAAAACAACCAGAATCTCTTTCCTCCAATGGGTTGATTTGAAAGTCTTTCCAAGACTTGATCTTGCAACACTTGCCAATATAAAAACATATTGGCACCACTAAACGGTAGAAACCTCCATAATCTAATTCCTTCTCCCATCCAAAGACTTCACCTTCTGATTAATAAATGCATCGCCTCTATACTAAAACCACAAAAACCTCCTTAATCTAATTGCTTCACCAATCCACAGACTTCCACCTTCCTACGCCTTCCAAATGTTCCTATCAATAAACATTTCGCCAAACTATACTAACACGAAGAAATCCTCCATAATCTAGTTCCATCACCAAACCAAAGATTCCATCTTCCTACAACATCCAACCAATAAACACATCGCCGCCAAACTAAACCAACGAAGGCAGTCCGTAATCTAATCACTTCATCGATCCTATAACACCTCCTAACTACAATCAAGGAACTCAACAACAATCACGCAGTTCCAAATCGCGAAGAAAGCAAGCAATAACTTGCAACGATAAAAAAAAAAGTTTCACAATCTAGGGTTACGAAGTGTACACAATTCCCAAAGAAAAAAGTATGTAATGCAGTACAAAATTAGCAATAAAACAGAAAGCCTAATCAATCGAACCGAAACAATAATCAACATAAAAGCAGATCTAGAGGAGAGAGACAAACCGGAGGAGGAAGAGGAGATGTGGAGGCCGCGACCGACGAAGAAGAAGAGGGGGAAGCTGAGGAGGAGTACGAATGAGAGGATTGAGGAGGAAGACAGGCATGATGTGATTGAAGAAGGTGCATTGGGTCTACTCCTGAGGAGGGAAGCAGAGGATAACCCCCTTTTTGTCGCCATTTACATCCAGCTTGAAGAGAAGTGTGAGGAAGAAGCTTTGCTTCGGTTTGCCAAGCTTTTTAAGAGGGAATTCGACGAGTGTGATTGTGTTTGTGTTACGAGGTGGATTTGCCAAGCTTGGGAGAACATACAATACAGCGGCCACTGTTTTGAGGGGAGAGGGATCTCTGATTATGAATACACCACTGCTTATTATTCCAAGTACTCCGTACTTCAGACTCGTGGATTCAGGGGTCTGGACTTTGCCTTGCCCACTTCGGGGTGTCCTACAAATTATCCTGAGTAGAACTTCGTTTCGTCTTTTTACTTGTTATATATTTTTTTTAAATCTCTAAAATATAACTTAAAACGTCATTTTCTTTAAATTTGTCTTTGTTTACAAAGAGACGGAGAGGACAAGAAAATCTTGATCACAATGTCATCTACTCACCAACTCTAGCTTCTACACATTACAAGTGAAATGGTTATTTTTATTATGTATCCCTTAAAATTTTATTCTTCTTAACAAAATTATATATTCTTGTTGACATCTTGTAGAGTTGTTTTATGCGTATATAAGTAGTTCTTAGACATGAACATATAGTAAATCTGGTGTAAATTTAAGGTACAAAGTGGTTGGTTACAGCCCTTAGTGATAGCTTCAATCTTTATCATTTGGCATATTATTTATCAGTCAGTACAGAAGAGGAACGACGTCGTCGTCTATGTGACATATGTCGGCAGTGACGCGTGTTACTGTGTTACCATAAATCAAGGCTATCAAATCGGGATTTGTTTACATTATAAATAATACATGAAAACGACATACATTGTCAAAAAAAGAAAAATGAAAACGACAAAGCAAATGTCATATTCAGTGTAGCAAGTTCTAAACATTTACATGAATTGTAAGCCCAAAAGAGCAAGTCAAGTATTTAAGACAATACTCAAAAGAAGAAAGATTAAAAGTTGCAAGTGAAATTGTAACTTGGGATCTTACACACAAGCATAGTACTATAGACTACAGTAGTCCATTAAAGTATACAAACTTGATAACTTCACCCATAAAACTTATCTGATGAGGTTTATTATAATGATCAAGCTTGTAAGCATAATATGAATTCAAGATTGTTTGGCTACTCTCTAAATTTTAAAAGTAGATGGCTTGATTCTCCATTCCAGATGGAACTTGCTCTTCTGAATTGAAACCAAAACAGGTAAATTCCCCATTGCTGCAGATGCTGAGATGTGTCATTGTAGCCAGTACAAGGATTTCATCAATATCATGAACAAACATCAGAACCCAAATCACCAATTTGTCCACAGGCCACAAAAACGCGGTTACAATCCTCATAAAGATAAGCCCAGCCGAAGCAAGTGTTTACCATTAAACTTCAGATATGCACAGAGGCAAAACAAGTGATCCTTGGAGGTTATGTACTAGATAATGTGCTTTACATGATCTTCCAACATAACAGGTAATCAACAGAGTCACCTCTAAGTTTCCAAATGACTGAATTATATAAGCACCCATATAAACCCACTGGAATAACAAGCACAGATAACCGTTCGTTGCCCTAACAATTTTGTTAGGTTAGTGACTTCAATAATGATGAAGATTGGCCTAGAAAATTGCGACGTCCAACAAGTCTCCAATCTGCATCCATGAAAAATACGGAAGCATGTAAATACAGAGCGCTAACTAGTGTATCTGATGATGCAAGTAGTGCGTCTTTTGAAAACCTTTCGGCAATTTACAGGTAAGTATGTATGTTCTAGAATACCTAAAAACCTAGTTGAACCAATGCCTTGTATGTTACCAACCTTCATGGATAATGACATAAAAATAGCAGCAGCATCAGAATAACTCTTCAAAGGATTGCAGCATTAGAAAACAAAGGTTTGAAGCCGAAATAATTAACAAATGATCAGGAAAAAAAACTTCTAGATTAGCTTATTAAAGTTATACCCCAGGATTAGACCTGTGCATTGGGACGGATTAGAGTCGGGATGGGTCACAAGCAAAATGGGCCGGGCCGGGCCAAAGGAGACATATAGCGGGTCGAGTTGGGCAGGGCCTTCCAAAAGAGAGTGTAGTTTTTATCTATAAAGGTGACACTTTACGAATATCATCTCCAATCTTTGGTAGTGAATCATCGGTAAGTAAGTGGAAATAATTCGTTACCTTATAGTGTTTAAAAGTTTTGGAAACTATAGGTTCATTATTGACTCGACTTGGCCCATTAAAAAACTCAATAAAACATGACCCTTTAAGAAATCGACCCATTAAGTCCATTATTGATTAGGCCATTTTACAAACAAGTCGGTTAAGGGCCCTTAACGGACCCCATCCATTTGAACATGTTTACCCAGGATAAGCTGCTATGTAAGCTCAACAAAAAGTTGCCGGAACCCTATACTACTTTATGTGGAGAAGTTGCAAGAAACAGCTTCACAACCAGCCCAACTCCGGGCAAGGGTGCATACAGCAAACTTCCCTATCCTGAGTGGATGTCCAATTAGAGCCTTTAGAAGCACCAAGATGTCATAAAACTCCCCTCCCCATCTCTGCCCAACTCCCGATGCTGTCATCACAATAGTTTCACAATTCACATATAGCCCAATAGACCATGCTAGGGGAGCATACACATCACTTGGTTACAAAACAAAATCAAAAGAAACAGCTAAATATGCAGGCACAAATGCACATACAAAGCATGTTCTATATGTAAGAATCAGCATTCAAGGGGTTTCAACCTTATCAGAAGCAGTGAAGCACCTTACAACGAAAGTTCAAAAAGTCATCCAAGCCAAAGACTTCCTAAGTAATTGGTATAGGTTAAAAAAGCTTGAACAGGACTACCCAACCCCAAAGAAATATATGTCTGTATAGAGATGAATATGAATCCTTACAATATGGCCAACTTGAAACAAAATATTTCTGAAGAACAAGTATGTCAAGCACGATAGGAACCATAGAGGGATCACGCGTTCCAGCTTCAATTCCAACTAGATTACAATTGCCTAATAGATTAGTTTCAGGAAACTCAGAAGATAAACGAGCCAGCATGGCTTCATAATTTTTTTCTTTCATCAAACTTTTTTTTTTTGAAGAAGCTGATTCCCTTCAACTTTACTTTAAAAGGATTTTTCATCAAATAGAATTTCTCCTGATCTTAAGAAAACGGAACTTTTTTCTGTTCCCAGAAGAGGACTACAAAGACTCTTTGTGATTTGTTATATCAGATTCTTCCAAAGAAAACAGATCATTGATAAATAAAGAGATTATGAAACTCAAAGTTCAATGATTTTGAGTGCACCAAAAAAAATACCTTAGTTGATCTTATGGATCACCAAAATAGCCCCATCATTCTCTTAGTAATGCTATAGGGAATAGTAAAAGTTATACCACAAAGCCAGAAATATAACAGCAGCAACCTACACAGTCCTCTAGATGACATTAGCAAGCAGCTCCCCTCAGCTTTACTAGTGTTAGGATAAAAAGATCAAGGCACCACCCAGAACTACAACTATTAACCAGAAATAAGAAAATACATAGATGGGAAAAAGGGGTCAATTATAGACGTTACACCCGGTCCAAAACGCATGCTTAAATGAACAAAACGCAGTTCAAAATATACATACAGTACATTGAAAATGTACATGATAATGTCAACTTATAATACTGAGTCAGATGCATGTCTCCACACTCAACCCCAGTTATCCGCTGCCTTTCAGTCTGTAATTTATAAATGTCAGTCTACTTTTATGGGAAAAAAAAGCTATAGTAACCCTACTAATAGGCTTAGTCAGTGCACACAATCATTTCTATTTTCAAAAATTTAAACTTCTCCTTCCTTCCCAATGCTTCCGTCCTTCCCTTTCTTCAATGAACAGTTACAGAATTTCAAACCCAAAACAAAAAAAAAAGCACTAGACCCTAAGCATCCATACGGTACTCCATACTCCATTAAACTTTTTCATTTTTCTCCAACTCAAAATTTTCTCCAACTCAAATTATGGGTCACTCGAAGAAGAAGTAAGTATTTATATTTTATTTTTTAATTTCTTTTAATTAAGAATTTCACCATTACCGTTTCGGGATTAAGTAATTATTTTGCAAAACCCTTGAATTTCTGTTTTTTTAGTACATTTTTTTTAATCTTGGGTGTAGGGTTGTGGTCGATCCCACTGATGACCAACCAATTGCTCAAATGGTGACCCAAAGAAGGACGAAAAGGAAGAACACGACCGAAGTAGCCATTGTCGACCCTTCCTTGCTTGCTGAAATTGGAGAAGAAGTAGAATTGATGGTCTCCAAGTAATTCTCTTTTGTCTATTTTTAGTGGAATTCTGAAATTAAATTGCAAAAAAACTTGTTGAAATGCATTTCGATCATGTAATTGAAGTATGGTTCGTCAAATTGGAAATGCATTTTTTGTAATTGAAGTATAGAACCATTACTAATGTACATATACCTATAACAAAATGTACATATACCTAAAACGAAATGTACTTGAGTCTTCTGGATATGTAGAGCTTATAATCATTATGTACATCAAAAATGTGTGTAATGTACAGTGGTATAGTATTAGTATTAGAATGTACATATCATTATATTGGAATGTAAATATCACTATATTGGAATGTACATGTATAAGTCGAAAAATGTACATATATGAATCGTGAAATGTATATGTTTCATACATGAAAATGTAACTCTATGTGCCAAGGATAAAATGTGCATGTACCATTCAGAAAATGTACATATATCAATCAAAAAATGTACATATATGTACCTATGAGTCAAGAAATGTACATTTATCGTTCATGAAATGTAGATGTATCATTCATGAAATGTATATTGGTATATTACTCATTCATGAAATGTAAATTGGTAAAGTACATTGGTATATGTGTGTATGTAATGTACACATAACTATAATTTAAGGTACATATAACTAGAGGAATTTAAATATTTTATTGACATGTAATTAAAAGGAAATGTACATTAATAAATCGATAAATGTACATATACAAGCCATAAAATGTACAAATATCAATAGTGAAATGTACAAGTGTCGTCATGAAAATGTAAATCTATGAGCTATGAAATGTACATGTATTAGTTTTAAAATGTACATGTATTTGTTATGAACTTGAGGCTTCTGGATGTGTAGAGCTTATTGTAGGAATGTAGATACGTAAAGCGGAATTTCAAGAAACATTTTCTTGCATCTACAACAGGATCTCATGCACATTTCAATACGAATTATAGGATTAGAATTCCATACCCTTGAAGCGTGTTTTCCACAAAGCAAAGAACAATTCACACTTCTATATGGAAATCCTTAGAACACCAAATGTTGCTCCTCTAGTGTTGGTCCACAAGCAACGATTGAAACACCACGTATGCTAGTACGGAATGAGGAACAATTCCTTATTGCTTTTGTTGGTGATGGCCAAGAGAAGGGAAGAGAGCTTTTTGGAGTATATGGCCAAGTATGGATGTTGAAGTGTGTCATGCATGTCTCATACTTATTCATATTTATAAGTAACATCTATATGTTACAAATAACCTCTTTAGTCCATACTTCACATAAGCATGACCATTTAGCTTCTTAACCTCTTTTGTATTTTAATTCAATCATATACTTATATGTGTGACCTCATAGGACCGGTTTATAATTAGCCGTGCACTAATCAAATTAGTTCACAAATCATAGTCGGTTTCTAGCAAAACACTATGATCACCTAAAATAACCGATGATATATATCTCCATAAATTTGTCCATGTTATACTTAATCGTTACACTTGATCAAAGGACATTTTCCTTCAATCTCCCACTTATCCTAGAACAAGTGTGTAACTACAAATTCCTTAAGTCTCTTAGTGTCTAATTTGATAATATGATAGCATCCCATGTTATCCATACTAATATTCAAATTATTTCTCGAAATGCTTGAACTGTCGAAACAAATGATTAACTTTTAATCCATTTGAGCACAGCCATGCATTTTCAATTCTTACTCTTCAAGAGGCCTAAGACACCAATCCTAACATTTAGGAGGACTTATTCAATCTTGCACAACCAAAACTCCCACTTAACTTTTAGCAGACCCGAACATTCCCTTTATAACCTCCTTTTACGGCACGGCATTTGAGAATGTCAAAGACATACTAATCACAAAGTGAGACTAGTGTTGCACTCATGTCAAGGAATCCATTAAATGTAACAAATGAAATTCTAAAAACATTTTAAAGAATATCAAGTAGGTCTATCCAATATGTATCCATATACATATCCATGCAAGTGACTAGACATCTCCATGTCCCCATAGCCCATGAAACTGCGCTATCAATCAACTTACAAACTAGTCTTTGAATGAATCATTTATGTCCATATTAATGATTCGGACTAGGGACTGATAGTATTTATAACTTCGGTTCACTTAATAGGGTTTCATTCATCAAATCACATATTTGACAAACCTAACGAACGTTATACAATACTTTGGACATTTTATTTAACACCAAACCATGGTTAAATAAGAATAATGCTTTATTGATAAACATAAACATACATATCTAAGTGTTTTATGTCTGTGACTAATTTTACAATAAAATAGAACACAACTAAAGCCACTCTCCAATATGCTTAAGCCCTAAACCCCTAGTATGACTTTCATGCATGGGTTGAGGCAGCGGTTTAGTTAACGGATCGGCAATGTTATCGTTCGTATGAATCTTGCAAACTATCACATCCTTCCGTTCCACTATTTCACGAATGATGTGAAACTTCTTAAGTACATGTTTGGACTTCTGATGTGATCTTGGTTCCTTGCTCTGAGCAATGGCACCATTATTGTCACAATGTAAGACAATACCATTCCCAATACTAGGTACTACTCCTAGTTCATAAATGAATTTCTTCATCCAAACGGCTTCCTTTGCTGCGTCAGCTGCAGCAATATACTCAGCCTCAGTTGTAGAATCAGCTATGGTGCTTTGCTTTGAACTCTTCCAGCTCACTGCCCCTCCATTTAGACGAAAGATGAACCCAGATTGAGATCGGAAATCATCTTTGTCTGTTTGGAAGCTCGCATCCGTGTAACCTTCAACAAACAGCTCACTTTCACCTCCATAAACTAAGAAATGATCCTTAGTTCTTCTCAAGTACTTAAGGATATTCTTAGCTGCATTCCAGTGCGCGTCGCCTGGATTCGATTGGTATCTGCTACACATACTCAAAGCATATGAGACATCTGGTCGAGTACAAATCATGGCATACATAATGGACCCTATAGCTGAAGCATAAGGTACATTACTCATTCGCCTAATCTCATCAATGTTTGAAGGACATTGAGTCTTGCTTAGCGATAAACCATGTTGCATTGGGAGGAAACCTCTCTTAGAGTTTTCCATATTGAACCTAGTAAGAACCTTATCAATATAAGTTCTTTGACTAAGTCCAATTAATCGTTTAGATCTATCTCTATAGATCTTGATCCCCAAAATGTACTCAGCTTCTCCAAGGTCTTTCATAGAGAAATAATTCTTTAGCCATTCTTTGACAGAGTCAAGCATGGGAATATCGTTTCCTATGAGTAATATGTCATCTACATATAAAACCAAGAAGACAATGCTGCTCCCACTAAACTTCTTGTATACACAAGATTCTTCTTCATTTTTGAGAAAACCAAACTGTTTGATAGCCTCATCAAATCGAAGATTCCAACTCCGAGATGCTTGCTTCAGACCATAAATGGACTTATGAAGCTTGCACACCTTCCTAGGATTCTCAGGATCCACAAAACCCTCAGGTTATGTCATATACACATCCTCTTTCAAGAACCCATTCAAGAAAGTAGTTTTGACATCCATTTGCCAAATTTCATAATCAAAGAAGGCAGCAATCGCTAGGATTATCCGAATGGATTTAAGCATCGCAACTGGTGAAAAGGTCTCATCATAGTCAATACCATGAATCTGTCTAAACCCTTTTGCAACCAATCTAGCTTTGAAAACATCAATGTTTCCATCCTTGTCTGTTTTCAATTTGAAAATCCATTTGCAACCAATAGGTGTAACCCCATCAGGCAAATCAACCAAGTCCCATACTTGATTCATAGACATGGATTCCATTTCAGAATTCATGGCTCCAAGCCATTTTTCGGAGTCTTGACTCGCCAAGGCACCTTTGTAGCTAGTAGGTTCCTCATGTTCTAAAATCATTATTTCAGAACTTTCGGTTAACAAGAAGTCCACAAATCTCTTTGGTGGATTTCTTGGTCTACTAGATCTACGAGGGGCAACAACAGGAGAAATTTCCTTCTCAACGATTTGAGAATTTTTCGCTCGAATTAGATTCGAGTGGAGCAGTAGGAGGTTCAAATATTGAATGCTCTTCCTCCAGCACAAGGTCATGCATAGGAGATGGTTCATGCATTGGACGCACAACCTCTACCGTAGGCAATGACACAAGTACCTCTGCTTCTGATATGGGTTGAACCACATCCGTTTGTTGCGCTTCTCGAACTTCTTCGAGAAATACATTACTCCCACTTACCTTTTTGGAAATGAAATCCTTTTCCAGAAAGGTACCATCCTTAGCAACAAACACTTTGTTTTCATGACGGTTGTAGAAGTAATAGCCCCTTGTTTCTTTAGGATAACCTACGAAGAAACATTTGTCGGCTTTGGGAGCGAGCTTGTCAGGCTGTAATCGTTTTACATAAGCCTCGCAACCCCAAATGCGTAAATAAGACAGGCTAGGAACTCTTCCTCTCCATAACTCATATGGTGTCTTATCGACTGCCTTGGACGAAGTCCTGTTTAGCGTAAAAGCAGCAGTTTCGAGAGCATGTCCCCAAAAGGATACTGGAAGGTCAGCAAGACTCATCATAGATCAAACCATATCCAATAGAGTTCGATTTCTCCTCTCAGAAACACCATTCATTTGAGGTGTTCCAGGTGGAGTTCGTTGTGAAAGAATTCCACAATTCTTCAAATGATCAATGAACTCTTGGCTCAAATATTCTCCACCACGATCTGATCGTAGTGCTTTTATTGTCTTACCAAGTTGGTTCTCTACTTCATTTTGGAACTCTTTGAACTTTTCAAAGGATTCTGATTTATGTTTCATTAAGTAAATATACCCATATCTACTTAAATCATCAGTAAAAGTTATGAAGTAGCTATAACCTCCCCTAGCTTTTGTACTCATTGGTCCACATACATCTGTATGTATTAAGCCCAATAGTTCAGTGGCTCTTTCACCTTTTCCAGAAAAAGGTGATCTTGTCATTTTGCCCATCAAACATGACTCGCATACATCAAATGATTCAAAATCAAAAGATGTTAGAAGCCCATCTTTATGTAACTTCTGAACGCGATTTTGGTTTATATGACCCAAGCGACAATGCCATAGATAGGTGGGGTTTATATCATTTGATTTATGTTTCTTGCTTTCTATGTTAAGTATGGGTTTATCTTGGTTAAGTAGATACAACCCATTAGTATTGTTAGCACTAGCATAAAACATATCATCCTTATAGATAGAGAAACAACCTTTCTTTATCATAAAAGAGTACCCTTCATGATCTAATACATGAATTGAAACAATGTTTTTATCAATATTAGGAAGAAAATAACAATTATTTAGTTCTAATACTAATCCAGAAGGCAGAGGTAGATAATAAGTTCCAACTGCTGTGGCAGCAATCTTCGCTCCATTAGCTACACGCATTTCTACCTCCCCTTTTGCCAGTTTTCTACTCCTTTTAAGTCCCTGCACATTTGAACAAATGTGAGAAACACAACCGGTATCAAATACCCAAGAAGAAGTAGAAGTTGCTAAATTAACTTCTATAACATAGATACCTGAAGTAGAAGCACCAGACTTCTTGTCCTTCAAGTACTTGGGGCAATTCCTCTTCCAATGACCAATCATGTCACAGTAGAAGCATTTGCTCTCAGCAGCCACTCTTGGCTTAGCTGTAGCCTTTGGCTTTGCAGAAGCTTTGGCAATAACTCCTTGTTTGCCCTTCTTTTTGCCGGCCCCAACCTTCTTAAACCCTTTCCCTTTTTGAATCATAAGAACATCCTTCTTAGGTTCAAAGGGGATGTTTTGCTCAGCAGTAATGAGCATCCCATGTAACTCAGCAAGGGTTTTCTCCACTCCATTCATATGGAAATTCAACCTAAAGTTTTTAAATCCATCATGAAGTGAGTGGAGTACAATGTCAGTAGCCAACTCTTGGCTATAAGGAAAGCCCAGTCTTTCCATGTTTTCAAAATGACCTATCATCTTGAAGACATGTTCTCCCACTGGCTTGCCCATCTCAAGCTGACACTCAAGGATTGCCTTGTTAGTCTCATATCTCTCAACTCTAGCTTGTAGTCGAAACATAGTTTTCAACTGCTGGATGATGTTATATGCATCCATTTTCTCAAACCTCTTTTGGAGGGAAGAGTCCATGGAGGCTAACATGAGACAAGTAACAATTACCGACCTCTCTAAGATAACCTTGTGAGAAGCTATCTCAGCCTCCGTAGGAGTTGAGCTAAGCATCGGGATAGGGGTTTCAAGAACATCCTCTCTTCCTTCGGACCTTAGAACGATTCTAAGGTTCCGTTCCCAATCAAGGAAGTTTTTGCCGTTCAATTTATCCTTCTCAAGGATCGAACGTAAGTTGAAAAGCGATGCACTGTTGTTGTTGTTACTAGACATGATATCTACAATATAAAATGCAAAATTCAATATGTTTATCATAATAGGCTTTAAGTATTTAAACAATTTAAATAATAAAAGTCATGCACACTCAATTCAAGTTAAAATTATCCCTTTTGAATTAAGTGATACCAAGATCCCTTTAAAAAATAATTCTAAGCGGACTTGGGCCCTACTCTTAAAATTGTTTTATCGGGGTAAGTAAACTCTTTTACTAATTACAACTTTTGTAATTCTTGGTCGATAGGTAGTAATTCCTTACCCAATACCCATCTCTATGCTTCAAAATCCAAAACCCTTTTGATGATTTTGTTGAGTATAACCAATCAAACGTGTAAATTTCCCAAATTTACCCTATTTATTCCTATATCATTTAGTGACACCCTGCTTAGGCAGAACCTACCACTAATGATTAAGGCTTCCATTGGTGTTTGTATTGGAAAAGCAAATTAACTCAATATTATATTTAGGGACCTAAGTTCTATGTTGGTTTATTTAATAGTGAACACATGCAATAAATAAACAATATAAACTTAATAAAGCATATTAAAGCAATAAAAGGCTAAAATATAAATGTGATCCTAGTATGGCCCTTAAAACCCTAAGACTACTCTTCATGGGCTTCATACTTGAACCATCATGGATCTCCATCCTTGATCATTATTGGATCTTCATTCCATGGATCTCCATCCATAGAGAATACATAATATTTTTGAAAAATTAAAATAACAAATTAAATTAAATTACAAAAATACAAACGATACGCAGATCGTATTTAGGATACAAAAATACTTTAACGATTCGCAGATCGTATTTTCTATCCTAATTTGGGCCATACTAGTCACCTCATGCAATCACAATATCAAATATTATAAATTGCATAAAACAATAATAATATCATGCATAAAATTAAATAATAATATCACATATTATAAGCCATAATGCATAATAACAATTATTAAACATTAAAGAATTTAGCATGTCATAAAATTATTAAAAGAACATATTAATTCTAATTTAATTAATCAAATTAATCAAATTGAGCATTAATAAAACAATTATTAATAATGTCATTATTTAACTTTATTAATCATATTAATAAAATAAAATGAAGACAATATTAAATACATAACATTAACTACCCAAAATATTAATCACATTAAAAGGGTAATTAAAAAACAACAATAAACATCCATTCCATTAATCATATTAATAAAAGGATAATTAAAATCCAAACATTAACTTTCTCATTTATATTAATCAAATTAATAAAAAAAGGTAATAATGGTCATTAAAAAACAAAAACAGTCAAGGATGATTAATTAACCCCTTAATTAACCAGAAAATAATTATATTGATTCAATTAAGATTTAAATGTGGTATTAAGAAATTAATTTAGCAAATTAAAAGGCTAAATTAATAAGCATAACATCCAAAAGGAAGAGCAAGAAACGCCTGGGCTCGAAGCCCAGGCTGGCCCGTCGTGGCCCACACTTCCCAAGTGCAGCAGGGGCTCGCAGCTACACCCGCATCCACGCCCCCAGCCACGCATGCCCAGTCCCTTGTCGGCGACCCCACTTGAAAACGAAACCACCAGCTTGATCGCCGGAGATCGGCGAACCAACCCCGGTAAGTCCCTTCGTCGGAGAACCACCGTAGCCCAGCCACGGTAGCCACCAACCCCCATGTCATGCGTGATTTCTCACGCAACTTTGAGCTGAATTGGAGCAACAAATTGCTCCAATTAGAGTCCAAAACAGAGGTATTCAAGGTGAAATTCAACCAATTACACTTTGGGATGGATTAATTATGAAAAAACATAAGTTTCATAAGAATCAATCAAATTTGGGGAAAATATTAGGGTTCATCTATGCGTGAGATTCTTAGGCAACTATTGAGCGAATTTAAATGTAAAAATACAATCAAATTGTAATTACATGCAATTCAAACAATAATCATTCATAATTCGCATCAAGATCATGGCAAAATTCACAATTTTGTTCATGATAGCTTCGAAATTAGGGGTTATGCCTTGAACACGAAATTAATAAGATAATATCTAATTAAAAAACGTGCTAAATATGATTAATCCAAGCATCAAAATGCATTAAACTAATCAATACCAAATGATCAAAATCTAATTTTAATCATTCATTTTCAATACCACAAATCAAACCTCCCCTAATTGAATCAAAATAATCATATCAAAATATGCAAGAGGCTAACTGATACCACTGTAGGAATGTAGATACGTAAAGCGGAATTTCAAGAAACATTTTCTTACATCTACAACAGGATCTCATGCACATTTCAATACGAATTATAGGATTGAAATTCCATACCCTTGAAGCGTGTTTTCCACAAAGCAAAGAACAATTCACACTTCTATATGGAAATCCTTAGAACACCAAATGTTGCTCCTCTAGTGTTGGTCCACAAGCAACGATTGAAACACCACGTATGCTAGTACGGAATGAGGAACAATTCCTTATTGCTTTTGTTGGTGATGGCCAAGAGAAGGGAAGAGAGCTTTTTGGAGTATATGGCCAAGTATGGATGTTGAAGTGTGTCATGCATGTCTCATACTTATTCATATTTATAAGTAACATCTATATGTTACAAATAACCTCTTTAGTCCATATTTCACATAAGCATGACCATTTAGCTTCTTAACCTCTTTTGTATTTTAATTCAATCATATACTTATATGTGTGACCTCATAGGACCGGTTTATAATTAGCCGTGCACTAATCAAATTAGTTCACAAATCATAGTCGGTTTCTAGCAAAACACTATGATCACCTAAAATAACCGATGATATATATCTCCATAAATTTGTCCATGTTATACTTAATCGTTACACTTGATCAAAGGACATTTTCCTTCACTTATAATCATTATGTACATCAAATGTGTGTGTAATGTACAGTGGTATAATATTAGAATATTGTCCTTAGAACTTATAATCATTGTGTATGTAATGTACATATCACTATATTGGAATGTACATGTAAGAGGCAAAAAATGTACATATATGAATCGGGAAATGTATATGTTTCATACATGAAAATGTAACTCTATGAGCCAAGGATAAAATGTACATGTACCATTCATAAAATGTACATATATCAATCAGAAAATATACATATATGTACTTATGAGTCAAGAAATGTACATTTATCATTCATGAAATGTAGATGTATCATTCATGAAATGTATATTGGTATAGTACTCATTCAAGAAATGTAAATTGGTAAAGTACATTGGTATATGTTATTATGTAATGTACACATAACTATAATTTAAGGTACATATAACTATAGAGGAAGTTACATATTTATTTACATGTAATTAAAAGGAATTGTACATTAATAAATCGATAAATGTACTACAAGCCATAAAATGTACAAATACCAATAGTGAAATGTATAAGTGTCGTCATGAAAATGTAAATCTATGAGCTATGAAATGTACATGTATTAGTTTTGAAATGTACATGTACATGTTATGAAATATACATATAGCAATCACGAAATATACATGGATCAATTACGAAATATACATGTCTCATTCATGAATATATAAATTAATGAGTCATAAAATATACGTTTATGAGTCATGAAATGTACATATCTGTAGTAAAAAAATGTACATATATGAATATAAAAATGTACAAATTTAGTTTAAGCACCAATGACCTTGTTTAAATAAGGTATACTTTTTTGGCCTGCGGAAACTTATAATCATTTAGAAATGTACATAGTACTAATATTTAATGTACATACATTCATATTAAAATGTACATTTAACTAGTATGCAATGTACATATATTATCTTAAGTACATTATATTTCTATGTGTGCAATGTACATGACACTGACGAAAAATGTACATACACTAGTTATGAAATATACAAACTTGAATAAAAAATGTACACATTTAATTATTGGACCAATAAATTTATGTAATTTCAAATATAGTTATGTTCATTTGGGTTACATTTAATGTACAGAAAGTGTAAATATTTATTTCATAATTACAACTGCAGTGAGTCCGAAGATACATCAAGACACCCTGAAGTCGAGGAGACTCTGGCCCCACCCGAAGAACCACAACCCATTAAAAAGCGTAAAAGGCCTACAACTAGCATTCAAATCGTCTCAGTCTTAAGAAAACATTGGAACCAATTAAAAAGGTTGTCAAGACACCCTGAAGCCGAGGAGACTCTGGCCCCACCCGAAGAACCACAACCCATTAAGAAGCGTAAAAGGCCTACAACTAGCCCCTCAAATCGTCTCAGTCTTAAGAAAACATTGGAACCAATTAAAAAGGTTGTCAAGACACCCTGAAGCCGAGGAGACTCTGGCCCCACCCGAAGAACCACAACCCATTAAGAAGCGTAAAAGGCTTACAACTAGCACCTCAAAGACCTACACTTGTGGTTATAAATGCTGCGATTATTTAAATAACTGCACCACATAGGTTCATGTGCTTCGAAATGTATTTAACCGCAGCAATTGAGACGAAGCAATTGAAGTGTTTTCTACTAGTTCATTCCAACCTACAGATCATAGCAACCATTCACACTAGAAGCCAAATTTAAAAGAAAAAGTCCAGTAACCTTCACTATGTTGCAAGAAACACAGCCCCAAACAGCAGTAATTTGCGCTTATTTGAAAGATCATTCACCCAATAACAGAAACGAATGGAATTCCGGAAATTGCAAAACAATAACAAACAGAAAGAGAGAAAGATACCCCCAAATAGATAGAGCACCTTAGAGAAAACCCAAAGCAACAACGAACTAGTCTGCAACAAGAAAGAAAAATAGAGTACTCAACATGAATATACAAAAAGCAAAACCCATCACCATATTCACCAATGACTAACAACAATTGCAACATGTCAAAAATGCACCATGACTAACAACAATTGCAACATGTCAAAATTGCACTCTTTCAATCAAACACACTATATTCATAATTCACATCCCAAATGACGAACACGTATTCGATACTCATGAAATGAAACTACTTAATGTCGAAATGCCCAAGTTATGGAAGCAATAGTCCAATAATTAAATCACTTAATTTTAGAGACACTACACTACTACTATAAAGATCAGTTCTTTTCTAATAAAATAAAAAGAAAAAAAAAATCAATCATCAACCCAATTTCACAAGATTAACCCTAGGTAAAACCCCAAGAAAACAAGAAAAGAATGCAGCTGAAATTAATCATAGAGAATAGTTCAAAAGCAAACTCCTAGTTCGAACAAAAAGTGAATAATTACATAAATTCACATAAGCAACTACATACTATAATAAGCAACTACATGATTTTGAAGAAGTATTAGAAAAAAAATTGAGCACAGCATAAAAGTACAAAAGGAAGCCTAGATTATCAAGAAAGGGAGAGACAGATCGAACCTTTACGCGTTCTCCGGTGAACCCCTACTACTCCCGCCATTTTCCTGTCTTCTATGTCGGTCACTCCACTTCTCAATTTGTGCAGTATTCTATTTTGGGTTGGAGGAGAATTGGGGTTTGTATTAGCAAAAGGCCCATGAGGAAAACTTATTTACCAAAAGTAATTTGGACCCTGCATTCGGGTGTACAGTGAGTATTATGCACCCGATACAAAAAGCACGGACATTACACATAAAATACAGGCAAATTGACACGTAATGTTCATTGTGTTTGAACGTAATGTTCATTGCCTTTGAACGTAACGTAAAATGTTCATTTTAATAAATATGTGTACAGTGCGTGTACATTCCCAATGCAAAAGTTCAGATTTAAAAATAATATTACAAAGTTATTTGTGTGTTTCTTTTCTCGATGCGCAAATTACGAAGCGCTGAACATAACTATTTCAATTTCTCATGCAACACGTTCCCTAATACTCAATAATAATTTATTTTTTTTGCCTTTGAAGTGTATATTCAGTGCCTTTGAACGTAATGTTAATTTCCTTTGAACGTAATGTACAGTGCATTTGAACATGATGTTCATTGCATGTGAACGTAAATTTCGTTGCTTTTGAACGTGATGTTCATTGCCTTTAAACGTAATGTTCATTGCCTGTGAACGTAATGTTCATTGCGTTTGAATGTAATTTTCAATGTTCATTTTAACAAAAATAATATTACAAAGATATATGTGCGTTTATTTTTCCAATGCACAAATTACGAAGCCCTAAACATGACTATTTCGATTTCCCATGCAACACGTTCCTCATGACTCAATAATAATTTTTTTTTGCCTTTAAAGTGTATGTTCAGTGCCTTTAAACGTAATGTTCATTGTCTTTGAACGTAGTGTTCAGTGGCTTTAAACATGATGCTTATTTTGCATGTGAACGTAAATTTCATTGCCTTTGAACGTAATGTTCATTACCTTTGAACGTAATGTTCATTGCCTTTGAATATAATGTTCATTGTCTTTGAACGTAAATGTTCAATGTTCATTTTAATAAATATGTATCTAACTTGATATAACATGTTCATTGTTATAATATTTGATATTTAATGAAATAATATATGATGTTCATTAGTGTAATATATAATGTTAATTTCATTATTTGTGTACAGTACGTGAATTATTCCCATTGCAAAAAAAATCATTTTTTTAAGAACCTTGGAACATGTTCTCCACTCACTGCAAAAATAATTCTATTTTTTTCAATTATGAAGTTAATTATATGGGGAATAATGAACATCACACATCCCAATGTTCATTGCCTGTTAAAATAATGTTCATTCATTTCATTTTATGTGACTTTGCCTGTGTTTTATATGTAATATATATGCGTTTTGGCCCGAGTGCACGATGCTCACTGTGCACCCGAGTCTATAATTTTATTTGCGATTTACCACACTTGTAGTTGTTGTAGAGCTGTCGAATTGGGGATGCGGGTTACTGGGTTATAGGTTTTAATGTTGCTAGCGAGGTTAGTGTGTTCGTATGAAATGTAGAATAGATCAATACCATATTATTATATACTCCCTCTATTATTTTATTTTTGCTTTATTTTTATTTATAGTCAAAGTATGAAAAATTTGACCATAAATTTTAATATATTCAAGTGGGATCTTGTTAGATGCATTTTAATGTAAATTTTTAGAATATCAAGTTTTCATAATTTTTTACATTATGGATTTGGAGATAAAAACGTTTAAAATCGTGTATTAAAAATTGCGAAAAGTAAAATGGGGTAAAAAAAATAGGGAAAGAAAGAGTACATATTTCCATATTAAAATCAGCTAGTAAGTGTCTCCCACCGTCTCAATTTAAAAGTATCATAATAATATTTTCAATGTAAATCATAAATAGAGTAAAATTTCACAAAGAATATGGTAAAAAGGGTGATAAAATTATTCGTTAATCCATTATTATATACTGTGTTGAATGCACAAATATTTTATTAAGAGTTATAATGTAGATTTTGAAGATTTTTATTATCTCTATTTTATAATATTAAACAATATTATATTGGATTGATGGTTAATATTTCATTTTCCAAATTAAAGATCAGCTCTTCGGTTCCCTTTTTAATACAAAGTATATTTTTTGGTAGTACAGACTGATTTCGAAAAGGCTAGGGTAGTCCTCTGGACTTGCATACTAATCATCTATCCTCAGACTTATTTATGTTCTAAAATTTCAAAAGGTTTTATAGGATATACCGTGGCGTACCAGTTTTCTTTGTAGTTCATTTCAGTTTCTATCAGATTTTATGTAATTATGTGAACCACCCGAGCCTTGATAAGCTAAAACCACGGATGATGTTGCTCACATAGCAACAGCCTAAGCTAGGAGAATCGATTATGATGATATCATAACATCATATCACATGATAGTATGTATAACAATTTTTTTTGTTATACAAGAAGCCATGTTTAATCGTGTGACTATTGAAAATAATGTGGTTCAACTATATATATTAAGGCAAAAGACTTTATTTTTGAAAGACCAAGCGAGAGGATTATACAATGATATGGAATTAATTAAGGTGCAAATTGAAATTTATTGGACAAAAGTTGGCCAATATGATGGTAAGCATCATGTAGCCATATAGTGTTAAGTGGTAAATACATGCCATGGACTCATTATGTAGCCATATAGCATCATGTAGCCATATCATGTCCGCTTTCAATTGCATAACCATTTGATATTCTTAATTTCTTTTCCTAATTTACTTTTTACGGTTTATAAGATACGATTTAAAATAGTTTTATCTCTACATTAATAAGACAAAAAATTATAAAAACTTGATATTTAATTTTAAAAATTTATATTAAAATATATCCAATAACATTACACTTGAATTCCTTCAGTTCGATTATATATATAAAAAAAATAGACACAAAGTCTCGTTTAAAAAATAGTTTCAAAAACACACATTTCATTCAAAAATACTTTATATTAGCTTATCACATACCACAAAATCTGACGATTTTGTAATGATGAGCGAGAAACAATATACGCACGTCTATAATCCATAATACTGATCATACTAGCTCAGTATACCCTCGTTCTTTGTAAACCATAATTGTAAATTTGTAATATCCCAATAATGTAAGCTCTTGTTTATACTCATAATTGCTTCCATTTTACATTTATTTGTAGTTAGTAAATCGACAGTGACCCTAATGTTGACTATGGAGTATTAAATTTGGTTAAAACTCTATTATTGGAAGATAGTCTTATCATACACAAGTCCACTAGTGTTCTATCATAAACCCAATTGATAATAAGAAGATTAATCCTTTAGCCTTATATGTTAGCTATCCTCCTTTTTAATTTTCAATACGGAACAACTTGTCATATACGGAGTATTTCCTTATAGTTTACTAGCCATGCACAAAAGATATATCATTCGGATTAGAGTAAATTCATTACGAGATAATAAGATGTATGTACAAAATTTTAAGTATTTCGCACTTCAAATTGTAAATAAATAAAAAAAAACTATGAGAATTAATACAATCTAGAAAACCACATGCTATCTGCGTTATTGTACGAGGTAAAAAAAAAATTGCACCCGGTAATTGTTATTATTTCACATATTTTCTATTAGAGCGAGGTTAATTAGCAGGATAGCAAATTTCTTTTTCTTTTAATTAAATCATTAAAAGGAGTATGATATTCACGGCCACTGGAGTGTGAAAATCCATTAATCATATGCACATGCAAGAGAAGATGAGCCTATAGCCCTATACTATGGGTGACGAGTACTCCGTAAGAATTATGCTCAAACATCTATCGTGAAAGCAACACCCTCCTACTCGTATAAAAAAATAAAAATCAACAACGTATAAATTTTATTTCTTCAAAATTATTTTGCTGCTCAATTAGTTGGTTTTCAATCAGCTGATAGAAAGTCGGACCAAACATTTTGGTCGTACTTGTTGAACAAGTTATCACAGTCTAATGAAAAAACAATGCAAATTAATTAAATAGTATATTTTTGAAATAATTTGCTCTATCGAATACTACCTCCTATTCCTTTTCTTTTACTCCATTTCTATTAATAAAGTCATAATTTAAAAAGTTTGATCATAAATTCTCATCATGCTATAAGAAATAATATATTCAAGTGAAATATTATTATATGCATCTAAATCTAATTTTTTTGAATATTAAATTTTTATAATTTTTTATTTTATAGATTTAGATATAAAAACGCTTTAAATGATATCTTAAAAACCGTAAAAAGCGAAATGGATCAGAAAATTAAGGATAAAAGAGCATATTTGACTAATGAATAATAAAGTAAACACCATATTAGCTTTTTTTTTTGGAAATTTCCCTCGATAATAATGCAATAGCCTTGTTAATATTCTCTATATTACTTAGTGTTTACCCCATTTTACTGTGTTTTTGTGAGAGTTTTTTTGGACTGTATCACCATTTTTCTCACAGCAAAATGAAGTAACAAGGAAACGACGAATCAAAATCTGAAAAAGTTGGATAGCATATAGTGGTGGAAATGAATGGGGTATTGGACTTTCTATAAATGGTAACGCTACTTAATAAAGTAGTCCACTAGGCCATGAAGACTTGCCATTTTGGGTAAGTGATAACCATCACCACCACTGTTCAATTGTATTAAAGGGGTTGTCATTTTCCATTTCTATGTGGGGTCCATCCAAGATAATCATTTCATCAAATGTGCGCTTACATAACTGTTCGCATGAAGTAATTTTGCCTTTTCCCTGAAATTTTAGTCAAAATAAAGTCTAAATTAAATGTCAAATCGAATAAGAAGTTGACATGATAATTAAGCCTTCATAATATATTTATAATTTTCAGAAATAAATACAAATTAAAAAGGCTTTCATACAAGTAGTGAAATCATAATATTGAGTACATAACATTTAAAGTAAAGTAATGGATGTTATATAATATGAATATATATCTACAAGAATATGTTTAATCTCATTTTATGTTCGATAATGTTTACTTAATTAATTAGGTCAAGCTAGATAAATAAAAATTCATCAATAAGACTATATGGTATAATTATGTTAAGTAATTACTACATAAGAGAAACGATTATTGGTGAAAATTTGAGGCAACTTGATTGACTGATTCCTTTTCTTGACTAATCCTTTAGTTGATTGTACACACAATACTAAACTTACACAAAATTATGTGCAGTGGTTTTCCAAAGTCATACTGGCTAGATGGCAAGCACAATTATGGTACATCATATTACTATGCTATGCGTACTATTCCGTGTTATGTAGTCATATAGATGACGAAGCTTGTTTGATTGTCACAGCACAGTACACATTCCACAGGCCAGTACTCTAGTTGTACTAGTATAGTAGATAGGCTCGATGTTTCATGACAAGCAAAAATATTGTACGTACAATCTTAGTATGAGCGGTTGGAGTAATTTGGATTTTCCTTGATTTTACCTCATTTACGGCTTAGGCACTGAGCGGCAACATATAATTTCCTCCTGCAGTCCTGGCCTGCAACAAGAGTAACGTATATATATCCATCTTCTCTGTGTGCAAGTGACCTGAATCATTAGCAAAACTTACATAAACTTACTGGTGAGCATGCATGGTTATACTTATACTTTGAAACGATATCAGACTCATACGAAGTCATTTAATTTTACCACTAAACTTGAAGAAACAATGTACTCAAAAGATATAATTCTGGTTAGTGCTCAATACAATATTGTGTATGTACTTCTCCCAGGTTGTCTATAGTATATGGTACTACGAGGGCTCAAAATTTCTAGAGCCCAGAGCTGGCCAATAGTTCAATTATAGTTCTCTGCAAGTACGCTACGACGCTACACAATCATATTGGAGGTATGCATGCATGGTTAGTAATTTCAGTGCGTATTTTTATCTTATAGAACACATGCATCATGAATTAATATCTAACCAACCATGCCGGTGGACAACGTCTCACTAGTCATTACTGTGATAGGCCTTATAGCCATGACTCATACGATATAGTTTAATTGGGATAAGGTAAGTTTATGTGCAGATCAACAAACTAAGACCTGAAAAGGATCAGGATCGAACTAAGACCTCAACATAATCAAGTTGATTAAAAATAAAGCAAGGCCTCAATATCAAACTGGTGATATTATTCTATGCAGATCGTTGTACGTAAGAGAAGCTGATTGAGAATCAAGGATGTGAAAAGCCTTGATTGATATTCTATACCGTTGAGGTCTTGACCTAGTGCCCTAGTGGATGGTGATCACATATTTTTTTTTTAAGCTTAAGAGTAAGTAATTTATTCTTGTATTAACCGTCATCGATCCAAGGACACAAGTTTGTCTAGTCAAAAGTAGACTTGTGCATTGGGTCGGGTTAGGGTCGGAAAGGGTCATCACATGCAAAACGGATCGGGTCAGCCCGAGTCAAAGGAGACGCGAAACGAGCCGGGTCAAAGAAAATACATAGCGGGCCGAGTCAGGTCGGGCCGTCCAAAAAGAGTATAGTTTTTATCTATAGAGGGTGATAGTTTACATGTATCACCTTCAATCTTTGGTAGTGGACTATCGGTAAGTATGCGAAAATAATTCATTATCGGATAGTGTTTAAAAGTCTTGAAAACTATTGACCCATTATTGACCCGACTTGACCCAATAAAACATGATCCTTTAAGAGACCGATCCATTAGACCCATTATTAATTAGACCCTTTTATAAACGGGCCGGTTAAGGGCCCTTAACGGGCCCCTTCCACTTGAGCACCTCTAGTCAAAAGGAAAAGGTTTCAAAATATTGCTAGTCACAAACACTATTCACAAGAAAATCACATAAGATAAATCAATAAAATTATCATATGTCGAATCTCGTGTAATGATGGTCGTCTGATATCAAAAGGACCACATGATAGAAATAATTAACACCGCAAATTTTTTTTGGTAAAGGATGTATATTTTTAGACATCCCTCTGTAATGGTAACTGATTGATATTGATCAACTGAACCAGTTAGCAAATGTGTTATTCTTGTTCAATTTAATCTTCATGAAATACAACAACTAAACTTTACAATACAACTTGTGTTTTTAGGGTGAAAAGCTATATCATAAAATATTAATTACTCACTATATAACCTTGCTGAGTTAGGTTCGTTTATTCTACGGTGTACAAATTTATTTCATAGTTTTACGCACAAAAGTGACATCGAGGTTAGATTATCCTTAATTCTTGTTTATTGTCAAAATGATTTCAAATGTTATTACTCACTATATAAAATGCTATCTGCGAATCCAACGAGACCTACTTGACTATATTTCTTTTTCTTATACGTATGTAAGTCACCAATGGAAGTCAATGTGAAGTTGATGAATAGAACTCAAAGTCAAAACGTATCAACTAAAAAGAAATAGAAGAAATGATGAAACTGAAACCAATATATATATATATATATATATATATATATATATATATATATATATATATATATATATATATATATATATATATATATATATATATATATATATATATATAATTAAACTACGGAGAACTATAAAAAAAAAGGTAAAAAGATTATGATTAAGATGAAAAATTAATGAAGATTGATGAAGATCAATATGTCAATATATACCTCAAATACAATGAAGATGATCATATGCATGCTTTTAATTTAATACTATTTTGAGGCAAACAAAACTAATTACATGCTTGCTTATAATATAAGTTTAGTGATTACATATATATGCTATAGCTAACCAACATACCTAGTTCTTGTGATCTGACAACAACAAAATAAGAAAGTAAACCTAAACAACACGAAATGAATAAGACACCATTAACATCATGTGGGTTATTTCAAAACTTCAAACCAATCTTCACTTATTCTAGACGGAGGCTACGTATGAAATGAGTTTGCATTGTTCATACACTTGGAATACATAATCAGACTATTAAAAGTAATCACTTGACTAATTACTGCAAGCTCTATCTTGAGCACGCAGATCAGTGGGCAAAATATCAATACCACTTGTTAAATTAAAATAAATTCTAACACGTACGTACACACTTCAGTTTCATATATTACTGTAATCACCTAATAATTAATCAAATTGCATCATCGATCACAATAAACTCCACAACAATTGATACTCTTGTGTCCATCTAAACGTTAGACTAAATATCATTAACTAAAGCTAAACTAAAGATGTATAAACCATATAACAATTCTTTCGATTTAACGTGTAACATACGTACTATTTTAACAGATCGATCGACCTTCCAACACAAAATTGGCCTACTAAATAATTAGTGGTATATATGTCTAATATTGGGAGGAGGGCGGTGTTCCATGTCTTAGGCACTTAGCAACCTTTACACACACACACAAATCAAAAGAGAGGGTTATTAACTTATTCAAAAATTCTTAATTTATACATGATATAAATATATTATGAGTATTTTTATAATTTTATTTCTATATCTTAGATCATAATGTTTATATCTGATATGAATATCTTTCTGTATTTTTATATATTTTATATTTCTATATCTGATATAACAATATATATATATATATATCTGATATTATAATATATATCTGAAATCTTAATATCCTATCACATATGAATTAGAAAAGCTTAACTTATTACCATTAATGTTGAGACTGATTTTTGCACAAAAAATTCCATAAATACAAAGAAACAAAGGTGGGCAACAACAACATTCAGTTTCTATACCCACCCATAACAAAAAAAAAAAAAAAAAAAAAAAAAAAAGGCACATAAAATGGCTTAAAAAAACTTAATATATTGATCACAATATATACTCCAGTTTGAACAACTCTTGATTATCTGAAAAGTTTAGAGATGGGAAGAGGAAAAGTGGAGCTTAAGAGAATAGAGAACAACATAAGCAGACAGGTGACCTTCTCAAAGAGAAGAACTGGCCTCTTGAAGAAGGCTAGGGAGCTTTCCATCCTTTGTGATGCAGAAATCGCGCTTATCGTCTTCTCCTCCCGTGGCAAGCTCTATGAATTCAGCAGCATTGAGTATTTCCATTCTTTTACCCTTTTTTTCATATCATTCTTGTTTTCCTAAGTTCTTGCACCAATCAGCCACGGACACGTGGAAAATATAGGGCTTTTGCCCTTTTGTATGTTCTTGCATTGCACTCTTTAAATCCTCCACAAAACTAGGCATTTTTTAATCTGAATTTTGTGAATTTACCCTTCACTTTTTAATTTATATTTTTAAGAAGCCCTCAAAATTTTTTTTATTTACGAATTTTAATAGTTTATTAATTACTGACCAAATATTGTGCGAAGAAAATTTTAAGAGAGGAGTTTATTTTAGTACAGTACAAGTTGGAGTGAAACAGTTTGTACATACTAAATTTATGAAAGTTTGGAGTATTGATCAGCTGAAATTCTGGAATGTTTAACCAAAATGCTAATTGCTTGTTGCAGTACAGTACTATGATGTGAGTGTGCGTAATTATTGGTGGAGTGTATAGTAAATACTAAAATTCTAATTGTTGTACAGTACTATGATGTGAGTGTGTTGTGATTATTAATGGAGTGTATAGTAAGTACAAATTAATATTGTGTCAGAATATTTCCTCGGATTTTCCCTTGCATGGTTGCTTTTCTATTTCCCTTTTCTCACCCCTAAAATAAAACCATAATACAAATTAAATTAAGTACAAAACGAAAAGAAAATACAAAGAATTGTTCTTTTCTAAAAAAAAAAAATCATTTAACTTTTGCATTTAGATAGATCTGTTATTTGAAAAATGGTGAATTATGTACTAGTAGTTTTTTTTTTTTTTTTTTTTTGTTTAACTTCACATAAAATCTTAAAGAATATACTAAAAACAACGGTCAATCATAAGAGTATATGAGTATGGGCTAATGGCTAGCAACGCATACACTGATGGCTTGGTTGTTTAGTTAGTGAATTATATTAATGATTGGTTTGTGTAAAAATTTTGGGTGATGTATAGGTGCCTTCCTAAAACCCTTGAGCGATATCAGCGATGTGGGAACAATGTTGAGTTTTATCATCAACATCAAGATCATGCCATAGAAGCTCAGACACAGGTTTGAATAACATGTGTACTTTTCACTGCGAAGATCGAATACTGTAATAATTTAGTTTTATAAGTCTAAATATGAAATCAACTTAGTTCCCTCACACAGACACTGATCGATTCGTTCACAGTTCTCAGTCAAGATCTTGATTTGTCTCTATCTCACTAACCCTAGTCTGACTTATTCACTCTTGCAATTATTCAATCAAACCACCACACCATTTAAAAAGGATTTAAAACAAGTTTTAATAAGAATTATATGGAACATTAAGTTGTATGTGAAATAGGATTAGAATTAATAATTAAGAGTGTACGTGATGCACTCTTATTATATATCAAGTGAATGACACTTAATTAATTAGGCTTAGAAAGAGATAGAATTCTATCATAAATTTTGTTTTAACAAAAGATAAAGCTGACTCAATTAAAGGATATAAATATGCACAACGAAAACCTTAGAGATTAAACTTCCTTTAATTTTGTCTTAACAAGTTTATTTTAACCTAATTGGGACTCCAAATGGTGAAATGATATAGGACTCCTTGACGATCATTTGAGTATTCTCGAACAAATTAACTTGTATTCTTATCCTTGCTTTCATGCACAAGCTGATCATATATAGTCGATCTCAAAACAGAATTAGGAACTTCATCAAGCTAATTTCTGCATACTCACAAAACAACCAGCGCAGCTAAAATCAGTTCCCAAGTCGGTGTCATCATCAAAACCTATAAGCCAACATTCTTGTATGTATATATATCATAATGTTCACAAGCTAGCCAAGGTGAAGATATCAATCTTTGGAATGGTTGAAATGGTCCCGGACTATAAATTTGATATGGATTTAGAATTATATTACTAGCCACGTACTCATTTTGAATCATATTAAGAATTAAGCTAGTAGATATAACTATAAAAAAAAAAAACTCCCTTACATTTTTGGGATTAGCATATCATTCTTAGGTCAATTAAGATAATTTTACATGTTTTAATTTATCACGTGTATACAATACTTTGTGTAAAAAAAATAGTTAATTTTCTTCTTCTTCTTCAGTCAATTTTCTGTTGTATTAAGTACCTCACCTTCAAATTTCTCATCTACAGAGCTGGCTGCAAGAGATTGGGCACTTGGAGTCGCAATTTGAAGCTTTGAAAAGAGCTCATAGGTCTTGTTTCTTAGTGTAGTGTTATGTTCATTTCCTTGGTTATCGTAAATTTATGATTCTAAATTTGATTAGTAGACCTATATATACAACTTGCTAAAAATATATAACCATCTGATCCGGTGCTAATTACTATGATTAGTCTATCATAAAGTCATAATTAACTGATCAATCATGGTTAATTAGAAATGATACCTAGCTAGCTAGCGTATTGACAATGATGTAATTGATGCTTTTAGGCATATGTTGGGAGAGGAACTTGGAGTTCTGAGTTTGAAAGAGTTGCAAAATCTTGAGAAGCAACTTGAAGTAGCCCTCGCTCAAACCAGGGCGAGGAAGGTAATAATTGATGTTCTAAAGTTTAATTCTATTTTTTAAGATTATTGATATACAAATTAAGAACTCATTTTTCGGAATCCGTAATATTGGATATTCATTAATGCACAAAATGACTGAAAATTTTCCTTGACAGCATTACAAGGCTTACAAACATTCTTATTTTATATGCTTTACACCTTTTATTATTGTGCACAAAGCTAAATTATGTTCATATATACAAGAAAGAAAGGGGAAGTAGAATAATGAAAAAGCATAAAATAAATAATAATAATAATAATAATAATAATAATAATAATAATAATAATAATAATAATAATGATGATGATGATGATGATACTTAGCTTATATATGTATGTAACATGAACCAAATCGAACATGTTAATCATATGATGTAAATTGACTTAATTAGATAACAACCCTACTTGACAGGCATGTATGTACTAGTATAATCTGAATATTGATGGATTGTATTAGGCACAGTTGATGACCGAGCAAATGGAGGCACTTCGAAGATCGGTAAGAACAAAACATTTCTTTTGCTCAAGGATCTCTCTCATGAACTGCAGATGCAAAGCTAGAACTTGACATATATTAGTAGTACAATTAACGTACATTATATTGTTAATCTTTGCTAGGAGCGCAAACTTGGAGACTTGAACAAGGAATTGAAGCTGAGGGTTAGTTTCCTTCAACTTCAATCGATCTAAAAAGTGACAAAGAACTTGTTTTGCGAATTGTTTGTCAATTCTTTTTCAACTTTTGATGCAGGTAGGTGATCAAGGACATGATTTTAGGCCAATCCTGGACTCTAATGGTTGCATACCTTTCATCCCACATCAGCAGTCTGCCAACTTCGAATACGATCCGGCTGTCTTGCAAATTGGATCATACAAACCTGAGCCAATAGTCTTAGAAATAGGGTATGCAGACTTCCTCAATCCCATAATAATTGTCTCCAGAAACCTTTCAGGCGCGCAATTGTTACATGATTTCATCAATAAATTAGGCTTGAATTTAAAACAACTGTGGTGAAAATTATCTCTTGTGTTTGGATTATTGAGCAGATATCCTCCTCAATATGCATCTCATGAGGATGAAGGGCCTTCCAATGGCAGTCAAAGAGCTAGCTTGGGTAGTAGTGACGCCACTAACTTTCATCAGGCAGGGTGGTTGCTTTAGCTATTAGCCAAGATGGTGTACTGTGCTCAGATGCATTATTACAATCCTATAACGCAACAAGTACAAAGCTACTTGCTTTAATTTGTTAGACTAATTATACTCTATAGCATTTGGTGTGTTTTATACGTTTGTTGATGAATACTCGAATGATTACTATGGAAGGAAGAAAAAAAAAATTATGTGTGAGACGTCGCAATGGTTCGTTGGTTACATACGACATTTAATTTTGTTCTCAAGCAGCATTGTTAGGATAATGATTAGGATAGTTTCTTAAACTATAGGATCGGTTGTTAATAGTTTGCTGTTCTCTTGTACGCATATGTGTTTTATCAATGAGATTGTCGTAGCCAAAGAGGTTTAACCTAAATTAAGAAAGTATGTAAACAGATGTTAAGATGTATCTCTTGACTGTAGAGATAGCAATGAGGTTGCTAATGTCTTGGATAAGGATTTATGTATAGTGCAGTAGAGCAATGTGATTCCAGCATCATTCTTAGCCATTCCCCTTCTTACTAAAACTACATAATGTGCGAGATTCGTTGAACAAGAGTATTGAAGTAATTTTATATGTTACTAATATAGTTGGTAATCAGAATGAATGGCATACCTCTGGTAGAATGGTACTGAACATTTTTTTGGAAACTTGACTGAGAGATTCAAATTTACAAAATTTTAAGGTATGAGAGTAATGTTGATTGGGTTTTTTTTAACTATGACCATGGATTTAACACTTTGAGGGGTAGAAAAATTAAAGTTTCTTTCGAAATTATTTGGTAATATAAATTACACAGAATGCTACTGAACATTTGGAGGGTGAATACTTGGAAGGTTACAACTTACAAATATAGTATATAGTCCAAGAAAAGAAAAATGATACGGAGTTACAATGTGCTTTCATTTAGACCAACCTAAGCTAAAGGCCTAAAAAAGCAGTGCACAACAAAGGACAAAAGCTCAATATTAGTAAAAGATACAGAGTCTTAATTTGAATAACAGTGCTTCTAAGAAGAAATGAAGAATGGAACAAATAATCTTCATGCTTCCATATACTTGTCTTCTGTAAAACTTTATGGATGTCAATTGCACTTTGCACAGCTACACGAACAAGTTGTTACGGTGCACTGCCACTGAGGGGTTTATCCAAGTTATGAGTGGTATACTTGCATACTCCACCTCTAGAGTGACACTAACATGATCCAACCTTAAACGAAGTTAATGAAATACTCATATCTAACACGAAATATCCCACCAGTTATCACTAATCCCCTACGATTTTCATAAACTTACTCATGAATATTGTATGCAGTAGAATTCCTAAATGAAAACTATAAATTCAATCTTAGCATTGGAAAATTTTGATAATGGAAATGGACAAGGGCAGCGAGGGATCTACTACCTATGTTGCACCAATGTGAATCAGGACGCGGGCACTAGAAAATTATGTCATGTGCATATTTGTTCAACATAGCCCACTACTACCTCAAATAATACGTGCACTCTCCCAATGATGTCATGTGCATATTTGTTCTACTTACCTAAGCCATGAGCCTCATGATCTCTCACAATGAGTCCATCCAGGTAAGTAAATTTGCTAGGTGGGTCAAGGTTCTGTTTTAAACCACTCTCTTCCCTCATAACTTCTTTAAACTCCCTATGAGCGCCGCCAAAATGTTTCCAATTATCACACGCGCCTCCACAAATGAATTACGGAGTAGCTCAACTATCTTAGACTGCCATGAGACGCTGGGACGGTAATTGCTACGGGGTACTAACATTTTATATATTTGAATTGAATCCCGAATAATCAGGACAGTAGAGCTCAACTATAGCTCAGTCAGGACTGTAGCTCAACTATCTTAGCACTGTATTTACAAATTTCTTTGAATGTAGTACCAATGATTTATTCTACGTAATAAGATTTCATAATATTGTAAGAACCTTTAAATTGTAAAATTATGTCAACATTTTTTGACCAGAGTTGAAACAATGTCACTACTTTTTTTTCGATAGAGTATTACACTGGAAAATAATAGTGGGGAGTTTTCGTCAGTCATAAGCTCAAAATTTGTAAAATGGAATAGCAATCGGCATTACAATTGGCAAACTTTAACAAGATTTTCAAATTCAGTAACTTTTCTCATTTTGGGAGTATTAACTATCAAATGTTGGTGATTGTGAGAAGAGCACTACTAAAGGAAAAAACCTTCATCTAACGAGCACAATTAACACATGGAATCATGGTTGAAGTTGCAGCTATGAGCAAGGAAAGCAACAGTAGTTAACTGAACATCAACAAGTTACATAAATGATAGTGTTCTACAAAAGAATGCAATCAGCCTCCTACAAAATCTCAATATTTCAGACTAAGGCATTAGCCATATAGTAATCCAACGATTGGCTCACGAAAAAAATTGAACAAAGAATAGCCGTTGACCCAACATATACTACATCTGGAATTAAAATATGCACTCAAGCAATCAAGCATCAGTAGAAACTAAAATGTCAAAACTTCAGATATGATACGAAATATTTGTTAAATGCACAACTCCAACTACCTCATGTACCATAGCTACGATCTCCAGCATCCCCAAGTCCAGGAATAATGAACCTGTACATGAATTAGTCAGCTTGAGGATAGTCAAACAAAAGAAAATCATATACTAATATGACAGATCCATGATTTGGTGCATACCCTTTTTCATTTACAACTTCATCAATGATTCCAGTGTATACATGAAGGCTGAAAAGGAAGAAAAAATAAATTGCTAATTAACAACTGCACATCATCCCAAGGACCACTAGAAAGAAAACTTCCATACCCAGGAAATTTCTCACTGAGCTTTGTAAGTGCTGGAGGAGCGGCAACAGCCGATATCTGTAGAAAAACTTAGTATATGTAAGCTAAGCACGTCTTATTATATCGAAATAATCATACAGACTTAAACTAATGCTACTTACAACAATGATAATCATAAGTGGATTATATTTTGAGTTCATAGCAAAGAATACAACAAAAAAACCAAACGTTGATCCAAAAATATAGGGTTCGACTATATGAACCAAAATTCTATCCCGCGTGATAATCCACAAAAATGTTTTCCCTCCATTCCATCCTATTTAGAGCCACCTATTAACCCATTATCTCCGTATCTTTCCTAACTCCTTCCATTCTAATCACCATCGGTCTTCCTTGGCCGCATTTGAGGTTTCCATTACCCTAACCTTCCACCTTTCTCACCAGCACATCTATCATTCGGCAATAGATGATGTACATAAGGAAGTTGCTAGTTAAATGTTGTACAAAAAGAGAGGGGTTGGTACCATGCTTGAAGAGCCAAACAGCCACAGAAGCCAATTCATTAAATCAAAATACATGATGACAACGTAGCAACTTACCACTTTAATTTGCTTGTTTCCAACACCACGCTCTTTTAATAGATCAATGGCTTTAACTATTGTTCCACCTGAAATTTCAAATGAGGATTTTTTATAAATTTCTATGGGTTTAGTACTACTGAGTGGAAATTGACAGACTCAAAGGATTAAGATGAAAATTGTAGGTGCATATAGGAACTGCATAGTCAAAGAACACAAGCATAATAAGCAGATATATTGCAGAAAACATAATGTGAATGGCTCCTTGCACAAGCTCTACACAGACAGGTTTACAATTTTAATCGCCAAAGAAAATTGGGGAAGGAAAGGGGAAGGGGGTAAATTAGCTAACTGCTATAAAGTTATTGAACGGCCATGTACCACGTTTTGGTGGTTTAAGGCCTTTGGGAAAATAACTTCTAAATTAATGGGCTGATATGTTGCAAAAGAAGCCAGCAAACAGGAAAGAAAATGTTGTAGCATCATGATTCGAATCATACAAATACACAATTTTATTAGCAGAAACAGTGAAAACAGAAATGTAGATGAAAAAATTTAATAGTTGAACAAGTTATATGTCAAACCTGTAGCCAACATTGGATCCACAACAAAGATTCGAGCTCCTTCAGGAAACTTTTCCGGCAACCTAGAAGATGAGATGATCTGGCTTAAAAATATGCCATAGGCAATGAATGTAACTTAATATATATAAACAAACAGATCAAATAAATGAAAGCGTCAAAGAAAATTTTCTCATATGCGCCAAAAGGAAATTACATGTATGATGCTGCTGAACAAACTAGCACGCAAATACGCATTATAATTTTTTGAAAAAATTAGATCCCAAAAAGTATGGGTAAATGACCTAACAATCATTTTAAGGTGAGTTTTTTCTCTTGTCAAATGTACTTCAATTTTACTTCACTAATTTCAAAGACAGTTCTTTTTGGTCGATTCATAGCATGTTAATACAACAAAACCAAAAACCATGGTATTCTCCTTTTGCACAGAATGTCTGCCAGATGAGACCAGAAGATAGTACGCTAAACCACAAAGAAGAAACTTACTTGTTCAGATAGACAGTTGCCTGCAGTGTCTCCTCATCTCTGCTAACCCCTTGAAATGAGACATTAACTGAGAATTAATAATTTGAAAAGCAACTACAAGATGTAATTCATTAATTAAGAGAGTAGCAAAGACCCTCTCTATTTGGTACTCTTGCTCAAACCTAATGCATCTATTTTCCTAAATCAACGCCAAGAGATTAGAAACTAGAGTACCTAAATGATAGGTTGCTGTTGAGGGTAGAATAGAGGCTGCATGCTCCGCAAGTGCAAGGCCAGCCCTTAAAATAGGAATGACCTGCAAGATAAAGGAAGAATACTGTGGAGTAGTAGACTAGTAGGTATCTAACAAGTGTAATAAACAAAAATAACAAAAGCATATAAAATCAAAGCCTGCAATCAGAAAAAGAAAAAAAAAAAGATATCCTACCAAATAACAAGCATGGCCAACGAAAGTTGTACTAAAGAAACCAAATAGGAAAGCACTGAAGGAGAAAAATATCCTTAGGAGAGATTATAGAGCTCATAAAGTGAGATGCTTAAAGTCGTTTTGCTTCTCAACTCACAACATAGGTAACAATTACATCATGTATCTGATACAGCAACAGTATGTATATAAACTCACCTCCTAAAATTTGATTGCCTATATTCACATACTTTGAAGATTACAGACTCATAAACAATGACAAGAGAAATAAGCAACTACGCCTACTAGGCAATCTAGGGTACTCAATTTCTTAAGTCCAATAAAGAACTCAAATGCTAAAAAATAGTATTTTGTTTAAAATATATTAGACAAAGCCTTTCAGTTGGGTCCCAAAATGGCAAAATGGAATGGCACAATAAGCAACAGCTTCACTGTTGCGAGTTAACATTAATTACATACATAATTCAGATTAAGAATCAACAACAAAAAACACTTTGTAAATAGTTTGATGAAGTAAGTTTCTGACACAGCTTCCACAATCCCTTTTCTAAAAGAGTAACAGGGAAAGGTGAGATGATGATCACCATTTTATGTGTGGAAAGAACCTCTCTACAAGATCACCACAAGGTTACATACATTTGACTCCCCTAAATAGAAAACAAGAGGAAATACTCAAGATCAGGACCTCTTTTCTTCCACCAAATAAATAGTTTATCATACAGTTCCAGATGGTTTTCATATTGACAAGAAAGAGCAAGTGAGCAACATTCTAAATATGGTATCAGAAAAGGTGGCATTCTTTCAGTTTATTGTATGTTTTCTTTTAAGATCTCTAGCTACAATTGTGGCAATCCCAAAACACATAAATGTCCACTCATAATCTATGCCTTTATCACTAATTAACCTCCTAGATTGGGCTTGAAGATATATAAACTATCTGTAATCAAACAAAAGCACGGGAAATACATGATAAACAGACATTATTATATATCATCAGTAATACGGTCAAAGAAACCATATATACTACATAGACATAATATTGATAATGAAACAAAAACAAAGACACTACATACCGCTACAGGCTCTCTTGGATCAACAAATTCAACTTTGGCAACAGCCATAGGTGTTTGAATTTCTCCGGCAAGAGTTGGCTAGATAAAGAAGTCCATTAGAATACAAGTCTTAATGTGAGAAGAATGTGTAAAGTGCAGATATCATAAAGGAGCATACTCACCAACCAATCCCTTGAAGCTTCATACATAAGGAGCCTCCCCAACTCAGCCATAGCATTCTCTACAAGGAGAAAATTATACATGAGAGACAACAACACACACTGTTCTAAAAGGAACAGCTTTTTTTGGCTAGGAAGAAGAACATTATCATTCATAGAAAACATACATTCCTAAGACAACTGTACTGCATTTCTAGCTTTTCTAAAAGATTCTTAACCAATAGAAATGCATGGTAAAAATAACCCTCTTAAACTTGTAATTAATCACGATTTGCACACACAACTGTCAACAAAATAATTTTGACAAAAGTTTGTAAACACTGCAAAATTATAAGAGTGCCTGTACAATCTATTTGCACAATGAAGCTTTTTTTTTTTTTTTTGTCAAAGTTTTACTATCATTTCCCACCAATATTAATTCCCATAGAACGTAACGAGTAATTCTAGCCAAAGTGATGGTCTATCGATAACACAACCAGCCAAGCACCATTCCACTTTTCCAAACTACCCCCTACCTCTATCTGGTTTTCCAATGTTCATAATGATCCTATTGTTCCACTTCTCCATACCATCCCTAACTCTAGCTAGTTATCCGCCTTTCAAAAGGACCCAATCATCCTATCTTATCAGCATAGCATGGAGTTGCAACTAAGCGTACTTCTTTCTGACTCCACTCAGTAAGAAAACTGTAAACCAGTATCTCTAAATACTGAATAACAACATATTAACTGTTGAACACTTGAACCCCAGATTTCCAGCCTCAAATTCATTAAATTTCTATCCCCACCGAACACTCCCCCCCAACCAAATCTTTTATTTTCTTTTTACAAACTTTTGTGTAGAATTCAGAGAAAAAAACCTAATTTCAAAATTGCAACTTCATGGGCATTACTCAAGCATGAAAGCTTATATGTTATTCCTCCATGATTTTAAATTCTAAACACTTCAAAAAGATGTCGTGATTCTCGTCATCACTTCTAACCATTTCACCATACTAGCAAAGGAGAGGTTTTGCACCTATTTAACAAGCAAACACAACTTGCACGTAAAAAAGGCACATAATAAGTGGTAAATCACTCATCATAAAATCAGTAACCAGATGGTTTTGCTGAGAGTTCATGTTGCTTAAGAGAAATGGAGATCAATTTTAGATTCAAAGCAGTAGACCTTATTTGGTCATTTTCCAAATAGGAAATTGACTTTGGAACACTCTGTAATAAGTTGGCAAAACCCACTCTTTTGAATATGACATCAACTACATACTCAAAGATACTATTAGTAGCATCACCAAAGTGCACCATCAGAAATGTTCGTGAATAGTGAAAATTCGAATAATATTACATCTTTTTTTAGCTCAAAATTGGTAAACTACCGTAATGTACATTCCAAAATTCTAAGCATAAGGATTCTTTCCATTTCCATCACTCCACAAACTGCTTCTGGTGGCAATGCCTCAAAGAGAAATTGCAGCTCAAATTACAGTCCCACAACATCTTAATAATCAACATTAAGCGCTTACAGCTGAACTGAAATCACACTAAGAGTAGTATCATACCATAATTCAAAATTAACAATCAACATTGTCAATAAAATTAAGAATCAACCAAAAAAAATTAAAATACAGTGACAAAATCAACTTACTGAAAACAGCGCAAGGAGTTTGCTCATTCCTAAGAACAGAAACCCAGTGCTTGATCAAAGGATGTGGTGGTACAAAAACCTGCAAAATCCAAATTTCAATCCAATCAAACAACAACCTTCTACAAGTTGACAAAACCCCACCACCCCATCAATCAAAATACATAGAATTGAACATTCAATCCATTACCCATATCAAAATCTGAACTTTCTCAAATACCCATCAACCAAAACACATAGAATGAACTATTCAAGCAAAAATTTGAACTTTCTCGAGTACCCATAAAAAAAGACATAAAATCAAACATACAAGAAAAAATTCACATAAAAATTTGAACTTTTTCAAGTACCCATCAACAAAAACCATAGAACTGAACATTCAAACAAATAACCAGATCAAAATTTGGACTCTCTTAAATACCCATAAAGCCAAAACACATAGAACTGAGCATTCAAACAAAAACCCAGTTTTCACAAGAAAAAAGAAGATTTATAGAACAAGATGATGAAGGAAGGAGAGTGAATTACAAGCATTCTGTCATCAGACATGATGGGTTCCTGAAAAGGGGTAGCACGACAGTTGAGAGAAAGAGAGAGAAAGCGGCGTTGTTGAGGTTGAGGAGAGTGATAGTGGCGTGTTTGGGAGGCGCAAAGATTACGGGGGAAAGTGAGAGTAGGGGAAGTTGGAGGGGATACGCATTTTAATTCCCACATTTTGATAGGATTTGTTGATTCACTTTTTAAATTTTGGAAATGTAAAACTTAAAAAGATAGAATTTGTTGGAAGATGAGTGAGAGAGAAAAGGAGTGCTGATTGCTGAAGAAATGGAAAGACCCAATCCCACTTCTCTTACACTTTCATTCACATGATTCAATGATCATCTCAGTTTCTGTACACGGATTACTGTGGGTTATTATATTGTTTTTTGGATCATGGTTTTGGCCTGGATCCGTTGGATACTAGTTCCGGACATTCGTTGAATGGTTGGGCTGAAACTATCCATTAAGTGACAAGCAACAGAAGTTGAAGCTAAAGTTGAGAAGAATCAAAACATGGAGAGGATATGGGGAATTTTTTTTATGGACGTTTGGGAATAAATTTGACTACACATTTACATTTCTTGCAAAAAACTAACGTGGCTAAGTACTCTTAGGCTAATAGTGTGGACTAATTTAAGAAGTTTCTAAAAATAAGAAACGCATTAGAAAGGAAAAAATGGTTAACGGTTCAACGCATTAGAATTAAAAAATGGAAAAAATAGTTTTTAATCTTATATTAAAATAAAAAAAAATCTAACTAGATGAAAAGGCATGGATGAAGAAAAAATATAGAAATATTATATAATACGGTCATATATTGTTTATGATCAGCGCCATTTCTATAAGAACTATACACTTGCATAATCCCTTGTGGCCTTTAAACTAGTACAAAGAGTGAAAGAAAGGATAATCAACTAGAACTTGTATATATATACTTGAATTTGAGAACAATAATGAAGCAGTAATTCAGTGGAGTGATAAAAACTCATAGAAGGTACAAAACCTTAGCTTAGATGATCCGAGTGCAACGTGAAAACATACATGAAACACCCTAACAGTACCCCCCCCATCATTGCACATACGAAACTATATATTATATAATTGAAGCATTTTATAAAATAGCCGGTCATAATGAAAGTAAAACCAGCTAATCAAGCAACTACCCATTAGTAAGACGCCTAATTCTGCTCTCTGGTAATCCAATGAATAGATCTGTTTCCACTTCCGAAATTTGGCTAGTTGTATCTTCTGATGGTGATGCATCTTCTGCTACTATTCGCTGCATATTCGACTCCTTTGACCGCATCTCATACTGTCAATTTACCACAGCATATAAATAAGGGGATAAAAAAACAAAGGAGTAATTTGATAAAATAACTATATTATATACATTATTTTGATAATGAGTCTCCTCTAATATGACTATATATTATTTGGACTTTGGAGTTCTAGTCTTTCACCATAATTACCACCAAATAACAACCGCCCAGCCTTAGCATACCAACAATATTCATCTCCTTCACCACTCAAAACCTCTCCCTTTTATCCTCTGAATTCCTCAAATTCTGCTTTCAACTCCCTAAACAGCAGAAATCCATCAAACTAAAACTGGCGATTCATAGTAATCGTATCGATCACAAGAGAGTGTTCACCTTTTCTGTTAGCCTTGCATTTTCTGCAGCAAGCTGCTTCTCCTGAATTTTCATAGCAAAAGGGCATCAAACTTAATAACTTATCCTTGTAAAATAATCTACAATTCAAACCCAGTAAATGAAATTCATATGATCTACAAGACTATCATACAACTGTAAGGTACCTTTTCTCTCAACTGCTTTATTTGTTCATTGAAAACTTGATTCTGAGATCAAAATAAATCAGACAATGAATTTTTCTTACAAACTAAAAAATAATAAACAGACTTTAAACTATGAAATGCGGGTAATAGTTTGTTTCTAATAAGCTAGGATATATGGCAAAACCTTTCTTGCTCTGATCTTGCTAACGCTTTTGTCCAGCTGGGTCTCTAGCTGCTGTAGCTCCTCCAAATTGCATGTCCCTATATTCTCTCCCAAAAGTCTCCTAGTAATACAGTTCAATGATAAAGCTATAAAATCGATCAAGTTGTCGTTTCATATGCGAACATAAGCTTCTATGAATGTGTGCAAGATTTTAGTACCGTTTGGAAGCTTCAATCGCTTCTATCTTCTTCACCAAAACCGCAGTTTCTTCCTTTAAGCTCTGCAAATAATATTTGAGAGTTTTCACAATGGGATTACTTTACTGGTTAAATATATTATGTAGCCTCACTAGCAGAGAGATGTCTAAATGTTGCGAGGTAGGGTTGATCAAGAAAATGGTTAGTCAGTTGATATGCATTAATATTGGACGCCAAAACTGCACTGACAGATACTGATCATGTATGTTTTTTACAAGTTATTCACAGGCCCCGGATGAGAGCACAGGACCTGGGACTATGCAAGGTTGGGGAAAGGAGGGGATCCGAGGCTGGAAACCGGCCATTTGTTCTCTTCACGATCCTCTAATGAGCTACATTATTGTGCGACACATTGACAGTATGACGCAGTACAGATGATGATTGATTGTCCTAAAAATGTATGCAGTAAGGTTCATGTGAGATATTTTATATATTGCATTGGAAAGACCCTACGGTTTAAGCGGTTATACGAAAAGCGCTGAGATTTGACGAGGTAGGAAGAGGCATTACCTGCATATTTTCTTCGACAGATGCCTCCTTATTAGCTGGTTGGACTTCTCTTATGTGCCTCTGATACCGTCCAATAGTTTCCAGCATACTAAGATTTCAAAACATTAAGCTGCGTTACCAGGCCAGTAATAAATAAAACACAGTTGCCATTACATACAAGCAAACAACAAAAATGGGGAGAAGTACGTGCTTCACGTAATCATGAAGTCCTACGTGTTTACTTTCAAAGAGTCCCAACAATGAGGAAATGCATATAGCTTTTGACTATAATTAAATTACTAGGAATAAGAGATATAATCACATATATATAGCAAATTTTGATTGTAATTTAGTATAAGCAGCATACAAGTTCAATAACTTGTTACTTTTGGTCTATTATTTAATTTGCTACCAAATATTCAATGCCTTAATTAGGATATATATATTTTTTATACATTTTTTAAAAAAAAAATTCAAAAAAATAACTTCGATGGTAAGGTATTTCAAAAAATGACCTTCTTATCAGGCTCATATGCAAGCTTCAGTGTATGAGCTAGCCCAATTTAGCCCAAACAAAACCCCTGACACTAATAGCGAAGAGGAGAGAACTAATTGGGGCAGAATAAATGAGGCTAGATTTGGGCAAAACTTGTGTAATCAAAACCTTTCATTTAAATACATGTCTAATTAGAAGGTCATTTTTTGAAACAATTTCCTATTGAGGTTATTTTTCGAATTATTTTTATTTTTAATTTTTAAAAAAAGTCCCTTTAGTTAGCCCTAGTGTATATACCAACATATGTTGCACAAATAGCATCAAGAACAGCAAGGCACAGTAGCTGGCCTGGAAGCTGCTGAGCTTAGACAAAAAATCATTCATACAGTCATATGTCTCTATTAATCTTATCTCTGGCCAGTTGATGGTTTTTGCTAAGGTAACTACAATAAATATAGACTCAAAACAGTACTTAGCTTGTGACTACTATGGATTTAAGGAGTGGTATACTCTTACCACTAACTACATGACTCCACATCAGCAGTATGAGTTATGAGTCTTATGACCCTTTTGTAGTTCCGGTTCATGAACGAGAATCATTTGATCAAACTAAACAAGAGTACATAGATGAATTCATATTCTTAATCCTTATCTTTTATCAGTCAGTGCATTCACACTTTAGCTGCATGGATATGTCTTTTACATGCAGAGATTGCAAGCATTCCGGCCACCATTTATCTAAGCTGATGGCCTACACTAAACCCGATGAGTGACTCGCAGAGGTGAACCTGTAGAGTCACTGAGAAAAGAAGGAGCTAGCGGGGATGAAAAGTTTGTTACAATACAAATTTCAACGACAGTGAAGTATAAAAAAGCAAAACTCAAAGTTTAATGATGAAGGAATTGAATCAGCTAGCTTGGTATCCAGCAAGTGTGGTTGAGAGACGAGGAATGAAGCTCTAAGATATATAAGAGAGTGAAACTAAATAAGTAGGGTCCTCTAACTAAGAAAGAGCAAGTTATACCACATCAAGTGAACGCGGTTTACCTTACTAGCTCGGTTGTAAAGATCACAAGTGGTGTCATCTCATGCCCAGTGATGGCACTCAAATTCATGGACACGAATGAAGTAGTCTTGAGTACAAGTTTGATGTTTGGACCCCAAACACAATAATGTAAAAGTTGAACTAATCGCACACCTACTCAATCACAATGCTTCTTGATGTCTACTCTCTCAAACTACATCTTAATCCATGTCGATTCAATTATCATCAAGTTAACATTTTGGATTTTACCATCAATGCGATAGTTTTATATTCCAGCAGAGGATGTTTATGAAAAATGTGAATGTGAGAGGATGTGTTGATGTATATAGAAATCAAACCTATGTACATATTTATGTCGTGAAGAGGAAAACATATCGAATTGTATAAGTAGAATGTTGAAACAATATACCACCGCACTTAATTCTTTCTGTACGAAAATGCAACACTGATATTTCATATATGTGTTCGAGTTTCAAAACTCCCAATTTTTTTGATTCCACCTCAGTAATATGTAGTTTCTAATAGTGCCGATGAGTTCTACAATATCAATTATCAAATTGGTTGAGATAAGTTCTATTAAGTATATTTGCGAGTAGTTTGAGTTTATTAATTATGTGACCTCATAACACCCGGTTAGATTAGTTGTGGACCTAAATACATTAAATTAACATATCGCAATTAATTTCTAACAAAACGTTACGATACTAAAATAATCGAATTAAAAATCTCCATAACGATCCTAATATATATTTAGTAACTACGTAGGGATAAGTACACTTCCATAAAAACAACAAATGTTTACGAACTAGAATTAGCATTCTATGCTACATAAGTTGCCAAAAAAAAAAAATTAACCATGCAATAATGTACAAGGGTTTTGAATAAGCTCATTTATTTCCATTGACATGAATGCATCTTCCCTTTTTTTTTAGGTTGGGAGTTGATGAAGTTCTATATTTACACGAGTACCATGCAAAGAAGGAGGATACTTGATTTTTTTTTAATTTTAAATTTTCATTATGATGCAAGCAAGATACTTGGAAAAATAAAATTATACTTGTAATTTAGTGACAATACCCGTTGGATCACCGTGAAAGGCAACTAACTCAACTAGCTAGTGAAAGATCAAAGATGTACTCTTACCAAATGTGGGTCTGTCTGGGAGAGTGGAAACACTAATGTCTTTTAACCAGACCACCAACTCTGTACTACCCCTATATTCATGTATAGTTAAAGCATACAAGCTAGGGGAGTAACACCCACGTATGTACGAATCATTTTTCTAGGATATGTTATTAGTAATTTCTTTCTTATAATATACATAAAGATATGGTTTCCTCCATTTAGGAGACTGATACTGATGATAGTACTGCATGTATGCGCATTGATCCTACCAACATGTATGGCCCGTAGCTTTGTCAGTTGAGAAATGACCTAGCCATTTTCTTTTCACCCTTTTGAACTGGAATCATATTATTTTTATTCATGGAGTACAAATTCACCTCGGGTTGGGTGATTAACTCCTCGTATCATCTAATTTTTAACCGAGCGTATTTACTTCTTCAATTTTTCAGACACAATATTATTCTAACTCAAATCACATGGATTTCATAATATACTAAGTAAGAGTATGTTCAAACACCCCAGAGATCTCATTCAAATCTATTCACTGGGGGGAGAATATTTCTCCAATTAATGAAAATGTTTCACATATTTTAATTGTATTTAATTTCATGCAAGTGTATTTCTTTTTGTTTGATTGGAAGTTAAATGTTGAATTATTAAAAGGTATACAAAGTGTCATATTACGTTATATCCGCCAATTTCTTCCTCGTTTCTATGTAGAGATCACTACCATAGACAACGATCTTTTGTACTAATTGGCTATTAATGCAAAACTTCATTCGGTTCTAGAAAGATCGTTTACTTTGTAATTGTTTGTAGGGCTCAATCATTTCTAATGCTCCTTTGAATGCACATACAGATTGTTCATGATGCACCTCTAAAAGCTCAAAGGGATCTCCTATAGATTATTATTGGACTGCCAATTAACCATTATTAGTATCAACGTGGCTACTAATACGATCATATGAGTGTGTAATAAGCTACTCCATATGATAGCATGTTTTAAATGACCATGTAGGCTAAAGAATGATTGTGTGGCGGACATTTTGTGTATGAGTAATAGAATTCATACAATTGAATGTAGTGAATTACGTATGAAGAAGGTAAAAACGAAACTTAATGTGACTTTTATAACCAATTGGAAACAACCACCTAATGTCATTCCTTTGAAAACAAATTTATTTGATGGTCTCCCTTATCAATTTAAAACCACCTAATGATATTTGCTTGCCATTGTGATGAGCCAAAAATAAAATTAAAATAAATTCACACTGAGCCTTAAATCTCGTAATAAAAACAGTTTGACTTGAAATTTATTTACTGCAGTACTTATCATGTGTAATTTGTACATTTGACGGTTGGGGAAAATTAAGGTGAAAATGGAAGGAGGAGAAGAAGAAAAAAGGAGGATTATCCCCATTCAGTATTTTTTAATTAGTGATTACTTAATTATGCGCAAGATTAAGCCTTCAGTAACTATAAGCAAATGAAATTTACATTATCCACACCAATATGATTGTTAATTAATTAAGAGAAAAATAAAAATAAAAAATTCAACTTATTAGTTTCTGAGCTTGGACTGACATTCATCATATAGTTTCTCTATGAATTAATGAGGATAATTACCCAGCTTAACACAATTAGTGCAATTTCCCAGTAAAAGATACAGCAAATGAAAGTCTGGGAGCAAGCTAAGAGATTGAAAACCCTTGAACCATAAAGTGCAACTATTGAAACCCTAATATAATACGGAATAACAAATGAACACATCTTGCTCTCCAAGTGGTTTGTTATATTCCAAAAATAAAAAAAAATCATGTGAATTAAAAATCTGATTTAAAAGTCAAGATATAACCTTATTAGCTACTATAAATCGAAGAATACCCCGAATCAAAAGATGTTAATCATACACATAACTATATTATATAAGAAATAATATAGAGAAAGAATTGAACTTGCAAAATTATATTAATAAGAGGATGTATATATAGCAGAATATAGAGTGTGCATACCTGCAACTTGCGAATTCATAGAGCTTCCCTCTTGGAGAAAAGATAATGAGAGCAACTTCAGCATCACAGAGAACTGAGAGCTCAAAGGCCTTCTTCAACAACCCGTTTCGCCGTTTCGAAAACGTTACTTGCCTGCTTGTCGCGTTTTCAATCCTCTTCATCTGTGTCTTTCCTCTCACCATCTTTTTCCTCTGACAACAGAAATCAAATATTTATGCTATGTGATCCCAAAATATATGGATCGATCTCTTGGAGCTGAACCAACCCAAATGAAGAAAACCCAAGAAATTTACAAACTTTGATCGATATTATGTATGTATCACTTACTGTATTAATTAGTGATAGAAATTTAGTACGACCACATTCTTTTTTTTTTTTTTTATCAAAGAAATTATATTTCTGGGTATAAATCAGTGAGAGAGCAGGTGGTTGAGGTTGATTTATTCTTTTATTTGGCTTTAAATTGGTGTTGCTGTGACACTGAGTTGCCTTTTTAGGTAGTGACCGTCAATTGGGTTATACTTTCTTACACTAGACTACTACAGTAGAGACCCACTTTTCCTTTTTATTCTCACTTTCTACCTCTAAAATATTTCCATTTTTTAATTAATCAAAAAATGGGCACAAGTTTGTCCAAAACCCCCCCATTTATGTGAACGAATATGAAAGTTTTGGTTTGCTATATTTAACCAAATCAGTGAAATGAAAGCAAGAGATAGGAAAAAAGTTACTGTTGTTGTTTTACCCTTAATGACCCCCAAAAGTAGTTGAAATACCTCAACAATTTGCTTGTTTTGGTAAAAACCTACTTAAGGGAAAAAAGAAGTTGTAACGCCAACAACCTGAGGATGCAGATTGCTGATGGATTGATTTGAGGAAAATGCAATTATTGTAACCATGGGACTAGGTGTATAAATAGAACTAGATGTATGAGATTTCAGGAACTAAATAAAATAAAATAAAAGGCTTTTAATTATTATGTAAAATGACCTTTAAGAACATACGTTATTTGTTGTAAATCATATTTATTACTATAATATATAATAAATTATAATTTTTTATCTATATACTCCACAAAAGATTATAAGATAATATTGTTAATAGATAATTAATAAGTTGTTAATTATTGATTTATGTTAATTATTAATTAGTTATTAATTATGGACTAATATTGGTTATTAGGGGTAAAGTTGTATTTTACCATTGTAAAAGTCAAAAGTTGGTGGGAATGATTTTTTTTTATTTTGGCTTAAAAATTAGCCTGTCAGCCAACCTAAAGCCAATTATCAAACATATTTTTCTATTATTTCACCATACAAGAAATCCATAAGCCAAAGTAATTTTGAAAGCTAACAAAAAGTCATCTATCAAATTAGACCAAAGTGTGCAAATAAAGGTACAAAGAAGATAATCCAATAATCAGATCATTATCCAATAGACTATAGTTTTGTTTAAGTTAGCGATTGCTTATTGCCTACTGCATTTGGCTTGTTTAGCTGATGACTGCTTATATTGGCTTCTTTAATTAGTTGTTTATTTATAAATGTGTTTTTTTTATATTATTGTTGGTTGTTGACCTTTACTCGACTTTCAAAGACATGTATTATTGATCAAAAAGTTATTAATATAATTTATAATGGATTATAAACTATTATATTGATTAAAATAAATATAAAATTATCACTAGTAATTGGTTTTCTATAATTAATGATAATTAGAATTATTAACAATGTACTTCTAGTTAAAATATTTTTTAATTATTAAAAACTTTATTTTTTTATTAATAAATAATTAACGATGTAATATTTTTTATTATTTGTTTATTATATTTAAACTAATAATTATTAATCCTTTTATTTTATTAATATTAATTATAAGATATATTATTAAAAAATATTACTTAAATAGAAAAGGTTTATTAATTTAATTAGTAATCAACAAATAATTAATATCAACAAATTAATAAATTATTAAAATTATTTTTAACAATTAATACTCTGCAATCAAGAATTTATTAATTACTATTTATTTTCAAATTATATATTAGTAGTTAATTATCAATTATATTAATTATTGCTCATGCTCATCATGCGCATGCTAATGCTTATCATGCTTATAATGCTAATGTTTTTCATGCTCATGCTTGTTTATGGTAAATTACACATAATATGCTTAGCTGTTTTATAAAATTACTTACAAAAAGTGTGCACTTACACATAATATGCTTAGCTTGAGAAACTTACTACTTATCATGCTCACAATTATTCTTTTCTGCATTTTCTGGTTCTCTACCTATATGAGTGCTTGGTCCTTCATCCATTTCATACATATGGCCCTCTTGCACCCACTGTTGACATTCTTGCACAAGCTCCTTTGGTACATATATTGAATTAGGTAGCTTACCTCTAATCTCTAGTAATTGTTTCTTCATATGTGGTATCTAGTAGTTGTTGCTGCCTTTGACCTTTAGTATCTCTGTCATGCATTATTGTAGAGTCAAGAAAATATGATTAATTAGCTTTGGATTATAGTCATTGTAAGCTTCTTCTACTGCCTTAACTAGATGATCCATTATTTTTGGTGTTATTTATTCCTTTAATGATTGAATTGCTCTGAAAAATCCAAGATCATTTGCATTTAGATCTAGGCTTTGGGCAAGCTGGTTGACTAAGTGTATGCTGAATCCATCTTTAGTTGCTTTTTGCATATACTCTAGATCATCTCCTGCTATGTGTGGCTTTGCATTGTCTTGGACTATGTACAATTGCTTACTACTACCCCATGTTGGCCACTTAGCCCTAATGGCAGGCAGTGTACTATGTATGATCTTGGCTTTTATGACATCTTTAGTTACACTTGTTATTGCTTTCATTTCAAGTGTGCCTTGTTATTCTGTTTTTGCTTGTTCTCTGTGCTAAGACTATCTCAGTGAATGGAAATATTCATATCTTCCCATCACAAGCTACAACACCCTCTGTAGTGATATGTGGTCTTACAACTGCAACTACGAACATACCTTGATGATGAACCTCTTGCTCTTGCATGTTCTGTATGGATTTTTCTCATTTGTTGCTAAGTAGTACCTTGCTGAGGTTTGTGACATGTAAAACCATTTCTCATCCAAATGTATGACATTGTACATGTTTGCAAACTTTGGGTATGTTGTCATTGTTGATGGTACAATTGCATTTAAACACCATATAACTCTTGCTATCCTATGTACCTTGCTAAGTTCTGGTTTGATTGCATTCGTATGCTTCTTTATGGCTCCTCTTTTCACCAGTTTGTGTGCTGTTGACTTGTTGATTCCTATAGTAGCAACAGTTGCTCTTATGTTTGTTCTATTCCTTAATGGAATGAGAGCAAACTCATCTGGGTTGAATGACACTCTTTTTCTTCCTACTCTCCCTGTTTCCATGTTCTGAACATTGATTGCTTCATTTGATGATATTTGTGACTTGACTTTTTTCTATATCCTACTAATTGTCCATTATGATACTTTGTACTCATGTGCTAGCTTGTTTATGTAACCTGCTGGTAGCTTCTTTGCATTTATGTATGGAACATTACTTACACAATGCTCTAGTAACTTCACTTCAACGTTTGCTATGTCATCATTGGTAAGTACACTACATGTTTCATATTACCATACTCTACCTCTGCCACCTCCTCTACTTTTGATATCTCCTCATTCAGTTCAAAGGCATTTGAGTTGTGAGTGAAGAGGTCAAAACCTACTTCACTTTGTGTTGGTATATTCAGGTCAATAATTGACCTTGTTTGTGTTGCCTAACTCTCTACATTAACTTGAATGGGTTGTAGGCTTAATGTGGACAATGTTGGCTTGGTCTTAGATACTCTGTCATTCACAATGTGTATTGACATGATGCGATTTAGAATTTTCCAACAAATTCCATAGAGGAGTGCCAAACCCCAAGTAAGAACTCACCCAATGATGAAGCAAACTAAGCTAAGTAGAGGGTGTTTCTAACTCTGTCCCTTTTGCTGGTTATGTGCCTTTGGTGGCTCTATCCCTTTGTTGGTTCTGTTCCTTTGGTGGCTTTGTCCCTTGGTGGCTCTGCCCCATTGTTGGTTCTGTTCCTTTGCTGGCTTTGTCCCTTGGTGGCTATGTCGCTTGGTGGTTATTTCCCCTTGGTGGCTCTGTCCCTTTGATGGCTATTTCCCCTTAGGGGCTTTGTCCTCTCAGTGTTTCTGTCCCTTTGCTGGCTCTGTCCCTTTACTGTTGTGATTTGCACTGGTATGTGCACTTCTCCATTGACTTTTGTTGCTGTGTATCCGTTGATAATAGAAATTGTTGGGTTTTGACCATTGACTTCCCTGTCTCCTTTTGCTGGTTCTGTAACTTTTTTTTGGTTGGAAATGTATAATAAATGTAGGAAGAGTGTTTCAATTGGTCTCCATTGTATTTATAGTGACATTTATTGAGGAGGAGTTTAATTTTTGGAGCCAAGGGTCAAAATTTAGAAAATTGAAGCCAAAAAGTCAAAAAAAAAAAAAAATCAAAAGTGGGTATTGGAGTTGTCCAAATTTTTTAGCCAAAAAGTTTCCTTCAAAAATTAACATTAACTATTTGCTTTATGATTACTTTTCTATTTTCTACTAATCACAAGTAGGCCATCATCACTCAATTACATTCCTTAATAACCATGAAATGTGCTATGTAACACATAATATAGGACAGAGGGAGTACTTACTAACAAAGTTGGTAAATTTGATGGCATATCGTAGGTGTACATAACTTTTTTCACGCGATTCTTTTTCTAATTTGATCTCTGTATCTTACATGTGAAGATTGTAATTTGTACTCAGTACTTGATTTGGTAACTTACATAATTAGCTAATGTGGAGTACTCCTTCATTAACTTTATTTACCAATTTTTTGGGTGGTTTAGCTGACTATTTATGTTGGTTGTTTATATTGATCATTTAATTATTGGCTTTCAATAAATATGTTTGGTAAAATCAATTGTTGGCGGTTGGATGTTTTATATGAAATTACCTTTCTAAGCATTGTAATATATTGTATTATGTTTGATAAAGAATGAGAAAAATCTAGAATATAATAGTAATACAAGTATCAAAAACCAATAGTTACCTAAAAAAATTTATTGTGGACATCTTTTTTTATTTTTGGCTTAAAAGCCAGTTGAAACTAAATGAAAAAGCAAACAACCAAACATATATTTTGGTTGTTTTACAAAACAAAACTTTTTTTCTTTTTATTCTTCCAATTTACTTTTGCATAGATCCTAAATAAATTTAAATATCTTTAATTGTATGTTTGAAAAATTCATAAAAGTTAATATTTGAATACAATGAGATGAATCCTAAAGACCCCATATAATTATATATTTTCTTATCCTATATAATGAGATTTTATTAGCTTTAAAATCTATAAATTCTAAATAAGAAGAACAAAAGAGAAATGAACGGAGCAATATTTATATAAGTAATAATATAAAAATTTGGGGGAAGATTGGAAAAATGTTATCGACCACCACTTTTTTGTTTGGAAAGGACTACACAATCAAATTTTGTTGACACCAGCATTCTATCATATAAGAAACTCATAAGACTAATTTATTTTATTTAAGTAGCATAGAGAGGATAAAGATATATAGGATAAAATGAAACTATATATGAGTATTCTCTAAACAACTTTTAATTTAGACTCATAAGATCTAGTAATGAAGTAGATCTAGATAGATCATTCTGGGTGAAACTTATATATTCCGTATTTTAGAGCTAATGTAACATTCTCATATTAGTAGTAAAAAATAAAAAAATAAAAAATAAAAATCTCCCTCAAAAAACAACATTAACTTTTTGTGCAGGTAATGGGGGAATTTGTTAGGCCAAGAAATTCTGTAATAGGAAAAGCTTAACTTGGCAGTGTTGGCACCAAAATAAAGAGAGAATCCAACAGTGGGCAAGGAAGAAGCTCTGTCTGAGGAATACAGTAAATGAGATATGAATATAAGCAGTAAAAAGTTAAAGGTTAAAATAAACGTCTACGTCGTCCGTACAATGGACCAATGAAAATCCGAAAACGCAAGGCATGACAGATGTCCACAGCACCCCACAGGGACGTGTCCGACACTGACGCTCTTATCATTTCACTCCTTTTCACACTTTTTTCCTTTGGTACTATTTTCCGAAAATGCCGCTCTTTCTTCTTATTTATTACTATTTTTTTTATTATTAATTACTAAACTTGTTATATTTGATTTTTCAGTATTTTTAAACGTTTTTATCTATAAATATGCAAGACTAAAAATTATAAAAACTTAATAATTTAGAAATTTATATTAATATGTATCAAACAAGATCTTCATTAAATCTATTATTTTTAAAACATGACGAAAATTTATAGTCATACTTTTCGAACTTTGATTCAAAATATAAAAATATTGCAAACTTATTGGAACAGATGAAGTATAATTTTTATATTACAAAACAATTGTTTATAATCATCAGAAAGATAGCTTGAGGGTTTACTCATTTAGGAATTTAGAGTTTACTGTTAAAATTTTAAAAGAAGATTGACATGGATGTTCATAACAAGAGTATACTAAAATAATCTCATTGATAATTTTATTTTAATTTTCTGATTTTGTAATTCATAAAATATTGTCGTTTCATTAAAATTTAATTTAGAATATGAGACATCTCTATCTCTCATAACTAATTTGATTTGTAGAACGAGACAAATATTTTTCTATAAGAGGTCATATTGGTATACTCATAATGGACTATGACTTAGTAATGCAAATAAAATATCTGAAAAATACATGTAGACGTAAACACACTAATAAGTGTTGTATTTTGGAGTAGTAAGAAATCTTCATTAGAAGCCCATACCCATTACCTTAAAAAATGATGAAGAATCTCATAAGCTTCGCTTTGTTGGGCAAGAGGATTACATTAGAGCAACTTGAAATGACATGTACATCATGTCAAGTTTTACAAGCGTGGCTAAGTGCGTCATCCAGGTCTTTGTTGAATGTGTGTGTCTCTATTCTATTTAGATTAGAGATAGATAATAATGATAATTGAGCAAACCCTTTTGTATAATACGTGTGGGACCAAATTCCTACTTGAAGACTAATTCATTCCCTCTAGGAAAGCACACTTTTATCGGGGAAAATTGCCCATTAATTCAATAAATAATGCAACCTCATCCCCTTTGTAAATATTATTCCATACCCTTTAAAAGGGTAGGTATAAAAAAGATGTCTACAATATTATTCATCTATCCTTTTTTTTTGTCTTTGATACAAAAGTCTACTTTTTTAAGATACAATAAAGTTTTGAAGTAAATGAGTCAATTTTTAGGAGATGAATCAAAATAAAAAAAAGAGCAAAAAAAAAAAAAAGAGACAGAAATAGTAAGGATTATCTTATACTGTTAAGCATGTAAAATTTCAACATAACAAGATAGGCAGATAAGTAATGAGTTGGATTAAATTGACTAGTAAAATTTCACGATTAAGTACTTTAGGGTTGCTCTCAAATAAATAATATGTGAATTAAGAAAATAATGGATAAGATGTTACTAAGAGAAGAGGAGTGAATGGTGGTCCAGAAAGCCAAATCAAGGACACTTCCAATAAATAAAAATGTACGCCTTGAAGTCGTAGTAGAGGTCCATATATAGGTAATTGAATCAAATAAAGACAACGGGGAAGAGGCAGCCCGGAAACTTGTTAGAGAGAAACCGAGAAATTATCAAATAATAGAAGAAATATTTATTAGGCATAAAAATGTGTATGAAATAACTTGGTTTAAGCGATATCAGTAAATGGGCCGTACTCAGTAGACTTGTTAATAGAATATCTTCTAGAGGGATAAGGTAGGGTAACCAAACCCATTTCATCATTGACAATTTATGCACAAGTCCAAAGACTTCACGAGTCACGAGAGAACAGCAAGACTTTTAACACAGACATAATGTAATTTTTAAGAGAAAATACAAGTTCAAAGTAGAGCATGCTTATACACGTAACATTATGATTTGTCTCGAGGAAAATGTATTTGATCTTTAGCATAACCCTCTCATTCGTACGCTTATTACATTATGCTACAATGCATTACTAGAAATAATTTTGGTCAATTTCCACAATTTTCAGAAGTACTCATTTCTAATATCAAAGCAATCTTTATATTTAAAAATATCCTTGCCAAAAAATTATATATATATCTATTAAAAAGTACTGTACTTTCTGTCAAAACCATCCTACAACATAATAGTATTTCACAATGCTAATCGATATTATGACACAAAAATTTCCCCCCAAATTGCTTAACAATCAACCATGAAGAACCAATACATGAAAGGATCTGAACGTGCTTAAAATTCCCAGATCACCTGCCATCTGCAAACCCTCTCCCGGGGAAGATACAGAAGGAAAATAAGGCACACCAATCAAACAGCAATCGAAGAAACCAATGAATTTTCAAACCATCTCCACGAGCTCATCTTGGAGAAGAGGTGAGAAAAGAGCAATATACAGTGGATTTTTTCTTAAACAACTTAAAAATTCATGCTTCCTGATTCTTCCATCGCCATCCATGTCAAACACATTGAAGAGTTCTGTAATCTGAAATTTTATACATCACAGGATCCAAGGGCAAGAACATGAGATGTAGAGTTCAAGAACAACGGAATACAGATTTCAAGGTATTCAGAAATAAGGAGGGGAGGGAGGTTCTTACATCTTGGTTATTGACATCAGGAATACTAAGTCGAATAGCATCTCCAAACTGCATCATATAAAAAGAATTAAGAGGCTGAATAAAGTCTGATCTTATTTAAGTGGGCACTAGTCCAAATATCATACCTCTTTTTTAGATATGTGATCTTGGATCCCATCACTACATTTAGCAAAAGAAAATTCACAGGCTCGTTGAAATAATGGCTGTTTCTTGATATGATTTGATGCCAACAGAAACTGCAGGCAAAGCAACATCCAAGAATCAGTTGAAAATGTACACGGACCTCAACTCAACTAGAACTTTTCAGACCTAATGATTTAAATCTGCTACTCCCCACCCCCTTTCTCCTTTTCTTGTTTCATTAGGAATAAATTTGTCCAATCAGTATCCACCTCAAAGGAATTTGAAGCGAATTAAGTCAATAAAGCACTTCAAGAGATGTAATTCTGCAATTCTGAAGAAAACCCTGAGAAAGGTTTGAATTTTTTTTCCAAAACTCCTTTACACAATAATACAAATATGAATGTGACACACATCCGAGGGCAAAGTATCGTGTTACCTGTTTGAAAGTTGTCCTACCCATCTTCTCGATATCAACAAAAGCAAAAATCTGCAAAACAATCAACATTAATGACGAAAATGAGTTCCAATTTTGTAAGTAACCAGGGTCACAAACAATCTCGATTTAAAAACTCCAATGAGCACTAGGCATTGATATTCAAATTTCAATTCATAAAATAATTGAAAAATGAATAGAAGCTGTGATGACAAATTATATCACAACTGAAAGAAGTAGACCATCAAGGGTATGTCATAATCCACAAAGTAAGAAGGGTTCAAAGGAGAAGTCAAAATGATACCAGCAGCAATTATATTAGTAAAACACATCACAGATCAACATGATGACTTAGCAGGATCCAATACGTCAAATCTTGCGCTATGTTGTGGGAAAAATGTCATTAAAGAATCCACAACATCCGAACTGATATCCAGAGCAACATACGCCAATCGTGTGAGACTTCAAATGCTAAGAGAAATTCTAGTAAATCTGTACAGGTACAAACCTTTTTAGATAAACCACAAGGCTTCAATCTCAAAGCTCTTAAGAATCCCTCAATCTCTACACTGCCACTGCAACGAGGGGTAAAAGGCTTAGAATCTGCTGATAAGCTATAATAAGGCAGAACTAAGAACACACATCACCTAGAATTGCATTAAGAAAAGCATGATTCCATGGATCCAACTAGACTACATTTGAAGGTATAATATGAAAAGAAATCATGAAGCAATTATTTACTTTTGCCAAAGTACGTCACATGATATCAATGCTTACAAAATGACACATCATTAGTAGTATGCAAGTGAGTAATGAAACCAAAAGCTATTACAATGTCATAAGCTATTACAATGTTATTTTTTCCCACACCACAGTTAATATTTTGACCAAACTCAGCCCTGTTTTCTTCAACTCATTTTACTAAATTGAAGTGATTGCTAGGGGTCGAAACGAGATCACCATTTTTTTAATATTACATGAACTCACTAATTTTTGCAGATAACTGCTGATGTTTATAAATCAAAACTGATTTTGGCTGATTGAAAATGAAGTTTACTCATTGTAACGGATTTTTATGGAGCAGAGCGGATATTGCCTAAAGCAGATTACATGTCGTAGAGAACAGGGCCTAAATAGGGAATTTTGACCCAAACATCTCACTCTTGCACATCCAAGGCTCCAACCCACCTCCAAAGGCCAACTTCATATAGTGCAATGTAGGCTGGATTGAGCCATGATGATAAAAAGTGTCAACTTCAAAATAAACCAATCATACCTGCTATCAGGATTCATGGCTATAAACTTTTCCAATGATTCCAAAGCTTCCATAGTGTTAACACGGTAGGACTGCACATTAAAAAGTCTATCAGGAAGATGGGAACACACCACAAGCGTACATTGATACATGATAACAAAAAAATGGCAAAAAGACATTGGCATCAGTATTTGGCAGAAATTAAAGCGGATACAGATCCTATACATACATAATACCACAGGTAATATATATACTTCCAGGCTTAAGCACTAACATCATGTACAGCCTTGGGGAGAGGGACACCAGTGACAATCAGACAGGTTTGTTTATTTCATTTTATTTTCTAGGAAATGACTTCTTTCAATTATTATTCATACTACTTCATTGTTTTTTCTTTCTTTTCACCTCCTCATATCAATAATGTTGTAACAAAGACCTAATTCTTTTTACAAGCTCTGATACTGATATTACTCACCCTGAAAAAAAACAATTTTAGGATCTGCTACTTTGGACTAACAGCATTAAGCATGCAATATCAGAAAGTTCATATCACCAGTACATCATTATTACCTAATCCAATAGCAATAGAACTATTTGTTTTTCCAGTACATCATAGTTAGCTAATTTCATAATATCCAAACCGATAAATATGAATGAGGGTTCCATAAAACTTGATTACTACACTATTAAATTAATTTTTAAGGGAAATGAGCAACACTTTTCAAATCTGAATTCTGAGAAACAAGGAGAATAAAGATACTCACCGAATGTATGTGACCCAACTCAACCATAAATCTTGTAGGATTTTCCTGGTATTGTACAAGGTAAAATGTCAGACACACTAAATTAACTTGCAGCTCATTCAATACAAGATCACTAATAAAGGTAAACGTATCATAGTTTGGATTCAATTTAAACATTGAATATCCTTTAATGATGTCCATAATTAGTGGTGGATCCCTAATCTCAATTCATAACCTTGCACCAAATACATTAATTTCTATTGTCAAGTTTCATAACCATTATACCATATTGGAATCCAATATATTAATAACAAGCAATTTCTTGACTGAAACTTGTCATAGAACAGGTTCCCTAATCTGATCACAACAAATAGTTCTGGATAGAAGCATACATAAGATAGATCCCTTGGCTTGAAAAGAATGACAAAGAACCATCTCCAAGGAAAATTATTTTACAATGTCAACAAATCTTCAGGTATCTGAAGTAAGCAAATTTGCTTACCTGCTTCAATTCAACTGCTTTCATCAGAAGCAACATGTCCCCATAGGTATAAGATGTTTGCACGACATTTAATGCAGTGGCCATAGCATGGGCAGTCTGCATGTATATAATAAGACAGTTAAACAAATGTTTCTGACTACTGTCTTATACGTTACACACAGTTTTTAATTTTATTTATTTAGTTATTTTTTAGGTCTGTGTGTGTGCGTGTGTTTGTGAGTGTGTGTGTGTGTGGAGTTTGCAAGCTAATTGAAAAGAAACCTTGAGAAATGCTAGTAGTAAAAACAAAATAAACACACCCACCCTTTCGGCAAAAAGGGACACATTTTCTTTTTGACTCTGCAAAGGCCGAACAACTGGAAGGTACTCCACCTGTTCAATGGAAAAGCAATATTAGTAGCGATTTCATAACAAAGTATAAATACAACCATTGCCAAATACACCAGCTTTGCACACTGAAAAAGGATGCCGAAAATTAACTATTGAAAGATGAATGACTTGATAGGATAACAACTAAGGATCTCATCACAGGATTGCTAAGTTTGAAGGTATACATTTACTATCTAGGTGAAACTAATTTTATATGCATGCAGCCAACTCAAAAACTCTTCCAGTAACAATCACTATCTTCATGCAGAAAAAGTAACAAAGTCTCCACTCCTGTTTCATACACCACCAAAGAAAGTGGTAGCTTCCTAAAACCCAAACCTTTGAACATCTGGTCATATGCAGAATCCTATAAAACTTCAGGCTCTGAAATGAAGATACCTCCTCCATACGAACTAATTGATGCTAAGACAAGACCCCGGATGCCAAACCTGGAATTAATTATTATGGAAAAACTTATTTCTCACTCTTTCCCCTCTTTTCTAAGCCTTTCCATCTCTGTAATGATAAGAGGGGTGAACAATAGTAGATAAACAATTAAATAATCCTATGCTAGTAAGACACTCAGACTGTTCATAGCATTTCAAGCCCTTTATGTTGGGAACTCCACTCCGACACACATACGGACATTTGACAGTACACATTGGGCCATAGACACGCAAATATTTCATCATCTTAAACTTCAATATGTACCAATATCCAACTAAGTAGTTGCAGGTGACACTAAGTAACATAGTTTTATTCAGAGATAACAAAAAAGCAACCCAATCAAGGTACTATTGTTATCTCAATCTCACACAATGACACAATAATACTAGGCAACAAGGAAAAATACAATTTGACAGACTGCATATCTTTTATACCACCCTCTTTTATCACACACAAAGAGAGATTTTTATCAATCTCATTCTTTCCCTCATGGCCCATATGGGTCCCTCCCATCCTGTGCTACCAGTTTTTCATGCCAATGGCATCCTGAATAACCTCCCACACCCCCAAATGGCAAAGCGCTCGTCAGTCCACCAGTAGAGATATAAATATAGAATACAAGAGAATATAAGAATTGACGACCAAATTGCCAAAAATGCCTATCATCCCCTCAACAATACCACATAGCATCATGTGACAAGTAGCTGAGAATACATAAAAACATCAGAAAGAGTACCTCCATGAAATTGTGAAACTGAGTGAACATTCGAAACATGAGCCTCCCCAAAGAAATGTTACCCCTAAATAAGTAATCAACATAATTAGTCTTGATCCATAAGCTGCAGTTACAAAGGAAAGATATAAATAATAGTACATAAGTAGAGCCATACCAAGATTGATCAAAGTGTACATGAGGATAATGAACAACGACTGGCTGGATTGGATGATTAGGTATGAAAGCTCCCATTTGGAAAGAGAGAAGGAATCTTCCATTGGTAGTGGTCCCTTCAGGGAATAATAGAACACGAGGAAATCTGTTGCACGAAGCCTTTCTCTGTACACAGGTCCTTGAAAGCACATTTCTGTATCAAATGCCTCACAATTGATAAACAATGATGAATCAAACTATGTTCTGCTAACTAAACATTTAACTGATTCCATCATGGTCTTCTACGCCACCGAAGTCAACTAACTTAGCATTGTTGTCTTAGAATTACATTACCACTGCAAATGCATTATTTAGAGTGAATGCACTTCTGGCAGGGAGGGGAGGAGCATAATAAAGATTCTATTCTTAAGCTCCCACCATTCCACGATGCTTCATCAACAATTTATTTGCTTGGTCAATGCAATGAATACACATGGAAATCAGGATGTCAGCATGCAACATGGTAAAAATCTTTTTAAGTTTACAAACATAAGAATTGCTGTCTAGTGTCTACCATAGCATGAAGCTTTTGAAATTTTAGAGTGCCATTCAATCCCCTCCTCAGATTATTATAAACAACTCGTTTTCAAGGAACCATAGCGTCACATTTTATCTGCACTAACATTAGCCTAAAATTGGTAGTCATCATACCATCAGCTGACACTGCTTATGGCAAAGATCATGACAAGATATGTTCTTAGAGAAAGATCTGCATAACACAGAAGCATGATTGCCAAAGCAATTACTTACAAAAGCCTGAACTTTCGAAGTGAGTCTTTGGCAGGTTAGTTGCCATACTACATCAATTTGCCCACAGTATATCAACATTATCAAATATTTTCGGTAATAACTACAACTCCTCACCCAGTAACTAGTATAGCAAAAGTCACAGAGAATATATATTCCATTAGTCATGTGGGAAAATACTGTCTGGGTACAACAGAACCTTAAGGTTTAAAGCACAAATGAACTGATCACAGAGAATTGAAGTAAATAAGGAAAAGGGATGCAATTAATTCTAATGATTTTTGAACCAACTTTAGGACATGTGAATCAGTTGAAAAAACATATAAAGCACAGATCCCAGTACCTTTATCTCATTTACAGCATTTTTTCTTGATGAAGGTGAGAACCTATTCACATATATAACCTGAAACAAAAGCAAGCAAGCGTGATAAAATGATAATAGTATAAACACAGGATATATTGTTGAGTAAACATAACTATATATCAATTTACCTAACATAAAACAAAGGATAACAAACAAGACTGAACCTATACACCAGATACAATGAATTAACAAGAAGACTAAGACCAGAAAAGTCAATACCTGCATAGCTCTGATAATAGTTCCAACTAAAGGCATTGAATCATGAGACTCAGATGCAACAATTGTGGGGAACAACTCATAGAAATAAAAAATTGGGTCAATGTATGATACATGGTTTGAAACTACAATAGGAGCAATTTCTCTTGGTGCTGGCTGTCCTTTGCGTTTAATCCAATGGTAGCTGCAACAAGACAGAAAGATTTCAGATTTACAACCAAACTTAGAAGGGACACGGCAATATGAAAGCTTGTTGAGTACATAAAACATAATTCACTTGACATATTAAAAAACAATATATATGCAGTGGAATTGACAGTACATAATCTCTTCTGTTACACAGAAAACAACAAAATGTCGCTATACCTAAGAAACACCCCATGTCATAAACTCTCTCCATCTCCTCTCGTTCAGATATAAAAGACCAAAAGGAATAATACAAACTCGGGTAACACACCAATCCAAGGAAGCTTCCTTGAAAAGGCAATGACCAAGTTTGCAAAACCAGTCACAACCTTTGAAGCACACTAATGAACACACTCCAAATTTCAGTACAATATACAAGAACTAGGCATTATTAAGCAAATATACATTACACAAATCTAGGTATGCCAACAAGTTCAATCCAAACTTCCGGCAGCCCGCATGTAAGTAGTTGAGTAATCCCTCCATCCACAAATAATTGGCATATCGCCCTACCACGTCCTTGTGAAGAATACAAATGGAAACTAAAATAATAATCCTTCATAACATAACAGTAGGATCACCCTCACATTCTTCCATCAGGACATTTACGGAAATCCAATCCTAGATCATTAATCGTGACGACAGGAGAAAAACTGTCCAATACAACCCCGACAATTTAGTGCATAACCATAACTTCCAGAAAATTCCTACATAAACTAAACATCCTAAACTCAAAATCCATACATTTTCCATAAAAACCCTCAAAGTTTCTCAATAAAACAAACAATTCACTCAGTTCTCAATCCAAATCAACAAGAGATTAAGCAAAATCGAACTCACCCAAAAGAGAAAAGAATACACCGAGCACATAATCGAGTAATCCACATGAGATTAGAGCGCCATCTAGACATAGGACTAGTCTTATCCTTCCACCCTTGAAGGGCAACCAAAGTAGCAACATACCCAATTAATAAAGTCAACCCAAAGATCACAAGTCTAATCACAGCAATTGGCACACAAATCACAATCTTAAGCCATTCATAAACCCCATCAATTCTAAGAGTATGGTTTCTGAAAGGATCAGCAGAGGTTGAAGACGGGACACAAAACCCATCAATCCCAAGAAATTCAAAGGGGTTTTGACTGTCTTCTAGGTCAGTTTGAGGGGCATCTGAGGTGGAGTTTTCGATTGTAATAACAAGATGAGATCTTTCTGAGTCTGGGATTGAAGGGGCTTGAATTTGGGATAGAAATGGGGTTCTGAGAGTAGGATCCGACATGTTTGAGGTACAATTTATGGTCCTAGATTGGAGGAGAAAAGGCAGGGGAATTTAAGGAAAAACCAATTAATTATGCTGCTGGATTTTGAGTAAGATTCTAGGAGCTTTGATGAAGTAGAATCCCAGAAAAAGGCAGACAATTTAGAGGATGACTGAGGTGGGGGGCTTGGTGGAACAGAGGACGCTTTTTTTTTGTGGAGGAGGGTGTTTGAAATATTATGAAAAGACCATACATTATACGACTATGAATGAATTTATGTATGATTTATGCTATGATTCAGGATTTCATATTCAAGAAAATGAACCACGTGTATATTGTTTGTGTTAAGAGGCATTGAATTGACTAGTGAAATTGCGGTATTAAGTAAATTAAATTATTTGGTCCAATTGGCATAACTACTCTAGTACTGTATTAAGTATGTTTTATTCTTTTAATGAATTTTATACATTATGATATCAAATACACTTTAGAAGGGCCAAAATTGACTAATGATCTAATATGCTAGACATAAATAGAATTTCGGACAACATTATCCATTTTCTTTGATACTAATTAACATAATCCAAAACTGTGAAACTAAGTTGGTTGAGCTTGTAGTCTTGTAGAAAGAAATGTGCCCAGATGTTAGGTAGGCACCCATCAATTAATTGTGTCTTATACCGATTGAAGTCTAATTAACATATAGCATAGTAGATTTAAGCAAAAATTTGAGCCAATGGAATGTACATATGTATGAGTATAAGATACGTGATTTTCAAAAAAAATTGTTGTCATTGTTTTTAGGATTGTTACTCCACATGTACGTAAATATGAAGTACTTTATAATGGTAAAAAAAAAAATATAGGTAAAAGTTTTGGTAGATGAAGGTAAATTTTTTTTAGGAATTCAAGTAGTAAGACCTTGAAAATCTTATTTCACGGAATAAATTGAAAATTATTATATATAGCATCAATAGAAACAGTAATAATAAACTAAGACTTGTGAAAAGTATAAATGTAAATATTTCTCATATTAGCAATAAAAATAAGAGAACAATTTGTATTGTGCAACCAATTATATGACAATTATAATCGTACTATGAGTAGTAGATACATGGTGATGGTGAGGCTAAGGGTAACACGAGGCCTGGTGGAGCTGGAGGAATTGTTAGAGGTTGCCAGGGTGAAGTCCATGAAATGTTTTCGCTTGATTGTGGTATTTGCTCGTGTACTAGAGTTGAACTCTTAGGGGTGCTTAAGGGTTTATCTATTGCTTAGGATGTTGGGCATCGAAAGATTCAACTTTCTATTGATTTGGAAGTGGTTATTAAACTTCTTTTGAACGAAAATGAATCTTCCTCTCCTCTCCTTTTATTCATATTATTCGTCGGTGTAGAGCGTTGATCGCTTAAGCAGAGTGGGATGTTGAGATTAATCATTACTACAAGGAAGCTAATAGAGCAGTAGACTACAAGAAGTTTGTCATGTTTGAGGCAGTTTCGGTGGGCCTTCGTGCTATTATGTTAGAGGATTTAAGTGGAGTTGCGTTGGCTAGATTGATTCATGTTGAGACTGCTTAGTTTTCTTTTAGCTTTCTGTTTTGCTGGGTTTTCCCTTCTCTTGCACAAAAAAAAGTTTATACTCCAAATTCCATCCCTTTGTCAGTGGTACCAAATTTACTACAAACAACAAGGCATGGTTAAAGGGAAAAGATATAATTTCATCTCTTTCCTCTAAAAACGAGAAGGATATTGGTTAACTGTAAAAAATTTAAGGTGTGATTCGCGTAAATGTCAATGAGAGTGTTAAAGTTAGAATGATTATTTTTAAAAAAGAAAAAAAATTAAATTCAAGTTGTCTCCCACATGTCTTTTTAAATCATGGTATTTAAGATATTAGTTTAGGTATATCACCAAGTAATACTAATTAATACTTCATACTTGATTATCTAAACAAAGTGTTCGATTGAAATTCGTATTTTATTCGAAATTACTTAATTTGATTGGTTTGGCTTGATGCATATGGTAATAATTACTTTTTATCGTAGTTAGTGTGTTAACAATAAAATCAAAATAAAATGTCTCGACCTTGAAATAAAATTAGAACAATCCGAACGTTACATTACTGAATTCGGTCATATGGCTTGATTTCTACTTTTTAATCTCGTGGTTAGTTTTTTTTTATTGACATAAGGATTGTCTGTGTTTTGTGAGTTTATCACTAAAAAAAATCAAAATTTGAAATTGTTTTTATTTGTCGTACCAATATTTGAGGACCATAATGAACTACTTTGTAGGTGAAGAATGAAGATACGAGATATAATTTTAAAAATCATAAAAATAAAAACATCCCAAATCTACCTTTCCATATGCTACATGTGTGTTACTTCTTTATAAAATTGGTATCACAAAATCTTGCATGCGTACGTGATACAATAACCTATTATTGTAACTCCAACAAAAACTAGTCCTTAATAGAGCTGTCAGAAAACCGATCCAACCCGACCTGAAGTTAACCTGAAACCGATTTGACTCGATATTCAAAGACCCAAACTCGATCCGTGTCCGACCCGTTAAGGACCCGACCCGTTACAGATCCGACCCGTTACAAACCCGAACCGTTACAGACCCGACCCGAAAAGAACCCGAAGCCGATTGAAACCAACACATAACCGATATAACCCGATTTAACAATTTGTTACCCGAATTCACTGGATGTGTTAATAATCTGAATATACATGAATATGACCTAATCTTGACAGACCTATTTTTTTACCTAATATCTAATAACTTTGAAACCAAACTTGTCATTGTCGATTCAAACTAAACATATTACAAGTTCTTATGTATATATATAAAATTAACATCGTATGTTATAAACTAGTTTGATAGGATAATACACATTTAATAATCATTAAATCATAAATATTTTGTTTTTAAATGACTTATCGACATCATCATTGTCCAATTTATGAATTAACCATCATCATTATCCGATTTTATCAAAATCGACATTGACCCGAAATAACCTGTTCAGGAATCGATCTGATTTTACCAGAACCGACCTTGACCCGAACCCAAAATAATCTCGCTATAACCCGTTCAAGAACCGACCCGATTTTACCAGAACCGACCTTGATCCAAATCCAAAATAACCCGATATAACCCGTTTAGGAACCGACCCGATTGTACTAGAACCGACCTTGACCCGAACCGAATACGACCCGACCCAAACCTGACCCAAACCCGACCAAGCAAATAACTGATTTAACCCGACCCGATAATGACTCGACCCGAAACCGACCCGATAAGAACCAATCCGCGATGGGTCAACCCAGAACCTACCCGTTAACCCGATTTGACACCCCTAGTCCTAAATATGACAAAAGGAGAAAATCCTCCTCCATTAGTTTTTGCATCCACACAAAAATTCCCCAACAGTTTTTTTTATATGTAACATAAATATATTTCCTAGCTCAGCCCTTTATTCCAATGATAAGGAGAAAATCCTCTTCCATCAACACTATCTCACTTGTGTTCCTGCAGAATTGAAGTACCACTATTTAGATGGTTTGGGCGTTTGGCAAAGGGTTATGCAAGTTGGGGATATCCAGTGGTCAGAAAACAGGCTGCCAACACTTTTTGAAAAGGACGAAAAAGGTAGAAAACCCCTTTTTTCGTTCAAGATTAGAATAGTTTACAAGCAAACAGATCTGACATACTATTCTGACATCAGATCTGAATGACGCCACATGCTCTAGTTGATGTTCATTTACCGTGTAGCCATCCTCTGCATCACCAGACCACATGTGACATTAAGCAATTAGTAGCATCAAAGCTGGATCTGGTCAATGCTCCCAGATTTTCCCTTCAACTTCGAGTGACTTAGTAATGTTTGTATACGTGCTCATACCCTCAACTATCCCAAACCAAATCATCAACGGATTTCTCAACAGGCTTCTGTTCTGCGAATAAAAACCCATTCTCTGCAAGTTCATGGTTTGATCCTCTCCACAATACAACTTGTTCCTTCATAAATGTTACAGGGATACACGGTACCAAGTCCTGAGAGCAATAGTGACGGACAATCAGAGGAATGGAATACATCCTTCTTCATAGAGCAAACAATCATATGCATCTCACAGAAATAAGGATACATGATTGGCATTGGTACTTCCATGCAAGAAACATAACTGCAAGAATTTAATGCAAAAGTTCGAGCTCTGGGACAGGCAAAAAATCAAGTTTGTACTTTGTAGAGACCCTAAATTTCATAAGTTGCAACTGAAGTACTAAGCCTGGATTTAGGACAATCTTAATTCATGTAATACTTCACGAAAATTTGGTTTGGCTCGGTTGCAGTTTGAATGAAGATTGCTTTTACATTTGTTAACAGCTGATGCATCAGCTTTCACATTTGCTTCATGGACATCATGCTTTCTTGTCATTGGACATAAAGGGCATCACCAAAAGCACTTTCTTGCCTCATTGTCACTAATCCACAATACTAACCACCTTGTAATTTCTTATTGGGATGAAAATTAGGCCATGCTTGGATTGAGAGAGATGGATTAAGGGGGTGATAACAATCAAACAAATGAAAAATGAGGTAAAGAGGAAGGAAAAGGAATAAAGAGATTGATTATTACCCTCATTATGGTGGTGATAATTACCCGAGGAGTGTGGAGAGTATCTATTACCCCTAAAAATGAGGGTATTAATTCTCCTTTCATCACAATACCAACACTATATTTCCTTTATAAACCACTTTCACTAACCTTTTTTTCATTGGTTTGACTTTTATTACTCCCATGTGCATTACGCCCAATCCAAGCATGCCCTTAGTAGATAAATTTACAAGGGGAAAACAAGGAATCGAGAGGCACCCATCACATATATGTTCTTAGAACTAACATAGTAATACTGCAAAGTATTCTTCTTCAAGCTGCTACGGGTGAAAATCCAAAATCTTCCTCAAAGCTACTAGGGTAAAGTTGCGGAAGCATCTCTGGACTCCACATAATTCAAGACCTCTAGAGTTCCATAATTATAGGAACACCTTAGAGTCTCAATGTCTCATACATTCCAAATATACCATACAAACAACATTATTGTCCAAGCAAAAAGAGATCAATTGTGCATCATTATCACCCAAAAAAATAAAGTTCATCATTGACAATCCCTGATTTGGTGTGGAGTGGTATGGTTTAAGTTGTCAACATTTGTTCTTGTACACTGCTTTCTTAAAGAATGCTCACTATTTTAGTGGAAAGGCACTAAAGAGGAAGTGAATTACAGCCATCAGGTAATTCAAGTACATTACGACAAACATGCTTCAGAATTAAGGACTAGGAAAAAATAAAAATACTCGAGAAGTCTACTTTGTAAATCAGTTTTGCATATATTTATGATCAGAAGTAGACCGGTCAAAAAAAGATTTGACCCAAAAAGGAAGGTTTTGAACTCAATTTTATGACCCAAGATCCGAATTGTACCAGAACCCAAACAACCCGAAATTTGCAGGTCTAAAACGGGTTGGTTTGGGTTCTGACCTTTTTTTAAAAAAAAATAAATTGAAATTGCATACCTAAAAAAACCTTAAATTTTGTTTCACTCAGCTGTTTCCTACCATTCCTCCCAGTTTTCTACACCACTCCAAAGGCCAAACATCCTCCACCACCTTCACTCAAACTTCACGAATCTGGCCACCATTCCATCAACATAGTTCCAACATGAAATGATGAGGAAGTTCACGCCCTCCTATCACAAGAAGGGGGGCTCCAGCTGCTAGCGGTTCCCCACTTGGTAGATTTCTTTTCATCGTCTTCATCTCCCACTCCTCGAGAAGGTAATTTACATTGTTTTTTTTCTTTTTTATCAATTTTCATAGTTCGGAAATGGGGTTCAATCTTTTGTAGTAAAACCTAAGATTAATTAATTAGCAGCTTTTTTACAACTAGTTATTGATTGTTCAGTTAGCTTATATACTAGAAATTTTATGTGTGCAGAGAATTGGTGGGATTTGTCATGTGAAAAAAAAAAAAATTGTTGTTCGGTCAGATTAAAGCACAAAAAGGGAAATTACATGATCAATTATTAGAAAGTCATACAATTACAAGTGTTTGGATAAATTAATTCTGATTTCTGGTTCTTTTTGACCTACCAAAGAGCTTGATGTACTACCAAATATTACTTAGTTTAAAGTTTTAGTTTTGTTTAAGTAGGATTCCTATGTTTCAATTTTCATTGTGTAAAGAGAGCCGCAAACGGCAAGACAATAACTAATGTAGACGAGAATTGATCCCGTACCAACCTTCAAAACTTTAACCAACTAAGCTAGTTGGATTCAATTCCTATGTTACATTTAATAGTAGACAATTCCTATATTTTTGTAGGTGTTAATTCAAGAAGTACAACATAAGGTAGCCAAGGTGCTACTAGCGGTGAAGCGAGTGACAAGCCCAAAGAACCTTCTGCAAAGTGCAAAAGGCCTTCAGACTCACTATAATTGCTTCGAAAGAGATGAGTTTACTGAAAAAAGGCCAATAGCATTCTGCAAGTATTGCGATGGAGGACCATTTTTTGCTGACTCCTCAAATGGTACAAAAAATTTTCACTCATACAAAAATTTGTCCTACTCTAGGTAATGCTTATATTGGCACAATGTTTGAAGATACAAATGCCAAACAACCTAAGTATAGCAATAAAGTGTACAAAGAAAAAGTTGCTTTGGTTATAACTAAACATGGATATCCCTACACTTTTGATGAACATGAAGGGAATCATCACTCACATTTGGATAATTGGCTATGATGTTGAAAAGGATGAGTTATCATACTTCTAATGAACGTTTATAATTTCTATTTTTTATGTCTTAGATTACTCAAGCTTGATTTTTCTTTTTAACTCTTTAATTTCTATTGCTTTATAAAATGAAACGTAGGTGACAATTCTCTTGATGACAAAGTTGAGATTTTCGCTTCTTTCGGATCACAAAGTACCTATTGAGATCGAAGAAGATGAAGGCAAAGATTTTTGAGGGAGATAGAGTTTGCATTTGCTAGACTTAAAAGTTGTATATGCTAGACTTAAAGTTAATTGTTTTTTGTTATTATACGCTATTGGACACTATTTGTCGTATGTTGAAGTATTTTGTTTAACGGAGTTGTATTTGTTAGTCATGATTTCTTTTTGTTTGTATAGTAGTAAATAGGATCCAATATGCTAGATTATGAGTTTATGACATCATAATTTAAAATCCTTGAATGTGTCAAAGTTCAATATATTGGAATTGGCTTAAAAAATGGAAAAAAAGTCATTATAAAAATTGGTACTAGCGCTAATTTTTTGTAGATCTTATTTGTTATTAAATAAAAATATTAATTTTCTCACTTATGATAATAAAATTTATTTTTCCTCAAAAATTAAATGTAAAACCTAGGTGACAACAGCCTCCTGCTATAAAGCTGTAAAAATGGTATATTTTATTGAAACATATTAATTAAAATTGAAAAAAAATGGCGCTATAATATCACTTAACCCATCGGGTCGACCAGTTACCAAAGTGGGTACATCAAGAATTAGCATTGTTTGGCCCAGCCTCAAAATGACTTGATCCGATTATACCCCAAACCCAAAATATGTCTGACCCAATTCACTTGACAGGTGTAGTCAGAAGCTACATTCTCTATGTTTCATGGAGATGAATTATAGAACATCTTTTATAAAAAAAATATCAAAGAAAGAAAAATTTAGCTTCAACAGCCATCCTACTCTTTTTAGGGGAAAAAAAAACAAGAAAAACATACAAATTGCATAAAAGTTGTCGTGAAGAAACCATATAAATGTATATTGCATCAGATTGGATGCAAAGAAAGGTATATAAAAAAGATGTATAGGCATAAGCTGCATAACCGCATTAGTAATTGATGCCACTACGCCAAATCTCAGCCTCTCAGGTAGGTTAACTATGCAAAAGGACTTTCTCTACTAGCAAGGAGTCCTGGACATCTTAAAAGGTAGACAACTTACAAAGACAAGGACCCATCAAACTCTCTCCTCTTGTTAATGGCTGTCCTACTTTTTACTTCAGTTTAAGCAAAGAACAATTGTCAATTATCTAGTATCTATCTTTGTACAAATTACTCAGTAAGAGTAAAATATTCAGCCATTCATTTTTTTTCCCAGTTAATAGGAATGCGTGGTGGGGTACGTAGGATCAATGCTGGCTATCTAACTTCTCATTGTTCAATTCCAAATTTGAAGATACATCCTTAACTTTTCAGTGCATACAGAACATAATTTGTCTACCCTAATCTTGGAGCAACTTCAAGCAAACCAAAACCACAGAGAACCTCCTTTCAAGTCATGATATCACGTTGTCTTATGGAAAACCATTAAACAAAGAGCACTGAGAATCTTCAATGAGGTTGAAATGAATAGAGAGGCTTGGGCACCCAAAAGACAAGTATATTCAGATGAATATATAACCCCTCATCACTGATCCTAATTTATAGCAAACTTGTCCTCGCTCTATTGACTTCAACTATTTTTTCTTATTAAACTATGATGTATACCTCAAAATACTTGAACCGAATTTCATATTTTAGCTCTCATTGGAGCTACTTCCAAATAACATACGCGAGTCTAAATCTCCGTTCATGATAGGAGTTAACCCAGCCATCCAATATCTTGCACCGCCTAGTTTAATAAATCAACTTTGCTTAGCTCAACTTTGGATAAAACTTCATTGAAGTGAGAACATGTTAAGTGTAGATGTGACAAAGTAGGTTATGATTGTCTTCATCGTTGATTTCAATCTTACATTAACATACTCTAATCTTCATAAATCGTAGTAGCAAAAAGATAAATATGAAGCTTGCTAACACAGCTTAAGAAGAGAAATTACCCTAAGTTTGACGCCTATTTTCTTGAGATCACTCTTGTTAAGACCAGTGCAATCAATACGCACCAGTTCCCCCACAAGAAAAGCATCTCGAACCATATCTACAAGGCTACCGTAGTATCCATTTCTAACTGCATTACATCATTAGTTGCATGAATTAGAATAGTCATAAGGAAAAATGTTAATCAAAATCACCAATTTAGAAGATTACCAAGTTTAGTTATTGCAGGAACAGCTAATCCTCTTTTCCTCAATTCCTTTGTCTCGTCAATGCTTAATCCCTCAATTGTAGTTTTGATTAACTTTGGATACTTAGGCTCTTGGGGTTTCCAAAGCATTAATGGAATCACAGGCCTCTTCTTGTATTTATAGTTCCTACCTCTGTACAGAACAAGAAGACCACCATGCCTGTGGATGACCTTGCCAAATGTCTTGTCCTACAACGTACAAATGATATACTATAAGGTACAACAGAGCTTCTTATAAGAAAGCAACAAAGTTCAGAGGTCTTAGAGCATGCATAATATTAGTATAGTAATTATATAACAGATGCAAAATAGAAAGTGAGAAACAAGAGGGGAAAAGGGGGTAACATAGCCAAAAGAGAGGTGAAGCCTTTCAAACCTCATTGGGGGAAGACAAAACCCAACACAAGAGGCCTGGATCCCTTTTCAAATATGATTCACCAACCATCAGGAACTGCTTTGGACAATTGGACCTAGAAGACCCTATTTGAAAAAAGGAGGCCACAGGGGAAAATTCGGAGTTCTTTCTGACTTAAAATCTTCTTTGCTAATCCTTTTTAACCAAAGTGAAAGCATTCTAATTTATCATCTAAGCACCGCTCTTGGTGATAGTGTTATCAGTTCAGTTTTTAACAGTCACTCTAACACCATAGATGAGCTAGTTTATAGTTTGTATCTTTGGTATCCAAAATCACAGGAGGACATCATATTAGTCTAGATATTGCTCCCATATCAGCCTTGCAGACAGGGACAAATAATGTTTCACAATCCGCCCAAATGGTTACTTTAAAACCACTTTCACAATAGACAACAATAATGGAAGACATTATTGTGGTTGTAGCACTTAGCCAAACAAACCTCAAGCTGGGTGATGATGTTCTCCATGTCAATAGTTGGCACTCCCATGCACTTAATCCTGACTGCTTCATCATCCTTCCAATGACAGTGAATATCATTTAACATATTGTGAGTCAGACCATCTCTCCCTGAAAGGTAACACAAAAATCTCAGCTGCGGTAGCACCATTTACTTCTGAGTTTTCAGCTTTATTTTCATTCATATAACCGATATATGAGCAATCATTGGTTCAGGAATATGAGTGCAAAAACTGAACTAGAAGAAGTAAGCGCGGCACAAAATAAAAATCTTTATGAACACATTCTTTTCAGAATCCATCACACACTACACAAAAATAACCATAAAATTTAAAAACCCCAAAATGCAAAGACTCATAAGATACATACTCATATCAAAATCATGTCTTTAATCAAACTACCCAAAATTCATCCAGCAATTCAATACAGAGGAACACAACTTCAACTATCAACAGTAAAAAAATGAACCTCCAAATCAGCTAGGCATTTCATCAAACTAGTGTGCACAACATTTTCAACAAAATACATTACCCAGGTTGACTTGCTTCTTGCTAACACCTCTCTGACACTTATCAACAAGAATCTTCTTCTCAGCATCCGTCAATGCTTCACCCAGAAGTTTCTCTCTCGTCGCCTTCCTCCTCTCCTCCAACTTCGAATCATCCTCCATTACTTCATCAACGGATACCACTTTTGGGCTCTTCAAAGGAGCGCAAAACCCGGTCCATTCTCGCTTAAGTCGGCCCGGACCAAAAGGGGAGTACTTGGGGCCACGGAGCCCAATGGGCCGCACTGAGGGATTACTTTCGGTGTAGCTGTAGCGGAAATCGAAGGGAAGGTTGGATCGTAATGGCTTATCGCCGTTTTCGAGGGAAGATGGAGGGCGGTACCGAGGCTTTTTGGGGATTTTGGTTGGGGATTGGGGGTTTTGGGAGGGTTCTCGGTTAAGTTTTGGGTTATGAGGTGAGAGAGAGGGTGGCGGAGTGAAGGTGTACTTGGTGTGAAGTTTAGAGGAGGCAGTGGTGGAGAGGTAGCGGAGAAAGTGGCGGTGGTTTTGACGGTGAATGTGAAACGCGAACATGGGTTGTTCTTGGCACTCAACCTATGAAACCACGCAACATTTACCATCCTTATATCCACGTAATAATTTTGAGTTTTATTTGGATTATTATATATCCATATATGAGTAAGATAGGACTAATGTGAACTTCTAGACAAAACCCATAAATATCTAGTTAAACTCTATAAATTGTAAAATTATTTGTCTTTATTATATTTCTACAATAATTTTTCACATTCACTTCATTTCTACATTTATTTTCTACATTCAATTCATCTCTCTAAAAAAATTCTCTCAAAGATGTCGAAAATACCGGGAAAAGAAGGCAGCGAGGTGGGTGGTTCCGGCGGCTAGGGGTGCTTATCGAGTTGAGTTACTCGTGAGCTACTCGAGCTTGACTCGGTCAAAACTCGGTTAAAGCTCGAATTGAGATCGAACTCGACTCGATAAGTTAACGAGCCGAGTTGAGCAAAGTCAAGCTCGACTCGAGAAGCTCATGAGAAACTCAAATAAAGATCGTTATAAGCTCGACTCGAAAGCTCGTTAGAAGCTCGACTCGAAAGCTCGTTGGAAGCTCTACTCAAAAAACTCATGTGAAGCTTGATTCTTTTTTATATTTAGTATATATTCACAAAATAATATATTTTTAATTATTTTTATTATTCCAACAAAAAATATAATTTTTATTTATCCGGCAAAATTTATTCATTCTCAATATTTAGGAAAAACATCAAATATTATATAATTAATATTTAAACTAGGATAAGAATCATTAAGTAAACCCACTAACTATAAGTCTATAATTGTCAATTTGGGTGCTACAATCGGGTTTGGATCAAGTCATGTCGGGTTTCGAGTTATATTTGGGTCAGGTTATATCACGACAAGTTTTATCAGAACAACTTTTTTTATCAATGCATATAATGTAAGGGCTATTCCAATTTATTTCACGGTATAGTAAAATAAGTAAAAATCGATGAAGTTTTGTATTTTATCGAAGTTAGCATCACACGTTCTTGCAGTTCCAATTACCACGGTTGCTTCTGAGGCAACTTTTAGTCCTGGTGGTCGTGTTATAGATCCCTATAGATCCAGGCTTGCACCAGAAATGGTGCAAATGTTGATATGCACCGGTGATTGGTGTAGATCCATCAATAGAGTGCAAAGAAAGAACAAGGTAAAAACTACCTATTATTATCATCATTCTCATTATTATAACATCACTATTATCATTATTGAAATATTTATGCTATTATATTGCAGAATAAAAATGATTATCAACCAAAGGAAATTTCCATTCCAATTCCTTTGACAGAAACTACAAATTGAGAATTTCATGAGAAACTACTATTGTTGAACATTATTTGATATTGTATTTTTTGTTGTATTTTTTTGATGTTGTTTTAATCGTTTTCTTAATCCTTTGCTTAATCCTTTGTATGTTTACTTTCGACATTTCTTGATGATTTTCACTTCTAACATCCGAAATTTGGTAGGTTTGATTAAATTTTATTATTTTTGCAAGTTTGATTTAAACTTTCAACAAATAAATTAACTTTTGTAAAAAACTGAAAAATGTTATTGAAATTCAGTTGATTTGCTTAAGCTTAACGAGTTCGAGCTTGAGACGAGTTCAAGCCTAAAGATTTCTAGTTAGAGCTTGAGCGTGTTTGAGCCTAATGAGCTTCGGACTTCGAGCTTCAAATCGAGCTTTGAGTCAAGTTCGAGCCAAGTTTGAGTTCAAGTCGAGCTCGAATATCTGATTTTCGAGCCGAGCTCGAGCTTAGATTTCCAAGCTCACGAGCTTTCGAGCCCGAGTCTGAGCTTTCGTGTTCGAGTCGAGCTCAGCCAAGTTCGAGCTCGACTAGGCTCATAGGCATGCCTACCGGCGGCGACAGAAGGTGTAAGTGAATTTTTTTTTTGTATAGAGGGTCGTCCAGTTTGGATTGGACGCCGGTGAATTTTTCTAAAAAAATTATTTAGTGTTAATATTAATACGAATTTGACTAAAAAATAATATTAAAGAATATTATTATATTAATACTCTCTTTGTTTTTTTTTCCTTCCCATTTGAAACTAGGGAAGAAACCAATACAATACTAAATATCATTAAAATTCTATAAAATAATTTAAATTAATCTAAAAATAAGAATAGATTCTATTAAAAAAATGATACAAGTGTGTTGAACATTAAATAAGTAGTAAAATGTCTAAAGTATATGGCATTAAACAATTAAAAAATCAACTAGTAGTCTACATATCACATGGATAGTGATCTCAATTAAAAATTTTCACCCAATCACAATAATAAACTAAAATAAAAGGATTCCAAATGAGAAAAACATTTTAAAATTTTCGGATGGGGAAAATGGGAAGAACAAAAATGAACGGAGGGAATAATAATTTAGATTAGGAAGATTATTAATATTAATAATAATAGTAAATAATTTTATTTAGGAGTAATTTTAATTTTAATATTAACATTAAATATTAAATAATATTGTAAATAATAAGAATTAATATTAGTATGAAAATTAACATTGAAATTAATATTATTAATTAGTAATTGAAATTTATAATATGGAATTTCAATAATAATATTATTAATATAATTGTAGTTATTTGTATTAATATAGTAATAATGTATGTTTATCAGTATTTATAATTATTAGTATGTATTAGTTAAAAAATATTTCTTGATCTTATTTATAAAATTAATAATATACGTTTAGTAGTATTGGTATTGTTAGTTGTTGTTGGGGAATATAGTTATTTGTTGTTATTATTGTCTTTGGAAATAAGTTGTCGATTACTTGGGTGTCCTATTTATAGAGATAACTCTATCGAAATTTTAATATAATTTATATTGTTATGTCGATAAATTTGTTATTTTTTTGCACATTATTATTATGTTGTTATGTTAAAAATTGTAAGGTTACTATGTGTATTTGGTCATAAATTTCTTAATTAGAGTCGTATAAGTAACTTATGTTTTTATTTTCAATGCAATTAGGTATGTACCTTCTGACTAGGGGGAAAAAGACGCTTCCCCTTCACGTCATGAGGAGGCATCTTGAGGAAGGGTTTGGGGCGAGGCACCCTAAATCTCGTGGGGTGACAACATGGGCTTGGAAAAGAGAGATAGTTGTTGCTCGCCAACAACAATTAGAGGATGCAGTGGAGGATGAGGAAGAGTACGAGGAGATTGATGAGCCAGTGGATGACGTTAGCACGTATCGTAGGAGTCATACCAACATATTCAACCAAAGGAAACTCTTGCCTATGCGTTTTGTACGTTGAATCAATGAGAAGAATGTACGACCATAAAGAATACATATGAGGAGACTTATGGTGCATAACGAACAAGTGCGTGAGCTCGTATGTCTCAACATCGACATCAAACCACCACAAATATCCATTAACTGTTGAATCAGATTCCTTCCTTATGAATTTTCAAACCACAAATTATGTCTAACATTGTATATGTGACTCCTTTTAGGCTGGTCTTCTAGGAATTGCTCGAACACAGATGTCAATATCTTAGTAGGCTTCACGTGAGCATCACTCATTTGTTGCACGAGTAACTTAGCAGCAGGACTAAGGTCGCTCATTTATTGATGGCCCACGAGATACACGATCAATTCATGGTTATGTGCACTCCATTTTGAAAATGCTTTAACTTTCCACCCAATGCGAGTTGGTAATTCACGTACCTTAACCCGAAAAAGACAACCACAACCTTTCCTTTTCGTATCAACCCTCACTACCACACTGAATTCTCGTGGTTCTTTCATACGTCAACGATCACATTTCAATATTCTATCCCGACGGTTATCTCGTTGCGTTTCAATCAAAATCTGTACCCTATCGCAATTTTCTTGCCAATTTATCGCTTTTTGAGCTTCCTCAAAATATCCATCATCCACAAATATACCACCGTAATCAACTCCATCACCTCCAAAATCTTCATCATCGTCCTGCATGTACAAATTGCCTTTTATTACTCAAAAATACTAAAAAACGACGAAACACTATCATTACTCAAAATACTCTTAAGTTAATAATATTCAATACTAAATGGTTTTATTAACTATTAATAATAATATTATTAATATTCTATACTAATTATATTAATAAGGTAAGAATACAACTATATTAATTAATAAGAAAAATTATTATTAGTTTTATTGACTATTAATAATATTTGATACTAATTAGTTTTATTTGCTATTAATAAAATTATTACTAATTATGATTGTTAATAAAATTATATTTAATATTAATTATTAATTGTTAACATTGGTACTAATATTAATACTAAATACATATATAATTATAAAAAAATAATTAAAACAAATAAGGTGGCGTAAAAAATGGACATTTGTCAACGGGTGCGGGGACTTACGGAATTTTGTGGCGGCGTCGACTACTCATCCACGTTCTCCGGCAATTTTGAATTCCGTGACATGATTTCGTTCGTTTTGACGAGTTTTAGAAGTCCGGTTGAAGAAATTAAGAGAAAATAAGAAAAAGGGCAAAAAGGTCAAGATGTGTTTGTTTGTATGTTTCCTTCTTTATAATGATGGATTATGTGTCTCCATTATCCACAACTTTCATACTTCCTAGGTAGCATTTGAACACATGCACTGTTTCAAGTTTGTCAATATGGAGCTCTCTAGCCAATATAAAACCTCTTTTCAATGCCACGCATTCAACACTAAAGGTAAAATATTTTCCAAAATTTGTTGAGAACTCCGAAACGAACTCTCCTCTATCATCCTCTATAAGTCTACTTCCATCAGCTAACTTAGGAGCCCCTTTGACAGCATCATTTATGTTTAATATATATAACCTATCATAAGATTGTTCCAACATATAAACGATTACTTCTTCTTCCTCATATTAGCATCATCATAACTTCTGGCATGGAGATTTAATCTCATCAATGAGTAAACAAATTTTTTTCCTACAACTATATATCCTATTGTTTGTGGTAAAATTTTAATACTATTAAACATATTAAAATGAAAACCATAAAATAAAAAATAAAAAATTATGACTATAGATTTTTTTATAATTGTTTTACTTATGTATTTTGAGAAATAATTATCACAAACATTGAAAATAACTTTTTTTTCTCTCTCAATCTCCTACCAAGTGTAATATTTTTGTTAGTGAGTTTTTTAGTAAGAAAAATAAGCAAATATCCTCATACAAATTTTTTTTTCTTTCTCCCTATTAATATTCTATTTCCACAAAAGAAAAGAAATCCACTCATTTTTTTTCCACTCCAACTGGAGTGGTCTAATGAATTTATACCATGAGCAAATCTAAGATAAAATCAAGTCTTATGAATTTTTTGGTTGTTAATCGATTTTTAATTGCTTCATTTTACCTAATCTTAATGCTTAACGTCTACTATTGCTACTTCATGTTGAATCACGGTGATTATTTTGGCCAAACTATTTCTTGGGATTTCATGGTTAGTCCCATTTATACATGTAGAATGGAGTATGTTTTTGTAATTGAGTAATAAGATCTATATGAAGTTGTTCTGTTAGTGTTATCATCAAAGCATGGTTTCAATTTCCAAATAAAATGCATGCTAACCAAATGTCACAGCCTTAGCCTCACACAAGCACACAAGTTCTTGCATATCGCAAATAAACCAATTCTCTGCTCATACAGAACCCCTTTATTTATATTCTAAAGAGAATAAACGGATAGAGTGACTTCCATTTCGACAAAATCGTTAAATAACGAAATTATACACATATTTTTTAAGGTATGGGTCTAATTTTTTAAGACCCACTTCTGGATGAAATATGAGTCTAAATGTCTTTGGGCCGGATATGGACCCCACACATTTAAAAAAAAATCCTAAAATCTAATCTCCATTTAAAACTAAAACTAAAAGTTTCATTTTCATTGTCCTGACATCTTCCTCTCTATTCTTCTTTTCTATATCCTCCATTTTCCACTCTCAATCTCCAACATTTTTTTTATCTGTCATTCATCAAATAACATATTCATATCATTTAGTGATATAACCTATGTCATCAAGCCTAACATAACTGCCCCTAAGTTAAACATTTTGGCTGCTGGTGCAATGTTAATTACACTGATACTTAGGTCACCCATTTGCTGTATTCTTATAATCTTATCTAAGTACAATCTATAAAAAGTTTACACTTTTAAGAAGGGAGAACGCCACGAAATTAACTGAACAATACAAATTTTGAACTGAAGCAATTGAAGACTACGATCTGCATTCAGTATTTTAGATACGCAAAACGTGGATAAAGAGTAAAGACTACGGAGTACTGACCATTACTCCCACAATGACAGCGCCCCCGCCCATAAAGTTATCTGCCACAGTGCCACACCTCGACAAGATTTCTTGAGATCTTCTGAACCGACCCCATTATTGGAAGGGATGTTTACGGGTCATATTAGAGGGTCTGGATCACCTATGTTTGAGTTACTCTCTTTTAGATTAGCCAACCCCATTTCCGAGGTTCCTCTTGCAATCTTTGGTCTTATCCGACTGGGCTATATAGATTAAGAGGTCACATACGGCATTCAACTCTTGCTCTGTCCATGTGGTCTACGCAATATTCCGATGTGTGTACATTGCTACTGAAAATATTGACAAAAACAACGATGAAACTGATAGTGTACCTACTGAAAAGTTTTCGGTTGCGTTACTGCTACTACTAGAATGAAACGTTTCCTCAGTGATGGGATCAGAGGAGTTCTTCATTTATACGTCGTGATTCTTGGATTTGTCTCAGGTGGAATCGAACTACTCCGTACATTTATTTTCTTATAACCAAATTTGTTAAGCACACGTGACGTGACAATACATAACACCTTGGGGCTTCACTGCTTGAGGTTGTTGACGCGTCCAAGATTTTCCTTCCCCAAGAAGGAACACTTCAAACAAGTGCGTAAACCAAAAAAAAGTCCACAAAAGTCAAAGACTCATTTCTCCATCATTTCAGTATTTCTTCTATATTCACAATCAAGAATTATCCAGTCTTTCTTTGATCTGAATCTGAGCTCAAGGATTCATACTTTTCACTTCGTATGATCAAATTCGCAAACAGTAAAGCAGTTTGGTTAACTTTTTCAATCAATTTGAGGTAATCTTGTTCGTTTCTGTTTTATCAATTGCATGATCGTTCCTTGAACCCAGAATTTGTCTGCTAAAACCCTAGAAATTTGTTAATCAAGATTCATCATATTTCTCTTGTTTTGCATGATCTGATTATGTAGGGAAAGTACCGATTTGTGTAAAATTTCTCGGTTTTTGTTCATCTTGTGAGTTTTGATGTATATGTTATACCTAGTTTGATTGGAAGTTTGAAAATTTGGAATTTGGGTATCGGTCATGGATAATAGATACGGTTCTGCTCCTCCTCACCCTTACGGGTATCCGTCCCCAAGTCAGCCATACCCACCACCCCCAAATTCTGAGGGATACCCACCATCCTCGTATTCAGGGGCATACCCACCGTCTCCTCTTTCTGGGGCATACCCACCACCCCCACATTCTGAGGTGTACTTACCATCTCCTCATTCTGGGGCATACCCACCACCTCCATATTCTGAGGCATACCCAGCATCTCCTCATTCTGAGGTATACCCACCACCCCCAGATTCCTCATATTCGTACTCGCAACCTGGTTACCCTTATCCGCCACACCCATATCCATACTCGCAACCTACTTACCCGTATCCGCCACACCCGTATTTTCAACCCAGCTACCCAAGTCCACCTCCTAGACCTTACTCGTCTTATTCTGGCCCTCTTCCTCAAACTAATGCAGCTCCCCCAACAAGTTTGCAGCATAGTAGTAGTTTTCAGTATGGTTCATCTCATTATCATTCGGATTCAAATCCATCCCCGTCATCTAATACCTCTTCCCAGCTTCCTTCGCGGAGTAATAGCTTTAATAATGCCCAAGGATATGATCATTTAGGGAGTGAATTGCCAACAAGCAGTGGAATTGGTGCTTCTGGTAGGCCCTCAAATGCTTCTATATACCCTCCCTTGGATAACCTAATGTCAGGAATGCGGTTATCTGATGGTCGCCCATCTGCTCCTGCCTCACCTCCTGTGCCTTCTGTGCCTTCGGTGGATAGCTTAGCTTTGGCAAATCTGGCTAGTCCTAGTGGACAGTTTAGTCATCATGGTGGCTTGTATGGGACACATTGTAGAATTCCTAGCTGGGATAGATGTTACTCTTATGCGAGTAGTAGTGTTGGTTCTCCATATTCGTCCAAATTAGAGAGCGAAGATTTGCAGGTTGTGCCTTATCAGAAAGGATCCTTGAAGGTTTTGCTTTTGCATGGAAATTTAGATATAATGGTCTATGAGGCAAAGAACCTTCCAAATATGGACATGTTTCATAAAACACTGGGTGATATGTTTGGAAAATTACCAGGGAATATAGGTGGCAAAATTGAGGGTCATGTGTCTCATAAGATCACTAGTGATCCTTATGTGTCAATAACAGTCCATGATAATGCTGTAATTGGGAGGACTTACGTGATCAGTAATGAAGAGAATCCTGTGTGGATGCAGCACTTCACTGTTCCGGTGGCACATTATGCTGCTGAAGTGCACTTCTTAGTCAAGGATAGTGATGTTGTAGGATCCCAGCTCATAGGAACTGTTTCGATTCCTGTGGAACAGATATTTCAAGGGAAGAAAGTTCAGGGCACATATCCAATCCTTAATGGTAGTGGGAAGCAATGCAAGGCTGGAGCTGTCTTGAGAATTTCAATTCAATACACCCCCATCAAGAATCTAAGTATTTACCACCATGGAGTTGGACCTGGTCCTGATTATCAAGGGGTTCCGGACACATATTTTCCTCTTAGGAAAGGAGGAACAGTCACTCTTTATCAGGATGCTCATGTTCCTGATGGTTGCCTTCCAGAGTTTATGCTTGATCGAGGAATGAAGTATGTGCATGGAAAGTGTTGGCAAGACATTTTTGATGCGATACGACAAGCAAGACGTTTGGTATATATTACAGGGTGGTCAGTTTGGCACAAGGTTAGATTAATTCGTGATAGTGGCAATCAAGCATCTGACTGTAGCCTGGGAGAGCTTCTTAGATCCAAGTCAGCAGAAGCAGTGAGGGTTTTACTACTTGTGTGGGATGATCCTACTTCAAGAAGCATCTTGGGTTATAAGACGGTCAGTGGCTTCTCCCAACTTTGTTTTGTAATCATATGAATCCCTTTATTTTTGATTTCAATCTTCTAAATTGTGAATTTTTGGTGAAGTGGGCTTATAAAGAGATTTATGATTCTTTTATTATTCAAACACCTCTAATGATATTGTAGTAGGTATATTTTCTTGGATTTTTTTGCTTGTGATATGCTTCCCACACATTATTTCCTCAACTTAATTTTCTCGGGTTGTACAGGATGGAATTATGGCAACCCATGATGAGGAGACTCGTCGTTTCTTTAAGCATTCATCAGTACAAGTGCTACTTGCTCCTCGCGTCGCTGGAAAAAGGCACAGCTGGATGAAACAGAGGGTAAAGACTCCTTTAGTGTATTTGTCTTATGTTTGTTTTAAATAATTTTTGATTCGTTGGCCTTGCTTTGCAAGAGTACTTGGTTTTTTCCTTTCTTTTAAGATTTTGAATTTGAAGTTATAATATAATTTATTCATATCTCCTAGGTTACTAGGGATCACATTTCTATGTTTTTGGTAACAATTGTGTCAAATAAGGATGTTGAGAGTGCATCTAAGAAGAAGCAAGGGTTAAAAGGCCGAAATCTGTATTGCTCACATAAACCATTTGGGAATAAAAACACGGAATACTTGAGTCAACATCTGGGCAACATAAATGAATCGACAGTGGCAGCCACTATCCAAAACCAAGTAACAGAGTTGGTTTGGGCCATTCCATTCTCTATTGGCTATTACTCTTATGGTGATTTTTCTACTACCATAAATGGAAAAGTTGCAAATTGCTTCCATTTATGTTGCATTAATTGTAAATTGCAGCCTTTTAAAAGTTATATTGTAAATTGCAACCTACTAAGTTCCATTGTCTTTCAAATTGATCCCATTTGTCATAATCAAATGAAGAATGAAGTAATTATATACATAATTACATTTTTTTTTGTTGAAACTATATACATAATTACATCATCAGTATAATTAAGTACTTTTTCTTGTTGCCATAATTATGATAAATGGTGTCAATTTTAAAGATAGCGTAATCTAGTAGGTTGTAATTTACAATATATATTTTAAGACTGCAATTTACAATTCACATAACAAAACGCTGCAATTTGCAAATTCTCCACCATCAATATTTGATGTGGATCAACTTACTAGCCTGTAGACTGCCCTACATAATGGTGACTGGACTCAAACATCTATGCTTATCTCATTTTGTACATTATCCTAGATTCTAATATTGGTGCAGCTTGCCTAGAATTCCACCCTAGAGTGTCATGTTGTCTTTTGTGTCTTGTCTTGTTGATGAATGGGCAATGGATGTTTGGATTCTAACAAATCACACTACCGGTAATCAGTATCTTTATTGCTTCAATGGCAGGAATTTTTGTCAATGTTAAATAGGCTAGTCAGGGACCTTGTTTCCTGTGGAATGGTGTTCTTGATTTACGGTTGTTTCTATCTAACATATTCTGTTTTTACACCTTTAAATAGTTAGGCATTAATTTTCTATATATGCTGTTTTGTATTTCTAGGAAGTATCAACAATTTATACCCACCACCAGAAAACTGTGATAGTCGATGTTGATGCTGGCAATAATAGAAGAAAAATTGTATCTTTTGTTGGTGGGCTTGACTTATGTGATGGGAGATATGATACTCCACTCCATCCTCTATTCAAAACTCAGCAAACAGTGCACAAAGATGACTATCACAATCCTTCATTCCAAGTAATTCCTATAACTATTCTCGTGATTTTGTTGTTATGGACCTTATGATCATTGGTCAGTGTTCAAACAGAAGACATAAATTCTACTATAAATGGCTAGAGAAAAACACATCAACCATATAAAGAGATAAGGTACACAGGTATTTGGACTTGCTATTCTCATAAGTAATCATGTGAGAAAATATTACTACCCAAAGGGAACAAAAGATCGGCTTTTTAACTGGTTGAGGTTATTCTTAGTTTCATCTTTAAACTTCTTACATAACTAGTGAGTGTTTTTTTTTTGTGAAACTATTGGTCAGGGCAATACTACAGGCTGCCCAAGAGAACCATGGCATGACTTGCACTGTAAAATTGATGGGCCTGCAGCATATGATATTCTTACCAATTTCCAGGAAAGATGGTTAAGGGCTTCAAAAGCACATGGGATTAAAAAATTGAAAATGCCTAGTGATGATTCTTTACTGATAATTGATCGCTTGCCTGAAATTGTTGGTATATCTGATGTACCTTGCATTAGGGAGGATGATCCCGAATCTTGGCATGTACAGGTATTCTTACTCATAGTTACTTTCTGCTTCTGTATTTTGCATTTGTGTAAAGAGAACTAAAATAATTTCTCACAGGTTTTTCGGTCTATCGATTCCAGTTCTGTGAAAGCTTTTCCAAAGAATCCAAAGGAAGCTACTTGCATGGTGAAGAAAATTTCCTACTAACTTCAATTTTTTGCTTGTTTCTCTTCTTCCCCTTTGCTTTTTAAGTGTTACTTAAGTTAATTGGTCATTTTAAATATGTAGAATTTAGTCTGCGGGAAGAATGTGTTGATTGACATGAGCATACATACAGCTTATGTGAAGGCTATTCGAGCTGCCCAACACTACATATATATAGAGAATCAGTATTTCATTGGTTCATCATATAACTGGAGTACACACAAAGACTTAGGTGAGAATTATTCTTATATATTTAGCAAGGATGATATCTATTATCTTTGTCGTTGTAATAGTGTATTATGTGTGTTTGCTTCTGCTCCCTTGCGCTTAATTTTAGTTGTTATTTGATCACTGCTGTGTACCCATGCTGTTTTTTTTTACTTATTTTTCATGATTTTATAAGCGTTACTACATTACTCTGCATATTCAAGATACTACTGTTTGTGATTATCCACTATTCTCATTTGAAAAAATGTTCTTTGCTGCGACATGTTTTTGTGATAGCCCAAATGCTGGCATTGGAGACTGTACATTTTGATCTCCCTGATACAGCCAGAGGCCTGAGTTTTGCTGTTCTGTGTGTCATTATGGTTATACACTTATATTTCTGACATGGTGAGTATGATAGGTGTAAGTTGGTGGATGTGTTGTGGATTTGATATCACATGGTCTATGTTTATGGGTGGATTTGGAAAGCACTGTGATAGCTGAACCTGGAAGAACACATCTTATCATACTTGATTTGGTACTTCTGATCTGGCTGTCTTTTCTTCTCATGAAAGAAAATGTTCCTCCCCCCACCCCCAAATAACTCTTGTTGCAAGGGTCTGGTGAATGGAAAGAGAATATCTCAGAGAAGTGTCTATTTGGATAAATGAAGTATATTTTGCTACTGTACTTTGAGTAAATTGACTCATACTAAGTTAAATTAAATTTTTTTTGCTGCAGGTGCTAACAATTTGATTCCCATGGAAATCGCTCTCAAGATTGCTGAGAAGATCAAAGCTCATGAGAGATTTGCTGCATATATTATTATCCCAATGTGGCCGGAAGGCATTCCAACTGGTGCCGCTACTCAGAGGATTCTCTATTGGCAGGTGAATTTCAGTTATAGTAAAAAGTTCAGTTATTACCTTATAAAAATTCCCCTATCTTTTCAACTAGATAAAAAGGAACTTGTCTTTTCATCAGAACACATGGAGTTCAGACAATGATTAACAAACTTATGTCCAAAAGAACAGGGAATAAGAACTTAATTGAATATTGAAGGAATGAAATTTCCCATTCCCAGAATTAGTTCCAAGGCTTTGAATAAAAAGAATATGGCAGTGTGGAAGCCAGACATATCTGCCAATTCCAGATGTGTCCCTTTTCATTCAACAATGGCTACGGTAAGGCATGGCCACACGGCTGGGCTGGCCGGGCTTGGCCCGTGTTCGGTCATGGAGGCGGGACGGGCTGGCGTCAGGTTGGGGAAAGTGAATTCGTACCGAATCGAATTCAAGAAACGAATCGAATTAACGAATTGAATCGAATTCACGAATTAAACCGAACCGAATTTCACATAATGACATTTAGATATTAGAAGAAATAAATTGTTTCAAAAGTAATTAAACGTTTATATTCACGAACCATATAATTATATTCGTTGTAAACTTTTATATTCGCCTAATCACATTCATTTTTCATTTTTTTGTCGATATTTATATAATCTTTAATAATACCAAGAGATAATCTCATATTCATTAGATATTTACATAAATTACATTAATTACATATAATCACAAAAATACATAATCATATTCGATTTAAATAAACTAAATTATATTCAACTAAACTAACATTCATTGATTCATATAAACTAAACTATATTTAACTAAACTAACATTTACATAAACTAAACTATATTTACTAAACTAACATTCATTGATTCATATGATGATATAAACTAAATTATATTCAATTAAACTAACATTCATATAAATTAAACTATATTCAACTAAACTAACATTCAACTAAACTAATATTCATATAAACTAAACTAATATTCACTAATTCGTATAAATTAAACTATATTCAACTTAACAAATATTTATTAATTCATATAAACTAAACTATACACTATTCAACTAAATTAACATTCATTAATTCATAAAAACTAAATTATACACAATTCAACTAAATTAACATTCATTAATTCATATTAACTAAATTATATTCAACTAAATTAACATTCATATAAACTAAACTATATTCAACTTAACTAGCATTTATTAATTTATATAAGCTAAGCTATATTAAACTAAACTAACATTTATTGATTCATATAAACTAAACTATATAAAATTCAAGTAAACTAACATCATTGATTCATATAAACTAAACTAAATTAACATTCATATAAACTAAACTATACTCAACTAAACTTTCATATAACTAAACTAACATTCATTGAGTCATATAAACTATACTAAATTTAACTACTCTAACATTCATTAATTCATATAAACTAAATTAACTTTCATATAAACTACACTTTCATATGAATTAAACTAAAGTATATTTAACTAAACTAACATTCATATAAACTAAACTAACATTCATATAAACTAAACTATATGCAAATCAACTAACATTCGTATAAATTAATTTATATTCCACTAAACTAAAATTCATATAAACTAGCTACATTTAAATAAACTAAATTTTACAAAATTAGAAGTTTTAGGCGGTCCAAATCGAATTGGGTTGGGTTTGGAAATCTGGATTTGTATTCGACCCACCTAGCTGGTGGGCCGAACCAAATCTAGGCCGAGCTGCATGTGGGCAGGCCACACGGGCCGGTTCAGGCTGGGCCGGGCCACCTCTAGCTACGGTGTACAGTTTTACAATGACAAATGACTGGAAATATTTGCCTGGGAATAAATAGAGGGGGGATGCACGGATGGTTTTGTAAAAAGTTGGGTTTTGGGCTATCTTCACTCTGTCTACTACATTTTTGGTTGAGAGAGAAATTACTGGTGTGCTGAAGTTTTCATTTGATTTTTAAATTTACTGACGTTCCTTTGATTTTGGTAGAGAGAGAAAGGAAAGATAAGTTTCAACCGTATTTATATAGAACGGCGTGTAAGCTTTATATTTAGGAACTGGTTTATCCTACCTAAGAGAATGAAGAATTGAAGAGTTTCCTTATTTTGTTTGAATTTGTTTTGGTTCAATGCCTTTGATATCTTGGGTTTTCTGAAGTTTCAATACAAGCATCTGTCAGATTTCATTTGACGGAAATCAGGCATGACTACTCTTGAGTTGTGGTATAGACTTCACAACTGTTTGAGGATGCACTTGGTTTATAATTGATGAAAAGGGATCCCTTGCTATTGTTTTTTGTCCTCTACTGAACTTCATATTTTGTTTATATTGAGATGTACAAATTCTGTTGCAGAACAAGACAATGCAAATGATGTATGAAACCATCTATAAGGCTCTAGTAGAGGTTGGACTTGAGGAAGCTTATACACCCCAAGATTTTTTGAACTTCTTCTGCCTCGGAAACCGTGAAGCTCCAGATGGCAGTACTGCATCAGCTGGAGGTCCCCACCCTCCTAACAGTCCGCAGGTGGCCTTTCTGTTTTTCATATATCATTTTTTCCTTCTGATGTGGTTCATGTGTAATCTCTCATCATGTCTATTGTTGCATCTGGGCATATTAGGTCATGTGTCAAAAGAGCCGAAGGTTCATGATCTATGTCCATTCTAAAGGAATGATAGTGGATGATGAGTATGTGATTTTGGGTTCTGCAAACATCAACCAGCGATCAATGGAGGGAACTAGGGACACTGAGATTGCAATGGGGGCCTATCAGCCTCATTACACCTGGGCCAAAAAATCAGCTCATCCTTACGGACAGGTATGACAAGTTCTGACAATCCACATATTATCTTGTTTTTTTGCCATACTATCCTTGTTCCATTACTTCAGTGCCACCGAGATTTTTACAATTGAGAGGTGGGGTACGTGTATGGGATCTTGTGCCTAGTAAGATGTTTGACAAAATAAACAGAGAATTTTTTTCGAGTCATTTGATATTTTGATGGAACTTCTAATCCAAGCTATATTGTTTTTACTAAGTCATCTGATAAGATAACCCCAAGCTCGACACTTGGAACTTGGAAAGTGAAAATTGTGTGTACACCTTATTGAATGTATGTATGTGAATGATTGGGCTGTTTATGCAAGTATCTGTATTCTGCAGATATACGGGTATCGAATGTCTCTTTGGGCTGAACATCTTGGACTTGTTGAAGATTGCTTCACTGAACCAGAAACAATTCAATGCGTTAGGAGAGTGAGGGGCTTGGCAGAAATGAATTGGAGACAATTTGCAGCTTCCGAGGCCACTGAGATGAAGGGCCACCTCCTTAAGTACCCTGTTGAAGTTGATCGAAGGGGCAAGGTAAAACCTCTTCCAGGGTCTGAAAATTTCCCTGATCTCGGGGGTAACATATGTGGCTCTTTTCTTGGAATTCAAGAGAATCTCACCATCTGATGATTATATTGCCCCCGCCCTGTGTCCAGTTATCGCTCAGGTTGTCAACAGATGAAACAAATTTAGATAGTAATTTGAGGATGTAATTCTGCATATAATGTAGGTGTAATATTATTGTTTTCCTTGGTGGATATTTTTCTGCCACCTATTCTTTGCTTTACATGAACTGATAAAACCATATATATACTGAATGAGAAATTCCAAAACTATATATATATACGTAAAAGTTAAAATAAGAAGAATACTTAAAATGAAAAGGATGAGAAAACATCTTAGCTCTTCATCTCTTAAATCCAACGGCTTTTTTTAATTCATAGTGACTAAATAATTTTTTTCATTTATAATGACTCTTTTTCTTATTATAGTGACCATTTTTTATTGTTATAGTAACTATATTTTTTTATGTGAAGTCTCTAGCGTTGGATCTTACTATTTGTATGGCCAAGATCTCTTCTTATTCTTCTTATTTTAAGTACTCTTCTCATTGGATCCCTCCCCTATATATATATATATATATATATATATATATATATATATATATATATATATATATATATATAATTAAAATAAGAAAGGTATTTAAAATGAGAAGACATCTTGACTTTTCTTCTCCTAAATCTAACGAATAATATTTTATGTATATATAGTGATCATTTTTTAACTCATAGTGACCAACTAATTTTTTTCACTTATAATGACTCTTTTTATTATTATAGTGACATTTTTTATTATTATACTGACTATTTTTTATTGTTATAATAACAATTTTTTTTACGTGAAATTTTTAACGTTGGATCTTATCATTTGAATGACTAAGATCTCTTCTTGTTCTTTTTATTTTAAGCACTCTTCTCATTAAATTTCTCCCCTATATATATATATATATATATATATATATATATATATCATATTCTCTTAACTTATAGTGACAAAATAATTTTTTTCATCTCTAATTATGACTCTTTTTGTTATTATAGGGCCATTTTTTATTGTTATAGTAACTATATTTTTTTACGTGAAATCTCTAGCGTTGAATCTTACTATTTAAATGGCCAAGATCTCTTCTTATTCTTCTTATTTTTCTTATTTTAAGCACCCTTCTCATTGGATCTCTCTACTATATATATATATATATATATATATATATATATATATATATATATATATATATATATATATATATATATATATATATATATATATTCTTTTATTATAAAAAGAAAAGGAAAAGTATTATAAAAGTGTAACAAAAATGTAAAAGTAAACAAACGGGACGGTGCAAAAATATACAACTTTACTTTTTGATAGTGTAATTTCAGATCCATTTGAACAACTTCATTTAAAAAAATGCATCTTCAAATTTAAATAGTACAACTTAAAAAAAGAAAATAACGGTAAAAACAATGGACTTATGTGAAAATCATAAAAATATGCACAACTTTGGTTTTTAATAGTAAATTTTATGTTTTATTAGTATAAATTCATTTACAAATTATAAAACTTCGGTTCTTAATAGTATAATTTTCAATAGTTTTTTTTTAAAAATACTCATTTATCCTTATATATATATATCGGATATGAATTAGAATAAGTAGATAATGATATATTTATCAGTAAAGGGGATAGTTGGAAACACAATGCTAGCATAGGTAAAGTGATACTTCAGAGATTAGCTTGATTAGTATTTGTGTGTATTTACATCCAAAGTCCAAGCTTAGCTATTCACAAACCTCCACTAGGGATGACAATTAAATTCGAACCAAGTCCGATCCGATCCGAAAGGAAAAGTCCGATCCAAACCCGTTAAAAAAACTCTGACTCTGAATCCGATAAAAAAACTCTGATTCCGAATAGGAGATGGGCCGGATTAGAATATTATATTGCATTTAACCCGATTGTAATCCGAGTTCGATAGTCTGATCCTAATGAGTAGTATCAAGACTAGTATTACAAAAGCCCAAATATAATAACCAAAATAAATAAATAAATAAACCATGGTAGTTGCTTATATTGTATAAATTCTTTTAATTTACTTTATATATTATAAATGAATTATAGTATTAGTAATGAAATTAACCAAAAAATAGGTAAGAAAAAAAATTAAATTTGGGATTGAATCGAAGGTTTGACGTATCGGATTCGGAGGTTCGACGGATCGAAGTCGGAGTTTGTGGATTCAAATCCAAAATTAAGGTCCACGAACTTGTCGGATTGGATTCGGATTTTGTTGGATCATCTCCGACTCCGATCCATTGCCATCCCTAACCTCCACAATTCGTTACACCTCCATATCAGCCACCATCTACTGGTTTTCAGCATTACCTTGCAAAATAGTTGTTAAAGAAGAATGATTCCATTATTTTCTCCCACTAATCCTAAACAGACTTCCTTCCATTTGAGGCTTTGAGCAATATGCAATGACTGCGACAATATCTCTTCAAAATCCCTTGAAAGGACACCTCTTCAGTGGCCGAGATTCCATGGTTTTCACGGAAGAGATAAGAGCATGTCTAAGAGGTGGCTGGATACCAGTATGTGAACCCACAATGCCCTCGGGAGCCTCTTAAGTATCAACAATTGCAGAACGCCTTTTGGCACATGCATCCTAAAATAACAAGGACAGTACAAAGTAGTCCTGTCCACATAAGGTAAGGCTGAGAGTTGTTTCACAACAGCTTGTAGTAACTTCATTTATGTTGCTATCCTTTCTTCAAGGCCGCTCTCTGTTATACGAGGTATGAAGGAGTGACATACACAATACACCTCATGTACAAGGCCCATTGAGAAAAATATTAAGTTCAACTTTCATCGGCTGAAATTACACAACCCTAATTTCTCCCGTTACAAATACCCGGGACAAATAGAATAAAGAATCATTATTGATGAAAGATACTTGTACGTATAAGAGCCTGAATAGCTGTCATATGCAACTTGGTATCATACAAAGTACATACAATTGGAGAAAACAACTTTCTTACAAGGGATGAAAATAATGATACAAAAAGATTTGAATGTCATAAGAACAAAAGTAGCACCCTTTGTCTTCAGCAATCAGTACTATGACCCTGACATGTACGTATACCGTGTCTGGGCTCCGAATATAAGCTCGACTAATTTTTCTGCAGGAAATTTAAACAATATAAAGATTATTATTAGATGTTCGCATCAGGAAAAGACCGTAACAGTAATTGTTTCATCCTAAATTAGCGACTCCCAAATGTCCAATATTTTGAAGATCACATGAGAAAGTGTATTTTGTAAGAAAAGTTTGAATCATTTGAAGTGATATATCTAAGTTCGCAAAGGAAGAAACAGAATATTAGCAAAACATCGCACCAGTAAGTAATCCAATAACAGGAACAGGTTCCAATGCCTTCTGGGTACTTTCAAGCCTTTGCCTGTGAACATAAAACAAACGACTTAACACATATATTGAACTTCAGAGGATCAAGAAAACTACAGAATTGTCTGAAACAACGAACCTGGTATAAGTGCAAAAGAATGGATCTCTCATGATATACAGTGCCCACAACACTTTCCGTCTTCTTAGCTGCATTTAAAAAATGCAACATTCAAAACTTATCAAATAAACTTCATGCTTAAGAACCCTTTTTGGATTTGGTTGATTAATAGCTGATTATAAAACTGTAAAAACAGAGCACTAGTTATGACCTCATCCTTTTCAGCTACAGAAAGATGAATCTGTTTCTGTGCATTAGTCCCTTTTAATTTTGTTGCTTGTGAGCTAGAGCTCAGACCAACCAGGTCCACGGCTAACGAAACCAACCATGGTAACCAAGAACGTGTCCCATATTTTATGATAAACAATACATAAATGAGTGGTCTCAAGATAAATAGCATCTCCCCCAGCAGAAACAAGCCCCCACGAAAACCTTTCTCAGACAATATTGAAGAAAGTCTTGGCCTTTCCATCGCAAAATCTGTAGAACATAATATTTGAATGATTGTTCAACTTCTTCAAAAATGAATATGAACAAATCTAAAGTGCGAGATCAGTAATTTACTCTGAGTGTCTATGACTGATCCAGGCTGTTGGCTCCTTCTAAGCCATGTTGGATCATAAACCATCCTAGCTTTTTCGCCAAATCTATTCAATGCAGATAGTGCCTTCCCTTCGTGGTTGCATGGATTTTGTATATTATAATTGTTGAGATATGCAGGCCTCTGATCTCCACCAGGTTTGCCCAAATCTCCAAAATTATTATGAGGATTAGAGTGATCATCAGTGTTTGGTGTTTCGCCGCCATGTAAGAGCGTCTTGTAACCACTATCTCGAAATAATGCTAGCCTCAGCAAAGCCCTGAAGCAAGTTTGACACAATATTACCGTGTATAACGTAATCAACAGGATTATGCAGGCATAGATCGAGAAAGAGCTGCACATAAAGCTTACTTAGATGCCTCCATTATCAAGATAAAGTTCCACTTTTTGTCATCACCATACAACTGTTGCGCCACAACTTCAACCAATGTCTCTACTTCCTTCAAAGCAGATATACACAATGAAAAAGGAAATGACGATGATGTTGGCATTTGCCATTGTGTTGGTGTTGTCTCGATTATATATTCATTGATTGCTGTGATTATGCCCAATATTGAAGTGACTGTATGAAAATCAGTAAATTGATCATCAGAAAACCACTTGATACTGTAGCAAAAGGCATTGAAGAGTGTATAACCACATCAATTTGGTAAAAGCTAGTGAGAAGAACTTTAAAGGTTACCAAAGTTTCACAGAACCTGCTTCTGGCCCGATTTCTGAAGCAGAAAAGCGTTCAGGAAGAAGCCATGTTAATCCCTATACAAGAATGACGAAGAATGGTGTCAAACAATTGAAAACCGACCACAGTATTCAATATCACTTGCACTTGATTACTGACTAGGTTTGTTGGAATCTAAACATTTTACAGAAAACTAGGAAAGGTTAAGGATAGCGTCTAAAATAATGCCAATTACAAAAATAAAAGAGATTATTTCAGTAGATATCCACTTATACAGAGAAACAAAACAGGAGGGAAAAAAAAGTTCACTTCATAGTTCGTGCGTTTAATGCACAATGACTGCAAGGGTGATACAGATTACTATAACTAAAATCAGATCTGGCCAATCCTTAGTCATAGTTAAAGCTATATATTAGGGACCCAAGAATGTGAAGTGATCCTATAAGTGTATAACATACACAACACACAATTGTGAGGTGCAAACAAATTGCACTCACTAAAATTCAAAGTATGGAATAAAACTTTTGCATCAGTCCATACACAACTTTATAAACTAGACTTTGCACAACATTGGCAAAAGTTATCAAATCAATGTCACAGCAGCATATATGCAATAAATTTTGTTTGCAAAGTATTAAAATGAAACAGAAAACTACACTCCACAATATTTTGGGAATTTCTGACTACGTAAGCACCTCAATAAGACCACAAAATATATGATTTGACCAAAGCAAAAACTTGAAGCACACACACAAAAAGTTTCATTCTTTTCAGCTTAATAATGTTAAAATTCAGAACCTATGACCCCAAACCCTAATTATTTGAATTAGCACAAACTTAAAGCATAATAACATAGTTTTAATCCTTTGAGCTCAATAATGCTATGAATTCAAATTCCATGATCACAATTCTATATATTTGACCATTACAGTTTAGCACAAACTTACAGCATAAGCACGCATAAAGTTTCAATCTTTTGAGCTTAATATTGCTGTTAAAAACAGAGCCCATGATCCCAATTTCTATATATTTGTTTTATCAATAGTTTAGCGCAAACTTACAGCATAATTACACACAAAAGTTACAATCTTTCCAGCTGAATTTAACTACAAATGCAGAACTTATGCTCCCAAATCCTAATTATTTGAGTACTCAATTGTTTTGCAGAGACTTACAGCATAATCACAGATAAAGTTTGGATCTTTTCAGCTAAATTATGCTAAAAATGCAGAATCCATGATCCCAAATCCTAATTATCTGAGTAATCAAAAGTTCAGCAGAAATAATTGAAGTAATTAAGAGAAGATTTAAGAAAACTCACATTAGCAAGAGACTCTAAGGAATGAACATAGTCCTTATTTTGCCGAACCCAATTCTTGTAACCCTCCATCTTATCCAACCCAAACCTTCCAAAAGTTCCAATACGATGACCCACAAAATTTGGAACCAATTGAGTGCAAGATGTAACCCCAACTCGGATTCACTCACTCACTGAGTCACACTCCTCCGTTAATTCCCAGGCCCCAAACTAGCATATGACTTTGGTCACATACCCAGAAAGCTGAGAAAGACGGGAAAATTCTAGGGATTATAGTAATTCCTCAAAACGGTGTTTGTTTGGTAAAACGCTGCGTTTTGAGACTTGGGGAAAACATAAAAAGCGACGTCGTATAGTAGCCAGTAGAGTAAGACCAACGCTAAAACTCTTAAAAGGTCCCAGTTCTGTGTTGATTCTTCATATTCTCTCTCAAGATTTTGCTCATTCAAGTAAACCCATCATCATGCTACTCACTCTTGAATTTGGGTAATCTCTCTCTCTCTCTCTCTCTTTTTCTTAAATTTTTTGGATTATCATTGTGATTGTCATACTTTAATAGTAGCAATGATTATTGATTGAATCATGAATGTTTGTCATGTATATATGATATTTATGGTGTTTATATATGTTGGCATAAGTTCAAATTTGGATTAGCCACTGACTGTATAAAATTGTGGAGGATAAAGTTGTGTGTTATTATTAATGGAAAAAGTCTCTAAATAATAATGGTCCTATTGGCCCTCCGCTCTTGGTGTCTAAAATCTTATCTTGGGGACATGGAGAACAAAGTGGATAATCGCAGTTTGTCTCGAGTTTGAATGTTGTATATGAACTGTGTTTGTTGGAATGGAGCCATTGCTATTCCATAAAGATGATGTTTTGTAGGGATTAGGATTCGTCTTACCTATTATGTTAACGTTGTAGCCATCATCGCACTGTCTTTGTTTTAGGTTTGTTAGCGTGGTGAAAATCCTTCCTCGTTTTTGGCGTACTAATGTCGAACTGGAAGAAACTAATTTGAAAGTTCGAAGTTTATTGTAGACTTGAAGGAGCAGAAACAAAGCAGTTTATTGCTGTTGCAGCAGCTGGTATTTACTGTCAATTAATAAATCAATGCTTTGTCATTGGAGTTTGTATGATTGGAACTGCCTGAAATAAGAAACTACTAAGCAGGTAGACAAAAATCTTAAGTGACTGGGAGTTGTAGAAATGTGTAAATTACACATAACTGTGTGCTAGCAACATTGACCAGGAAATCCCGATTAGGAAATACAGAGTCTAGTCAGCCTAAATAGTTGAGGATTTATACCGTGTCTAATCAGCCTATGAAGTGTGAGGCCTGACTATAAGGAATTACTTGTTGGTCAGTTACATAGTGGATGCAAGAATCCTCATGTGATGAATCTGTTACACTGCTTACTCAGGCTTGGTAGACATATGGAGGACTCAATTTAGTGAAGGTTGCCACACTAAAGAAGAATCTAGCTAGAGCATCATTGGATCTAGCAAAAGAATGAATCTTCAGCCTTATGAAGCTTTGGGGTGAAGGATTAAAAAAATTTGAATTTCATTAATAGAGTATTTGAGCTTTGAAGCTTAAAGGCTTGTGCTGGTAATAGCTTCATCTTTTTACTGATCAGGTGTCCCCACCCTAAGCTCTGGTTACTATAATATTCATGCTTCGGTCATAATTATGCTGTACCAAGCCACCAAATAATTATAAGCTGTCTTCTGGAGGCTGTTTTCTTTGTTACATATGTGTATATAGTCAACTATTTGAAGGTGCACTTGTTGCCTTCATTTGTTTGTTCCATTGTTTGTATCTTTGAGAATTTTTTTTTTTTTTGTGAAATCTGCCAATTGATTGATGCATGTACTATATTTCACAAGTTCATTGTGCTGACTTCTTGGAGGGTATTTTGACTCAACTTGCTTGGTAATTTGTCTCCCTCTAGAACTATGTATTCTATTGGGAAATAATTTGCTTGATGCTATCTTTTTTGGATAGAACACTATCACTGGTATTCTTATCTGCATCGTCTCTAACTTTGATCTTGTAATGGTGGCCTTCTGTGAAGAGGGGGGCTAGAGCTTCTGTGCGACTCCAAAAAGGTCCATGATGTCAATGTTGACCTTGCTGATGGGGAAGAGAAGGTGAGTTCCTTACTGAAATCTTCCATTTAAAAAAGCAATTTGCAAAAAGAAAAGAAACACCTAGGAGAATTAGGGTTACAATTTCACAACTAACTAGTTCGAATATTGATTTGCTTCAATTGTCCTGCATGTACCTGCTTTCCATGTGATTTGCAGCTAACCATGAAAAGATTGCTATCGTGGGTCAGAACAAATTTGATCAAAGAGAGGCCAGAAATGTTTATGAAAGGAGATACTGTGTAAGCTCCGATATATTTTTCCTTTTTTAAATTTAGTTATTAAGTTGACATTAGGATGCTATATTATGAACTCTATTTTGTTTTCTGATCAGAAGAGATGTCAAACAGTCCTTGCCTGAAACATCAATTTATTTGGCTCTCTTACCTCTGTGTCCGGCCTCTCTTTAACAGTCTTTGAGTAGGTTTTTGGGCCAGAATATCAGGCCCTGAACTGGCAAATTTTTTTTTTTTCTGGCCAAAACCAGCTTCGCCCCATGATCACCTCTTCTGTGAATTATGGAGATAATCTGTTGCCACAATGATTTCATTTTGATGTTATGACATTAGTCAAAAAAGTTGTTACATTTCTACAATTTACAGCTTTTAACTGTGCATGTAGGAGACCTGGAGTTCTTGTGCTAGTGAATGACTGTGACTGGGAGCTAAGTGGTCAGCTTGACACGACACTGGAAGAGAAAGATGTGATCGTCTTTATTTCTACCTTACATGGAGGCTAATGCATTTTTCCTGATCTATTGTCGAAACAAATTATGGTAGACTGTTCACTCAGAAGTTTGTTAAATTTCATAAGTAGTCTGGTATCAGTTAGAGGTACAATTTTAGCAATGTATGAAAGCGTTTGAGAGAACATATTTTCATGGTCAAATGTTAAATTTTACAATATTGGAGGAAATAATCAATATCCTCTTATATGGATGTACTGAATAGTGGATAAACCCTATTTAAATTGCTCCTACATCTGAGGCTTTCTCGTAAATGAAGAGTTACTCTGATTTGCAAAAGCAAAACCATATCACTGAAAATTTGTCCATCTTATTACAAAAAAAAAATGCATTGTTGAGAGTGGGATTTGAACCCACGCCCTTTCGGACCAGAACCTTAATCTGGCGCCTTAGACCAACTCGGCCATCTCAACGTCATGTGATGAAATCCTAATTATCAAACTCAAAGTAAGGTTCATCAACCCAAAATTTAGTTCGCGGCTGCAGAGCAATATGAATTACAGTATTAGCATATGACTCTTATGTCATACGTAAGTACTCTCTGATTTATTAATAGTCTTATCATTGCTGAGGAAGTTAATAAAAGAAACTAAACTTATAACTACCAATAATATTAATAATTGTAGTGTAAGCAAAATAAAAAATTGACATGAATAGATTGACTATCGATGATGAAATCAAAATTATGAAACTAGTTACATTTTCCTAAGAAACAGTCGATTATGAAAAAAAAAGCTAATAAAATTATTTTGTGTTCCAAACACATCAAAATTGTGAAGAGAATATCATAAACACAAAAAAAATCTTCTTAATATTAAAAGAATATGAATGTACCAGCATCATCTTAGATATGCCAAGCGTCCGTAACATAAATCTTATTAGAATAACAATGAGCATTGAAGTGTCATGTAATTGATACAAATGAAAGGATACCATACCATCCTTTTGTGGTTTTATATGCTCATCTTATAATCTTCAACAAATTCAGATTTACTTACTATACCCAAATGCCCAATCTCAAAAATATCAACGATTATATTCATAGCCAGTTTTCTAGGAAAATTTGCAGCGGCTAACGATTATATATATATATTGAGCAAACAACTTATATAGTTACATATCAAACAACTTTCAAATGTAGATTATAAACGTATGATAAAAGAGACATTGGGGTGAAATCATTTATTCACTATTCTGAGATTATAAACATTCGAAAGTTTAAAATTTAAATTCATACATTCACCAGTCTTTAAAGTAATTTGCTTATACTATGTCTCAAGAGGACTAAACCTGGAAAAACGTAGATTTCATAATCTAAAAATAGTAAGAATTTTATAAACCCTACTAAAACACACCATAAAATGGTCAAAAAGTGGTTTTTTTAAAAGAAAAATTAATGAATCTCAGCATGAAGTACTACTGTTAGTGTTAGCAGTAAGCACCACAAAATCATACGGACGGGTAATAAAACAAATGGATCTTATTGCTCTACCAAGAGAATCAGGTTCATCTGTTCAAGATGTATGGCCTCTAACGTAATACTATGTTTCTCAATTCCCATACAACAATCCCTTTTGTTACAGTAGCCTAAATGAAAAACATGCATCCTGTCGAAACCAATAAATAGACCGTACTTGGACAAGCCGGTGTGACAACCTGCCTTATCCCACCACCCAAAAAAAAGAGAGAAGAGCTAAATAAGCTTAACTTGTATGTGAGAAAAAATTAAAGGGCAAACTGATGTTTATGCCATGCTACTAGTCGCGATTACACCTTTTGTTTGCCCTTCCGTAGTTTCTCCAGCTCCTCTTCTGCAGTTTTCAACTGAAGTTTTAGCTCGGTTATTCTCATCTCCAGTTCTTCAACACTTCCTTTTTTGATTGAAGGTTCATATGGTACAAGGAAATGACCAGAAAATGACTTCAGCGCTTGTAAGCCGGTCACCTAAACAACCAAATCAAGATTTACTAGTTACAGAACTTCAAAGTAAATGGTATAGTTATTAGATTAGTTTTAGTAGTGACGGAACTTCAAAGTAAATGGTATAGTTATTAGATTAGAATTAGCAGGGACAGAACTCCAAAGTATATGGCATATGGTACTTTGAAGTAGTCATCACATTAGATTAGTTGTCACATTGTGCTAACCCCATAAAATTAAGGATATAAGAGCATACAACGTAGTTTTATAAAAACTCTTTATGATAGTTGTGTCATTTCTTTCATTCCCCCATCAGCTAAACTTTGAAAGTAGTGGCATAATTTACAATTTAGTCATATATCATTACTATGTAAGAAATATGGCAACATTTCTGACCATTCCAAAATTATTTATGTGTAATTAATTCCTAAATGGAGGAGTCATTATTACATTAAGAAAAGGTAAGCTGATTGAACTCAAGCAGAGACTTCTTTAACTGGCATTAAGACTTAAGCTGCACCTACCTCTTCTGGCATCAACGGCAATTTTGTAATGTGAAAGTCCTCATACAACATGTAGAATTGATCAATATACCTCTCTTGCATTCGCATTCTTGCTTTCAGTAGCTTAGAATCAACAACTACAATCACCAAATTTCAAATGGAGGCATGCTTATAGTCTCAAATTGAAGAATAAACAAAGCTTAAACTATATTGATAAAAGAAAGAGTACCTTCGTCATCAAATAGAACTTGATTGATGATAATATTGTGAGTATCAATCTCAAACTTAGCAAGTTCCTGCACCAATCTCTCTGTTTCATAGAGAGATAGGAATTCAGGAATGCAGACACAGACAAAGGTTGTCATATCCTGCAACAAGAGCATGAAGAGAATGAAACCAAGATTAGAAGTAAAAGCAGGATATGAAAAAATAAGCTAACACTGAAACAGACATGTCCACATCCAAATTATTCCCTCCTCCAAGATTAGTTTTCACATTATCCCAACTCCTCAAAATTAAGAATATGACGTGATTTCACAGAAGCATATTTTACCAAACCTAGGGTCAACTTTATCATCACCCCACCACTTAAAATCAAAACATTGAAAAACTGAGATATTCAATTCTGGACAACTGTTTTTAGACATCTGAATAAGTATATGTGATTACACCAACATAGAGAGCAGTTATATGGCTTCAAACACTGAAGTAAAACTAAGAAGCTAGATGCCAAGTACAGAAAGAAAAGTCTATCCTAAGACAGATTTTTTAACGCTATATAAATTCTCACTTAAACCAAGTTAGCCGATTGGCAACTTATTCACAGTTTAGTAAGATAATAATAAGCCCCCACGTAATGAAAAATACCAAAAACCACACAAAAGAACATTAGGAAAAAGCAGACTTACTGGATCCCTGAACTGCTGGTTTACTTGTTCGATAACATCTTTCATGCCTTCTAGTCTGCCAAGGATTGCATCTTCCCCAAAGTCATCGTCAACACCAAAGAGACGAGTCATCTAGCAAAATATTCACAATAAATTGGTTACTCGAATACTCATGTATAATTACTACTACTCTATTAGCTGCACAATGAACAAGGCTCAACTGGCATTGAGGATACAAGCCAATGAAAGAAAGCCTTAACGATTACATCAATGCCTATACAGACTATGAAAAAGTCCTCAACTTAGGTTGGAAGAAAGGAGGGAATGTAAGCAGTCTAGTCATACAGCTCAAAACAAAATCTAATAGCCTAACCCCCCTAAAATATCCAAAAAGTTGTAACTGCCTTCCCTACAGCTGACACAAGGAAATACAAGACAAATAAGCAAGGCATTTGCTTTAGTCCATTGCAACCCAAACTTTTTATTGTAAAATTCTATGAGGTTGTTAACCATGTGAGGCCCACACACACGCCACACTCAATGGTGGCAGTGTAGGCTATAAGAGATACAACCCATCAACAATTATGATTTTTATTGGACAGTGAAGAAGAACAGCTCATAATACCCCCTCACTTCCAACATGGACTGGCATGCTGTGAATAGTTTACCATTTGCTCTTTCTTCCAGGGTCTATTGCCAATCTTGTGCAACAATCAAGCATATTCTCAATGCTTTGACAAATATAATAATTTGAGAAAAGTACTACGGAGTAAATCATATTCCATAGTACTTTTCAGAAAAAAAAAAAAAGAAAAATCCTGAGAGCATTCCAACACATTGAGAGTCTCACTAAATGAATTTAAACATCACAAGATCTCATCCAATGATACCTGACTTAATAAGCCCCCAAATTTATTCTTCAAAGTCATCATTTTTGATAGTCCTTTTTCTAATGTGGAAGGGAATTGCAAAAGACGAAGTGTGTGTCCTGTGGGAGCTGTATCAAACACTATGACAGAGTAATCCATAGTCTGAACCAATCTGCAAAACAGTCAATAAAATAACAAGGGTAATACACATAAACAACAAAAGAAGCCAGAAAATAGGAATTACACAACTAAGAAACAGAAATAATCATCCATCCTTGTTCAAGAGATGACTGCCAGAAGAAAAATGCCTAAAACTTGTAACTGCAACTGTTTCATTTCTAACCAACATCACTTATTTCATCCATTTGACCAATTAGACTAGAAAGTTAATCTCCTCTGGTTCCAATTCTCCGGTTTTCCCAGGTAAACAAATGGAATTTCAAACTTTTGCAAGATCAGAGGATTATCAGACAGAAGCATCCAGTTTGACAGGATTACATGATTGAGAATTCTAATTCTAGGTATTCAACATAATATCAAAAAAAATGCTTGATTAGAATAATTACACAGCCATTTTGCAGGATACACCATCACTAGCTGAATGGTATCTTCTTTTCATATTTCAGAGAGAGAAGTGATTTTTGAAGACAAAAAGGCAGTTGATACAGCAATAGCAGACATGCCTTTCTATAAATTAAAAAATAAAAATAAAAAATGAGCCCTGAAAATTTTTATAAAGAGAAAGCAAAGATTTAAAAAAAAAAATCCAAGGACACAAGATATTTCAAGTAAGTAAAAATATGCAAGTAACATAGGATATGCAGATACATGACAGGACAACTCCCCCTCAAACCCTGTAGGGAGAACACAACAGACTTCAAGCCGGGACTCATACATGTATAGAAATAAGTTGATATTTCAGTCTACACATTGAACTCTCTTTGGAGCTTGTTGGTACCATTGGAATTCTCTTACTATATACAAATGCATTACCATATATAGTATATCTGAAGATTTCACCTTCTTAAGTATTCTCTACTTCCAAATATAGTATCCTTCTTCCTATTTTGATCGGTTCCTTTTTGTTTCTAATTCTCTTTCTTCTGTAAAAGTATATCACCCAATCATCTTTTCTTATTCCCCTTAAGCAAATATGTCAAAGGTTATATCATAGTCTTATAATTAGCACTCCACATATTCAAAAAAATTCATCAAGGGAAAATATTTACGACGCAGAGGAAGTAAGTTTTGATTGCCAATGGTCACAGAAAGCAACTTCAATTTCTTAACATATAGGAAAAATATGTAATCAGGGACACAAGAAAAAGCATCATGCTCTCTGGATAGATACCAACTTGATTTTGATTTTTTTATTGAGGAAGGGTTAGGTTGATTAACGTATCTTAATGCCATGGAAACTATGTAACAATAGGCTTTACCACCTATAATTGAGTGCCTGAAAAGACTAGATGATCTCTGTTCTGCATAATAACACATGAAATGGCTCAATATAAACTCGGATCATAAGCACTAACACAAGAGCTACAGTGTGACTAATCCTTTCTGCCCTTGGAGAATGAGAACCCAAATGGGCCAGGTACAAATGAGAACTTTGATTGGTGCTAGTGATGGCATATAAATAACCTCCAAGTAATGAGTACAACCAGGATTTCAACCTTGGAGTTTACCATAGACATAGTAGTTACAACCCAAAAAATAAAACCCTTCACAATAGAAACAGTTCTAAATAAGTTTTCTTTCCCTTTAGGGGAAAAAAAAATCCTGTAGCAAGATGATATTTACTTTAGGTATAAACCATGTAAATGACCAAACACAAACTTGAGAGTGATAGGAAATCCTATAACCAGAAATCCGGGAAACTGAAGTGTACAAATTACTTACTTCAGCATTTCAGCGAAACTCATGGCTTCATCAATTCCAGGAATTGCATTTGCTAGCTCTGTTACAAAGTTATCAGGCCCATCACTAGAAAGATCATCATTCTCAACAGATGGATCCACTTCCTGCAAGTAGATGTTGGTTGACAACACCAAATTTAAATGATAAAGGAAAATCGCAGGGCATATAATAATATAAATAAATAGATACAAACTGAGATATGAAGTCGATTTTAACTACCTTACTAAGGTCATCATAATCTCCTTTTTAGCAATATTTTTCCCTCCAACAATAACTTAATGTCTCTCCCATCACATGCAAATGCCATATCTTCATTCCCTCTTTAGCTCTAAGGATATGCTTTTCAGCGATCATAATTAAGTTTCAGCCAAATGTTGTATTGGACTGTTTTAGTAACTATATCCAACCAAACTAACAACATTACCTTTTGCCAAGATTTTCACCCTTAGAATTTATGAACAATCTTCTTTTTTTTTTTTTTACCAAATGTATCATTCTAAACCTCTGGTTTTCAAATATCCAATTTACTCGCCCACAAATTTTCTAGAACGGCAACTCTTTTCCCCTATAGTCACTCAGGTCATTACAAATAAAATTTCAAGGCAACCAACTTCTTTTGTGACACCTAGATATGAGTTCCCTCACCAAAAATTGGCCTCTTAAGTATCCACAAGATATGAATTCCCAAATACTTCCATTTTCACTCCAATCAACCAAACCACAAATTCATTTTTTAAAAAATATCATATTTTGGGATCCAGATTTCATGAAATTCAGATAAAATTGCACCCAAAAAAACCCATGTTATCAATTATCAAAACAAGAAAAAACCCAGAAGACAGATAAAACTTTAACAAAATATACCATTGCAAAGAGATTGGAGAAGCCATTAACAAGAGTAGGAGTCTTGGTGAAACGCTGTTGAAAAGCGTCGCTAAGATTGTGGGCAGGATCAGTTGAGATGATGAGAACAGAAGATCGAACACTTGCAAGAAGAATGGCAAGAATTGAGCTACAAGTTGTCTTGCCGACTCCACCTTTACCTCCTACAAACACCCATTTGAGGGTGTCTTGGTCTAGAATATTCTGCAATGTTCCCTCAGGGATTTCTTGGGTCGTTTCTTGATCGGACGCCATTCTTCAAAGATCCAACCTTTCTCTCTCCTCACTTTCTGTTTGAACTCGAATTTGAGATTTTATGGATTTATTCTCTGGGGTTTGAGAAAGGAAGGTTTTTTCTTACAATAAAATATATATATATATATATATATATAAGTCCTCAACTTCCTTAAAGTCCTAATTCTTTGATTCTTACCATAATTTCATTCATGCCAAATCTAACTAAGGGGGTAATGGGGGAAAAGAAACATGATGGTAATCTCCATCCTCATCATCATGAAGACCCAACTCAATTTGATATGACTTGAATAGTTCAATGTGAAACCAAATTCCTCTCAAATTGAGTTGATTCAAATCGGAATAATATGAGTGTCTAACTAATTAAGGTTTTGTGATCCTCTAGTTATTTTTGCTAGACTTATCATACTTATTAACTTCAAATATTTTTTTTCACAAATAGGCTTATTTTAATATATGTTTTAGTGAACTTATATTATTTATTCTTAATTTGGCTTATTTTTGTTAAGAAAAATAATCAATATTTTTGACTAATAAGAATTAGATTAGATCAATTTATTCACGAGAAATTTTCTTAGTCGAAAATTTTTAATGGATATGATAATGATATATTATCTCCTTCTCGAAATAATTGTATCATTTCTACTTCTTAAACTATTTATATAGTGTTTTTACACATCTTTTATTAAAATCTTATGTTAAAATGTTGTTAGTAATGTATTTTTTTATTATTTTTATTGTGTATTTTTAAAATATAAACTATTTTTTAAGCTTCTTTAAATTTTAAAGATAGGTCTTCTTTCTTAAAAATGTGTTCACGTTAATGTACCTAGGTGTTGAGGTCGGCAATCTTATGTTATAAGAGAAAGAGGATTATTTTACATTTAATGCTTTGCAATTGTGTTATTTAGGCCTTTTATGGGCTCTAGGCTTATGTGTTGAGTTTTTCTTATTTGTTTAGACTGTCAACTCTTAAATATATCATGGTGATACTTCAAACAAACATTTGACACATGTTATCTATTTATAGCTTGAAAAATGTTCAATTGCCATAATGTCTTGAAAAGTATTCTCCTTACTCATATGAATTATTTGATTCAATTTTATCAATTTATTTCTTACGTCATTCTTCATGCAGACTATATGATTCGACAATGGAATAGTTTCTGAGGATTACGAAATATGATTAATGAACACCATGCCTAATTCCCTACCAATACAGAAAACGGATACACGTAGCAGATATGAATTAATGCCAAGAAGATTGATGTTAACAAGTGTAGGGCCGAGACCGAAATGGCGGGCTCCTGTGCCCGGAGATTTCTTCTAGCAGGGCTTAGCGCAAGAAGCCACGCGGAATGCAACAAGTCAAAGCTATGTGTGGTAGCGCGCAGCTAAGCAGCTTGCTGTGGAGTGTGGAGTTTGGATTGTGAGCAGCTATGTGCCTATGTGCTTTGATTAGCTATTGGATTTGTAAATTAGTACGAGTAATTTTGGTGTGCAAAAACTCTTGGACTACAAGGATAGGGATTAAGTTTAGACTTCGACAAGATAGGGTATAATTTCACGCCCATAGATGGAAATCGTAAGTAGGATTAGGCCTAATGTTACTTTAAGTCAATACCGATGAGTTCTCAAGTCCTAAGAAAAGCACAACTTGTGAGTCACCCTCACAAAACTGTATCAATAATCTGATCAATACTGGAGTCAAAATTACAAAACCAACTCCGTAGAATTAACAGTAAGAATTTACTGCCTCTAGTTCCAGTCTGAGATATCAAAACATTAATAATAACATTTTTACAAAGATTAACAAAAGCATGAAACTTTAACTTTAGTTATGCCTTTTGGCTTTGTATTCTGCTAGTAGCATACTGATTCCACGAAGCATACCATGTCATCAGCTTTTCCTACCTATACTTAAACCCTTGCTGCATGAGAACACCCCTGGAAGCCTCCTAGAAAGACAAATGATAATCTGCTCTACTGAAGAAATCTGCAGGTTGATTGATCAACACGGTTCCTTCATAAGAAAATCAGTTGTGATTGCATCCTCAGGCCTTACTGTTACGACTAAGCAACAATACACGCTCTTTCACCAGGCTGTGAGTGTTCAACATACAAGTTTGCGTGCGTATTTTTTCATCAAGGAGATCAGGAACGTGAAACATAAAGAAAGAGGACCATAACGGCCTTTGAAAGCTCAGTCAGAAGCTTTCAACTTTTATTTGACATTCTATCGATCCAGAAAGATCATTTGAGCTGTACAGTTTCCTTCCATATATGAGGAGGTTAAGCTTTGATGAAGGAATCAGTACATTGAATTATAAGTGCAGCATGTGGCTACAATTGAAGAGATGCATATAATAAGTGAGGGGATGAGAGTAGTATTCAAAAGCCCGCTTTCACCCCACAACCCAGCCAGAGTTATTGTACCATCAGCAACTACTCGGGCTAGGGTCCCTGCTTCTGTAGAAAGCAATCCGCCATTGTAGGTCCCACGAGAAAGCCTGGATGACATGACTCGAGATAAAAGTGATAGATTAACACCTGCAATTATCAAGTAGTTAATAGAAAGGAACCAAATAGACTCATGACAGACAAATACCCAAAGGCAAAGTGTAGCACTACTCTATCTTCCTCCACATTTCCAAATTTTTACTGAGGGAAAAGATTACAGAAGCAAATGCTTCCATAATGAAAATAGAGGAATATGAAGAAGAAAGAACTTACCTTCAAGTACTTCAGCAGATACAAATGTGAGGACTGCTGAAATGACATACTGTGGAACTGTATAAGGAATTCCAACCTTGAAGCTCAGAACAATGCCTATGCAAACGATGATCTCGGATGTCAGTAAAACTTGCCTGCATCACAAGTAATTCACTATAAACAAATTTTTGAAACACCAGTACATGAATATCATCGAGTCATTGTAGCAGATATACATCATGCCATGTAATGCAGTATTTACACCCATATCAGCCATAGATGTAAAATGAATTGTGACATGAGCTAACCAAAATGTTTTCAGTCTTTACCATTCCAGATAATTAGTAATGACTTTGAACGATTCTTGAGGTAAACTCTCAAAAAGTACTTGAGAAGTGGAGTTGGAACACAGCTATGTAAAAGAATAAAGGACTCATGTGGAAGGAAATATGATTGTTTCTATTCTATAAAAATACGGAGTACCAAATTTTTACAGGAATTTCAGAGATCTGTCTAGTCAAAGAGAAACAGCTAGGTCTATTGTATATCCGTAAACTAAAAAAAGATGCCAAGACATGTTCCTGGTGTCATTCCAACTAAAATATTGAATGCAGCAATGGTTTACATACTAGCTTTCATTTGATGATTACCTTTCCTCAAACATATTACTGATGTAATTCCCAACTAGAACATTAACTGGAAGAACTGTTAGCCCAAGACATGCAAGAAAAAGAGCAACAGTGCTGGTAGACCACATAAAGTAGTATCCTGTAATGACACTTGATTCAGCAAGTAGTATCTCCATTGCATACTTGAGCATGAAATAAATCAGAAGTTGAGCCTGATATGAGGGAAAAGATGATATTATTGTAAGTAAGATATTAGTCATTGCAACCAAAGAAGAGAACTCTAGTGAGCAGCATGAAAATCCAGCTTCTTTTACTGGCTGCAGAAACAGCAGAAATCAGTAAAAACTCATATACATTCATTTTTTCTGAATAGTGTTTATTCATGAACCAAGCACAGAAGGGAACTAAAACAGCTCAATATTTCACTTGATGTGGGTTATTGATTTTGTTTATGAGATAGTCCTAGAGAAAATATCTACAACAAACAAGGAAATCCTGAATTTAAACTCTAGATCTCTCTTAAGAACCATCATTGGGGTTGCAACCCTGGTATTCTGGCAATGACACCAAGGCAGATTAAGTTTAATCTGCAGACTAATATATGGCTAGACAGGGTAGTTATTCCTTGATACTCTATGTAGTTATTAGGAAAAAAGGAAGAGAACTGAAATCCATACCTTGACAGATGGTGTCAGCAATCTATAAGCAGCAACAATTGAGGTGGCAGGCTTATGATTTACTTCAGAACCATCATCATTTTGGTCAAACTCTTGACCTTCCTCATCATCATCATCATCATCATCCTTTTTCTCCTCTGAGCTCTCAAGCAATGGTTTCTCCAGACCATTCTCTAATGTGTTTTGCGTCCTTTGTCCTTTAGTAATTTGTACCATATCAGGTACTCCACATTAGATAAAAATCATATACACGTATAAACACATAAACAATACAAAACATTAGACAGCATGAAATCATGACGAAGATAATAAAGTAATACTCAAGATCTTGGAGAATTTTTTAATATTCCATTTCTTATTTTATATTTAAGGTACAGAAACAAATCATTAATCATAAGCAGTGATTTGACAAACAATCATGCAGCAATAGGTTATTCATAGTAATGATAGATCCATTACTTACCACCATTCGATTCCTGAGGTGCAATGTAGCAGTCAGGCTTGGGAGGCTCTTTAAATGAAATGCAAAGCCACAAGAAGTAAACAAGCCATGCCAGTGCCATAAACCATCCAGGTAAAGTGTCATCATTGAACGTTAATTTGAACAATTTGAATTTGGTTTGAAATAAACAAGCAAGAGCTGGACCACAAGCCATTCCAAGCGCACTGGCAGTGACAAAACCTGCAGATGCCTTCATCCGCATCTTTAAAGGCACACAATCACTAATGTAACGCCTATTAACAGCCCTAGCAGAGCCTAACCTGAAGAGAGGACATCCAAATTCCCCAAATGAGGCCCGGCAAGATAAAATCAATGTACATTTAATAAAGAAGTTGAAATAAGACCAACGTTGAACTAGATTTTAGAGCAAAACCTAATGAACTGGCCGGAATAAGTTTTAATGACAATTTAGGAATCTAAAAATCTTGCTTGAAGGATCACTATTCTGCTGTTAACGTTAATCTAGCTCAAACTCCTTTAGTTCCCTGTTCCTTTTGCAATATCATTCTAAATACGCTTGACTCCACAATATGGCTCAAGTCAGGGGCAATAGTTTTTCTACAATGAATATTACAAAATGTCAAAGAGCACAGTCATCTTGGGTATGAACTTTTTATTAATATATCAGTAAAACAAGGGTCTCTGTTGGGAGGGGGAAGATGAACAGAATTTTCATGTAAAAGTACAAAGAGATCAAAACAGGTGAGAATGTATTACCCACAGAAGACGCGGCCTATTAGAAGTACTGATATTGAGTCTAGGTCATAAGCCAGTGCATACATGACATTTCCAACAAGGAGAAGAATGCTGCTAAACATAAGGGGCTTCCGATATGATTTATTTGACCATGCACTGAAGTAAACCGAAGAGAACATTTGGGCAATCGCCATTGATCCAATGACAACCCCACAAACAGTTGCTGCTGCACCAAGGCTAAGAGAATAATTATCGGCTGTCGGAACTATAATGTATGTATTGACCATGTATAGATATGTATTCGTCAAGTTTAACAAAAGGGACGTCAAGTCAAATTCCCGATCACCAATATCATCCTGAGACGGACTTGGTAGATCTTCTTGCATTATCAAGGCATGTTTCCCCATGAACTGAAGGAAGTTTGTTGAATTTGTCAACCTATCTACAGCTGCTCGGATGGACACCACAATGGGATCCTGCAAATCATTTTTATCAACCAACAACTCCATCAACGTCTAGAAAGGCAACATTGCACCTCAGTTAAAATAATTTAGAGAAGGTTGGGCTTCTAGTTTATGTTATTTCCAATAAAGAAGTATGAATAACTGATATAAAATGTTCAATGTGATTCTGCTATGGCAACTACAGTTTATCTTGTGCATCTTGCTATGTGAGAAAGAAAAATAATAAATTCAGCAGCATAATGTTGAGAATGGTCAGGTTATTAGGGCTATATAAATCATCCTCTATTTATAAGCCTGCATATAAGATGAATCCGATTGAGCTTCATTAATCTATTTTTCATGTCTTTCAACTGAGGCACTAATGATTTTAGCAAATTTATATATTTATATGGTGTCTCAAATATACAAAAGTTGGTCCCTGAGACAATAGTCAAGTAGTCAATAGACGCAATCAAAAGTTAACATATACTAGATATTCCACCACTAGTGTTTTAATGCGAGTTCAACCTCCATTTTTCACATAGAACAAAGTTTCTTTTCTTAGGACCATCCTCTACTGAATATCTCAAAGAATGATAACCTGCAACAAGTAGCAGACTATAGAATTTGCATGATCATTTCTAGTAGTGACAGCTTGTTCTCCTACTCAAGAAACTACTAGGCCCTTTTCGTTGACGATGAACGACAACAAAAATAATGCAGGAATTATTGTTCACTAGAACATGGGTACATAAGTTCTTGAAATGATATGCAAGCTGAAGGTTTCGGTAAATTTTCCAAGCAAAATGAGATTTCCTAAGCAAGTCAATTAGTGAATTTCTGTTTTTTTTATGTAATTTTCAGAACATTCAAGAATCGAAATTTCAAAGGATGTAGAAAAACAAGAAACCGAGAAGAAGCAATACTAAGATATTAAATGTCTATGTGAGACCTGGAGATGAAGAACCGGTTGGTCATATATTGATACATAGCTTCCTTGATTGTCCTGAAGATCTGCTAGATTGCGAGATATGGCTCCCACAACAGCCCCAAATCCCTGCTTGTTCAACAAAATAGGTGGTTAATAGTTTCATTAATCACACACCAGGACGGGAACATTTGACTGCAATCTACATCACTCCCTACATCAAGATCACAAAGATATCAACTATCAAGGATCCTTCATGCTTTAAATTGCAGAATGAAAAAAGATTCAAGCAAAAATAAATCAAACTCAGAAAAGGCAACATTTATTTTTCATTTTATCCGCAGAACTCAGGGTCTTACCACATGCTTGAATATTTGTTGCAGCTGTGAATAGGGATGATTAGCACGAGTTTTGACGTAATAGTTGGTGAAACCATAGCCCAAGCGTTTATCAAATTTTTTTAAGATCTTCCGTAGACCTATAGCATTCATTTCAACAAAGAAAAGTAGCTTCAAAAGATCATGTCCCACTGCGCGATATGCTTCTCGTATTTCAGATGCATCAAGAATGCTTCCCTGCTGAAAAGCAGTGTCCTGCTGTTCCCTGAGATCAGACAACCTCTTTGCCAGCAGCCCTTGTTGCTCTAGGATGAACAAGACAATCTTCTCAAGCTGTTCACAAAAATGGGAACAACAGCATTAACCATTGGCCTCATCAAGAAAATAAATTTTAAATGACTAAGATATTAAACTCAACAGAAATATAGTACAACTCATGTATTGATGCTGATATAAAACCCAACAGAAGCAAATGTGCAGCTTCACTCTTTAAGCAAAGTAAATACTCAATATAACAAACCAATGGCCCCCAAAGCAGCAAGATAGGCGCCAATTTCTTAATTCAACATGGACAGAGATCCCATTAACATTTTACCAAATTATTTGGTATTTCACTTGGTTGCATAACTTAAATTTAGAGGGTAGTATACATGAAAGCATGGATCATGCTCAACATATCCAACGGTTCCTGCATATTAGGATGCATCATGAGATAACTATGGTGAATGAGATGGTTACACGATCACTTCGTCTGCAGTAGGAATTTGAACAGTATGGGCGCTTCATTTTGTTTGCCATTAAGCGCCAAGTTCAATTGTCAGGATAATATTCAAACATCATCTCCATCATATTGTTCAAGTAAAAGGCCAAGCAATGATCAGAATATTTAAAGCCAAAAAGATTCGATAGAATGGTCAAAAGTCTAAAACAAACCTGTCAAGGAAAAGGACTACTATTCTAAGTGCGGGACAAGCTGACAAACAATATAAGTTTTCTAGAATACATTTGTGATACCTGATTATCCAGCATAATTGAGAAATCCTTCAAAACGAGAAGATGATCTCCTGACTCATTCTCAATTTGTCGAGTATATAATTTGACCTTCTTTTTAAGAATCTTGTAGTTTATATAGTACCTTAGTGTAAACAAGGTAAAATAAGAAAAGGTGTTAGAAAACATGATTACAAGCTTACATCGAACATCTGATTAGTCACTCTAATTTATGCAAAGATCATTGCAACTGTTGCTAGAAAACCTGAAACATATGGTAATCTACAGTATGTATATAAAACTCATGATACTTGTTACTTTGCCAGGAATGATGAAACCAAATTTATTAGCCAAAACAACTTGAAATAAGGATCTCTCTAATTATAGCAACGACGAATTGTCAATGTCAATCTAACAGCAGGGAGACCAACTCAGTCCATTAAGTTCACCAGAGTACCACCTAAATTACAGTACCCTTTCAACCCCACCCTCCAACATCATAAAATATGAACACAGAATGCTACAGAAAAAACACTTCTACTAAACCCAACAAGTTGCATAAACTTTTCTTTTAAAATTAAGAAAAAGACCTTTCTGGAATCTGGACTAGAAACTCTCCGGGTTAAACCAATCCAACCAGAAAAATTAGGCCAAAGCACCGTGCATCAACTTTATATGTTGTTTTTCCTACCAAAATCCTCATATTTGGTCTGGAATCACCCAAAACATCCTCCAAATTACTCCAAACATAAAATAAATCATACCCGCCCAGCATTAATGAAAATATCAAATTAATAGAATAAATAAATAAAGACTTAAAGCTTTCTCATTCTAATGATAACGTAAAAAATAAAAAAAATAAAAATAAAGAATGGGAAAATACCCCTGCCATTCTTGAATTTGAGTTTCTTTTAGCTTTTTTCCAAAGGCCACCATCCTTGAAGATTATCACTCTGCCTTGATAATAATAATAAAAAAAATCATTAGAGAAGACTAACTTTTGATTAATCACGTACGGAGAATGAATATAATCATATTACTGCAATTTATAAACCATATTACTGCAATATAATAACGTCTACCAAAGAGGCCGCTAATAGTCCTAATACCCAGAAGCTCTGCCACTTAATAGTTGTTAAAAATGATAAACACAACACAAGGCAAAATTTGACACTCTTATTGTAAATGGCACAAAAAACCAAAAGAGAAGTTTGTTTGCAGTAGTAAAATCTGACAAGCGGCGTCAATTCCTAAATTCCCCCATTATCTATATTATCACATTCAAACAAAAAATAACCAAAAATATTTAGAAGAAAAGAGGCAAAGAGAACCTTAAGGCGGCGAGAAATGAAGGAATTGGTTGAGCACTGTTACAGAAATGAAGGAATGTGAAGAAGAACAAGTGTAAGCAAGAAGCTAACTGTGGTTGGATTGTATATTTTTTTTAGCTAATAATATGATAAACAGATTCATCAGTCGGAGAGGAGAAAGAATGGAGAATGGAGAATGGAGAATGGAGAATGGAGGGGGGAGAGGGGAGAGGGGAGAGGGGAGAGTGAGATTTTGAGGGCAGCACTCGCGCCTATTACGTTTGCCGTTGATTTCCCCTTCTTTCAATATATACATATATATATATTTCCCCCTTTTTTTATGAAAGCACGTATTGGGCTACGGGAGGGTATATGTAAGGGAGTGGTACGTATTGTCTATCGTTAGTGTATTGTTATTTTGTAAAGCGAACTGTATGAGATAAGAAAAAATATGAAATTCGATTAAGTATTAGTTATAAACTTATAATTTTTAAAATAACTAAATTAGTTGATATTCATTTAATATATTATTATAAATAAAAAAGGATGATTTTCACGATGTTTGAAAGTAGCAAAATCAATTAGCCTTTAAATGGACTAGCAATATGAAGAGATTATACGTACGACGTATCCGACATGATCTATTCTTGGCTCTTGCATACCCCGGCCATGCCCCTTGGGGGATTATATAGCATCCAAATCATTTAGCTTAAAAACATTGCATATGTGCTTGGCTTGTTTTTGGTAACATCTATGTGTAAATTGTAACATTTGGACTTTGGGAGGGGAGTACTACATCTATCCATGATAGATTATTCCAATTTTTTAAAAATATATGTTTTTAAAATATTTTTACATATTTTAAATGGTCATTGGAATTTTACACTTTTACTCTTAGGCTCCGTTTAGTAGTGTGTAAAACATTTTCTTTGAACACGTACTGTTTTCCCATTTTACATTGTTTAGTTTTAAGTAAAATATAGGATGTAAAACTTGGAATGTAAATTCATTTTACACCCTATTAAAAACATTTTCCTCCAAAATTGGGAGTAAAACAATTTTACATCAATTCACTCAAAAAAAAAAATCAACTAACAAACAACTCACGCATTATTAACTCATGCATGGAAGTGCGCACATGTTGTGTCGTGCCTGTCATAAACCATGTCAACTCATGTTTGGCCTCTTGTCGTATACATCGTGCTTAATTGTGGTCGTACTGGCGCGTCGCGCTGTGTCGTGCTACCTTCCTAAAACTTGACCAATGGCCTAGTACGACCCACGTGCTTGGCGTGTCTTACCTTCTCTCATGCTAACCTAATTTTTTTAACAAAAAAAATTATACAATAGAATTGAAAAAAATAATTTTAGATAATATAAATTATATTATAAGAATATGATAATATTAAAAATAATATTAATATTAATTGTATTAAATAGTACTATATAATAGCGTGCTTCGGGTCGTGCCTCATGCCAAATTGGCGTGTAGCTCACGTGTAGTGCCTAAAATATTTTTTTTGTTATCCGCGGTCTGGCCTGTGGCCAACTCCACAGACAAAATGTCGTGTCGTGCCACAACCTTGGTTGTGTCGTACAGTGCCAAAAGCGTGCTTGCTCGGCCCGACCCATGCTCAGCTCTACTCAAGCATTTTTCATTTCTCATCATCTCAGTAGCCTCTTTTTCTACTTCATACGTTCTCTCTCTTGAAAATTGGGGAAAAATCCACAATTTCTTTTCATCTCCTTCGAATATCATCAATTTACATTTTCTTCAAATCTCATGTCTTGATTATTAAATTATCGAACTATATCATGGATTTGAACAAATTTTATCCATTTTAGTCGAAAATAAAAAAAAATCCTAGATTTTTCCCCGATTTGATTGAATCATAAAAGTTTCTCATGAAATGTGGGCAGTCAATAGTTATTTGAAATTAGAGTAGAAATTTTCTTTCTGTTAGAATTTAAAATCTAAAAGTAGAAATTATTACATTACAACAAGTTGATTGGTTTACCTATTTGATTGGTTTGCTTATTCGACTGTGAATACTTTTTAATAGTTATCTTAAAGTCTTTTTTTATAATGTTGAACCAATTTTTTTAAGGTTCTCTGGTTTTATGGCGATATTCTGTATAATGTATTATGTTATTAATAAATCAGGGAAATATATTGTAGATTTTACAAAAAAATATTTATTATAGCATAACAAATTTAGCTAATGACAAACAATTAGAAAATATAACGAAAAAGAGCTAAAAAATAACAAGAGAATAATTAGAAAAGTTAATATGAGTAATTGATTTTCAATTCAACCAAACAACGAAAAATGTTTAAAAGTAAAATCATTTCCAATGCAACCAAACAATAGAAAAGTTCCATGAAAATTAGTTTTCCATCCTAAAAGATTTTTCATGGAAAATAATTTTCAATTGAAAATGTTTTACGCTATACTAAATGGAGCCTTAGTGTCTTACATCATACATAATATGTATGATATATCTCATTACTTTTCTCTTTCATCAAATTTAACCAACCAAAATTCAAAAAGTGAATATATGAGGTAAACTATTAGGGATTAAGGGAGTCTTTTTCATAATACATTGTCCAATTTATATGCGAGGCTCTAAACTATATAAAAATCTTAATACATATAAGCGATGGTAATTGTGCTTCATAAGTTATTCGAAGTACATAATTCATATTACTCAGTCCATAAATATTAATATTCTCTCTATCTCTAATCTCCAAGACACGACTTAAAACGTTTTTATCTATATATCCGTAAGACAAAAAATTATGAAAACTTGATATCTTAAAAATTTACATTGAGATGCATTCAATAAGATCACACTTAAATATATTATGTTTTACTCCATACAACTTGATGAGAATTTGTACTCAAATTTCTTAGACTTTGACTCCATGAGTAGAAATAAGGACAAAGTAAAGGGATGGATGGAGTAATATAATTATGTTTGAAAAAACTAATAATAACTTTTGATGAAATATACGGAGTATAATACAGAATTACAGAGTCCTAAATTGTGTTATAATGAGAGAATTTAGAAAACCTATTGTTACAAAAGGCATATACATAACATAGTTCATAACTTCATATTATAATAAAAGCTAAAGTGAAACAATGTAATAACTTATTATATACAGAGTATGGATTTTAGAGGATCCAAATGAGTCATATCCAGCAGCCCCGGAAGGTGGATTGCCCACGACAATATCCACTTGTTAAGGCTATTATCATACCTAATCAAGAGTAAAACACATCCAAAAATATCTCAGCACTACTTGCTAAACCGTAAATTAACCCTACTTAATGTAGAAATGGACTATTTGTTTTAGGATACGGGGACTGAGCTCATAACTCATAACTCATAAACATGCAATTAATATTACTTTTTGTTTGGGCGGCATATAGTCACTATTTAAGGCACGTGTTATTTGCCTTTAGCCATCAAATATCATCTCATTTAGTTGAATCTGGCATGAATTCGTTCATAGTCACACATACTCATAGCCATTCCTGTACGCAAATTTTTCAAAAGTACGTAGGCAAATTATTATTTATGAAACAAATGCATTTAATGCACCTAACTTCTCCACCTTAAATCCCTAGAGTTTATAATTGGCCGGCCTTTCATGTGATCTACTCGATCTCTTTGATACCAAGTACTTTTATACGTACTAATTACCCTATCCATTAAAAATATTTTGACATTTTACAAGCTACTTTTAATATTTGGCCACATATTTTTTTTGTCCCTCTCACTTTCATTATATTATAATTATCTTATATTATATTAATTCCATGTTACGTTTTTTTGTTGTCATTCTCAGCTAATTGACTAGAGAGTATATTCTGTGAATCGTTGATAAATTTTTAGTAATAGATTAGTAGAATTAAGATATGATGGATATGAGGAAGCCAAGAGATTCGTGAAGTGCATGCCATGGCCCATGGGCCACCCGAATCTAGGAGCATATTCTTGTTGGATCCCATGTACGTGGCTTATTTACATGGCAATGTAGTGGCTCAGACTCTAAAGGTTTACGTTGCTGCCTATGTACTGTGGCTATGAAAAATTGAAAATCATAGGTTATTCTTCAAATTTAGGGCATAGGCTTCCTAGTTTACTAGCAGACAGCAGCATACTGATAAGATAAAGACAACGATCAATTGAGGCAGTATTTGAAGCCTTTTGTTTCCATTCAGAAATATCACAGATCCCTCCCTCTTTTTTTTTTTGAAATCATAAAGTTTAATTTTTTTTTTTTTTTTTTTGCCTTTACGAACCAAAATCCAGTGAGTGGATCGGAGAAAAGGAGAAGCAAAGGTAAGTAGAAGAAGCGTGTTTAAAATGATAAGGGTGAGAAAATATATCGATCTTTTATCTCTTAAATTCAATAAATATTACATCGAGTATACATAGTGATCTTTTTTATTGTTATTGTGCATTTTTACAAGAAATTTCATATGTTGGATCTTATCCCTTTAAAACTTAATATTTCTTTATATTTTCATCTTTTTTATTTTAAATATATTTCTTTCTTAGTTAATCCCTTATATATATAAACTAATTATTCACAAAACATTACTTTGTGTAAATTATTAAACTATGCTTCTAAAATTAACTAAATGTAACTTTATACACTATATAGGAAATGAAAGGAATAAAATGTAAAACTCTACTTTTGACGGAGTATAGAACCAGCAGATATCGTCTTTTTGTTCTGTTTGGTCATAATTCTGACGTGACAAATTAAATTGCATAATGCTACTTCGAGTATTAATGATAAAAATTAATTTAGCAACTTAGAACTTAAAAAAGAGAATAAAACAAAGAGATAAGAGTAAAAAGTACACAGTAATAAAAATAAGTTAATTACCTAAAATAATAGTAATGAACTATTTTGTCATAAGTATACCTGTTCAAATGGGAGGGGTCCGTTAAGGGCCCTTAACCAGCCTGTTTGTAAAATGGTCTAATCAACAATGGGCATAATGAGTCGGTCTCTTAAAGGGTCATGTTTTATTGGGTCTTTAATTGGTCAAGTCGGGCTAATAATGAGTTAATAGTTTCCAAAACTTTTAAACACTATCAGGTAATGAATTATTTTCACTTACTTGTCAACGGTCCACTATAAAATATTAGAGGTGATACATGTAAACTATCACCCTTTATAGATAAATATTTTTTGACGGCCCGACCCGACTCAACCTATTATATATCTCTTTTGGCCCAACCCCGCCCGACCAATTTGACCCAATCCGATTCGTTTTTCTTATATCTCATCCCAATCCTAACTCGACCCAATGCACAGGTCTAGTCATTAGCTACGAATCAAGTAAGAGTGTGACCTAATCATGTATAGAAAAGTAAATTCATTAGAATTCTTAAAAAATTTTAAGACGAGTTAAGAAGTTACTTGAAACTCATAAAGCTTCTTAATCCTTATCAGCAAAAAAGAAAAATGACCTTTAAAATGTTGAAAAGCCTCTTAAACGTGGCTATGGGATTTTGTGTAAGTGACCCACCAAGCTTTTTAATTGAAACTCAAGGTTTCCACCCTCAAAAATGAGGGGCATTTGATACTTTGTTCTTAACCTTGTCATATTTTGTTGCATATGGGTTATTCGGCCACAAGGACCACAACTTGCATATGTCCATACAAATGGTTTCTATTTCTATATATTCTTATGGTACTTTATTTTTATAATCTGTTGGTGGCCACACAATGAAGTCTAGTTTTTGTCATAATGACATAATGTGCTTTAGACTTGCATGTTTGTAACTTTGGTAGAATGTATCTTCGTACCTCACAGTATTAGTAGGAGTGTGTCAAAGTGGTTGCAGAATATTTTGAGAAATGAACTTAGAAAGGTAGATATCCGAAAGAAAATTAGAGTAGTGAATATTGAGGACAAGTTATGAAATAATCGGTTGTATTGGCTTGGGTGTGTTAAACATCGAACAATAGATTCTCCAGTGAGAAAGGTACGGGGTACGCAGATGGTTAGGTAAATAGAGACCTAAAGGAAGACCGATGATAACTTAGATTGAGAGAGTTAGGAAACACTTGGAGAAAATAGGTTTGAAAAAAGAGGTGGCTCTAAATAGGAGAGAATGGAAGAAGATAATATTTGTGGAGGATCACACGAGATAGATGTTTGGTTCGTGTAGCCGATCCCATATTTTTGGAATTAAGGTTTGACTTTGTTGTTATTGTTATTGTATAGTATTAGTAGTTGTAAATTTACGAGATAAGATTTATATGAAATCCTTGATTTTCTTTCGCAACAATGTGAAGAGCCCATGTACCAATTGCAGGACCTAAGACTTGAATTATGTTTGGTTAGACAATCTCATTGGATAAAATCAAATACGACCAAGATTAACAATAAATATCACATTAAAAGGAATATATATTTCTTTTCTCAACATTGTGAAGAATTCATGTGTTTTGGTCTGTAAGATAGATGAAGGATGCTAGATTGAATATAGTGTAAAAGCTTTAAATGCAGGTTTGATACTTAAGTCAATAAATGCTATTTTAAATTCATAAAATTTTTCAGACATAGTGTTTGTTCAATTAATGAAGAACATACTTTCTCTCATGCCCATGGGGTATTTATAGGTAATGAGAGAACAAAGAAGTGATGAATTTATGTGCGTCATCGTGTTGGACACAATATAAACCGATTACTTATTCTCATGTATTTTAGATAAACTTATTTGATGTGTTGCAGAACATGAGCTCTTGAATTAGCCCGTATGACTTTTGACCCATGGCCCAATAACAGACCCATATAATTTAGATAGATAAAATTTTAATGAATGTTAAAAATATATTATGGATTACAAAAATTCACATCGTTGATTCAAAACATAGTATCTATGAAGCAGTTAGATTGATTAAATTTGTTTTAGATATACGAGAAAGAAGAATAATTTCTTCAAAACTCCTAGACCTTGATCTTCTAATATGGGGTGGACTATGGAGGGTAATACACATCTTTCATAATTGTAACCTACACTTAAAAAACATTGCAGCTTAAGTTAAAAACATCCTCTCATTTTCTTCCTACCTCGCACAAATAATACTCCCTATAGGTTTACAAAAAAGACAGTAATTAAAAATGTTCAAGTTTTTTTTTACATAAAAAAGCAGACATTGTGGATCATCCAAAAGAGCAGTTGTCAGCCCTTAACTTCCAATTCCCTAACTGCATTTGGTAATTAGATGGTGCACCCAGGTGCATCATGAGCATGGTGCACTCGTGTGTACCCGCTTCAAAAAAATGTACATTACGTACATGGAAAATAAAACATTCCACATAACTGACATGTGTATTATGAATATTTTCCATGTACGTAATGTACATTTTTTTGGAGCGGGTGTACCATGCTCATGGTACACTCGGGTGAGCATGGTACACTCGGGTGCATTGTCCACTCGTTGACCTGCATTTGGGATATATTTTAATGGCAACACATGACTAAGTCTAAAACTAGCAAATGCCTTAAACTCTTAAAATAAAAGGGGTTTGTTAAACATTGCCCTGAAATCTCCAACTATCATCCGTATTTTATACATGAATTACCAAATTTACCCTTACATTGTATATAAATACTTTACATGTATTTTCACTTTCACCACTCAATATAAGTTCATTTTATTTCTCACCCTGATTTTTTCACTTTATTTCAATTTAATTCTCAGTTTTCAGTGTTTTGCACTTCAATATACTTAACACATAATATTAACTAATACAAATCTTATATTATTATTAACTAATATATATTAATTTATATAAAAATGAATTGTAATTATTAACTATAATAATATTAACCTAATAACATTAATATTTTTAACTACATCTAACTATTAACTAAGCATAGTATATGATTTGACTACTAAACATGATTTAACTATAAAACACAAATATTATTATATGTATTATTAATAATATTAATTAATAAATATTAACTAATTTAATACGTAATTTCAACTAATATATAATATTAATTAGTCATATCACTAATCATTTATCTCGATTTAACAATGATTTAACTACATGATAATAATGATTAGGATTTTAAAAACTAGATTAATAAAAAAGGTTCTACCAAGTAGAACCGTCCAAATTTGACTGTTTCACCATGGTTGAATCGTGTATTTTACACGGTTCTCCTATTTTTTTTTTCAAATTTCAATCAATGCATCTTCCTAATTTAGATCTTAAAATCGAAACAACACATAATCTTTCTAATTAAACATCAAAATATAAAATATAAATCCATGTAAATTAACTTTAAATTATTTAATCAAAATAAACTTTAAATTATTTGTTTTTCGTAAGTTGTTATACATTTATGTAAAGACGAAAAATCCCTTTGTGTTTAGAACTACATGCTATATGTTGTGTTTATATAGAATTAACCCTTAAAAATTGAATTTCATTGATTATATGTTGTTAAAGGCTTTTTTTTTAGAAAATAAGTGGAAAAATTCCCTGCTGAAGAATTTATTGTACGTAGATCTAAAAAAACCCCCAAATTAGACATATCATATGCCCCATTTGGAGTCATATAACCAATTTTATGACTTGTCAAAGATTTTTTTTCAATATCTCAAATAAAACGCCACTGAAACCACTAAAGGAAAACATGGTTGTGTAGTACCTTCAAAAATAGGGGTTTAAAAAAAAATTACATCGTTTGTACTATCGAGCTAAGAGATATGCATCACTGCAAAATCTTGAAATGCACCCGAAATCTATGAAGAATTAATTAGTTGTTTTGTTTTAATGAGTGTAAAATCTCGTAGATTGCGATTTTGCGTGCCAAAACGAGTGGTCATAATAGACTATTGGATTTATATGTTTCATGCTTGATCATTTCTCAACTTTTCTCATCTTTTAGGACACATTATTTCTAATACATTATGCATGATCTTCTTAACTTAGATTAAATTAGGTTTTTGATTGAAGATGGTGTAATTGTATATAATAAGTATATTACTAAATTAGATTTGCAAATAGGTGACAGTAAAAGGGTTAAATTAGGTTAGTAAATTAAAATGTTAGCTAATTAATAAATTAGGTTAGTAAATGGGTTAAATTAGGTTAGTAAATAAAATTGTTAGATAATTAGTAAATTAGGTTAGTAAATAAAAATGTTAGATAATTAGTAAATTAGGTTAGTAAATAAAAATGTTAGATAATTAGTAGATTAGATTAGTAAATGAGTTAAATTAGGTTAGTAAATTAAAACGTTAGATAATTATTAAATTAGATAGTAAATGAGTTAAATTAGATTAGTACTATATATATAAGGACAATATCGTAAAAAAAGTATAAAATATTTATAAAATACGGGTGATAAATATATAATCACGGGCGATCCACGCATAAAATTGGCATACTTCTTGTGAAATATAAAAAGAGGAACCCTTGTCAAGAAATATCAACTTCCACTATCTTTTGATTATATCCACATTGTAATTTTTGTACTGCACTTGCTACGAATCAAAGTCTTTTTAATATACCATTTAAAAATTAATCAAATCAATATTACTGTTCTGTTTGTCATTTTCTCACATTTAAAATGTTACATCAAAATTCATAACGCATGCATGACACGATGAGAGTGGAATTTACATCCTCAAAGTGTTAAAAGTAGGAGCACTTAGACTAACAACGAATTGGAAGCAGACAAATTGGTAGTTTACTATGCTTCCTCCAATGTCATAGACTGATAGTAGATATTCGTATATTTTTTCCCATGTATTCTAAAAAATTGTCCTATTTAACTTTTTTATATTAAAAATATGCATTGATATGCATCTAAAAAGATCTTACTTGAATATATAACATAATGAAAATTTATGGTTAAACTTTTCAAACTTTGACTATATAAATAGAAATGAGTAAATTTGTAAAGAGTAGGTAACGGTAATATAAACTGTGCATGGAATGAAAAAGGGAAACTCAGCAAAAAGTACAAAGGAAGGTTTCAAAGCCATTAACAAGACGAAAATAGCATGTCACCACTCGCATAAATTACAAGTAGCTACCGACATTTATGTATCCTAAGTTGACGCAATAAAAAAGCAAAACGGCATATGCTCTTGAAGTACCGTTAAGATTCTCCTTTATGAGCACTCAACATTACGGAGTATAAAATAAACCAGCCAATGTTTGTTTACTCAAAGATATAAAGCTAACTGAGCAACTTCCTCTCCTTCTCAGGTATAGTCCATCAACTTTAGTTAAAGCATTCTGTTTCCACATTTTTTTATTGCACAGTAGGATTTTCCACACAATCAACACAAAACTGTAGTTTACTACTTATTTGATTACCACTCCCAAGTGAGCAAATGAGTGTGGACTAACCATATCTAGATGTGTTTTTGAAATCTTAATTGTTTATATAGGCAAGGAATAGCAGTGCAAATTCCATTGTGTACCAATCCCACCAAGGTACAATGGAGGAGGTTGAATTAATTTAATTCCTTCATCCAAAATTACTAGTCAGGTTGTTATAATTTCTAAAAATTAAGAATTGGCCATGATTTTCACCATAATTCCCTTTGTTTAAGCCTTTAGTGAGTAATGTCCTACAATGTGCTACGTATGAATAAGTGAACCCCATAAGAAAATGCTTTCTAGAGAATTACACAGTAAGAGAAACTAGAATCTTGTTTCCTGTTGCAACTGTAAAGAAACTGATCAAAACTGTGAAAGTAGATGGATGCTGACAGTTTTGCCATGCTAACTAACAAGTGGAAACCAAAATTAGTTTCTCAATTACAGCTAGTTAATGGCCCCAAACTACTTGGGGCATTCATTCAAATTCAATCACTTACTCTACAACCATCAATTTTTACGATACAAATACAACCAACAAAGATGATATGATTTCGGAAAAGGAAAAAAAATAAAAATAAAGCATGTCCAAGTCGGACAATAGAGAAGCTGGTGTTATTACCTATCTTAGCTCGAACAACTCGTGAAGCTTAAGCTACAGACAGCAATTTCTTAGAAGCACCAGCTTCTGCCTTATCTTGGAAAAAGTCCTGAAGAGCAAAGATTTTCACAGGGCTAGCCTTCAAGCTCTTAATTGCCTCTGCTGTTACTAGAGCACCAGCAACAGTTGTTATGATTGGAACCTTATACGCTAGAGCCATCCTTCTGAGAGCTCGTCCATCAATTCGATCAAGATCATCACCAGAGCTTGTAATCACCATCAAGTTGATCTTCCCATTAGCAACCATATCCCCTGCATGAGGTCTTCCTTCATGCATCTTCAACACTTGCTCAACAGGTATGCCTTCAATATCCAGAATAAAAGCTGTTCCTGAGGTAGCAACGAGGCTGAATCCAAGGTCTAGGAAGGCACGGGCAATAGCTGGAAGGTGAGGTTTTGTCAAATCATTCAAACTCAAGAACACGGTGCCAGAAAAAGGTAGCTTCTGTCCGGCAGCAATTTGAGCTAAAGCAAACGAGAGTGAGTAATCAAAGGCAATACCCATAACTTCACCGGTACTGCGCATCTCAGGACCCAACAACACATCACAGCCTGAGAACTTTTCAAATGGGAGAACTGCTTCCTTCACAGATACATGTCTCGGGATAACCTCCTTGGTGAAATTCAAATCATCAAGAGACTTCCCAGACATGACCAAACAAGCATATTTAGCTAATGGGTGCCCAATTGCCTTAGATACAAATGGAACCGTTCGCGAGGCACGCGGGTTAGCCTCAAGTAAGAAAACGTCCCCAGAAGTTGTAATAGCATATTGACAGTTCATGAGGCCACAAACATTCAACCGCTTAGCCAATTTCATCGTCCAAGTCCTAATGGTCTCCAAGCATGAAGACGAAACAGTTTTGGTGGGAAGGAAACAAGCTGAGTCACCAGAATGTACCCCAGCTTGCTCAATGTGTTCCATTATGCCGCCAATAACCACATTACCATATGAGTCTGCCAAACAATCGACATCGATTTCAACTGCATCAATGAGATACTTGTCAATCAGAACAGGTCGCTCTGGATCTACCTCAACCGCATTCTCCAGATAAGTCATCAGTTTTTCGTCATTATACACTATTTCCATAGCCCTACCACCAAGGACGTACGAAGGCCTCACCACAACAGGGTAACCAATATCAGCTGTAATTTTGAGAGCATCAGCTTCACTCCTTGCAATGCCTCCCTTGGGCTGTTCAATCTTCAACTCATCCAGAATAGCATTGAACCTTTTTCTATCCTCGGCTGCATCAATGGAATCAGGTGATGTTCCCCAAATACGAACTGGGCCTGCCCCACTTGCACTCATAGGCTTGTTCTCATCCAAATATTGTTGGATAGGAAGTGCGAGCTTCAATGGGGTTTGACCACCAAACTGCACAATGATGCCATCAGGTCGCTCAAGATCAATGATGTTGAGAACATCTTCAACTGTAAGAGGTTCAAAATAAAGTCGATCACTAGTGTCATAATCGGTTGACACTGTCTCAGGGTTTGAGTTCATCATGATTGTCTCAAAGCCAGCACTCTGCCAGAGAAACCAGAACAAATTAACCACTAAATCATTTAAAACAAGGATGTATCTCTACTATTTCTAAAATTTCACAGAACAGTAAAAGCAATGAAAATCAGTCTTTGCAATAAAAAGAGTAAACAGTAGGTAGATCATGTCTGGTGACAGTTAAAATTAAAAGTAAAGCCATTACTCTGTATTATAAATCAAGAATAAGCAATAGTTCTGACAATAAACAGAAACAAATATATGATAACAGCAAGCAAGAATAACCAAAGGAAATTATAGTGCACCAATACTTGTGCTAAGATTGTTGACGGCAATGTCATCAAACAAGTTGAGTTAAATTTTAGACAGGGAAAATTTATAAATAAAAAATAAAATAAAACAAATTAAACACTTGCAATACACATCCATTTCAAATATTAAAAAATTGCCACATAATAATAGACTAATATGTTTTTGGCAACTAAACCATTGACTGATTCATCATCATGGACAGTACGAAACACATGCTAGTATATTTATCTGAGAAGCCACATTTTTTTTTTCTTGAATGTTCTAGTAGAAAAATATCACTAAACACATTATTGAACAAGAAGCTTAGAAATTTGACACAATAAGCATAAAGGACAATATGTTTTCAAAACTTCTCAGGAGTCAAAAGTTTTATAAAAGATAAGTTGCAAGTTGCAACCCATAATGTCTGAAACTACAAAAAGCGTACAAATAAAGATGTGACTAGCTACAATGTAGGAAAGTTTGAGCTCAACGACAAACCTGAAGGGCAAATGATGTATGGCAGCAGCAGTAGTCAAACTCAATCCCTTGGCCTATACGATTTGGCCCACCGCCAAGGATCAAAACCTTTTTCTTTTGAGTAGTAGATGATTCACACTCAAAATCATATGACGAATACATGTAGGGTGTATTAGCCTCAAATTCTGCAGCACAAGTATCAACGCGCTTATAAGATGGGGAAACACCAATTGACAACCTCGTAGCACGAACTTCTTTCTCTGTTGTTTTAGTTGCAAAGGCAATCTGTTTGTCACTAAAACCTCTTTTCTTTATCTCATAGAAATCATCCTTTGTGAGGTCCGACAGTTTTCGAGATAAAAGATATTGCTCCACATCAACTAGTTCTCTAAGTTGAATGAGAAACCATCTATCTACAAAACTCAACTCGTGAATTTCATCAATTGTCATGCCTTTCTTCATCACAGCATAGATAGCATGGATGCGGTCAGGGTTTGGAACACGGAGGTTGTATTTCAGCTGCTCCCAATCCCAATCTAATTCCTTTATCTTGCCACAGCCCCACCCAGAGTAGCCAAGTTCTAAAGACCTCACTGCCTTTTGGAAAGACTCCTGAAATGTGCGGCCTAAGGCCATGGCCTCACCAACAGACTTCATCTGAGTGGTAAGAATTGGCTGAGAACCAGGGAATTTTTCAAACGCAAATCGAGGAATCTGTACAAACATATAACGAAAAATCAATAAGTGATGATTACTGATCCACTGATACTAATAGGACAGTAAAAAAGATCAGATATTAAAATAATTTTAATCGGATATTATGACCTAGGATAAAAGCAAACTTCTATGATCAACAAACATATATTGAAATAATGAATCACCTATTTTGGAAAATAAGACAGTATCTCTGATAATTCAGTTACTCAACAATTTAAAATAAAATGAGAGAAAAATAAAGACTTGATTTTTTTGATTAACTACCAATACTGCTTGCAAAAAAATACTAACCTTTGTCACCACGTAATCGATAGATGGCTCGAAACTTGCAGGAGTTTTCCTTGTAATGTCATTAGGAATTTGATCCAGATTATAGCCAACTGACAACTTGGCAGCCATCTTTGCAATCGGAAATCCAGTAGCTTTAGATGCGAGTGCAGATGATCTCGACACCCTAGGATTCATTTCAATAACCATAACCTCCCCATCCACTGGATTAACCGCAAACTGAACATTGGAACCACCGCACTCAACTCCAATCTCCCTAATAATCGCAATAGAGTAATCCCTTAGCCGTTGGTACTCCCTATCAGTCAAGGTCTGAGCAGGAGCAACGGTAATTGAATCCCCGGTATGCACCCCCATAGGATCAATATTCTCAATAGAACAAATAATAACCACATTGTCAGCCAAATCCCTCATAACCTCAAGCTCATACTCTTTCCACCCCAACAAAGACTTCTCTACCAACACTTGAGAAGTCAAGCTAGCAGCCAAACCCGACTTACAAATAGCCTCAAACTCCTCCCTATTATAAGCGATCCCACCCCCGGTCCCTCCCAAAGTGAAGGCCGGCCTAATAATCAAAGGAAACTCCCCAATCTCACTAGCAATATGAAAACATTCATCAACAGTGTTCCCGATTCCAGAAGGCGGTGTCTTGACACCTATATTCTTCATGGCCTCACGAAACAGCTCCCTATCCTCAGCCTTCTTAATAGCGCCTAACTTAGCCCCAATCAACTCAACCCCATACTTATCCAATGCCCCACTCTCAGCCAATGCAACAGCTAAATTCAAAGCAGTTTGGCCCCCCATAGTAGGGAGCAATGCATCAGGCCGTTCTTTCTCCAAGATTTGTTCAACTAAATCAGGGGTTAAAGGGGTAACATAAGTTCTATCAGCTAAATCAGGATCAGTCATAATAGTCGCAGGGTTAGAGTTTACCAGCACAACCTCATACCCTTCTTCCTTCAACGCCTTGCACGCTTGCGTACCCGAATAATCGAACTCGCACGCTTGCCCAATCACGATAGGTCCGGCTCCCAGAATCATAATCTTCTTCAAGTCAGTTCTTTTCCCCGTTTTCTGCACATTCCTTGGTGGGGTTTGTGTTTCGCTTCGAATGGAGGTCGTTGCCCGTGTCTTGAAATTACACGGGCATGCGACTGAGGAGTGGAGTTGGAGGTTGAGAGGGGAGGAGTTTGTTGAGTGGAAGAAGGTGAAGTGGGAGTGAGAAATTGATTTGGAAAAGTGGGGATTTCGGAGCTTAGGGAGTGAAGGGGATATCAATTTGTTGGGAGTTTGATGAATGCAATAACCCATGATTGAGGAAGACGGTAAGGTGACAGAGAAGGGTCTGCAAATTTGGGGGACGAGAGCCGAGAGGAGGACTGAGGGAGGCTGGCTGTGTTGCGGGGTTTCAGTGGTGAGGGTTTCGAGGATACTAAGCAGAGTTACTCGTCAGGGTTCTGTGACCGTTAAAACGATAATGGGTTGTTACTTAATCATAGTAAGTCATGAAAATTTTGAAGCCGCTTTCTATATTTACGGATTTACCCTTTTATTCATTTTCTAGTAACTGACTCTTCCTGTTACTATCAGGACAATCGTGCTACTTTTTGCATTGTTAATGTCGGTCATCTTATTTCTAATATTATGCTCATTGATTGTACATTTGTACTCCCCTTCTATATGTTGGATATTATAAATAATAATAATAATAAATTGGCTAAAACCCTAGTTATAAATATTTGGACGGTTCCTTGTATGTGACATATAATTGTAATTTTTTTTGTGTTTAAAACTCATTCGTAATACTAAAATAATAATCACAAAGTAATATTTTTGTATAATAATTAATATACAATTGATAATAAGTATTTGAGTTTAAAATATTGGTATTTTATAATTAATAATTATTATTGATTATCATATTTTTAATTATAATTATTGTACATATTTGTTTAAAAATTAAAAATTATAGTTTACAATAATTTCATTTTTACAAAATTCATAAATAAAATAATTAGTATAAATAAATAAAAATAATTAATATTTATTTGACAAAATAAAATTAATTAATTCATGTTAATGTATTTAGTAATAATTAGTAAGTATGAATAAGTTTACTTAATTAGTACTTTATTCGTTCTTTTTTTCTTTCCATTTTTTCTATCTGAAATTTCCAAAATGTTATTCTTATTTGGAATCCTTTTATTTTGGTCTAATATTGTGATTGAGTGGAAAAGTTTGGTTTGAACATCTATCCATCCATATGATATATAATCTATTGAGTGATTTTTTAATTGTTTAATATCATAAACTTTAGAAATTTTATTACTTATTTAATGCTCAACCCATTTGTATCTTTTTTTTTTATAGAATCTAATATTATTTTAGATTAATTTAAATTATTTTATTAAACCTTAATAATATTTAATATTTTCTTGGTTTTTTTCCTGATTTCAAATAAGAAGGAAAAAAGAACAATTGAAATTTGATTTAGTTATTCTTAAAATTAGTAATATGTAAATTAAAAAAATTATAATTTCCCTTTCAGATGTTTATTTTGGTCAAATTTTGTAGGATAAATCCCCTATGAGTATTTGTGGCTGTGTAAATCTCAAAAAAATACACGATTTCAAAAAAAAAAAAAATTGTCATTCGGAGCTCTATAACTAAACTTACATCGCTTCGAAGTTCTTTCGGTAGATCACATAATCCACGAATCGAACTAATTCACGGCTTTACAAATACATGAGCATAAATAAGGGATTTAATGGAATAATTTTAAATGTGATATAAAAAAAACGATACTAGGTAGAGATTTAAGTATTTAACAATGACCATGTTCCAAAAAAAAAAACTTAACAATGTCCATAAACACTCCGAAATTAACTGTCAAACCCTTCTCCAGTTCTTAGTTCAGATTCGGACCCTGAGCACAAGAAATGGCGACCCATGAAGAGACTAAGCTCGAATTATTTCTCCAATGGCTTCAGGTAAGGAATCAATATCATCATTATCATCATAATTCTGACGAACTAACCCACTCCCTCTTCCTTAAACAAAGGTAAATGGGGTGGAGCTACGAGGTTGCAACATCAAATACTGCGATTCTACTAAAGGGTTTGGCCTATTTTCCACCTCTAATGCATCTGATAATGGTTAGTTTATCATTTCGTATGCCTTAATTGCTCAAACCCATATGTTACCTGGGTGAATTTATTGTAAATTTTGTATTTTTTTTTGTTATTTGTTAAATATTAGCTTGAATAATGAATATTGACTATTGTGTCATAAAAATTTTAACTGTATTGTTAGATTTAATTATTCTTGTTACTTCTTATTAAAATTGTAATTTGTTTGTTACGATTAATCATTGTTGGTATTTATACTAATAACTTAGTTTGATGGTTTTGCGTTTGGTTGAAATATATGATCAGGGGTCTTGCTGGTTGTGCCTCTTGATTTGGCAATAACTCCTATGAGGGTTTTGCAAGACCCTTTACTGGGACCACCATGTAGAGAAATGCTGGAGGAAGGTGAAGTGGATGATAGGTTTTTGATGATATTATTCTTGACTGTCGAACGTCTTCGTAGTAAATCAACATGGAAACCGTATGTTTAAGCTTTGATGGTATTATGTCATGTCATTTGTCCTTGGTTAACTACTTGACATGGTTCCTTATGTTGACTGTTTAGGGACGTTGTTGCAGGTACCTTGATATGATTCCTAGCTCCTTTGGAAGCCCGCTTTGGTTTACTGATGACGTGTTTCGGGAGTTGAAGGGGACTACTGTTTATCGGGCCAGCATATTGCAAGTAAGCATTTTTCGTCAAATAATGAAGGGTAAAGCTGTGCTGAAGTTGAACCAGATGTTCCTGTTGAAGTTCAAGATTTTAAGAAATATTAGTAGTTTTATATCATTGTCTTTCAAAATCTAAGTTATCAGCTGTTCATGAGAACATTGAATCAGCTCCCTTATATTTGGTTTACCTTTATTCTTAAGCATATCCTTCTTGACTGTTCTACAATTAGAAAGTTCACAATTTGCATTGGTGAGATAGCACTCTGTCTTTCATTCTCTACAGCTAAGCATTGGGAATTTTGTTTTTGTGACAGATTCGGCTAGTTTGGCTTTGTTACTAATCCTAGTATCATTGCCACTGGTGTTTCTCATGGCAAACCTAGAAAATTTTTTGTTGGGCCTCAAAATGGATAGATTTATTCACATGATTTGATGATTCTTACCATTTACCTTGGGTTTGGTACATCAATGCCTAACACATCAGTATGTTTATCTATGCCATATAGAATTTTAGATTTCTTGTGCCCATTTGTAAAATCGTTCTTTCTTCGTAATATGCACTTTTTTATTTCTTTGAAGCTTAGGATGCTTACACTTCACCTCTTTGGCATTTTAACTGAGAGTTGCATTGCAGAAGATGAGTTTGCAAGCTGTCTTTGAGGATAAGGTGAAGGATCTGGTAAAGAAACTTCTTATTCTGGATGGAGACTCAGAAAGGTTGGTATGACTGTTTATAAAATGTTTGTGAGACACCATCTATATTTGACTTAGGCTTCTTAACCTTGGAGAATTGTAGCCATGTGTTTTTTGTCGCTAGTATGACTAAGAGTTTCTGTAGTAGGCATACATCGCTTAACTGAAGGTGTTGTTACATGTGGACAAAGATAAATAGGATGAAGTAACAAAACATGATGATTGAATGTTCCCAGGACTCTAGGAGGACACCTTCTGCTCAATAATTACCATGCATGTGATTTTATTTTCCAAAAAGAACTGCCATACTTCTTGATATACTCTGTGCTACAAAGTTATAACAGCTTAGGGATTATCAAAGTTTATCATACATTCTGCATTGTGATGTATAAAACTGGGAAAGTATGTAGTTTTTGACTTTTTCGTCATGAGTTCATGAGGGTTTGGGGCAACTGGCAAGTTGTGCTATGTTTCATAAAATAAGTTGACATTGTTCCACTTGCTCAATTCCTCTTCTCTGTTTCCTACTCTATCAGGAGATACATTCTGTTACACCGTTTAATGCAATATATTCTATCATTTGTGGAAGGAAAACTTGTGTGCAGAAATGAGATCACTCTACTTGTAGGGTCTTCAGTTGTATGCACAAAGTCAGGACTTAAACGATGATTTAGTGCAGTTTCCAAACCCTGATTTTTCTGACAAGATGCTTTATGATGTTTATTTTCTATTAAGTTTTGCTATATTGAATTACTAATGCTGAAAGCTGACTTCTTGTTGGCAATGATGATTGTCTACTTAATGTCTGTTAAGATTGGATGGGATGTGTAAATTTGTATGAATAGAATTTTATTTTGGATTAATGCCTTGTAATATTATGGTTGGATGTCATAGTAGTGACTATTGTCTAAAAAGCAGCATATTAACTTACAAATACCTATTGACATCTGGTCTCTTCTGTCTTTCTTTCCAGAGAGGTGGCTTTTGAAGACTTTCTATGGTATGCAAAAACATTGTACTCCCTCTGTCAAATTTCTTCACTACTTGACTTCAAGCTCAAACTTCATCAACTCTGACATCCTTTCTAAGTAAAATAATATATTGGAGTATTTCTTATTCGTATCATGTAGAATCTGGTTACTATTGTTTCAATGTGTAGTCTTAACACATTTACTGTTATTAGAAAATAACCAGTTGTGTACACAAGTATGGTTAAAGTTTGGTGTAGGTGTCCGTGAAAGTGTGAAAAATAATTTAAGAATGGAGGGAGTTTTCACTTAGGGTTGGCTTGAGCTTGCTAGTTAAGTAAAAATTCTCCTGATATTCCATGTTATATTTTGAAGTTGATGGTTGAATCACTTGAATGTTCTGTGTTGGATAGGTAGTTCACATTACATATGAATCACACATGCAGGGCTAATTCTGTCTTCTGGACTCGCGCTTTGAACATTCCTCTTCCACGAGCTTACGTATTTCCTGAAGGTGAAGAGGGGACCAGTTATCACTTTCCTTTCTTAAATAATCTACAAAGTACTGACTTATCCAAAGCATACATAATCTGCACCTTAATGGGTAGCTTAAAATTGGAAATGATCTAGGAAATATTTTTGGCTGAAGTTATAATGATTGATTTCTGTCAGGATCTGAGACTTCAGCAATTAATAGCATTCCTAATGGGGCAAGTAAGAACTCTATGGAAGGAGAAACTCTGTGGGTTGAGGGACTTGTTCCAGGAATCGACTTCTGCAACCATGGTAATTATTTCCAGTCCTCTCTCTTCGACATTATTTCTCTCATCTTCTTATATTGCTTTTGCTTCCTTAATTATGTTGGGACATCTTCTCAGCTACTCTTTTCTTTTGTTTCACGTATACTTTGACAATATCTTTGAAGATAGTTGCTAGTTGGTTGTGAGTAATCTTGTTGGATGTCTGATTACCCTATTTTGGCAATAACTGTGATAGTAACAGACTGTGGAATCCATTTTGCATTTTCCATGTAATTATTCTCATGTGATGCAATTTCTTGCTAAGATAAATCTGCACAAGCCTACTTGTTTGTCAATAGGTTTCTGCTGTATTGGCCTATTTCATTGCAGGAAGCTGTCATTAATGTCTCAGATTTTCTGACTAACGTCTAGTACTTCCTGTTGATGTAATGTCTCAAACAGTCAAATTTCCACCTGCTGTACTCCTGCTGCCCTTCTAGAAAGAGTCTTCTTTTATATGTTATACGGACATATTATACTATCTTTAGCCCTACCACAAACAGGGAGACTACTTCCCTAAAACCATCTTATTGTTCCTTTGCTATGCTCACTCGATTACCTGTGACGAGCAATCTAGCTATCCTTGATTTTAAATAAGTGTCCTAATAGAGCTTGCTTTACATTCATAAAGCATCTCTTTATTACAATGGTCAATTAGTGTAACATCGGAGGATCTAATCAAGGCTAATCACTGAACTGCTTGCTTCCATTGGATTTACTACAAAAATAAAAAAGCATATGGAGCAGACTTATCCTTTCTAGAAGACAGGGGAGAGAGCTTTGAATTGCCATAGCAAGGAGCTTTCTTTCTTCTTTAAACTAACCCCTACCCTGCAGCAATAGACGAAATTCTTAGGGTAGCTGCTAGGATAGATGCATAATCCAGATGCTAAGAATACGTGGTTAAGGTAGAAGATATCAAGTCAAATCATTGGTGAACATGATAAGAAAAAAATTTATCCTCAAAGAAAAAAAGGAAAAAAAAAACATTTTTTATTGCCTCCTCTTTGTTTTATATACAATTATCAATATAGTTCACTAAAAGGGATGAAAGCAAGGTAGTTTGGTAGTTCTCCAACAGGCAAGTAAGTTCCAAAAATGAAAGGGGATTTTCACTATGAACATATAGGGAAAATATTGTCTTGTACTTGATTTGTTGAAACAAAGAAATCGGTTTCAACTAATCTCTTTCTTTGACTACAGGATGTGCACATGAAGAACTCTTATCTAAGTAGTATGCTTTCTATTTCAAGTAGCAATTCCTGTAATCCTGTCTTTGCTTCTAAAGTAAGACGGGGCCTTTATCTCCTTCCTCCCAATGTCCACATTAGTTAATGTACTAAATTGGAAAAGAGTTCTAGGTCATTCAAATTTCAGGTTGGGGATATAGATGGAAGCGAGAGGGAAGAAAGAGTTTGGTTTCAGAGGCTTGATCAACTCTGTAATCATAGGTCATCAAGAAACCCTTAAATGCTTCTTTATACAGTTGCCATGGAAAAGGTTCAGGTAGGGAGAACTCTTAGATTCTCGGTTTTTTTATAGTCTATTAAAATCCATCTCCATCTATGTTAATGTCCTTTCTCCCAAACCCAAAACATTCTGGCACCTGTTATTCTTGGTCTCGCCTTGTGAAGCAAAGTCACACATGTAATTAATAGGGAACCTTAGCTAACTGGCGAAGGCATGACTTTCTAAAAATTCTATTCTTAGGTTCGAATCCGACTGGTTCCTACAACGCCATTCTACCAATCATTTTATTACATGGTTCGTGGATAGAACATGACTCAGATCAAAGGTTCAAAACAGATAATTCTTGAAGGGAGACTTTCTTTTTTCAAGCTGCTAGACATAATAATTCTTTTTTTCCTTTGTCAGGTGCCCCCTCTTTCTATCCTTAATAAGATTGTCATCCATAACTTACTTCTTTTGTTTGCCATGCTTCTTGTTGAAAGGAGGAGGTATAAGGTCAAGAAGACTAGTGTGACATAATGTGCCAGTAATAGGTTGTCGTATCGGATGGATGGGCTTAATATAACATATAATTACATCACACTCAAAAGTTAAAGAAGAACTCCTGGTTTTAGGAATATGCCATCTTTTCTCACTTCCATCGCCCTCACTTCCCTTGGTCTCGTTAAAGATGCTCCTTTGTGACTGGCCTTCCCTTTTGGCATCCTTCTTTCAATCATTTGATGCTCACTATCAATGGATTATTTAAAACTTCATTGTAAAGAAGGATATTTAGTACTATAAACTAAGGCTATTCAAAGCGTGGAATGAGTGGATAATTATTATAGGAGTAGGACTACTCTTTACATCGAAAAAAATCTTTTTTTAATCTTTCTTTCCACTGGTGCGGTTTCTAGGCAAGGAATACTAAATTTTTCACTCCAAATAAGAAGCTAAATTTCAAAGAATAGAATGGCTCGAGTGAAAGCTAGAGTGGTATAAGACATATTGAAAGCAAATGGAAGGGTCTGTCACCTTAGTTCTATCCTTCCTAACCTTTTAAGAGACTAAAATTAAATGGTTTGCTCTGTATTGATCCTCCTTGTACTTGACTAAAGGTATAAAAAAGGCAAAAAAGGGGACAAAGGTCTTTTGAATCACTTTGAACAAAGAACGGCGATTCCTCAATGAGAACCCTCCCGGTTTACTTAACATGCTTTTTGAACACGCTTAATGTTCTGCCTATTTACAGAGTTTCACTCGATACTGGAAAGGCAGAATCTAACATCTAAGCTTTTGTCTCTCAACCAAGCGTGGTCCCTTCCCTTTCCACATTCCTATTTGTAGCTCCACCCGGCTTTTAAAGACTGGGGACATGACAGGAAGCTACAATGCCGCTTATTCGAACGATTGTCACTGATTTGATTGGATTTCGTATCTAAGGCACTTATTCCTCTCCAAAAACTAATGCCTTGCTACATGGGACTATATCGCTTACTTTAGTTTCCCCTCCTACCACCCATAGAAAATAATTCCTTTATTAAGCTTCCATACTCATACCTGAGTAAGCAAATAGGAATTACCTTACTCTATCAAGTAAGTGAGTTTAAACTCCCTTTTTATTTCAAAAAAGAAAAGTAATCATCAAAGCCCACAAGTTCCTTGCCTTGTTCATCATATCATGATAGAGCGCAGTCATCATGGCTCGTTGTATGTCGCCGTGGCATTCTTTAGACCAAACATCACCTTGTAACAAAACGTGCCCCCTACCTAATATGGGGATAAACGCTATTTCGGCCATATTGAGGTGCTTATATCAAGAGAAAGCACCTATAAAGGACCGCATCCCGGGGCGGTATTGTCCACCGGAACATCAATGTGGGGGAAAAGTAAACTTTTTAGCTTGCCTTGTTTAGGCTTGGACTTATGGAAACCGCTTTCAATTTGAGGCGTCAAAGGCAAAGAAGTGTAATCATCCATCTTTAAGTCAATGCCTTACCTTCCCGTGTTGCTATGGGAGTGAGCGCACTTTATTTACTATGGAGCTGGGTGGCAAGCAAGTGAATGTGATCTTGCCCTCTATGAGATGGTGTGTGTGAGCAAAGCTCACACCTTATAGCTTTACACCGTCACCAGCTGCTTTTGCTCCTCTACAGTATTCAAAGATTCATTCTTTGAAAGCTAGACGCGTGATGTGATAGCGCAAGCGTAAGACAAACAAAGAATAGAGAGACCGTATATCAAAAGGTTTGTAACCCAAGCTTACTTTTTTTATGAAATAAAGAAGAAAGCAACGTAAGCAATAGTAGGTGTAGGTCTTTCTTTCTAGGAGGATTCATTAATGTAATGGAACTCCAAAACTTGAAGAACGGACCTTGGAAGGAAAATTTTTGTACAAATCCTAATCTTTTAGCACCTGGCATTGCTAGTTTACTTTTCTAGACAGCTAGTAGTTGCCGGACTATCCTTACTTGCCTTCTGCCTAGCTGACTGTCTTAGCTAGTCTTTTCAGTCTAGCAGACTTTCTTTCTTGTCCTGGCCTTCAGACGGGATGCTTTAGTTGTTCCTGCTTTTAGCGCTTGCTTCACTCGACACCCAGCACGAGACAACTACTAGTAAGATTGACGAAAGGAGAAGACTTTTAGCTTTATGACTTATCTGTTATGTTATTAGACTAATGCTTTCTTATGTCTGCCATTAGCTTAGGGCTAGTGTAATGGAGGGCTTCCTCACGGGAAGCTATCTAGTAAGGGGTGAAACGACTTGTTTGGCTTTATTCTTTATGACTACAAGGTAATTCCTATTCACTTGAATAAGTAAGACTATTGGCCCTTTTTTCCAACTTTGTCCTGAAGTAGTCGGGCTCAAAGCCATAGCAAACGCCCCCCCTGAAATGTTAAACAGTCGGCTTTCTCTTGTACAAAACCTACTACGGCGAGAGAAGACCAAGTTTCGGTTTAGGCAATATCTTGATGACATGGGCTTCAGTGTCATCATGCATTGGGCCTGGCTCTACATTCTTTGCATTCAGCATGCAGTTTCAGTAAGATAAAATGTTGACTCTTCTTCCCTGCGACTTCGTTGTGCTGTGTAGTATAAGAGCAGCTTATTTTCTACTAAACTTCTAAACTCCATGAACTTTTGAGAGACTTCACACTTCTCTTCTAAGAAATATACCTTGTGACTAATCATCAGTAAATGATTTTATATGAATATAAGGCTTACCTAAGCATGATAGAGTGGATACTTTGTCGAAGATGCCTGCTTGAATGAGCTGGTCAGCATCTCCTCAGTTCTGTACATGCACAAAGAATGTCTGAGCCAACACTCTAAAAAGAAATATGCCAGCAAAGGATTCATTCAATACTTCAGAAGTAGAATCCATTACAATAATGTCCTTTTTATTTATTGAGTAATAGGGCATAACTTTCCAGGGTTTTATAGAATAAATGCTATACATGAAAAGGTAAAATCCATCATTGTTTTTTGGTGTGTTCTTCCGTTCATAGGTCCCAAGCTATTTTTTGAAAGCCCACCCCTTCTCCTTAATCTGTTAAGAAAAAGAAGAATGCTGCTTGATTGAACGAACATTGTAAGAATCTGTCTAACACCCCAGACATAATGCATCCACATTGATTATATTTTTTAACCGCTTAAAAAATCCTCATTTTTTTGCCTCACTTGTTCCAATTAAGTGAATTGAAATTGCCTTATGATTTGAGTCCATAATAACTGGCATGGCGGGTTTCATTAATGAAAATAAAAGCTGAGGCCCACCGTGTGCATTGTGGTTTGGAATCAATTCTTTATCGACGACCCTTAAGAACATGTTTTTTACTAGTGTCTTTGTCCATTGCTAACTCATTCATTAGAGGGAGTGAAACAAAACTGTAGTAAATGTTTAGCTGCTTTTTTACTGGGTGAAAGGAGTAAGAATGACTTTAGTTTACATATCTTGTGAGGCTTTATTGAGAGAGAGGCTGAAACGACTAAGTGGTTAAGTGGATTTTACAACAAAGTCCGAAAAAAAATCTTAATAAGAATGTCTGTCAATTAGATCTTTCAATTGGAGTTATTACTGGATAGTCCTATATTTGATGAGGTTGATTGTATTTACAGCTGACTTTTGATGATTTTGTCATTCAGCTATAAAAGCTGCAGCTACATGGGAAGTTGATAGCACTGGGTCTGCCTCCGGAATACCCCTCTCAATGTATCTTCTCTCTGGTAGACTTTTTTCCCTGTGATATTTTATTGTTATTATTCATCTTTAATTATGATCTTTAAAAAAAACCAAATAAAAAAATAAAAAATTGTGACTGTAGAACTTCTTGATTGTGCCTTTTTATTCGTCTTACTTTATCTAATATTTGCTCAATTTTTATATAATTTTTCACATGCAAAGTATATCAAGGTCCTTCTGAAATTGAGAAAGAGATAACTATCAGCTACGGTAATAAAGGGAATGAGGTACTTCTTTCAATCTTTATAATCTCTCAAGTATTTTGCACTAGATTGTCTGAGTCTTGTGCAGTGGTAGCAAATTTAGCTTTTCCAGTTTGGTCGTAATGTAAGGGTGGATTGGTCGAATCCCTAGTACCATGAAGTCAATTTGTTATAAGTGTTCCTGATAGTCATTGAGGTAATCCAAGGTTGATTTATATCCTGGAAAGTGATGCCTTCCACATAGAGGAACTTAATTAGGGTTATTTCGTTTTATTTCGGAGTAAGTGTTTATTTCAGCAGTGATATTGATTGGTGTTTTCTGATATAATATTACACAGGAGCTGCTTTATCTCTATGGATTTGTCATTGAAGATAATCCAGATGATTATCTGATGGTAAAGTCCTTTTCCAATATTCTGTGTTGAAATGTTTGTCGCTGATGTTATCATTTTTTGCTGTCATCTTATAACTACTCCGAACATCTTCAGTTACATTAATTTTCTACTTTCCTTAATAAATTTTGTACTTCTTCTAGATGTTAGGTTTAGTTACATGGGTAACTTAAGCCTGTAAGTTAATCGTGATTTGAGCATAGTGATTAAATTGATTGTATTTACAGGTGCACTATCCGGCAGAGGCTCTTCATAGTATTCCATTTTCAGACTCGAAAGCACAACTTCTCCAAGCACAGGTCTGATAGTTGCTTCTTGTAGAGTATTTTGCATTTTTTTTTGGGATGCATGGCTTTTGATGTTTCATCTTACAATATCCGTTAGCTGATCCCTCTGGACTATAACCAAAAGTTCTCTTAATACATTGATCACACAGAAGGCTGAATTAAGGTGTCTGCTACCTAAAAGCTTGCTGGATAAAGGTTTTTTCCCGAGTTCATCCTCACAAAGCAAGAATATTCAGCAATGTCCCATGGGTAAAGGCCCTAATTTTAGTTGGAGTGGCCAGCGGAAGACCCCTTCATATGTGAATAAACTTGTTTTCCCTGAGGATTTTATGACTTCCCTGCGGACTGTAGCCATCAAGGAGAGTGAGCTTTTGAATGTCCAGTCATTACTCGAGGAGGTTCTGTATTGCAACCACTCTTATTTATTTTTTTGTCTTTGAATCATTATTCACTAGCATAAAAACAATGTGCTGTACTTCTCTGCTATTGACATTGCTGATCTTCTCTTCTACATATGTAATGGAGTCCCCCAATATGAGAAGTCATTGTTCCCTCTGTTTAAATTTCTCCGCTTGAAAAAATGAGTAAACCGTAGAATGTTATTTGACTATGAGTATATTGACTTGGCAATTTCATTTCTAGTGTTCTTTACATATTATTCAGATGATGAATCTTGATTCGATTGTTCACTTGCATTATTCTGTGGATATGGTTAGTCCTGTGCATGTGTGGTAGATTTTGACATCTATCATCTAGAGTCTTTAAGTTGTAGCATCCTGCTCAATGACCTGTGAACCTTTTTGAGATGATCTCCAGTCTTAAATTACTACGCTACATAAAGATCTTAGTTGATTTGCAAGAATATCCTTTTCAGGAAATCTGCAATTGTTTTATTCTTCTTCTTGAATGGTATTTCTAGTCAATTGATCATGCATGTGGTTAATTTCATAGTTGGCAACTATAGTGGTTCCATTTAAACTATGTTTTCACAAGCTAATGTCTTTTTTGCTATATAGCTTGTTGGAAGTGAAGGAGAGAGGGAGCTGTCAGACGCTGAAGTTCGAGCAGCTGTATGGGAGGCCTGTGGTGATTCTGGAGCTTTGCAACTTCTCGTTGATCTGTTGAATACAAAGTGAGTTCCCATTATTCGTTGTACTCTTACTTCTTTATGCTATTCTGGGAGTTGGTTTTTTAAAATAAATTAATTTAACTCATGGCCATATTTTGTATTACTGTGTTTTACTTCCTCATTTACATTTTGAATGAGCTAGTCAAAACAATCTCCTCCCTTCCCCTCGGGTACCACATACCATAAAAGTATATTCTTCCCAATTTTATCCCTGCTGCTGTATGAATCTGTTTGCCAACTAGGTAGTTGGTGATCTTTACTTTATAAGCTCTTGTATTCTCTCAGTAAAGCGTTTGAATTCTGAGGCAAAACTGTATAGTTGTATTCATGAACTAGTACACTAATAAATGAGAAGACCTGAACTGCAATTTCTGATGGATTTTTTTTCCTTCTGGAAATCTGTTTGTGTTAGGTTGATGGATCTTGAAGAGGGCTCAGGTACAGAAGAGTCTGACTCCAAACTCCTTAATAAGACTTGTATCAGAGATAGCCCTGCTTTGTCTATAAGGTATAACTCTCTGCTTTTCTACGACTTAGTAATGTCTTCAGAATACTGTTGTCAGCATCAAACGAAAATATATAAACCAACAGATAACAAAAGCATTACTATCAAGAAAGTACTTTCAATTTATGTATTTCAGGAGCTCTATTAGGTTCTTATAGACCTTACGTTTCCAGTATTTTTTTTTATTCCTTTAGTTTTGAAGTAATCTTGTGCAATGCACAATTTAGAAGCTTAGCAATTATCAATTTCCTAACCATCTGGATGAATTCGTACTACACCCAGTGGAATTACAACTCGGTATCAAATCTGATGGTGGATCCAAAGAGAAAGAAGAAAGTGTGAGCACGCACTGGCATGGGAACCAAAATGGGGACGGACTCGCTCTTTTTAGAGATTGATGGTCTGAGACCCCACTCAAAAGGGGTCGATATTTTATTTTTCACCTTACAGTCGTGAACTCAATGAATGCATCAATCATCATTATACAATCCCATCTGAATAGGATACATAATCACAAACTTCCTCCACAAAATCCATATAATAGTGCACTTTTCAATAGAGTAAAATTTCCAAGAAAAATTAATTAGTGATTAAGAAAAATACATTCTTATAAGTTTAGCCATCATATTCAGATAGAATTCCATTTTTCCCTTTTTTGATCTCGTTCTTGACCAAGGAGGAAAAAGTTATCTGAATCGTAATATGATGTTGCATGGTTCACTCCTTCATGGAAGGGTTGCGTATTGTGTAGAAATCTGTTTATTTTGATTTTTAATGATTCACTTGGCTGCTTGTGGATTTTTTTTTTCTCTTGTTGCATTTTTTGAATTTGTGGCTCAATTTTTCTGCAACTATTTGTTTGCAGTGTAAGGGAAGCAGAGTCCAGCATTGATGAGGTGATTAGCAGAGATAGGTGGATGAGTATAGTCTATCGACAAGGACAAAAGCAACTAACCCGTCAGTTCCTACGTGAAGCCGAACATGCTTTGCAATTATGCTTGAAGGAAGAGTGCTAAAATCTCTCTATGGCCCTATCCTACACAATTTCAAGCAATATAATTCTTTTCTCCCATTTAGTCAGTAAGTTTTATATTTTCTGTTTTTTCATTTTCCTTGTTTAAAGGTACAGGTTAGCTGATAGTACATTTGCCCCTTCATAAAGTTCAATGCCTGTTTGATGTTATTGTTCATTTCAACCACATATTCATCCTGTAAGTTTAGTCATTCCTTAATTAAGATTAATGACTTGCTTAAACTAACTTAAATCCCTATGGAGCTCAGATCTGCAGAGCTTTGTTTTACCTTGCTTCATGTTTTTACAGTAGCGCTTGCCTCAAGCCAGACCATCCCTCCCTAAGTTCTTACTATGTTAATTGGGTTTGAATTATGCTGTTAAGAGCAATATATGTGCTCATTATTTTGGTGATAAGCTGAGAGACTTATGTAAATTTGTAGTATATTGAAGCAACTTCAAGACAAAATTTGCATCTTGCCACCTGCATGTGTGTCCTGTACCACAGCAAGAATTTGCAGCTCACTGGTCACACACAACTGCGTGGGATACACATCTGCGGGTGAATGAGCAATGTAATAATTTGGTGGTTGCCCCTGTTACAAAATGTGTAATTGCACTAATTGCTAGCTAACCCCCCCCCCCCCCCCCCCCCCCCACACACACACACACACCCACCCACCCACCCACCCACCACACTATCACATAATCAGAGGCTTAATTTCATTTCATACCACTGTAGTCACTTTTTCCGGTAATTGTCCTCACATTAATTATTACCTTTTCCGATTATGTTTTATTGTTTTAACAGCAACATAATATGGCTGGTATTGCTAAATGGAGTGCTATGTCTCCTGATATAATTCAAGGCGATGACGATGATTTGATTAAAGGAAGTATTTATGTGTGCATCGTCACGTGCAACTATACTTAGCACACATAAATATGGAAGATTGGTGGACATGGGGAATAAGTTGGTTTTGCCTATGAGTTTTCTCCCATTTCCTTTGATAGAGTTTTTCTCATTTTAGACATAGGTGTTTTTTAAACTTTCCTTGGATCTATAAGTTGTGAAAGCCATATAAAAGAGCATTGGGGAAGTTTTTTTTATTAAAAGATTCAATCTTGATCTTGAAGTGTTTCTTGAAGATTGAAAATTTTGACCAAGGAGGAAAAATTTTAAGACAAGGGGAAGTGCTTATTACATCTTGTCAGTGCTTTATTACAGTTTCAGTGACATGGCAAGTGACATGGCATGGGTATGGACATGGACATGGCTTTACACATATGATTGAATATTAGTGTTTTTTTTTTAAATAAAATAGGTTAAGAGTAGTTAATTTGTAATTTTATCTTTTTAGGTAGGATAGAATTATAATTATCATAAGATAGTGTTAGAGTTTTGGTAGGATTATGTAATAAATAGGTGGCATTATCCTATTGGTTATTAGGTGGTTATAAGGAGTCCTTTTAGAAGTAGAAGTCATAGTCTTAATGTGATTGAAACTCTCAAGCTATAGATATAAATAGATGTGCACCAAAGCTTGGAAAAATCAGATTTTGTACTTGCTTATTTTTTTAATGCAATAAACTTCAAAGAGTTTATTATTCTTTGTGCGTAGCAAAGATTGTGAACTGGTGTTTCTTTAAGTTCACGTGAGAAAGTGAGAAGAATTAAGAGTGTTTCTTTCATCAATTCTACAAACTTTCACCCTAGATTGTGAGGCTTTGGTGCATTGCTTTAGAAGGTTTTAAATCTAGTTATATCCCTTCGTGTGAATTACGGTTCTTATACCTAGATTCTCATCATCTCTCATCTCTTATTATGAATTTATGATGATTATTAGCCTCCCCTCCCATGTGCTGCTCAATTCATTCACTCCCAAAATCTCCATATTGAACATCGAAATGCCATTGGATGTAAGGATTTCGAGTCCTAGGATGATAGACAATCAGCCATTACTAATGTAGAATGTTGTTGGACAAAATTGGATAGAAACAGGTGATAATGGCCTCTGACTATCCATTCGCTATGCCTTTGGGGCCACTGCTGATCTTGGGAAGTTCGTAAGGCTTTAGTGTTGGGGTTCACCATTGTTGGTGTGATTATGCTTTCATTTGTAAACTTTTTTCTTTGAATTATTGTTGTTTTTGGGCGTTGGTTTTGCCTGTAACTTTGTAAGTAGGCATGTGAGTCCTTGTCAGTTGGATATTTTCAAGAAACAAAAATTTGATACTCATATTCTAAGCCGTATCACTAGTTGAATACAATCTATCAGTTGATTTTCCAAAGGAGACACCACATGAGAGTAACACATACGGAGAACCGAAATTTAACCATTTGTAAGTTTTCAAAGGCTATCCATAACCGTATGTAGTATATGTTACTACGTGCAAAATATTTGAGCACAGCTTCAAAGATTGTACTATATATTTGTGGCTTCTGTAGGCCAGCCAAATTTCTGAGACTCCATCCAATGACATGCTAATGATGCTGAAGCAGCAGCAGTGACTCCATTTGAAACAGTCATGAGAGTCGAGAGAGTATAGCTTGCACTTCCACCAGAGATATGTGCTTTAGCGAATCCAACAAGTCATCGTCTGTGAAAGGAACGAGGATGATGAATGAGACAAGTGAGGCACATCCATAGAGTAGGAAGTGAAGGTGACTAAGCCACTGTTCCATGGCTTGTCCTCTTGGTTTGGTGGTAGTATCCCCTTTTTAACCAACATATTCTCATCCATAGAGTAGTAATTGATACCGTTGGAAAAAGTGCCTAACTTGATGTTCAACCTCCCATTGAATCAATTCTCTTTCTTTAAAACCCCATCTCTTTCTCAGTAGAACTACTCGAAAAAATCTCCCATGGAAATCCCATCAGCCACTAGATTCGCCAGCCAAATACCAAAACATCAATAAACGACATCGATCCACCACTCGATTTGGACCGAATATGTATAGCATCTAGCCCTCCATACACAACACTCTTTGCACTCTCTCCCTTCCATGGTGGGCCTTTGGTCTTGGGCCTCTCATTGTTTTGGGCTCTTCCTCCTTCAACATCGTCTTCTTCACTTGTACATTGGTTTTTCTTCGTCAGTTTCTGGGTTTAAGAGGCTGCTTTTTCAATTTTTGTGCAACTACAATTCCTACTGTTATTTCTAGACATTTTTTTCTTGAAATTTTTACTGAATTTTTTTACTTTGTAATGAAGGGGGGATGAAATGAATGCTTTATGCATGCGTTGGTGTCACCATGAATACATGCAAACTAGATTAGGGTGTTAATACGTGTAGCCTTTTTGTTTCCATTATATTTTGATTGTGTTTCATCTGCATACTTTGCAAGTAAGTTTTTGCTATATTATAGAGCGCCAAAATCTTGCATGCACCATTATACAATAACTAATATTTATTTTGTGTATGTACCAACAGCAATAACTAATTACTATTTTGTGTATACATTTGCATAAACTATTCTTTTTGTTGTTCGAAATCTTTGTTATAATTGTTGGTATTATTTGAACTTTCTTTATTTGCAATTTCCAAAATCTTGTAGGCACTGACACTCAATAATTAATAACTATTTTGCGTATACTTTGGCATAAGTTATTCTTTTTGTCGTCTGAAATCTATGTTATAATTATTGGTGTTATTATTGTTGATGACTTGGTGTTAATTTATTTTTTATTCGCAGTGTACCAAAATCTTGTATGCACCAGCGCACAATAATTAATAACTATTTCTTTATCTCCAGTGAACCAAAATCTTTCATGCACAGGGACACAATAACTAATAAATAATTTGCGTATACTTTGGCATAGGTTAATCATTTTGTTGTCTGAAATTGTTGGTGTAACTGTGAACTAGAGGTTAGTTCTCGGGGGCTTAAAATAAAAACGGACTTATAACAGATACAATGAGTTTTAGTTGATTGAATTGTTATGTTAGGTTATTCATTCGCTAATTGTGCTTTGGTGAAACTGATTAAAGAATTCACATAACGTGGAGGCTGGGATAATTTAAGAGTTGGTCCGTCCCCATGAAATTTTGGAGCTCATATTTCAATACTCCTACTACTTACTAGTCCTACACTCCTACATCCCATGTGCTTCGGATCTTATTTTGAAGCTTTCATAACTCTCTCCGATGAACTCAAATTTAACATATCACTAATAACTCAGTCAATCACATTGAGATCTGCGCTCCCCAAATCCTTCCTGTATTCACTACCCCATAAATTTTGATATCAGGGAATTGAATCAAATCACATTTCTGAATTGCTGAAATCACCAATGTCATGAATTTGACGATATCATCTGATATGGTCACAGGAACACATTAAACAACCCTATTACTTTCCCTCTTCCTAAATTTTGGAGAAATCCCATCAATCTACAAGAAACCATCTCATAATACTGATATGGTCACAAGGAACACATTAAACAACCCTATTGCATTCCCTCTTCCTAAATTTTGGAGAAATCCTATCAATCTACAAGAAACCAACTCATAATAAATGCTTGTACTTGACGCAATATTTATTCTCACACTGCCTGTCTTCTTTCTAGATCATCTTCGTTAATCAATCGGTTCATTTCCTCTTCTGTGGATGGTCTTTGGACCTTACTGACTTCGGTTGGCTTCGGAACTCTTTTCTGGGGATTGTTACCAGGCAAAAGCTTAATTACGATTCCCATTGTAATCAACAATAGCCCTGTTCCATGCTGCTCAGTTAAAGGCTTTGTGAAGAGCAAGTAAGATAGCAGCAATGTCACTGCCTTTCTTGCTGTAGTCACCTGAGATACAATTAAAGAGATCATGGAGTGGTCGTAATATGACACAAGTATGATACTATACTATAATATGTTAATATTAAAGAAACATTAGGTTGTTGAGATATGTTTAATGCATGAAATTCCTTCATGAAATATGACCAAGAGTTGAAGCAGTAAAAAGCAGAGGAAATGAGCATATACCATAGCTGTAGTAGCAGCACCAAACAATGCAATGAGAGATAAGACAGAGACTTGACCAATAAAGGTGGCCATGGCTTCAAAAATCAACACGCCATACACATAGGGATGCTGCACAACAGCAAGAGGGGTGTGAGAGAAATGTGTCAAGTAAAACAGACAAACAATAACAAGGTTTTGCAAAAAAGGTTGGCCAGTTTTATTTGGTAATTAAAACATGAGTTTCACCTGAGAACACGATGTCCATGCTCTGAATAATTCTCCTGTCAGAATCATTGGTGGTATCAACATTGGCAAGCCAACAACAGTTGAGCAAAACAGCATCTCCATCTATTTGCAAAGTTACAAAGGTGATCAAGACAATCGTTAAGTCTGGATATAGGATCACATTTTCCTTATGAAATGAATCATTTACGATGGTGTTCAAAAAACACCTGAGTGGTTTCCGGATTCATGGTGAAGATCGCTTCTTGCAAATTTCCAAGGAAAGAATCCATGACTAGAGCACCACTTATCATCATGACACCAATCATGCTAAAGTTTGGAGATGTTTGAGCATCAGCTAAAGTGAAAAGTATCAAACCCACCACCAAAAGCAACGCTGATAAATACTCAGATGGAGGGTACTTTCTTCTTAACCCAGGGATGAATGCACCCATTATCATGACCGGTAAAACCTGTTTAGGCCACAATCATCAAATTACAGAATGTACATTATTATTCTGAAATCGAATCACATATATGTACAGAAAAAGTAATTGTCACATTCTGTAACAGTCTTGGTTGATGTTCACATTTCGCAAAATGCCGCAGCTAAGAGGATTGTTTAAGTATTTCAAAGGTTCTATTTTTGCAAAATCGTGTCATATTCTTAATATTGAGGGGATTAGGCAATATGACAGTTGTTTCTAGAGAGAAGATTTAAGCAAACACAAGCATCTACAAGGATTGATTTGGATTATTAGCAATTTAAGAATCCATGAAAGTGAAAGGAAAGAATTGTCGCTAATTTCTTGATTGAAAAATACAAATTGACACCGACATCAAGTTCAACAATAACTTAATTAACCATGAAGATTGGCAGAACAAATAGTACAATCTTTAATAATATGAAAGTGTTATACAAACCGAGTAATTCATAAGTTATTAGAATGATACCTTTGTAGACTTGAACATAATTTGAGCAGGATAATTAAGAAAAGCCAAGGATCCTTTGGTAAGTCCATGCGAACCCATTAACACAGCTGAAAGCTTGACATAAGTCTTCCAAGGATTCACCATTTGCTTGGTTGTAAACCCATTCATGTAGATTAATGCTAGGTACACAAACCCTTGAATAAATGTGAAGTACCAACCATAACTGCAACAACACCCCAATTCCATCATTAATTAATGATACATTAGCATAATCAAGAATTAATTACAACCAACTGACTACGACATTAAAATATATTAAACGCTAAATTACATTACGTTTAATTAATTACAGCATTCAATGAGAAATCACCCACCAAATTTTCTGATTTTTTTTCCCATTGAACAAAGCAAAACCCAAATGCAAAATGGCAAAATAACAATACCCAAATAACTAAAAATTGAGAAAACTCACCTAAATTGAAGCCTGTTGTATACATATTCCTGCAATCATTAAAAAATCACAAAATGAAAAGAAAATTCTGGAATTGCACTGTAAGAGATGAAATGAGGAGCATGCATGAGCGTGTGTATTGTTTAATAGTACCGCACATGAGCACATGATTCGTAACACTCTAAAATTACTGACTACTGAAAACTGAGTCAAGCTGTTACAAATTACAAGAACAGCCAAGAACTAATACGGAGTATTCTTGAAACCCCCCAAAAAAAGGCGGGTGACTGTTACATCATCAAAAGGACAAAAGAAAACTAAAATTTGTAACAAACCCAGAATTGCTTTATACGAAACTCTGCGAAAAGCGAATATTTATTGATTTACACAAGAAACCCATGAAAAAAGTATTAAAAAAAAAAAAGAAAAAAGTTGACCTCGCAGATGCCATTGATGAGGTAACCAAAGAAAAACCCAGAAGAGCAGATGATGAATTGATGCCATTTAGGTCTGCTTGTTAAGCTTATTCCAAACAGTGACCTTGCTTGTTCTTCATTGTTGTTCTTCATCTTTCTTTTTCTTCAAAAAAAACCTACAACTTACATTAATTTATATTTTTAATTTTTGGATTAGAGAAACATTTTTGAAAAAGATGAATTGGGAAAAAATGGATCGGTTTATTGTTGAGTTATGATCTGCCCTGAGTTTCTGACATGGGGTTTTGGTTCTCTGTTTTGGAGAAAGAGAGAGCCAGGACAGGACTGAAGAGGATTATTGCTTGGCAAAGCTATATAATATTCCTTTCTAAGGACGTAAATACTAGTAGTGAAATATTGGGGAGTGATGAGGGGTATTTGTGGAATTTTTTTTGGAATCTATAATAAATTTTAATTTTTTTTTTAATGGGTGTTAGCTACTGTATTATACGGAGTAGTATTCAAGGTTTTCTGTGTAATTTGGTAGCAATAGAGTAGATGTTTAAGTATGTTTGAGTTGGGAATTAGGTGGTTTTTTATTTTTTTTTTTTTTTTTTTTTATGTATCTGTTTCCATTTCTTTTAGTCGAGGGAGTGTATTATTTTCCTTGATCACACAAAATTTGATTTATTAACAAATTTGTACATATATAGTGTGCAGAACGATTGAAGTTATTGATAAGAGTATATGTGAAATCTTTTACAATTAAAAAAAAGGACTAATTGACCGCATTAATCTGACATTTGACTGATTTGCGGATATTAATTCAATCTTTTGTTTATTTCTGATTACACCTATCTTTAACTGATTTTTGCTTCCACTAAACCTTTTTACGGGTGACCGGAATAACAAGTGGAAATTATGTCTAACCTGGATTAAGGACTTTGTTTAGACACTCTTGAGCCATGTTCAGTAGGCTCACTACACTACAGGAACCCCCAGATCAAAGGTTCAAAGACGCCTTTCCTTTCTCGGTCCTAGCGATCTGTGGGCGTACCTTATCGCGAGCGAGAACAAATATCAGATAGGCTTTACTTTTTCCCCCTTTTCTTCCCGGCTCAAGCATCTTCAAGGTCAGACTTGTTTTGATCGGGATTTCCTCATCTCCACTATGCATCCATTCAGTTTGCAGCTATCAAATCCTTTACTAACTTACAGGGCGAGCCCAATCACTTGGGAGAGGCAGGATTTGAACCTGCGTAGAAAAACTTTAACAGATTTATAGTCTGTTGCGAGTTGACTGAGTCAAAGATTCAAAGGAGGTCCTCGGAGCAAACGAAACTCAATTCCGCCCTGGCGTGGCAGAGTCAGTTTAATTTATATGTGGAAATTGATAGCCATCCCCCGTACCCAATTTAGACGGTACCGGTACAAGTTTTTGACCCGTACCCGTCACAGTGCAACCTAGCTTAACAATTTATCATTTCTTCATAACACCCATTCCCATTACAAACATAAAATCCATTAAAATTGGAAAAGCAATGGATTCCCTAATTTCATAATCAACAAAAACATCACAAATTCTAATCAAATAATTGCCAAAAAAACCCAATGAATAGAAGAAAGTAATGTCGCACCTGAGTAAAGACCGAATGGGTAAGCAAGAAAACAAGTGAAATTTGGAAAATGTAGAGGCAAAAAGTGAAGGAGATTTGAAGGTTTTGGAGGTGAGAGATAATATATGTCTCTCTTCTTGTGTCTTACTCTCCAACATGTCTTACTCTCCAACAGCAACAGGTGGGACGACGGGGAGAGGGTTTTCAAGAGAAGGGTGAGGAGTGAAGATGAAGAAGAGTGAAGACACTGAAGAACTGATGCCTACAACGTTATTTAGTTCCTTCGATATTTTTAACAGAGAGTTAACCTGTTCTTGACCGTCTATCACAAGTAACAACTGGACCAGGTTTAGTGGAAGCAAAAATCAGTTAAAGGTAGGTGCAATCAGAAATAAACAAAAGGTTGGATTAATATCCGCAAATCGAGCAAAGGTTAGATTAATGCGGTCAATTAATCCTTAAAAAATGGGTTTTTAACATGGTTGTATCTTATGATAGGTAATATAAGCTAAATGGTATGGACCCAACTCGTTTTGTGTATAACTATTCATAAAACTAATAGTAATAGCTTTTGATAAATTATTATATTTATTACTCATTTTTTGTATATCCTTCAATTCGTTGGGAAAAAAAACTTTAGAATATTATCTCATTCCCTAATTCTAAATATAATCGCTATGATTAGGGGAAAAAGATGGTCTCCACTCAGTCACTCACCACTATATTGCGAGAAGTCATACCAACATATATGCTTACAATACATCGTTACGTCCTTCATATTAAGCTTGCTCGCAGTCATTTGCTATTTGAAGTTGACTTAAAAAAAATAATGAGTGGAAGATGTTTGAGATAAGAAATCTACATATAGAATCTTAATAATGTCTTATACATAGCAATTGTTTGTTGTGTATCCACTGCTTCTAATCTCATTAGCTTGGGCCTTGGATAGTATTCTTGTAAGTATCCTTTGTATACGCTATGTCAAGGCTGTTAACTGGGATTAATGTATAGTATGTATTGTTAAGTACGGGTCTGGACTGAATCCGTCGCCAAGAAAGAGTATATTTACAAGGTACAAGAGGATTCCATCTTAAAACCATATAACAATAGGAGGAGTTACTTCTTAGCCTTATAAAGTGCTTAACTCTCGGTCAATTAATCAATATGGAACAATTGGTCTTAACTCACATGTGGGTTTTTATCTCTTAACACAATAACTCATCATATTAGTTAGTTGTTCGCATATACTACGAAATATCTTATCTCATTTTTAATGAAAAACTAAAATACATAAAATCATTCCTGCACTAGAAACCCGGCCTTTAGCAAAGTTTTTAAGTTAAGTTGAACTTTTTTACAACATATCATGCATGAAACTTGTAATTTCTTGTACTTTTTGTGCTTTACAGAGAGTAAAGATGCTAACAAACTACAAGGCAATCAAAGTATCATTCTCGTTTCTACATTTCATTCACGTTCAAGCTAAGGTAATAACCATATAATATGCATGTATTTATACTCCATACTTGATTTTGATTATGTGTCTGTCCATTAATTTAGAATGTAAATTTTGAAAGCAATACATATTACATAGATTTTGGATTAAAATTTGTCTACAAATACACACTTTTTTTCATATGTAAGACATGACCAATTGATCGAGTATGTCTACGACCTTAGGAAATTTTGGAGAGTCCGGGGATGCATGGAGTATACCAATATATTTAACTGATTGAGCGAGAATGACACCTCAAAACTGCCCTTTTGCTTAGCTTTTTGCACCAATAATTGATGATTTACTAAACAAATCATCAGTACATGAAATTCTGAATGATGAGAAAATCAAGTCAAACAAGTGTATTGAATTGAGCACTACCCTCGTGCAACTACTACTAGTAGTAAGAGTAATATAGCTTGTATAGTTGTATAGTTGTATGTGTTACATTGAGAAGATGCGGTACTCCTAAGTGTGAGTCTGCACTCTGCAGTCAGCTCTGCAAACTCCAAGCTATACCTGAAATCTTCAAAAGACACGCGTTGATAATATCATGAGCTTAAAGGTGTCATATATTCATCAAAATCCTTAGCTTCACTTCATAAAATTAGTTGTCATTAAATTAGTATAGTACTACTTCCTCATTACTGCAACTTGTCTCGTGGACTGATCCTGCCAACTTCCACAACTTTGAATGCATGGGAAATGGGCAGGATCACTTCTTGTTGCCCTACAATCCTATATTAACCATTCTGGTAAGGTGCTATCTACTCCGTAATATATAGCTTGTGATGAAATTTGATGATGGATAATGGTGGTATAGTGGATTTACAAGGTGTTTAGTATATTAACTTAATATAATAATAGTATTACCTATCTCATTATTATTATCATCATCATCATTATTATTATTGTTAGGGAAAAAACTTGATAATTACTATAAATTTATCATGACTCTAGTAGCTACCGAACATGAGTTTGTACTAATACTATTGCACGCATGCTTTCTTCATCTTACTACAGTTTTCTTAGAATACTTCAAAATATTCCAACACAGGTTTCAAAAACAAATGCCAAAAATCTATACTTGGTAATTAGGGATTTGAAGCGTTTTCATCCATTGTATTTGATTATTTTCGACCATTTTAAAGCCACTGGACTAGAAAGTGTCATATATTAATTCTCGTCCCTTATGACCATATGGGAATGTAATGTCACTTGCATTTTTTTTTTTCCATACATGTATACATATTGTTTTTTATTTATTGATTTTTTAAAAGACTTAAAAGTATAATTAGAGGTACCCAAATTTTTACAACGGAAGCATATTAATTTTACAAAACCACATGTAACTTTATTATTTTTTCCACAATTTATTGTCACCTATCAAACATATTATAGGAGCAAAAAAAAAAGTTAAGAGACATAGAGACGAACACACTAAAATTAATAATCATGATGGATAAGCTATATGTAATCTTAACGTAGCCTACAATTTCAAGCAGATAAAAGGAAATACTTTACAGTGTGGGACAATCATTTAACAAGTAAAAATCGTTGATCTCAATTTTGCGTATTTTGCAAAGGAAAAGGAAGAGGAAAAGGTGGTCAGTGCGTGTCTCATTGATTATTGAGGCTATCAAGGTCGACGCCTTCCCGTTTTTAGCTCGCCCCGTCCCATTTCGGCCATTTGTAGATATTTTAAAGGATGCATAAATGTGGTAATGACATATAAGTTTTATGGTATATACCACTAACATTTAAAATGGAATTAGATATTTAAGGGGTTTTATTTCTTTCTCAATCCCTTAGAATTCTATACCACCTTAATCCCAAACAACACATTTCTCTATACAAACCCTTTATACTACTAAATAATTTATTGTTGTATGACCATTTGAATTCATATCTACAAATAATAAACTTCCATACTATTCTATTCTTGGATGGCGAATCAAACGATTCCTTAGATGGATGTAATTTTTTTTCCATGAACAACCAAAATAAAAATATTAATAATTTAATTTGGCCAATCAGAATGACATTCCGAGTATTATTTTTCTTAAAGAAAATTTTCCCAATCTTCTAATAAGTAGTATATTTTTGAAAAAAAAGTCTGGATTTTAAGATGATGACTACATATACAATGTGAAATGCATAGAAGTCATTTAGAGTAATTTATTAAACACTAAATCCTAATAAGTAACGATAGACAATAAACTAAAATTAAAAATAAGCGTGATTTATGTCGTATTAATAGGTGAATATTGTGGGGCATGCCGCATGCGGTTAGTAACCATAAACTTGGAATTTATGTCGTATCAGTCGAAGGTTACGGATGAAACACAATTCACAAACGAAGCTAATTGGGATGGATGAAGGAAGTATTTATTTTGAATATATTTTCGTAACGTAATTGAAATATTGGACCAGAAACATCGCATCTACTTCGAAAATCATATTGAGAATAGCCCAAACTAAGCAATGCATTCTTAAATGGTCCATATTTCCATGATTTGTTTATGATTAAGATACTCTCATACTCCAACTATAGTCCAATGAGCTCAATGTGAGTGAGTATCTGATATGGGCCATAATTAAAAAGACATGGGCCATAATAAGGCCATATTATTTCCCAGCGTAAGATGTATGAAAATCGGGTGTACCTTGATTCCCTCAAGGTATCCCTCTAACAGGCGTATTCAATTAGATAGATCTGACTAGATATGAAAATCGGGTGTACCCTGAAAATCGGGTGTACTAATACTATTGCTGGCTGTTTTTTTTATAGACTTGACTAGATTAGATAGAACTGAACTAACTTATGTATATAATCTAAATCAACTTAAGCCGGAAGTTGATTTTAAGGAATATAACTTTCGATATATTATATCAGGTAAAATCTCAAAATTAAATTAAGTCAATAATAATCCCTATCTAGTTTGAAAATTTTGAACAATTCAATTATTAACTTTGAATATAAAGATGTGAAGATTAGGGTTGTTGCTCACTTGTTCCTTTCTTTATCCTTGAGATCCTTTGCATGACTTTCTTTGGAATTAACATTACACAATATCATGGAGGTAAAGTAACATCTTATATAATGAAAGATAATGGTGAGTGTCATCTTCTTCCTTTGTTATTACTCAATGGAGAAAGCTTTCACATTAGATAACAGGCGTATTTATATGCATAATACTAGTATACAACGAAGTACTAAGCTAAGCAATAGTCCAACGAGGCATATCCTCTAGATCACTTTGTTCATCTCAAGCAACAAAGTATACAATTTGCTAGTCAAATTAATTCATCATAACACACGTATTTCCTGAGTTTCTCACATACAAATTAAAAATCCACTAGAACCTCATCCAACAAATCACTCAACACACGAACCTCCAATTCCCCTCCTAGCTCTGTTCTCTCCTCACTAAACTTGATCCATTGCCCTTGTTTTTCCATGCTTTTAATGCACTCTGTCTTGTCCTCTAAACTCTCTACTCCCCTTTTACACCATGGAAATCTTTTACTTGAGTAAGCTTCACACTTAGCTTCAATTTCATCGTCTTCTTCTACTACGGAATCTGTTTCATCTTCATGAACACCAGCCAAGTTCTCGAACCACAGGATGCTTTGCATAAGCCTTTGCTTTGTTCCTAGAAGAATTGATCCACAAATAAGTTTTCGTTTCAAAGATAATGTAACAGAGTAATTTTAGGAAGACATATAAGTTAAGAGTATCGGTAATATGTACTTACTTTCCATGTTAGCCATTTTTTGGTCGAAAGAAGAGGGAAATTCCTCATCTGAAACTTCATCTCTAAATGGAGATTCAAAGACTGAAATCGGGCTTTGCTGCTCGGTGTCTTCTTCACTTGCAATTTTGTGCTTATCCTGCAATGGAAAATAGAGTGCATTATTTACTTACTATGGTAAATTTTTGGTGCAGCATAAACATTACTCATTTACTCTGCAGGACGTTACAAGTTGACAGGAGACAACTCAATTTGGGGGACTAAACGTTGCAAACCTACCATTTAAATCTACTTTTTGGCCAATTCAATCGGCCAATAAATAATCTTTGACGTTATGGATGAAATAGCAAATACATTATCATAAAGTTGAAGTTTAAGACAAATTCAGATGCCTGAGCAAACTACATTAAGGGGAAATCCAAATTCGTACTAGATTTATGTCCCATTAATATTAATTACGAATCATTGCATATTTAGGGATGGACTACAACCTATGCAACATGTTACAATGTCCATACGAATTGAAGGATCGGATGTAATCATGTAATATAAAATTCCTACAATATTGTCTGAAACAGTAGGATGGCTACGATCCCAACAACTGTAATACTTCCAAACAGTAGGATGGCTCATCTGAAACAAAAAGACAATGGTGACCCATGATTATTAACTCAATTCCAAACATATACTTGCTGACTTTTGTCATGTTACCGTCTAAGGCTCCCCATACCCTCAACCACCCGACACTTGCACTCCTTGTCCTTCTCAACTATATCACATTCAATTTTTATCGAATTTTTTGGTATGTAGTCAAATTGGCTAGTGTCATCTTCTCTATTACAACCAATTTAATTAGTAATCTCATCCATTCTTTTATATTTGCTCTATTTTTTATTTATAGTCAAAATTTTAAAAATTTGACCACTATTTCTAATCATGTTATAAAGACTATATACTCTCATAATGTTCCCAATATTATTTTATTTCCTAATATCTACGTATTTAACGCAATAAAGAAGAGAACCAAACAAAAATACAAAAAGAAATTTGTTTTCTAGACCATAATTTCATTATAATTAAATAGAAAGAGCAATATTGGTAACCCACATAAGTTTGATGAGCTAAGAGTGCATAATACATTAATATTTTCAATCTAACCATTAACAAGAAACATAGGTTAACATGTTAATACTTCCTCTGGTTTAATATGCAAAGTATGACGGGGATTAGTCATTTGGCAATCGGCTGGAGAAATACATTGGGAGACAAAAAAAAAAAAATCAATACTTCCTCTGGTTTAATATGCAAAGTATATGACATTTAAAAAAAAAATTCCATTTGTTCAAACTGTGAGTTAGTTTACACTATCAACATGATACTATTCCTACAAACATAAGATTACACGAAGTAAGTTTCATAATTAGCAAAAAGTAGTTGTCCAGAAAAACACATTCTTACAACATTTCATTGGCAAAAATCAAAAGTGGCATCTCCAAATTTGTCAATTTTTGGACCCGTATTCCATGAAATTTTCTTTAACAAAAGAAAAATTAAAAAAAAGGGAATAGAAGTCGTTACCTCTCTGGGCCCCACTCCAGAATCCGATGCAAAAATAATGTAGTCCCATTTTTTACCCTCATCATCACCGCAATTACCCAGAAAACACGGTAACTCCTCCTCTTTCGCCGTCTCCTCCGCCGCAGTAAAATCACCCGCACCCCAACTCATATCCGACCCATTACTACTATTAATGTGACTAGTGGAAGGTGCGTCGTCGGCTGGGGCCATGAAATCCAACGGCTGAAATTCCTCCGCTCCCTCCTCCACGAAGATCTGGTTATTATCGACAGCCAAGTCACGGAACGATCTCCACCGGAGGATATCCTTGACTCTGACTGAGACCACCACAATCTTACTACTCACCACCTCGCCAGATGATTTATTTGATGACCGCTTCTTCATGTACAACCTCCCTAACAACCCTCTAGAAACACTCCTCTGCAACGTCGACGGCTGAGTGGAGGAGTAATGTAAGCTTTTAACAGCTTGAAGAAGCTTCTGGAAAGAAGCAAAGGCAGCTTGGGCCCTAGAGAGGATCCCCGAGGCCATGTCGTCGAAATAATCGGGTATTCTTCGAGGGAAGGATTCGAATGGGCTCGAAGAATGATGAAGACTGCCATCTTGTAAGAAATCCTTAAGCATTCTTCCGTTTTTGGATGACATTATTTTAGAGAGGGATAATGGCGGGATTAAAGGAGAAGGAAACGAGGGGATATGTCAAGGACTTTAGAGGGTGGGAAAGAGCAGAGGGAGGTCCTTCTTCTTCTTCTTCTTCTTCTTCTTTATTTATATTAATGACTTTTAATTTATTAAGCATGTAATTGAGTTAAATAGGGTACGTAAGAAGATGCTAGTTTAGTTATTTACATGCAAAAAAGATAATTAGGAAATTACATTTAGGTATGTGAAGGTAATGTACCTTAATAACAAGGGCACGTGTGATGTTCAAATAGTCACTGAGTATCTTCTATTGCTAATTTGGACGGTTACGAAGAACACTACCATATATATTGTAAACATTAATCATGCTTAACTAGTCTTGGTTATACTTGTGGAGGAGGACCATGATTGTTTCATCTAGACATGAGCACCTAGCTTCGTATTGATCTTAATCGTTTCTGCCTACGTTCCTATTAACCATATTGCCTGGGTTAGACGCGCCACCACGGTTCATACACGAACCCGGCCTAAGTTTTTATTATTATTATTATTTTACAAAATTTAGAATTTTTTTTGACAAAAGTCAGAAATAAAAAAGAAGAAAATTGAAAAAACAAATAGAGAACGATAAATTGATTTAACATTGCACAAATTAAATCATCGCTTAAAATCTACACTCGAGAATATAATTCAGTGTATTTTCTCAAAATAACATAATATTATGATGTATATTCATTCTATATTCTCAAATCAAAACAATATCGTAAAACTTAACAAAAAGCATGCCAACTCCACTATCTTATCTCCCAATCCAGTGAAACCATACACCATTATTCAAGCTCTCAAAGATCCTCAGTGGTGGACTGCCATAATTGATGAGTTCAATGCCCTAATTCGCAATCACACATGGGAACTTGTACCACCTCACTCTTCACATAACCTAGTTGGTTTTAAGTGGGTATATCAAATTAAATACATGTCTAATGGTGAGATAGAGCACTGAATACGGGCTTAAGCAAGCCCCTCATGCTTAGTACACTGAATTTCGAGACTACTTGTTATCCTTTGGGTTCAAGAATTCGGTTGTTGATTCTTCCTTATATATTGATAATCATAATGATATTATCTTTTATTTTCTTGTATATGTTGATGATATTATTGTTACAAGACCATCTCCTAATGCTCCACAGCAATTTATAGCATCTCTTTCTTTAAGATTTTCGCTGAAAGATTTGGGCCCTCTATCATTTTTTCTCGGTGTTGAGGTACTTAAACATGACAATGGCTTGTTTCTTAGCGAAAAGAAGTACATTGGTGATTTACTAGCTCGAGCATGCATGAGTGATGCTAAACCAGTTCCCACGCCAATGATATCTCATCCTCCTCTCACGTTGGACGCTGGTTCACCTCTTCTAAATCCCACCGAGTATCGTGCACTTGTTGGTAGCTTACAATATCTTTCTTTGACATGCATGGATGTTGCCTTTGTTGTCAATCAGTTATCTCAATTCATGCACGTACTGTCCTACTAATTTGCATTAGACATATCTTCATCGTCTTCTTCATTATCTCAATTGCAAACTTGATCATGGCATTACCATACATCATCACTCCCCTCTATTGTTGCATGGCATACACTGATGCAGACTAGGATGGTGACAAGGATAACTTCATCTCCACATCAGGTTACATTGTCTACGTAGGTCGTAACCCTCTTTCATGGAGCTTAAAGAAGCAAAATGGTATAGCTCGCTCTTCCACTGAAGATGAATTTTGTGTCGTTGCTTCCACCACTTCCGAAGTTATTTGGGTTCTCTCCTTACTATCTGAACTCAACGTCCAACTGCTTGCAATTCCTTAATTTACTGTGATAATTTGAGTGCAGTTAGCTACTCTTAAAATCCAGTGTTTCATTCTCGTATGAAGCACCTTCCTCTAGCATTCCACTTTGTGCGTGAACAGGTTCAACGTGGTTGTCTTCGAATTCAATACATCTTCGGCAATGATCAACTTGTGGATACTCTCACCAAACCACTCCCCATTACACGGTTCACCACTCTAAATTCCAAGATTGGTCTAGCCCCACGATCATCCATCTTGTGGGGGCGTGTTAAGGAATAAATTGAGAATTAATATATTCCTATTTTGTATATTGTAAATTTGTAATAAGCCTAAATATTAGCTCTTGAGATTTGGTCAAAGGTAATTGCTATTTATAATGCTAAATAATATGCTTAGTTTAAGGCGTTAGTTATGTTAACAAATCTGCATGCTACTGTATTTAAGTATCTCTAATCTACATTTCAAAAGCAATACAATCAATACTCTTCTTATAGTTCATACCTATCAAGTATCAAGTTATCATCTAGTATGTCGCTCATGTTGATATTTCATGACAAACGGACATGAACATGATAAGCGTTGTTCCATATTGGAATATGGTATATATTAAGAGATGGGGCAATAATTAGATGTTTTCGGTCCATATTTCTTTTGAAAATAAACTACTCACTTGTAAAGCTATTCCCAAGTCTATTTGGTATTCAGTTTGAAATATTCGTTAATTGGATCGAAGTTTGTGCAGCTTATGCGTGCAAGAGACGATTAATCTACCATATGAAGCATCTCTCGATCTTTTGTGTTTCCATTAAGCAAGCTTTTACGGAGTATTTGCAGTTATGGTATTGAATGGAGCAACCAATTAATTAGTACACGTCATCGTATTTCGTTGATGTTCCAAGTACTAGGAAGTCAAAATTTAAGTTTCAAATTTTTTGAAACTTATGGAGGCTGAAGTGTGATAATTTTAATTGGTGAGATTACTTGATTACAAGAATAAAAGTAAAATCTTATAATGAAAGAAAAAGAGGCTCAATGTGAGTAGGGATCATCAACTATGATAATGTTCTAAACTTCATTTATTAATGTGTCATTTTTACATTCTTCCAAAGCTTCTATGAATCTATTTTAGGTATCTAAAGTTTAATGTTGGTGTGACACACATTAAGTTGCTAGCACAAGTTTTTGTTTTTTAAGAGTGTGGCCAATAATACCATTTTTCTTTTGATCATATGTATCTCTTCATTATTGTGTTTTCCTTACTCAGAAAGTCCGTCTATTTATCAATTATTAATAAATAACAACATCAACAATGACATCAATTTTGGAACAAATTTCATCAGACACGGAGAACAACTAAACAAAGCATATCATGACATCGTAGATCTTCTTCAACTTTTCTTTTTAGATCTAATCTTGCACTTCGCACTCTTTACATAATTTGTGTGGTGTGGTGTGGTGTTGTAGTAGCTAACTTGCTATATATGGTGCTTCACTTCTCATTTTTTAAAGGACCAAATTTATATTTTTAAGATCAAGTTCAGATTTGTTTTCTTAGTTTTTGAATTTGTTTTCGGTTTCTTGTTCTAGTTTTTAGGTCTCATTTTTTGAGTTTTGAATGACAACTTTTGTATTAGTAGATTCATATATTTAATGAACTAATCTTTTGATTTCAATCTCAGTTTTTGATTCTTGTTATTTTCTTATGAGGAAATCCAAAATTTGATATATAATATTTAAAATATGAGACATAATTTGTAATATCTAAAATTTATTAGATAAGAAATAATGTCCACTGTCTGCAACTCATTGCCCTCAATGTTTAAAACTCTTTGATTTATATATATGAAATATCAAATGGTCCAATATATAAGATTTATTTGCATGTATATATATATATATATATATATATATATATATATATATATATATATATATATATATATATATATATATATATATATATATATATATATATATATATATATATATATATATATATATATATATATATATATATATAGGGGTGTTTATTAGAAGATACTTGGTCGAGTACCTGAAACCCAACACTCACTTTATTGGTCCCATAAATCGACTCGAGAAATCTGGTGTTTAAAACTAAAATTTAATTTTGTTGATTTTGCATTCGGTGATCAACACATCTGTAAATATAGGAGAAAATGTGTCACATTCAATCTTCGCTAATGCTCTAGGAAAATTAGGAATACTGCTCATATTGATGCTAGATGGTTAGTGTTCACTATCCATGTTCAATAATAATAGAACCAAACGCTGCCTAATATTGGACTGAAATAGATATGTCTTATGTATCGCAAGGACTTGTATAGTTGTATGCACACAAACGTGTGAATCATTAAAGCATTACACCCAAGGCCCAAATATATGTGGTCTCCTATATTAACTTAGTATATACGAAATACTTTTATCACTAACTACTTCGTATACCATCTAACAAAGTTGTACTTTGTATTTTAACTAATCAGACTTGGTCTAATGGTAAGTTTTCGGGCTCATCACTTAAAGTTACACAATCAATAATTTATGAAGGATGGACTACCCCTCGAAATAAGTTTACCATCGTTCACTAGAAACTCAAACTTCAGAGAGCTGTTGGAAAAAAGAAAGTTAAGAAGAGTAGTAATAAACGGATAGAACATATATACGAGACTGCGAGATCATTTAAAGATAGATATATTAAATAATATATTTAGTTCATTTGATGAATTTTACTCATTAACCTTTCAAATGAAATAAAATATATAGATATTTTAATCATATAGATGCCATGCCTATTTTTTTTTTATTACCAAAAGGCAAAAAAGCCCCTCAAGGCCGTGTTCACGTTGGGTTAGAAGTTAGAAGTAAAGTTGGCAGTCTTGGGCTCTTGGTATCTATGTTCGGATTGAATATTCCCAACGAAGCACAAAAAACCTGAAAAGTGGAACACACCGTAAAAGAACCGTTCTCAACCTTCATCCGACAAAAAAAGAAAAAAGAAAAAAGCCCTCTTCAAACTGATGATCTACAATTCTACAAATTAACAAATTGACAAAAACAATGGGAGTTGGTGGAAAATTTTGGGATAAGCTAAAACCCTACGCTCGTAAGGAGAATTTTGATTTTATAAGGAACAAGAAAGTAGCCGTTGATGTTTCACTCTGGATTGTGCAACATGAAACCGTCCTTAAATCCTCCCGCGTCCGTAATCCCCACCTCCGCCTCACTTTCTTCCGCTGCATTAACCTCTTCTCCAAGGTATCACTTTTCTCTTAATTTTTATTTTGATAATTCCCCTAAATTTCGATTTTAGTAGTAATGTTGATTATTGTTAACATCCAATTAGTGTTTTGTTAGAATTGTGATATGAGATTATAAATTATGGGTAGGGTTCTTAGCGTTCTATCTATTCATTCATTTTTTGGGTGGGAAGTATTAGTCAAGTCACGTATACACTATAAAGTTACGTTATGTGAGACCCTTTTGACGAAGGACGTACAATCGATATTATAATGGTAATTAAAAAATGCTGGTTAATTTATACAGTTTGGAGCATACCCAGTGTTTGTTGTGGATGGGAAGTCGTCGCACTTGAAGTCGCAAGCAAGGATTGCACGGTATTTTCGGTCCTCCGGTATTGACCCTAAAGAAATGCCTGTTGCGGAAGAGGGTGTTTCGGTTGATAGGAACAAGTATTTTATTAAATGCGTGGAGGAATGTGTGGTGAGTGAGATTCTTCATGCTTATAGTTCATAAATCATAAGTTCATAACGCATCTCTTTTGAATTTTGCATCAACTTCCCCACAAATGTAGGATGTTCCATGTTCGTAGTAGTGTCCGAATATAGCTATGTTCTTGTCCATATTTTCTATTGTTTAAGCTTTCCTATGGGAGCGCTATAAGCCCACCAATTTGTCCTTATCCTGCAACATTTCAAGATTTTGTCGTTGCAATGGACTAAAATTGATGTCTTATTGAACTAGTATTTGGTCCTTACTTTGTTGTTTAGTAGCAGGCTGCAATGCCTTTATGATCAGGGGCTTGAGGAAACTACCTGTGATACTGTAATTCAGGGCAAGGTCGTTATGGAGTGACTATCTAATTCGACCTTACCTTACCTGGAAGGAGACTTGTCAGAGGCACTGGGTTATTAATATGTTGGCAGCAAACAATGCTTCTAGTGGCCTCTAGTAATTCTTATATCATGGTAAAATAATTTCACAGCATAGTGATGCCTCAGCCAGGGCTCATCTGCTTTAATTGTCATCATCTGTTGAAAATCTAGTACTATATTAACTATTGTTGCTATATGTTGCACCTAGTACTATCTGAATTACAGTGGTTGCATATGTCAATGAGCACTCATTGGTTTTCTTTTGCTAATGCTTTATTTTTCCTTTTTCTAGTTTATCTTGGTTAAAGATAGTTTTGAACATCTATTCCTAAGTTGGTGCTTGCTTTGCAGGATCTTCTCAAGCTTATTGGGATGCCTGTTATTAGAGCTAGAGGTGAAGCTGAGGCACTTTGTGCTCAATTGAATAGGGAAGGGTTTGTAGATGCTTGCATTACATCTGACAGTGATGCATTCCTTTTTGGGGCCAAGTGTGTTATAAAACATGTGGATCCTAAATCAACGGTAATGCCTTTTTTTTCCGATCTCTCTCCCACTTTTCATGGGTTGCCTTTTGTTTTTCCATATTGAGCACTGGAAGCATTGAAATTGGATGTAAACTTTCTATTCTATTGATTGGTTTCTATTGCCTTCAGTCCAGTGTCATGGTGTATATCACATAATTTCTTTCTAGTTTTCTGTCTCACATGTTCCCTGGATGCACTTTTATTCCTTTTCCGTGACATATTTTGTAAATTCATTTCTTATTGCCATTCTTTTGTGTTATGTATTCATAGCACACTGATTTATTATTACAAGTTATATCTATTTTGAGTTTCCTTATGTTCAGGTACCATTTGAATGCTATTTCCTGGAAGATATTGAAGTTGGTATTGGCCTGGGAAGAAAACACTTAATAGCTGTTTCCCTTTTAGTTGGGAGTGATCATAATTTAAATGGAGTGCAAGGAATTGGGATGGAAACAGCTATTCGTTTTGTCAAAAACTATAATGAAGACGAAGTTTTACAAAGGCTAGCCTTAATTTTTGAATTTGTTGGTTTCTTAAGTCTTTCTTACGACAAGATTTATTTATTTGTGCATGCCTTTTTGAATTTGCTAATTGTTGACACAGGTTAAATGACATTGTTTCTGGTCTCATGCTTCCTTCTGGCACAAGAAATTCTGACATGATCTTGCAGAAAGCTAAAGCCCCTCATTGCTCTTTATGTGGTCATCCAGGCAATAAAACTCTTCATAGCAGAGTGCCTTGTGAGTATTGTTTTAGCACAACAGGAGTATTGTGCAGCAGAAAACCTCCTGGGTTCAAATGTGAATGCTTTGGTTGTGACAGGGTATAAATATCAACTCTTCTTTCTCATTTCTTATATGGGTTGGCTAAAATATTCTTTCATCTGGATATATATTTTCCAAGTACCAATTATAGGCTTGCAAACGTTCATCTAAAGTATGTAATTTTGTTTTTAATATCTATCTCTCTCAACCATTTTCTATAAGCTAAAAGTTTTTTTTTAACTGAACAATAAGTGCTCTATTTGGTGAACTTTGGCATGAGCACAGTTTAAAACATAATATATCGAAATTTCTTTGTTGAGATTTACATGATAAATAAACACATAAATGTATTATGTATAATTTAACAATAATCATCATCATATATATTCTCACATCGAAGTATAACTTTGTTCTTTAAGGAGGTGCACTCATCTAAGCAGCTGAAGCCAGACGACTTCTTTGCTCAAAGTGTACCTGCGAATGTTAATCATGGTTTTGATTGGACTTGTACATTATTTGATGGTTGAGTTTGGATATATATATATATATATATATATATATATTAACACATATGTTTTGTATATTTTACTGGGACATAATTTACTTTCCACTGCCTGACCAGTTCAACCTAAAGATAATAATTGAGTTAAAATATTTAAAAAAAAAAAATAAGTTTCAATCATTATAAATTCTGTAAAAATCAGTACTACCACAAGTAAAAAACTATAGTGAATCAATAAAAATTAGTTAGGAACATATTTGTAAAAATATTTTTAGTGCAGTAAAAATCTGAATGGGGTCCAAAATAATGGAAATAAAATGAGAATTAAAGAACTTCTTATCTTGTTGGTTCAAATGGAACTTGAGAGCTTTAGGTTGTGAACATGTGTACCTGAATTTCTCTTTCCCTAACCCGATCCGTCTGACCCATTTAACAGGTCTTCCTTTGTTTTATGATGATTATAGTTCTTGCCTTATTACGTTTTTTCCATCTTCTATGTCCCCTCTTTTCCTAGCTGTTACCTGAAGGTAAAAAGTATTAAATCTCGCTAATTATATTTGGATTATGTAATAGAGGGTTGGAGACATCTGCACTTCTTACCTCTTCTATGGTGGAGATCCCACTAAGGGCATCTCTTGTTGTATAGGGTTGCATGTACATTTTCTTGTAACTTGTCCATGTAGTTGTTTTCCCTTGTACATGTGGGGGTTTCCTAATATAATCACAAGGGTTAATATTGCACATGAGTTTTGAACATTGTAGATTTGTACATCTTCCCAATACGTTACCAGCTAGCTCACCTCATTTTAAACATTTGCATGCAGATTGTCAGATGAATGAGTGAATGACTACTTATGCTTTGCCAGCTTTTTGCTTTACAGGACCAGAAAGAAAAAGAACGTAAGAAGAATAAAAATTGGCACCTTAGAGTGTGTAAGAAGATAGCCACAGAGTGCCATCTCCCCTGCAATGAGATAATTGAAATATACATGAGAAATGAAGGTAGCAATAATTTGTTATGGAGCATTTTTTTATTTAATATTTTTTTGAACTATCCTTAGAAGTGTGCATATCTTTACAGAGGACTGATAAATTTATTTGTTTTGATTGTTTTCACAATTTATTTTTTTGTTGGTTAGTTTTACTCTCATTTTGAGGAGAATGGTTATTAGTCTTTTGTACTTGCGCTATTTCAGATTTATTGCAACATTTTCCTTTTTCATCTGTTTCTAATTAATTGCAACACTTTTTATTTTGAAAAGGTTCCCTCACTATTTTAATGTTTCTCCCTCCCACTTGCACTACTTTTTTTTTATTGTTTCTCTCTCCCACAAACTCCCCTTGTACTAATGTTTTTTTTAAAAAAAATTTATTTCTCTCAATTTTTAATCATTAAATAGAGCCCAGCTATATATTATTAATTCCCCTATTTGATCCCACATTACAATTACTCTTAAACCATGTGTTTGACCTTCTATTGCAAATAATATGAAGCAAAAGGAGTAGTTAAGAATTGCATTAATATGGAAAGGTTAGATATATCGAATTCAGTTGTAATATAAATTTCAGGTTTCTTTTTAAGTTGTAGGGATCTAGTTTGGCTTAATATTTTATACGATGGGTGCATTGCAGGCAACGTTTATATTTCTTATATCACATAAAAGATTAGGGTAGACTTTAAGATTCCAATAAGCATACACCTGTTGTAAATGTCCGTGTTTGAGATCTTTTTTTATGTAATTTTTTTTAAAATCTTTGTTCCCTTTTGGACATTCATTGCCAATTTTTTTTTTTTTTATTTGTTTGGGACATTTAAGATTATATGGACAGAGTTATTTATGTCTTCATGGTCACTTTCAGCTCATTCACATAGCTGGCTGTTACTAATGTTTTCTAGTATTTGCCATCTGCAGATAGTGATGACTTCAGTGCACATCTATTGTGGAAAGGACCAGATATTGAATTGTTAATTGATTTTTTGTCTTATCATCTGCATTGGGAGCCATCTTACATTCGACAGCAGTTATTCCCTGTGATCTCCACCATTTTTCTGAGAGATATGGCTTTGAATCCAAGTGAAAATTTATTGCATGGAAAACTGAAGTTTGACTCTATTCAACGAATAAAAATTAGGTATGGTCATCAATTTTATGTGGTCAGGTGGAGGAATTTTGCATCGGCAATGAGTGCAGCCAACTTTTCAGTCTCTTCTGAAGGATATTCTGTAGTATCTGCTTCTGAATCTAAAGAGATTCTAGTAGATGGATCTTGCAATGGTTTGGATGAGCTGAATGTGCCTCAGCTACTCGTTGATGGTGGATGCAACCTTATATTGACAGATGAAAATTTGGAGCTAGTTCAAGCTGCTTTTCCAGCAGAAGTTAACAGCTTTTTGCAGGAGAAGGTATATGTAATGAACTAAGATATCGTGCACTAAATTAATGGAAGAAATGTAAGGAAGAAGATGTAATTGACTAACAAACTGAAAATTACAGAAAATGGTAACCGGTATACAATATTTATAATGGCTTGTTCATTCCCAAGGCTAAAATATACTTCATTCCACATGCCACAATTCTACTTGTCATAACTGATCTTCTGATGTATAGCTACCAATACCCCCTTCCCCAAGCTAACTCTAGAAACTGTTGGCATTACCTAAAGTACCCCTCCCCTATACTTGATGCGTTACAGTATAACTTTCATCTGATCTTTACCCCCTCTACCAATTGCCTGTCAGGTTATTATGAATGATATGTAGGTTAAGTATAGTGCTGCACCTTTCTCTGTGCATTATTGTATTATGGGTGCATATTTTTTTGAGTTTAGGGGTTTTCTTCTGATTCTATTGATCTCATTTATTTATTTCTTGGCAGGAAGTGGAAGATTATAAAAGGAGAAAGTGTAGGCCTGGAGGAATATGCTTAGGGTCACAATCTCCAAATTCAAACGGTGTTCAACCTGCAATTCCTGACTATTTTCGTTCAAGCAAACCACTAAATCATAATTTGGCTCTACATAAAGATACTGTTTGTTTGAAAGAAAATAGTATGGCTTCAAGGGCAAGTCTTCCTAAATCTGTGAGACGCCGGCTTTTGTTTAGCTAAATCTATTGCCTGAAAATTGAGGACTTCATGAACTTGTACATTCTATCTTTAGTTAGTCCCTGGTCCCACTCTGTGGGTTAAGCATTTCTACTTAGCCTTATGTTTTTTGTGATTAGGTATTTAACTGATCTGATGGAAGCTAGTTACTATTCCCACTAATGCTATTCCTTTTGTTCTTTTCTTCTATGTTTGTGTGTGAGTGAACTGATTGAATTTGGAAATTCTTGGTCTTTACTTGACAAACAATCTTCAATTTGATATGATACTGATTCAAACATGTGGCTTATAAGCAACAGCATGATAAAGGGAAAGAGAGCATAGCTGATGATTTTTTAATTTATGGTTTTGTGTGATAAGCGACTAATTACAGCGGTAGCAAAGGAGGAAGACCAGGGGAGATATAGGGAAGGAGAACTAGTGACACATCCCCAAGACTTTTATGAATACAACTATACAAGATTTTGTACCAGGGAGAGGAGCCTCTGGAAACAAGTGTCTCAATTTCTGAATTCCTTCCCTATATACTAGAATAAGTTCCACTTAACTACCTTATTCCATATAACCTATCAGTGCACGGTTATTTGTCTGTTTTAATGCTTTTGTGATATTACGTCTCAGTATTTAGTAACATCGCTATTAGTGGACTATGCACCAGGGTGCACAATGCTCGCTGTGCACTTAGATGAACATACCAGCCATTTGCAAAGAACATACTATTAATTTTCAAAGAACATATAGCTATTTTGAAACTATATTTTTATATAGTGAATTATTAGATTCATACACCCTAAGTTTCTTTACATTTATCAAGTAATTTTTCTCTCATCCATTTTCTCCATCTCCTAACATTTTTTGAATTTATTTATTTATTTTTTTAAAAAATATGTTGCTAAAAACTCATGTTCTTTTTAAATGAGTCGTATGTTCTTTTAAAATGATGAATATGTTCTTTCTGGTGCGCATACCTTCAAGTCTACAGCCAACAGATCTTAGTTCGTGTGCACTGCTATTCTTTTTTGAATGACATTGCATTAGCTAACATTTCTTTAGTTTGCGTGGTTGAATTTAAAAGACATTTGTTATATGATGGAATCCCGTGTATTGAAATCAACCACATAATAATTAGATAATGTACAATGCATATTTGGAAGAACTCCTGGTCATATTCTCTGATTCAATAAATTTCTCTAAGAATATGGTTGTAGACCTTCTGACACTGTAGTACTTTGAGAACTTAGCTAACATGTTGCATCTAGTATTCATCACAGGTCCAAAGTGTGCTGGTCTCAAATTCAAGGATTTGCATATCTTTGCTTGTTGGACGTATTACCAACTTCTCTGCTGAAAGCTCTGCAGTTAAATGGGCTATTTCAGGGACTTTATTACTGATGTGTGTGCTTTACTCTTTTCTCTCTGTCTGGTTTGTTTCCATCCAGGTTTGTTTGATTGATTGTTTGAAAGTTTTATATTTACTGGTCACGGGTTTTGTGGATGAAGAATTAGAGGATATATGCAAATGCACAGTTGCTACTGACCATCCTGTTAGCTTCAAGCATGGTTCTATATTGGGAAAGCATTTTCTGTCTAGATAATTCATGCTTTTCATCTGTGCATTTTTTTCCAGCTTTTTCTGAACTTCTCCTGTCTTGTTGATTACTCATTTCACATATTGCTGATCTCAAGGAAGGTCTGTCAGCACTAGCAAGTTGAGATTTTTCCAGCAAATAGAAGAAATTGATGGTAGTGTGTTCATAGATACTCATCCATATGTAAGTTTTTAAGTCAAGTATATCTAGTACTAATCAACACGTGGTGCAGGAGCTCTTTCACTGAGCATTTGGGAAAATGTTGTTATCTATCACTCTGCAGAAGTTCTATGTGGATTATGAACTGATAATAACTTTACATTGTATTTCCTTTCTTGTATTCATGATGCTAAATGATTGTATTTGAATTTAGAGGTGGTGAATTTTTCTTGCGCTTGATTATTTTTTATTTGCATTAGCCACAAGGAATTAATTGTAGTAGCGTGTACATGAAAGGAGATGAGGATTTTTCAAGATGCTCCATGAATGTTGGTTTAAACATTTATGCAGATACGTCATCTATCCTTTTACTTGATTATCTGTATTTTAGGCATTACTATATATTTTTTCCAAAGTTGCTTTTTTGCTGTCCTTATTTGTTAGCATTTAGCTGTTATTGTTGATGGCACCATTCACAACAACAAAAAAAAACCCTCTGCACTGTCTTAATTTAAAGTGAGAAAACATGAAAGTACTCATGACACACTTGCACTTGAGTCTTAGATAAAATCTACCATATAAGATAAAAAAAAAAGTTGATATCCCAAGCACAAAACATGCCACTGAGATTCATTTTTGTTACTCCTTAATGAGACTTATGACAAAGATGATCGATGTTCAAATTTGATAGAGAATATGTAAGAGGAACTAACAGTTCTTGGTTTTATAGAATTGAATAAGGAAATGTAGTACAAGTGATATATTTTCTTCCCCTACTTGTTTTCAATTTCGAAGAAAAAAATTGTATAATGATATTGATTAGATTATTTATCATTGGGGACCAAATGCTTAAATTATAACCTTTTGAAATACTTACTGAATCAGTGATAGTTTTTTTAATTAAGTTTTAACTGTTAAGTTTATGAATTGATTCCATATCCCAATTTTGGAATGTTAGAGTTCATTGATTATGGGCTTGTGCATGTGATCTTTGGTTCTTACTTTACAATATCAACTTCTTAGTTATGTTTTTATCCACTTGTTAATTGTGAGCATAAAACGAGAAAAATCCTTATGTCACATTGCTCCTCCACTGTTCCACGAAATATATGTGGAAAGAGGGCATTTGAAGTTTGAAGTAGTAACCTCAAAATAAATTTGTTTTATGCAATTAAAGACCTTGAAAAAATTGGTCATCTTTTGATTAAATTAAACATCTTTTTACCTTTTATGATAATTTCTTTAGATAAGGAGTCATACCTGGTACTTTAATATGTAATGGTTAAGGAACCACATTTAACTTGTACTTGCACATTTAGCCATATTTAATATGCGATTTTAGATGGCAAGGAGTTGCATGTAAATGAATGTTTCAAATTCCTAGGATTGGTTATCTAAAAGGTGGAGGGTGGGGGTAATGGAAACCTCAAACGTGATTAAGCTGATCAAAGATGAATTGAATGGATGGAATTAGAAAATATATGGAGAAAATGAGTTTAAAAGAAAATGTGACCCTAAGAAGAATTAAGAAGTTGTATTCTTGTGAATGATCACTCGAGATAGATTCTTGGTTCATGTAATTAACCTATCATTTTGGAATCAAGGCTTGGCTTTGTTGTTGTTGTTGCTACTTCTCCTTATCTAATTCTATAGTTACTAATATGTCAACCACCTTTTCTCTTTATTTAAACACTGATTGTGTATCTCATCTAGGTGTCTCGAATATGAATCTCTATGTCATGTTATTTATGGCGTATTTGACAACTTGCTAACTACCATATCAATTAGGAATGTTACATGTACGTAAGTTGTTGGTGCAACAGTGGAAGAGAAATGTGATTACATTAGGATTTTTATCGTTTTATGCTCACTATTGACTATAAAATTAATTTTAAGAAGCTAATGTTGTACTTTAATAACCAAAGATCACATGCTTAAGATTATAATAAGTGAAATCTAATAACCTTCACAATTGTGATATGCATTTAATTCATATACTTAACCATTTACTAGAGATTTACCTTTCTTAGAGAGATAGATGGCTAAACATGTAAATTCCATTGATTCATTACTCTAGATAATTCAACAGGTCATAAATAATTTATTTAATCCTAATGTAATTTTATAGATTTTTTGCTTTGAAATTAAAAGATGTTTAGGGGAAGATTTTTTTTTAATTTTAATTATACTTCTAATCCTAATGTAATTCTATAGAATTAATTGAAATGGTAGGAAATTCTAGGTTTTCATAATTAAAAGTCATAATGTTCAGATGATATGTACCATTGAAGTAAAAAAGAGTTGGTCTTTATTTCAAATTTAAACATCATTTATCCTTGTTAATTTGTCTCATCAATATGCCCAGAATTGAATTTTTATGGCATGGTTTGTGCTTGGGCACTTTTTTACTTATATGGTAGAATAAATCTAAACATTGCGACTCTTTAATTGTGACAGCTGGAAGTTTCCGACTGTTTCAATGAGGGATGTTATCTTTACGAAACATGTTTTGGCACTCTAAATTTCTGTCTTCAAACGTTTTTTGTAGGAGTTCTGTTCATCTATTTAAAAGCCCATTCAGTTGCTTCATTACTCCATATTCACATCACTTTGCTTTCTATTCCTCTTTATTTCTGCATCCTCTTTTCCTTTTCATAGTTCTTTGCATTATGGATGTGGAAGCTTATACTAATATTTGCATCTTGCTTGTGGATCCTGATCCTAGCTCCTTAAGAAACACGTTGGTACTCTTGCTCGAGGCCAATTACAGAGGTTTGTACTAAATTGTACAATTTACCTTGCATGCACTTATGTGATCAGTATATAATCTTTGAAGCTGATAGGATTCTTCTTGTTAATACCTCCATGTGTCTCCTGATAATTATACAAAAACCATGAACTGTTAAAAAAATATGTGAATTGTGTTTTTTTTCCCGAAGTCAATTATCTTGAAGTGTGTGTATTGTTTATTGAATCTCCTTGATTACCTTTCTAGTGCAGTAGTATAGATGAAGAATGGAGCGAGGGAGATAGAATGATAGGCAATAATCTATATGATGTTCTTGTCCAATGTGCTAACGTGAAGGAAAAAGAAACTGTGCATGTATTGATGTTCTTATTTTTTACTGTCTCATATCCTGTAGAGGAGAGATCTGTTGGAAGAGAACACAAAGGCAATAAACAAAGCAATGGTTGACGGATATTTAGTTTGAGATTATCTTTAATTTTTTGCTGAAAGCATTTAAGCTCTACTCTATGCTGATTTTTCTACTTGGGCACAGTTAGAACTAAGGGGGTGTTCTGTATGTGGGAAATGATGATGACAAACGGAGTTATATTTCCAATTGAATAAAATCTCTTGTTGGATTTTGAACAAAATTGGTGGATGGGATGGAGAACAAAAAAGGTAAAGGTTATTCTATGGTATGTTAAATTGCTATTCATTCCTAACTCTGTCTTTACAAGGGAATGTCACTATTTTTTACCAATATTCCTTATTTTTCTAAACTTCCGTTCTGTCTGAAATTATTTTATTCCTCTAAATGTAATTGTTGACATCTGGACTTTGTAGTCAAATGGACCTTAAAGTCATTTTTCTTGTTTAATGCCTGAATTTGCTTCATTTTGTGCATTTAAAAGTCCCAGGATCGTGAACCTAAATGTTCAATTCATTGCATTCTTTATTGAATGTGACCCTTTCAGAAAGTCTTTCGTCTAAGTTTGTGAATTCTGACTGTGAAAAGATCTGTTGATGTTGAAGATGCAAATGAACTTTTCTGAATTTTTCTTATAAAGTATATTTGAAAAACAGCACTGACGCCACTTAGTTATTTTTGAACCATCATATTACACGGGTTCAAAAGTCGTTGAGACTTTCATATGAAGTGAGTTTATAATTTTTGAAGATAGTGATTGTTTCCGGACTTTCCACCCCCATACAACTGTGCATATGTTATCGTCACCGCTTGATTGGCATTTCTGAAGGTTTTTTTAAAAAAATGAGTTTTTGCCTCCTTTGGGTGCATCACTAGTTGTCACAGCTTGCCAAGGAGCAGAAGCATTGAACACGTTACAGAAGAAGAAGCGAAAGGTTGATTTGGTATTGATGTCCACCAAATTGCCCGATATGTGTGCTTATGAAGTTTTAGACATCCTACAGTCCGTATTCAAGTTGCCTGTTGTCAGTACGTATCAGTTTCATTTACGTCCAATGCATGTGTTAAAGTTGCTGTTACTAACCTGTTATACTTTCTTCAGTGATCCTTGATCCTTATAATGAATCTTCCATGCTGAAATATCTCCAAAATGGAGCAATATACTGTCTTGTGAAGCCGCTGTTTCTGGAAAATGTTGATAATCTGTGGCAGCATTGCATAGTACATGAAACTCATCTTATCCGAGAATTCTATGCATCCTCAAAATCAGGTATTACAGATGATGAATCTGTGAATAATGAAGCCAAGGAACTGAATAGAGTCGAGGGGTCCTCTACAGAATTGTCATCGTCATTTACTTGGACTCCATATTTACAATCAAAATTGATTAGAGTTATTTATGAGTTGGGATTTTATGGTAATAACCTAATCAACCTTGGTAAAAGACGCTATTTTTTATTTTAGTTTTTTTGATGTTTTTGCTCTCAATGACGAGACCTTCTACTTTCAATCCAGATGCTGATCCATCAGAGGTTATTTGTCGTATGGGAATGCCTTGGCTTAGTACAGAACTTGTAAGTGAGAAGCTGGAGGTTAGTTTCTGTTGTGTAATATGGGTTTCAACATTTCTAATGCATGTTGTGGACATGGTTGAAAATAACTTGGTTGCTGTTGTTTTGTTTGAACTATTGGTCAACATTGCAGGAATATGGATTATACCTAGAAAGGCAGGAGTTGGAATTGGAGAGGGTCAACATTGCTCACAACCAATTGGTAGGCCAGACCATGTATACCAGTTCTGGACAGGCATTTTCCCGTTATACCTTTTCAGGTTTACTGCAGAATCCTCAGGATCAGGATCAGGATCAGATGAATAGAACTCAAGTCCAGGTTGGAAGAGAAGTGCAGGCATCGTCATCAACCCTGTTGAGTTCACCCCTTTTTCCGAACACGTCCCAGCTACCAGCTCCAGTGCCTCTGGAAAATACAGCTCAAAGGTTTAACCAACAACCAGGTTCCTGTACTGTTACTGGAGTACCTTCAGTGACTATGGCCCCACCAGAACCTGGTCAAAGAGATGATGAAAAAGAGCATGGAGAGCATTTTCCATCTGGTCAGTTCTTTCATTGATGAAATTTCAATTAAATGCCAGGAGATGTGTCTGACATGCATTGGTGTTTAGGTTTGTCGAATCTTCAAAATAAAATTGTAAGTTGAAATGCCCCTGTGACTGTGAGCCATTTGGATGTTCTGGTTTCTGTTGTAGTAGTATGTTTGACTGAAGAGCTTTATGTAATGCTTTCCGTACTGTTTTCAGTTGGTGTAATACAATGGTTTTTCTTTAAGGAATTATGTGCGCATCCGTTGCCATATTTTTGTGAAGAACATATCCAACCTGAAAGTGAGGGTGTGCCCAATTCAAGACCCATCACATATCTTTATCCAAGTGGAAAAGACTTGGTGCATTCATCCTCGACTATATCTAAATTTTTAACATTCCTCTAATTAACAATGAAAAAAGCTTGAAAATGATTCAAGTGCCCAAAAGTATCAAACTGTTTTTTCTGTCCACTTGGTTGATCCAAACATTTTTTCGTCATGCTCATCATGTATCGTGCGTTGGTCTAGATGTATGGGTCATATTAGGGTTGGCTTATATTCAGATGAGGAGACCTGAGGTTCATGTATTTGTTGGGTTCAGTGAGGTCCGAGTCAATTTCGATTCTATTCTCTATTAAACATCAGCTTAGCTAATCGTATTATCAGCTATATTTAAGATATTTTAGTATGAAGTTTGATTAGGTCGGATTCTTGGACTGGATCATTAGGATAGAGGCAATGAACCAGCCATGGGCCAAGAGCCCAAGGCCAATGCCTCTAAGGTCCAAACCAATCCAGTATGTTATGGAACTCTCGCTCAACATTTATCTCTCGCACACAATCAGCTCAGCAAATAGAGAAATATGGAGAACAGTTCGGCAAACATCGCAACAGATCTACATCAACTCAATGAGCTCATACAGACCCTCGAACAAGCAATTCACATGGCCAAACAACTTCCGGCGAGCTCTGACCCCGATCACCACCGCCTCATCTTCTCTTCTCTCTCCTCCGCACAACAATCTCTCTCTTCCTTCCTCTCTCTCCACCACAACAACAACACTTACGCCGATAATTCCGTCTCTTCCGTCGCCGACGATGAGCCGATGATCTCCGCCGACGACGGCGACGATGAGCAAATTTCGAAGGATTCGTCGATGGATAGAGTAGAGGAGAGGTTGAGGGACTCGCTTTACATTCAGAATAAACGGCCAAAAAGACCGCTGTCTCCGACGACTATAGCAGCCGTGGAACGGCGGCATTTGGAGGAGAAAGAAGTTTATGAGGTTCCGGCGGATGTTGATCCTGTGGCTACTCGGTTACGGAATTTAGACCTTGTTTATCAATTTCATGGCTAATTTTAGGTATCAGTTTGTAATTTTAGTTAGGGAGATGAAAGATGGAATTCTTGGTTGATTTTAAGCTGAATTGACTGTATATTAGAGCTTGCATTAAATTTTAGGGAAATTGTTTAGCTTAATTCCTTGGTTGCGTGTATCTAGCCCCGGATTAGTGATTACTTTGATTAGTGTTTGGTTTGGAAAATATATGTGATGTAATATTATTAATCAAGGTTTTAACATTGTTCTATAAAATTTTAATAGCATCCAACAAAATTTTACAACCCAAACGAACCAAGCATAGCGTAACCGTGAATCTGACTGTATTGACTCAATTCGATCTAAGTTGAATTGATTTAGAACCCGAAAGGAAGAATTTGTAACTCGAACTGACCCGATCCTAACTCAATTCGAAAATCGATTTTACCCGAAACTATCCTGAGTAGAACCTAATATGCTCCAACCCAAATATAACTTGATTTAAAATGACCCGATTAGTTAACAATTCAACCAAAAAATAAGCCAATTAGTGACTATCTGAACCCGATTCAATCCAACAACCAACCGACAAGGCCTTATTGATAGCGATCCTTAATTCAATTAAAGACGACATGTTCAAATCCAAACTATTGTTAAAAAGATTGAGAGTTTAGTCATAACAATTTGATCCAATCCAACAATCAGATTCTACCAATCCCTTATCAAAGTAAAATCACTCATTGTCAAAGAATTGATAAGCGCATAATATAAACTTAATAATCATGAACTTAATCTAACTTGTAAAATCCGATTTACAATATAATTGTAAAATGTAAAATAGTCATGAATCAAACCGTGTTGTCTCGAAATGACCAAATAAATTGTATTAACCCATCCAAATAAGACTCAGTCCAAAGTCAAGTTAAATTCGAAATAAATTGTCTTAACCCATTTAAACTCGAACTGTTCAAACCCGAACCGCGTAAACCTAAACCAAATCCAATCCAAACCAATTAAGTAAATAACTTATTGAACTTGATCCGATTAATAACCTAGACCCGAACCGCGTAAACCTAAACCAAATCCAATCCAAACCAATTAAGTAAATAACGTATTGAACTTGATCCGATTAATAACCTAGACCCGAACCAAACCGAACCGAAAATAATCTACAACTTGATTCAACCCGACCCGAAAGTACCAAATCCGTTAGTATAAGACCGAAACCATATCGATAAGGTACCCCTACGTACAAGCCAAAATATAGACGTGGCTTTTTATTTCAGGACAGGTTAGTGGTAGTACATTACACGAAACGTTATCCCATGATCTTTTTATGCAAGGCTTTGATGTAAAACATCCTAATCAGCATTTACAGATTAGGGCATCAGCTCTCAAATGCAATTGATTATTTGATTGGACATACACCAAGATTAATACAAGTACAACGTTACACCTTATCTCCCAAGTTCTAAGCTTCTAACTACTTCAGGAATTGCTGATTTAAGTCTTCTACTTCACTTCAACAGAATACTACAGCAGTGACTACTCGTATAGCAGAATGCTGTAGCAGTGTTTATTCTCAGATGGCGAGCTGTGCTTGTTTTGACCGCTTTGATATTAAGCTTGTAGCTCTTATGGGTCAAGTATTCACGAGGGAGTTATGAAGTTTCACAAAATCATCCAGCGTTAGCTCCTCTGGTCTGACTACGCAAGCACGATATAAAAGAAAGCATTAAAACCATTTTAAAAAGTTGGCGCTAACCAAATGAGTGTTGAGTACAAGTATTATCTCAATACTTACTGTTGCGGGGAAGACCAACAGTTCTTAATGTTTCTTTGATTTCTGACGATGTGCGTACATGCTGAAGTGTAATAGTCAACATTTTCCATTTTCCATTGAATGCAGAATTACCCTTAGCCACAGCAAAGGTAACTATTAGTGGACTCAGGGCAAGTAGTGGACAATGTTTTGAGCGATTTGGGCTAGCCAAGCATCAAACTAAATGTCAAATGTTGTAATAGATAATGACGATTAATTAAATCTAAGATCAGGAAACAACCAGCAAGAAGAAGCATTTGATTGACAGAACAGAGGGATAATCTGAAGGTTTCTTGATTTTAAAGGAAACAACGGCACCATCAACCCGCAGAAAAGCAGATGTCTGTCTTACTCTGGAACTTGGAAGCAAAATTTTTGCAGGGGGTGGAAAAAGTAGCAATTTCCTGATCATTTGAACAAGAAAGATTTCTTGTCGATCTTTGAAGAATACATTGGGTCGAGGGAAATAGTTTACCCTGAGAACTTGAAATTTGTGTTCTGGATCTTGGAGGAAAAACAAATGGCAACAAGACAGTTCAGTTACTGCAGAGTGTTTTGGAAGGTATAAAATTATAACATTGCTTCAACAGACAGAAAAAAAAAAAAAGCCATCCAAGGACATTGGAATCATACTTCATGTTTGTTGTAGTTATGTGATAGCCAATTTAAAAACTTTCACACACACATCTGACTCGTGATAAACATAATATTTTTGAAATTTTTCAAAATTGAAAAAATATACAAAATGCTTCTAAGTGTCATATAAGGAGGCCTTAAACCATTCAATACACAAAAGCCCTAAAAACGAATTTATGACTCAATTGTAGAAGTTTTGAAAATCAATTGAAATTGGTGTTTAGACTCAAAAATCAAAATATATGATACAAATCACTTATAGAATGTAATATGACCCTATAAGACCGAAATTTGAAGGTTATTATACACCTTTATTGATATTTTTGAAAAATTTCAGACACTAAATAAAAGAACTTGAGGTTTTTTAGGTTTAATATTAGGTTTAAACAATTAACACCTTATAAAACCTAATACGAGTTTAGCATCTAATCATAGGGCTTTGAAAATTGGTTGAAATGAGTGTTTATAGTCAAAGTATTCATAAAGCCTAATATAACCCTTACAAGACTCATGGAAAGTCCATCAAAATATTGTTAAACTAGACCCGGAATTGTCTAAAAAGACCAAATTTTGAAGGTTATATATATTGTTTTTAAGATATTTTAGAAAATTTTCAAAATTGAAAAAAAGGTATTGGATGATTCTTGGGTCATATATGCAGGTGATAGCTTGTAATTGATAGCTAAAGGCCTTAAAAATAAGCTTAGGACCCTAAGAATTTAGGAAATCAGTTGAAATTGATGTTTACAATTAAAATATATGATTTCAGTTAATCTTAAAGCCTAATAAAAGACGCATGGTAAGCATATTGAAGTGTGTTTTCTCACCAAGTCCAAATTGTCAAAATTAACTGAATTTTAAAGGCTATTCCATTTGTCCCAAATTAAATGGCACACCTACTATATATGGGTGTTTTTTTTATTAAATGACACACTTCTTATTTTGGCTATGGTCCACTATATTTTATTATCTTTCTCTTCTCACTACCAAATATTAAGGTCCCACACACTATTTCATTAAATTAAAATAATATTTCACTTATCCTATCACATCTACATTTTTATTGAAATAACATTTGATAACAACTCTGATCTTTATTGTTTAAAACTTTGTACCCAACCAACTACGTCATTTAATATGGGATAAGAAAGTATTATACATTGTTTTTGAGATATTACTTTAAAATGTCTAATATTGAAAAAAATATATTGAATGCATCCTAAGGTCATATGGGGAGGCTTGAAACCATAAAATATTTTATATTTAATCTCAAAATATTCTAAAAACAAGTTTATGACCTAATTATAAGAGTTTTAAAAAATCAAAATGGGTGATTTCATATCACTCATATGGACTAATATGACTCCATATATTTCATGGTAAGCATATCAAGAACTCAAGATGTTTTCTCACTAAGTTTAAAATTGTCTTAAAAGACCAATTTTGAAGGTTATTATATAGTGTTTTTTAGATATTTTCGAAAAATTTATGAAATTGGAACAAATATATTAAATGTTTTTGTTTAGATTATATGATGAGGTTGGAACCATTCAATATCTTATATTGAGTTTTCAAAGGCCTAACAACAAGCTTAAGGCCTAATTATAAGAGATTTGAAAATTGGTTGAAAAAGGTCTTTAGAGTCAAAGTAGATGATTTCAATATTTGTACTGTTTAATATGATCCAATAAGATCTATTGTAAGATATTAACGTATTCTCTTACCAAATTTGAACTTAATTAAAATTATCGAATTTGGTAAAAGGTTTTATACTATTTTTAGATGTTTTCAAAATTTGAAATTAAAAATAAAGGTACATAATGCTTTTGTGCATCATATAGGAACGTTTGGAACCATACAATCTATTAATATATGTACTAAAAGCCAACTCGAGAGAGAAATTTTTTCCAGCCAAAACGTCTTTCCTATTTCTTTATTTTTTTCATTAAGCTATTCCCATTTTTTAAACACCTTTATCATAGAGAATATGTATGTCAAACTAGAGAGCGAAGACCTTTACCTGAATAGAACTTCACAAAAATATTAATTGTGTATTCAGAAAATTTCGAAAATGATTCAACCGTATAGTTATCTCATCCTGATGAAGCACAATGGATGAGATAAAGTGTACGACCAATTATTAAGTTGAAATGTCTTCTAGAAGAGATGTGATGAAATGTACAACCAGATAAGTAGTTGAAAAGTCTTCAACAAGAAGATGTGATGCATTGTACAACCAGATATTGAGTTAAAGTGGTAAATATTGGGATGCTGAAGGAAAACCATCAATGCTCTAAACCAGATAACATATGCTTAATAGATTTCCCTTATCCTAAAAGCTAACATGTTAAGACACAAATCAGATAAAAGGAATCCAACCTATAATGGTATAGTTCCAACATGAATTACTTACAGAACAATGTGTCATTAAGGTTTTCATCAAGCATAATGATATTTTGAATAGACCTACGCCGAAATCCAATGTTGATAACAAGGTAAACAAAAATACCTTCAGAAAAAATATCACCCATAGGAAGAAGCCATTTCACCACATTCTTACTGATGTTGAAAGGGTTGTTTGCCACGTCCTGGAAGAAGCAGCAGTCACTAGGGTTTAGCATAAAATACTGCATGATCATCAAATGTCAAACAATTTCATAGATAAAAAGAAAAACAAATCAGTCCTGATCACCGACAATGATTAGCCTTGAATTTATTGTCAGCAAAAACAAAAAGGAAATTTACCGCAAGTTTCAGGCTCCATTGACAATATACAACTTCCGAAAAACTCTTTATTACACTTCAAAGAACAGAGAATTCCCAATTTTCACTCAACACTCATGACTTGAACACACCAGACCACTTGTGAGAAGAATAGGCAATGTGAGAAGAGGCACACATTATTTTTCTAGATTCATCAAAAAATAAAGCAGAAAAATTAATGATGAATCACAAAATAATTGAGATCTACCTCATTGAATCATAGATGTGCCCAATAGCTATTCATACACAAGACAAGGGTCCGGTTCCTAGCACTGCACGTGTGTTTCATTGGAGAGGGGGAACATATATTGGATGAACTTTCAGTGCTTTAGCATTCACTCATAAATCAATAAAAGAAACTTTCACAGGAATCAATACATTGTTCAATTTCTGCCAAAAAAAAAATAAATTGTTCAATAATTCACACTCATTTTCTTATGACGGGAAATGAAAAAAAACACTAGTTGCAAAAATCAAATTAAAGATAACCAACAATTCAACATGTAAAATAGAGATCTTACTTTGGCATCCCTTGTTTATGTTCCAGACAAATTTATACTTTTCAGTAAAAGATAACATATGGGAGCGTATATGACATTTTGTAAAGTCTTCTAGTATAACTTGAAGATGGATTATGAGAACCAAAGAACTCTGAGATCAAGATAGAGAAAGTAAGATGGCTTTATACATAAATAGATAAAATTCATATGAATTCATACAACTAATTTACCATTGGGTGGTCTGTATCTGCAAATCGTTCCTTAATAAGAGCAGCCATGTGTGGATCCTAAACCACATGCACAAAACAAAATCAAGCAGTTAAAATCCATGAAAGTTTCAAGTGAACTGTAAACTACGATACACAAAGAACCATTTCTTGTGCCACATTGATAAAACCTAAATTTCATTAATTTATACAGATGCATAATTTATCCATTTCAATAAAATGAAAAAGAAGGCACAAATCCTGAAGCAAAAGGGCAATTCAACTTTCAAATGAAATACTATTACTAAGATCCAAAGAACCAATTTTTATGACATATAATGGGAAACCAACAATTCATGAATTGCATAAAATCAATATACAATTAGATTCGACAATGATCTTTCCTTGAAAAACGACTCAACATTTTCAATGGCAAGGACAGTAGCACCAGCATCAATTAGAACTTTCGTCAAAGATCCCGTACCGCGCCCAATCTCAAGCACCAAATCCCCATCTTTCAGATTAGCAACAGGCTGATAATTGACAGTAACATATAATGGTGAAAAAGTAATACATCCCCACAATGATCAGAAAATGTTTGACGAAATGCCTCAATGAAGAAAAAATGAACAACTACTCAACCATTCACCATTCTCTATTCGATGAATAACCCAGTAACCCATATGTTGCTGATATGAAATGGTCGGGTCAGAGCAACAATCTAAACCTGACCAAGAGATTTTCTGGGAAACCGTTTTCTGGAATTGAGAGCTCTTTAAGGGTAGCGGGTGGAGTTTTTTTTTTTTTTTTTGGTGACTTGACAATGTAGGAACGCTTTTAAATGTATTTCAAGAGAGAGATTGGTAATAAGCTCAATAGCCGAAGTTGCACTTTTCAACATAAGGAATTAAGGATTATTGTCTTTCTTATTTGGTTGTAATATTGAGGATAGAAGTGTTAGTTATTTTTTGCAATGTGATTATCAGTTTTCATAAACTGCAAATATCAATGGAGTTTTAAATTTCAGAACTCTGATTTTGGGAAAAGATTATAGCATAATCACGATTATATTTAATTTTTCTAACAAAAACTCAGAGGGTACAAAAGTTTGCAGATATGTTCAAATGTACAGGACATATACACTGAGTTGAACTAGGACTAAATATTTAACATCCGCAAATAATCTTCGATTATCGATAGCGCAGATGAGCGATAACTTGAGCCAAAGAGATTATAGTGATTCAGGTAATGATACAACATATAAAGGTCTCTTCTTTTCTCAAAACCTGGTTGTTTGGGCATCACCTGAAAGAAGTTGCACATAAAAGAACATCAGAAAAGAAAGCTAAATATGAAGTAATGCAAATTGAAGCAACTTGATCAAACTAAGTACACCAGAAAAGAAAGCACTTCTTAGTTCAAATGGGTGCATAGGACAGCTTGATACTCACATATCATTCAGTACACATAAGATCACATCATATTCAAGAACTCAAACAAGGTTTAGTGGTAGCATAATTTGTGTACCAAACACTTTTCTTTTCTGGCAAGTATAAAACAGTCATCTGCCTTGCGATATTAGTCACATGTGCAAACCTGGGATAAACAAGAGTTATCACAATTTTAAAGACAAATAGATTATTAGGATTTCTAGACGAACCCCATTGAAATTGTGTGTCGGAGAGAGGAAAGGATGGACATAACTATAACAAAGGGACTTTTGATGAGATTATGGCAAATCTTTAATAAGTGAGGTTTGGATCAACGTGGTAATGGTGTCTGGGAAAGAGATATAGAACAAAACAAGAAGGCAGAACTCAAAAGAGTATATTCCAAACTGATAGTGAAAGATTCTGAGATGACTAAAGGAGAATACCTCGAAATAGGAATTGTAAAATGATGAACCAAAGCCAGCACACCAAGACATTCCAAATTCTGCTTCATAATGTCCATCTATAGATAAACAGGAAAAAAAGGTAAGTGAGGTTAATGAATTAACAATCACTATACGGGACCATGCTCTGTATACACAGGCACTTCTTACAATAGAGAGAAATCTGACTGCACAAGTAGAAGACAGTTTCACTTATGTGTTGAGCAATACATGTTTCATTATATCAAAAAGTTAAAATCTGTCTCTATAATATCTATTCAATCAAGCTCTGGACACACCCAGAGGACGAGTCACTTGAATTTTCAAGCAAACACCAACAAATTTATTAGACAAAAGTTTTTAACTATAAACTAATCTGCAAGATTACCTCATTACGCTAAAATTTACACCATTGAATGATGTCTCTGGCAGATGACTCCAACAACCAAGTTAAAATATTTATTCTGTGAAAAATTGTAACAATAATGGGAGTTTGCATTGTGCTCAATAGTAGATGTCATCTCCAAGGTGCACTCAAACACCATTCAGAAATCAGCTTACTCCATTAAAGATGTTAAGAGTTGATAAAATCTATTTGAATAAAATCGATTCTAAGTACATAACTTAGGCGTTTGTCACGTTATTCAGCAGCACGATTATTTATCTAGTAGAGACCTTACGGGTGATGGGAACCCTCTCTAGAACCTCTAAACTGTCATTTCAACAATATTTGAAGATACCTCTAATTAGGGATCAAACATGTAACATGATGTTTGAGAACCAATTATTAGGCAATGAATAATTTCAAACTTCCTCATATAACCCTGATAGAATTAGGACAATTCGGATATACCTAAAAAACGATGTATTATATTTTGTAACCTTCAAAATGTGTTCATTTTAAGTCAACTTCAGACTCTGTGAGAGAACAACTTGATCCCATGAGTCTTATTGGGTCATTGTAGGTCCTATAAAGAACTAGAATCATCTATTTTAATTTTGAACATTCATTTCAATCAATTTCCAAAACTGATACAATTGATTCATAAACTTGTGAACGAATACAAGGCGTTGATTGGATTCAAACCTCTTCATATGACCTTTGGAGGCATCTAAATATTTTTTTCAAAATATTTCAAAAACATTGTATTAGAACCTTTAAAATTTGGTCATTTTACACAATTCCAAAACAGGTGAATAACATGATTTCCACGAGTCTTATTGGGTCATAGTAAGCCCTATAAAAAATTACCATCAACTTTGACCTTGAACATTTATTTCATTCGATTTTCAAAACTCATACATTCTATAACTATAATTAAAGAAAAACTCCACAAACATCATCTCTCTCCAAATTGCTTAATGTATCACTTTTTAGTAAAAAGTTTCCCTCCTAAATGCTTCCATGACATTATTATTCATTTTTATTTCTTTTAATTTGTTTCCTCTCTTTTAATACTAACTAATTGACTAACTTATTACTATTATACACTCTTCCCAAACACTCTATCTAGATTTTCTCATACTCTTATTTTATTTACACTTTCCGGTAAGGCACTCCCACCATTCATTTTCTCCCAACAAGTTCACACATCTGGTAAGACACTACCTATTTAATTTAAGACTTTTTTCAAAATCTTAAAACAATGTATTGACCTTTAAAATCTATCATTTCGAAAAATTCTACATCCAATGAAAGAGCAACTTGAAATGCGTCACGTAAATCTCATAGGCTCATAATGGCCCTTACGGAACTACAAACTCAAACTCTAAACAACCATCTAAACCTATTTCCAAAACTCTTACATTTGGGTCTTAAACTCATTTTAAGGCCTTTGGAGAACCAATATAAGACGATGACTAACTCCAAAACTTTTTGGTATGACATTGAGAGGCATCTAGTACCTATAGTTCAATTTTGAATTTTTTTCAACAATATCTCAAAATCAGTTTACCTTCAAAGTTTGGTAATTTCAAACAATTCATGAACCGGAGAAGGAACACCTTTAAATTCTTTTCATGGGTCTTATAGAGTCATATTAGGTCCTACAAGTAATTGGAATCATCTACTTTGACTACAAACACAACACATCTGATTTCCTAAATTCCTACAATTGGGTCTTAATATCGATATTAGGCCTTTAGAGACTAAGTATAAGACTACGATTGGTTCAAAACCTCTTCATATGACCTTACGAGACATCTAGTACCTTGATCTTAGGAGGTAATTTGCATGACTAGAACCTTAAGAGATCATTTGGGTGATTAGAACCTTCCGTTTTGCCTCCAAATGCACACCATGCACTGGCACCATACACCATAAACCATGCATCATGCACCATGAACCATGCACACACACCTTTAGGCTTTAACTTAATTTTAAAGCTAATAGAGGGATATTTGAGTTCCAGCTTTTTATTTTATCCCTTTGTTTTATCCCTGTTATAAAGCAAATTGGGAGTTTCTGCTAGCACATCCAAGCAAAGTGAAATCAACTAGGACTCACAATAGCATGCTGGATCAAGAATAACAGGGTCACCATTCTTGTCGTAGGTTACATTCCCGCTCCACAGGTCTCCATGCAATAAACATGGTTCAATCACAACATTCTCAAAAAGTGGTGCTAGGTTCTTTGCCAGCTTGTGCCCTGTCAGAAGAGAAATTCCCAAACATCAGATAATTCAAATGTATTTCAAAACCAAAATAGTGTAATTCAATAAGGTGACAATCTGAAGAGTTTATATAAGTTATAAAATACTTCATTTTCATCCAAGGGGGACAATGAACCAGGCGAGGAGATGTATCCCACCAAAGGAAATTCCTAGTACATGAAGGTGCACTGAACTTGGTATACTAAGCATAATAAGCATCACAGACACCAGCAAGATGTACATGTACTACACACATCTAAGTGTGCACCTTATATATGCCAAATGGGGTTTTGGTAGAATTTGGAACCCATTTTGTGATTTACATCTGACTGGATGAGCCTACCAATTCACATCAGTTATCTTCCAATGGCTTGTCATGATAAAGATCAGTATGGTGTTTAGCAAACATAACTCAAACAAATTTGTTACTACTTCGGTATCCAGAGTCACAATTTGTATAGTTAAATAAATAGCTGAACTAGAGAAATTATGTTTCTTGAGGGATTTTAGCATAGAAGCCAATTATGTAGAAGGTGCATTTAGAGAACTTCAAAGCCTTGTTGATTGGAATAGTGTTGGAATATTGAGAAGAGTTGAAGATAAAAACAAACATTGAAGCAGTTGACAGCAGTTACAAGACTTGCATCAACATTCTGCGTCTCAACATAAAAGGCTATAGGCAAGGAATTAGTAGACAATGCACCAACTAACCAATCATAGAGCATTGTAGCAGAATATCTAGGGGGAAAACCTTTTTCATAGATAGAGGAATCTCCAAACTGATCTCTAACCAATTTAAGTTGGTAGCCCAGTCTATGCTCTGCATAAAACTGAATCCAATCTGATGTCCAAGTATTAATCTGTGGAGTACTGCATTGTAATAAAAATAGAATCAATTAATATTCAAGAGAACTATAACATCTGCTGCAGCAACAAACTATAACCTCAAGACCATTCCAAAAATGAGACAACAAACTAAGTTAGAAAGAATATGTCAATAACCTATGTCCCAATCTAAAATATACTTTAGTAACCAAATCTATTGTTCTAGTTTAAGATGGATGGACATGCATATGGAATGAAAAATATTCCAAAAAGAACTTAGGATAATTGGGTTTGATAAGTGTCTTTGGCTAAAACCTGATTACAACAGCTCAGAAAGGAATGTACCTTCCAATAGTGTTATCAACATCGAAACCAAAGCCTTTCTCAGATTTTCCAGCTTTATGCATTTCTGCTAGCTTCCTTCCTAAAGCAGGCTAATGATATGAACTATATAAGACACTAGGAGAATAGCGTAGACATTACAATTAATTTTGAGCTAAGCCATCCTCACCTGACCACTTCTAGATGCCCCGAATTCTACATATTCCATAATGATGTAAGACCCACCTCTTGGTAGAGATCCAACCTGCATTCCTTGACAAGGGATACACTCAGATATTTTGGCTGCTAAGAGAACTTAGCACAACCAAGCATACAATTAGGCAAGTAACCAAGCAAAACTTCAGGAGCTTTCTTACCTTGTATGGCTTGGGGACACGAATGGTATTGGTTTCAAACATCAGTCTTAACCCAAGAGCCTCTCCTTCAAACATGGATGGGCCAATACTCCTATTCCAACATTCCAAATAAATGAAGCAAGTTCATAACCAAAGAAATTACGATAACTCTCATACACGCAATAACATCTCATATTTTGACCAGAATTTCAACAGTTGAAATACTCTAAAATGTTGCAATCAGAAGATATTAAACATAGAACAACGTAGCATTATCAAGCTACGAAATATTCAAAAACAAAATATACCGGTTAGTTTTAACAAAGAAAGGACCGGCATCGGTGTCGTAACGAGTGGCAAGATTGATACAACCACCACCAACAGGAGCCGATTTAGTAATCTTTGTAGCCTTTCCTTCAGTGAGAATCCACTCAAGAACTGGGTCATCACTCATTGCCACAACTGCCCAACAATTTACAACCCATTACTCCTCATCACCAAATCAAACTAAAGTAACCTTGAACAATGAGGAAGTGGGTCCACTCCAAAACCAAAACCAAAACCAAAATTGAGAACAATTAAAGTTAATTTCTACCACAACTTCATTAATCCCTGCATAATCTGACCCACCAACATCCCATCAACCAACAAAACGAACAATCATAAAGCATAGTTCTTGGATAATCAACAATGGCAAAATCATAAAAGCATAGTTTCTGAATAAATCGGCATTAATTAAACAAGATATGCCATATAGATAATCAAATTAATGAAATGGGTATAATTGATTAAGTTGAGAATGAAGTTAGCTTACTTGAAAACGATCTGGGTTCAGAGGACAAGAGATGGGATAGAGTGGGAGGATTGAATGAAGGGCGGCATTTGCATGAAGAGAGTGACAGATAGCCGGGTGGTGCGACTACCACCATTTTGCCTCTTGTCCGTCTGGCTCTGTGGAATTTGACCTGGGATGTGGATGATGCCCCTGTATTCGTGTTCGGTTTTTGGTGGCGCCAATGTAACCAAAAGGTCCCACTTTGAAGGACTAAGGAGAAAGTCGGGCCAAATTCAGGGTCCATTGGGTCGTATCATTCCATGATCACAAGTTTTGGGTATGATTTAGGGAAAATTGATGGAATAATATAATATTTGTTCGATTTGTTATTATTTATTTAATTTTTTATTTATTTATAAATATACGTACCTTTAGCTACTGTTTGCTTTTCTTGAGCAATCTCCAATTGTAACCTGCAATTGATCGTTATGAACAGATAATTGATGAAATTTCCTTTTAAATAATTTTTGGTATTAATTATCGTTGTTCAGTGTTAGGCTTCTCCTCCCTTGTTCACTCTTAACCGTTGAAAAATCAAGATCTTTAACTAAAACAGCTAAACCCCAGAAAAAATTCATAAAAGAAATTCCTAAGAAACCAAAAATAAACCCAACAAATCAATTAAACTAAGAAATTAATCAACTAATCAGATGAAAAAAGTAAGCAAGCAAAGACCCTCTTCAAATTAATGAAAAATTAGCTAAAAATAAAATACAATTAGCAATAAGATCAAAGGTCAAGCAATACCCATAAACTAGTAAATGCTTAAGAAACAAACAATGTAGAAGAAAAGGTTACCCAAATTCGTTGTACTAGATAAATCTTTAGGGTATTGCTTGGTTGTTAGATCTAAAATATTTTGGTTGTCTCGAGGAGAGAGAAAGAGAGACTAAGAGAGTGAAGTGTGGACACTGGACATCGAGGAGGATGAGGATTGAAGAAGAGCCTAAATTGAAAGAGTCTAGTGCAGTAGGAAATAGAACTACATATGCCACATCACATAAAATTTACTTGCTATTCAGGTCACTTGTAAACTAGTTTAGTGAAAGCAAACAATGACTAAAGTTAAGTGTATTTAAAAATAAACAAAATATTAGGGTAATAACAATAAATCAAGCAAATGTTAGATTATTTTCATCAATTTTTCCTATGATTTATGTTAATGTTCTATTAAAATTATAGAAACAAATCAATTTCAACTACTTTATTCAATTCTAAAAGATTGTAATTTAGGAGGAATGTCCAAGTTTACAAGATTTTATGTACAGAGAGAGATGAAAATAATATGTGATCCCAAAATAAAGAGAAATAGAGAGAAAAAATGTACAAAAATGGAAACATTGTTATATTTGTTAAATTTTATAAAAAGATAACAGTGTAGATCACCTTCAAAATGTAATCGTATTTTCTTGCATAAGAAGAGCCATTTTACATCCAACACAGAGATGTTTATGGAGAAGAAAGTTCTCTTATTTTTTAGAATGCTCTTGAGAATATAACCAGTGGAGCAGGTGGATATAGCTTGAAGGATAATTGCAACTTTGCAAGTGGCCTAACACGATGGTAGAGCTTTGAATTGCAAATTGGTGCACCATGTTCATGGTACACTCGCTCCAAAAAAATGTACATTACATACATGAAAAATCTACATAGTACATATGTCAATTATGGGGGAATATGCGTAATGTACATTTTCTATGTACATAATGTACATTTTTTTTAGTGGGTGTGTCATGATCATGGTGCACCCAGGTGCACTGTCCACCCGTTGCTTTGAATCCGTCTCGGGGTGCGACAATGCAGCTTACCCAAAGGAAATGACACTTCCATTTGGACAATTTATGTCTTTACTGCCTCAAATTAACTATAATTAGAAACCGTTTGAGAGTTATAATTCGAGTTCTACAAACACCACAATGGTCTGTGTCAAGAATATGCCTAAATTTTCTCAATTTGGAGAATACTGTTTTCTGTTTTCCATGAATAGTATGCATTTACGTAACTAAAACATTATAGTATACTTAAGAATCCAATACTTCTCCAACAAATGTTTTACTTGCACTTCGCGATTACAGGACAGTGCATTTTTCATGAATCCTTGTGAAGCATTAGCTTCCAAACCCAGTGACATGCAAATCCAGTTTGAGGAGGAAGTTGCACTTTTGAAGGATAATTAACAAATGCATGCAACTTCAGTGATATTTTCCTAACTCCTAAGCAATGGTTTTTATAGGGATCATGAAACAGTGGAAGTTGCACTCAATAATGATCCATACTAAATGTTGTCAATATACATGTATCACGAATGTAATTCGATCAAACTATAATCAAAGAATGTATATGTTCTTTCCTCCACAACTATTAGAATAACTCAATGTGAATATCATTTTCGGATTTTGAAGACACTTAGCTTGTTCCAACGTGAGTAACATATGCTGGAAACAACATTTTAAGTACGAGAAATGTTTTGATTGACGGGTGGGCTCGTGAAACTACTTGATTTGCTTACTACTAATTTAATCATCAAAGAAATTACTCAGTTTTTATGCCTGATACGTAGTTTACTACTATTCACTGGTCCTAATTCTACTGCAGTTAAGGCATTGATCACCAACCAAATTGAAGGGATCCTACACCTTATAAATAGCCCTTAACCTACATCCCCTAAAGTCATACCAATATAATCATGGCTAAGTCATTCAACTCCCTTGTTTTTCTCATCCTTTCCTCCCATCTCTTCAGCACTAATGCTAATGCTTATATTCCTGATTCTGATAGACTCTACTTTGATACCATCTTCCAGTTTGGGGACTCTCTAAGCGATACCGGGAATCTTGTGCTCGAAAATAGTTTGGGAGCTCGAGCCTTCGCTAACTATCCATACGGTCAAACCATCCATCATCCTACAGGCCGTTGCTCGGATGGCCTACTTATTATTGATTATATTACCAAGGTCTTCCACCTCCCACTACTTAGTCCTTTTCTTGATAAACAAGCCAACTTTAAGCATGGTGTTAACTTCGCTGTGGCTGGCTCCACTGCGTTAGACACCGCGACTCTAGGAGCTAAACATATTATCTCACCAGCAACCACTAGCTCTTTATCCGTTCAGCTAAACTGGTTCACGTCATATTTGGACTCAGCATGTACTAATCCTTCCGAACGTGAAGATAAAATTCAGAAGTCATTGTTTATCATAGAGACGGGAGGCAACGATTACAATTATGCGTTGTTACATGGAAAGACTGTGAAAGAGGTACAAAATATGGTGCCTGAAGTTGTAGGAGCCATTTCAAATGCTGTCAAAGAAGTTATTAGACGTGGTGCCACTAGGGTTGTTGTGGCTGGAAATCTTCCTATTGGATGTTTGCCAATCTATTTGGCGAGATTCGAATCAAAAGACCGAACTGAATACGATGAATTGGGGTGTTTGAACGGATTAAACGCGTTTTCCAGGTTCCATAATAATGCCCTGCAACAAGCCATCAGGGAGCTTCAGGCAGAGAATCCTGATAATGTTGCTATTGTTTATGCGGATTACTATTCAGCTTTGAGGTGGATTCTTCAAAACGCCGCCGATCTCGGGTTTAACAAAAATATGGTACACAAGGCATGCTGCGGATCAGGCGATAACGCATATAACTTTGATTTGAGGAGGATGTGTGGAAACAAGGGAGTTCAAGTTTGTGCCGACCCTACTCGACTTGTTAATTGGGATGGAATCCATTTAACTCAAAGGGCTTATTTGCGCATGGCTCAAAGGATTCTGCAGCACATTGTTCCAAAAATCCTAGAAGTTGTATAAGAAATGATGTGTTAGAATTGCGTTTAATTATACATCTTAAGTCCGCAGAAAATAAATCACTTTTCAGCATTCAAAAATTGTGAACTTTTCTAAGAGCATGAACTAACTTCTAAAAAAAGCTAACAGGTAGCAACTGTAACAAGGGACTTATATACTGTTAGAGCTTTAATCACACGACAGATTAGGATCATCGACAAAACTAGATTCAGAATTTTTCGTCTTCACGCAGATTATTAAGGTCATGATCTGAGTCATGCAATAATCCCCTAACATACTCAAGTCTAACACGGTCTTGTAACCCAAATCTAATGATTTGGATATCTATGGATTGCGCGCTAAAGAAGCACTACTAACTATGATATGTGCATGGGGATATTAGTCTTCATCTTCCTACGGTGGATGCAGGAGGAAAAGCATGTAACCAAACTTGTCCCCACCAAAGAACATTATCCTTAAAAATTTTGCAACCATTTTTGTCAAGACGAGCTAGCTTGAGATCAAAAAGTTTTGCATATCCTGTCAGGAAAATTTCTTCTAGTATAAAGCCATTCTACCATACACTATACCATTCTGTTTTAATACGAGTAGTTGCTTACCAACTTGTTACGGCCACCAATACGGTATGTACCAGACAGAATTCTGTGGCTAATCCTAGTAATAGCTGTAACAGTTAAAACTTACAACAGCTAATAAAAATGACAAAGGTGCATTAATATTGGCCCCCGAGTTTCCAAAATTCTTTGAGACTTACCAATTTTACTTAAGGTTTAGGACCTTGATTATCAGGTCACAGAAATAACTACAGACTTAGAAGCTCTTTGATTCAGCATCCCGGAAGGTATTGTATACAAATATCAGACTGTGACAATACCATCAATTGCATATGTTGCATGGATAGTCTGATCAACGAATTCTTCACAAATGTAAGTTAAGAGTAAATTTGCTTTAAATCTTATGAAGAAATTCCAAACAACATAACAGGTCAATCTCTAAGCACAATGAATTTTTTTACAGTAAAATATACCTCTACGATGTTCACATGTAGTAAAGCTTCATTTATCACTTTCTTGAAGAACCCCAAAAAGAACCATCTTTTACTTCTCAAAAGAAAGTTCGCCAGCAATTTCCTGAGGATCAATCATGTTAAGCCACAGATAAAACATTTCCTTTTATCCATGCCTAGACTCAAAAATCTCCGCGTAGATTGAATTCATCATTGCTTGATGTTGATTGGTGATGTTGTTGGCTGCTGACATAGCCTGTATGCGTCAAACCAGGTTGGGGCAACTGATTGGAATTCTCCCTTGATGGTTCAATATCGTCATCTGACCCCACGAGCTTAGGATCACAAGAATGTTTTAAAGGCAGACGACAAACAGGACAAGTAGATTGCTTCATCAGCCAGGGATCTATGCAGGAAAGATGAAAACTGTGGCCACATTTTGGCATAATTCTTAATACTTCTTTTTCTTGGTAGTCCCCCAAACAAATTGAGCACCTATTCACCAAAAGGAGCAAAAATTTCATGAATGGTCACTAAATCATTACTCTGAAAACAACATTTTACTTTGGGCATCTCAGAATATGTTCGCAGATGACATGAATGAATTAGAATATTAACAGTATACTCACTGTAGATCTTCTGAGGAACTGAAAGCATCTCGATGAAACTTCATCGTGGGTATTGCAGCAACCATTAAGGGTTCAAGGCCATGAGCCCTTTGCACTGGCTATCACACACAAAAAAAAAAAAAAAAAGCAGAACATGACAACCATTATCCGATTGAAGTCCATTGTTGCAACTAATTGAAGCACATGTGGCGATTCCGAACTCGTGGAAGCAGTCAAGCAGGTATATAAGAAAGGAGTTCAATTCAAATGTCATTAGACTCTCAGTATGCTTAGGAATAAAAACAATTCAAGTCTATGGAAGGAAGGGATACTACTGCATAGAACTATAGAAGTAACTTGAACTAATCAACTAATGCTAACAATAGGCATCTTTGGTAAAAGTAGATATTAAGTTGTCTTTGTCTAACTACCTAAATAGAGTTAACAGTTAAAAATGTTTTAGTTGGTGTAAACATTTGACAAGTAGAATCAACAGATTGAAAAATAGACTCTCAGTATGCTAAAGCTAATAATCCAAGGATAGAGTCCACATGCTTCAGTCTTACGACATATACTACACAAAAACTGTTAATAATCATGCCATAATTCACTCAATATACAATGCTCCAAATTTCAAAGAAACAACCCCTTCATAAGATTCAAGATTAGGATTGAGAGATACCTGCTCGGTATTGATTTCGGGTTCATGATCAACACTCCTCCTGGATTCAGTTAATTGCATCCTCCTACATATGAGCCTAGCGCATATAAACACTATGAAAACTGAGCTCATCCCAAACCCTATTACAGTAGTAATCAAATTGATGTCATACATTATTTCTTAAAACTTCAAACCCTTCCACAACTTCCTAAACCAAATGCCCAGAAATTTCTAAATGATTGCTAACCAGATGATCAATTGCATACAACACAAACCCAAATAACAAATCAAGATCAGAAAAAAATTGGAACTTTTTCCAAAAATAACATAGCCTAATCATATTACAGCTAATTAAGCAACCCGAATCAAAAGGTTCACGCTTTCTAACATACCCAAATCAAACTTTATAACAAACCCAAATCGAAAAGGGTTCATTCTTCTAACATACACAAATCAATGAAACTCAAAAAATGACAAAAATAGGTAAATATAAAACCTGGGATTTCTCCAACTCATGAAAACAGAACAATGTTCATATAAAAATATAAGAAAACCAGAAATGGTAGGATTTGAATGAACCAAATAAAGCAAAAATGGGAACTATCCATTTGAAATCCTAATCAATTTGGATTGAATTGGGCTAATAACACATGACTGTACAATTATGGAAATCTGGAGTTTGTGAAAGAGACAAAGAGAGACAACAAAGGCTGCGTTTACTCAAAGGAGTGAAACAGACCGTTGTGTTTCATTGCTTATCCAGTTATACAGTGTATTAGGAATCATACTCGGTAGTCGGTACTCCTATATTTGGGTCTATACACCTGTAAATATTTAAGTATGCGCTTTGAGATCTACAGCTGAACAGCTCTTAACAAGTTACAGAGTTATTCTATACGGTAACGTGAACAAAATTGTAGTACGGTCTTTTTATATTTTTTTCATTTTTATTTAATATATTTTTTCATTTTTATTTATTAAGTTAAAGTTTTAAAATTTTAATTTTTTATAAGAAATAATATATTTAATGTATTTAAAGGTAAATTTTTAAAATATGAAATTTTCATAATTTATCTTACAGATTTAGAGATAAAATATTTTAACTTGTATTTTGGAGACCGTAAAAAAATCAAATTGAGCAAAAAAAGTAGACACGGGATATTGGAAATGTTTAAGTGAATGTGTTAAAAATTATGGCTTGGGTGTTACGATTGAAATCAGTGACAAATCGTGTTGTATTTTTAAAAAAATAAAAAAAAATTCAATTGTTCTACTTTAAAGTTACGTGATGCATAATTTGAGTAATGGTAAGAAACAAATGTCACTATAAATCTTTATTGATTATGTTACGTGCTTGAGGGTTGAATGTGACCTACTAGTGCTAGACCTTCGAGGACAACTAATGGCAATCAAACAAGTGTTTTGTGTTGCTTCCTTTCTTTCAATGTTGGTCAATTTATTAGCAATTAGATAATTGTTGCAACATTCATTTACATCTTTTTCATTACTTTGTTAAAAGACGTTTTGTAGACGAAAGATTAAACATAATTTATGTGTTTGTTAATGGATTTGATGTAAAAAAATTGAATCACAAAGAACTTTGTATAATATTGGATACATTTTTAGATAAGAACTTTATTGTGGTTTACTTGGATCATATTGCGATGGTGGATAAACATAAGTCATAAGTAGAATAGTGTTAATGTGGGGAAACTTGTACTCATTAATGGAGTTGAATAACTGATTAATCAAACATTAATTTCTTTCTTATACTACACACACCACACACAAATTTGAAAAAGAAATAATAACTCTAATCAAGAAAGGACTTTAACATGTATCATAGGTTGACTATGCTACTAGTAATTTCACGTGTAAACCAATAATGTTTAGCTTAACTAGACATGTCGAACAAGTCTAAAGAAAAAAGTAAATTTTGGTCAATCAACGGGAATTTAAGTTAGACCACATTTGGACAAGTTTACATGGACTTCCATGATGATAAATTTATGATAGATCAGATTTACATACAAACACAATTACTTTAGTAGATTAGGAACTAAATCATACTAATAAATACCCGATTCAAATTAGCATAAGAGTTAAGCTCATAAATGTCAAGTTAAAGGAAAATAATATAACAAAGCCTTCAATAGAGTCAAGTATTTTAACAGATCGATCATAGCAACAAGAAAATATAAATAACAAGTGTCATTATTGTTACATAAGTATGAAGAAAAGCCCAACACATAGGAAAATCCAACATAATTTAAGTCATTCCTCAGCTGCAATTTCAAGAGGCACATGAGCATTCCTATAACGGCAAAGATAGGGTGCATCGCAACCTATATAAGGACCAACCCACCTCGCATTGTCGATGTAACTAGCATTTCAAAGCGATGAATACAAGAACATAGGCTTATCAGGAAAGGCAGAATCATTCGCTCTAACCACGCTTCGGACTATTTTCTCATCAATGAACCACTCTATCTCATTTGGGAACCACTTGATCATGTACTCATGAAATCCATCTGAATAGTCAAATCCTAAGTCATGAATCTCCTCCTTATTCCCTATTCCTACAAAAGTACCAAATACAAAGCAATATTATAGCCTATTAACAAATTAGAAATCTAAAATTTAATCAACTAGAAATGAATTCACATAATCAAGTAAATCAACTTGAATTTAACAACTCTTATATTCTAACGTATATACTAAAAAGTTTATGAAATAAATAAATGCATCTGTCTTGTAAAGTTATAGTATCTCTTGCATGAGTACGTGTACAATAATACAATATATGTGAATGTGACCATACCATTGGTGTAATAATTGGTTTGAACAATGGTCTTGTCCTTGCCTTAGAACTCGAAATCGATCTCGTCTTGGGACTTATCACCTTCCAAGGAAGACAGATAAATATTGAAATTAAGGCCACTAGTATTTCCCTTAGGACATAGCATCTCAACACTAAACATCCCATAATGGTAGCGAACGGGAGATCGCCACCTTGCACCGCCTCGCTCATCAAACGTGATTGCAATCTCATTGGTTTATGAGCAATGATCGCACACTTGTGGGGTGTAATCAATGGCGATCTCATTCAAAGGTCAAGTCTTGTGGTGGGCTGTTTCGGGGTGAAGTAATGGATCCACCATTTTTGGGTGTAGACGTGTAGTTATGGTTCAGGGAGAGACTCGACACTTGAGGGAGATGAAAGAAACATGAGAATATCAATTCACCTTAAAAAAGGAAATGATTTATATGTAGATATTGAAGGAAAATTTAATGAATCAAGAACATTAATTACATTGTTTTATACTTTTATGTGTGATTTTATAATAAATTTTCAAATTATATTATTTTAGGATTATAATTAATACTTAAAAAGTTTTAAGGGTTGTTTATAATACTTTAAAAAAAATAGTAGGTATTAATTTAAACATGCGTAATCTTAAATTTATCACTAGTAACGTATCTGACTTTCCTACTTATATAAGTTCGTTTATGACTACCTTTCAGATCATAAAATAATATTTCGTAAGTTATATTTTTATTTTAAATTTACCCAAATAAACGTAGAGTAATTCTTTTTGAAATCTTGTTTCAAACAATTATAATTTATTAAGTTTTTCTTTATGAAGTAATTACTGTGAATAATGACATATAGAATAAAAACTTACATCTAAAATATAAGTACAACTTTATACCTTTTTCCTTGAGCTTTTTAAATTAGTTTCTTAAATTCAATTTTAACTCATATATGAATCTTATTTTCGGAATCTGAAGCTAGTAGGTTTCATTACAATGAAAACTTATTTATGGGAATGCCTATCATTTAAGCTTGAAAATTTTCCTTTATTTATCAAAAATAGTATGGCTTCCTCAAGTGGAAACTTGTGCTCTAACGTTGTGTACAAATGTATTTCACGCTTTACAATACAAAGTATTACAAGCTACTTCAAAAGTTACTTTAGACTACCAAGGAAAATATACAAATGAGGAAAAGAAAAGAAAAAAAAAAGAGCAAAAAAAATTCAAAATTAAGTTATCATACTAGTCAATATTGAAAAATCTAATCGATTATCAGTATTTCAATCTTTATGATACTATCATATAATTTAATTTTTGTATCTAAAATTTTCTTACAAAAATTTATACCTAAAAATTTCTAACAAATTTTTTTAGATAGTAGCTTTTCCCATGATGATATTTTTATTTAATAATTTTCCTTTTATTTGAATGGCGGAGGAGAAAATAAAGTAGTGTTAGTATGAATGAAAGTCGGAAGGTAACATTGGTACAAAAGAAGAAATCTCGGAATGCAGCGATCTCCCAAGTTATGTTCGAAACAGCAACAAACAGTGTAATTTGAGCAGGCGTGTAGTAGCGGAAGAGCCAATAAAAGAGCACCTACTCTTTCATTCATCACACCCTCTGCCTCTCAATATTACCTTCACTCACTCTGCTGGCTCTCTGGTCCGAAATTCCTGCTCGTAACCCTAATCCAAGGTGTTGCTTCCTCCCTCCTTATTTCTGCTAATCATGCTCTTTTATTTTCAATTCGAAGCATCCTTGAATTTGTTTCGCCTTTTCTTTTCTTATTTTTCATTTATCGAAGCTTCTCGTTTACGCCGTTTTGTATGCCTGTGTTCAACTTTTCCTCTTTGATTTCCAGATTTTATTTGGATTTTATGAGTTAGGGTTTTGTATTATTGGAGAAAGCTTGGTTGGAGGACTTTTTTTTAGCTACTGGCCTAAACAAAAGAATAAACCCTAATTTTGTTTTTGTCGTATTTGAATTAAGAAGCCAATGATCTGACTAGTGATTTAATTAATTGATTGGAAATAATTTGGTTTACTCAATTACAGTGTAGTTTATTGTTGAAGTTGAATGGACGGTAGAGGGTTTTGGGGGCTCTGACTTGCGTTGTCTCGTTACTTTCTTGAAAGCCTGTTTAAAATGTGATACTTGACTCGATTGTTCAGCAATCGAAGCTTCGGAGTTTGATTCAGAATTCGACACATGTGTCTAGTTATATTGTTTCGCATAACTTGTTGATTATTGGCTTATTGCTCTATGTTAGTCTGCAACAATTCATGTTAAAGTTATCTTAACCAAACATATTATTGGCGTAAAAATTTAACTGCCTGAATGAGGTATGCTCTGCGGTTTTAAGGTTTCGCGTTTTTAATAAATAATAATCATGATCCTACTTCCTTCTTTATCATATATCTTATGGTACCCTTTTTGTTTCTTATTCTTGTATGTTCCTCCTAGTAGAGGTACTCAGGGATTCTCTGATTTGAAGCTTTGCAAGATGAGGGCTATCTTCTGCGGAAACTTGGAATATGATGCGCGCCAATCTGAGGTCGAGCGGCTCTTTAAAAGATATGGGAGGGTGGAAAGGGTTGATATGAAATCTGGTCCGTATAGTGTATTGCCCTTATTCTTGTATGTTTTGGTTATTGTTGATATCTTCGGTGTATATTGTTGTCCTTGTTTAAGAACTTGGAATATGTTGCATATCCATTGTGTTTGATGGTGTTGTTGCTGTTTCAACTCTCGTAACTTCTGCTATTGCTGCAATAATTTCAGTACTGTTGTTGCTTATTTTGACTTTCTGAGTCTCTCCTACTAAAATATCGTTTCATATGTGCTGAAACTTGTGTGTTTTTGGGTATTAATGGACTTTTTAATTGTTTATGTTTAGTGAAGGTATGGTTAATGTTTTATACATTTTGGCCTCTCTAAATCTTGTTAGTTGTGATAAAGGGTTTGATATTTGGTGGTTGTTTTCTCATGTGCGATGGTTTTTAATTCTTGGTATCCTTTGATTGCATTAACAATACTGATTTTTGTATAATTTTATGTGTTTTTTTCGTTTTCAATGGTATGCTAACGAGGGTGGGGACTGGGGAAGGTTTATATCCAAATTGTGGTTTGATTCAATTTTATTTAGTGTATGTGCTCTCGTGACTTCTGTGGAAATTTCATTGATTTCTACTCGTTGTACACTTGTACACCCGTGTCGATTTGGATGTCATCAATTGGTTGGGAACCAGCAATATTTCACCTGGCTGCCACCCTTCTCTGTTTGTAGTTGGGAACATGATGTGTATATTGCTTTGAATTGACTGTTGAAAGAAAACATCATACTTATTCCATGGCAGCATCATCCTTTACATGGCTTATATTAAAGAGAGGGACTATTAGAAGTTTCAACATGTATAAAAGCTAGAAAGGCTGATATGCAGAGCTTTTCAGCTGTAAGTTATCTGATACTTTGCTGATCTGCTAAGAATTGTTATAGAAGTGGCTGCTTCAAGTCTTTCTTGGCTGTTTGATTTCTTGGTGCTGATTTATTCAGTGCACAAAATGCTAGGTCTGTTGTGTAGACTTTTTAAGTGTTGGCCGCCTTGTGTCTTCATGGATGAAAGTTATCGTGTACAAACATCGGAAAGCAACCTATATGACCCACCATCAGCTGATGAGATGATACCTCTGTTTTGACTGCAGTCAAAATGTAAAAAGGATAGGAAAAATCCAACTCTACAGTTAACAAAGTTGAGTGCACCTGGGCCTCTGCTTACCGAGTTACCATAGCAATTTGCCTGTTTTTCTTCATCATAAAGACTGGCACTAGCATTATATGCTGCTTGTGGTGGAGTAATGTGATTGATGATGACTTTGTCATACTTATGAGTATAACACCAAAGCTTGCTGGAAGGGTCAATGCATTTCTTGAAAAAAATGTCTTTGACAGATGTATATTTTCCCTTTCAGACAAGTGTCTTTCAAAGGTGTAGAACCCTGCACTCAATAAATTCTTTGGTGCAGGATTTCTTGGAAATCAGTATGTTTCTTGGATGGATGGGATGCCCTACATTTCCTTTCTGCCATGTGCCCATGCACCATCCTCCTATGTTTTACTTGAAGAGCAATCTGATTCACTTGGCACGAACATATCTCCTGAGACACTCATTCCTTTTTCATTTATCATGCCCCCTGTCCAGTCTTCAATTCCTGACATGTTACAACAATTAAATCATGATGATCTCTCATTTGAGTAGCAGGTGTTGTTTTTACTTCCTAGTCTTTCATATGGCCACATCAGGTTTAATGAACCATTAGTTTGCTGTTGCAACAATTGACTCCCTGCTTGATAATTATGTATACATAACTAATTTACTCTATTTTGGTACCTTAATACCATAAATTTGTAGGGTTTGCATTTGTTTATATGGAAGATGAGAAAGACGCTGACGACGCCATCAGAAGACTTGACCGAGCTGAGTTTGGGAGGAAAGGGAGGCGTCTTCGGGTTGAGTGGACCAAGGTAGTAGCAGTCATTTGTTTGGCGTATTGTTCTGTAGTTTTCCTAGTTTACTCTTGCTGAGATCATCTGGTATCTCTACTCTTTGGATTGTTCTGGTAACTATTGTTGGCAACAACTACAGTGATACCATTTATAAAATTGTATTCATGTTTCTGTTGTCCAATGATTCCAGTCCTAAACCAGGAAGGACTTATTATCCTGTTTGTGTTATTCATTACTATCTTCACATATTTTGAGCAGCATGAATTAGTTTACATCACTTATGTCACTTTTGAATTGCAGCAAGAACGTGACAGTCGAAGGCCTGGTGGTGGTTCAAGAAAACCTGCAGCTAATGAAAAACCTTCTAAAACCTTGTTTGTCATCAACTTTGACCCAATCTATACTAAATCCAAGGACTTGGAAAGGCACTTTGAACCACATGGAAAAATAGCAAACATAAGGATTAGGAGAAATTTTGCATTCATTCAGTATGAAACCCAGGAAGATGCCACCAGGGCATTGGAAGCTACAAACATGAGGTTGGCCAAATTTAATTATTATGATTCTTCAGTCTTTATCCACTCTATTCTAACTTTTTTGCTTTGTTTATTTTAATTATGTTGCTGTTATTGTTTGGTGTATTAATACAAATATAATAGCTTATCATTCTAATTGATGTTTACTTATTTGCTACCATGGGTCTTGTTGCACCTTGTCTTGTTTGTGCCTGATACCTAGTATTTGCAACATTGACCTGTGTTCTGTACCATTTGTTATAACTCTCCAATTCTCTAAGTTTCCTCCTAGGGTTCTCTTTTTTAGGAAATTGAATTTTGTCAAACATATGGGGAATGTTTAAAAGAGTGGTTGGACATCTATTGCCAACGTGTTGAGACCTTGTATGCTTATTTTGAAGATATGAGGATGTGGTTTATCAAGTGGTCGTAATAGGAGGTTTTAATGTGATATGCTAATTAAGGACATTATCTCATGATTATTGGGAGTTGTCTGCATTGAATTTTTACTGCATGAATTTGTTACCTTTCTGATTGTTGTTTATTTGATTTCCCTGTGCAGCAAGCTTATGGACAGAGTTATAACTGTGGAATATGCAATTCGAGATGATGACAGAAGCAATGGTCACAGTCCTGATAGAAGGGGAAGGGACTTGTCTCCTGAGAGAACAGGTTACCATCGGAGATCTCCCAGTCCATACCGCAGGGAGAGGGGTAGTCCAGACTATGGATACCGCAGGGACAGGGGTAGCCCCGACTATGGCCGTGGCAGCCAATCAAGAGCTAGAGGCAGCCCTGATTATGGCCGAGATGAGAGTCCTGCTAATGGAAGATACCACAAGTTTGTGTTAACTTCCAATCTGGCTATTCATTTCTATTCAATTGGAGTTTTTTTTTTATTCTTGAATTGATCCTTTTTGATGCAGTCGCTCTAGACCCGAAGCTCGGGAATCCCCTGATTATCCTAAAGATGAAAGCCCTGCTAAAGAAAGATACCACAGGTTTGTGTATACTCCAACTTGACCATCTTCATTTCTCTGCATTCGGGGACTTGATAGAACCCATACTCGATGCAGCCGCTCTAGACCTGAAGCTCGGGGAACTCCTGATTATGCTAAAGATGATAGCCCTGCAAATGGAAGGTACAACAGGTTCGTGTTAATCTCCATTCTCTAAATCTCTTCCATGAACTCAATGGAGACTAAATTTTATTTATTTACTGTTGAATGTTGATGCAGTCGCTCTAGACCTGAAACGCGGGGAACTCCTGATTATGCTAAAGATGAAGATCCTGTTAGTAGAGGAAGGCGCCACAGGTTTGTGTTCTTTTCTTCTCTTGTTAACTGGCTGATGAGGCATTGGCTTTAGTTTGAACCCACATCCCCTGGTTGTACTTTCATATATATCTTGTGAACCGAAAGGGTGTACAGTTCTCTCTTCACCTCAACTGTGGACTCACTTCATCATACTTTAACTGAATGCAGCCGGTCACCCCCACCATGATCAAGGTCGAGGTCTAGGTCTAGGTCTAGGTCAAGGTCCTAGGCAAGGAGATGGTCTCAGTTTGGTATTTGGCAGGGCAGGTTAGATCCTACGCGAGGAAAAGTTCGTACTTAGTATCTGGCAGTGCAGTTTCTATCTAGAGAAGAGCCGTTGTTGCACAAGAAAAAAAAGCTCTAATTTGTGGAAAGGTGTGTATCAACTATTTTATGATTGGATTTTAATCGTACTGCGGTACTGGTGGCTTGATGTATTGAATATTGCTTTTCAAGGAGGCTTCATTATCATCTTTGGTATTTGCCTATTTGTAACTCTTCAAATGTTACTGTTTTCGGGATAATTAGGTCGTTATCAAATCTTTATGGATCTCAAGCAAAATCAAATTTAAGTTTTGTAGTTCAAACTATTTTTCGGTAGCCTTGGTATGTTTAGACTTTGATACTTTGGCAGTATTATGTATGATGCCACTGCCCACTATTGTACTGTGTACCTTTTAACATTAGTTCTGTTCTTGTTTAAATATTTCGTCATAGCTGTTCCTGTGTTTCGTTACGTTCGGGCAACTCAGCTATTGCACGCTTCCCTGGGTAGCCACGCTTACGGCTGTATTCTCACTTTCAAAAGAATAGATTTTTGGAATCTCCTACTACCTTCTTCAAAACCAAAACATTTATTAGAAGGCAACTTGCATATCACAGATTCACGGTAAATTACTATCACATGGCTAAAGGAAAATGTTCATTTCTGTTATATTTCGTATATATAAAAAAAGAAAGGGAAGGAAAATGTAGAAACTAAATACGAAGTACGGAAGAGATGTTAGGTTAATTTAGAATTGGATTTTGTCTTCATAATTGTTCTTGGGACTGGTTATACACTGATACAATTGAAAAACAGACCTTTTACATCTATTTACTGGGATGGATTACTTATTGCTGATAAATAATTAAATATATATTTAATATTAATAAGTTGGATTTCACTATTTTTCTTCTTTATTTAAAGTGGATAATACTGGTGGATCACAAAAGTTGTTCCATAAGAAAACTGACTAATTTGTGTTTCCACTCGATTGAACCATAATACTCAAGTAAGTATAAGTCAACAGTCAACGAGGGTGATTCTTCAAAATTAAGCCGCCCTCAATTATTTCTAAAAGAAAGCAAGTGATGGCAAGAATATAAATTATGTCAAATGCTCCGTACAAAATTTCGGGCTAAAATCATCAAATTTATATCAATAAATGACAAAGCAATAATTGTCTTATTATTGCGTAATTTCTAAAAATAGGGCAGCCTTACTTGAAATCAACCACGATTTTACTTTCTAGGATGAAACAACCACTCCATTATCTACTTGCCTACTGCCTACATATTTAGATCTTTATTTTGAATTTAACAGTGGATATGGGTGTGGTCCTCCACAAATTAAACAGAAATTACCACAGCTTTTTACAGTCGGTGTCGGTGAGGTGTGCTCCTCGACAAAATAAAACAGGCTCCTGGAATTCAAATGCTTGTCCTTTCGAACTATTATTAAGATTAAGATGAGAAAGTAGGGAGTAGGAGCTGTCTTTTGCGCGTGAAAATAAATCTTAGGGTGCTGCACTTATAATTGTCAAACAATGTTCCAAAAATTTCACCTATGCCGAGATGGAAACAAAGACCTGGGCTGGTAGTGGTCGATACTGGAATTAATATATGACGGTGAAGCTTCTGGTCAGTGGTCACTGTCTGATCGTCAAGGGTTTTCTTTATTTTGGGACAATCATCGTCAAGGCTTGAAAATAATTGTTGCTCTTATGTTTGCTATGAATGATTGTAGTCGTTGGTTAATAAAGCTATAATCAAAACCAACTATTATATTGAGTACTTCTATTTAATTTCTTTTTAGTATACTCAAAATAATTGTTCTTTCTTGAATTTATTTATGTCAAATTGACCCCTATTACGAAATTGTTTTAAATATGGAATATCATAAACTCTTGAAGCATAGTTTAATACTCTTTTTTTTTTTCTAATTTCTTTTCCCAATTGACTTTTCACTGTTTTCAAGACGCGTTTATAATCGTTTCTATCTCCAAATTCGTAACACAAAAATTTATGAAAACTCAATATTAAAAAATTTGCATTGAAATGTATCCTGCAATATTCCGCTTGAATATATTGTTTTCTTATAATATAGTGAATATATTATTTTCTTATAATATAACGAGAATTTACGATAAAATTTTTAAAACCAAACTTTATAAAAGAAATGAAGATGTTAACATTTAGTAAAAGTAGTTATGACTTGGGATCCAAATGTTAAATCATTTCAATATCAAATTATTGAATGACTTTTCCTCTAGTATTGATTAGCCTTTATCCTTTTATTTGCAAATCATTTGCATCCTTTTAAGTATTGCTAAAAGGAAAAGGCTTTATCAAATGAATCAACCAAAAAAAAAAAAAATCTAAAGATAAATATGGTTTACTAGTTTAAAAATAAATAAATAACTAAGGTCACCCTCAAAGCATTGCAAGAATTCTAGTCCAACTCTATCACACGTGTTTGGGAAAGTGACTATAGTGGCACTCATTAGCCGTCCCCACTTAACACCTGGACCCCCAGCCTCCACGTCAGCTCCTCCATGACCTCGAAATCTGTGATATTTAAACAGGGAATTCAAATCTTTCTATCAACCAATCCCAACGGTCTGAATACTAGCAATTTCCTAAATTAATCTTGTCCGTCGGATCATTCTTATTTATCTAATAATATGAATTACCGAGTTCATCTGTTTTTTTTTTTAAAAGAAGTGGGGCCGATTATTTGTTTTACAATAAAATAAAATAAAATAAAAATTGCAATGCGATTAATTAATCGATTATTTGATTATATTCTATCCTAAATACATATTAATAAGTGAGATTTTATAAGAGGAAGAACAATGATTAGCATTTATATTATTACTTAAAAAAAAAAAAAGAATTTCACCTAGTCTTCCCCTACTTGTTTGGCTTTGGCTTTAGCTTTAGTTAAACACAAGACACATACTAATTTCTTAGTCCGACAAAGTTCAAATTCATTGTATATTATTAAGATAAGGTTCTGATATTTGATTATTTGAAATGCTAGTTTCTAAGTATTGATAACTGCCTAACTCTTAGGATCTCCTCAGTCCACACTATCTTTCTCTCTCTCCTTTTATGTCTTCTTGTCCACTTGTTACTAATTTAAACTAGTAAATTCAAACCGCAGTTCCTGTCTCTACCTCCATTTCAAAATCTGCTGACCGTTTTATGTCATCTTCACCATCATCATCTTCGTCTTCTTCTTCTTCCTCAACTACTTAATTTAAATTCTGGGGTTCTCTTGATTTCTCGCTATTTAACCTGGGTTACTGTCAAGCATATCAAATCTTTGATTTTCTGGAGAAAGGAAAGGTGAAGTTTGAAGATGAAGCTTCAAGCTATTGTGTGTGGGTTACTTTTGTGTTGAGTAAAAGGCAGATGCTTCTCTATTTTTTGAGCCTTAAAGGTTAGTTCTTGAAGCTAGATTCTTTTGCTTCACTAAAAATTAACCCCTTTAAAGATCTCCTCCCTTACTTTAATTCCCAATTTTATACTTACTTTCTGTATTTTTGGGGGGGGGCTAATTCTACTTGTATATTCTTTCGTCATTTAAGGGTAATGATGTAAGATGGATTAAGCGAAATTTAACATATTAACTTTGATCATACAAAATGCTTGAAAACTTTTGGCATAAATTGACTAAATGAAGTGTAAGTTCGTCTTTTGCTTCGAGTTTTCCCAAGAATTTGAGTGGGGTAGGTTGAAAAAAATTCATATCCACTCCAAATATAAGTAGAAAGGGACTAATTTCGTCTCTTTAAAGCTAAGACAAAACCCCACTAAATACGTTATACCATGAATTAAATTTGACAAAAGATAGCTGGAATCTCCTTTGTGAACTTGTCTTTATCAAAATTATTGGCCTTTCAATTAGGTCTAATACAACTTGGGCTTAGCTCCCTTGGAATTGGAATTTGTAAATTGAAGTCGAGGCCTTTGAGCAATCTCACCAAAATACCCCTTTATTTGCATGATCTTACTCTAAGGTACTAATATCTCATACACACAACGTTGTTCTAGGTGAAAATGGGAAAGGGTACTTTTGTCATTTTGTACCGCCGACGATTTTTTCATTCTAACTGCTTTTGATTAGCCTCAAAGGTAAATATATCAATATCAATAGTGACTATGATATATAAACCTCTATTCTAGTCTCTAGTCCTCCTTTATGACTTCCAATAAATAGTGCTAAAGCCATAATAGTTTGGAGAAAAAAAATATTTTAACTTCCATATGAAATGGATGATATCTTCACAATATTTACTACTTTAGAGTAGAGTACACATGGTGGGGCTTTGTTATTGGTACTTTGATTTCCTGTTGGTGGGCGGTTGTTGTTTTTTTGTAAAACGGGCTATCTGTGATCTTGCATTATTCTAGAAACCACTTCTTATGCCTTTCACTCTTTGTTCTAACTACTCCATTATATATTTGTGGTATGTGATAAAGTTGCAAATTTTCATCACTTTTCTTATCTGGGTGTTTCTTATTGAGATTGATACCTTACATAAGCTTCATTTGAATTGTATTTCTGTTTTGGTGTCGGTTGGTCTTTTGTAGTGCTGAGGGGAAAGTTTTTCTGTCACTGGATTGTAGTTTCTGCTGATCAAGTAGCCAGTCAAAGTTGGAGTAAATAAAGGGACCAATGGTGGAAGATAATGAGCATGATAATTTTGTGGATGATCAGACTGCTGAAGAGTGGTTAACACATGCCCAGGAGCTGGTTCCTGTGGCACTTAGTAAAGCAAAACAGGTTAAGGGATTTCCAGGGAGATGGAAAACAGTCATATCGAAGTTGGAGCAAATCCCCGCACGTTTATCTGATTTGTCTAGTCATCCTTGCTTCTTGAAGAATAAGCTTTGTAAGGAGCAACTGCAGGCTGTTTCAAAGACATTGGATGAGGCCACAAAATTAGCGGATATGTGTATTCAAGAAAAGTATGAGGGGAAGTTGCGTATGCAGAGCGATCTTGATTCATTATCTGGGAAATTGGATCTGAATCTCCGAGATTGTGGTCTGTTGATCAAGACTGGGGTCCTTGGAGAGACTACAATGCCTTCTATATCATCAAGCTCCTCGTCATCTGAATCGGATCAGATGGCTCACAGCAACATTAGGGAGTTGCTTGCCCGCCTTCAAATCGGGCACTTGGAGGCAAAACACAGGGCTCTTGATACAGTAGTTGAGATCATGAAGGAGGATGAAAAGAATGTATTATCTGTTCTAGGAAGAAGCAATATTGCTGCCTTAGTGCAGCTTCTCACGGCAACTTCTCCTAGAATTCGAGAGAAAACTGTGACTGTTATTTGCTCGTTAGCAGAGTCAGGGTCCTGTGAAAATTGGTTGGTCTCAGAAGGAGTTCTTCCTCCTCTTATAAGGCTAGTAGAATCAGGCAGTTTGGTGGGGAAAGAAAAGGCCACAATCTCTCTTCAAAGGCTGTCAATGTCACCTGAAACAGCTAGAGCAATTGTTGGGCATGGTGGGGTTAGACCCTTGATTGAAATGTGCAGAGCTGGTGATTCTGTGTCGCAAGCTGCTGCTGCTTGCACTTTGAAGAACATATCAGCTGTTCCTGAAGTACGGCAAATTCTTACTGAGGAAGGGGTTGTTAAAGTGATGATCAATGTTCTCAATTGTGGGCTTTTGTTAGGATCCAAAGAATATGCAGCCGAATGCTTGCAGAATCTCACTGCAAGCAACGAAGCCCTCCGAAGGTCAGTTATTTCTGAGGGGGGGATTAGGAGTCTATTGACTTATTTGGATGGGCCTTTACCCCAGGAGTCTGCTATGGGAGCATTGAGGAACTTAGTAGCATCAGTTTCGATTGAGTCCCTTGAATCGCACGGGTTTCTCCTGAGAATAGTTCATGTTTTGAAATCGGGGTCAGTGGGGGCCCAGCAAGCTGCTGCATCCGCCATTTGTAAGGTTTGCAACTCGACTGAGATTAAAAAGATGGTGGCCGAAGCTGGGTGCATCCCATTACTTGTTAAGATGCTTGAGGCGAAAACAAATGGTGCAAGAGAGGTTGCTTCACAGGCCCTATCGAGTTTGATGACACTTTCTCATAATTGTAGGGAACTGAAGAAAGATGACAAGAGTGTCCCAAATTTGGTTCAGTTACTAGACTCGAACCCTCAGAACACGGCCAAGAAATATGCAGTGTCGTGCCTGCTTTCTCTCTCGTCAAGCAAGAAGTGCAAGAAGCTCATGATGTCATATGGTGCAATCGGATATTTAAAGAAGCTGACAGATATGGATGTTCCCGGTGCCAAGAAATTGCTGGAGCGTTTAGAAAGAGGGAGACTGAGGAGCATGTTTGCCAGGAAATGAGGCAAGAGCTACGTAAGTCTGGGTCCTTTCCCTTTGATTCTAGTATCATTTGATGCTCCATGTTTCATAATCTATATGAAATGGCAAGTGTTTTAAGTGTAAACTAGCTAATGATGTGTAACCATGTACTATATTTGCATCCCTTAGTATGTGTGTCATCTTGGAAATAATTTATAGAATGCTGATCAATCCTGGAAGAAAGTTTCCAGTTACAGCATCTTATCACACTCAGTAAATGTGCACTTGAACAGAAACTCTCTGTTCATCATACATCTCGGCTAGTGTATTACTAAATTAAATTAGTTGTATTAATCAATTTTAGGTAAAATCCAGACTTCACTGGCCATTTTGGCCGAGTCTAATAGTTAGCCCATTAAAGCTAGTAGATTATGAGTTTTTTGTTCTTTAGGAAAGTGGGGTGTGCCATCAATTGTTTTTTTTGAAAGTGTAATCATATGGCTTTGTTGGAACTAGGTTGGTCAAAGAAAGTTGTCCCAAATCCTGTGGATGTGTGATTCTAAGTTACTGTTTTCACTAACCTAGTCAGAAAAAAATTACTATTGTACAACTCTAGTAGTACTATTCTGAGGTTGAAAGATTTCCATATTATCATGTAACTTGCATGACATCAGTGTGCACTTCATGGCAGCTCCTAGGGTCTTCCATGAAGTTATTCTAACTTGTAAGTCACTTTTTTTTCTTATTTCTGTTATTATGTATTTGATTATGGTATCATGCTACCGAACATTGATGTTCAAGTGTGGACTAAGTTCAAAATATGTTACATCTTCCTTCCAAGCATGCGATTTATGTGAACGAAATGTCAACCACAAACCAGTGCAAACCTGTGTTTACCACTGTATTGCAGGATTTTTTGTGTGGTGTATCTGTGCAAGTACCAGAAAAACCCTTCCCTATTTCCTGCCATTTCCCAACTAATCCAGTAGGACTACTACTGGGGATAAAATAGAGTATTGGACCGTTGGAACTCAATTTCTGTGAAATTATGTTTCACATACACCCAATTTCTGTAAAATTATGTGTTACGGGACTACTCACAGAGTTACAGCACACACAAAAAAAAAAAAAAAAAAAAAAAAAACTTTGACATCTTCCTGGTTTTATTTTTGAATCTTACCTTGTTGTACATCTAACGTGGGTTATCAGATCAGTTATGTAGCAATCCAGAATCAACATTACCGTCTTTTTGGATAGAGTGCGAGCAATTTGAGCTTTCATGCATACAGCATATCAAGTATGATCATGTATTTTACTACATATAAATTTATTGCCTTTAGTGAGAGTAAGGTTTGTGAAACACTTGTAACACATGGATGGACTATCTACTACCATGTGAGCATGGTGGGAATTTGGGCACTGAGTAGTAACATGTGAAATAATCCCACTTGAGTTAAGGATTCTAGTAAAAAAATTTATATGCTCTTTGTAGGTTCACCTTTTCACCTAAAACAGTTCGCATGTGAGGGCTTATCCAATGAGAAAATAATGTGAGGAGAAACATGTGAGAGGAAGTTGAGTTGAGTCCACTTGATTCAGGACACATTGTTGATTACTAAAAGAGCAACTATGAATGTAGAGGGCCGGATAATAATGAAGCTACTCCCTACAATTATTACACTTGTTTAAAAATGGCAATAGATTGTGAAAAGGTTGGGCACTTGGGCTTGGGGTCCTAGTCTCGAACCTGTCGGCTTAGCAGCTTTCGTGGTGAAAACTCAAGGGAATTTCTCTCTTTTTAATCAAACAAAGCATTCGGAAGTCCTTATGGATGATGATGCGTTGTATTTTTCCCCGGCATTTTAAATGTCTAAGTAAAAATATTCAACCAAGTGTGAGTGAGTGGCGGGAGTAACTATTACTCTCCCGGATGGCCAAATGCCTCGTCATCAATTACTGACATGCATGAATAGATTAACGAGATTTCCACTGTCTTAATCTTCTATCCAGCGAAAGCACAACTAAGGAGCAAACTTGGCAGAAACATCAGGAAAGAACAGTAAAAGACTCTATTGAAATCATTCGTTGTTTTAAATTCTGTCTATAAAGGCTTGAAAATGAGTTTATGACCCAATTATAGAAGTTTGGAGATCGATTAAAATGGCATCAAAATAGATAGTTTTAATCACTTTTAGGACCTGATTTGATTCTATATGAAGATATATTCTCATCAAATCAACTGAATTTTAAAGATGATATATACCAATTTTGAGATAATTTTTAAAATCTCTAAAAATGAAATAAACTAATGAGTGTCTCATGAGGCTATCTTAGGAGGTTTAGATTCATACATTTCCTTGAATTTGGTCTACAAAGGCTTAAAAATGAGTGTAGGAATCAATAACACGAGTTTTAGTAATTGGTTGAAAAAGGTAATTGGAGTTTACAATTGATAATTTCAAGAAAAGCTTTTCATGACTTTATAAGACTCTTGATAATAATATAAAACTGTATTTTAGTGGGTCTGAAATAGTTTAAAATGACCGAAATTTGAAAGCACTATAACCAAGTTTGAGATATTTTCGAAAAAGTTTCAAAATTTAATTAAAAAGTAATTGGGTGCCTCATTGGGGCATAGAAGGAGGCTTGAAACCATTAATGACATTAAATTAGTATGTAAAAGGCTAAATACATGTTCAATACCTCAATTTAAGAAGTTTAAATAACTAGTTGAAAATGGATGTTTGCAAGTTATAATAAATGGTTTCAATTACTCATTTACTTTTGTAGCCTTCTATGACCTTGTAAGACTTATGGAAAACTTATCAAGGTGTTATCTCATTGAGTTCGAATTTGTTTGAAATAGTTAAATTTTAAAAGTTATAATACATTATTTGTGAGTAATTTTTAAAAAATTATCTAAAATTGTCCTAATAATAATAACTTTATCTTATTGTTATTACGATGGTTGAAAAATTTTAATGCCTATAATCGGTTTTCAAAAGCCATAAAACAACTTTAGGCCTCTACTATAAGCAACTTGAAACATGGTTGCCATTATAGTTTGAAGGGGTTCTTATGCTTTCTTAGAACTACGGGGCCTTCTAGTATCTCTTAATACCTACGAGGAACACATTTGCGGTATTACTTTTTCGTGATCAAAATACTTTATTCTACATTTTGAAGGTTATAATAAATATGGACCCTTTTGGTCAAATTTCTTGAAAAATTTACAAGAACTATTAGAGGTCTTGTAGGGACGCAGGGTCATATAAGGCTATTTGAAACCATAAATAACACTCAATTCGGTCAAAGATTTCATATATGCTTATTTCATGTAGGAATAACTAATTTAAGAGGAGACATAGATAATTCAAATGTTGAATTGTTTCAAAAGGATATTTCAAACTCAACACAACCAACTAGCTAATTGAAGTGAGGCAACTTAATTTAACTCACTCGATTCTACTAAAATAGGGGTGGCAAAAACTAACCGGCCTAAAAACTCGACCGAAAATAAGGTAAGGGTTGAGATTTTCGACACGAAAACTTAAATGGGTTGACACGAACCCGGCCCGAAATTAAATGAGTTAGGTTAAGGTTAAAAATTTCAACCCAAAAACGACCCATGTGACTCGAAATTATTTTCGGGTCAAAATCAGGTCGAGTCAATCCGAACCTGACCTTATAGCCAAACTATATTAAATAGATTAAAAAAAAAATTCACTTGGCTAATCACCCACTCTGCCCAAAACCCCAAGCCCAAATTTAAAACCCTAAAATACAATTAAACCAATATTGTCAACTTGTCAGCCGTTTCATCTCAACTGTAAAAGTTTTTTTCAGTCACTTTATTGAATAACCACATCAGCAAGGGTGGGAAAAACTGACCCGAACCCGACCCAAAAATAGCGGGTAGGGTCGATATTTTCGACACAATAATTTAAATAGGTTGACACGAACCCGACCCGAAATTAAATAAGTTAGGTTAGCGTTGGGGTTTTTAACCAGAAAAATTAAATGGATTAAGTTTGGGTTGGGGATAACTGATCCGAAAGTAGGTGACATGATTTACCTAGAGGGAATCACACCCGACCACCTTATATATGTCACCGACAGCTCTACCTGCAAGGCTACAAGTACTAACTAACAACCATCAAAATTGGCTTAACAGTACACTTATATTATCAACTCTAACTACAGTCCCTTAATCTCTAATCAAACACACTAACTTTGATTAAATTCTTAATGTTACATTCTAGGTAGTGCCGTAGCTTCCACAGGAGTATCGCAACATCTATTTTGCGATACCATCGACTAGTGAACACTGAACAGGAATGGCCTTGAAATCGAAGCAGTGTCTCCTGCAAGTCAGCAGTTCTACGGAGGTAAATACCCTGGCCTTTGCCTTTGACAATTCTCTATTCTATGGTCAGTGGCTTGGAGTGTGTGAAATTTCTATTGTTTTATGTCGCTCACTAATTCTCTATTGTATGTTCTGTCCTGCTACGCATAGACATGATAACAAAGCCACAGGGAAATCATCTCTCCTCATAACAGCTGTATAAATACAGTATTCATTACTGTGTAGTCATCCCATTCATAGCACTCCTAGTGTGTGAATTGTAAGCAAAAAAGAATATCTCAAAGCAGATTATGGATGAGCTAATGAAGCAACAGAGAATAAACATGAACTGTACAATTGCGTTTCCTTTTTTTTTTTTTTATTAATCAACGTTTCAATCAATTAAACTTCCTGTATTGATCAGCATTGCCTTTTTATAGCAAAATTCAAAGGAGGAGAGGATGGGGGAGGAGGAATACGACGGGGTTTGTTGAGGAGGAAGGGAAGGCATAGTTTAGTTTCATTTTGGCTGTCTAGGAATTTAGGGAAGGAAATTTCTTCTTTTTATCATTTTTAATCAAAGTTCGTGGATGGATTAACTTTTTTAAAACTTCAATTAAAGATTAAGTTAGTGTAACTAGGAGTCAATATTATAAGGATGTTGTCAGTTATAAGCAAATTGTAAGTAGTTATATTACTAATGAAATTCATTACGTGAAGCGTTTTAGTAAAGATTATTCAAAATAAATTATATAAGATTTTATGTACATCAAAGATACAATAACATTATTTTGTATCATATAAAAGTTTACACCAAATATAACAGAAGTCGCCCGTACTGTAAAAAAAAATCACAATTTAATTTGATAAAGATTAAGATAAATTTTAAAAGAAAATACAAAAATATTATAGAAAATTTACCCTTTAAACAAAAATCTTCTCTCAATTTTAGAAAAAACAAGTTGATTTATATATCACTTAACTAAAGTTTTGTGAAATAAATAACTTAAAAAAGACACGACTAAAAATCCCAAATTTGTTGGATAGTAAGGGAAGAAGAGAGGACCAAACAAGGCCTTATCATATTTTAGAGGAAGACGATAGAATCATCATTTCATTTCACTTCTGACGCTCGTTTCTTTGATATTTTTCTCACAATAGATAAATCTTCTCCCGCGACTTGCAGGACCTGTAGCACACGTAACCAAACAGACCTCTGCAAATATTAAATCTTTGCAGGTAATTTTTTTTACCCCTTTTCTCTGATCAGATTACATGAACCCTAATTCATCGACTTAACTACTTTCAATTTCGATCACGTTGTTAGACACCCTTTTTGAAGTAATTTAAAGGGTAATTGATCAAAGTTTGAATTTTAATTGATCTGTTTATTTTACTAAAATCTTGTGTTTTCCCTTTTGAATTTTGGTTGTTGGTCAACTCTGAAGACTGGGAAAGTTTTGGAGATGATAGATCTTGTTGATATGTATATGGGTTATGAATTTGATGAGAAGGGTGTTGTAATTTTAGGTTTGATCTCTTGATGTTAAAGTTTTCGACTTTCCTAATTTTCGAGGTGTTAGAATTGATGTGGTTTTTATTTTGCTTCAAAGAATAAGAAGAGGTGCAAGTTTTGGTAAATTCAGCTTCCAGCATTTTAGACATAAAGAAATTGTTGAAATCAATTGGGATTCCTAAATGCTGTTGAATAGAACTGGTAATTCTGGAAAAAGTTCTGCTTTTGTCCTTCTGAAATGCTGATTAAAGAGGTAGGCGTGCTATGGTGGTTCTGGAAGATTGATTAGTGTTTGTCGTGGTTGATTATTTGTGTTCAAAAGTGGGGAAAGAACAAGCAAACATCTCAGCTTGGTTATTTGGCTCCTTTTTAATGGATCCCCACCATTTTGTACTTAGAATGTTTGAAATATATTGTTTTTGTATGCATCTCAAGCTGGCTCTCGTTATTGATGTCGTAAGATTATGGATAAATTTACTTTGGTAGAGATTCTTGAGCGTACCACTAATTAAGGATTCGAGGGTCTCATGTTTTTTCTTTGTTGGGTGATATTTAGTTTTTATGTTGCCTTCTTATAGTCTATGGTATTACCTTGTTTGGGGTTTCCTTAAGATGTTAAGTTAGTGTTATATTCAATTTACTTGGTGTTTTACTTTATGGTTTTTGGCAAGACAGTAGTCGTTGTACTTCCTCTTCTACGTGAAATGGTAGAAGCTATGCATGCTGGTGGAATTTGTAGCTTATTTCTGTATCATATGACTGGCATATATTCTTTATTTGATTTTTTATAGTTACAGAAATGTGCAAGTCAATTTTGATGTGTGTCTATTTTTACCCTCATGCCTCTCTTTCAGCTATCACCTTAGTATGTCTTTGTGCCTTTTTGAACATCTGCTAGCTTGTCGTCTTATGATCCTAGGCTTCTGGAAGGGGCCTTTCAGACAATTCTGTATTGGCAAGAGTGTTAAGTTGTATTCGAAATGGATCATTTGAAGAGAGGATGCACCATTCTTTGCTGCTTCATCCATTCGTGAACAACAGTACTGCATGCCACATCTTAAAGCGGATTTGTATATAGTCCATTGTGTGGTGTGCTAGTTGAATTTGAAGTTATTCTTGTCATTTTGTTGGTTGTCTATTGTAAATTTAATAAATCTTTTGATTCATGTGAACTATTATCACTTGTATTGCTTGGCTCTCTTTAATTTTGCTGTTTGAGATGGGAACTGGGATCAGTGGTGTGGTTTTCATTACTTATGAAGGGATCTTATTTGTAGGGCCAGCCCAGGAGATAAATTATGAGTGCTCTAGATGTTCCCAGGGCAGAACTTGCCCTTGTAGTCATGTATCTGAACAAAGCAGAAGCTAGGGACAAGATATGCAGGGCAATCCAGTATGGTTCTAAGTTCTTGAGTGATGGACAGCCAGGTACAGCACAAAACGTTGATAAATCAACCAGTCTGGCCAGAAAAGTCTTCCGTCTCTTCAAGGTTGAACACAAAATTTATCTTTTGATTGTAACATTTATATACTTGTGTGGCTGATCAGTAGATCATCTCAACACATGGTTATCTTTTGGTTTTAGGGAAGCTATCACTCCATTGCATCCTTTCTGATCTTTAATCACAACGTTATGGCTGACTTGTGCCGACTTTTGTACTGCAGTTTGTTAATGATTTGCATGCTCTGATTAGCCCAGTTCCTGCTGGAACTCCTCTTCCCTTGGCTTTGCTTGGAAAGGTATTCAAGCTCATTGATTTTATACTTTTTACAGGATATCAAACAATTTACCCCATATCTAATTTATTAACTAACCCTTTCCTTTTTCCGTACAGTCCAAAAATGCACTTTTATCCACATTTTTGTTCCTTGATCAATTTGTTTGGCTTGGTAGAAGTGGCATCTATAAGGTATGGATTTCATTCCTTTCTCTTTTCTGTTGGTACAGATGGTTTATATGAATCCTACTTGATGGGAACTCATCATTTGATTGATAGAACAAGGAGCGAACTGACCTGATTGCCAAGATATCTCTTTACTGTTGGATGAGTTCCTCTATTTGTACTTCTTTGGTAGAGGTTTGTTATTTTCCTAATTCCGATCGTACTATTTTTAGCTTATATAGTTTGGAAAAGCTTTATGCACCTTGTATTTCCCTGTTACTTTAACGCTCAAAAAGATTTCTATGTAATGTGCAAAAAAATTTTGGTTATCAAATATCAGATTGGGGAACTTGGAAGGCTTTCTGCCTCCATGAAGAAGTTGGAGAAGGAGCTTAAGGGTAGAGACAAACATGATGTAAGTGTTCTATCTCTCTGGCTGTGGGTCATCTGTAAATTTGTATCATGTCTGTTGACTGGGTGGAGCATGTGTGTGAATGCAGAATGAGCAATACCAAGTTAAGGTCCAGAAGTATAATGACAGGTCATTGGCCTTGATCAAAGCGGCCATGGATGTTGTTGTGGCTGCTGGATTGCTTCAATTGGCACCCAAGAAAATCAATCCTCGTGTGACTGGCGCCTTTGGTTTTGTTACATCTCTCATAACGTGCTATCAGGTTTGTCCATGTGTGGTTAAAAATGCTGCCACGTCAATTTTCTCTTGTGCTTGCTGCGCATCTAAATTTATATCCTGCTTTGCCTTAAAACTCCCCTTCAACCCTTGTGTCCAAAGTTTACTGCTTTGCAATGTAATGATAGATAAACATTACGCCCCACTTTATTTTCTGACAAGAGGCCTTAAACCTAGCTGGGATTGGACTCTTTTGATCTCCTTAACTTCCATTTTCTGGTCAGTAAGTTTTTTTGGAAATCCATGCTATAACCATTAGCTGGTCACTCAGTTTTTTTGGAAAACCCATACCATCTCCATTAGCTGGCTGCTCAGCTTGTAGTGCTAAACCATGTTCAATATGGGACCACTTTTATGGGTTTGCACTCTTTCTGGGGATGCTGTAGCCTGAAATGTAGCAAACTAAGCCTCTCAGGAATCAGGGGGTCAGGGTATGCTGGAGTTGATCTTGTTGATTAGGTATATTTGAAGCATGCCATACTTGCATGAGGACTATTGGAACAAGTTGGAGTCTCGTATGCAGGGTTGTTTTTATTATGCAGAAGCATGATGTTTATGCAATCTATGGCATGGTAATTTATCAATTAGCTGTATTTGGTTTAAATATTTTACCTCTGCTGTATTTCATGCAGTTACTTCCTTCGCGACCAAAGTTCAAGTCATCTTGAATAAGGAAAACACCTTCTCTCCGGCAAGCCTTAGAGGATACGAAGCTATGATCCATGTTGTGTATGATTGGGTGAATCTAGAATTTTAGTAAGGTGACATTCTTAATTAAGAACCATTCCAGTGTTTACTTTCTTATCAAGTTTGTCCTCACAATTCACCATATCATAATTTAGCCAAGAAAGTAATCATGTGTTTTCTAGTTTGAAATTAATATAGACAGTGTTCCATGAATCCAAATCGCCCTGTTATTCATCACTAAAAGGACTAGTCTTTATTATTGTCATATCAAAGGATGATTTAAACTGGATATGATTTAAAACCCTTGCCTGTAATTTATCGTATCCACCCGTCTAGAAACTAATGTTAAATCGCCCAGAATCAAACATGTACTAGCTCTTGGTGGAAAAAGCTATGAACTCGTTATCTGATTCGAAAGTACTCGTTGCATCTGGCAATAGACATAATTCTGAATCTATGCTTCGCCCACCTTCCTTAGCATACCACTACGAACGACCACTGGTTTAAAGACTCCGAAATCATTTCCATATACATCAAATCTAGGGGAGCTTCTAATCACAGTGAAGTTTGGCTTAAAGAAGGCACCTATATGATAGAGAAAAGGAGATTTCATCCATGCTTCAAATACAACACGCACTACTTTATCAATCAGCCCTAGTACTGATTTCTGCAGCTTCTTAGCTGCCCATCCTATATAATGTTCGACTTCATCAGCTGCGGCAGCTATAGCCACCCAACTCAAATTCCCAAAATATCCCGGATGCAACTGAGGATCTAACCGCGGCCTGAGGTTTGCATCCAAAGAGCAGATACTCTTTTGATCACCTGCTAAACAGTGTGCCCTGATAATAGATCTCCATACTAATGCAGACAACACTTGCAACGATGAGATCTCTTTATCAGACTCCCCAACTTCATATTTGCCAGTGCCTTGCTATTGACTGACAAGAAATGGAAGATCCTTTCTCTTAGTTGGGGTGCCTCATATCTGCTTATGAATTCATCAGTATGGATAAAAGGGAGGGGTAACCTGTGGACCACATCCTTCAGGAAACCATCGTTCATGAATTGGTAGATTTGACTATGAGATAGGACTGTGTTGCATGTGCATCTCTGATCATATGTTCCAGAAATTCCAGTAAGAAGTTCCATCTGCTACAGCATGATTCATCGAACAACCGACGAAAATCCCATCTCCAAGCTCTCTACCCACAGCCAAAATCAAACAATTACTGATACCCCCTTTAAAAAATTTATGAAGTCACACTGAACAAATTGCAAAGGACTAGTGAGCCCATCATGGTTGACAGCCTTATGGTGATCAAAGAATGATTTCACTAGCAGGCGCGTCGATAGGAGACAGAATATCCTTAGTATAGGTAACTCTAGCTTCAGGACCCTTCTCGCAATCAATGAAGATCAAGCTAGGGTGCTGATCTTCATTTATCTGTGTGTCAAGCTGACTTGCCAATGGATAGAAATGGACGAGAGTATGAGCCATAGAATCCTTGAGCTTTTCAAGGAAAGTACCAATGCTGAATTTTTGATTAGTTGCTGTTGGTTTGGTAAAAAGAAGACCCTTGTGGATGTAATGAGCTGAGAGCATAGCAAGATCACCAGGTGACAACTAGTAAGGCTGCTTTGAATCATTTTCGCCCAGTTTTGGCTTGATGAAGCATTCTGATTTCTGAAACATGTTTGACTTCCATAGCAACTTCTTTCACAATTCACAGTAGCTGTAATTCTTGAAATCCTGTAATCAATAGTAACATCCATGGAGAAAACCACTATTGCAATAAAACAGTCTTAATTTCTGCAGCACTAAATTCAGACCATCATATTATTTCAGAAAAAAAGGCACAAGATCAACTTTTTTTTTTTTATAAAGGCACATGATATTTCTTAAGGTCATATGAGGAGTTTTGGAACTATTCAATACCTTATAGTATATTCCAAAGGCCCTAAAAATAAGTTTATGACCAAATTATAAAAGTTTTGAAAACTAATTAAAATGGAATATGCTGGTTCCAATCACTCCTAAGGCCTAAAATTTTTTCCATAATATTTTTCCTAACCGGATCTAAAATTGTCCAAATGACAGAATTTTGGAGGTTATTAGACAATATCTTTGAGATGTTTTTGAAAAATATACGAAATTGGAATAATGGAAATGAATGTTTCTTAGGGTCATATGAGGAAGTTATGAATCATTCAATACATTCTATACAGTCTTCAAAGGATCTAAAAACGAGTTTATGAACCAATCGTTGGAAATTTGTAAATTGGTTGAAATTGGCATTTAGAGTCAAAATAGATGGTTCCTAAGGCATACCATGACCCCATAAGATTAATATTTAAACTATAACAATATGTTATCTCACCATGTTCGTAATTGTCTAAAGTGACCAAATATTGAAAGTATACACTGTTTTTTTATTCCTTTTTTTGAAAAAATGTTCAAAGTTGTTGTATTGGGCGCTTAATAGGTCATAAATGAGGTTTCAAAATATTCAATGTCTAATAATGAGTTTATAAAGGGAATAAACACGTTCGTTCGAACCCTAGGCATCTTAGAATAGTATAACTAAAGTGGCAGTTTGAAAGTGATTAAGATGGTTCCTAAGGTCTTCACCTATTAGGCCTCCTTATGTAACTTAGAACGTATGAAAAGTACAGTAAGTTGTTACTTTTCAGTGACCCAAAAACTCAAATATATCTTCATGATTTTTGACCCTTTGGTGATATATCCTAGAAATTCATGAAAAAGTATAAGATATCTCATATGGGTCATACATGGTTGTTAAGAAATATAAACAAACATCAATTTGTTCAAAAATATCTATTGAGGCCCATTTCATATTGGGAATGGAATATTCTTACTCTAAGTAAAATAGACTAAATAACTCAAAAAACTATAGGCATGCAAGATGCAAGATGCAACATTTGATTTACTACAATAATCATATTAAAAAAAAATCCTATAGAGTCAACTTAGCCAAAATATAAAAGATTCATGTACTTGATGCTTAAAAAAATGTAGTGATGTGTATATAAATACTTTGTCTACTAATTATTTACCAAACTTAAATATATAATGAATATTGTTTTTAGTTTGAGTGTTCTTTGAGGTCATAAAATAATAATTGTGCAACCAATGGCAACATTGTGCATGCAAAAAATAATTTAATTTACAAATTTAATATAATAAATATTCTGTTAAATAAAGAACTTAATCTCTAGAAAATTTATTGTGACTAAATAAGTTACACTTTAACCATGTTTGTAGATTATAGACTATCGTTATGTAACAGAAAGAGGTAATAGTTTTCAATGCGTTACTTGTCTTTGACAATTAAGATGGTTTTCCAATGGCACCCAAGAAGTAAAGGAAAGGGGATATCCTAAATTAACTATTTTACTTATAATTGTTAGAACATTCTCAAGACTCTTTTCTCCAAATTAAATATTGACTAGTTTATGCTCGTGCCAATGCACGAAAAGCTTGTAAAAGTATGAATTGAATACATTTTATTAACTACTTTAGAAAAATGTTTGATAATTGACATTAAAATAATATTTTAAATTGTATTGCTTCTTGGTCAACCTATAACATAATAACTAAAGTCGAAAATATTGCTATTAATGAAGAAATATGGTATAATTATAGTCATGCAGGTATTCTTAATAAAATTTACAAATATAATTAGACCCTATAAATTTTTTCTATTATATTTGTACAAACATTCAATTTTTATGATGTCATTCTATCTAAGTTTATCTTATTTCTCGAAAACTTTTTCAAATTGAAATAAATCTGGGATTAGACAACTGAAATTAAGAATGATGTACCAGAACTTGGGTGTCTCCCTTAACCACTGCTTCCCATTCATTTTGGTGGAGAAAATTTGAGATACTTTTATTTGTAGTTTTAGTTAGAGTTATTCGTATTGTCACGTCTTTTTTGATTTTTTGTTTTAGTTATTGTTTTCTAATTTAAGGTTTTTTCACCCAAAAGTTACAATCATGACTATTAAAGGAAGATAATTAGTTATTTTTTTATTTATTAAAATAATCCCATATATTTTTTTAATGGATCACTAATACAGTTATTCAATGTGTATCAATTTTTTTTGTTTTTTTTTTATTTTTCACCTAAAGCTAGTTTTTTTTTTTACCCAAAGCTATTTTATAATTTTTTTTAGTTTTTCCACTCGAAGCAATGAAAAGCCTCAAATTACAATTTGAAAGCCTCTCATTCATTCTTGCTCATAAATAATATAATAAGATAATTGACGATGCAACGCCGTATTTCCTGCAGGAAAGAGCTAAATTTTGAGCCTAATATGGCAAGGACAACATGAAGCCGTGTACCCAAACCACATGAATTATACGGAGTACGTGCTAACCCATTCCCGTTCAATTAGCATCTTGATAGAACCACCGATTCCGACATATAGCAACATTAGCAGGAAAAGAACAAGAACAAACACAACCAATCCTTTCCATTAACAGGACAAGACCAATCATAACAGAACCGAGATAGGTCTCTCAATCCTTGATAATTGATAACCAGTCTTTTCTCACTTGTTAAAAGCTATTTACAAAGCGAATAACCAGTCTCAACTTTCAATATTGACAACGCTTATTGACAAAACAAGATCATTAACTGGCAAAAAGTCTTACTCCTTTCACAAGGTTCATTCACTCAACAACTATTACGACTTCTGGGAGGTACATGGTCATTGCATGGCTGGAATGACTAGTTAAACAATATATATGAAAAATGTGACCCTTACAAAGCAAACTCCTCAGCTAGTTCATCATCTGAATTGTGTGGCTCATCGTCTGAATCATAAACCTCAACCCCCAGAGTTCCACGTAGCATGTTTAGAATCTGCTCCCAACCTCTATTTTGCACCATTTCTGGTGTTTTGATATCAATAGCCTCCTCATTATTGCTACGAGGGAGACAAAATTGGGCATTAGGGTTATACGTGAGAGTAAACCTTCCACTGGGGTCAAGAGATTCAATCCCAAAGACAGGGGACAAAGAACGCCCCATGACTTGAACATGTGCCACACTGTAAAAGCATGATAACAGGAAAACTGAAATTAGCTGCAAGACGCTACAAATGGAAACCTGTAACAATTGCATAATTTGGAAGCACAGGAGTCTAACAAATATAGTGCACCTTATCCAGGGAATGCAAAGACCCTGTATACAGTATACTTCATGAAACTGAACTAATCCACATTTTCAAATTAATCCCAAGGAAAACATATCAAATTAGAAAATCAGGCATAGAGAATGCAAGGTAGATTCCATCTCAAAACTCCTATGAAGTTTGAATTGAGTATAATAAGAGCATTTCGGGCTAGAAAATTATAAAAACAGTTAAATGTAGCTTCTGAAAAATACTTGAAAGACTGGCAATAGATGACTCCACCACCATAAATTCATGTCACAGTTGCTACAAGCTAGATATTAACAGTCTACTGGGTTTTATGAAAGTAAATGAAAGAAATACGAAAGGAAAAGAGAGGAAGCATAATATGTGTTTAGCTTAATGACAGACTTGATAGGAATCCAATATTGAATCAACTACTACAAGTCGTATGAGAAAGGGAATGTTGACTGTAATTAAAGCAACAGAACTATGAAACACATTACCATGAATTTTGATACAACAAAAGATTCTGTCAAAAACAACATATAGCCTAAGTTAATTTTCAACAATGAAATGCAAAACGTCAGGCATAAAAACTGATCAGAATCTCAATATATAAATATTATTAACCAGAATCAAACTAGCTCTTTGTAACTCTAACTACAAACAAAAAAAGACATCAATCCGAATATAAATTGCATGACTAGAACTCTTAACTAAGTTCCAGAACTCACCATATATAAAAGAGCCCATCCATTTCTTGCCTCTGAACTCTTCCTAGAAGCTCTATCTGCAAATAACCACCAAAGCAAATAACAGGCTCCGGAAGCTTGAAATTTTGTAGGCGATTCTCCTGTTCCAAGAACTACATTAATGAGTACAGTCCCTCTAAACACCAAGCAAATAAATGTACTAATGACACCATTATTATGTTCAGATTTCTGAACGTCCTGTTCTTTATAGTTTTCAGAAGGATATATGTGTGCGTGTGTATGTGTGTCTGTGTGTGTGTGTGTAATCTTCCACTTTGCAAGCAAAATCATTCTTTGGTTATTGTCTTATTGAACAGTCTAAAACTCCAAGTTTGCCACATGAGTAACCATTTTTTTCATGAAATTAAACCAATTTTATTTCAGTCTAGTTAGATGATAGCACTACTGGAAGCCCAATCCAGTGTAAGCACTAAGGACCTAAGTGACAGAGGAAAAGCGCTTTTATTGGCCTAGGAGAGGCAATATCAAAGAGGCACGCAGTTACACCAGCAGACAGCAGTCATTTTTACACCAATTAATTTACTTTTAATTAAGTGCACCTCAGCACAACAGGACGGTCAGGAAACCTATTGGCTTAGTGCATCTTGAGCTTTTGACACATTGGTCCAGTCACTGAAGAACTTCACGAGGCATTTCACTCATGTATGCATGATAATGACAAATATAACACAGGTATTCATACTAGCAACTACACAAATCAGAGGCTTGAGCAAGGCTCAATAGCAAGCCCCCATTCTCTCAGAAAGGAGATAGGAGGAATAGGAAAAGACCCTAGGCCAAATTTATAACACAAGCACTAATTTTGTGATTGAGAGAACTTTGCATCAGCAAAATCGCTTATTAGCTTGATGTTTTAATTATGGGCCAATATGCAATATAACGGCTGGTGTATATTCATTTTCTATTTTCCAAAACTTGATAATTTTCAAGCAATAGAAGACCATAACATATTCATAAAAAATGCCAAAAAAATTTGAAAATTCATATGCAACGCGGCAATGACCATATATACATAACCAACAAATCCAGGCAAGCAGATGGTCCGGGTTAAGAAAAAAAGATTAAGCAACACAGCCGTAAGATAATTCAAGTATGCTACTGACCTGCAACATTGGAAATTCTTGTGAAGTGTATGTCCAAACAAACTTTTCCTCAGCAAATTGCTGATCTTCAAGAACATTGCCATCTTCCTCATCGTCATCAGGCAATATTCTATGACCCATGCGGAAGCGTACAGCTTTTGCTGAATATATAGGTGAATCCGATTGGAAAAAGGCTGTACGAATGAAAACAATACAGTTAGCAAACATCTTAAGGGGCATCTAAAACAAGGTTTACAAGCACCAGGACATAATAAAAGGATTATTACCTTGAAAAGGATGAACATTTATTTCAGTAATGACACAAAAGTCAGAAATTAACTTATAAGTCAGTCTCTCAGGAACTTCAGGGTTGCTTTGTCCGGAGCTCGACCAGTATGAAGCATTGAGTTCAATTCGGTCCCTGGGATCCAGAGTGTTATGAACACCTTCTTCTGGATAATTATCTGTGCTGGAAGCACTTATTGCATCTGAGAGACATTCACCCACCTCAGATGATGTAAGCCCTTGAGCTAAAGCGGAAAACGCTCTGTGTTCCTTTTTTGAATGCTCCAATTCAACAGACCGGCTGCAACCAGCATCTGCACCCTTCTCTTGTATGTTGCTAGTATCAATTACACAAGCAATGCTGGATAATTGAGGAAACATTCTTAGGCACAGATGCTTGCATATACCATTAGTTATAACTGCAAATGATCACAAACATAAGAGAAAATAAATTTCCATATTCATCTGTATCATGTTTGGTAGTAAACCATAGCTGATTACAATTCATATGAAGAAGAAATAAGCAACACATGGAGAACATTGTTGACTCAAAATAAATGTCTGGGAAAGAAAGCAAAACAGATTGTGAGAAACAGACCATTGTTTCCCTAAGTATGATAAGTCCTATTGCAAATGTAACAAGGAAAAGCAATGTCTAAGGATTATTCAATTCATTGTTGTAAGTGGCACATCACTAAGATAATTCCCAATGACATATATTCAAGTGATCTAATACGACAGGCAGGAACAGGGTAACGAACATCTCTCACAATTCACATGTAATAGAGCACACTATTTTTCTTACCCACCTCAACCAATCTAAAACTCGTGCATATTAGATGTATTTTTGACATGACAAGCATTAGACAGTAGCTAAAAGCTAGATCTAAAGAACCTTTGTACAAAGAGTTCTAAACTATCGTGCATCCCCATATGATTCCAAGATAACAAGCAAGGCCATTAGGGCAATCTCTTTCCATGTTGCTCATAATTAAGAAAGAAGAAGCTCTTTATGGCCTTTTAAAGTATAATGTGGCCTTGCCCAACATCTAAAAATTACCACCACTCTTCGCCACCCTGCAATTTAGTCCATAAATGATCACATTTTCTGCCAAACTCGTTCTTGTCTTTCTAAGCATGGCTCAAAGCTAGTTATTTGGGCAATTGAATCACATAACCAGACCAAGAGAAATTATATATTTACACATCTACTACATGCGAAGGTGGAATCATGATGCATCATCCACACCACTAATATACAATACGTAATTTGGAAACGAGCAAAACGCTTACCAAAATCACGCCACAGTCTTGAAACAGCACTAGCACGGACAATATCAGCAGGATCATCCAAGCTCATAAGAATCTTACTACAAACATCAGGATCAAGGAAGTCCAAAAAATCCCAATGAACCTCCATCATAGAATTCAACTATGCACTCAAATCCGCAACCCTGCGCTCCTCTCAGCTTCCAAAACCTACAATTTTCTCCATTAAAATCACAAAATTAAAGCACTGATATTCATCACACTACAATCACAATTCAAATTTAGCCTCAAATCACAAAAAACAAACTAATTATCATCAAGTCAATTAAAAATTAGCTCACTATACACAGCAATTCACAATTACCCTCAAATTACAATTTTTTTTAAAAAAAAGACTAATTATCATCAAATCACATGAAAAGGAGCACACTTTGAAAACAACAAATCACAATTACCCTCAAATCACAAAGTATTGACAGCTTATCATGAATACAATTGAAGAATAGCTCACTTAAAACACGAAAAATTCAGCGATTATGAAATAACTGAATAAAAATTCACAATTGAATTGCGAAAAACAAAACCCTAGGAATGCGCAGAATTGAAGAAGAAAAGCACGCAGGAATGGAAGGGATACCGAATGGTGACAGACAGAAGAGGAAATCGAAACCCTAGGAGAGAGAAAATCGGGAAAGATAATCGGACAATCCTTTCCCAGCCGTACCAAACAGTGTAGATAGAATGATAGATAGACTTCAAGGTTACGCTTTGCGTAATTGCGGTTGCAACCCACAGATTATTAATTCTTTAATATCTTTATGTTTTTTTTTTCAATGAACTGTTTAGGTTATTTCGCTCCAAAATCCATTTCTGTTTTTTTTTCCATGTCATTAGAGAAGACGACTGCGTTTGTACCTATTATAACAAAAAGTCAAAAAAAAATATAAATGTCTGCCTTCTATTCTCTAATGTTTTTACTGAAATTAAATATATTGCAAATTTGACTGTTACTATCTATAAGGCACGTATTTTAATAATATAATAATTATTATTATTGTAGTATGTCTTTATACAATTTTGATTTGTTGAATTGATATAATCTTCTACAAATTGGTGAAGGTTGTCCTTCTATGAGTATAATGCCTTTGATTACCTACCAATATAATTTTGATATGTTGATTAAGCAGATATATAAAGTACAATGTATGAGATTTTATTTATTTTATTTAACTTGAATGTTGTATAGTGTATACTACTTTTATTTGTAATTTTGTATATTATTTGATTTTTTTACTGTTTTCAAGACACGACTTGAATTTTTTTTATCTCTAAATATGTAAAGCAAAAAAATTATGAAAAGTTGATATATTAAAAATTTACATTAAATAAGATCCCAATTAAATATATTATTTCTTATAATATAATAGTAATTCATGGTTAAACTTTTTAAATTTTAACTCTACAATTAGAATTAAGAATTGGGGCAAAAACAAAAGGATAGAAGGAGAAGTAATTATTTAGGACAAATGGAAGTATTGTTTGCTATTTATGCATTTAAGTGTTATATATCATTAATGTATTATTATTTATTTGTTTATGCAATTGAAATATTAAAGCAATTTTAAGAGTCATTGTCTATTTTAAATGATAAAAACCTAAAAATCGATTGAGTATATGGCAAAAAAAAATTCCATCATGTCGAAAATGAATTACTCCCTATCAAATTTTTTAATTAGTTGAAACAGAATATAATTTGTGTACATATTATTTGTATTCTTCTATTTGCAACTTGAGACACAATCTTAATTTTAGAATGATTAAGAGTAGACAGTGTATCACAGAATATATGTTTAGGGTCAACGTAGATGAATCCAATTACGATGCTCTCTCACAACATTTGAAATTGTTCAAATTATGGAATTTAAAGGTTATTATACACTATTTTTGATATATTATCAAAAATTTTAAAATTGAAAGAAAATATATTAGATACTTCCTAAGATCATTTAAGAAGTCTGCCTAATCACAAATTTCTCCAAATCCTACATTTTTGAGTTAAATATTCATTCTTAGTAGCCAACAGAGGACCATGTCAGGCTTTTCCTTGTAGCCAACTAGCCAATTCAGCATCAGCAAGGACAGCAACAACTTCCCAGTCAACTCGAGATGGAAATAATTGAGTCATAATTCTCACCTCTTAGCTTCTTAGAGTATCCATGCTAATACATAGGGACTAATGCACACTTCCTTAGTTCCTTGGTCCAATTACGGTCGATCTTCACCAACTTTATTGTTCTAATATGTCTTGAATCTGTTCACGATGTTGCAAACCAATCCAGACCATTGTAGGCCATATTTGCAGACTCAACCTGCATGTAAAGACGTTGACTAACCGCATACGCTACATGCAGAATGTTGGGCCTGCAGACGATTTACAATCATGTTGGGCTTCTGCCATCTGTTAATTTTGGATCTGTTGTAACATTTATCTGACTGCTTTTTTCTGTTGTCTGCATATATACTGTATGTATACCTGTTTTGCACCTACAAATATGACAGTCCAGACACAGTTTCATACTTTCGTAACCTTAATTACATCTTTAACCCATTGCCTTCTCAAAAGCCAACATCGTCTAAATATGGCACAAAAATCAAACAATTTCAAAAATCTTCTAGTTAAGGATTCTAAAACTCCTACTGCCTTCTGAATTCCTAGATCAGATATGGAAGTGCTAACAAAACCAAGCTCGCTCTAGAAAAACAGACATCTTGACTATGTACATAAGAAGAAAAAACTGTATACAGACAAACAGCAAACTATTCTGATTTTTTTTCCAATCATTCCTCTATATTTCACATATCTACAAAATTTATCTAGCTTTACTGGCTATATTCTTGGGTAAGATCATGACAGAATCAAAAGAAAGACCACCCTTAATGTGGGTGCAATCGATCTGCCTAGCTGAAAACTTGACTTTTGTCAATTTATCAGGTTCCTTGATAACAAAATCTCCTCCGTGGTAGAGGATCCATGATCCAGGACTATCCAAATAATAATCTGATGAAGCATGCTGACCATCTGATGTTGTCAGCTGGAATCGAACAGGTCTTACGCTCCATCCATGTATATGCTCAACATTACATGTGCGACGACCAAACCTCTTAGAAGACTTGCCGAGCTGGAGTCGAAACAAGAGGCTATACGTTCCCGGTGGGAATTTGAACTCCAGCTCCCCACTAACTTCAAACCACCATATTTGAAGAAGATATGCTACTGTCTGGAATCTACAAGCAGAGAAGACATTAAACAACCAATTAATCAACCAGCTTCACCCATATCTTTTATCGATCAGTAATTGAATATCATATATCATCAATCATGCAATAACAATAGATCACCAACAGTCTGAATTTTGGCTCATGTAGATTTCTCAGCTCCAAATTCAACTAGGAAGTATATTTATTTCGTTGTTCAAAAATAAAAGAGCTAAGTTATAATTGAAAGCCCTCTTTTTTGAAAGGATACCTCCGCAGATATGTCAAGATAACAATAGTATTTCACAAATAAACATTCCAAGACAAGATTAGAGAGCAATAACTGAGTGGTCCACTGCTGAAAACCTATATTGATTTTCTAATAGCAGGAGGGGAGAGGAAAGAAACTTATTTATGTCTTTTAGATACAGAGTCTCTTTAGAAGCATCATGGTAAAAAAAGTGATGCTGATGTCTATCGTCGATATCTTTTAGGTTTCCAGCAACTTAGCACTATGGAGAAGGGGAAATCATAAATCAGTTGGTGCTTTGAATATTTACACCAACAAGCTGCTGAATTTGAGCTACAGAGGTATTGGTCAGCTGTGTTCAGTTGCCATGTTTAGACCAATATCATGGAATTCTTATAGATTAGCCGAGTCTAAAACTTGCACACATACAGTGTCTGATATGAGTACACACTTCAACATGTGACAAATCTAGATTGAAACAAAGGTGATAAAATCAGACAATCCAAAAAATCCAGTGAACCAACAATGTGAACTGTGAAAAGAACCTCACCTAGATTCCTCAGTGGGAATGTGTTTCCAGTACCGTCTATCATCTATGCCAGTAATTGACAAGGCCTTAGATGATATTGAGACACATACCCCTCCAGTATTCTTGTCCAACCATACTTCCTGCACAACAGAAACCAACAAAAGATGTCACTACAGAGAATTTAAGGAAATACACGATTTTACGTATCATTTTGATAGTCTAATAATAGACGGCAAATCAACTAAGAGAGGGTATCAAAGCTTATAATGATTATTAGCTCCTCATTATTCCACACCCGTTTGTCAATATGGACAGTGACTGATATTACAATACCACCTGCTTTCTAATAATCATTCATTGATAACATTTCCAGTGAAGCACATCAATAATATTATCCTTCGTAGCGTCAAAGCATGTCAATACAATGCTTCAACTAAATAGGATTGCTATAAATCAACATCCAATACAGAAAGAAACAAAGGAAAGACATCAATTTAGAGTGAAACTTCTAACTAGGAAAACACAGGGTACGTACACCCTCTCATTTCTAATACTACAAAGGCCACTGTTATGATTAATGATTAGCATAGTTTCGATCTTGTCAGCCAATAAAGTATCTGAGATCCCAACCATAAACTATTGATCTGAGGTCAGATTTTGTAGATTTTTATTACTTATAATGATTAATCCAATATTCACATCTGACTAAGCTCTACCACCAAATATAAGGCCGTATTCAATTCACCTGATTTTCAAAAACTTGAAACTTTTTTCACAATTTTTTATCTTTTTTATATTTTTTATGTTGTATGGATTACTATGTACTAGTACTACTACATAGTTATTATTGATTAATTAATAAGTGAATATTTCTCCTTAAAAAATGAACTTTTTGAAGAATATTATTTTTTTTCTTTATTCTAATTGGAGTATATGGGGGATAAAAGTGAATAAAAGTAAAACTTTTAGACTTTTGATCTTAATCTTGCATATTTTTATAAAACTACCTTAGCAAACTTTTTTATAGACTACTTTACATTGGAATGTATTCATTATTTCACTGCTTTGAGTGCTCTACACAACAATGAATGACATTAACGTACTGAAGGAAATCAAACTATTTGATGGTGTCATCTTTTATTATTTTTAAAAATTGATAGTGTCTTATTAGTTTAGAATGCTTACACAAAATATTTTTGGAAATTAACCCAAACAAGCTAACTACTCCGTAATATACATAAATACATTTACTCCTTACTATATATGTAGGGGAGGGATCCAATGAGAAAGATACTTAAAATAAGAAGAATAAGAAGATATCTTAGTCATTCAAATAAGAAGATATATATATATATATATATATATATATATATATATATATATATATATATATATATATATATAGCTTTACTGTAAGCGCAACGACTATATGAATTTGATGAATGAGTTAGCAACTATTTTACAGAAACTTTCAATCAACATTTATTTTAAAATAATACTATATGAATAAATTGATTTTTAAGATAACTAAATTACAAAAAAGTTCCTATTAATTTTTGAATAGGTCATACAAGTAAGGAAGACGTATATATTACTATAAAACGGCTCCACTACTCATTTATTTATTTTAGTTTCATTTCTAATATACTCCGTAATACTGTGTCCTTATTATCTCTATCCATAATTTTTTACCCAATTTTACAGGATTTTTAAAATATAATTTAAAATATTTTTAGTCAGATAAAAAATTATAAAACTTAATATTTAAAAAATATATATATAATAATATTATGATTAAATATATTATTTTTTATAATAAGATAAAAATTTATAATTAAAATTTTTTAATATTTAAAAATACAAGAAATACAAAGGATGGGAAAATCCGTATGTAATACACCATTCGACTTGTAAATTATCAGATTATTAATGTGACAATTAATTACGAACGAAAGAAGAGTAAGAATTACCTTGGTTCCGGAGTCGAAAAGGTTGGGACTAGAAAGGCGAGCATATATATCCTTCTTATTTACACCCATTGATGATTTAATATGTACACTACTACCATGATTCTTGTTTATATCATCATCATTTTTATGATTCAACTCCGAAATCTTATCAACAATGAATGAATAATTTGTAGGAAGCTTCGTCTCCCAAATAAAATCAGCGGAAGAAGCACCGCGAAAGGCTCGGTTTAGTCGGGCTAAACGGCATATCTCCGGTGGGTCAAGGTGGCCCAACACCAAAGCTATGCAACTTTCCGGTATGTCCCCCAATTTCCGACAATATTTAGTCGGTTCTCCGACGTCGGAGACGGTCGCCGATGACATTCCGGCGCCCATGTTGAGGTATCGGGAGAAATGTGAGTTTTGAGAGAATAAAAGATAGATGGGAGTTTTTTTTTATGTGAAGGGTCTATCCATATATATATATATACTTCTATTTTGATGGAATTGTTCACGCTCTTTGGGTATTTCGTGGGAATCACGCTCTTCTTATATTTTACGCGTACATTTTAAATTTCTCGGTCTATCATGTGGTTTGGTGTAATTAATTGAGTCCATCATGATTTCTAATGAAAAATAAAAGATTGCAGATTACAAATTCGAGAACCCTGTTTACAAATCATAAATGTAACTATATATAGTTCAAAAAACTGAAACCATGTTCTACTTTCTGATATCGTATTTAATCTAAAAATGAATTCAATACGTACAATTTAATTCATCATGTTTATTCTTAATTCGTGTATTTAATTTCCAGTTTTCAACGCAATAATCTATGGAGAGATTCATGGTCTATAGATTGTGAAATTCAACAACTTGGAAAGTCAAGTTTGATAATTTAGTACAAGAGAATGGGATATTATATTTAGTACAAGAGAATGGGATATTATATTAGGGATCTATAGATTGTTTTTTTTTTTTTCTTTGGTGTGCGAAATATATAGATTAAATGATTTATTTTTTATGCAATACTTCGTATTTGCTAAATTGCTTCTCACAAATAGAAGAAATGTTATTTTACTCGCCTATTTTTTTCACGTATTTCAGAAAAAATAAGTTTATATATAATTGTAAGTTTAAGAAAAATAAGTTTTGATGCATTTACTCAAGAACAATAGGTGTAATAAAAAGTTCAGTCCATGAGAATGAAGGCTTTTCTTCTAAACATTAATATAGGATCGGGGGCAACAATTGCATATTATTTATGAGTCCTGTTGAGATTTTTATAATTGGGCTTTTTATTCAATAAATTAAGTATCCAATTTTTATTTGATAAATTTTTTTTGGTCTTATTATCCACTTTATTTCCCAAAATATAAGAAAATTATTAGAGTAAAAGCTTACCTTGAAACCTCTCATGTGGAGCATAAGTATTCAAATTAGCGCTTCAATTATACTTATATATTATTATACAAAACTAATGTAAATATAACTGAATTTTGAGATCCCTCAAATGTGGGGGCCATGTTATGTCAAACACCCTACTCATGTCTAGAACTGTCTTTGCTTCAATGTTACAAAATTATATATTTTACTCCCTCTATTTCTTTTTCTTATTTTAATTTATTTTTACATAGATTATAAAGCAAACTTAAATTTTAAATATTTTTAATTGTATCTTTGCAAAAACTATAAAAAGTTTTCTTTTAATGCCCCACTAATTGTGTTTTTTCTTATAAATTAGAAATAATTTATGGTCAAAATTTAGCTATAAAATATATAGATTCCAAACAAAAATAATAAAAATAAACAAAGGGTCGGGAGTAATATGTTAATATATAGTGTGTTAAAATCCAATAAAGGTGTATTCCTTTGTCCTTTTTTTTTTTTTGTCCTCGGTACAAAAGTCTACTTTTTTAAGATATAATGGAAAATTTTTGATGAAAAAACCTAAAATAAAAAGTTTCTAAGTAAATGGGGTAATCTTTAGGAGACAAACCAAAAAAAAAAAATGAGTCAAAAATAAGGGACAAAAAGATCATTTTTGGAGCTTCTAGAATGGTAGATGCATTACCTATTTACCTATCATCCGATCCCCGCACATTGTGTCCTGATACACAAACTATTGCCATTGATTAGTCGTAACAGTTTTTTTGTTAATTAGCAAGTCTTGCATATTGCATTTGATCACAATGCCAACAGTAACTGTTGAAAGTAATTATGTTACATTGAAGATCGATATATATATATATATATATATATATATATATATATATATATATATAAATAAAAAAAACATGAAGATCGATGTCATTACTACACATTCACAAGTTATGGAAAAAACTCCATGAATCTTTTGTAATTACAGAAATCAAAGCAAAGCAATACTTAATTATATAAGAACCAAATTAAAAGCAACAAGGCACGCATCAATATAATAATGGGATATTAACTACTAAGGCATTAAGCTAAGTGTCAACTTGTAGATGGCAATGACCAAAAATATTAAAAAAGTAGACAATTGAATTAATCTTTAATGAATTTAATTAAGAATCTTGGGTCGTTTAATTAATTGCAAGACTGTTTTTCCAAATGCTAATTATGGTGGTGTGACGACCAAGGATAGATTAAACAAATTAAGAGGGGCCTCCTAGTCCTAGCTTATCCTCTAATTACTGTTATTGTCTTGATTAGCAAACTTGTTTTAATACGCTACGTATACCACTTCCTACACTCGCTTATACTCAGATTATACAATTATTAGCTAGCTAGGACGGCTTTCTTTCGCATTAATCGTCGATGCTATTCTTTCTAATAATAGAATAAATACACTGATAGGCGTCGTATATGTCTACTAATCGCTCTATCTTTGTGCATGTTCTGAACTAAAGGAAGCAATTGTTTAATCACTTGAAGAGACACAAGGCCTAATTATTTTCCTACTTTTTTTTGCTTCTTTATTAACGTGTTCAGTTATGCTTGGAATTGGGGTATTGTACTAGGTAATAATAAAAGTCAAACTAATCAAAAACAAGGTTAATGAAAGCGGATTAAAAGGAAAATGTAGTATTGATAGTGTGATGATAGGAGAATTAATACCCTCATTTAAAGGGTAATAGATACTCTCCACACTAAGGGTAATAACTATCCACAAGAGTATCTAAGGCAAGGCCATACAAAGAGAAAACATCATGTCAAACGTACAGTAAGGTGGCAAGGCCATACAAAGAGAAAACATCATGTCAAACGTTTTATGTGGCGAATCTAAGCAACTGTTTGATTTACATAAAACTTGGCGGATTATCCATATACTCATATATAAGTTATCATACGCCAACTTGGCTGATCTTATCCATTTCATAGGTTCTCATACATAGTGTTCCTACGCACTAGACTTATTAATTATCCCATTTATTGTTTTCATGGAAAAGTAAATTCAAACCACTCAGGAGTTAATTAATTCTTAAATAATTCACTTTATTCTAGGTGTTAACTCCATCACGTTCACTTCCTAACAAGAGGTGTCTTTTCACCTTAGTTTAAAGCCAAAGGAACATTAGGCTACCATCTTTGCCTACATTATAACACATAAAGCGAACATGTTTTGCCAACTAGGCAAAAAGGTTCATTATAAGATTATTTAGTGTATGATTAGTGGTAACTACTATTATTAGAAATTAGGACACAACTTTCATTAAGCACTACGAAATATCTAATGAATAATATTGTTTCCTTCCTTCCTCTTTTGTTCTTTTTATTTGAAATAGTGTAGATTTTAAAGTCAAATTTTACCCAATTTAGATGAAAAAACATATTTATTTGGGATCTTGATAGATTCATCTCAATGTATATTTTTCAAATATGAGTTTTTTCTATAATGTTTACAAATGCACAATTGAATATATTTAAATTTTTAGTTTACGTTGGAATTTGCCCAAAAAACAAATGGGAAAAAACTAAAAAGAACGGAGGGAGTATACAAGAGTATTAATTAAGTTATCAATGTCTCAAAAATAAAAAATAAAAAAAAAACCTAAACATCATTCGTTGTTTTGTAGTTTTAAATAATAAAGCTCTATGGCTTTAAATACTATGATTATCGATATATTTCATGTTGGCTATTAGGCTAATTATTATCGCTTAGTCATTTCAACAATTTGGAATAATAAAGGAATTTTGTAGCAGATAGTAGTCCAACTTACTAACTAAACATGATAGATTATAGTTTTTAGTGATTTCAATAATACGATGATGTCTATTTGTAAATACTAGTCGTAATAATTAAACCGGGGAGGCTTGCTAACACAATATATATACTATTTCATTTGAGTCCAAAAAGATCTAGAGCTCCAGAATTGTGGAATAATTGTGCACCGAGCATGATCTAAGCTACTCCATTATGTATTTGTCTAAGGTATAAACAACTAAAAAAGATCCAAAAAAGTTCTATAATTTTACTTCCGTATATATATATATATATATTTGACGTGGTGATGAGTCAGCCACCCACTTATAAAAATCTGCCATGTTTCAGCCAATTGCCAACATGGCATGCATTGTCATCAAGCTAGAAAAATGAACACCACTAATAGAAGAAATCAATAATACTACTTGAATTTAATTATTTGATAATTGACAAGTCCCTTTTGATTTGATTAGATGCCTCATAACTTTGAATACGGAAATAAAAATCCATATAATGAAATATGAAACTTAAGGAGGATTCAATTAATTTGCAAATGTGTGGATACAGAGTAATTATAAACATATAATAATCCCTAATCTAAAATATATTGGCAAAATACTTTTGAAATATAAATATTAGTTTGCTTTAATTTATAATTAATCAAAACTTGTCTACATTTGTCTCTATATTCATATTTACACACTAAACTCAGTTTATCGTATCTATGCATGCAGCACTGTCAAATGCCCAGCTTGTCATAGGCAATATAATGTTTGATTTTTATGTTTTTTAAATTTACTTGGTTGAAAACAAGGATTCACTTATAAGGATTGCTCACTTTGTTATACCCAACGATATGATTTTGTTTTACTTAGTTGAAAACAAGGAACTTCTTAAGGATTTCGAGATGTTAAGGCCACCTTCTTTGATCCATAAGACCATCAAGTAGTGGTCATTCTGTCAGTGAACGCTAAAAATCGAAAACTTGATTATGTCTCTGTCAATCACTAATTCTAGCATTTCATGATGCTTGTGTTGGTTCGATTAAACGTCACTCTCAACTCATGGCATCATTTTCAAACCATACATGTACGTCCAATTGTAGCAAAAAGAAACAAGAAACTACTCCATACTTCACAATTTCAAAGAAAAACTGAGGGTCTACGTACAATTGTAGTGCCAAAGTTCCTAACTGTTTCAGCCTTCAGGTATACAATTGGGGGTCGGATGATTCGAGGTTACTTTGTGAGGGTTCAATAATTTGTAAGGTTGGAAGCTCCGACAATAGGAATAATGTCTGACAATAGGGTGAATGTGATAATAAATGTTAATAAAGGTCCTCATGGATGAGGCCCTCCCCTTGTATATATAGTAGACCTCCTCTGTATATATAGACCTCTACTATATATATGAGTGTTTGTATTTATACTTAACACTAAGACAAGTAATGCTGACGTATTATCTTTATGTTGGGCTTGAACTATCTTCTAATTCCGGTCTTGTGTAAATTCCGGACCTGGAGTAGATTCTCTGGGTCCTATTCATGGGTCCACTATTAGTTGATTGGTTCGAAGCGGATATACTTCCTTATATTAACATCTCAGGATGTAGTTATTGGGATTGGTTCTAGGTTCACTGGTGAAGGACCCCATACACTGACGTACTTAATAGCTTATTGAAATGGATAAGTGATGTATAAAGTTCCAGTCAGCAAAGAAGGGACACAAGATGAATTGAGATCGAGTACATTACAACTAGCTTTATCCATCACGAACAGTACCCAAGAGGCAAGCCGCGTCTTCTCATGTTAAATCACAATCAAATATGGGGTACAATTATAGTTGGTATTGTCCAACAATTTGAGTAAATTGAAAAACAAAAACAAAATATAATAAAATAAAATAAAATAAACAAATTTTGACGATCATAAGTTGATTATAGGCAATTACGTTATCTTGACTTTAAGTTAACTTAGCCCAAAAGCAATCCAATTAAAATTATGGCCTTCCTTTAGATGTGACACTGTTTCTGAGCTATACAAAAAAAAAAAAAAAAAAAAAAAATCAAAACAAATTTTTACGCTCTTAGTAAATCCATGAACAAAAAATTAACCGACTACCCGATTATTGCAAATGTAAGTTTTAACTTGGACGGTAGCAACTTACTAAGCCCGGCCACCTCTACAATTTAATTGGTACTAATGTTAGGAAACCAATTGCATACTTCCATAGGTCTACAAAAGATTACATGCCTATATAACATTACATTTTGCATTCACCTGCAACATGAAAAATAAACTTGTACACCAATCCTGAAAATGTGGACACTTCATCCACTTGCGATATACTAAGCCAGAAGATGTACGTTCACAAGTCACCCACTTGCTCACATTATTGTATGGGCATTGCCATTATTGTTCATGAAAGAATGAAGATAGAGCTATTGCATCTAGCCATCTCTGCAGCTATAACATTGATCACATTTTATTAACGTTTAACTTTTAGGCAGACTAGGCAAGACAAGCGTCAGTTTGATCAGTTTTCCGAATGCCCACAAATGGTTATCCACTTAGCTTCTCTCGAAAGAAATATTTTTTCGGAGTCCAGCCTATTTTTCCGGATCCCACAAATTGACTTGTAGCTCAAACACATGAGCACTCCAAGATACCAAGATAGATTACATGTTTTCTTTAGGTAATGCTCACTCTAGTCAACTAGGCTCATCACACAGTCTCATTAAAACCCTGTCCAATAATCAACTCTCGCTCGCTTCACTTACTCCGACACAAGCTCAACTAACGGCCCAAATCACATCTATGGCACAAAGTATAGAAAATGAAAGAGGAAAAAGAACGATAGAGCAAGTGGATCCATACAGCTATAACATTGATCACATGTATAGCAAACATATTCACAGTAGCACTTCCAGCAGAACTCTGACCTATTTCTATAACTTACATAGGTGGGCAACATAATTAAGCATTGTACACTAGACAAGTATTCGTTCAGTTTTAGATTCATATATCCACATGTTAACTAATTCCAATATCAAGGAATTCCATGAGGCAAAGTCAATGCAGCTAAAAGAGCTCAGGCAACAAGAACATCATAGGGAATAACACTGGTCAGTCACCTCCCACCTGCCTCTTCCATGAATCTTCAACAATTAATTCATCCACCCCCCAGTCTTCGTAACTGTGGAATAATAACAAGGCAATCCAAATTACCGTTCATTGTTTTCATAGTACTAATGATCAAGTAGGGTGCAAAACTGCAAATGATGGTAAAATTGCATCAAACCTAAGAGTACCTTCCATCAGGCAAGTAACGACGGATAGTAAATGGAATCTTGCGCTGTCGAAGCTCCTTCATAGCAATCTGTTGAATTGTTCAGAAAAAAATAGAAAAATGAAATGATAAACGCATAAAAACTTTGGATTGAGACTCAGATTCGCAGCATTTAAGTAGTGAAAAAAATTTAATTTAGTGTAGTGTTCTAACTTTTAACTCTTCCCAAACACATATTTCAGGGGAGGGGGGGAAGGGGTACTTTCTATGACCAGTCCATTTGGCATCCCAGCATAAAATGCTTTGCACATGACATGTGAAAAGTTGGAGCAACCACTAAGATTCCATATGAAAGTTAGCAATAAGAAACTTCACGTAGCCTAGCAGCAGCTATAGCTTGAAGACCATATGAGTTGTTTAAGCAACATTTCAGTCGACTCTTCTAATATAGCATCTACATTCTACAACAGATCTAACAAGTAGTAAAATAGATTATCACAATGTCCTTGTTCTCTCTGCAACAGCAACAGCAAATTTATAGAACTGAAAGACCATTCCATCCCCCTGATAAGCATTACATCTCAGAAAAGTAAGAATCAAAACTTTCAACCACCTTTCTATATTTAAAATCCACAAAACATCCCAGTCAAGTGATCAACCTTAGAATTTGTTATGGGACAGACAAGTAATAATAAGAGGGGGGGAAAAGAAAAACAATCACCTCGAGTGGGTCGGTTTCACCTTCCAACTCGACCATGACTGGCGCATTCATGCTGCAAACAACAAAAATTCCATTAAACAGTGATTAGAGTGTCTAGTTCACAATTTTAATTACCAGATTAGCGGACTATTGCTACAGACCTGATTTGAAGAGCACGTGTTCCTAGTATTCTGGCTCGCTCATACTTTGTCATGTATTTAGATGTTTTTCTTAGCTGCTTTTCTTTTGCCTCCCCTTCTCTATCTTCACCTTCAATGATAGGATCATTCATTTCATCATCTTGCTGCACATTCTCCTCTTCCTCCCCTTCCTGAACACAGAAACACATAAAGATGAATCAACTATCAGAACAATTATGAAATAAGAATAAGATCAGAAATTGAACTTTCATTACCTCAATTTCAGGCTCTGGGGGCTCTTCCTCATAACTGTAAATTCACCCCACAATTTTGTATCAGTAAACTAATAATTTTTGACCAATAAAGAAATGAAGAAAAAAAGACTTATCACACAAGTCAGTAGAAAAAAAATGTCTTTGAACCCAAGCTCCAACACATGCCAAAAAACATATACATAGTTCAACAGGCAACCCAAAGTACGGAGTAATAAGTTTCAGTCATATAGCAAGGGAAACTGATAATGCTTAGTTGCAGACAATATTATCCCTTTATTTCTCCAATAATCCTATCATTTTATTCTACTGTAGGGGATAGTGAGTGGTTCATGCAAATTAATACATTCTAAAGCTTTGAAACAAAGATGAAAAGCACATTCCAAACCTTCATGAGATCAATAAGAAAATAAATTAGGAAAGTGTCAAATTGGTTCACTATAGGAGGACAAAAAAATAGAAAATGAAAAACAGACTGACGTGAATATTTAAATGTACAAATGGATACATACTACAGCTCAGACAAAATGAACATATGTATTTTCCCGGACCTACAAAAGATCTCAACGAGCTGGGATTAGGTATTTGTCATCATAGCATCATAAAATCAATTAAAAGTTTAAAACAACTGAAAAAATGAAAATGAATCAAATTCCATCAGAGTGCCGCCAAATGTCTCAATTAAAAGAAGTGTGAATAAAAGGCGGTTTTTCAATTAGAAAGCCACATATTTTAATCCGTGAAAGATCTCAAAGTTTCAATATTAGTTTATCCTATAGTTTCCAATATAATATTTATTTCTAAGTAGGGAGGGGTTATGATTTCTGAAGAAAGATACGTACTATAGCTCAGAAAAAAAGAATGCATACATTTTCCCAGACCTACAAAAGATCTCAAAGAGAGGATCTCCTTATCCATGTACACATAATGTTCGTATATGAAGTTGAAAAGGGCAATTATTTTTATTCCAAAAACCACAAACATATAGAAATTTCAACACCAATTTGCCACATTGATTTCTCTATCCCCATTTCGGAGGAGGTGATGGATTGGGCAGGTGGTCAGATGGATTCATCCTAAAGCTCAGACAAAATGAACATATGTAATTTCCCAGACCTACAAGAGACCTCAAAGAGCTGGGATTAGTCATTTGTCGTCATTGCATTTACAAACATTGTTCGAACCAACAAATGAAATGAAGGTAATAGGATTATCATTGTTGTGGAAGTAATGCATGGACTCTTTAACATCCAATTACAACTCTTCTAATCCAATAAAATTCAACTCTTTGAATCCAACTATCCAAAAGCTCAGATAAAATGAACATAGGTAGTTTCCCGGACCTACAAAAGATCTCAAAGAGCTGGGATTAGACATTTGTCATCATCGCTACGCAAAAACACTCTCGAAACAACCAGAGAAAGTTTTCAAAATCCCAGCTACTTTGCAGTGAAAGCCTTACACGGATACACATTATAACAAGAGTAAACTCCACAGCAACCAATCAACGGTTACCCGATAACTTCGAAAAGTTAAGCTTGGTTCTTTAAATTCTAGTTCAACATATTAGAGCAGTATTAGAGGGGTCCAAATAGCCTAAAACAACAACCTAGTTGCACTGCAATCCATAAATTAGGTTACTCAAATTTTATACCAATACATGAACTTTCATGTAAATTAGTAATGAATAATAACAGAAGAATACGGAAATTAAGTATTGATTACGATTGCAACCATTCAGATAAACCCTAAATAGGCGAATACGAATACGTGGATCGAGAAGAGGGGGGAAATTAGGGTAAGCACGCGAAACCTAAATCAGAAGAGATATAGAAGAAGGAAAACGGACCCCATGTCGAGATCATTGTAGTCGTCGTCCGCCATTGGAGATCGTCAAAGCTTGCTCCCACAAAAACCCTAGACCTTGGAGTGGTTCGATGAGAGGGAGAGTGGGAGGAAGAACAGAGACATGAATGAATTCGTGCCTGGGCTTATGAATAACGACTAAGACCGAAAAACCCTAAAATTGAGAACCGAGTACAATTGGGCGTTATTGGGCTTTTTCGATTCCGCTGTGGGGTCTGTATTCGGCTTATTTTTACTGAATACGGAGTATTGATTCGGGAATTATGTTTATGTGAACTTTTTGCCAAATTATAATCGTTCACATTTACTCTTAAGGTCACAAAAATTAATAAAAAAAACTATGTGTTCACGTTTATAGTAGTTTTGTGAGATTAGGAAGAAAGTATCACAATAATCAACAAAATTGGAAAATTGACCAATGACCAAATTTCTTTTTAAGACTTTGTTGTCGACTTAATGACTTATCGTGCTATCTAACTTATGGAGGGATGGGGCTGGATGAGAATTTTTTTTGTTGAAGTTCAATCTACAATTTTAAAATGGGGCACCAAGTAGTCAAATATTTCTTCTGTCCTATTAAAATTGTCCTATTTCTACTTATATAGCCAAATTTTAAAAACTTTGAGCACAAATTCTTATAATGTTATAAGAAATAATATTTTCAAGTGGGATCTTGTTAAATGCATCTCAATGTAAATTTTTAAAATATCATGTTTTCATAATTTTTTGACTTGCGAATTTGGAGATAAAAACGTTTAAAGTCATGTCTTGAAACCGTTAAAAGTCAAATATGACAAACTTAGTGAGACGGGGAAAATAAAAGGCTACGAGAGGATTTAGATCTTGCACCATATATATAAAAGCCCAAAGTTTAAACCAAAGTGCAATCCATTTTTTTGTATTTACTATTACAATAATATAAGCAAATAAATAATTTTAGGCCTTTTAATTTTGGTGGCCTATGTAGTCTCTCATCTTGCACATGCCTAGTATCGTCCTTGAATTTACGGTGCCTATGTATGATTCTAATGTGGATTTTGTTTGAGTGTATAAGCTACTTTTTGTGTTGACAACTATAGTAATTGTATAATTTACCTAAATTCGAAATAAATTGTTTGAAGTTAATTGAATGTAATGATTCAAGTGACCAATTTTTATAGTATTGAAAACAAAGTTACATTCTTAGCTAACTAACCTTATCATCTATTTATCCAAATAATCAACAATAATGATACATGATATATCTATTGCCATGATAATGAGTTGCTAGCACTCTCGCATCATAAATAGCTTATCATACGAGAGTATGTGTACAAAATATCTATCTTTTTTCCTCTCAATAGTACTCATTAAACTAGGGTTTAGGCTAAAAAAAAAATATTTCTTTTCACTCAACAGTTTTCTAAACCTAGGGCTTGTTAGGCAGAAATTGCCAAAATTTGGAAGAAACTTATAATTCGTATAGTACTTATAATTTAAGTGTTGTAAGATCCCCAATGGTAGGATTGAGTTAGTTTTAGCTCATTGAGTATGGTTTAGTAGTACAAATTTGTTATTTGGAACATATTTTACGCTAGATAAGATAAAATGTCAATCATTCAATTACAATGGCAAAATTTAGACATAAACCGTCTCAATGACTAAATTAAATTGATGTACCCCAATATTATGGAAGATGGTATAGGATCATTGATATGAAAAGATCGAAACTCTGATGAAAAGAAGATTTTTATTTTATCCAAATAATCTCTTTTATGGATAAGATTTTAAAAAGGTAGACAATATATGAACCATTCAATCCAAACAGAATGAAAATAATTTAAATTTTTTTTAAAAAAAATCGAAAAATAGGCTTTGAATGAAAGTATTTTCGAAAAATAACTTTGATCCAAATTCGGATGAAAATCAGCATTTTAGATAGCGACTTTCACTAAATCTAGGTAAGGTGAAAATGAAAGAATAGTGGACCTTGCATAGCCGTTGAAAGTTGCTATCTTGATTTCCGGCAACTATGCAAGGTTGCATAGCAAGGTTTTAACGACTTAATTATCCCATGGTTATAGTACTGGGAAGCAATTGTCTTTTATGATTATTCGGCATTTGTGCCTCATAATCTCGTGCAGTTGACTTTTTCTAAGGAGATACGCTATATTTATCCAACGGTTGAAAAAATGTACGACTATTTTTGGCGATTTTATGATTCTATAAAACAGTTGAACCTCTTGAAAAATTATCCAAGAAGTGTTTAATGCTCCAAAATTACATAACAAGCAAAATATTTTATGCACCCTCCCACCGTGCCTCCCACCCTTCCATGTTGTTCCTCGAGCAAAAGCTACCTCACCAGCTACTATTGCTTTATTAGTGTTTAGTAGTAGTCTAGATGGTCTAGTTCTAAACAATGAACATATTAGTCGTAAAAATTTACTGTCACGAGAAAGGACATGGGACTTTTATTTGTCCATGCACAAATTTAATAGTCTACTTTTACCAATTAAAATCAAATTTTACTTATTATCAATGATTTTTGTATGAATGATACTCCGCACTATATTACTATCAACATGATTCTAACCATAAATCGGCACTAGTCTTAGAAAACTTGAGTGAATCATTCACTAATCACTATTCATAAACCCCCCGATGATACTAATCAAGTATGTACACAATACACTTTATTACGGTGAATATTGTCGTCTTCTACAAGTGCAAATTGGTCATTTAGGATAAGCATGACTGCATGAGGTTCATATTATTGTACTTTGTACGATTGATTCAGAGTACTGCAAAATTTAGATTAGCACCAAAAAAGTTACTAAATTTTGATTTGAAGGTATCGCAGCAAATTTTTAACAGAGAAACACAAATATTCCATAAGTCTAATAAGATGCTACTTGGACTGTATAACCCTAGATTTTCATTTATTATTTGGATTCAACCATTTTTATTTCCAAATTTAATATATTAGCAACTCGAGTAAATGTTCCTCGAGTATATTTATGGTAAACAACTCCATGTAAATGTTCCTAGGAAATTTTTTAGGAAATGGCGCGGTGTGTGTAATAACTTCGATTCTTCGTCACTCTCCTCTTACTTGATAGTACATAAATACACCTCCCAAAAACTTGGATTCAAACTATACCATAAAATACCCCTCACTTCCATCCACCATCAACAATGGCACACCCCCAATACAACAACTTCAAACACAGGCTCTTCCTCTTCTTCAACCACAACCTAAACATATATCGCATGCTCCTTCTTCTCCTCCTTTCCACCCTTTTCTATTTCTCAGGCTCCTACCACTCTTCGTGGCTCTTCCCCGTCGTTAAAACCCCCCAAAACTCGTGCATAATCTCTGCCACCGAGCCCACCAATCCCCTCCCGGTCCCACTCGACTTCTCATCCCACCACTCGCATCCCACGTCAGCGCGTGCACCTCACTTCCCTCCTTGCAACCTTAACTTATCGGAGTACACCCCATGCCACCACGCCGATCGTTCTCTTAAGTTCCCACACAAGCGCCTAATCTACCGCGAACGTCACTGTCCTGTGGAGGAGAGTGAGTTTCTAAAGTGCCGTATTCCTGCGCCACATGGGTATATGACGCCATTTCGATGGCCGGAGAGTCGGGACATGGTTTGGTACGCGAACGTTCCTCATAAATGGTTGACTGTTGCAAAGGCCAGACAAAATTGGGTACGGTTCGGAGGAGACCGGTTCACTTTCCCTGGTGGTGGAACTATGTTCCAGAGCGGGGCCGATGCTTATATTGACGAGATTGGGAAAATAATTAATCTAAAAGATGGCTCGATTCGAACCGCTATCGATACCGGTTGCGGGGTAAGTATTTCTTAAAATTATGGAATATATTGGGCTTGTCGCTTGTCTAGGATTATTAAGAAATTTGGTTGACTTTTCGAGGGAATACCAGAGCAGCAGAGCTACGTCTACGTGCTGGTGTAATAAAGGTGAACGGTTCGGTTAAACCGGGGGCCAGACTTTGGGATTTGAGTTTGCTCGTGTATGACTAGTTTTATCGAGGAACACGAGATTTTTAGTAAGTTAGGATTGGCTATGATGTTGCGTGTCTTATTGGCTGATCACAATAATAGTTAATTGAATTGAAAAGGTTTTCACTTACTCTTTTTTTTTTTTTTAATCCATTCCAAAACCCCTAATTAGCTTACTAATCGTCCAACAAACAAATTATTGACGAAATGTTTTTACCAACAAAACTAAATGTGCAGAGTTTATCTTTGAAAGAGAGAGATAAATGTGCAGTGACTAATTTAATTGATTATGATAGCTTATAATAAATGCTTGGTGTTTGAATTTCTAAAATGAGGTCTTTATGTTATGACTAATTAGCTACAACCTATGACTATCTATAAGTTTTTGTACAGTGTATTTTGATTGTTTACATGGACATTGCCCATTTTTATGATAATGTTAATTATAAAAGCTAGGAATTTTATGACCAGTTTTAGCTAACCACTCTTCACAAGTTGTATCGTGTATGGACTATAGTGTCGTTTAAAGCATTGATTAACGAGTAAAATAGAAGATCTATCATTGAAGACAATTGATTTACACCCATTCATATTGCAGTAGTTGGTAGCCTACTGATCCATTGCGTGAGTCCTCTCCTCACATGGTCCAGGCTAGCTTTTATAGTGGACGACATCAGAAGTTGACAATGATGATGAATGATATGAAATCAACTATTAAGCAAACTTGCAATACTCATAATCAAAAACTCCCAAATCATTGTATGTGATTAGTACCAGCAAATATTGAAGTATACAACTGTTGTAAATATGGTCATGAAATCATGATTGAATAGAGTTTATAGTCATTATGGTATTTGTATAGTGGGTGTTTTCTTTTTCAAAGGGAATAAGATTTTTAACTTTTATTTTCTGATATGAAGGTTGCAAGTTTTGGAGCTTACCTATTGTCACGTAACATCGTAACAGTCTCCTTTGCTCCAAAAGACACGCATGAAGCTCAGGTTCAATTCGCACTCGAGAGGGGTGCTCCGGCATTAATTGGAGTCATGGCTACTCATCGCCTTCCTTACCCTTCTCGATCCTTTGACATGGCTCATTGCTCGCGCTGCCTCATTCCTTGGGCTCAATATGGTATTTTCACGCTTTATTTTATTTTTTAAGTTTTTCGATTTGTGTCCGTATCAATTAATATTATTATGTGCACATTACTCCGATATCGATCAATTTTTTTAACTTTTTTTTTTTCAAAAAATAACCATTTATCCAAAACTATTTCAAAAAATGACCTTCTGGTTACTCTCAGATGTAAACCGCTGTCAGTGATTCGTTTTATTTTGGAAGTGAATTTATCACCTGTAAAAAACTGAATGTTATCTCACATTAAAACACTGATCTTGATAGTTGTTAAACGCGAGATGAAAATTAGATTTTAGTTTTAAGTTAGGATAAAACCGCTGTCCTTAGCAGCGGTTTTAACATGGCCCAGAAAGTCTAAGTTCTTTAGTGCATTGACTTAAAATTGCTGTCATTGTTAGCGGTTTATATCCGAAGTTAGTTAGAAGATAATTTTTCGAAATATTTTCATATGGAGGTTACTTTTTGAAATTTAAAAAAAATATATATTTTGAAAATTCTTCCCATATGTCATTTAAGTTTTTCTCACTAATATGATGTAATCTCTTGCTGTCAATGAGGAGATGGATTGTACTTGATTGAAGTGGATAGGATCCTACGCCCTGGTGGTTACTGGATCCTGTCCGGGCCACCCATCAACTGGGAGATCCACTGGAAAGGTTGGGAGAGAAGCAAGGCAGATTTGGGTTCTGAACAGAACAATATTGAAGCTGTTACAAAAAGCCTTTGCTGGAAAAAGCTAAAGCAAAAAGGGGATATTGCAGTATGGCAGAAGCCTTCTAATCATGTTCACTGCAAGCAAAACCGTAAGATTTTCAAGAAGCCCAAATTTTGTAATGCCCAAGATCCTGATCTAGCATGGTACGTACCTAACTTTTATTCTACGCTCATTAGTTTTTGCCTAGTATTGTGCATGTACTTTTCCTCATCACTTATAAATACTTATACTTGCTCTTTTCCTAAATAAGTTGACACAGAGTGTTTGCTCTGATATACTCCCTTCGTCCTTAAAATATTGCCCCAATCTACTATTTAGAGTCAAAGTTCGAAAAGTTTGACCACGAATTCTTATCATGTTATAAAAAATAATTTTTAGAATATCAAGTTTTCATAATTTTTTGCCTTACGAATTTGGAGATAAAAAATATCAAAGCCGTGTATTAGAGACCGTGAAAGTTAAACTGGAGCAATATTTTAGAGACTGAGGGAGTATGTGTCAGCACCGTTCATGACATTTTAGAGACACTAGGCGTAATAATATTTATAAGCCACTTATGTTCTACACGTAAAAATTTTCTTTATCCATTTTGGGTTAGTAAACACATGGTTATATATTGGTTATATAGAATATATTTATTTTATTTTATATTACTAATTTTTATCTGTAAAATAATTCAACCTTCATAAAAATAATTGAAATTTTTTATTAAAAAAGGTACACACAAGATATACTAATGAAATAATATTTTTTTTAGAAGCAAACTAATCAAATAGAGTAGACTATTGATAATATCTTTAAATAAGTGTTAATAGAATACTTATAACCTCCAATAGTTGTGTGTCTCATTGGACACTAAAAGTATATTTAGCAAATTATAAAATTACAAAACTCGAAAACCCAACTTTAATACTAGAGTATACATGTAGTACATAATACCCAAGATGCTACTGCATACAATCCTACGATTATCATTATACCTAATATCCATCAAGATAAAATTTTAATTGCATTTTATCAAAAAACTAAAACTAAAAATCTTAAATTTGAGATATTGTATAGTTGTATGACACAGTTAGGTTGACAAGAGAGTAAATTTATCATTGCAAGATTCCATAAACTTAATAGTTTAATAATTTATAAAGCATAATTTTAGAAATTAAAAAATAGAAAACAATAATTAAAATTAGGGATAAAGTTACAAATTATCATAAAAAACTAAAACATTCAATGTTATAAATATTTGAAATTAATTATCAATAAAAATTTTAGTTAAGATTTTAAAAAAAATCTTAATTTAAATCACTAATTTTAAATTTATTTTTGGGCCCTTCCGAGTCTTGGGCCCTAGGCGGACACACTCTTTGCCTAGGCTCGACAGCCCTGGTATGTGTTTTTTCATGCATATATTGCACTTTCTTGAACACCTAGGATCATAGCAAGTGCGAATTGTTACTAGAAAGGTTTTTCTACAATCAGACTGGCTTCTAAGGTTTGCACACATTTTATTTGATCGTAAATTCAGACTAATGTTTCATAAAAGTTCAAACAATTGAAAAATTCCTTCTTCGGAAGCAAGTCCTAACAAAAACCACACGATGTATGTTTTGTTCTTTGCAGGGATACTAAAATGGAGGACTGCCTAACCCCACTCCCTTCAGTCTCCAGCATAAAGGAAACTGCAGGAGGACAAAGAGCAAAATGGCCAGCTAGACTAACAGCAATCCCTCCAAGGGTGAATAGTGGTAGCTTGGAGGGTATAACCCCCGTTGTATTTGCAAATGACACCGAGATTTGGAGGAAGAGGTTAACATATTACAAGTCCTTGAACAGCGAGCTGGCGAATACAGGAAGGTATCGCAACATCCTTGACATGAACGCGAAGTTGGGGGGCTTTGCAGTTGCCCTTATCGATGACCCTGTTTGGGTTATGAATGTTGTGCCTGTTGAGGCTCAGGTTAACACTCTTGGAGTAGTCTATGAGCGTGGCTTGATTGGTACATACCAAACCTGGTAAGTTTCATATGTTCTTGTTACAAAAATTTCCTAGCTTACAAATCTTGCGTTGTCAGAGCTAATTAAAAAACTATGGAGTGGGAGTTATCTACTGATAGATTAACTTGCATTATTGTGGTAGGTGTGAGGCAATGTCAACTTATCCAAGAACCTATGACTTGTTACATGCTGATTCTTTATTTAGCCTTTATGACGGCAGGTAATTTTTGTATATATATATATATATATATATATATATATATATATATATATATATATATCATCTGAATTAGGTTTCTAGTAAGCTTATTTTCGTAGTTGAATTAATGTGATGAAATATGTTGCAGGTGTAAGATGGAAGATATTTTGTTAGAGATGGACAGGATTTTAAGGCCAGAAGGTTGTGTAATAATCCGAGATGACATTGACGTTATAGTGAGGGTGAAGACTAACATAAAAGAAATGCAATGGAATAGCGTAATTTATGATAATGAGGACGGACCAATGAAAAGAGAGAAGGTCATGGTTGCTGTTAAACAGTATTGGACAGCCCCTGTACCTCCCCATACAGTTTCTTAGTTATTCTTTGGGTTTCTTCCCCTATAATGGGGATATTCTCTCTTAGGACTCAGAGTCGTACAATTTCACCTCATTCCATACCAGCATTGCTTGTTGGAGGCCAAGGAAGATGGCGACTAATGCCCAACATTTGGGGTTACCTTTGGCCTACTTTAGAACAGTCAAGTGTTCAGATCACATCCTATAGTAGGAACGGAACATTGTCTAACAAGAAAGACTAACTTTGTGATGTTATTGAGCATATGGAATTTTCCAGAATCCTTGAAGCTTTCCAAACCCAACCTAACACTGCTTTTGTCCTATATTTTCCATAATCATTTAAGTTTACGCCATTTTAAAGAAATGTTAATACTAATCCCGACCATATACTAGTATGATTATAACTACTTTCCTACGTTTGTAATGAGACTCAGTCTACTACTTTATTTCTCATCTTTGCCTGAATAAAACTATTGATCGCCTCTGCTTTGATTCATTCATACTCCGTATAAGATAAGACATATCTATATTCTCGCTGAAAACCCCACACACAAAAAAAAAACAAGGTTATTTCGGTAATGTGGTGCAACCGTGCAAGTATTCCATAATCCATATTCTCATATAAAAGCAAACAGAGCCCGATTGCTCGTACATTTAAAAACCCAGCCCAAGAAAGCATACCTTCTTCATCATCCCTCCCTTAAACACCTGAACAAAATATATGAAACGACACCGTATTCTCCCTCTGTAGACAGTAGCTCCAGTTCCGACTCCAACTCCACACTTCCTGTGAACCCGAAGAGAGCGGAACATAATACCCCCCCTCCCCAAATCAATTTCTGGGGTTTTACTTCTGCCCGCTTCCAGAATCTTCCTAAATTGACCAATGAAGAACGATGAGGAGACCAGCTCAGCCCTGATGATGGACGAGATCTATGCCAACGGGGACGAAAAGGAGCGTCACAGACCAATCATAAGTAGCGGAGAGCAACTCGACTTGGAGGCGTACGCTTCACTCTACTCCGGCAGGACTAAGATCATGAGGCTGTTGTACATCGCTGAGCGGTGCGATGACAACCCTTCTATGCAATTGGAAGCCCTGCGGATGGCTTATGATGAAATCAAAAAGGGGGAGGATGTTCAGTTGTTTAAGGAAGCAGCACAGAGGATTGATGGTCGCCTGGGCCCCGCTTATGGGTATGATTCTGCGTGGATTGACGCTGTTGAGAGGCGCGTCGAGCAGCGCAAGGAGAAACTAGATAATGAGCTCAACGCTTATAGGGTATAAAATTATACTTCCTCATCTTGCTTTCTCAATTGTGGAATTTGCTTCAAATTTTTTTTTTATGGAATTTTGTGTTAAATATTGGTTTTTAGATTGTGTGAAAGTGTTGATATAGTAGCTTATGATTAGGTTTTCGGATTTCAGATGTCGAATTAGATGGAAATTTTGTTGTTTTAGATGATAAGGTTATTGGAAAATTAATGAATGAGGTTTTGCGTTGAAGAGATCAATCGATTATCGCTTCAGTAGAGCTGATCAACGGGCCGACACCTAAATTCGGGCTTAAGGGTGGGGCAGGGCATCTATGGAGCAATTGTTGGTGTGAGTCGTCACTTTGGAGGAGGTTTGACTGAAGCTATAAAGTTGGACTTCTGTTATGATGGTGAACTTATTGTTGTGCCTTTCCTTTTAGTTGTATTGTTACTTGGCTCTTGTTCAACTCCAGTGCTTATAGTTGCTTTATGATTTAAGGAGAATCACACATGAGTTATTTGATAAGTATGGCTTACCTTTTCAATTTGCAATAGTTGATATTGGTTTGAGATTGTCTCTTTGTCACTGGGGATGTTCGAGGAAGGGAGATCTGTTGATTATTTATTTATTTTTGTCAAGAAGATATTTGGCCAAATATGCATTAATTATGAATATATTTTGGAGTTGACATGGGTAGTGTGCCAGTGTCAGTGTCCTCTCTTTAGTTTCAATCTTTTCCATTGTTAGACATTGGTCTTTATGAATGTTGAGATCTCCACTAGTCAATATTTGATAAGATTTTATTCTGTGTTTACCTCTATTGTGTTTTTTCTGATTTTTGACACATTATGATTTACTATTGGAATTCGTTTTGATTGCCAATTCTATGATCAATTTTGAGTTTTTTGCGTTATAACGCTGTAATAGGCATATGACTTTTAGTATTTGGCTCTTTTTTCTTCTTTTTTTTTTTGGTGACATTAGTATGCGATACGTGTTCCCACCTTTTTTTCTTCGTCCACACTTTGATATTGGGATCTGATGGAAGGAATAGTGTTTCTGATTTTTGCTTCTTTGGATTAGGTTCGGTTGTATACAAAACTTACACCTGTATTTTATTCTGTAGATATAATGGATGCTGTTTTTGGAATGGATGGAAAAAATGGATAATATCCTGTTTGCTTAGCAAAATCATATTCATTGTAAGAAAGGGCTATTAATTTTTAGTGACATTTGAATGATACAAGACTAAGTTGAGATAAGTCTTCCTGCTGTATCCTTGTGTATGCTTTTGTACTTTAAGTTGAGTTATTTTGTTATCCAAATAATAAATAAATAGAAATGTAGTACAGCATAATTTTTTATCCTGGGTAAGAAACAAATAGTAGTCTCATTTGCTTGTTTCTTCTATGCTGTGACTCATGAAGTCCTTTCACAGAATAAATAGTGCCTTTTATATCTTCTGAAGTTTTGCAATTCAACAGAGCTCTAAAATTTACGTATGACTTTTCACATGCTTTGATAGGTTTTGAAAATCTGAAAACGTTTCATATACTAGGTTTGACAGTGGGATTGCTCATCTTTGAACTGATTACAGTTTTGTTTAATACTATTAGCTTGGTGTATTATATAATTAGTGATCCTGCCAACAACCATTCAGATTTGTATTCTTCTCCACAGTCCAAAACTGTTTTAAGTTCTCCAGGTCCACTTGTTTTTTTGCTTCCTTATAACAAGTTAGTTGTTTTAGTAATTTTCTTTGAACCTGTCCTTCTGTTTTTCTCAGGTGTTTTGCTAATTCTTTGGCCTTTTGTTTGACCAGACAAATTTGATCAAAGAAAGCATTAGGATGGGATATAATGATCTTGGAGATTTCTATTATGCTCATGGGCAGCTGGGAGATGCTTTCAAGAGTTATGTCCGCACTCGTGATTACTGCACCACTGCAAAGCATATTGTCACCATGTGTTTAAATGCGATTCTTGTCAGTATTGAGCTGTGTCAGTTTTCTCATGTTGCGAGCTACATAAGCAAAGCAGAGCAGACACCAGAGGCCCTAGACCCCATTATTATTGCAAAACTTCGTTGTGCTGCTGGATTGGCTCACTTGGAGACAAAAAGATACAAACAAGCTGCCCGCAAGGTTTGTTTTCTCTAATCCCTTTCTCACAGTGGTTGCAGTTAGTTTTGAGAGTTATGTTGTATATTTATTTCATATTCTTGCCTTCCATCTCTCTGGACTGTGGAACAGAGAGATGGGGATAGTATGTATTCATAACTGTCTTATGGAAAGTTCTGAGCAGAAAATTCGTATTCCTGGCTTCAAAATTTTCATTTACAATTATATGTTTAAGCACATTCTTGTGTTACTTTTAAATAATGTTGGGACTAGGTGTTAGGTGGCGTGGTTTAGGACAAAAGGAGCTACAAGACCTAATGTGTTTCAATCTGCTTACGGATGAAGAAGTGCCTAGATATCAGAATTTTTATGACAAGACAAGATGATTTGTTCAAGGAATAGTGTTAAAATGATTAATCTGAGAGGTCTAGTTTGATATTGAGTTATTTATAGATTTTGTTTGACATGTCAAGATGATTAATTAGAAAGGTTTGGTGAGATATTGCGTAATTTATAATCTGTCTGTATGTTTAATTTTCACTAGTTTGTTCTTCCTGTACATGTTCTTGGTGTTTGGTAACTTGGTTATTCTTGTCTTTTTTCACTTCTTTCTGCAGTTTGCTTATGCTGATGTAGCTGTGTTGTTTATCTAGTTGTACCATGCTTACTTTTGCATTGTCATTCTTGTGTGACAGCTTTATTTTGAAAGTTAAGATCCTTTCAGGCATGTAAGTGGCAGAACTGTATTGCCTGCTGAACAATTGCTCTATATTTGATGTTTCTGCAGTTCTTAGAAGTTGGTTCTGAGTTGGCAAACAATTATTCTGAAGTGATTGCACCACAAGATGTTGCAACCTATGGAGGACTTTGTGCCCTTGCTACATTTGATCGGGCAGAACTCAAGGCATTTACTGAACATCTTTCTGATAATTCATGTTTTTATGTGTTATTGTTATAATATTTTTTTGTAAAATTTACAGAGTAAAGTTATTGACAACCTCAACTACAGAAATTTTTTGGAACTGGTGCCAGAGATAAGAGAACTCATTCATGATTTCTATTCAAGGTAATCTAAAATTTTTCAAATTATCCCCTATCATTATTATTATTATTATTATTATTATTATTATTATTATTATTATTATTATTATTATTATTATTATTATTATTATTATTATTTTTCTTATACATGTTCTTTTCTGGTATTTTTAATTTAATTTGTAGAAAGTTGTTTGTAGGTTAGTTTGCGTGGTGGTGGTTTTTTTATTCCTTCTGGTTTTTTTGGTCTTCACTGTTGGGTGTTTGATCTGAGCATAATGGCTATAGAAACTTCTGTGCCCGGACTCCCTTTTGGATTCTTATTTTCATCCCTTTTACATCATATTGACTGTTTCAAGTTTTGAGCTGGGTGCACAATGTTATCTTGGGGAAATGATCTATTTGTGCTGGAGCCTGGAGGTTGGATGCTGAGACTGATTAATTGTGATCTCTATAAAGTGTAAACTGTACGTGGTTCAGGTTAAAAAGTTTATTTGGCTATTTGTTAGTGTTTTAGTGATAGTATCTAGTCTTCTGATAATAGAGCTTAACTTTACACTTGAACTTTTTTCTTTTGTTTGCGGCGGGAAGGGGGTCTGGTTTTCATATATTGCATTTTGTTAGTTTGTGTTGGCTAAACAAATATAAACATGAAGAAATGTTTTTATGTTTTATCTGGTGATATGTGATTTTAGCATCTTTATTTGTAATCATGTTGAGCAAAAGGAAGTTTTAGAGGACCGAATATTGTATTTCCTGTTTTCATGGCTTGACGATTTTTGCCCTTGCCTCCTTTCATCTATTTTTGTGCTTCGATGACTTTGATGACCTTTAATGCATGCAGCCGTTATGCATCTTGCCTCAACTATTTGGGAAATCTTAAAGCCAATCTATTACTGGATCTCCATCTTCATGACCATGTAGAGACTTTATACAAAGATATTCGCCACAAGGCACTCATTCAATATACACTTCCTTTTGTGTCGGTTGATCTGAACATGATGGCAAATGCTTTCAAAACAAGTGTTTCAGGCTTACAGAAGGAGCTTGAGGCTTTAATCACCAACAACCAAATACAGGTACCTTATCTTGCTTTGTGTTCTGCATCATATAAACTGGACTTTAAAAAGAAAAATTCGGTGGGAGCTTTTCCAAATTTGAGCTTTTATATAATTATATGTCATAAGCTGCCTGGTTTCCGTTACTGATGTCCAATGGTTTTGGCCGTTGTATGCAGGCTAGGATTGACTCCCATAACAAAATCTTGTACGCACGTCATGCAGACCAGAGAAATGCCACATTCCAACGTGTGCTACAGACAGGGACTGAATTCAATCGGGGTGCCAAGTCAATGTTGCTTAGAGCAAACATAATCAAGCATGAATTTGGTAATAGGCAGTGGAGAAAGATGTGACCTTAGAGCTTTTCAATGTTGAAGGGCCGATATGTAAGACAGTATCATATTTTTGAAGGATATTCAAGAATTGAAGAGTTGAAATGTTTCTGCGTTGCACAGTTGTTATGTTGGTCATTTTGTGCATGCTTGTACTTTTGACTTAGCTGCAGTTTAAACATGTTCATCTTCTTTAATTCATTCACATAAGACGTACTCCGTATATGTTTGACTTCTTTATTCAACATAAACATTACATCTACTCATCTACTCACTCACTCACTCTCTTTTTTTGAATCAACACCAACATGTTTACTCTTCTGTGTATATACTGATATTCATTATAAAACATATCGCTATCTTTCATTTTTTTTCTTTTCGGCAAGTAACATATTAGTGTTATTTCTACTACACATTGTATCCTACCTTTAAAATTCGAAATTAGTCAAATATTTGTGAAAAGATAATGAAAGGGAATAAAATACTAAGTAAAAAACGGTTATCTTGTATGAGCTGCCGCCAAGCCATCTCTCTGTCCGTTCAGTTCTCACACACACACCACACTCTGCACATCTGCTCTGGATACTTGAGCTCCCCGTTTCCACACTATATGATAAAAACCCCGAAATCCTAAACCCTCATTTACCCGCAAATGAAATCGGAGCAGCTTAGATCTAGCATGGGGCATCTGAACCTGCCATCCTCAAAGAAACCAGGAAAGCAATGGAAACTTCTAGACCTAATGACGCTGTTCTTCTTCGTTATTGTGGTCCTGTTCTTCCTTCTCGTTTTCACCCCTCTGGGCGACCCCCTCGCTGCGTCGGGCCGGCAAACCTTACTCCGTGCCTCCGCTTCGGATCCCAGGCAACGCAAGAAGGTGATCTCTTCATTGGAATCTGGGAGCGGGCAGTTGATGGACGTCTGCCCGGCTGAGTATGTGGACTACATGCCGTGTGAAGATCCTAAGAGAAGCAGTCAGTTGAGTAGAGATATGAACTTTTATCGGGAACGCCATTGCCCGCTTCCCGAGGAGTCTCCTCTTTGTTTGATCCCTCATCCCAAAGGATACAAAGTTCCCGTCAATTGGCCACATAGCTTACATAAGGTAATTTTTAAGTACGATTTCTATTACCAACTTTACATATTGTTGTTTTCGCTTTCGATCAACTGTAGCTAGTCACACCTAGGTTAGGGTGTTGTGTCCGAGAGATGGAATTGATGATGGGGGCTGGCTGTTTCAACTAAGTTGTGCAGAGTGTGGGAATGGCTACTTATTTATGAGAGACGACTGTACGCTGTTTCTAGATTATAGGGATAACACTAGGTTTGTTTGATTGCATAGTCACGGTGTGGCAGGTCTCGGGAGGTGTTCTGCTTGATTAGGACTAGTAGAAAAGATGCTCTTGGAGGATACCAGGAGATAGATTTTGGAGAGTGGATACTTTGATGATAAGTAGGAGTGCTAGTCAAGCATATGATATGATCAAGCTTTTGCTATTGATGCTTGTACTCTTTACTTTACAAATGTGATTTTGTACTCTCAATGTCTCTATACTTGTTGCTATTGTGCAGATTTGGCACTCCAATATGCCATACAACAAGATTGCTGATAGAAAGGGTCATCAGGGTTGGATGAAGACACAAGGGGAATACTTTATTTTTCCTGGGGGGGGAACAATGTTTCCTGATGGAGCACTTCACTATATAGAAAAGCTTAAGCAGTATATTCCAATCTCTGGCGGAGTTTTGAGGACAGCTCTTGACATGGGCTGCGGGGTATGATGCTTTTCATTGAAATTTTTTTTTTTCATTCAGATACTAGCACTTGGGTGGGTTTTTTTTTTTTTTATTATTAGATTAAACAGTTATTCTTTTTTACAGGTAGCTAGTTTTGGGGGTTACCTTCTGTCAGAAAATATTTTGACTATGTCTTTTGCTCCAAGAGACTCACACAAAGCTCAAATCCAATTTGCCTTAGAAAGGGGACTGCCAGCTTTTGTCGCTATGCTTGGAACGCGTAGACTCCCGTTTCCTGCATTCTCATTTGACTTGGTGCATTGTTCAAGATGTTTGATCCCGTATACTGCTTATAGTGAGTTATATTTTATCACCTCTACATGTGCCTGTTTTCCCTCTCTGCAGCCAGCTAATTTAATGTGGTGAACTCGGTTTGCAGATGCTTCATATTTCATTGAAGTGGATCGCTTACTCCGCCCAGGTGGTTATTTTGTAATCTCTGGTCCTCCTGTGCAGTGGGAGAAACAAGATAAGGAATGGGCTGATCTTCAAGCAGTGGCTAGATCATTGTGCTATGAACTGATTGCTGTTGATGGCAGCACAGTCATCTGGAAGAAGCCCACAGGCGGTGCATGCCTCCCTAATCAAAATGATTTTGGGATTAATTTGTGTGATGAATCTGATGATCCGAGTTATGCATGGTAATTGGAGAAAGGCATCATGTTGCATTTATGTCTTCAATAATAAAATATAGACTCTTCTCTTTATTTTGACAGACAGTAACAAAAATGAAATTAAGGCAAACTCAATTGTGAACTGTCTTTGAACGATCAACTTTTCTGTCCTTGTAAATCTCCTGGCTATCTTTTCTTCTGTGAAAATCAGTGACTCTGATGCTTGTTAACTTTCTACAGGTACTTCAACCTGAAGAAATGTGTGAGTAGAATGTCGTCTATTAAAAGTGATATTAGTGTTGGGGCCATACCCAAATGGCCTAAGAGGCTGACCAATGCTCCTGCACGAGTTACTCAAATTAAAAATGGCGCAGATGTATTTGTAGCTGATGATAAAAGGTGGGCTAGGAGGGTTTCCTATTACAAGAATTCCTTGAACTTGAAGCTAGGAACTTCAGCTATACGTAATGTGATGGATATGAATGCATTTTTTGGAGGCTTTGCAGCTGCTCTGGTATCTTACCCTGTGTGGGTTATGAATGTAGTACCTCCACACAAGCCATCAACACTTGATTTGATTTATGACAGAGGCCTAATTGGAGTCTATCATGATTGGTGAGTCTTTTTTGGCATGGTAGTTATGTAATGCACTTTAGGCTCTATTGCCTTTTGGAAGCCATCTGTATGAACTGACTTCTGCTTGTTAAATCCAACTGATCACGTGAAAAGATAGTTTCAACTACCAAATAATCTAGGGAAACCATTCTCTGATGAGGTCGCTTAGCTTGATTTGTTTCACTTGCATGCCAAGTTAACAAATTATTTTGATGGCAGTTGGACATTATAGGAAACACATTATCTTCTGTACATTTTCTAGCAAATGTACGGTGGGCAATGCATTTCATCTTTGCTGACAAATATATTGTGGTCAAATGTTACTGTAAAATCTCTTAACTTTGGGCATTATAGAAATAAACCTTTTGCTGTCACTACTTGCTGTGTCCCCTTGCCCTACGTTGCATGTAACATTAAGATCCCAAATTTAATTTCTTGTTTGATCATGTGAAGAATTATTTTATGAAATAGTGTGCTGTCTTAGTAAAATACTTCGGCTTGAAGCCAGTGATAGACCTTGTTCACACTAACAAGACTATTGGTGTTTTAATATGGAAAATATATCTTGTACCCATAACAACTTCACTACAGACTCGTATTTTCCTCCAATCCCTGGTGCCACTTGCATCAAAGTATGAAATTCAGCATGTTTTGGCTATCTCCTTACGAGACATATAATGCTGAATTTTTAATTTTTAGTTTTCAATTACTAGGACTCATTTGAGGTTTACAATATGTTCTGGGATGCTTGAAGTTTGCTTCAAAAATTGTTCACTAATGCAAGTTCCTAGCAAATGGATCAAATGTTATTTATGGAAGGAATTGCTTTGTTTAAACTTGCTGTATGTGGACAAGTGGCAGAATATTCGTAAATGTGAGCTTGGATGATCCCAGTTTAAGTTTATGCATGTTTGCTTTAGTAAAAATTTTGTGTCAACCCCTTCTTGGACCTTTGATTTGACTGAATTTTGTCTGATTTATATAGGTGCGAGCCTTTCTCAACTTATCCTCGGACTTTTGATTTTCTTCATGTACCTGGTATTGAGTCGTTAATAAAAGATTCGGCATCAGGCAAGCTTAGGTATGGTCATCAACTGCTTTATTTTGTAGTTCTTCGTCCAATTTATATCTCTATCCACAGTTACCATGCTATTATTGTGTCGTTCCTTAAAAATTCCTCGTGGTTTATATAAGCTTCATCAAACATATTTTTTATCCTTCTTGTTGCTGAAGTGCTTTTTTTCTTTTATTCTTTGAATGTACTTAACTTTTAAATATACCATGATTTTGAGAGCATAAAGAACTTACTGAATGTTGTTTACTTATGTCCCAACTATATAACAAGGTTTGCTTTGATGAATGAGTAGATGTGAAATGAGTTGTGGTTCAAAAGGAGATGAAAGAAATAATTACAATCTATATTACGATTGGTTCCTTTCCAACTAAGGGAGTGTTGCTATTATTCCAGGGCAGATAGAAACAGAAGTTGTTGCAACTATTTTAGGACAGAGGGAGTCTTGATTTATTGAAAAATTTTACAACTTTGTGGTCTTTTGAATTAGTTAAGGTAGATCTCTCTTTGTCTGTATGATATTGACCAAATTGATCTTTGGTGACTCGCCATTCTAGTGATAATTGGTAACATCCATGGTCATTGGGTTAGCATGAAATTTGTATGTGAGGAAAGATGAAATTGAGGTGTGAGAAAGGAACATGTATGCTTCAGGAGGTGTTAACTTGGCGCGTCTGCTATAGTTGATCCAGTGTCTTCTTGATGCACTGTTTAATCATCTTAATCAAGATTACTGAAAAGCAGGTTTTTCAAGTGAGAGAACTCGTAACATTGCCCATTTCTGTCTAATATATCTAACTCAATTGGGGATGTTCACATGCTTTCCTACTTCTCTAGTGTCATGGCGTAGGATCATTTTCACATGACTTCATAGCATGACCGACTGTCTTCATCTTAGTAAGTTGTTTGTTGGAAGATGGCTGACCAGTTTCACTAATCTGCACATATAGCTTTTAAGATATACTCCTATAAGAAGCATTTCAGCTCTAATCTCTTAGGAGCATTAGGAATTTAATGAGGGTATAGCCTTCTAAATTTGACTTAGGTAGTCAATCACACTGATTGATCTCTGTTTCGGCTTCTTATGTGTGCCTCTGTTCACAGACTGGAGATATTTGATGCTTATTTTCTCTAACCTATGGTTGCTTTTACATTGCTTGATGCGATGTAAAGTGGTTTGTTGGCTTGTTATCTGTTCCTTTGTTTACACAGAGGAAAGAGATATCTTGTTTTTTTTTTTATTGGCAATTACCGTAAAGATTTTTCCCTACTGACTCTTTGAGTCTTTGACTTGGCAGATGTCACCTAGTGGATGTGATGGTAGAGATGGATCGGATATTACGTCCAGAGGGAACGGTGGTGGTGAGAGATTCACCGGAAGTCATTGACAAAGTAAACCGCATCGCTCATGCTATGAGATGGACTACCAGCATCCATGAAAAGGAGCCTGATTCAAGTGGGAGGGAGAGAATTCTCGTGGCTACAAAAAATTTGTTGGAGGTATCTCAGTGACATGGATATGGTAAAATAGTCCCTGTAGTGTATCATTTTTTTGAGATTTTTTTTTGTTTATTGTATATCTATATATTTGTACATCTTAAAGCAAACTTGCAATCCTTGCGCAAAAGTGCATCCAACCAACTTGCCTGCTAAACATCTTCTTACCTTTGATCCCCCTCCCCTTTTTTTTTTCCCTTATTCTTTTTCGTTTTAGAGTATTATTTTTACACAGGATACAATAAAGTTTTTATTCTATTCCCAGTAAAGTAAAAGTGACCTTTTGAAATAACAAAAGTTATCCCCTCAAAGTTGATAAAGATTGACATATGTTGTATTGAGGGGTAATTTTTGTTATATTGAAGAATCACTTAAGTGTCATTTAGGGTTGTTACACGCATTATACAGGGACAACTGAAAAGGACCGATAGGTCACTGGAAAGATCTACTCGTATGAACATTTTGATTAACACGAAAATAAGACATTGAATAAGATAAGTAGATAAAGTTAATCATGTATTGAATCAAAACGTCTCTAAGAAAAAATCTTCTCGGAAAGCGTTGTCAAGACATTTTCATGTGTTCCCACAATCAAAGTGAAGTACATTTTGTAACGTCAACATCATTCTCTGATCTCTTTGAAACTTCTCCTAGTCCCATTTGGGACCAATTGGACCATATATATAGTATTTCATGTCCCCAAAATTGAGTCATTCATCATTAATAAGTAGATTCTTGGAAATTCTGATTACCTTAGGGTTGATTATCCTTCGTAGTTTTACTCCACAACTAACGATAAATTATGGAAATGTGTCTCAATGATGTAAACGTTTGTGGGATGCGTACCTATCATGATTGCTAATGTTTTACATTAACTCGAGTATACTATAAACTTCTCAACAATGTTCAAAATTTTCCCAAAATATGAAAATATTGACTTGAAGGGGTCAATATTTATAAATTTTAACTGCTCTCCATTCAATTCTCGATTCTCATTTTCATATACCTAGTCCTCTGTCTTCATATTTTTTATGGATTCATAAATTTTGACTTAATAAGGTCAATTTCATTCAACTCAATTTCAAAAAATAAGGCCGACTCAAATACTTTTTTTTTCTACTAGTGCAACTAGTCAACTTGTGAAATTGTTGGAACTTGCCATTAATTGAGCTAACTGATTAAATGCAATGCTTGATACTTATTGAATCTTTTTTTTTTAATTTAATAATATTTTTCTTAAATAGAACCCCAAAGAAAGGGCAATGGAGTATTGGCTCATTATAAAATTGCAACATAAATAAAAAGCAGCGTGGTTGGAGGACAATTTCCCGCTTGTGATGGAACATTTTCCTTGAGATTGTGAGACCCAAATGTATATAATGATCACAAATTTTCATGCATGGGAATCAAGACTTTGGGATGGGGGCTTAGAAGTAAGAAACATCAGTCGTGGAAACTCAAATCAATAATCAATCATAATTTATAAACTATATATATTTTCTGAAAAAGGATTACATTAGATAACACAGTAATACTAAATTTAACTTTTACAGTTCGATGGGTATCAAACTATCAAAGTAGGCAATTGATAAGGTGCAGTGGTACTCATACATTTGGAATCAAGTATCTTTCTATACACCAAAACTTAGATTCGTCGCTCATCAAACAACCTTTTAAATGTTTTTCAAAAGTTACCAAAAAGTTTAATATCCAAAATTGAACCCTTTAATTAATGATTTAGGGCACCCTATTTTTTATATCCCAAAAATAAGGAAGAAATAAATTACAATAAAGAAGGAAAGTTACTGACTAATCTAACCCGGACACGAGCATATCTGACTCTTGTTTTGTCTACTCATAAAAGATAACAATTTTTAAAATAATCCGTAAAGTTCTTTATCCTAGATATTTTGCAAAAGTCATAGAAAATACCATAAGATATGCCAGAGCTACACTTCCTCTGCTCTTCATTCGGAAGCTCTGGGTGAAACTCTCCAACCCAACCCAACCCTTTCCATTGTAAATGGTGTGTCAACCTCCTAACCTAAGTCAGCTTTGTCCAATAATTTTTTCCACTCTCCATCAACTTACTCCACCACCTAGACTGACACTGAAACTAATTTACCCAAAGTAATCGTGCCAAAACCCAGAGGGCCCTATTGGAAACTATATTTCTCATCGTTGAGTTAATTGGGTATGAAAACAGTGGATTCAAATATGACATTGATAGTAGTATATTATAAGAAAATATGCGAGTCCTTGGAATGTATAAAAGAATATGAAGAGAAGAGAGTATAAAATTTACTAATACAGTACTAGTTAAGCTGTTAAGTGGACTGAAAACTAACACTTCCCCTCTTCTACGTGGATGGATAACTATTACCCATGCAATTCTCAAGGGAGTTACAGCAGGGAAGAAGATTCCAACGATTTTGAAGATTCCTCGGTGCAGCCGTTATTCGTACATAATTAGTGCAAACGGTGTACTTAAGTACACTGCCAATTTAGTTAATACTCCTTCCAGTTGTCAAACATTAATGCTCCTAAATATTGAAACTAACGGGATTAGAGCCTACTTAAAAAACATTTAGTGATCTAACTAATAGTAGTACGTATTGATGACACTCCTGTACACAAACTCATGTGTCAACCCCCCCAAAATTTGCGAGAGTCGTATTAATGAAGTTTCTTTTTTAAGATTCATATGTATTGCAAAGATTTTAATGTGTCAACCCAAAAGTATTGCTTCTGTAAGTGGCACCTATTAATTAATGCTCCTCACTCATCTGTTTAGGAGGCTTTGAATTTATAGATGATCATCGAAGTTGTTGATATTTCATCACTGGCTGCATGTGATCATTTAGCTCAGAGCCGTAGAGTCAAATTGCAGTGCAATCCCTTTAAAGAGTGTCTGCTTCACATGTATATAGATTCAATTGATAGCATCTACCCTTCGACAAGGTTACTTACTTTTTTGTTGATTTTCCTTATTTATATATGATATAAATTATATTGAGATATTTAAATATCATATATAGATACTATTATATCACGTATAACTATTGTTATGTAAGCTATATATGTAAATAGAAGATTTAAAAATACAGAAAAATTCATACTAGATATAAATATTATGATCTCAAATACAAAAATAAAATTACAAAAATACTCCCTAATATATTCCTCTCACCGCAATCTTAGACTTCAACATCCTACGTATTCAATTGGAGCCCCATTAGATCTTATGTTAAAGCTATAGAATATGGAGTCATTCTATTTTGATCCTTCCACTAGCTACTACTTCCTACATACATATCGTTTGTCTGTCAATTACATGTAATCAGACATTAGGCTGCTGATTAATTATACGAATTAGGGAAAAATAAAAACAAGTTGATTGACAAAGAACTGCATGCATTGTTTGATGTTAACTTTTATGCAATTTTGGACTTACCGGTTTCTAGCTAGAGTACGTACAAGTAGACTTTCCTAATTCATATATATAGAGTATTTGATATAAATTATATTAAGATACTGAGATCTCAGATATAAATATTTTTATACCAGATATAGTTATTGTTATATCAGATATAAATTGTTATGTCAGATATAAAAAAGCATATATCAAGTATATCTATTATAATTTTAGATATATAAATAAAATTATAAAAATATCCCTTAATATATTTATATAATGTATGAATTAAAAATTTACAGACTTCGAGAAAAAGTTGTATGCAAAGTTGCAAACTCGTTGAATACCATATGTACGCCCAATATTTGCAAGCATCTTGGATTCATAGAAAAGAGCATTAGCTTGTACTTCCATTGTACTCGTTACTGTCAAAGCAAATTTGCTGATTTGCATTATATATTTTCACATGGATGCATTAAGGATCAAATTAAGAAGGATCCCAATATTTTAGAAGCTAGAGAGGCAATGCTAGAGGAAACTTATGCTCAGTTTCAACGGTAGTATTTTACGAACTATATCTACTATCTAGCCCCACCTCAGTCTACTAAATTATATGGGCTAGTAGAGCACTTCCATCAATAAGAAAAAAAAAAAAAAAAAAAAAATCCTCACAAATCTCTTTTTACCTTTTTTCTCTCATTCATATCATATATTTTTTTTGAAAAAAAATATTATCCCGTCAACAAATAAATCAAAATTCTTCCACCAATATTTCTCCTATTTTTGGAATACAATTTCAATATTTTTAAAATATAATAAAGTAGACAAAATTTTTTATGAAGAATAAAAAATTATGGCCATATTTTTTATATATATATTTTGAGCAATAACCGTTACAAATTTGGTGGAGAAGCAAGCAGATTTAATTTTCTGTCAGTGTGAAGAAAATTAGTTTTCCTCACAACACATGGTTGGAGTACTTATCACATAAAAAAAAAAAATAAGTAAATAAAATTCTCTTATGAGGATATATTATACCATTGCGAGAGCTAAGCACAAAACTAGCTGCCTCTGGCCCAAACTTGCTAGATAGGATTATCTTAAAGCTTATTATTATAATTATTATTATAATAATAATAATAATTATTATTATTACAATAACTTGTACTGAGAAATAAAAAAAAATCAAAGAATTGCCTGAATTTGAATGTATAGGGACTTGGAAATTATAATTATGAAATTAGAACCTCTTATGAAGTATGTATAGTGGAATACATATCTTCCTATGTTGGACTTTGATGGTTGAATAATTCTCGGGATCTGATCTTGTAGTGGTAGCATACACTATACAGTACTATACTATATACTATATATGTTAATGAAATAATGATATAGTTGTCTTCTTCAGACAATCATAAAGAGTTGGATCTGGTCCTACAAATTTAATGAGTCAAACTTAAGTCCTTGAAAGATTCTTAATCATCGCTGCACCCCAAACCCCTAATTATCTTTTTGTACTTACTCCTGCCATGCTTTAACCCACCTTAGGCAGACTGCAGTACAAAGGTCTTGTTATTCTTCTACTCTATCTTATTCAGGAATACTTGACTTAAAATAGCTGAATCGTAGCTAGGAGTATTTCTGATGTTTAACTAAATATCTTGAACCATCTACCTTAATTAGCTACTTCCTTATCAAATTAATACCTACGTGTGTGTTTCATTTGCATGCATGCTATTGAAGCAATAATCAACCAAAAGTTCAATATTATTTGAACATATATCTAGCCTCCCTTAGCCAACAGATTCCCATATTGATTTGACAACAGTATACCGTCTTATTCAAGTTTTAAATATATATAATTATATCTGTGAGAAAACTAAATGAAAATTTCTCTTTTATTTTGAATTAGTTGCAGGGAGAACAAGGAAGTGTGATACATTTTTCAAGTCAGAATCAAAAGGGTGTTGAAATTAAAGAGAGGTGGTTGCTCACAAAACTCGTGAGATATGAAGCTCCACCTTCATGAATACTTAATGAAAATCATTTATGAATACTTTATAATAATCAATTGACCCAATAATTGGTATCGGCCTTAGCACACGCCATTTCTTTAGCTTCTCCTATATACTAAGCTACATGAAATAATTGTCTCAAAGCCACATTAAAAGAGCAAATTAAAGTGCGAGCCATTCATGTTAATAATGGAAATAATCATATCATAGTATAATATAATGCATCTCTTGAAAGTGAAAAGACATAATTAATACAACCCCTAGAAAGATGAACAAGATTATAACAAATGAATAGAGGGATCTTTGTCCCGTCATTAATATTAAATTGGGAACACAACACACTAATTGTTGATCCATAATTATTGCAACGTATTTGTTTAATCCCATCCTCTACTTTTTTTTCTTCTAAGGTCAACCGAAACAACTCTATTATCATAATATCAAGACTCAAGAGGATGATGACCATCGGTTGTAGTTTTAAGGGGTAATAATTTCGCATGTGATCATGCTAATTTTTTAGTACATACTACTCTCTTTGATACACATACAACTTTTTAATAGCGATTTGCCTACTACATTTATTTATATCAGCCTTTGAAAATTTAATCGCATACATCAGTTACAATGACCACTGCATTTATGTGATATACTTTAGTGTGTAGTCCCTACCAAACAATTGTTTAGATTTTGCCAGTAATTGATGACCCCGTGCATGGGATAATGAATTTTCTGATATGGCCTCTGGAAACTATCCTCCAAGTCTCCAACTAACCAGTCCTTTAGTATGGAGTCTATTGTACACTATTAGAATCAGCTGATGAAATACATTTGAAAGTATGTTATTTTAGATAACTAACTACTTGTATTTTCAAATTTGCGTCATGTAGAAGTGTAGAACCTATTTTCTTCTTATGACCGTTGCCATACCAATCATAACGTATGTTTGTTGAAATATCCAACTTAATCTCTTGGAAAAATATGAAGTATACGCGAACGTCGTTTGCAAAAACTCTTGCCAAGTATGAATAGTACGAGTCCACTGGAGGGTATTTGGTTCGACATCTGTGTGGGATGGGGGATCGCACAAGACCCCAAAATTGAAGGACCTCAAAATTGTGTATTTCGTTCTTTTGTTGTAATTAATAATAATAAATGAAAAATGGATCGGATCAATGGTGAGAGTTTTGGGCTCCTAAACATAAAGTGTAAGGTTCAAATTATTAAATCCCCTTACTATCTTTTATCTTACAGATTATTACTTTTTTTTCTTCCGTTTCTAATAAATGGGCCAATCAACAAGATTATATGTTTAGACGTTCAATTCACCCACTTTCTTAGACTCTTCGTTTTGTACATCTCCCTTCTCCGCACAAATTCCAAATCAGTTTATTTTTTTACAATAACAATCATGCATGTCTTATGATCAATGAAGGGTGGCTAGATTTTAAATTTAGATAGGGCCTCTCAACAAAAATTACCCGACCATCCCCTTCCCAGTTCCCACCCCTGGCCCTCTATGCACATGTTTTAGCTTTGAGGTAGAGTCTTGTTGTTATTCTTGTTGACTTTCATATACTATTTCTCTCTTTACTTTTACTCTCATCCATATCATACTTTTTTGAGGAAATATTATCCCACCAATGAGTAAATCAAAATTTTCTTTTCTCTTCCTTTTTTTGACTAAAATTTAATATTTTAGAATATAACAAAATAGATATGATTTTATAGCAAAAAATGTATAGCCACCAGCATTCTTATTTATAATTTTTTCATTTACGTATTTTAAAAAATGAACATTAAAAATTTAAAATAACTTTTTTTTTTCTCCTCACTAAGTGTTATAGTGTCATTAGTGCGTTTTTTCATGAAAAATCAAGTAATTTTTTCATGGTATTAGGAGAAATATTTTCACTCACAAACTTTTCTCCTCTTCCTTATAGTTGGGGTATTTTTCTCACAAAAAAAAAAAAAAAAATCATGTCTGAAAATAGTACAACCCTGAAATATTAGAATTCTATACATGTGTACGTATAAATAAGAAAAAAATGCCTTTTTTTTATTATTATACTAATGTGACAAAAAGGAGACGAAGAAGTCACTCTTTTTTCTTGTTGATTGAGTTTATTGAAAACATAATAAATATTCATAACTATTAACATCTTCTTCTTGAAGTCTTTATTTATTCCAAAATTAGGATGTAGCAAGCCATAAATTCCCATTCGAATTTTACTTAGATTCCAATAACAAAAAAACAAGAGACTTTTTTGACAAAAATAAGAAAATTGACCTCAAACAAGGAAGTCTGGCGTCACGCTTTATGTGACAATGCTGTTGTACATTTCCCAACAACTCTATACCACGGTACTTGGTTAATACTCGTTCGTTTGTAATTATTTGTTAATTTCTATCTTTGGAGTCAAAATTTATAAATTTTAACCATAAATTTTAATTATACTATAACATATAATGTATTCAATTGAGATTTTGTTGGATTCGTCTCAATATAACTTTTTTAAGTATCAAATTTTCATTATTTTTTGTCTAGAGATAAAATCGTTTTAATTTTTAAGCCGTATTTTGAAAACTGTAAAAAGTCAAATAAAACAAACAATTAGAGATAAAAGGAAGTATAACAAGAGTTTAAATTTATCCTTCGTATTATTTATCAGTTTAACTTGGAATGTATTTTCTATAGTGGTCTTCCATTTCTCTTTGGAAACCCCTTTATTCTGAAAAAAATATTGAGCTTTTGGCCTATGATGTCGTTTCAACTTTCGACATGAAAAGTGAAGATAAAAGGCGTGACTTTTCAGAAAATCAAACTGATACTCCAATTTGACATTCATTTGCATATATGTGTTCTCAGTCACATCACGTTATCCAATAATATCCACTCCGTTGCTGATAATATTTCTAGAGAACTGTGCTTCAGCTGATCAGTTCTGGAATACCAGCTATATTCGATCATCACCGAAATTTGGTACCATTCTATCAACTCAATTCATTGATTCATCCTCATTTTATTCATGCTTATAATTTTAATCCTATATTACATCAGCAAACCATGAATTTTAGCGGTTAATTACGTCCGCAACTGTTATTTTTCGCGGTTAATACTAAGCTGAGAATGCTAGTTGAATGGATAAGGGAGGCATAACTGAGGGATAGAGCAAGGAATTTGATAGATTCATCGCGTATTGTTTTTCCACTTCACTTATCTATTTTTTCCGTATGCTTTTTGGCTAATTCATATATTTAGCATGATTCCTTTTTATTTTCAGTGAATAAAATAGATTTAAATCAGATGAATTTTTCCAAAAGAAAAACCCGGATGAGTAAGAATTGGGTAATTAAATTAGAAACGAGAACCCGTGACCCATTGGCTTGACGTGATTCCAAGATGGGACTTGGGAGAATATGGTTAGCCTGCCAAGGCTTGTGGGTACTTGGCCCAAATACTATATTACTTGAAGTATTTAGTATATGTTCAGTATTTAGTTGTCAAAATTCATCAGTTTATCTGGGTTGGATAATACTAATGAGTAATGACAGGACAATTCAATTAAGGTAAGCCACAACGAGTACAACTTATATTCCAACCTCCAAAAACTTTAACACACTATGCAACCCACTGTTATATTTGTTGGTAATTTATGATCAATCCGTTCGACTGGCTTAAGCACAATTCAAATTAATCAAATTATATCCAATCGTAACTATCAATCCAACAAAAAAAAAAATGATACGAAGCATTAAGGAAATATACACATATTATTTCCATTAAAAATGAAATTGCAAAGGTAATGGTATAAAATCAAACTAATTTCCACCATACTCTAACCCATGCGAGATTTTAAAAATAAGAAATTATAATACTTAGTAAAGTTTTCTTATATAAACCCCGTAATTAGTGTTAGTGAGAGTACAAAGCTTGAGCAAGTGATTGGACTGAAAGCACTGATGCATCATCAAGTACTCAAAAATGGAGCAATGAAATAAACATCTGCACTCATAATAGAAGAGAGAGAAGAAAGAGAGGAAGCAACTGGGAAAAATAGTCAACCGACGCTTTTGTATAAGTTTTTTGTCGCAAGTATTTGTAAGGCTTCGAAGACTCCACATACTGTACTTTTATCTTGTTGTTGATTTTTTTCATTTCATATATCCCCACCTACAAACCTCTCTTTTTCTACTTTTATTAATTTTATAGGTCATATTATCACACCTCAAATGAGAGTGAGCTGCCTCCTTTTTGTGTTAGTTAATCGTCAAACCATGCATAGACGATCCCTTCTCACTGCTCTGCTTAGGGTTTCCTCTGTTGAGTAGTATAATTAGAGAGAGGGTTTGAGAAGGAAAAGGCTTGCTGCTTTTCTTAGCTTCATACTATTAGTCCATTGCTCATAACGCTGCCCTTCTTTCTCATTCTTTCTCTCTTTGAGAGGAATTGTAGACATTTGGGGTTTCTTCTTCTTCTTCTTCTTCTTCTTTTGCACACCCTCTTGTCTCCTCTATCCTCTCCAGTCTCTACACTTGTAAATTTCTATATTATTTATTGGTGGGTTTTATAGAAACTGGACGTTTATGAAGTGAATAGATGAATTTTGGAGGATTTCTTGATAGTACTGGTGCAGGAAGCGACGGTGGCGGTGGAGGAAGTGGTGGTACAACTTTAGTGACTGCTTTTCCACACAGCAGCAACAACAACATGCCTCCTGGTGCCATTTCTCTTCATCAACAGCAACAGCAGCAACAACAACGTCTCATGGGTCCCACCTCCATAAACAAGTCCTTCTTCAACACCCCCGGCCTCTCCCTTGCTCTTGTACTTTCTCTCTCCTTTTTTTTAATCTTTCAATAAAGTTTTGAATTTTATTCAAAAACTGAAACACTAAATTTCTAACATTTTTTGTTTGATGGGTTGTGTGTAGCAAACTGGGATGGAGGGGCATGGAGAGGTAACAAGAGTAACAGATCAGAATTACGAGGGAAATGGAAACGGAGGAGGAGGCGGAGGTGGTGGAAGTATAGGAGTAAGGAGGAGTAGAGAGGAGGAGCATGAGAGTAGATCTGGGAGTGATAACTTGGATGCTGCATCTGGTGATGAACAAGATGCTGCTGACCTCCCTCCCAGGAAGAAGCGTTATCACCGACACACCCCTCAGCAAATCCAAGAACTTGAAGCGTATGATTCACTCTTCTTTATTTTTATTTTTTTTAATTGTTGTTGTTGGGATTTTTCTAAAAAGTTGGTTTTTGTTGTGGATGAACATTGAACAGTGTGTTCAAAGAGTGTCCTCACCCTGATGAGAAACAAAGATTGGAGCTCAGCAAAAAACTTTGCCTTGAGACTCGACAAGTCAAGTTTTGGTTCCAAAATCGCCGTACACAAATGAAGGTAATTCCTTCCGTTCCATATCCGTTACTGCGCAACCCCAGGAGTAAGAATAAACATCTCTAATCAGGAAATCGTGTTTGTGTGCTTGTTTGTAGACTCAATTGGAGAGGCATGAGAACTCTATCCTAAGGCAAGAGAATGACAAGTTGAGGGCTGAGAACATGTCTATAAGAGAAGCTATGAGGAACCCAATATGTACAAATTGTGGGGGTCAGGCAATGATAGGTGATATCTCAATGGAGGAACAACATCTCAGGATTGAGAACGCTCGTCTTAAGGATGAGCTTGACCGAGTTTGTGGGTTAGCAAGCAAGTTTTTAGGCCGACCTGTTTCATCATTATCTGGTTCTATTGGCGCCCCACCCATGCCTAGCTCATCCTTGGAGCTTGCCGTTGGGACTAATGGTTACGTTCCATTGACTACCTCGTCGCTGCCCTTGGGTGATTTCGGAAGTGGGATTTCTAATGCTTTGCCTGTGGTTTCGCCTACTAAGTCAACTGCTAATGTGACGGGAATGGAGAGATCTTTTGAGAGATCTATGTATTTGGAGTTGGCTTTGGCTGCTATGGATGAGTTGGTTAAGCTAGCTCAGACTGATGAACCGCTTTGGTTGAGGAGCATGGGTGCAGGAGGAAGGGAAATCTTGAATCATGAAGAGTATATGAGATCTTTTAACCCTTGTATTGGGTTGAAGCCTAATGGTTTTGCCCCAGAAGCTAGTAGGGAGACTGGCATGGTGATCATCAACAGTTTAGCTCTTGTTGAGACTTTGATGGATGCGGTGAGCCCTTAATTATTAGTATTTATATCCTAATGTACAGATTGATCGTATTATCGGATGCTAATAAACTGGAGTTTGTTGATAGAATCGTTGGGCAGAGATGTTTCCTGGAATGATCGCTAGGGCCTCCACAACTGATGTGATATCCAATGGAATGGGAGGAACTAGAAATGGTGCACTTCAGCTGGTAATTAGCATTAATTAATTATCTTATCCAATGGAGTACGTAATAGTAGATGAAGAAATTAATATGTTAAAAAATATCACTTTTTGCGTAGATGCATGCTGAGCTCCAAGTTCTATCACCATTGGTGCCGGTTCGTGTGGTGAACTTCCTACGGTTCTGCAAGCAGCACGCCGAGGGTGTGTGGGCTGTTGTCGATGTGTCTATAGACTGCATCCGAGAAAGTTCCGGTTCGACGACATACGTGAATTGCAGGAGGCTACCCTCAGGGTGCGTTGTACAAGATATGCCAAACGGCTATTCCAAGGTACACAGTTAGTCGTATTATGCCTTAATCACACTCCATCAAATGATGTTAATTACAATATTCATTGAGTTGATCCCAAGTTGGGTGTGCTTTCCACTTTAGCCTTTAATGAGTTTTGTTGCAACTGCAATTTCGGAGTTGTAGCTGCTTGAAGCATCCATTAATTGATGAAAGCAACATGTAGTCAATATCATGTTCTTCAATGTGGATTCCCAAGCTTAGTTTCTAGCTCGTGCACCTATGAGTCTTGTTTGTCGGGTGATTAATCACTAAATCACCAGTTCCTTGATCATGATTTTAGTTTCGAGTAATTATTTAATCGCGTATTTCGCATTATAATATAGAGTTAGATGCTTCTTTTGTGCCACATATATTGCTATCCTCAAGTTTCGACAACTCCATGTTTGATGCTTATCACGATTATATTAGATGAATCCGTACGTCAGCAGATCGAGGATACAGTCATTTTTTTTAATGAATAGAAGCCTCTATTTATCCGTATTTTCTGAACCTTGCACTCATTAATTTGTTTATATCCTACTCAAATTAATGCCTTGTAATCCACAAACATAGGGTGATTAAACTATACATTTGATGTTTCTATTCTGATTCCTGATGCTCCCTTGATTATTTATAATCTAAGTTACAGTGCATCACCTGGTTCCCCTAGCTTAATTTATATGCTGTTTTAGCTGCCCACCCAAGACTTTGTAGTCAAAACCCCAAGACTGTCTATCTACTTTGTTCTCATCTCATTACACTATTTTCTGCTTGATGCATACATAGTCCATATCTCAATGACAACCTGTTTATCAATCGCCTTGATTTTCTTATATTTTATATAGAGACCAATTATCCAAGAATTCAGCATACCATATTGTCTTATCATAGCTTTTTTTTTTTATAAAAAAAAAAAATACCGTAGTGCTATTATTTGTTTTTTGAGTGACGTACGTTGTATTGATATGATTTTTTAGTGTTTGATTAGTATGAATTATCAATATCTTCTATACCGCTCCATCCCCACACCAGCCGCGTCCCCAGTGTCTTTTCTGTCAGTAGTCTGAATGCGCTGCATTGAATCGTATTTTGTCCAATTTGACTAAGCATGCGCTAAAAATGGTTAACTATAACCTCGTAAGAATCAGACTTATTGAACTGTTTAACTAGTACTAAGAAAATGAACAGTGCTAACTTGGTATGTATGATGTGACTAGGATGTGTTATTGGCGTCATTAGCCTGTTGATATATGATGAATCATATTATAGGTTACATGTGTGGAGCATGCAGAATATGATGAAAGTAGTGTGCACCAGCTATTCCGGTCATTAGTTAGCTCGGGCTTAGGCTTTGGCGCCCAGAGATGGATCACCACCCTTCAAAGACAATGCGAGTGCCTCGCTATTCTTATGTCCTCTAACATACCCTCAGGAGACCACACTGGTATGAGTCATTTCCTAACTGCTAAGCAATTTTATCCAATGTACGAAGTCTAATAAACCCTTTATTGTTGGATCAATAACATGACAGCTATTACAGCGAGTGGGCGTAGGAGCATGTTGAAATTAGCACAACGAATGACCAACAATTTCTGTGCTGGTGTTTGTGCATCCACGGTGCACAAGTGGAACAAGCTCAACATAGGCAACGTCGACGAGGATGTCCGGGTCATGACTCGGAAGAGCATCGATGACCCGGGCGAGCCGCCAGGGATAGTACTGAGTGCTGCCACTTCAGTATGGCTTCCTGTCTCTCCTCAGAGACTGTTTGATTTCCTGCGTGATGAACGGCTGAGGAGCGAGTGGGACATCTTATCCAACGGTGGACCCATGCTAGAAATGGCCCACATAGCCAAAGGCCAAGATCAAGGCAACTGCGTCTCGCTCCTCCGCGCTGGTGTATGGCTCCTCTCACACTCTTCCTTCCATGTTTACATTTTGTTGGGTATTGCGTAAAAAGTGAGGATAAAACGTGACTTGCATTTGCACAATCTTGCATGGTACGTTGAGATCTGGAATTGTGCCTGACTGTGTATTGGAGTGAAATGTCAAAAAAAAAGGGGATTTGTCTTTGTATGGTAAAAAGGTGTTATACGAATCATGAAATTGGAAGCATATGTTAAATGACATGTTACTTCGAGGCAGATATAGGGACAGCTTTTTCAATCTATACCTTTCCTAATTTTTTCGGAAGATTGCGGAAAAAGTCAAAATATTTTATTTTTTGGGAGGGTTGGACCACCAACTGTTTTATGAGACTATTGGCCATTCAATTCTGTTCATCTTGAAATTTTATACTTTTGCATGGTTAGCCAATTTCATGTAAATATATATGATCTGAGATTTGAGGGTATTTCTGACTTTTCCGTCCTATGCGTTTTCGGGCAGGCTATGAATCCTAATCAAAGCAGCATGTTGATCCTGCAAGAGACGTGCACAGACTCATCTGGTTCGCTTGTTGTGTACGCGCCAGTCGACATCCCGGCAATGCATGTGGTGATGAATGGGGGGGACTCTGCTTATGTGGCACTTTTGCCATCCGGGTTTGCTATTGTACCTGACGGTCCGGGATCCAGTGGGTCCAACAGCAATGCAAATGCGGGCCCACAGAGGGTAGGTGGGTCCCTCCTTACAGTTGCCTTTCAAATCCTTGTCAATAGCCTTCCTACGGCCAAGCTTACGGTAGAATCAGTGGAGACTGTAAACAATCTCATATCATGTACTGTTCAGAAGATCAAGGGTGCTCTTAACTGCGAAAGCTAGCTGATCCGACGGTGGTGAATCAATGAATCGCAGCAGTGGATGTTGAGTTGCTGTACAAATAAATTTTTTGGTTCCGCTGGAAATTACGCTTGTGTAAGGGGTGGTTAGAAAGGGCGGTGAAAATATGGGGGGTAAAAAATGGAGAAAACTCAAGAAGTGGGGTGTGAGTCAAGAACGAACCGCGGGTGTTGTGCTAAATCCTTGCTAAGAGGTGGCGAGAAGAGTCGGCTTAAAAGCAAGGGTGGTGGTTCGGGTATTGACTCAAGGTATTTACCCATGAGTTTTTGACCTTTTGTTTAGATCTATCATCTATGTAATGAATGTAATTTTCTGTTGTCAATGCTGTTCATTGTTCCCTTAAGTTTGGCTAGTGTTACATTTTTAGGGGTCTAATGAGTAAATTCATTTCATTGTTACCTTCATTTATTTTTAGGAATGTTTAGTGTGTTTATTATGTATTTTTTGGTATAGTAAAAAGAAAATCATCTTTTACTTGTTTACAAAATATAATGTATAATCATTAAAATGAAACTTATAACAAAATGGTTGTACAACAACAATTAATTAAGAAATGTGACTTAGCGATGAATTACTTACTTCATATCCGGCCTATATCCATCCCTAAATTGGTTGTCACGTCACAGTACAAATTCACGGCTTCTATGTTGTACACATTTATTTTCTACAAATGGTAGATGGGAAATTAATGAATAACAATAGAATTTGCAGTAGCAAGTACGTTTATGCATCAATGTAGCAACCTCCCATAGGCCATAAAATCATACACTCACCACAGACTACCTACAAGCCCCACAACTAGAATAATTTAACTCCTAGTGTGTTAATGATATTCTTTCTTCATTCACTCCATAAGTGGCCACATCTTACCAAAATTTAGGCCCTTCTCCTAGCCTTAGCCAGCAGGCAGCAGCTAAGAATAACGCAGTGAAATCCCAAATAATTATAAAAAAAAAATGAAGCATTGGATCGTTTTTAGATACAAGGAGATGATGAAAGGGGGTGGTACTCAAATTTGGCATTTTAGGGAAATGAGATTGGTGGAGTTCATAATGCATTAAATGAGGAGAGAAGATGCATGCAGAAAATGGCAAGGGATTTGTTGCAGGAAAGCGTTAGGAGTGCATTTAATGCATTGGCCCTTTTTATTTTTTGAAAAATATAAACAAATAATATATTCCAGCTCTCTAATATTTGGGTGGTACTGCAATACTAGTCACTTACACAAGTTTACACCAATTTAACAGACATAGTGTGTCAGTTTATGCCCTTCTGATATTTGGCCGTGGATTAGGAATGACTGGTGCGCAGCTGCTTGCTTACAGCGCGCCCTTCTGATGTGATCAGCAGCAGCTCCTTGCTGAACAATCAGGCGCGTGCAGGAAGTATGTAGCAAGTAAGAGGAAGGAGTTTTCTGACAAATTCCAAATAAAAATACAGCGCTTGCGTTGCTAACGAGTACTTGTTAGCCTAACCTAGCCTAGCTGCTTGATTTGGCCGCTGCCTCCTGCTGTATTGCTGCGCGCCTGCGTAGGTTGTGACTTGTGAAAGATTTCTTTATATTGGCCTTAAGTAGAGTTGTTTGACCATACCATTTTTTACCCATGCACTTGCAATAACGGAGTACAATTTACTGTACAAGATTACCTCAGGGTTACTTTTTTTACCATAGTGCATATTGTACACCTATGAATATGATTATATGAACATATGGTATAAACGTGTAACTGGGGTCATTGACCTAGTCTAAAATTAATACTGTTAACAAATTTGGACGTTAAAAGGATGAATAAGTTTCTACAATGAACAAATTTATATTCTACCTTATTTGATTGAAATTAGTAAGTGACAGTATTTTGGTTAGAGTTGAAATATGTTTAAACAATACACTTGGCTTTACGTAGAGTTGTCTCCGTACACGTACTTGGCTGTAACCCAAAAGATTACCCACTTTCGTGGAGGGGGAAGGGACTAACCAACCCAATAACAACAATACAACACACACTTGGTGCCAAGTCGAACTAGCTAGGTTGGGTTTGGTTCTTATGGAGTAGATATAATATATTTTTGAAATATTTTTTGTTATACTTTTCTATTATGTTTTAATGATTATTTGGCTATAGTTTTTTAACACCGAGTCAATGCTCAACGATTATGTGTTTAATGACAATAATTCTTGCTCATCATTATAAACATAATTACATGCTTAATGCTGACCATTGTGTTCTTACATAAAATCGTGTTTCATCAAGCTTTTTAGTACAATCTTTTCGAAAGCCAGTTTTCCCTCTATCTTTTCCACGCAAAATTCGAGTAGCTTTTTAGTATTGGGTGTTTTGTTCGGCCATTGGATCAGGGAAAATCCATCAGTACAGTGTGTAGAGAGGTTTTATCGTTAGGAACCTCATGTGCATATAAGAGTTGCTTGCACACTTTAAGACATTCCCATAAATGTTCTAAAATTCGTGACATAGTTTGCGACTCAGTCATCCTGATAGACTACATTCCAACTAGATTACATTCTTCAAAATTAAATATGTTTAGGGGTTCTGCGGGCACTACAATAATACTTATGACGGTAAATTGGTGATGACTGATGATCGACATGTAACCTTAAAAGAAATAGATTAGTTGGATCATTATTCATTGTACGAAGATGATCGATACCACATTTGTAGTATATGTATATATGGCAACAGCAAGTCTATCCATGGTCTATCCATCTTGCTTAGAGATGTGATGATCAATAATAATCTAACCATGTGTTGAGAAAGTTGAACACATATATAAGTTGTTTTATAGCATAACATGAATTAAACTTGTATACATGTCATATGTTTACGTATATATAAAATCAAAGTCACATTGATAGTTTCATGCAAATTTACAGCATGACAACTACATCCAGATGGAAAGCACCAAATTTAGAGCATATTTGTTGTAAAGGAAAGCACCAACCCTAATTTCCTCCATGAAATTCTTAGTATGGCATACTACTAAAATCAAACTGAGCCATGCATGTATTAGAACAGCCATATAGTAATACATAATCATTTTTAGTTGAAAAGTATAACTATTACGCAATTAGAGGCCATGAATTGATTGGCTATGCTCTCAACTTTCAAGAGATTGCCTACCTCTAAGCAGACAGCAAAAACTATAGTAAAATTTAGACATGCATGAGTAAAATAAGGGCAAATGGACCCCATACCAACCAAAGTCACTAAAATACCCTTACAAGTTACTCCATATTACAAACTCGTCTCTTGATAATCTTCTATGTATTCAAGTATTCAACTAATACTTGGACTAGGCAGGCAGCAGGCAGCAGGCAGCAGGCTGCAGGACTCGCAGGAGACTGCAAGTTTGACAACCAAACGAATACAACTCGTTGCTAATTAATTACGACTACTCCGTAGTCCGTACATTCTATTCCATTGTATCCAAAAAAAACCTTTTATTTTCTTCCGCCAAGAAATTAAGGTTTGATGAATATAACAAGGTCCGACTTAGTTTATTTAAAATGTCAATTTTAATAGTCTATTACCTACTATATACTCTTTTAGGTACGGCATATAAGGATTTCCAAACATTTTAAAAGAAACCCCTTACATGAAAGCGTTGCACTTATTATTATTATTATTATTATTATTATTATTATTATTATTATTATTATTATTATTATTTTGTAAACAAGTGGTTTGATTCCAACTCACTCATTAAATCATCTTCTAACGAAATAACTAAATTAACTGGTTTCATAGGTCTAATCATCTAACTCTATTAAATTTTACCCAATCCACTCTTTACCAAATAAGTTCGTAGTAGATATTTTAAACTTTAAAAGTTTTTTCACTTGTTTTAAAGTTTGTAAATTGCTAGTTTATACAGCACACAAGCTAGTTATTTCAGCTAAAAAAGGTGCTTAGGTGTTGTTTACTTTGCTATTGTAGTGCCAAAAAAAATTACAAGAGTTTTTATTTTTTTTTAACCAAACCACGAATAATGATACTAGTTAGTAGTTACAGTTGATGGTACATAGTACACAAATAACTTACTCTCTTAATTCCCCATTCCCAACCAAATAGATTAATTGACACATGAGCAAATTCAACCTGATGGATGACAATAAATATTAACGAGTGACAACAAGAAGAGATGGGACTATGGGAGGGGAGGAGAAGAGTTCATTGATTGAAGATTGGAAGTGTAACTCTATCACACGTGAGGTTGTGGTATCACAGGGATCTCCATGCAAGTTAGGTGTGGACGATGGCAATAAAGTCAAGACAATGAAATTCTATCCGTAAAAGAGCAATTTGTAGCTAGCTGGCCTTTGACAAAGAGATGTTTTGTGTGGGGCCCCATTTCTTATTTGGACCTTACCATATTGTTTTTATGACCTTCCCATATTTTTCTTCCATCTCCCTCATTTTCCACTCCTTTTATCTCTAAAATATCTCAACATTTGTATAAAATTAATTTATCAAAAAAGTAATACGAGAGATTTAACAGGACAAAATAAGATTGTTGAATTGTCAAAAAAAAAAGAAAAAGAAACAATATTAATTAGAAAGACAACCCAAAATAAAATATAGAACAATATATTAAAACAGAACAATTAGCGATGATAATTCCAATTGGTATGAACTCAAAAAAGAAACATCTTCTTCACATGCATTTGGGTCCACTCCCCATCCTTATAAGTTCCTCCTTCCTCATTCAATAATATTCATGCACTATGGAGTGCTTGCAATGGTAAGTTAAAGGTAAATACCTGGCTAGCTTTAATTTGGTCAGTCACAATTTCCATTTATAACAAGAATTGCAAGGATGGTATATACAATTAAATTAGTAGACAACCACTAGCTTTTAATTTTATATAGTCCTTCCTTAAAGTTCCTTCTTTATTGCAATTTATAGCCAGTCTATGCATTTATTTTATGGCTCTATTTGGGAAGATTAGCCAAACCACTTGATAGCGAAATTTGAATTCCTTGTGAGTTGTAACTGGAAAAGTATCAGCTTTATTTGCTCATCAAGAAACATCGTCGCAACTTAAGCCATAAGTAGCAATCAAGTGAGACCATTTCTTTCTTTATTTATTTAAGTGGTAGTCGATCGTTTTTCAATATTTTAAAATAAATATCTCCTTGCTATCCTTAATTAAGCACTTGAAGTGGCTTCTCAATTTGAGTGTCAAATTTTATTCACGATTAACTCATGTAATCACTTACATACTGTTTCGATTCCTCATTGTCTAAGATATAGGCTGCTCCAATGATTCACCATACAGAACCTTTGGTAAAATTAATACTTCGTATAATTTGGCCCTATTTGTGTCTCACCACCACAGTTTGAGATGAAATTAGTAATAATTAAGTACCAAGAAATTATCTTGATCCCTTTTTTTTAAAAAATAATTTTAAATAAGATCATCATTTCTGTACCTGATATACGTTTTTACGAATCTGTATATCTTCTTTAGGATATAAAAATTCATATATATAATATAACAATAATTTTATATGATATTTCAATTTATGTATGAATTAGAAAAGTTTCTTTCAAGTATGTTCTTCAAAGATAAGGTTGTATAATGATCATCGCTTAGTAAGTTAAAAAAAATCAGCCATTAGCGAATAGGTGGCGTGATGCAAGGGAACTTTTCCAAACCTGCATGCTATCAACTCATTTTAATTTGCCTAATTTCGGTTAATGAATTGTCATTCTTAGATCAATTTATCAATTAAAGTCTGAGTTTGAGTTGAAACTAGTAAGTGTGTACAGTATTCTTTTAATTTTGTGTCAATAATACTCTTAGGATCGGTTTTGTTTGACTTACTTTGGATAAAATAAGTTCGGATAAAATAAATGAGTTTAAATAAGTTTAGACAAAATATATATATAAGCTTTGCTATTATGAATTTCAATTCAGGCAAATTCCTATTTTTTTTTTTATAGATATTCTTAGATAATATAAGTACAAATAAATTTAATAACATAAGATAATTAAGTTGAATAGAACACTGTACCTCGTCTTAATTAATGTCCCTTTCTATTTAACAAAACTAAAGTTATTGCATGTTACAGTTTCCTAATCATAATAAACGAGTAAAATGACAAACACTTTTTGGATTTTTAACATTTCATACTTTATATTTGCAACCCTGAATTATTCAGAAGTAAACCTGTACACCATGTTTTCTATAATTTTTGGTAATTTTAATTGAATGTTTCGGGGTTTTCCCCTCCTAATTAACTATAACCGCTTTTTACGTAGTACATACTTGTGCAAGAAGAAATCTAATAAGAAGGATGTTTAAAGTGAGAACGATGAAAAGTGATAGACCCTTTAAGTGATAAGATCTAACACATGAGATTTCACGTAAAAAAATGGGTTACTATAACGATGAAAATGATCACTATAAGTGTAAAAAAAATTCTTAGTCACTATGAGTTAAAAAAATATCACTATATATATATGAAATGTAATGTGTTGGATCTATGAGATAAGGGCTAAGATGTCTTCTCATCCTTCTCATTTTAAAGAATCTTCTCATTTTAACTTCTTGGCCCTTTATCTCATAAATCAAATGCATGACATTTTACATATACATAGTGACTTTTTTAAACTCCTATTGACCAAGTTATATTGTTTTTTTTTTTGTATATATGATCATTTTTATTGTTATAATAACCTTTTTTACGTGAAAATTTATGCGTTGTATCTTAATACTTAATGGGCTAAGATTACTCATTGTCATTCTCTTTATAAACACTCTTCTCATTGAACTCCTATCACATATATTGTCCTGTATTATTTTCTTTAGATTTCATCATAGAGTAATCATCAATCACTAGTTCTTCAATTCCTTTAATACGTAGGAGCCAAGCTACACCAATAGCAATACTTTCTGATAATAGTGGTTGATAGAGCTTTAAAACGTAGTTGACTCAATGGAAATTACGACTTACGAGTGTACGATTGACGTGGTTGAGCCATTCCATGAGCAAGATTCGTTGAATGAAAATACATATAGCAGAAACTATATTTGAAATAGCGATAGATGTATGCATGATATAGACATCTCACGCATCACATATCATTCATTTTTCATTTCTGATAGATAATCGCACACAATCATTGAGACCTTAAGATTCTAACACGGTAGTTAGTTGTATCATCTCATTTATGAATTATGATGAATCCACCACATGATGTCAAAATGACCTTTTAAACTTTCAATATCATTTGGGATGTGACAAATGACAACGTACTCCATGAAACGAATTGAATGTGGGAGTGAATTGAATAGTATGGGATGTTGTACGCACTTCCGATAATTTCGCTATTCACCTTAGCCATGTAATACCGTGAATGTCAATCAAAGTCATTCCACATTTTCCAAAACTTATGTAACTATTTATTATTGTCGATTTTATTGTATAATTGCTTTAATACTTCCTTTATCCTTTAGTATTTGCCCTAATTTTTTTGTTAAAGTGGGGCAAAACATGAAAGAACAGATAGATAGATAGAGTATATATAAAGACATGTTTTTCATCATTTTGTCGAAAAAAGAGTACGTTTATCTTATCAGCCGGACACTAGGAAGTTACTGGCATGCCATCATAGATTTATAATTATAACTAGCTTTTCTAAAACGATGCAAGTGCATGTCTTAATTTGATTTATCATTGCTTCTGAAGAAAATAAAATAAAATGAAAATTATTATATTGACAATGTCTATCTATTTTTTAAGCTTGAATCGGCAAGATGGCTAAATGAAAAATAGCATTCCTAGCTAATAAAGATCATATAATGAAATTATTTTTTTAATTTTCTTTTTCAAGTACTACGATCTAAACATCTAACCCATTACCAATGGGCGGCAATAAGACCGATAACTTTTGCAATCTTAAAAGCTTCGTTGAAACATTGCTAAGTTAGTACTATATAGTACCAACTATTATAATTGGCCACCTTTACGACGACCCCCTCCCCCCAAGCCTTCACCATCGCTCATTTAATAGAGGGAAAAAAAGGAGGGAGTTGGTAAGTTGCTATCTAATGAATATAGATGATTTCATATTGTTGAATAAATAAGTAGTATGTAATACATGTACCGATGTACCAATAACAATAATATAAAAAATTACAAAGAAAAACGTGATCATAAATCATTATTATCAATAATGATTCAAATTAGAAAGAAGGAATTAAGACAAATCATAGTGATGGATGGTGTTAGAATGAGATTAAAATTTACGTTGTACAAAGTAGTAGGCCTAATAGTCTAGTAGCCCATTAAATTTTTTCATATGGGTCATAATTCATAAACTCTAAAGTTATCATTTCCTATTGTTGCAATAATATTGGAACAAAGCTCCAATTACAATTACTACTCGCATATTTTTCTGTGGGGCCGAGTCAAGCAAATTTTGGAGTGAGCTCGAAAATCTATTGTGCACTTAATGTTCAAAAAGAAGGGTAGCAGTGTGGGACCCTTAACATGACCAATTGATGGATCATTTTCCAACAATGGATGAGGTAGTTTGTAGTTACCTTCATTTCCTTTTACTTCTCGTGTGTGTGAAATAAGAAACTCTGGTGACAAAATATAAGTCACAACAGGCAAACAAGGCAGACTTGCTGGTGGTAGTACAAAGAATATTTAGACCACTTTGCAAGCCAAACTTTTTTGGTTTTTATACGTAGTCCCCTTTCTTCATTTATTACGGACTACCAAACCCAATATATATGTAAGTCAAAAGGCTATGCTATTATTATTTATGTTCAAGAATTTGTTTCATTATTTGACACTTTTGGTCTATTATTGATCCGACTTGACACATTAAAGATCCAATAAAACATAATCATTTAAAAGACCGATATAATTAAACCCATACAAATGGGCCGGTCAAAAGCTCTTAATGAGACCCCCCTTCCATTCAAACAAGGCTACTTGTGGCTTAATACGTGAACCAACAAAGTAACAATTTCAACAAGCGAAGCCATCAAGACAAATAATTTAGACAATGACTACTTATAATTTTAGTGGAAGAGAAGTTGGCTAGGACACCTTGAGGTGCACATTTTAATAAGGCAACGTAATACTAAGATGCATTCGTTTTCATTCAAGTCATTGGCAACAAAACAAAAGTTCAACATTAATTACCATGGAAATCATTATCTTGTGGTAATTAAGCTTTATTCCTAGTGATCTTGTACTAAACTAAGGACCTTGTTTATGCATGCATATATAGCAAAGACATAGTATGTTTTCCTGGTCTAGAATTAGTACTGTTTGATACCAACGAACGTACCATGTCGCTCAATAGAAGAGGTTCAAAATCACGATCAATTCCTTTTTTCAAGTCCTACTACAGCTTCACGAGCCCATTCTATGCTAATTATGCATATTTATTGAAAGAACAATATACATTATTTGCACTGCATTTCAACCACATGTAGCTAGTCCAAGTCATATAATGCCTAGTATATCTTTACCTACTTGTGATTTTGTCTCAATTATAGAATCAATTATTTACATGATGTTTGTGCTGTACATAAGTTTTTTTGCCCATTCGAAATATGATTATATTATTGTATTCAGTTTTTGTATTTTATGGAGCAAAATGATAGCGTGAAATCTATCCTTCAACTTACAAAATGAACGCAATAAGCCAACACCTATCGCATTTCCCATGTATGAATTTGGCATTGTGGGCCTTACTATGATCTTAAATGTGTACATATATTTTTGTTTTTGCAAAAAACAAGACATGTATTGTGCACCCAAATAAGAAAATATTCTTCTCCTCTGAGCAAATTGTCAAACATTCAAACTTGATGTTCACAATCAAAGACTCAGAAGGGTCTAGTGATTCTCATATCACGTCAAAGAAAGTTGAATCTTAAGGGCCAAGGGTCGTAGCGTACCCATGCATGAGAGGTAGCTTCTAGGATAAGCTATTTTTTTTTTTATAGTCCCTTGAATCATTACATCTATTACACAGTACACTTAATTAATTTTTACGTCATGACTAGTTTCAGCAAACCAAATATTTGGTGCGTTCTTCTTAGATGATCACTTGTGTTGTTTCCCTTTCTAACTATTCCGTATAATACGGAGTATTTTCTCCTTCTAGAGACCCTTTATTCACGTCAAAGAAAGTTTATGACACTGAAATTTTAGGTTTTGGTTTGTGGTGGGGTGCAAGCCCAGTAGCTAGTTTTGAAGGCCGTTATGGATTCCACTAGTTTACTCTCCCTCCGTTTTTATTTAGTTGCTACATTTTCCTTTTACGACCGTCTTTATTTAGTTGCTACGTTTCTATTTTCGGTTATTTTTTTATTTGTTTACCCTTATAATGCACACGTATTTACCTAATAACATACCACCTCACTAAACCCCTCAACTCCCTCGTGATTTCTGACTGCCACCTCTTACTTTCACATTTCTCCCTCTGTGCCTCTGTCTCTGCTTCTCGGTTTTGTTCATCAGTTTCCCTCAACCTAAAATCCTAGATCTACCTGTTTCCACTCACTATTTCTGGATTTTTTCACCAGATCAATAATCTACTCTTTGCAACTCACATTTCGGTACCCATTTCTTGCGGTTTTTTTCGGGTTTCACTTGAGGGTTTGTGGGTTTGTGCGGTTTTTCTTGAATCTCTTTAGGTACACAGCCATGGTTGCTAAAGGGAATGCTCCTAAACCAAACCAATTTTCATGTCCTGTTGCATGTCCTGTGTGGCTCCATTTCTTCTGGTGCTAAGTAGTACCTACTAGTGATCTTAGACATGTAGAACCAATTTTCATCCATATGAATTATGTTGTACATGTTTGAGAATCTTGGAACTGTTGTCATTGATGTTGGTACTATTGCTTGTAAACACCACAAAACTCTAGCAATCTTGTGTGAATGTGACAACTCTGGTTTAATGGCATTTGTGTGTTTCTTTATCTCACCTCTTTTGATGAGGCTATGCATGGTTGATCTATGTATGCCCATACTTGCTGCTGTTGCTCTGATTGATGTTCTCTTTCTCAGTGGGATCATCTTGATGTCCTCTGGGTTGATTGATATTCTTTTCCTTCCCACTCTACCTGTTTTGTGATTGTCCACATTGATGGCTACATTTTTATCCATTTTGTGCTCTCACTGTGTGCCATATTCTGCTGATTGTCCATCTTGATACTCTGAATTCTTGAGCTAGTTTATTGATATAACCTGTTGGTAGCTTCTTGTCATTGTTGGTACTGAATTTGTGATTTTCTTGGCAATATTGTTGCAACTTCTGAGCAACATATGCTCTGTCCTTGTTGCTAAGCACATAGACTCTCTTAATGGAGCCTCTTGCTTCTGCTGTCTACTCCTTGTTGTGTTCTACTGCAGTTGTAGTTATTGGCTCCTGCTTGTCCTCTTAAGTGACTGCAGTCCTTCCCAATGAATCTTGCTTGTCCTTTTAAGTGACTGCAGTTGAAGCCATATGCTCCTGCTTGCCATGTTGAGTTTATGTAGTTGAAGCCTCTGGCTTCTGCTGCTGCCTTTGTCTCTGCTTCTGGTTGTATTTTACTATAGTTGTAGTTATTGGATCCTGCTTGTCCTCTTAAGTGACTGCAGTCCTTCCCACTAGCTCCTGCTTGTCCTTCTGAGTGACTGCAGTTGAAGCCATATGCTCTTGCTTGCCATGTTGAGTTTATGTAGTTGAAGCCTCTGGCTTCTGCTGCTGCCTCTGTCTTTACTTCTGGTTGTGTTCTACTGCAGTTGTAGTTATTGGCTCCTGCTTATCCTCTTAAGTGACTGCAGTCCTTCCCACTGGCTCCTACTTGTCTTTCTGAGTGACTGCAGTTGAAGCCAAAGGCTCCTACTTGCTCTTCTGACTGATCACAGTCCATGTGTTCTTCATGATATGGTTGGTTCAAGTCAAACATTACCCTTCTCACTGATGTGGAATCTGTTGGAAGAATCTGAGATGCTCTGTCAGCTTCAATTGTGCTTGACATGATGCGACTGAGACTTCTCCAACAATTTCTACAGTTGATGATTTGATTATTTCAGAAATAAAATCATAATCTAATGGTAAGTGGTCCATAATCACTCGATGATGAATCTTAAAAACCTGAGAGTGATATCCTCCCCCTTACCCTACCAGTTGCATGTTTGTGATGGAATTGTGGAGCAATAAATGGCTATGGGAGATATTTGGCTCTTATATTATGGCTGTGAAAGTCAGTTGGAGCATGTTCAAAAGTTGGAGCCAAAAATTCTGTTTGGAGCCAAAAATTTCACTTTTTGGAGTGAAATTCAGCTTGGGCGCCACTTTTTGGAGTAAAATTCTGACATAAAGCAATAGTTTTGTAATTTTTTTTCCTTCTTCCAAAGTTGTGGGCCATTGTACTCATTACACTCTCCTAGAACTTGATGAATTATACCATGTAGCGTGTAAAAAAAGACGGAGGGAATACTTGGTTAGCCTATTCTGATAACCGGCCAGAGTTGATGGGCTACCAGTTCATTCTTTAATCAAGACTATAGGTGGTTGTTGGTTGGGCCAGTCTAGTTTTGCTCCCCAAAAATTTATCAATTTCAAGCAAAGACATTGGGTTGGGCCTATGATCAGGCCAAAATTTATGTGTCCAAACCCGTAGTTTGGGTTAAAAGCGGGCTTTTTTATCGGGCCTAATTTTGATCTAAATACTAGTTTTAAATTGCCCAAATTGTGGGCTTTGTGATGTGACCATTTTTTATCACCCCTAATGAAGTCCTATCTACAACAATATTCACACACGGATTACCACGTATCCAATTCAGAAAAATTGAATTTACTACTGAGTACAAAGGTGATACAAATTTTAGTTTATAAGAAGTTAATAAAAATTGTTTCCTCATGCTTTTGTAGCGTATAAGAGTAATACCTTAATGTCATTTAATTGTAGCGACAATCAAAAGTGGAGTTGGGTTCTCATAAAACAAACCTTATATCAAATAAAACTTATTTAGCATGAAAAAAATCTGATTAGTTAGTTGCTTACTGCGATACTGCTTAGTACTTAGTTAGTAGAGAATGACAAAGCCAATTCCTCCTCTAACGTCTAAACCCACCCAAATCCATCTCCATCCGCACAATATCCATTATTCCCAAATTTAGCCCAACAAATTATAGTAATCCAACTACAATCTAATGATCTATCAATTCAAACCCCAATTAAATAGGATATTCTAAATCAACGGTCCTAAAATCGAAATAATCTCTACACATCATCATTACATTTTCATCTTGAAAAACCATCTGCCATCAGATGGCTGATCAATCTAACGGTTGAGGAAGCTGAAGTTTGACTGAGTGAAGACTGATCAAGTGAAATGAAATTCTACAGACTACGAAAAAACCAGTTGATTGAAGCTTTGACCATACCAGACTTAGAGAGAGAACTTAACCCAACTCCCGTTTTTTTTTTTTTTTTTTTTCCAGTGAGAGAAACCCCTCAATCTATCATCCTCTCCTCCATTTTCGGGTTAACCCGAGTTTTTTTTTTTGTTTATTTATTCCCAGTTTTTTTAGGATTTATTTTTCTTGGAATTTTTCGTCTGGATTTGCAGAGTCGAGGGAGACTCTCTCTCCTCTCTCGCTCTGTGAATTAGTTTTCTTCTTAATAACTTATTTTAGGGTTTGTTTAATTGGGGGTGATTGAATCGACGAATGTTTTGAGCGAGATAAATAAAAAGGGGGGTAAAAAAGATGAATGTGATGCGTCGTCTCAAAAGCATTACCTCCGGTCGCACTTCTTTCTCTGATTCCGTATGTTTTTTTTATTTTTTTATTTTATTGTTTATGATCGTTCCTTCCCTTTTGTTTCTGGGTTTGTTTTTGTGATTGAATTTGAATCATATTATAAACGAATTGGTGTATGTAATTGGACGATATTTGGTTTTTTATCTGTTGATTTTTTGTAGAAATGGGATTGATTTTGTTGTGGGTTTAATCTTTTATCTTATCTTGTTTCTGTTTTGGGAAAAGTCCCATCTTTTCGAAAGAATCCTGAATATTTATTATTGTTTTGGTGTAAAGTTTCAATATTTTTTATATGTATTGTGTGGGTTTGATGAATTGAGTATAGTATATAATTTATGTATGGGTGGCATTGTGCAATGTCAAAGAAAATGATACAAACTCGGTTGATTCGGGAAGAAATATCTACTCCATGTTGAATTGAATGATTTTTGGGACATTTTGGACACTAGTTTTGATTGTTGATGTATAAATAGGAAATGCTGTGTCATGTTGAGCTTCTAATCAGTAGACATGAGGACATTGATGTGGCACCGATCAAAAAGAGAACTTTTCAAAAGGGGTGCTTTCTTCTTTGAATTTTGGTTTTATCGGGCTTCACCGGAAAATAGCCTTGTTATGATCAATATTCAAGCCATGGATTTTATCTGGGATTTAATTGAAGCCTTATTTTGTCATATAAGATGCGGACTTACTCTTCTAGAATCATCCTTCTCCCCTTTGCCTTCTTGTAAGTTCTTGTAGTTATGTTTATGGCATCTATTCATCCTCATATTTGAATTGCATATGCTCAAGTATTGGGTGTCCATAAGCATTCTAGAGGATGTGTTTGCCAATATAGGATTGACGTCAAAGTATAACCTCTTGGTGTAGTTACTCAAATCTTTTGAATTTAGTAACCTCTGTTGCTAGCTGTATCTATGAAGGTCCAGTTGCAAAGAGTAGTGAACTGATATTTCTTGGGTAACTGATTAATCAGTTCTCCTGAGTATGATTCTATTTTTTTTTGTAGTTAATGCTAGATTGTTGAGGAATTTTCAAGCTGCATCTTATACATTTTGGTGCCTGTTTGATTTTTGATTGTGAATGGTACATTAAATATGTGATACTCTCTTAATATATTGATATGAATTATGGCGTTTAAGACTCGAGAAGGGTGAAAGTTTTTGAAAAATGTTCTCGTGTTATGATGAGACAATGAAGCTGTTTGTAATTGCTTTAAAATAGAATGCATGATGCTATGAGATAGATTCTGATAGCTGCAATTCTTGTCACTGGCCCCTTTGCGCATCAATTCTCTATGTTTTGGACTTGTCAGTGCCTTAAAATCTAATCTTGTAGTCTGATTTCCTTTTTTTTTTTCTTATTCATTTTTGACCGAACGTTGTATCCTAACCTGTTACCTTAGTATTGGTGATTTGATTCTTGATCTGGTGTTCAATCTTTTTTTTTAATATAGAGTTATCGGTCTGGCCAAAATATTTGGTCTCAGTCTTAAAATGATTTTGGAAAACTTATGGACTACCAAGGATTCAATTCTTGGGAAAAAAAGACCTGTGAGACGTTTCACTGTTCTCAGCCTATTTGCAATTTGGTCGAAGAGGCCTGTGTATCATCCTTGGAAACTAACAAATTTACTTACTGAGATTAGTCTTCTAACTCATATTGCAAGAATTGAAAAGGGAAAACCTATTAAGGTAGTTTCTTTTGAGGATATGTCTACTTGATGATCGTGGAGTTGAATCACTTGAATGTTAGAGCAGTTTTTAGAGACCCTAATTGTCTGTATGATGTTTGCATCAAAGTGATGATCATAACTGATGTAATCCAAACAACTGGTATATAAGGGAGCTGAACAATTGCTTGCATGCTTTATCCGATAAATTAGACATGTTCTTAATTGTGATGGGATTCTCCTACATCTTCTCTTCAACTTCTTCACTGCATAGTGTTTGGAAGTTCCTTAATATAGTGAATATAGAATTGGTTCCTTTCTAATGGATATTGTTATATTTGAGCCTTTTTCATATCATGTAATTTTTTTGCAATGTAAAATCTATGTTTATTTAGGGTGGAGATCATAGCACCAAGAGGGCCAAAGTTGAGCAAGAAACAGAAGGAAGTTTCACAGATGAATCACATACTGACCAGAGATGTACTGCAGAAGTTGAGCAACGTGTGGCTTCGACATCCAAGGGGGATGTTCCAAGCACATCTGATGTGAATTCTATTGATAAGACACATAACGATGATTATGACAAGCTTCCTACAGAAATGCACGGAATGAAAATCCAGGATAGCAAGGCAGATAAAGGTGATGATAAGGTAATTTTGAAGTCCGTGTATTGTGCAAAGGTTTTTCTTCACATTAATGGTTATTGGAATACCTATATTGAGTCAAAGCTCTGCAATAGAGGCATTCACTATGATGACTACTCTGCCTGATAAATATAATGGTTATAATTAATCCATTGAACTTTTGTTTGTTTATTGTACATGCGCTAGTTGAAAATGGGAATAATAGATTTCTTTGTAATCTTGTTTTTTTTTAATATATTCTTTTTTTCTTTTTCTTCGCGTACTTCTTATGGAAGCATTATCTCAGTGTCTTTAATCCTTGAAATAATTAGGACATGGAAGCTGCTTTTGTGAGTGGAAGTGGCACTGAAGCTGGGCAGATAATTACAACTACAATGGGCGGTAGGAATGGCCAGCCAAAACAGGTATTTACTTAATAGGGTCTTGATTTAGTGTCAATTTTAAGGGATAAGGCCTATCTTTGGCGCATTTCAATGGTTTGTCATGTATTTTCTGTCTTCTACTTTATTTTCCTTGGTCAAAAATCGTAAACCTGTTATTTGTGTTTCTTATTCATTGATGCGAGTCTGTTCTGTTTGGGATGATTTGACTTTGGATATGTGTGCACACATTTTTCTTGCCTAGTTAGCACAACGTGTCTTGTCCCTTGCTTGAGCAGTGTTGAATAGAATGTTGGAACTATCAGAGAAAGGAAGTTAGATAATGAAATTATGATTATTCACTTTTTGTATTTCGTGTTTTTGATTGTTTAATTGATGAAGAGCAGAGTTGTTTTAAACAAAACTTTGGGGAAAATGGTTTGTACTTGTTCAGTGATTTGTGATTAATAGGGTTGAGTCACAAGGAGGGTGTATGTGATTTCTTCCTGACTCATGTAGGTCCATCATACATATGGTTTTTTCCCTTGTCTTTCTTATTTTGTTATGATGGATTAGAGGAGGTAAAAGCAGGAGAGGCTGGTTTGAAGACAAAATGGAGTTTTGATAAACATGAAGGATTGGGAAAGGGATTTCTCCCTTGTTTGTTGTGTATCATAATTAATGTAGGTTTTGTGGTAGTATTACTATGTTAATGTAGGTTTTGTGGTAGTATTACGATGTTAGTCATCAGTGTCACTGGTTGAGTTCTCTATGACTTGAGGCTGTTTCATGAATGTTATTCACTTTTTGGGGTGCAGATTTTGGTTTTATTATTTGTCCGTGTGAGGAGTTTAGTCTGATTGTCCCATGTGGCATGGGAAGTTTTGTTTTATCTTGATGGTTTTATAGTGATATATGACATGGTGGTGTTGAATTATTTGACAAGTTAGACTATTGCTTTAACATTTTCTTGGAGAGGTTTGATCTTTGAAGTTTGTTGTCTAACTAAGGTTTGAACACTGGTGCTCAACCATTTGGTGGATTGTTTTAACCAAAGCCATTTCTAGATATGTCTTGTGTGACTTGGATTGTTGCAAAGTGGACTGATAAAAGGTCATCTTTTGTATTTAGTAGTCAACTACATGGAGATGTCCCTAATTTTTTTTGTAACAATCAAATTACTGCCGTTATCTTTTTTCAATCATATATCTTGTTAATGTTACTTCTCAAGGGTTTTGTAGTCTATATAGTTTCAGGTTTTAATTGGGCATATTATCTCTGTCAACTTTATAATCGACAAGAATGCAAGTTTTTCAATTTGTTGATTGATCATGATTTTTCTTGGATTGATTGGTCAAGTTAATTTCGGGGTTGCCGTGCTGCATATCTATTTATTGTGGGGTTTGTGCTTTATAGAGGGGGCCTGTTTATCTCAGCTTGATTAGAAATGGTATTTAACTGCTTGGAAGTTCCTTGCTTCAAAATTCTTTATCTTTATCTTTATTGTCCTCTTGGTTAGTACTTGGGTGAGGTTACATGACTGTTATTGATTGTCAGTATATTATTATCCCTGTCTCAGACAGTTTCTTACATGGCGGAACGTGTGGTTGGCACTGGATCATTTGGTGTAGTCTTTCAGGTAATTTGAAAGGAGTCACTGTCCATTTAATTGTCTTTGGCTTTTGAGAAGATTACTAGATGATAATTTATCTATGTTCCTCTTTTTTTTTTTTTGTCTGATATCTATACAACTAGGCAAAGTGCTTGGAAAATGGTGAGCAAGTTGCAATTAAAAAGGTGTTGCAAGATAAGCGATACAAGAACAGGGAACTTTCTATCATGCGCTTACTAGAGCATCCTAATGTTGTTCAACTAAAGCATTGTTTCTATTCAACAACTGAAAAGGATGAGGTGTACCTTAACCTCGTGTTAGAGTATGTTCCTGAAACTATCTATCGGGTTTTAAAGCACCATAATAGGATGAATCAGCACATGCCAATGATCTATGTACAACTCTATACCTATCAGGTAGGCTTGACTTCTATCTCTGTTATTATTGTTGTACTATTGCAACCTTTGGCTTCTGTTACTGATGTTTATGATGAAGAGCAGGTCTCTTTGGTGTAATCTAAGCCTTTGTTGTCATCTTTTGTAGATTTGTCGCTCCCTCAATTATATACATAATGTTATTGGTGTTTGCCATCGTGACATCAAGCCCCAGAATATACTTGTGAGTTTTTTTTTTGGTTGAATTAACTATTGAATTAGTGTATTGTGCATGTGGTCTTCCCTTTTATTTAGCTTAGTTCCCATTATCGTTTGGCATGTCTGCATCAAATAATGATCAGCTAGTGTATCATACAAATATATGTTTTTTCACATTGTCATTATGAGAGAGTCAAGTGATGCTCTTGTTATTAGGAGTAGCATCTAGCGCCCTCACTTCAAAACATGAAAGTACCTCTTTTTAAAAATATCTGGCAACAATTTACTTCTATGTTATTACCTTGTGCCTCTCATATTAAGTTAGGGTATCAATAATATAATTCTCTTCCACTAAGATCTTGTTCATGGCCTTTGCAGGTCAATCCACACACTCATCAAGTAAAGCTTTGTGATTTTGGGAGTGCAAAGATGTTGGTATGTCATTTTTACACAAGAGTTGTTTTAAACTTTTTACTCATTTTTTATTTTTTACCTTGCTGGGTTTAAGTTTGATTTCCTACTGTAGGTTCCAGGTGAACCTAACATTTCATACATATGTTCCCGATATTACCGAGCTCCTGAATTGATATTTGGAGCTACAGAGTACACAACTGCAATTGATATGTGGTCTGTGGGTTGTGTTATGGCCGAGCTTCTCCTAGGACAGGTTGGTCTTTGTAATTTAGTTATGCAATACTTGGTATTGGATTTTGCTTTCGAGCTCTATCAATTTGTCTCTTTCATCCTCCCATCATGAATTCTTGTTGATCAAACTTGGATGGACATAACTTGCATACTTCCCAAGGCTTTTGCTGATCCTCCTAGTATTTTTGTCTTACTCACTGGAGTCTCCATACCTGACACTGGCTGGAGCCTAACTTGAGGCACAGGATGATTGTTGATGTGGGTGTACATTTTTTGTTTTTCTCTTTTTTCGTTGCTAAATATTTGACAATTAAGATCTGGCTAATTTTTTCAGTGGCGATCAGCCAGTGGAGGGATTAGTAAAAAGGAGAATAATTCACTTCCTTAGAAAATCAATTTTTTCTTAAATTAGGAATTCTTTCTTGACCACCCTTACTTGGGTATCTTTTTTTCATTGCTTTTATGGAGTAAAAGTGCTGGTGACTGTATGATGGTTTATAATCAAGTATGTTTGGTGGTTTTCCTAATATTTTTGTGTGGACTGAATGTTAAATTGTGTGCAGCCATTGTTTCCTGGAGAAAGTGGTGTCGATCAGTTGGTTGAGATCATCAAGGTGTGCCTTTGAATTGTTTTGTAGTTCAATACTTGTTTAAATTTCCCTTCAGTCTTTGGATTATAGCTTATATCTAAGCTGTTTTGATTTTCTATGTAAGATTTTGGGGACACCAACGAGAGAAGAGATAAAATGTATGAATCCAAATTATAGCGAATTTCAGTTTCCCCAGATCAAGGCTCATCCATGGCACAAGGTTTTATTAGCTCCTCTCTCCATTGAATTCTGTTCTTGTCAGTTTATTGTAAACCTTTTCTGCTTCTTTAGCCGTTTTAAGACCATAATTATCTCATTTCAGGTGTTTCACAAGCGTATGCCCCATGAAGCTGTGGATCTTGTATCAAGATTGCTCCAGTATTCACCTAAGCTTCGATGTTCAGCTGTAAGAATCTCTTAGACCGAGTACCTACATGGCTACTTCCCTGATCTTTTTTGTTCTTCATGCCCCATGAAGCTTGATCTTCTGTTTATTATACAGTACGTATTATTAGGCTTCTGATCATATTTTGTTTGGTTATACATCCATTTATGCTAAATGCAGTATGTTTGTGACATTCACTTTGATTTTGACCAACATTGGACTTGGAAAACTAGACAGAAAAATATCCAATTTCAAAAAAAGAATCACCTCAAAAGATTTTGTAATGAAGGAGAATATGTCGTAACATTCTGACTTATGAAAGTGGAATTTTTCCCCGGTTTTCTCTGAGGTCTGAATTTTTGCACAAATTTTTTCAAAAATCACCAACCATGAGCTCTGATACCAAGATGATATATTTGAACTGTGGAGAACAACAGCTCTGATTGTTTGAAAAGGTCGATGTCTGAAGTGTGCTTGCTAAATTATGTTGTGCATTCACTCATTGGTGGTGTTTTACTGCCCCCACCCCCACCCCCCCTCCGTGATATTCCTGGCACCTGGTATCATTCACAACCTTAGTCCGCTATCCCTTGTCTTTATTCCTAGTTATCATTAAAATTTATTACATTTTTCTCTCAGCTGGAGGCTTGTGCGCATCATTTTTTTGATAATCTGAGAGACCCAAACGCAAGCTTGCCAAATGGCAGACCTCTTCCTCCTCTATTCAACTTCACTCCTGAAGGTATGTTTTGTGCCCTTGGCTTCCCCCATTTGGTAACTTCATTCTTATTTTTTTTCCTCAACCATTGGGTTATATATTTCAGAGCTGGCTCATGCAACACCTGAACTACGTGCACGCCTTGTCCTTGACCCAGGAAAGAAGTAAAAGTTTTCAAGGCACTGTTGCCGAAATTTTTCCTTGGTCTGCTAACTTACCCCACATGTATCTTGAGCAGTGAGTGCTCCTGAAGCTTGTCATCCTCATTTACATGTTACAGACATCAAGAATGAACTCTAATACTATGCGGTGCAGCAATGTATTTGCATGTGAGGTAATTTTCTTTGACCAAGTAAACGGGAAAGTAACAAGTTCAAGAGAGTGTAATATATACGGCAATGGCGGTTATTTAGCTAAGTTGTCGAAGTTAAGATGCCTCTCCAGCTATGGTGAATTATCCCAGTGAAACAGTGCATGTGACTCCTTTAGTTGTCTCTGGTCATCATCACTTTCCATAGTGACTAGATTGTATTTTGCCATTACTATGCTACATGTAATTGGGTGTCACAATTGCGAATTATGATTAGGTGTGGTGGAGAAATTTAAGGCCTGTTCTTTCTGCGGGACCTCTAGTTTATGGATTATCAACTTTATTACATGTAACCCTGGTGTATTTGAATGAGCAGCACTCGATGAGAAATCTAGGGAGCTTAACATTTATGTAAGGGCGATTTGAATTCAGTCTCCACTTGAACTTGCAAAGTCAAGGACAAAAAAAGGACCGCAGCGTCATTCTATAGTTGGCGTTGGGTGTGAGTCACATCAGAGCTCCTCAGCCCAACTCCCCATTTGAAGCTCTGCGAGGTTCCTTAAGGCCCGCCCTTTACACCATGGTGCCTGTCTAAATTTCTTTTTCTTTTTTTTTTTTTGACATTCTAAGAAACAAAATTCAATAATGCAAAATAATTCTTGATGTCTTTCGTCATTACATTATGATGAATTGAATATGATTTCCCTAATCTAACAAATTTGTTAGTATCCACATTAGTACTCTTAAATATGGAGTTTTATTGGTAATAAAAGATTAGAAAAATGAATTATGACAAGATTAATTTTGTTACAAGATCAGCCCAAATGCAGATTATTATTATTATTATTATTATTATTATTATTATTATTATTATTATTATTATTATTATTATTAATCCAATCGCGGAACCCAAGGCATGAAATTGGATAGCAGTCACTGACGCGGTGGCCAAAGTAGACAAAAGTGGGAATACTTGAAATTAGAAAACAACGTCCGCTTCCTTAGTCCTGAGTCCTGACTCCTGACTCCTTCGTCACTCCCATCCATCCATCCTTGTAAAAACAGTGCAGTCCCCTCCTAAATGTCAACTCTCCTTCCAATTCCTACTCCCTGTTCTTCATAACCCTCCAACCCCAGATTCCCTGCCCGCCTATGGCCTCGACCTCTCTATCTTCCTGATTACTCTTCCTCTTTTCCCTCCTCCTTTCCTCTCTCCTTTCACTACCATGTCTACCACCCATGTTGACACGTCCTCGCCGCTTCTCCCCCCTCTTTCGCCGCCTACTGCTCAAAGCCACCGATCTTTTCAATCTCGGACCAGGAGACTCTCCGGCCGAGCTGGACTTCGTGGCGCCGCCAGGTTTCTCCGCCAAGCCAGCAGCCGGAGGATGATATCCGACCAATCCGTAACGGTGAGAGAATCAGCGGCGCAGCAAATCGAAGAGCGGCAAAGTGATTGGGCGTACTCTACTCCGATTGTTGTCCTCGATCTTCTCCGGAACACGATTTTCGTTTTCCTTGCGATTGTGATCATTATCATTAGCGGCGATGAGAACACGCAGGTGCCGTTGAGGTTGTGGCTTGTTGGATACGGTTTCCAGTGCATTTTGCATATGGTTTGTGTGATTGTGGAGTACAGGAAGAGGAGAGAGATTAGCAGGGAGTTTGGGTCTTCCGGTGTTGGTCCGATTTCGGGTTTGAATTTTGGGTCGAATCGGTCGAGTTATGTGACTTCTGCACATTCGAGGTCGAATTCGAGTTCTTCAGCAAGCTTAGAAGGTGAATCCTTGGAGTTTGTTTCTGACCGTCACCAGGATGAGGATAACACTAGGTATTATTACTATTCTTGATGTTTTCGTGCCGGATTTTGGTGTTTATGAATTCTTTGGATGTGATTGTGAACGGTGGACCGGTGGAACTAGAGATTATTGTTACAAAACATGGAACTTTAGGATATTAGTGCGCCTTGGGACTATTATGTTAGATATTAAGGAATTGACAGTTAGCAAGTTTTGATGGAAGAACCGTGCTAGTGCGAATTAGTTACTCCCTTGGTGGTAAAGTCTTTCAATCATACGGAACCCGCTGTTGCTTCGTGCCAACACCTCATTATTTGACTGAAGACTATGGACATGATAGAGTAAGGTGTGAATTACCGCGTATGCTCTTTGACAGTACTTTAGGGAGGGATACATTTTTGGAAGGAACTAGAGTAGATGTAGTCCGCGCGATGCTAGAAAGGATATGGCATAATGAAACCAAAATTCCTTTATAATAACACCTCGTTACTCAGTTTAAATAGTATCATCCCGAGTCAAGTGAAATGTTGTTGTAGATGAACTGTGATGTTTGTTTCGGATTACTTTAAGGAGTGGCATTTTGTTGGAATGAAGAGAATAATCCTCCTCTCCTATTTAGCCTCCCTTGCTCTTCTTTTCTTCCTCTTAGGTGATCAAGCTGTTATGATCAGATTTACCCTTGTCATTCTGTCATGCCCATAACCTGTCTCTCTATGTTTTGATCTGGGCTTGGCAGTAACAAGCATGCCCTGATGGCTCTTGGTAACTTACTCAAGGACATCTATATTAGTGGTTTTGTGGTGAAGGGTGAGCACCCTAAAAAGCAGTTGATATGGCAAAGGAGAGCATGGAAGGCTTGATGGTTTTAGTTCTGATTAGGTGTGTGTTGAGGATGTTGTTTAGGATATGGATCAAATGATGGTGATGGGAACTGTTATTGTATCTTGTGGTACATACTTAAGCTGCAGTATGTCAGTTCCAGTTTGTTTTCAAATAATGAATCCCTTTTTATTTTCCTTCACATCTTTTGTTACCCATGGAGTAATGCTGTATTTGTGTTATTGCTTTAGCTTGAGTAATAATGAGTATGAGGTAGCTGCTATGCAGATACTGACTAGCTACAATGTATACACAGTAGTTCATGTGTGCTCCTTGCAAAAATGAAGGTTTTCTGTTTGATGTACTGTTGGGCTATACTTGGAACCAGTGTAGGAACATAGTGCTTGCCAATAATCTTGTCAAACTAGATTGTAGAGAACTGGAAAGCATGAATACCCGTAATTTAGTTCACCCATTCCAGAATATAACTAGGGGAGTAGTTAAGGTAAATGAGCAACAATGGGATACAAGTATATTCTTTTGAACTAAGTGGAGAATTATTTGAGTTGGTTAAATTGGATAGAGTGATCTTTAATTAAGTGTGTATTGCTTTCTCTGGCAGTGTTGCGAAACATCTGGAGTCAGCGAATACAATGTTCTCCTTTATTTGGTGGATTATTGGATTCTATTGGGTGTCATCTGGTGGGCCTTCTTTAGCAGATGACTCGCCTAAGCTTTACTGGTAACTCACTTCTTGGTATCCCTTTTAGTGTCTTTCATATGTCCATTCTTTTTGTAGTGATTTTTCTATTGTTACTCTTACAGCATTGTTTTCACAGGCTCACTATAACATTTCTGGCATTTGACGTGTTCTTCGTTGTTATCTGCGTGTTGGTGGCTTGCATTATTGGCATAGCTGTGTGCTGTTGTCTTCCATGTATAATTGCAATTTTATATGCTGTGGCTGATCAGGTAGGTTGGTCATACTTCTTATATCTAATGCTTTGGAAGTGTCTGCTTTATCCTCTCACATCATGATCTGTATCTTGTAAATAGGAAGGAGCTACCAATGAGGATATTGATCGGCTCCCAAAGTTCAAGTTCAGGAGATTAGGTCAAATTGAAAAAAAGAGCGGTGAAATCCAAGAATCATTTGGTGGAATTATGACACAGTGTGGCATTGATACACTTATTGAGCATGCTCTCTCTGAAGAAGATGCCGTGAGTCTGCTAAGCACTTGCAAGAACTTTGATCTTGCCTAATATTTATTTAACTATTGATAGGTCTTTTTTTAAAGTAACTTTATATTTATACACTCTTTCCATCCCAGCTTATAGTTAGTTAGCTTTATACATTGGTAATTTTTCTTACTTCTTTCTATAAACATGGTACACAACACCCCCCCCCAAATGTTTTGGTCTACGGTTTTTCCCTCCTTTATTTTTGGGCCCTAAACCATTGTTAACTTTGAGCTGGGATGGAAGTACTTTTTTAATTTGTGGCAGAGGTCATGGAGTGGAAAAGGGGGTGGTCTGGTAGAGGCTAGTCATTGGTGGACATTAGTTTGGCGTGTCCAATCCCTTTTTTATCATAAAAGGTTAAAGGGGAGCTACTGTTCTGTCATGAATAAGATGATTAATTAGATGCTAGGGCCAACACTGAATAATTAGCAAGATTTTGATTAGAGAGATGGAAATTGACTTTAAATGGCCTGTGTATACTATTGTGCATAGTTAATATTTTTCAAAGTGTCTGGAAACTGGAATATGCTTTTATGTGCATGATGCATTTATGACCGTGACACTCTGTGGGAACAACTCCAGTCAAAGTTTACTTAGATTTTTGCGGTTATCATATGGCCTTTGAAAATGTTTCCTTTCAAAAATCAGTATAGGTTTTTTTGTGCTGGAGGAGTATAAAATCTTGAACTTGGCTTTTGTGAGTTATTGTATATCTAAAGGGCACTAAGGAGAGCAAAGGTTGACATGGTATACTCTTGTATAGTGTGATCTGAGCCACCTGAAGGGGATCAGAGATGATAACATAGAGGAACCACAAATATGGGATTCTGTGAAAATCAGTGCTTCAGTATTAAGGCTTGCCATTCTACTCCTGAAGCCTGGTGATTAAGAGAATAATTTCTGGAGCTCTATGATTGCTTGACAATTTGTTTAAGCTTTATTATGAAAAGAAACTTGATAGCTTATTCTGGGAAACAAAAATTGAGAATCTGGGAGTGGATATTTGAAAATGGTTCTTGCACTGATGTCTGTGACGAGCAATGGCTTTTGTAAGTTAGGTTGACTTGTTTTTTCTTTTGGTTCTAGCAGACCCCTTTCTGTTTGTGATTTATAAGTTTGTCTTTAAGGCATATTGTTGAAGTTTGTTTCTTTCTTCAATGTTTATTTGGATAATTATAGGAGGGAGAGGGGTTTGATATGGCATGAACCCTAGTGCCCTGTTCCGGAGAAAAAAGAGAATATCTTTACTCCCTCTGCTTCAGCCTTAGATGTTTGATACTTTGATTAGCCTTTTGCATGTTTTAGGTGTGATGTCAATACTTATATGTATAATTCCTGCAATGTTTTTTAGGAGTGTGTGATATGTCTTACATCGTACGAGGATGGGAGTGAATTATGTGAACTTCCATGTCGTCACCATTTCCACTGTGCTTGCATTGACAAATGGCTACACATCAATGCCACTTGCCCCCTTTGCAAATACAACATACTCAAGAATGGCTGTCAAGGCAGTGAAGAGGTATAGATCTACCACTTTGTTTCACTAGCCGTCTGTGAGCATCATACATATTTGGGTCCTGTAGCCGACCGAGAATTTTTCTTGTTCGAGCTGCTCCACTGCAAAATGTTTTCGACCTTTTTACTATGGGTATTTGCAATTGTAAAAATGTTTAATTTGCTTTTGAGAGATGTACATGGTGTTGTAAGCTAATGTTGTTGTGTAGGTGAAAATATATTTGCTTGTTTTGATGACCGGAAAAGCTAAAGTTGTTGAAACGAGAACTAACTTTCCAGTTTCCATGTACATTTCTATCCTTGTTTTGCCTCCAAAGCATTTGTAAACCATACTTCCGTATAGAAGCTCTTTGGAAAGCACACAACACTTGTGATTCTTGCATTTCCTCTCCATTTTACTTGTTTGGTCATCGACCAATGTGTGTTTGTACAATGTACGTTAATGAAGTCAATTGTCCCATTCCTGAGTTGTTTTGGATGTTCCAAATGGTTATTTTTGTATTCTTATTCTTTCTTCAATTCTCCATCAAGTCAATCCTTGTTCCCTCTCTACAATACTCTTTGATACAAAGTATAATTAAGACATACAATTTTAGCATAATTCCTTTGAATCAGTCGTATGTGCTCTCATGTTCAGGGAGATGATGTGCCAAGGATTAGATGAATGGTACTTATAATGTGCATATTGTGGATGCCTGATATTAGGGAGATGATTAGCGAAGGATAAGATGAATCATTCTAATGTGCATATTGTGGCAGCGTTAAATTTTACTACTCTTTATGACCTAATTCTAATGTGGCTGCGTCAATTCCTTAAGTATGAGTGTATGCGTACGACCCCGACCCATGTTCGTATTTTGAGATTTAGAGACGAAGCTGCATTACTTTTTTTCTTTGTTGGAGTGCTTGTTGGCCTAATTTGAAGTACATCTGTTAGAAATTTATATCAAGCACATACAAATTACCAAGTACTTCGTATAATAATATGCTGTACAATCTGTACCTTGGAAATTTGCAATTGGATTGAAGTTGATTATTACATGACAAACCACGCTTGAAGTTCTCACTAATCTATTTCACTGGTAAATTTGCCGAATTAAGTCAAATCAAACATAAGGCCTTAAATAGTTCCACACCTCCTCGTAAAGCCCTAAGAAGCATCCATTACATTTATTTCAATTTCATATATTTTTAGAAATATATCAAAAACAGTACATAATATTTTTCATACTTGGTCAATTTGGATAATTTTAAAATCCGGTGAAATAACACCACGATATGCATAACATGAGTCTAATGGGGACATTAGGTGTGCAGGGAGATTGTAACCACCTAGTTTGACTTTTAATACTCAGTTTAACAAATTTTTAAAATTCTTACAATTAGATCCAAAACTTGTTTTTAAGGTCTCTAAAAACCAAATATAAAGAATTATATGGTTTCAAACATTCTCATAAGACCCAAAAAATTATTTGGTACATTTATATCAATTTCGGATATTTGTCAAAAATATCTCAAAAATAGTGTATTATAACTTTTAAACCTCAGTCATTTTTGGACAATTTTGGACCTTGGAAATCACCACCTTGATATGCTTATCATAGATTTTATAGGAGTGATAATGGAGACTAGGAGTAATTGGACTCATCACTTTGGTTCTCAATATCCAATTCAAACGATTTACAAAATTCTTACTATTTTTGTCCGAAACTCTTTTAAGGGATTTTGGAGACCAAGTGTAAGAAAATAAATTATTCTAAACCACCTCATTTAACACTAGTATTTAATATATTTATTTTAATTTTAAAATTTTTCAAAAATATCTCAAAAATAGTGTATAACCTTCAAAATCCAGTCATTTTAGACAAATTCGGATTCGATGATAAAACTTCTTGGTATACTTACTATAGGTCTTAAAAGGTCATATTAGGACATAGGAATAGTTAGAGCCATCTATTTGATTTTAAATACCCATTTTGGTCGATTTTCAAAACTCTTACAATAGGATCTTAAACTCGATTTTATTTTCTTATAGAGACCCAACATAAGAAACTATATGTTAACCTTTTCCTATGAGCCTAAAGAGTATTTAATATAATTATTCGGAAATTATTTAAAAATATCCAAAAGTATATATAATTTTCAAAATTCATATATTTTGTACAAATATGAACCCAATGATGGAACTTTTTGATATGTTTATCATGGGTCTTATATGGTCATATTAAGGCCTAAAAATGATTGAAATTATTTATTTGGACTCTAAACACCCATTTCAAACCAATTTCAAAACTCCTAGAAGTCATAAACTCGTTTTCAGTTGTTTTTGGAGATATAATATAAGGAATAAATGATTTTCATACGTCCTTTTATAATTTTAGTAATTAAGTATCTTGTATATTTTATTGTGATTCTGAAAATATTTCAAAAACAATATGAAATTCCCTTTAAATTTTGGTCAATTTGACGATTATGGACCCCGTGGTAGAACTTTCTTGATATGCTAAGCATGGGACGATCATATATATTAAGGCCTATAAGTGATTGAAACCATATATTTTAACTCTAAACACTCATTTTAACCAATTTTTAAAATTTCTATGGTTAGTCATAACCTCAATTTTAGGGCTTTTAAAGAACTAATATAAGAGATTAAATAGTTCTCAATCTCCTTATATTATATGACCATATAAAGTGTGTGTGTGTATATATATATATATATATATATATATATATATATATATATATATATATATATATATATATATATATATATATATATTAATTTTGAAAGTCTTTAAAAAATAATGTATAAAAATCTTCAAAACTCAATCATTTTGCTATATTTGCATATAGGTTCATATTAGAGATTAAAGTGATTATATCCTTCTACTTTGATTTTTAATACTGATTTGAATTGATTTACAAAAGTCATGCTATTGGGTCATATTATATCATATTTAGGGCCTAAATATCTAACATAAGAACATAAATGGTCTAAAACTTCCTCATATAATCCTAGAAAATATATAGCGTATTTTTTCAATTTTAATTTTTTTTCAAAATATCCCAAAAAAGTGTATAATAACTTCAAAATTTGGTCATATTGAACAAATACAAACTTGGTGATAGAATATTTTTGATATTGCTTAATATGCTTAGCACGAGTTTTATTGAATCATACGAAAGGTATATGAGTGATTGAAACTTTCTACTTTTATTCTAAATCCTTATTTTAACCAATTTTTAAAATTCTTATAATGGGGTCATAATTTTTTTAGAGCCTTTAAAGACCTATATGCAGAATTAAATAATTTCAAACCTCTCCATATAACCTAGGTATCCAAAACATTCCTTTTCAATTTCAAAATTTATAAAAAAATATCTCAACTATAATTTATAAGGTCATGTTATACTTATGAGTGATACGAAACATACACTATACATTATGTAAAAACTTTTAAACTGTTGTTGCTTTTATTCATCTATTTTTTTTTTTGGTTATGATTTCGTCAAAAAGTGTATTTATTAGTGTATTCATCTAGGAACCGATAAATTAATAAAACTACGAAAAAGAATGATATAAAACGGCGGCGTCTTACATTATCCGCAGCGTCTCCCTCCACTCCCAAAATCAATGACAGAAATTTAAGAGCAATCAAAATCAACAAACAATGGCGTCTGCATCTTCATCTTCCTCACTCTCTCTCCTCTCCAAACTCAACACCCGCCAATTGGCGCCTCTTCCTTCAACAGCCCGACTGGGTTCGAACCGGTTTCAGTGCCAAGCTGCCGGTCCAACCGGATTCTTTACGAAACTTGGTCGGCTTATCAAGGAGAAGGCAAAGAGTGACGTGGAGAAAGTTTTCTCGGGATTCTCAAAGACACGTGACAATCTCGCCGTCATCGATGAGCTTCTCTTATACTGGAACCTCGCCGATACCGACCGCGTCCTCGACGAACTCGAGGAGGTCCTACTCTCCCTCATCATTCTACTCATTTTATGTCTACTAATGTTTGTTTGAAGTGTACATGATGATAATCCTGTATAATTTGCGTGTCTTGTTGTTTAGGCACTGCTTGTGTCTGATTTTGGGCCCAAAATTACGATTAAGATTGTGGAATCATTGAGAGAAGATATTTTGGCCGCTAAGCTCAAATCTGGACCTGAGATTAAGGTATGATTTTTTATTTTTTTAATGATGATTCATCTTCTAGTTATAACATTGTTTTTTGTGTTTGTGTAATTGCGCAACATGCGTTCATTCGAGATATTATATGCGATATTTGAAATTTTGCTTTGCTTTGCTTTGCTTCAGGGTATATACAAATTCTTGTAAAAGACGGTTCGAAAATTTGTACACGTATTTAAGAATTAGATATTGCATTGGTATTCGAAATTGACGACTAGAAATACGTTTGTTATCTTCAAGACTTCAATTGCTGTAAAATGAGGTGAGGGCAATCAGGGCATATTGATTACCAAATAGCATCCTATTACAATCAAAAGCAAGGGTAAATGATAATACCGTGTGTTTCAGTAATCATGTGAGCTATGCAATTTTGGGAATGCATTTTAAAAGTAGGTCACTAGTTTGAGGGAGAAGAGACTCAGTTAGTTATGGTAGAAGTACGGTGTATATGAGCAGATTAGGGAGAAAAAGTGTGTTGAAGATTGGTAAGAAATTTGTTTAGCATTTAGGTAGAATTTGACAGTTCTGGTCTCTTGAATACTTGGCGACTATTGTTAATAAGTTAATTTCTTTAATTTCAGCTCCATTAATCAGAGTATCTTCTTCTTCCTTTATACTTCTGTCATTAACATTGCTTAAGCTAGGTTAATTCCTAGCATCTTACCAAATCTCATTAGCAATGTGCTTTACTGTCTTAAAATGACGAGCAAAGCACACTCTTAGTGACATTCATTTATTGTTGGACAACTTGAGTGCATTTGTGTTTCTCTTATTAGCTCTCCACTTATTTTTGTGAAGTGGAATATCGGTGAGGAACTGAGGGATATTAGCTGTTAGTAGTTTCCTAATGGTTGCTGCTTATAAAGACTTTGGATTGGCTTAAAATCTTGTAGGAGAGGTTTGGAAAGAACTGTGTGGTTTCTTAAGAAAATGGCTCTAGAATACTCTCTACAATCATAAATGTCACTATATTTACGTATGCTTTAATTACCAAACATTTCCCCCTGGAGTTTTACGGGGGAGAGAGTTGAAGAGTGAAGGAGTTCGGTTGTTATAATTACTGCCTGAAATAATTAAGAGTATATGTGAAGGAGAGCCAAAAATAAATCAAGGAGAATTGTGGGGTTGGGATGATGTGACTATTAATTCCGGATGGGGTGTTTGATTTATTTTTTACTCTGCTGACTATTGTAGAACTTGGTTGTCTCTGACATCTCTATAGGATGCATTGAAGAAGAGTGTTCTTGAGTTGCTAACAAAGAAAGGAAGTAAGACAGAACTTCAGCTGGGATTCAGGTCTGCTTATTTTGTAAATCTTGTGTTTGGCTGTTGCCATATCTTCCTGATTGCTGGGCCTGAGTTTGACTCAACATTTAGTTGGATGTTGCTTTTTCTTATTGTAGAAAACCTGCTGTAATCATGATAGTTGGTGTTAATGGAGGTGGAAAAACCACTTCTCTTGGTAAGTTAAATGGCCTGATGCTTCAGAAGATCTTTTTTCTGAAATTGCGATTATCTATTGTTGTGCGGGAGCATATTATTTTGGTATCTGATTGTGATAAGAATAAGATTTTTTCTGGTTTAAATATAAGAATGATATAAATTATCCTTAAAATGTTATCTTTTTCATGATATCCTAATTCATGACTTCATAAGTACTATCTTATAAACTGTCTTTCATTGCAGGGAAGTTGGCCCATAGACTGAAGAAAGAAGGAGCTAAGGTAAGGAATCTTTTTACAAAGCTTTTCGCACTCTAAAGAAATAAAATCCCTGGAAAATGCAAGTGCTTAAATTATGAATATCTATATCCTAGTGTAATTTATTTCATGATTGTGTACAGTACTTTTGTGTCAATGACCTGTTTTTATGAAAGTTACTAAATAGTGAGATTTACTCTTATAAGAAAAAATCCAGAAACTGCAAACTCTGATGAATAACACTCAGAGCAGAAAATCACCAGCAAATGTTATGTTATTATCACATAGACTAATCATCTCTGTTAGGGGGATTAGAAACATTTACTTTACACGTGCTTGGCCTCATGTTACATATTGTTCCAGATACTATTGGCAGCTGGTGATACATTTCGGGCTGCTGCAAGTGATCAGCTTGAGATCTGGGCTGAGCGAACAGGTTGTGATATTGTTGTGGCAGAGAAAGAGAAGGCAAAAGCATCGTCAGGTAGGCATTCAAATTATTAACATTAAATTAGGGGTCCTGTATTGGGCCTCTTTGCTTATGGATGACATTGCGAAATGGCCTTAAAGATGTGCTTTATGAATAGTTCTTACAAAGGCTGTGAAAAGAGGGAAGGAAGGAGGATTTGATATTGTCCTATGTGACACATCTGGACGTAAGCATTCTGCAGATCTGCAAACTACTTTGTACATTGTTTTAGTGGCTTTATGATAGACACCTTTGATGTCTTTAGGTCTTCACACTAATTACAGTCTCATGGAGGAGTTGATAGCTTGTAAAAAAGCTGTGGGTAAAGTAGTTTCTGGTGCTCCTAATGTAAGAAGATTCTTAACTTTCATATCAAATGATAGTCTTTTTTGCCAAATACAATAATCTGGAATGTGGTGCTACTTCACAGGAGATTCTGCTTGTTTTGGATGGAACCACTGGTTTGAATATGCTTCCTCAGGCCAGGGAGTTCAACGAAGTACTGTCCTCAACCTTACTTTTTTCTGCAAGCTCCTTTTGTTTATTATTTGCTTGTGTTGTCTAACTTAATGATCCATATCTATTCTTCACCGAGACATTACCTTTGCCATAATCTGACTTTTTAGACATCTTCACTGGCAGGTTGTTGGAGTTACTGGATTAGTCTTGACAAAACTTGATGGTTCTGCAAGAGGCGGTTGTGTGGTAGAACTCAGTCCCAATCTTTCCTGGATTTGATTTATTTAATTATTTTCTATTCATATCAACTGTCAAAATGACATGCAGGTCAGCGTGGTAGATGAGCTTGGCATTCCTGTGAAATTTGTGGGTGTTGGTGAGGGCTTGGAAGACCTTCAACCTTTTGATGCCGAAGCCTTTGTTGATGCCATATTCTCATGATTTGTAATTGGTGAAAGGTGATTTTGATGGCCCTATTTATGGTTGACATGCTCTCATGCATTTGACTTTTTTTTTTTTTTAATCCTAAATGCTTCCTCTTACACTGAAAAAAAGTCTCTTGGAAATAGTTGTTCTAACATTTGATTATTCGTAATTTTGGGTACAGACCTTAACCCTTCCACAAAGGGATTTACATCATACTTTTTATGGTCCCTACTTTTGTAAGAAATGGTCAGTGGATGGATGATATTTCAGTTTCTTTGATTTGCTTAGGTCCCGTGTTTAAGTTCACGAGTTTTTGGCCGCTGAACATCATTAGAATTCAGAACTTGCATTTTGCAAGCTGAATTCCAAGTCAAGAGCTGAACTGAGGTTAATGGATTGATTACTGTTCTAAGATGGAGTTTGGAGTCTCAAGCATGCCAATGAGCAGCCCTCAGACAAATGCTTCAAAGAGCTATTCCGCAGGCTAGTCCATCTTTCCTGATGTCACTGAGGTATAGTTAGGTTACTAGGTTAGTCCAAAATTGTAAAAGGTGTGCATATGAATCTGAGCTGCTTTGCAAGCAGGATATGTAGAGAACATTCGTTTTGAAATGTATCCGTATCATGTGTCATTTTTATGTATTAATGGAAATATTTTGTGGAAAGTTTGGAGCTATATGTTTTAACTTTGATCAAGTGTATGTGTATGTGGTGCTAGGAATATATTTATGTTGCTAAACTTTGATCAATATCAAGAGAGCCTGATCCACTCCACATACATTTGTAAATGAAAGTTTACAACAATAGTAAAGCCAAGCATTAATCTCAAAAAGGGTTTGACTATATGAACTAAAAGCCTATTTCACGTAATCATTTGCAAAAATTATTCTCTCCATTCTCTTCTATCTAGAGTTATATTTGTGTACAAATTCAATTTCTCCACATTTTAGTTAACTCCTTCTATCCATGTTATTTTTGAAGTACCTTGAATGCATTATAGGTCTCTAATACCCCAATTCTTCATCTTTCTCACCCATGTATCTACTACTCAGCGTCTCATATATCCAAACCATTGTAAGCTCGTAACCAATTCTCACTTATCTACTACTCAATATTAGTTATTCCAATCTTTTTTCGGATGTTCACATTTCTAACTTTGTTCCTCAAGGTTTTCGAGCACATCTAACTTAACATATGTACTGCATCTTCGATTCGTAGAATGCAGAGCAGCAAGCAAAAGCATGTTTACCCTGAACACTTGAGCAGATTCGCCTATTAAATTAGCGTTCGATAGTTCTGGAATCAAATGACGCAGCCCCACAGCTAATTTCACGGCCTTGACCATCCTTTTGAGGGCCTTTTAGTTTTACAGTTCATGAGAATCCAAAGATCGGTCATCCTCATTCAAGTTATCATACTTTTCGTAATGACCAGAAGCCAAGATTTTTTCCTTGAGGCCCAAAACAGGACCAGCAGAACCATAAGTACAAAAATAAATGGAGAAAATCTCCTTAAGTGCAACGCGGCCTTCAGATATTATCCCCAGGAATCAGGAGTTGACATGGCCGGAGATATGAAGATGGTCCTTGGAAGCCTGGCTGGCTACTAACTCATGAGTAACTCAAACATCATCGTTATATTTCCCTTTAGAAAAGGGTTCCGGTTCAGTATTTGTCATGCAACCTAGTGGAGGACCAGCATATACATTTTTGGAGGCTAACATTGCGGGAGTATATATGCTGCAATTTCAGCGACCAGTACCACAGTGAGCAAAATAATGAAGACGAAGACATATTGCAAATAACTCAAGATGATGTTAACACAACAATTAACTTTATGCAACTTATAATTTTTCTAAACAATATTACTTCTGCAAGAAAATAGTATTATGAAGCCCTAAGAATTTTGTCGTTAACTTCTTTAATAGCATAGAGCGCCTAAAATGTGTAAGACGGCCCTACCAACGTTTCATCAAATACCCTTTTACCAATACAAAGTACTACATAACATTATCCATTGGAAGAAGCCAACAACATGACTCTTCAATCTTCATCGATGGGTTTGTGAAGAAGAAACTGAAAAGTTATAGTTTTGCTGCAGGGAGGTGATAGAAAGTGGCTTTAGCAGTGTATAGCAGCTTCTTCGTGTCCTTTAGTCTGATTTCAATGGATACAACCGTTAAGTTTCTCCCACTCCTCACAACTGATCCATCAGCAACCAACTTGGACTGCATCGCAGTTATTAGTTTCAACTTAGATGATCAACCAAGAAATACAATTGCCCTGCCTTCAACTGAGACTAATTCAAAAAGAAGTGTGGCAGCAAAACTTACATTGATTGAAGCAGAAGAAAGGTAGGAAACGCTGAGCTCAACAAGAAACAGGGGCTTTTCCTCTGCTACTATGGTTCGAGCACACGCTGTGCCCAACTTCTCAGCTAAGGTCGCCACTGCTCCTCCATGCAACCCATGGTAGTAGTTCTGATAATATCAATACCATTTTTACTGTAGAATAAGAATCAAAATACTCTTTGCCCTAGGGATCACCAAACACACAAATCCAGAACACGCTTATTTCAAGGCATTGTTTCGCTACAAAATCAAATAAGCAAAACATGATGATCATATTCTTCTACTCCGTTTTAGTTCTACTTTCATACCCCAGATTTTATTTTCAAACCAGCACTAGAGAGAGCACTGCATGATAATATGAATTCAAAACGATCCATTTTGCTCCTCATAGGTGTACCTCAGGAGCCTATATGATATTCTTAAATATTTCCAACACCATTCTACTTAAATATAATATTTCTTATAATATAATAGTTAATTTATGATCAAACTCTTCGAATTTTAGCTTTCTTATTGGGGCGGAGGGACTCTACGACTCGCAGCATATTTGAGTACACTTATACTGTCATACGCTTAAATCTTACAAAATAAATAAAAACCGATAGATCAAAAGCCGGAATCGTCACAGAATAACATAGACAGTAATAGTAAATTAGGGATAACATACGGCAACAGAAGGTTGGACGGAAAAGGAGCAAGAGACGTGTCCCCGAGAAATAGAATCAACTTTGAGAAGGCTGGACACTACTAGAGATAGAAAGTCGGGTTTGTTGGAGATTTGAGGGAGTTCGACAGAGGTGCCCAGTCCTTGGAAGAATTGCAATGTTGATTGTGTAGAATCCTCTTCTTGTTGACGATTGTCCGCCATTTTCTTCGCCCCCAATATTTCCAGGAGTATCCCAATTCCCAACCAAGAGTTCTGGGAATCACTTATGGTTACCTGACCTCCGATTATTTTAGTTCAACGCTATACGTAGTCAAAGTTATCCTTCTATTATTTCCCTAATTTCACTGACACCCTTCAACAAAGTGTGTCTCGAGTGGCCGCGACAAATTTTATTTTTATTTTATTTAATATAGAACCATTTAAAATGGACGGTTTTACCATGTTAGATACATCCAAAATGGGCGGTTTCACCATGATACAACCGTCCATTTTAGGCAGTTCTACCACGGTAGAAATGTCTTATTTGAGCGTTTCTGTATTTTAAAAAAAATATTATTATTGTTATTATTAATTACTAAGCTTAATTATTGTTATTATGTTTGATTATTACTATTGATTTTATTTTTAATATGTTAATATTATTAATACTATTAGTGATTAGTGGGTAATAATAATTAATAATTTTTTTTAAAAGTAATTACCGTAATAATAATACCTAATTATATGCATGCAAATGAAGGAAATCGAATTTCATAAAATATAGGATGTGTTCATAAAGGATGAAGGAATAAACCTTTAGAAATCAAATTTCATAAATTATATGCTATTAGAGGCCTTTTTTGGAAAAAAAAAATAAGTGGACAAAGCCCCCTCCAGAGAATGTGTCCTGCGTAGATCTCGAAAAAATACACAATTTCGACATAAAATTCATCTCATCCGGAGTCCCATAGCTTATTTTATGACTTGTCAAAATTTTTTTTACAATATCTCATATTTAGATAAATTGAGGATACTAAAGAGCAACATAGTTGTCTAGTACCTTCAAAAATATGGAGTTAAAAAAATTTGCGCCTTTCATATTACCAGGCTATGAGATATGCCTCTCCGAATTTACCGAAACCTCATAATACACCCGAAATCTATGAATAATTAATTGGTCGTCTATTTTGAGTATATCATCTTGTAGATTGCAATTTTGCATGCTAAATTGAGTGGTCATAATAGAAAATTGGATTTATATGCTTCATGTTACGTCATTCATCGTTTAGGACACATTATTTCTAATTATGCAAATTTTTTAAAACCATCAAGTCCATTTCAGGATCTCAGTGGCGGTTTTAGTATGAGTTCTGTTAATATTATATAACCTTTACAACATTTTCTTACGTGTATGCAACTATCAATTCACTAGTAAGACAGTCCCACTTAGCTTCTTTTTTATTTTTACCTTTTTGTCGCTAGCTATATATATCATTTGGTAGATTTCAAACCGATAACGCCAAAATCCTGACACCGCCACTACAGGACCGTTGTATAAAAGTAGTCTTCTTGTATATCCCCACCCAAGCCAGTGTCTACAAGGCTAGATATATTTAAGAGTAAAAGACTAAGCCTCTCCAAAAAACTGTGGATCCATCAAGTCCTCTAGTAGAAGCTGTAGAACCACCTGAATTTAGAGCTATATATTCATTAAGAACATAGAATGCATCAAGTCCCTTCCATCTCGGTTTATGCCTCAAGCGATGAATGCCCCAAAGGTTAACACAACGCCTTTGAAGTTTGAACTCAAAATCAAATGTTCTCTAACACCTGCCTCTTTAGGATTTGAAATGTATTAAGGTTTCTAATAGCTCCGAGTAATAGTATTTTGTTATATCTCAAATAAAAGAATAATAGGGGAATATTTAAATGTCTCACTGTAGAAGAAAACGAAATAAAGTTTTGCTTGGACCAGCAGAAGTACGACTACTTGCCTGACGGACCCCAAACCCACATTAGTATTTCCAACAATGATATTGATGGCTAGTGTATGAGCCATCGACTCCATTTTCAACACAATGCCAGCAAACTCGATGTAACACAATTATATATATATATATATATATATATATATATATATATATATATATATATATATATATATATATATATATATATATATATATATATATATATACTGTCCCTCAAATATTGATCCATTTGACTTTTTGCGGTCTCTAAGACACGACTTTGAACTTTTTTATCTACAAATCCGTAAGATAAAAAATTATAAAAACTTGATATTCTAAAAATTTACATTGAGATGCATCAAACAAGATCCCACTTGAATATATTATTTCTTATAACATGATTAAAATTTATGATCAAAACTTTTAAACTTTGACTCTATAAATAGAAATAGAGCAATATTTGAAGGACGGAGTAGAGTATATATACGAGGCGGCTAATATAAAAAAGTATGGTTCAATTGTTTGGACTTTGGACCAATAAAGCGAATACTCCGTAGTAATTCAGTTTTATATTTAAATAAAAAGCGACAAGCTGGAAAATGGCAAGGGGAGTATAAAAGGCAGAGAAGGGTGCAATCACGAAGAAATAAGGCAGGCATCAATCATCATAGTGTGTTTGACATTCCCCTGTCTCTCCTCATATATTTATCCCAGGATAGAATTCACATAGACATACGTTAATATTTGTTTGATCAGTTCATCTTCCTTTTTTACAAAAATGGTTCAAGGAAAGCTTGAAGTCCTCCTCGTCTCCGCTAAAGGCCTCGAGAACTCTGATTTCCTCTGTAATTCTCGAACTTGATATCTTTTATTCTTTCAATTTCCCGATCATGGGTTTTTATTGTTATCATTATAGATTTATATTCTCATTTATCTCATGATTTCCTACACCGTTTAGAGATTTTTATATTGATCATCAATCCATAATTGTTGAATAAATACTTAGGCTTTATATGATTTGTGGCATTTTTTTGATGAATTGTGAATGATGGTAATAATATGGTGGTAGTGGTAGAGCACCGGCTAATTATTCATGATGAAATGTTAAATTATTGGTAATGCTTTTGGTGTGAACTAGTCAACTTTCTTTCAACCTAACCCACCCCCTTATGCGGGGAAATTTTGATCATCATTTGTCCCATCCATGTATTATAATTCTACACTTTTTTTTTTTTTGGTTTTTCCTTGGTTTTAGGAGATATGTACAATTTCTTACAAAGAAGAAATTTATGCCCGCCTATTCGGGTGCATCTAAGATCGAGGGGAGTTCCTCAAGAAACATAATGTTTGCAACTTGGCACGTAAAACTATTGAAGAACAAAAAAAAAAAATCATGATTCAGAATTTCTTTCTACAATTCATGATTACTTTCCTTCTGTTTTCGATCTTAGGTTGAGTCCATTTCTATGTAGTTCATAAAATGTATCATTTAAATACTAATAATCTGTTGTTAAGTATGATTAAGATGAATTTGAGCTTAAATTATTGAATTTTTATTCATTTTTTTTTGCTTAGATAACATGTGGTGTTAACAAATGATGATGACCAATTTTGTTTAAAAGTAATACGAGCATTAGATAAAAAAAAGATGGAATCTTTCCACCCCGATTCTATTGTCTATTGTACTCCCTGGTTGACATATCTTTTTTTTAATCATATGCTATAAAATGATTGAATGTTCTTCAGCTAGCATGGATCCATATGTCATTCTCAGTTTCCGCACACAAGATCAAAAGAGTAGTGTTGCAACAGGTTCGTTCTAAACTCCTTCGATTTAGCATGCCAATCTATATAACTTGTGGTTTACAAAATCAGTTCTTTTAACTAGCTAGGCTACTGCATTTTCATTACATGTGCAACATATTAATAAGTGCTAGCCAAAATCTTGTGTGAAATGGTAAAAATTCGAGTACTGATTAGTTGGAGAAGAGCCTGATAATCGAAAACTTACTCTACAAGTCTACATGTCGTACTGGTAAACCATGCAGATAAAGGATCAACCCCTGAATGGAATGAGACGTTTTTATTTACAGTCTCCGGACAAGTTTCTGATCTCCATCTCAAAATCATGGACAAGGATACTTTCACTGCGGATGACTGTATCGGAGAGGTTAAGTAAGATATCTATCTGTTGTCTGATTGCCTCTGTTATTCTCCATAAAAGACTGAACGTAAGTAAATCACTTGTACAAACATGTCTGAACATTTCATCTGATTTTCATTGCAGGATTCCTTTAAATGTAGTATTCGAGGAAGGAAGTCTTCCTCCTACGTCTTACAATGTTGTCAAAGATGGAGAATTCAAAGGGGAAATCAAAGTCGGCCTGACTTTCACTCCTGAGGTAACTGAAATATCTTGAAGCAAGGATATTGTATGAGATAGTCTAACAACAACTTCACAGTAATTTAGTGTGAGAACGATACGGTCTTTTTTGCAACTATATAACGTCTCACTAAGTTAGTGTGAGACAGTCTCATCTAAGACTTGCTTTCTCAACATCCAAAAAATAATTTCGCATGCCTTTAAATGTAGTTTTGTAACTTTGCTTAATTTCATTACTGTTATTAAGCTTTCGTTTATGTAGCATTATGCAGTTGCATATAATGTATTTGACAATGCTTGGGGACTGATCTCGAAATGCAATTGCAGGCATATCATAGTCGTGGTCTTCCAGAAGAAGAATTCGGTGGATGGAAAGGGTCATCATACAACTAATGGGAGAGTTCCGATGGGTGGTTTTTTCGGCAGTTGAATAACCTCAGAGTTTTCCTTCTGCTAGTCCGGTTTCCATTGTCATATTTTTAGTTGTTTGTGTTCATTTTGAATTACCTCACCTTCACCCGAGTTAGCTGGTTTGTCAAAAATTATGAATGGAGTCGGGAACTTAGGTTTGAACACTGTTTTTTGAGTATTCAAGATTGTTGTTTATTCATCTTTAACTTGGTTTCATTTTGGGAGTAACAGTAAGTTTTCCCTATAGAAATTTTCATTCATCATATGAGAACATGAGAAAATTCAGGGTTTAACTGAATTTAATACAAATGTTCTTAATGCCGTCCGCATAATTTTGTCACAACTGGAATGGGGTTAAGCCTAATGCTCAAAATTTAACTTGTCATATAAGCTGTAAGTTTAACACTAGATGCACTCGCATGAAAAATGTAACAATATGTGCTACCACGCCTACCAGCACACTAAACAGATTTGGAAACTTCACCCAATAAAGAAAATAAAATCAGAGTGGAGGAGAAAAGAGGGAGAGGAAGACATTAGATAGACACACTTTAAATGTCTATAACACTACAACAGAGATTTCTGAGTCATAAAAATCAAGCCTGAAGAGGCTCAGAAGATCACTTCCTGCAGCACTGTCCCCCTGAGTTAGTAGGAGAAGGCAACCCCAGTTCCTTACATAGTTCTTCATCAGGGTACAGGGTGCCAGGAATAGCACCAAACACCGTTCTAGTAAATTCAGTACCCGAGATTGTGTTATGTATGTACGCTGAAGCATCCTCCAATTTTTTCTTCACACTGGAGGAGGACAAGGAGGCAAACTTTCTAGAGGATGATGATCTAGAGAGAGGAAGGGCAGTACCTTGGTCCAGCTGAGTGGCCCTTAAAAATCTTTCTGTTGCAGCTTCCCATGACAACTCATGCCTATGTGAATCAGATAAGGGGGCTGGTTCCTCAGCCAATGCTATATGTGTTGCTGCAACAAACCCTACACCATCGTCATACATGCGACAGTTAGGGAATTGCTTGAAGAATTCATTAGATGGATGATTAGCACAGACAACAATCTTTCCCATGGCTAATGCTTCTGCTGTTGTCGTGCAAACTACATCTGTTGTGCTTGGATTGAGGAACACTTTGTAACTGAAGAAAAAAACAGTTCAAGAAAATAAAGACCAGAGAATTAAAGAATTCCAAACAACCACAAAATGTAAAATTACTATTTTGGTAACTGCGTGTAATGCTGGATAATTAACTTGACCATCCATAAAGAGAACTCAATGGTGAGAATGACATCATGGTATAAGACCGTGACTACTCGCACAGACAACTAAACACAGCAAACCAAAAATGGTTGTCTCTCATTCTTGTCTTCAGTCCTTTGATCTAGAAGAACAGAAGCGGTAGACGGCAAAAGGACAAATGGTGACTATAGTGTGTAACTCTGGATAGGAGTAGTTAATTGACAAGCACCAAGTGCAGTCTCCTTATTTCCTTATTTCACAATATTGACAAGGCCTCATCCAATTAAATTTCATGGTCAATGGGGCCTGCCATCTATGAGCTTCAGATCCTTCAAAAAATTTCAAAAGAATGTGGAACAAAACATCCTCCACAAGTGCTTAGGGCTGCATGGCACACCAACATATTACTAGTTTATTGAAAATACTTATATATCAGAGGTGACAAAGGAGTTGACTCTACTATAAATACCAGGTCCTTTTTAGTGACAGAAAAACTACTGAGTCTAGTTCAGGTTGAATTGTAAAAACTTAACCTAGTTTATTCACTTGCTGCACACATTGTAAAAATGTTTCCTTCATCTAGCCTACAGTTATCCAAGTCATTCAGTAGAAAGCCATTAAGGGCATAATGTTAGAACTTACTCATGAAACAAAGGGTCACCATGATCACGTCCAGGATGAACTTGTACAGATAGTTCCAGTTTTTTAGCTGCTACCTTGATTTCATTAGAGTCCTCTCCATTACCATAAAGGTCAACTTCCAGTCCAACTAGCTCCTTCTGATGGTCCTTGAGAAGCTTCAACAGCTCTCTGTATCCTTTATTCCAAATCATTTTGCCTATGTAATAAACTCCTTTAGTGAAGGCGGTTTTCCCATTTTCAAGCTCTTCTTTCTTTCTCTTACCAGTCTCGAGAAATTTGGGATTGACTCCATGCACATTGCATATCACAGATTTTGGAAGATCCTGAGTGGCTGCAGACAACCGGATGACCTGTTATTAATGAGTACCCAAAATAATTAGAAAGTTTAATATGACATGTACAAGGGGACGGTATATTAGAGAGACTGACCGGACATACTTATCAAATATATGACCAGAACACAGTTCACTGACAAATCACACTTTGCAAGTGACTACACAAAGTAGTAAAGATCATCTGTAAATTTCTACATCAATAGAATTTCACACTTTGCAAGTGACTACACAAAGTAGTAAAGATTATCTGTAAATTTCTACATCAATAGAATTTCACACTTTGCAAGTGACTACACAAAGTAGTAAAGATTATCTGTAAATTTCTACATCAATAGAAGGGGGTGAAGAACGTTTAAATTTAAGTACAGAGGCAGGGTGATCAGGCTCTAAGCCTCTAATCAGAGAAGCAAAGAAAAACTGACTTATTACTTCCACAAGAAGATTCTGCAGACTAGAGTTTGCATACTAATGAACCCTGAAAAGCTTAAGAGGATGACTGCAATTTTCCCACTAGAGCTCAAATAACACAATTTATGGCCTTTCTTAGAAACAAGAAATATATCATTTATACTTTCATCCATCTACCATCAGAGTTTTGTGTCATATGTTATGAATTAGCTGACAAGATACAAGGCAAATGTGAAATGCTGCTTGCGACCTAGGACCTTTTCCAGATTCCAAATCATCTTTGAGTATCAATCTTTGGTCAGCAGGACATGGCTTATATTTTCTGTCTGTGTTAACCAATCTAGGAACATCTATCCTTAGAACAATGTACTCAAGGAAGGCTCAGAAATTCATAAAATTACCGAAGAAAAGACATTTTCACTGCATTCACATATTGACAACAGTTCTGAGTTTCATATGCTTTCCTTAATATAATAGAACAGACATTACAAGGTTAAGCAATCTAAATGAAAGCAAACAATTTTCCTGCAGAGGATCAGTCTTATAAATATACCTTATTGCAGTAGATACTAATTACCCAACTATTTACATACTTCAGAAGAAATGCTTGGACAGCATTTTTCTCTCGTTTAACGTATTCCAGGTAATTGGTGTGGACAATCCCTATAACCAGCCGGAACTTTGCTTTCCATCTTTTTCCATGATGATACCATGTTAGATGCTCAGGCTCCTCGAGGACAGCAATGTCTGCCTCTTCATCTGATATAATATCAGTTATATCTCCCACAGGAAGAATACTCCTTTTATCTGTAGCAAACTGCGATAGGGGTTTGATCTTCAGTTGTCAGCTAAATAAATAGAAAAAAATCATTAACAAAACAAAAACAATACTTTGAATAACCACCCCAGATAGCGATTTTATTGACATATCACTATGCACAGAAGTTATGCTTCAGAGAAAAAAAATAAGGTGTACAACTAATTCAAGGGTTCAAAAAATATATATACAACAGACACCACAATAACTTCTGTATGGAAGGACAAATGAACTAGATACTGACAGCATCATTTTTTTCATAGGCATAAGGTATACTTTCTTGGTCTCTCCTGTCCCCACCGTACTCACTAGATCACTCCATATCTTGTTAATGGAAATCGATAAATTAAAGCTGCAGAATCCCATAAGATGATTGTCTGACAAAACTTCTTGCAAAAGTTTCCAGACATCAAATTTGATATTAGAGTATCAGACAAATAATCAAGTAACTATTTAAAACCAACCTTCAATTGACATAGTACAAGAGCCTGACAGAATGGTACTAACTTGGCATTCTTGAATGGATCTACCAGACATTTCCAATATTTTCATGCACAATATATTAATATCAATAAGCAGCTTGAATAAACCCTACCAGTCTACCATGCAACACTTTTATACTGTAACAGGCAAGGTTCATAAAAGTTCAGCTATCAATGCCCACAATAACATCACGCCTACACCACTTTGCTGCTGACAAATAAGACAAAACACATTAGTCTAGTAGCAGTGCTTACCCTTCCAGGATAAAACTTTATTTCAAACCGAGATATGAATCCAATCCTGTCTTCAAGCCATTTGCGGACATAGGCCTCATGTTCTAGGGATGATTTGAAAGTTATGTTATCAGGATATACAAGTGCTTGATCTTTAATAGACAACCAGGGAATCACCAGAGTAACCTTCCTATCCCCGTCTTTTGCAAGATAGCAAGCACGAAATAATGGATTTACAGCAGTACCAGTCATCCATGGTAAGCTGGCAGTGGTATATATTGCTATTTGCTGCTTCTTAGCCATTGAGGCATCAGCTTGAATGTAGAATTAGATCAATGCGTGAAAAATGTTGACGCACACTCAGGGAAAACCTCCTATTTGAGGCTCTTTCTTTGAAGAACCACAATATGGATCTAATTGGAGCAGAAAGCAGTTGTTTCAAAATCACACACTAGTAAAATTCACTAACAAAAGCAACTAAATTAAGAACATAAGCTTAGTAGGCAACATAAGCATTGTTTTAAAAGTACATCACTCTTGATTTGACTGCGACCATGTATGAGGCAACAAACTTCAAACCTCATCTCAAGGCTCCTTCCTGACTCTGAATCTCTATCTCGGTTCCATTGGTGGCAACCATATCTACAAACAGCTTATTACAACCATGGCCAACATCAAGTGGTACTAGTTTGCACCTTTGTCTTAGAACTTACATATTTCTAACACCTTATTCATTACGCAATGGATATTGTAGGTTGCATTATTCCCTTTTTACATAACCTCCAAAATACAAAGAACTGTTATGTCCCCAAATAAAACGCCAAAGCATCCTCAACAACTCTGACATAAGAACCCATATCCTTTCTCAGGAAAATCTCCATTCTTTTTCCAACTCATACAATCTTCTGCTAAAGTAAGTCAACTATCCTTAGTAATTCTTGAAACTAATGTCAATTAGAAGCTTAAATAATAACCAAAATCAAATACTTCAACATGAAAGATCATTAATCAGCACATATGAATTATTGCATGAGCTCAACAAAAGAAAAAAAAACCATAAAAAAGGATTGCAGGAACAACTATTCATAAATAGTTCAAATACTGCAAAATTTAGACATAAGAAAAACCCATCAATTGATTGCCCAAAAACCCAAGATAAAAGATGCAACACAATAGCGTAATCTCATCTTTCAAATTAAACATGAAGGTTTCGATTTCTTGTACATTAATTGAAACTTCAAAAGTTATACCTGTAATTCGTCCAAGAAATGGAAGGAGAAGAGCAGGCTACAAAGTTTGGGGATTACATGAAACGGGGTGTCGGATTGACAAAGCGTCAGTCTCACGCTTGGAGTACTTGTCTTCCAAGCTGGGAGAATATGAGAGAGAGAGAGAGAGAGAGAGAGAGAGGATGAGGAGTAAGTCTTGCCTGACTAGCGTTTGTTATGTCCAACCAAGAAGAAGAAAGAGCGTGATGTATTTTGTTGCGCTAAAATAAACTGAAATGCTTACGCTTTTAACCGAATATTCGTTGCCTAACTGGTCGTTGGCTCGTTGCCCACATGCTTAGCCTACCTTGTGTTCTTTGATGGCATCACCTTTACCAAGTTATGACATGTTTGGAATGAGAGTGATATATTATTAGGGTAATAAAAGTCAAATATAAAAATATAAATGTGAATATAAGGAAAAATAAGAGAGTGATGGTGTGATTATAAATAGATTATATAATAATAGTGTTGGGAAGTAAATAAATAATAACTATTACACTCATTTTAAAAGAAATAGTTACTCTAAGGGAGGATAGGTGACTATTACCTCCAAAATGAGGATAATAATTTCTTTTCTTCTACTTCTCACCACTATTAATATTTAATCAACTTGTAAATACATTATCACTTTTATATTTTTTTTAGATTTACATTCATGTTTTTAAGTTTGACTTTTATTAACATAGTAATACATTACCCTAATCCCAAGCATGCCCTTAGTAGTTTCCACAGTGCGTGGGCGACCTCTGATGTGCCTGCCCTCTAAATGTGTCGTGCCGTCACTAGTTTCGTGAAAATCAGGCCCATGGCCTCGGTTGGCCTGCTGACTCGTCGTGTCGTGCATGTTGCGTCCTAACACATAATTTTTTATTTATAAAAATTTTAAGTACTCATTAATTTAATATAATTAATTTTGGATAATTGTATTTACTGTTCGGATAATTGTAATTAATTGTGAAAAAATTATTCGGATAATTGTAACATAATTGGATACATTAGTTGAGGACAAATGTATTTACTTTTCGAAAAAATGTAATACAATTGGATATTAGGAAATATTAACGAAATAAATCTAAAAAAAAACTCCATTCATTAATAAATAAGAAAAATACAAGTAGCGGTTGAATTTGTTGCAGCATTGCTCCTAGCCATTAGAATCTTTGAGCCGCGTTAGCGAGCTGTGCTTGGGCCAAAAATTTGGGCCGCCATCCTTGCTCATGCCGAAATTCCAAAGTGTTGTCCATGGCACACCTGAGGCTTGCCCTTTCGTTCTTCGTGTCATGTCAGGCCTCGAGCATGCCGTGCACGAGTCGCTTGTGTGTCAGCTTGACCTAAGCCTAGGTCTAGTTTCACTTCTTGTCAATTTACTTGACGCAATTGACCAATACATAATTTAGACAAAATAAGTTTATAATATTATGGAATGAAATAAATGGAGAGAGAAAATTTACTACATAAACACTTCAGGGGTCAAGACATTTAAAACATGTTATTTTTTCATCATAATGAAGGGATTATTGTATATTCTTCTCATCTTTACTAAACAATTATCTGAATTAGTGTTTTTAGAGATATTTTTATGAAATATATCGTCACATAGCTCATGTGAAAAACAGTTGCTACAAAGTATACATGTCTTCGAGTCAAGAATGAGTTAAGTCATTTGGATAACTAAATTTTCAGTATGGATGCCATATTCATTCTAGTTCTAAGTCATTGGGTGAAAAAGCTTTCGATTCAACGAGAGCTCAGATTAGGTCCAGACGATAATTATTACCTCCGTTTCAAAAAAATTCCATACTTTTACTTTCATTTCTACCATTTGAAGTACTTTGATCATTAATTTTTTTTCTTACATTATACCTTTAAATAGGCCACTAACCTTCCTAAATAAACCCAAAACAGGTAGAATTTTAGTACACCTAGCTAGGCAACTACTAAAGTATGAATTGAATGCAATAAATACCATTACTTTTAAGTGAGTACAAGGAGCAACACCAACTATAATGTTGAATACACCTAATGATATATGATCATCAAATAAACTAGATTTTGGTAACTCTTTGTAGTTTTTTTTGGCCAAATCAAGGCAAAAATAAGTTGTTAGAAGGAAAATAGAACATCTTGAAAGGTGGTAAATAGGTAAAATCTTTTAAAAAAAACTTTATGAATTGTGCGAACTTGATCAATTCATATTGCCCTATATACCCAGGCTTAAGGTTTATGTTGTTGTATGCATCCGAAATTGGTGTTACTTTATGTATTTGAAGTCATAATTTGTGCCGTTGAGGTCAGTTTATCCAAAATAAAAGAGCTCTAATACACTATAAAAAAAATTGAGATTTTCCGCATCACAACCCCAATTCCGTACATAGTTCTTCATCAGGGTACAAGGTGTCAGGGATAGCACCAAAGTCATTCGAGTAAATTCATTATCAGATACTGCGTTATGCATGCATGCTTTGGCATCCTCCAATTTTTTCTTCTCATTGGTGGTGGACAAGGCGGCAAATTTATAAGAGGAGGAATTTGTAGAGTCGATGGGTAGCCCCTTGGTCCAAACTGAGTGGACCTCAAACATCTTTTGTTGCACCTTCCCATAACAATTCATGCCTCTCAGCATCAGACAAAGGGGTTGGTTGTTCAGCCAATGCTTTACGTGTTGTTGCAATGAACCCTTCATCATCATCATCATCATACATGCGGTAATTAGGGAATTGCTTGAAGAATTCATTAGATGGATGATTAGCACACACGACAATCTTTCCCATGGCTAATGCTTCTGCTCTTACCGTGCAAAGTACATCTGTTGTGCTTGGAATGCTACTTTACTATTTAGGCAACTGTGTGGAATGCTAGAGTAGTGCTAGACAATTAATTTGACCCATTGATGTGGCGAACACAATGGTGAGAATAAGTGAACATCATCATGGTATAAGCCCATGACAACTCAAAAATCAAAACACAATTGGCAACAGAAACTTAACACACACACAATACCTGGCTTTCTTCCATTCAAGTCATTTATCCTTTGCCAGTGCAAGGAAAAACGGTGACTATAGTAAATTAATCTGAATAGGAGTTCTAAACTACTACTCCATAACTGACTAAACCAAATGTGGTCTCCTTATTTTAGTGTTAGGCCACTGACAGGCCACATCCAACTACATTTCATTGACATTGGGGCCTGTCATCCTTGAGCTTAAGATCCTTCCGAATATTTCAAAGACTGTGGAACAACACTTCTTCCTCAAGATGTATGACACACCACCTTATACAAGTTAAATGGAAATACTTAGATATCAGAGGTGACAGTGGAGTTGACTCTACTACAAATATCAGGTCCTTTTTAATGACAGAAAAACTATTAGTCTTGTTGAGATTGAATTGTAAGGACTTAAGTCACTTAACCTAGTTTATTTTCACTTACTGCGAAACATTGTAACAAAGTTTCCTCATCTAGCCTGCAGTTGTCCAAATCATTCAGTTGAAAGCCATTAAGGACATGAGGCTATAACTTAGTATAACAAAGGGTCATCATGATCACGTCCAGGATGAACTCGTACAGGTAGTTCCAGTTTCTTAGCTGCTACCTTGACTTCATTAGAATCCTCTCCATTACCGTAGAGGTCTACTTCCAGACCAACTAGCTCCTTCTGATGGTCCTTGAGAAGTTTCAGAAGCTCTCTGTATCCTTTAAATCAAATCATTTTGCCCATGTAATAAGCCCCTTTGGAGAAGGCGGGTTTCCCACTTTCAAGTTCTTTCTTCTTGCCAGTCTAGGAGACATTTGGGATTGACTCAATGCACATTGCATATAACAGATCTTGGAAGGTCCTGAGTGGCTGCAGACAATCGGATTTTCTGTCATTAATTAGAAAGTTTATTATGACATATATAAGGGGACGGTATATTTGAGAGACTGGACAGACATAATTATCTGATATAGTAACAGAAAACAGTTCACTAACATTTCACACTTTGCAATTGACGAAACAAAGTAGTAAAGACTATCTGTAAGTTTCTACATCAATAGAAGGGGGTGAAGAATGTTTAAATTTAAATACAGAGGCAAGGTGATCAGGCTCTAAGCGTCTTATCAGAGAAGCAAAGAAAAACTGGATTTTCACTTTCACACAGGAAGCTAAGCTATTCTACAGACTAGAGTTTGCATAAAGATGAACTCAGAATGCATGATCCGCACTTTGATATTACATGCACCCTCCTATTTCTTGCCTCTCTTCCTCCCTCTTATTGGATTTATGCCCTCGAGATTGCGACTTATTTGCAAAATATTTTGCCTATTAAAGCTCTCAAAAACTTAATTCCTCTTCAGGCATTATTTGGAAAAACTCGTCATATGGTTATACCCGGGTGTTTGGATGTCTTTGTTTCCCTAATCTACTAGGCTTCAATTCCTCATAAGCTTTCTAGCTGATAATCTAATTTTGTGATCCTCCAAGAGTAGGCCGACTTTGTCCAAATCAATTGCTGAAGCTGAGTATATCGAAGTGTTGCACATGATGTCTCCGAAGCATCTTGGCTCTGTAGTTTTCTTCTGAAGTTACATCGTCCATTCTATCATGCTACCATTATTCTTTCCATAATGTCAGTGCTCTTTATTTTGTCTCATAATCCAGATAGCACCAACTTACCAAACATGTCGAGTTAGATATTCATTTTATTCAATAAAAAGTTGTATTGGGCGAGGTTCACATGTTCTTTCAATGTTATCACTTTGACGAAATTTTCACAAGAGGCCTTCCTCGAGAATTACATTGGATTTTAAATATAATATTAGCGTACGACCTTCTCTTGATGTGATTGTAATTGTAAGGGTGTGATAAAAATTACATTTGTCATATATATTTGTATAGGTTTAGGATACATTTAATGAAAATATTACAGTATCTCGCTACATTTCCTAACACAATTAGATTAGCATTATTATAACCAGTATATATAGAACTATGTTATATCTACCCAGGCAACAAGTGATGTCTTCACAATACAATCACTTTGAAGCAAGTATTTCTAATTAGAATAAAAGATTATGAGAAATTAAAGATCCATATATTAGCGCATAAATGACTCAAAGTGGGAAGCTTTATGAATAGAAAGACATTTTCACAGCATGCACATATTGACACTGACTTTTGAGCATAGTATATTTCCCTTAAAAATAAACCTTAAGAACAGAAATTACAAGGTGAAGCAATCCAAGTGAAAGCAAACACACCTTTGTCGTAGTAGATACTGATTACCCAACCATTTACATGCTTCAGAAGAAATGCTTGGGCAACTTTTTTATCTCATCTAACATAACATAACCCAGGTAATTGGTGTGGACAATCCCAATAACCAGCCGGAACTCTGCTTTCCGTCCTCTTCCATGATGAAACCATGTTAGATGCTCTGGCTTTTCAAGGACGCACCAATGTCTGCCTCTTAATCTTATATAATATCAGTTATATCCCATTGAATTACAGATAACACAGATCTCCCCTTGATTCTTTTTTACATATATTTTTTCCCTACGATTTTAAATGGGTAGAACTTTTAGAAACAGAAAGAGTAAATACGATTATCCTATTATGAAATAGACAAATAATACGTTATTTCCGTATTATTTTTATTATTATTAATTTTTTTTTTAATTTAGTTTATTACTGCATTTTACTTGAGCAGCTACTTCATTAAACAAATCTCTAGTTATCTCTTGGCTTGGCAATTGAGTCGTTGGGTTTACAAATGGACAGGCCATTTCGATAAGGAAACTTCCAATAAGGACACTGTCCAAGTTTATTGTGATATAACTTATGTAAGTGTTAGTCTACAATTCCGTCACCTAGTTTCAAATACTCTTCAAATTTAAGTTAGGTCCTTTAAATTTCTGAATTATAATTAAGTCTCAATCTCAAAACTAAGTGCTTGTTTATTTTTTATTTTTGGCAATGTAAGTGCCTGTTTGATTGATTGCAACAAATAAAAGAGATGTTAAAGTTTCTTTAGTGAAAATTGTTATATTATTTGGTTGACATAAACTAGGTAAAACTTTGAGAAGATAAGGTTACTCCTTCTATCCTACTTGTTTGTTATATTTGACTTTTCATGATCTTTACTCTAAAATACGATTTAATCTGTTTGTTCTCTAAATTTATAAGAAAAAAATTATCAAACTTTAATATTTTATAAACTTACATTGATATACATTCAACAATATTTAATTAGAATATATTATTTATTATAATATGATTAAAATTATGGTAAAAAATTTTAAATTTTAACTTTAAAAATAAAAATATAACAAATAAATAAAGATAGATAAAGTAATTAGACAATTTGAATTCCTATAAAAATTGAAAATGACTTGGACCATCCTCTAGAAAAATTCACAGGGGAAGTACTGTCCTCCCTCTTGTCCAGCAAATAATACACTCTGCTAACACTGTCGCATCTTCCACTCGCCGGCGCCTCCCCCAACTAGCGCCTCTTCACCCTCTTTCTTTATCTTACCACCTCTACAGCCGGTAACCCTAATTATTTTTCATACATTAAATTTTAAATTTTGCTGAATATATTTGAAATTGTCCAAATTTGTGGAATTAATAAAATGAAACGAAATGAAGTTAATTGAAATATTGTATTTTGGGCGTAGACATGTAGTATGCATATATGCGTCGGAGGTTGCATGTGAGAAGGTAGTTGTGGTAAAGCTTAAGCACTTGCAAATGGGGGTTTGAAGACTTGAAGGGTTGGACATGGGTATTAATAAAATGAAACGAAATGAAGTTAATTGAAATATTGTATTTTGGGCGTAGACATGTAGTATGCATATATGCGTCGGAGGTTGCATGTGAGAAGGTAGTTGTGGTATAGCTTAAGCACTTGCAAATGGGGGTTTGAAGACTTGAAGGGTTGGACATGGGTATGTGTCCAAGTGTCAAGTGTCGGACGCACCCATTTTCGTAAAAATTTGCTTGGTTTTGGTTTTAAGTGAAGTTTCTGAGTGTATCATACCCAGATCCGAGTGTCTAAAATGGAGAGTCCGAGTGTCATACCCACGTCCGAGTGTCTAAAATGGAGTGTGAGTGATAACCACGTCGGAGTGTCACGTATCCGACACAGTTGCTTGAGGAATATTGAAGAGTAAGAGTAACATTAGGTCTTGATGGAAATTGAAGATTCCGGGTAACATCTAGTATTTGTTGATTGCCCGACTCTAAATAATGGTCTTCTTAACTTATAGTTCCCTTTATCTGTATTGCCACTTGTTTGACTGATGCTGGAATGTTATTGTTGATTTGTCGTTTCCTTTTCTTGTAGTTAGCTGTAGATGTGATTAGTCTTTATGATTATGCTTTGGTTATAATTGTATGTACGATGATATGAATTTAGTTGAAACAAATCATTCGTTGTTGATATGTATATATGTAGATTGACCTGAAAGGATTTGCGTTATCTGAAAATTACCCTTTTATGGTTGAGAGCGAAGTTGGATTTAGATAAATGACACCTTGGGCTTGTTAAATTTATGTGCATATTATGGATCTTAACTTTGATTGACTCCATTTATGCACCACATGAATCTTTAGATGTATGCAAGCTTTCTTGCTTCACTTCATTGTTAGAATCTTATGAGTTATGACGTGGGTGTCTGCTAAACAATATCATGAGTTTGACGGTTTGTTGAGTGATTTAAACTTGAGTAACTGAACATTATCTGTGAGGCTATCAGGCTGTATATTGCATATCTGTCATGAAGTTTCTTCAACTAAAAGGCTAAACTGTAACAATATTTTTACATGAATCTATTTTGTGGAAGGATTTCACTGTGGCTGACTTGTCTTCTATCCCCAAAGTACAATTGTTGCACAGTAAATTTTTAGTTACGAGTATTATCCTATATGCCTTTGTTGAAATATTTTCTCTTTGCAGTTTCATTTTAGAGTATTTGCAGTTCACAATTCTCCTTTGGTTTTTTTCTCAGAAGTTTACAGCTTGACATAAACCATTAGTTTTAGTAGTCATGTCAGAGGCAGACTTGGAGAATATGCTCTTGGAAGCAGCAGGAAGAACAGGTCCATCCAGGAGTAACAAATCATCACATCCTCCTTTTAAAAGCCGACATACGGGTTCATATTCTGGCGATGAGAGTGATTCCATGGGGCATGATGACTTGTATGATAACTACGGACATGCTGTTAAAAAGATGTCTGGGTCTCAAGTTCCTTTAAAGAAAAGATCAAAGAATAGAAGTGATGATTACGGAAGTGATGATGATATAAATAACAAAGATGGAGGATCTGATCATGAAGTTTATAGGAGTGATGGTTCTGATGTTGGTAGTGACCTCTATATAGATGAAAATGATAGGGAAGAACTTTCCAGGTTGACTGAGCTTGAGAGGGAGATGATCCTGGCTGATAGGGCTGCAAAGAAAGTTGATAGAAATTTGCACAAACAGTTGCGATCAAAATTGCTCAGTGATAAGAAGTCCCAACCTGCTAAAGACATATCACCTCCCGCTTCTTCTCGTGGAGTGCGATCTTCTATCAGATATGCTGATCGATCAGCAGCCAAGGCTGATGCTTTGAAGGAGTTGAAAGCAAGACGAATGAAACGGGATCCAGAGGAGAGGCAGAGATTGAGAAATGTATATCGTGCTTCTCTGAAGAAGAGGAAAGGCTTTGGTTCTTTTAGCTCAGGTAGTTCCAGTGAGAGTGAAAATGTGAGTGACTCTCACAGTGATGATGAAGGGTCGACCAGAAGCGGCGGAATGGACTATAGCGATGAAGAGAGAGACAATACTATATCCATTGCTCTAACATATGAACAGATAAATAGCATCACAATTAAGAGGTCAAAACTGGCAAAGTGGTTTATGGAACCATTTTTTGAAAAGTTGATCATTGGTTGCTTTGTCAGGGTTGGTATTGGAATGAAGGAAGGCCGAAACATTTACAGGTTATGTATGGTTCAGACCGTTGATGCATCTGATCCTTACAAAAAATACCAGTTTGAGAACAAGACCACCCACAAGTACCTGAATTGCGTGTGGGGCAGTGATCGTTCTGCTGCAAGGTGGCAGATGGCTAGGGTTTCTGACTCTCCACCTACTTTGGAAGAGTTTAATGAGTGGCAGAGAGAGGTGGACCAGACTGGTGGCCGGATGCCACACAATAAGGAAGTTTTAGAGAAGCAGGAGGCTATCAATAAGATTAGTGATTTTATCTACTCAGCTGAGACAGTGAAACAAATGTTACTGGCAAAGAAATCAGTCTCAGCCAGGCCGATGAACATTGCAGCTGAAAAGGAGAAACTGAGGAGAGAGTTGGAGATTGCAGAGTACAACGAGAATGTGGATGAAGTTGAAAGAGTCAAAACCCAGATTCAAGAACTCGAAAAAGTCAGACAAGGCCAAGAGATGGATAAGAAGGCCCTTAAGCTTGCAGAAATGAACAGAAGGAATCGAGCTGAGAACTTCCGAGTCTCATCATCAAGAGCAGCAGTCCGAAGTTTGAATCCTGGAGATGCTGGATATGACCCTTTTTCAAGAAGGTGGACTAGATCAACGAACTATTATGCTGCAAAGGAGGAAGGTAAGCCTGCAACAACTGAAAAAACAGCAGAAGTTGTAGTTGATGATATTGGTGGATCAAACAGTGAGAAGAGAAAAAACAGAGGTGCTCAGGCTGCAGCAACAAATGCTGGGTTGGCTGTTAAAGCTGCTTCTATGGTGGCTGCAGCTGGAGCAGGAAAATTGGTAGATACAAAAGCACCCGTGGACCAGGGAACAGAGTCTAACACACTGCATAATTTTGACCTGCCCATTTCCCTGGATTTGCTAGATAGGTTTGGGGGGGCTTATGGGGCTGCAGCTGCCTTTTTGGCTAGAAAACAGAAAATTGAGGCTAAAATAGGCTGCCAAGTTCCGGTGGATGATGGAAGAACTCATTCATTGACACTTTCTGTAGGTGACTATAAGAGGAGGAGAGGGTTGGTCTGAGAATGTTATTATTTTTTTGCTTCTGCTGTAATTCAGAGTCATCCGCCGAGAAGGCTGTAATGTTTTGTGAAGGTTATCAGGTGATCATCATGTAGTTTTTAAGGTGTCGGTTGTACAAAATTTTGCTGGTTCATATCGAGGATTTTGTTGGACTGTTATGTGCAATCTTAATCAATTTCTTTTGTTTGTTTGATGAAATCTTTGTCATTTTAGAAGCATTTAAAGTTTAACAAATTTATCTGGGTGAATCTTAGACTCCCTGGTTTTGTTGATTGTAAAGGCTAAGCCAACTTATGATGCTCATGCTGGCAAGACTTTATAAATTATAAGAAATTTGTGCAATTTCGGTGTGCCTATCTATATTTTTTCATCCTCACTAATCAACTATGCTTCCTTTTTTTTTTTTTCTTTTTTTGATGGACACTAATCAAATGTTGCTGCATCACTTATATTTTTGCTTATTATCTTAAACAACACAATTGCAAAAGAGGATACTACTATACTAGGAATGTTTGTATTACAAACTACTCCACAAATGTAAGTGTCACTTCAAATATACAAGTATCGATCTATTATATACTTAATACATTCATATATATGTTTTTTTTTCTCAATACTCTTCTCAATTAATACATAATCAAATAGGATTTTTATATATACATTAATCTATATTGAGTAATGTCAAACAATCATGGTATAAGATAGTTATTTGTAAATTCTATAGATTTAACCTACACATTGTTTTGTTTTTGGGTGAATAAAAGCAAAATGGAAATATAAAAAGAAAAAAAAAAGTGCATAATGAAGGGAAGGGACAAAAGATTAACAGTGTCCACCCGTTGTTTTGCGCAAAAGATTGGTAGACTTCTAGAATGGTACGAGTTGTTGGTTAAAATATAGAAACTCAAAACCAAAGTTGAAGGGGGTGACTGAACACTGAAACCAAATTCCACAATCTTCCAACATTGTCAGAATCTCCCAATTTGTCGATTCTAAAACAAGGTATGAATTTCTCTCTTTTGAGAAACCCACTCTCATTTCTTCAAATTCAATCTCAATTCACGCATTTAGGTGGTGCATAACAGTAGAAATCAACTTGTTTTTCTGCTATAAAAATTCTAGGTATTCCGGTTGATAATTTAAGTATAAATGTAAATTTTGCATAATTTATTTATTTTTTTTCTTGGAAAAGTCCCAATCTTTCTGTTTCAAGCATAAATTTATCTGGGTTTCATGTAGAAAACATGAGTACAGTTTTTCCACAATTTTGAGCAGCTTTCTTGTATTATCAATCATTGAATTGAATTAGAAATGTATCTGAAGCTTTCTTTGGGTAATTCAACTTATTCTCAATTTCTTATATTGCCTTCACTTGGGTACTGAACTCGTTCGGAGACCTACTTTTAGGCAAGAATAGTTCCCAACAACCTTTTGTGGCGCTAGGAGATATCCCGTAAAACAACTTAAACTTTGAAAAAATTTCATGTAGAAGGTCCAAAATTGTGTATAATATCTTTCAAATTTGGGACTTTTTCAAGGATTTCTGACTCAAAACGGTAACACCTTACGTCCTAGGGATCCTAAGGGACAGATAGAGGCATTATGGTAATTGGAACATTCTTACACACCTCTAAACTACCAACTCATCTAATTTCCAAATTGCATTCAATTAGGTACTAAACTCAATATCGAGTGTTTGGAGACCTAATGTCTCACAACAAATGGTTCCAAACCGCCTTTATGACCCTAAAAGTTATCTCACAACAACAGTTTAGCTTTGAGAAAATTTCATGAAAAAGATCTAAAATCATGTATAATACCCTTCAAATTTAGGACATTTTTTAGTTTTTCAACTTGTAAAGGTAACACCTTTGAGGTACAATCTATGGATCGTAGGAGACCCTAAGAGGTATTAAGGGTGATTGGGACCCTCTCATGCATCTCTAAACTACAAATTCATCTATATTCTAAGATGCTTTCAATTGGCCACTAAACTCGATCTCAAAGTGTTTGTAGACCTAATGTCAGACAATGAATGGTTCTGAACCACCATTTATGACGCAAGGAGAAATCCCCCAATAACACTTTAGCCCTGAAAATTTTCATAATGAAGGTCCAGAATCATGCATAAAAACCTTGAATTTTGAACATTGAAATTTTGCCAGATGTGAGTGGTTTACACCTTGCAATGTTCTTTAGGTCCTTGGAGTTCTTAGGAGGTATTTTGTGTGATTGAAACCCCTCTTAATCAGTTATAAAAAATTGAACTAGTTCCTTGCCTTCAATTTGTTAATAAATCATATTAGGTAACAAATGTTTCCAAACCAACTTTTTTTAACCCTAATAGATATCCCACAACACTAGTTAGATTAATAGAAATTTCTTACAAAATGTCCAAAATCGTATATTGTTGTATTCAAATTTAGTACATTTTTTAGTTCTTTAGACTCGTAAAGGTAACATTGCAAGGTGCGTCCTATGATTTCTAGGAAATCTCTGGGAGACGTTTTGGGTGATTAGAACCCTCTGTATCATCTAAATTACCTATTCAACTATTTTCCCCAAATTCCTTTGATTAGGTACCAAACTCATTCTTAGACCTTTCAAAGTACTATTAGGCAATGAATAGTTCTTTACAATTTTTTATGATATTAGGAGGTATCTCATAATACGACTTTTGCTTACAAAAGTTTTTTATGACCCAGCTCTAAAATATAGCCTTTAAATTTTTGAGTTTTTCGGACAAAGAAGGTAACATCTTGATAAACATCCTATAGGTCCTTGGGGACTTCAAGATGCATTTCATTGATGTAGTTCCCAAAATGTTTTGGCTTGGGTACTAAACTCATTCTTAAGCCTTTTGAGACCTATTATTAACCATATTTTATGACCCTAGAAGGTGATTTAGGGGAATGTGTAGTGACACAACATAAACTACTATTATTGGATATTCGCATTAAATCAAGTATTAAGAGAAACATACAACAAGGAAGAAGAGGATTAGATGGTGGAATTTAATGGGCACTAATGTTTAGGTTTATGATTGAAAGATTGGTTTGATTGGCCTCTTGAGAAGGACCTTGACTAAAGATAAAGACATGTATTTGTAGAGTAACATAGGAGGTACTTAGAACCAGCGGAGCATGGTGGAATGATGATATTAAAGTTCTGAAGAGAGAATAATGCTTGGACATGGGAAAATCTAGTGATGAAGAGGTTAGCTAAAATTAATTATAGAACCTCGGTTAGGAGGGACATGGTTTATAATGATATTTACGATAAATTAAATTGTAATGACCCGGACCTGTCAACCTAGACACAAGTGCATGCAAGAGAAAGAAGCAGAAAATTAAGAAGAAAACAGATAATTGTATTTAAGATGGTGAATGCTCTGGCGTTCGAGAGGCCAGTCTCTCCAAGATCATGACAATACTTTTCCTGACCCTATTCTTTTATGTATGTCTATATATATACTATTATTCTTGTGTACAGAATATTCCTTCCCGCCCCGTTTGTAACCGAATTCAGTTATGTATAGTAAGGCATCTTTTCTGTTGTGCTTCTGTTGTGCATGTGCGTTTATTGTTACTTGCTTTGTTGTTTGTTGCGCCTCTGGTATGTGTGTTGCACCTCGTACACCTTTGGACGATTCATTACATAAATCTAACGAGAGGAAAATGAGATATATAGAATATATAAGAGGATACAAATGTTGATCACGGGTCTTTTTATGGTTAAGTGCGTGTAAGATAAAAACCATAGGATTCTTGTCCAAGAAGACGAGATCAAAGACAGTTAGAGAGAGTATTTTGACAAGTTGTGTAATGGAAATCAAGTAGGATGTATAGGTGAAGTCACTATTGATGATAATAAATTTAACTGACAACAGGTGAGGAAGATAAAAAAAAGTGGAAATAGAGGAGACATTAAAGATGATGAAATTAAGGAAGGTTGTTGGACACTTGGACCATATGGTATTCCTATTGGGGTTTTGAGATACCTAGGCAAGATTGGTATTGAGTGGCTAAAGATTTTTTCGACAATATTGGGAGGACAAGTAAGATGTCACAAAATTAGAGGAGAAGCACATTGGTATCTATTTATAAGTACAAAAGAGATGCTCAAAAGTTTTCAAGTAATTAAGGAACAAACCTTATGAATCACACCATGAAATTAAAGCGGAGTGATTGAGTAAAGGTTGAAGAAGTGTGCTTGTATTCGGAAAACCAGGTTGAGTTTATGACAGGTTCAGTTTACCACATAAGCTATCCATCTTATTAGATAAACGATGGAACACTACCGTGTAAAGATGAAAGATTTACACATGATGTTAATTGATTTGGAAAAGGCGGATGATAAGGTATCAAAAGAAGTACTTTGGTGGGCAATGATTAAGAAGAGCATACCACGTAAGCACATTGACCTAATTAAAGATATGTATCAATTTGTTGCAACAAATGTTAGAAGTTGTGGTGGAGTACCAATGACTTCCCAATTATGTGGGTACCAAGGATCTTCCCTAAGTCTCTTCCTTTCCATGATAGTCTTGGATGAAAAAACAAGGTCAATATAAAATGAGACACTATGACATTTGTTTTTTACTAATGATATTGTTCTAGTGGATGAGACTAGCTTAGGGTGAATGACAAGTTAGGGTAATGGAAATAAATGTTTAAATTTAGAGATTTCAAAGTTAATAGGAGTAAAATAGAGTATATAATGTGTTATTTTAGCATTAGTAGGAGACTAAATGAAGATAATGTGATGTTGGATGACAAGGAGTTGCATATACGCGAATGCTTCAAGTAAGGAATGGAACATTGATAAAAATGGCTTAAATGAAGAGCCACAATTACACTATTGTTTGATCGCAGTATACCCTTCTATGGATTAGAGTGTTGGATTTTCAAGGAGCATGTGAAGAATAGAGATGTGTATGTTGAGGTAGATGTACCAGAACACCTCGAAGGATGGAGGATATATGAAAGAAAAGTGGAGTAGTAGTATCTATGAAAGAAAAGTGAAATAGTGAATAATGAGAATACAATGGTTTGGGCACGGTGATGAAGGTGGAGTTTTAAGGTAATGGAGACCTCAAACGCGATCGAGGCAAAACAAAGATGACTCGGATGGAGAGACTTAACATAAATATGGGGTGAATGAATTTTCAAGAAGATTTCGTTCTAAATCAGAAGGAATGAAGGAGGAGGAGGATTTTTGTGAATGGTCACGTGATAGAGAGTTTTGGTTCATGTAGTTGAACCCGTCTTTTGGGATTAAAGCTTGATTATGTTGTTGTATTGTTGTTTTAATGTATCCCATAATAGCACTTTAGTTTTGAAAATCTTTTAGGTCAAAATCGTGAAATATAACCTTTAGGTTCAAATCATGTAATATAACCTTAATTTGGGACATTTTTGAGTTTTACCCGAAAACGTTCTCGAGTCCATCCTACGGGACGTGTATAGGCTTTCTTGGGTGTTGGAACCATCTCGAAACTAATAATTCAACCAAGTTTCAAAAGACCTCGTATTGGATACTAAACTATTTCTTAGGCGATAAATGGTTCCAAACCACTTTTTATGACTTAGGAAGGCATCCCATACTTTTAATTTTTTAACAATTAAGACTTTTCATGACAAGGTGAGGTGATATCTTGATATGCTTTTTTTAGGTCTTATAGGATCTCAGGAGGACTATTAGGTGGTTGGAAGTCTTGGAACCATCTACTTTCGCTTTAAATTCTAAGTTAACCTCATTCCTTAACCTTTGGTTCTTTGTATGTACTTTCGAGTGTTTAGTACTTTGATAGGGATTTTTCACAGTTGAATATCTTACCATTTGGCTGTCACTCCACTCCAACCTCTTATAATATTGTATCCTCATTTCCCTTCAAGTTAGGATTTTGCTTTGTAATTTACAATGAATGTTAGCCATGTGGTGGAGATCAACATTTGGGGTTAAGAGGATTTGCCCTATAAGCTAGTCCTCAAATCTTCCAAAATAGCTATTTTATCTCATTTATCAACTAGTTTGACTTAAAAAGTCAAAAGCTTTTCAATCTTCTATTTTGAAATCATGGTTAATGTTTACAAAAAACTTTAGTTGACTTTAGCTTATTACTACTTTTAGTATGCATTGTTCTCATTGATAATGGTTGTCAAGCACTCAAACATAGTTATAGGTACTATAGTATGAATATGTTATATGCCTTTGACTGATTAGTTAAATACTATAATCTGCTACAGATATTTAATTCATATTGTTCTTGATATAAGAGAAAAGATGTTTCTGGGGCATACCCATGGTCTTCCAGTGTATAGCTCTCCGAATGATGAGCTGTTGCTGGAAGATCACGTGGTAGAAGTGGACGAGGGTGAAGAAGCAGATAGTTCTAGCCAGATAATGTATATGGCTTCCTTTGACGAACTAGCCCGGAATTACATTCAGTATGAGACTATCATATGGCTTTCAATATCGTTGCTATTGGTTTTAGCTTGGGGAATCGGGATTATTTTACTGCTTTATTTGCCCTATAAAAGATATGTGCTTCAGAAGGATATTTCCTCGCGAAAGTTGTACGTCACACCTGCTGAAATTGTCTACAAGGTAAAGTTATGTTTGAACTGTGTGTAATTGGACAGTTTTGAGGAAGGATTGCAAATATGACATTGCTGAAATGTGTTCTCTTTCAGGTATCTAGACCATCATATGTTCCTTGCTGGAGAATCGTGACAAAGGAGATACGAGTCCCGTTGTCCTTGGTGATTGATATAATTATAGAACAAGGTTTGAGTTATGAGCTGCTATTAAATGTGTTGCTGTAGCATGGTGACAATTTTATTTCATGTAAAAATGTTTGTTTAGTTAATGATGGGTTGTTTGTCTAAAATAGAGATGTAATGCTGAAGAATAGTTTGATGGGAACTCATTCAGGCCTCCAGTAACTCTGGTGTATAGTCGGAGGAGGAAGAAGGAAAAAAGACAACACTAACATCACAACACACGAGCAACTGAGCACATGGATAATAAGTATTAATAACAGATACATATATATATATATATATATATATATATATATATATATATATATATATATATATATATATATATATATATGTAGTAAATAATACACTGCGTAGAAGTCCCAATGATTTGATGCTGCTTTCATGCATGCAGTCCACTTACACATTTGATGTTCATACATTTAGGTTGCTTACAGTCTGTGTTTGGTATACACACCTTCAGAGTGGAGAGTATATCACTTGGTAAATCTGCTCCCGTGGATGAACTACAGATTCAAGGAGTATCTAAGCCAGGACTTCTGAGGAAGGTAAACCACACTGTCTCGAGCCCTTGACACTAAATGTTAACATGGTTAGTTTCAAATTTTGACATGCATTGATGAATATGATGATTACTGTGCCTTTTTACAGGTCATTGTAACAGAAGCATCAAAAGTTATTCGAGATACTGGAAAGATGACGACTAGTAAGTCATCCTTGAATCAAAGACTTGCGTCTGCGTCTTCAAGACCACCATCGAAAAAGTGGAAAGTATGTCAATAAATAGGGATGACAGCTATTTGCTTTACTTAAAATGTCAATATTTGATGCCAAAAATAATTTCTTCAGCATTAATGAACAAAACATTTAGTGGTCTTTTCATAGTCCTAATCTATATCAAAGGTTAGTGCATTGGAAGATTTGGCACTGCTGTCTCATAGTTGGCATCTTCAAGTCCTTGTGCACTGTTAACCCCGTTTTAGTTAAACTTATTTTCCATCGTTTCATTACTGCTAAAATTTTAAAATGTTGAGGTTGGGTTATATGATTCTATCAGAGGAACTTGAGAAGCCATGAATATTTTTTTATTGAGAAGAAGTCAAGAAGGATGTCCCTTTGGAGGAAATCTGATTAGTCTCTTCATTTACAGAGTCCATTCTCATTTCAAATCCTACTCTGAGGAAAAGCTCCTGTTTGGTTTCTGAGAGGAAGGTAGCATTTGAGATAGAAGTCAATAATACTTGTATGTTTTTGTTTCTTGATGAAGATGTTGCTAGCATTAGTAAAGTAATTTTCTATGTTGGTTTTCCTGTATCCCAAAGAAATTGTCACGCATCTCCTGATAGCTGATGCTGACAGCTTCTGTAATTCCAAGGCCAACTCCACATAGGCTTAGAGCAGCATCAAGGACAGAACCTAGCCCATACTATAGTATCAGTCCCCAGCATCCACCTACAGGACAAGCAACTCTTTTCTTTTATCAGTTGCATCCCTCCTTCAATCATGGCCCAAACCCCATCCCATTGCCCCCAACCTCCATCACCCTGCCCTCAAAAACGGAATGAAAAGAAAAGAGAGCGCACTGCTGTTTAGACTTCACTTTCTGTTGTCTTGTGTATGTATTGGTAAATACGGTTCTAAAAGAGCAGGATATGCGGAATATGTAATAGAGGGATATGAAGAAATTTGGAAGCGCATTGTATTTGTTAGCAAGAATCATCTTTAAAGCTAAAAGTTAAATGATTTCTGTGTATGTTCATTATTTAGGTTGGTTCTTTAAGGGATTTGTCTATACCATAGTTGTGCTGCTTTCATGTATTCTTTAATATGCTCAAGTAAGTATAGCTTGGAGGGTACAATTTATCAATACCACAATGATTTTCCATGAACTTTGGCTTACTGTTTTTGTCATTGTTATGTGTACTACAGGCTGAAAATTCTCCGATTCCTGTATATACTGAGCGCAGAGGAATAGCTTCTGGAGAGCTGTTCATGCATAAACTAGAGGAATTGGACATATCTGTTAAGGTGTGTAGATTATTTCATCCCTTATCACTTGGACTCTGTCAGTTATTTGATTTCTGTTGAATTCAAGAGGACTTGCACTTGGACTTGCGCTTGCACTATCCTATTGAAACTTTTCTCGGCCATATGGCTCACACATTTACCTCAAAAGATCTATAATACGTAGTTTGGATTGGAGAGGTTTTGCACTTTCCCAACAGAATGAAACTTTTCTTAATGATATTTGACTCGCACATCAACCTCAAAAGATCTGGAATCCGTAGTAAATGGCATAGTCGAAAGTCCTTTATACTCCGAATTTGTTTGAATTTTCGGGTTGATTATAACCCAAATTCATCTTTAATGTGATTTCTAACCCAAATTCATCTTTCCGTATTGTCCAGAAAATTGAGTCGCTGATAGTGAAATCACAAATCCCATCAAAAGCAGCTCAAAGAAGCAAAGATGAGATCTTGAGCGTATAAGCCTACCCCGATTGTGTTCGTGCAATAGTAATTTTAAGGGACTACACTTTCGACTTTCAAGGGTGTGAAAGATTGTACAGTTGTCTGGTTCCCACGAAAAACAATACCAACTAGTTCAATAATGACCCTATAGTGTACGCCGCCAATCTTGTATAAATGTTGATTCTAACTGGTCAAGATCATGTCCCTTAATATTTAATTATATTATTTCTTATAATACAATAAAAATTTAACTTAATTTCGAATAAACTTTAAAAAAATGACTTTACTTGAGCTTATTATGAACAAAAGTTCCCTAACTTGGTAATCGAATACAAAGTAGTACTCGATGCTTTGTATTACAAATTAACATTATTATTGTTTTCCTATTGTATTACTGACGAGTTTTTTTTAATCATTATTGTTTCTTACAAATATCCTTCAGCAATCAGCATAAAACATTCCATGTTGCAATATCCACTATCCAAAGCATTAACATGGTACGCTCTCAAGTCTGAAGTCCAAACTCAACCACACACACCCTCGACGAACTTGTTATTTTTTAGAAAAACATGAGGTGGGAATAAAAACAAAAATAAAAGAGAAAAAGCAAGTTATCAGGTCGTGATTTATCAGAAACTCGGACCAAATCAACTTACTCATCATTTCAATAAGAAATTTTTGAAGGGGTTGAATAATAAGATCATCAGAAGATAAACTGCATGATAATCACAGAAATTATCATATTGTTGGTCTTCAATTTGGTGCAGTTAAACTCTCATCATTTGATCTTGAAACTTTAGACTATTGAACAAGATAGTAAAACAAAAGACAGAAAAGTGAGTTGAGAGGGTTTTAAATTGAAATGAAAAAGTTGCAGAAGGTGAGAAGATCTAAAGCCTAATATATAGTCTGGTTACTCTCCAAGGGTTTCGTCAGCTAGGCGCCGTTTCATGGTCATTGGTCAATCTCCATTAATTGGGCTTTAAGTTGGCCCACTTAAATGGGGCTATTTGGGTTTGGATGTGGCCTTTTAGACTTGATGTGGCCGTATATCAACATCAAAGTTTGAGAGGTTGTAACATTATAGCAAGGGGGTCATTTTTCATAACCTATGTAATTACTTGTCAAGTTGAGTTTTAATCAAGTAGTATTTAATCTAATTGATTTATTTCCAAGTTATGCCTAGTGTAGTACTCTAGTGGTAAGATATGTATTTCATAATTGCATTCAATGCTTGGTGGAGCGTAATGGGGTGGGGATTCGCTGACACTTCTCTTTCACTCCGAAAAGCCTTGTGCCCGTGTGTATTACGAAGAAAACTCAACCAATTTGAGTCGAGCTTTAAGTTTTAGTCGAACAGCGGCCGGCAGGCTCATCATTGTAGCGGCTTCCTGACAGAAACACAAAGAACATCTCTCAGCTGTAAATCATTGAAGATGAGCAAGAGGAGAATATTGATAGTAGGAGGAAGCGGGTACTTGGGTCAGCATCTACTCCAAGCATTCTCACATCTCCAAACACCCCCTTCTTATGATCTTGCCTTCACTTACCACTCTGCCCCTCCTTCCCCCTTACTCCATGCTCTCCCTCACTCTCTCTCCTTCCCCCTTGATTTGCAGAATGATCACGGGTTCGATTCTATCACCACCTCATTCGGTCAGGTGACTTAGTTCTAAATTGTTTTTTTGTTTAATTTTAGTTGTTTGGTCCTTTTTTTTTATGATACCCATTTGAATTTCTTGATTGTTTGCGCAGTAAATGGGCAATGCTGATCCTATTTCATCATAATTGTGCTAATTAACCATTCCCAACCATAGCCATTTGTGTTCTAGAGTGTTAATTATGAATCAATTGGGTTGGTATTTTGTTGAATTTGGCGAGTGCTATAAATTGGGCACTGATTGGAGCAATAAAGGGGAGATCTTGCTTAATTATGATTGAACTGTAGAATAGGATAGGATAGAAACAGGAAAGAACAAAGATAGAGTTATATCTTAGAGTAGTTTATGTTACATTGAAACATGACAAAGTGTTAGTGGTTAAGTATAACAAGAACTCTAGGATAACAGTAGCTATAAATATGCAATTATCTGTAACAAATTATTCATTCCATACAGAAAAACAGTTCTTAAAACCTTTCTTGGTATCACAGCAGCAGGATCGGTGGTGGATTGCCGTTTTTTGTCTACTTCATCATTTACCAAATACTATACCTGTGAGGATGAGTGATCCACCAAAAGAAAAGAGTGAAACTTCTTGATAGGCTCGACACAAAGAGCTGGCAGAGTCTCAATCTCGATTCATATCTCATAAAAATTAACCCACCAAATGGTCCAGGTTGATGTTAATAGCGGTGGAAGGAAAGGAAAGGCTCACATACATCACTGCCAGTCCTCCTTCTTTCCAAACCAATCAGAAACACCTCCATTAGTCCCAAAAAGATGCATTGGTCAAATCATGAATTATTGAGAATATCGAATCAGAATTGGTAAACCAATTCCTTAATTTCTCAAATTCATACGAGCTTTGGAAAGGGATCGAGGTCATCTACAGTAGTGGAAGGGACGACCTACAAATTTTTTATCTCACCGTAAAAGCCAACACAATCAGGCAACACACAGACATGGTGGAGTTTTTTTTACTGTAAACTAGAAAGAAATAGATTGAAGAATGCCAAATCCAATGAAAGATCCAAATGACATAGTAATACATAACAAATTAGTGCAACATAATAGACTGTATATCAATTCTTAACAAGGCTAGATGACTCACTTGACAAGGATATGAGGGAGCTCGTGAATCAGAAGCCCTTACCCACGGTGGAGGTGGCATACGGAGGGATAACGTGAGAGATCACAAGAGAGAAATCATGAAAAACAACTCACCTGACTTACCTTCACCGGTGATGGGGATAGGAAGTGGGCTCAACACAAGGACCCGATTTGGCCAAGCATCACATTGGACCGACGAGAAGGCCTACCCGAAGTGTTTGCATTGTGGAGGGGACTTGCCACAATAAAGAAGGATGCTTTAAACTTATAGGGCATCCGGATTGGTGGTTGGACACCAAGAAGCGAAGGGATTGGAGTTCAAAGGGGATAGGGTATCAGGGAAAGCATTAGTGGGACAAAGGACAGAGGGGGGAGAAGACATGAAATAAGAAAATAAAGGAAGTGATTGTAGGTATGAAAAACCTACCCTTTGCCTTTAGGGTTAAATCTCGTGTTTTTAGCCCAAATGATGCAAAATTAGAGCCTTGAATTTTAATGCCTTCCCGCCGTCAGATAAAAGAAGAAAAACCTAGGCTACGGGACCCAGCTTCATGTAGGTTGGTTGCAGAAGCTAATTATGTTGTGTTACGGAGCCCATATGAGCAAGCCCAGTCCAATTTACACGAGGTCCTCAATGAATTTAAAGGGGCTACATGTCATGGAATTTGTGGGGCAACAGACACGATATCTTGTGATAAAAAAGATTTTTTGACTTCAATAGACCCAAAAAATCTCTTATACAGAAAACCAATGGAGATCATAGAGAAGTGTTGGGTGTTGGAAATATAAAATTTAGGGATCATATCTCATTACATAACTATCTTTACGTTCCTAATCTTTCGTATAAACTATTGTCCATTAGTCAGTTTACAAAAGATCTGGGATGTACTGTACTAATGAAATCTGATTGTTGCTCGGTCCAGGATGCTCAAACAGAGAAGATCATTGAGCGTGGTACTAAACGAGATGGTCTGTATTATGTAGATGAGTTGACCAAGGATGGTGATGCTATGATAGGACAAGGTTCAACAGAAGTTCAACTTCGATTATGGCATCGTCGTCTAGGTCATCCATCATTAGGGTACTTGAAATGTCTGTTTCCGTCTCTTGCTGGTTCCAAGTTAGATCTTAACTGTGAGGCCTGTTTTCTTGCTAAAAGTCATAAAAACTCATACCATAGTAGTTTAAGTCATGCAGATAAACTTTTTTATGTTATTCATTCTGATGTGTAGGGCCCTGCTCCAAAACTCGGTGCTCATGGTTTTTTATACTATGTACTTTTTATTGATGATTGCACATGTATGAGTTGGGTTAATTTCATGAAGTAGAAATCAGAGGTTTATGAGATCTTTGTTAGTTTTTACCAAATGATTCTTACCCAGTTTTAGACAAAAATCAGTATACTTAGATCTGACAATGAGGGGGGGGGGGGGATACATTGACCATGACATGAAAGCCTTCTTCTTAACTAATGGCCTGCTTCACCAAACTTCATGTCCCAATACTCCACAACAAAATGGAGTAGCGGAACGGAAAAACCGAACCCTCCTTGAGATGACCCGAGCATTAATGTTTGAATCTAGGGTCCCTAAGTCTTTTTGGCCCGAAGCCATCTCTACCGCCAATTACCTCACAAATCGTCAACCAACTAAAAAACTTCACCACAAAACCCTCTTGGAAGTTTTAAGGACATCTATGCCTATTTCTGTCTTTCACTCATTACCTCCTCGGGTGTTTGGGTGTGTCGTTTATGTACATCTACAAAAAAAACGTCATAAGTTGGAACCTAGGGCGATTAAATGTGTATTTGTTGTCTATGGTGTTCGTAAAAAAGGCTATCAATGTTTGGACCCCTCATCTAATCACTTATATACTACTATAGACTATGACTTTGTTGAAAACACCTTCTTTTACCCACAGCTTCATTGTCAGGGGGAGAATTCGAGTGACAATCTTAGCTGGTTGTTACATTATTTGTTTGCTAACACTCATACAGGAATAAACTCTGACAATATAGTATAGTCTATACTAGCTTCTATGCCACAACCAACGACTCCTCCTATGAATGAGCATCCAGGAGAGGAAGAGGTAAGCCATGATCTAATGACTGATAATGGTAATGTTGATATGATTCCTGGTGAGAATGAGCAAGAAAATGAACTAGAAGTAGGGTCAGAGAGAGGGATTCCTCTTAGACGGTATGACCCTACTTATGAATCAAGAAAATTGAGGTATCCAGTACAACACCCTACTAAAGATGGGAGCATGTCTCATGCAACGTTAGCATTTAATGCTGCAGTATATTCTAAAAAGGTCCCTTCAACAGTACAAGAGACACTGAAAAACAAGTCGTGGAGAAAAGCAATGGAAGTTGAGATACATGCTCTTGTCAAAAATGATACTTAGCAAAAGAGCAGGATTCCAAAAGGAAAAAGGCAGTAGGATGCAGATGGGTGTTTATTATTAAACACAGGCACATGGGAGCGATATAAAGCAAGACTGGTGGCAAAGGGCTATACACAAGTCTATGGAGTACACTATTCAGAGACCTTCTAACCAGTAGCGAAGATTGATACTATCAGAGTGTTGTTCTCAGTTTTTGCAAACAGAGAATGGCCTTTTACATTAGTTTGATATGAAAAAAGTCTTCCTATATAGTGTAATTGCAGAAGAAGTTTATATGGAAGCTCCCCTGGTTTTTCCCAAAGATTCTTTCCAGGTGAAGGGTGTAAGCTGAAAAAGGCCTTATATGGGCTAAAACAATCTCCTCGAGCATGGTTTGGAAGGTTTACACTGGCGATGAAGAAATTTGGTTACAAACAAAGTAATTCTGATCATACTCTGTTTCTGAAGAAAAGGGGAGAAATTGTAACATTTCTCATCATATATGTAGACGATATAATTAATACCGGAGATGACAGAGAAGAGATTAGTCAGTTGAGGGAGAAGTTATTCCAAGAATTTGAAATGAAAGATCTAGGCAGGCTTAAGTATTTCCTGGATGTTGAGGTACTCAGATCAAGGAAGGGTATCTTCATTTCTCAGCGAAAATACATTATGGATCTTCAGGTGGAAACTAGAATGCTTGACTGTAAACCAGCTGATACACCGATGGTAGTAAATCATGGATTGCAGATTGATGAGGAAGCAGAAGCCGCAAACCAAGCACAATATCATAAATTGGTGGGAAAATTGATTTATCTATCTCACACTCGTCTTGATATTGCATATGCAGTAGGAGTTGTGAGTAGATTTATGCACAGACCGCAAACTCAACATATGGAGGCAATATAGAGAATTCTGAGGTATTTGAAGAATACTCTAGAACGGGATGTGATGTTCAGAAATAATGGTCACTTGAGTCTTCAGGCCTATACTGATGCAGACTGGGCATGAGAACGAGACAGCAGAAAATCCACTTCAGGGTATTTTGCGTTAGTTGGAGGAAATGTATTCACTTGGAGAAGTAAGAAACAGAAGGTAATTGCAATGTCGAGTGCATAAGTAGAGTTGAGAGGAATTGCAAAAGGGGTATCTAAAATTCTGTGGCTGAGGAAACTATTGACTGAAATAGGGTTTCCTCCCGAGAATTCGTGTCAGCTCTTTTGTGATAACAAGGCAGCTATCCGTATCTCTGAAAATCTAGTGCAGCATGAGAGAACTAAACATGTTGAGATGGATAGACATTTTATAAAAGACAATTTAGAAGCTGGAGTATTAGTTTGTCTTTTGTGAGGTCTGGTGATCAAGTAGCAGATATCTTAACTAAAGTTGTAGCAGCTAGTGTGTTTGACAATGTATTGGCAAGTTAGGAATCGAAACTCCTCCGATCCAACTCGAGGGGGAGTGTAGAACAAGATAGGATAGAAACAGGATAGAACAAAGATAGAGTTCTATCTTAGAGTAGTTTTTGTTACATTGAAACACGACAAAGTGTAAGTAGTTAAGTATAACAAGAACTCTAGGATAACAGTAGCTATAATATGCAATTATCTGTAACAAATTATTCATTCAATACAGAAAAACAGTTCTTAAAACCTTTCTACAGTTGAATATGCAAGTACTGTTTTAACTTGAAATGATATTGGTATGCCAGCCAGATGTGGTGGTGAATTGTGCTGCACTCTCGGCACCTCGGGCTTGTGAGTTGGATCCTGCTGCTGCTATGTCTATCAATGTGCCCACTTCTCTTGCCAACTGGATGTTGAGATTTAAAGAGAAAGATCCTCTTTTGATTCACCTTTCTACTGATCAAGGTACAATTTCAAGCTGGTGAATCATAACTTGCCTGCTTTAAAGATGAAAGGGTCTGTGACTAGCGGACCCCTTTTGCTTTCAGGAATTTCATTGATTCTTGTGAATTTATGCAAGTTTCCAGTTTAGTTCAAGCATTGCTGTTCAATATTCATCATGATTTTTGTTTGTAAAGTATGATGATTTTGATCGCTCTTAGGTGCCCTCTTTTAAGCAACAATATGCAGTTAAAGGTCCAAGATTTCTTTTTTGTCTAAAAACTCTCAGCTTTCAGTTTATGAAGGGACCAAGTCCTTCTACAAAGAGGAAGATGAGACTTCTCCCGTGAACATTTATGGAAAATCTAAAGTGGAAGCAGAGAAATTTATTTTTGCAAATTGCTCTAACTTTGCAATTTTGAGAAGCAGTATCATCTATGGACCACAGGTGATATCACCTGTCTCAAAGTCCCTTCCAATTCAGGTCTGTAAGCATTGAGTGTGAATCCCTTGTTTATATATTTTCCGCAGGCTAGTATATCAGTTTGTGGGAGTGCACATAGTAATGGGGGAGGACTTGAGAGTTGGATAGACCTTGCTAATGTAGTTCTAGGAATCAAAACAAGGTTAGGAGATGTGAAGCATAATATACCCCAGATGTTATGATCCTTTGTCACTCAAAATATCTCATCTTCAGGATAGAGTGCATTAGATTATTAATTTTGGACATCAAGCAATTAATATTTCTTGTTAATGATCCTCAAAAGATCTAACGTGGAAAACTGGATGTTTTAAAGAACTCCGGAACATCCCACTGAGGTCAGGGCAAGGAGTGCAAGAAGTTGGCTTTCATACATTCATTAACATAACGAATGGAGGGACATATTTTTAAAATGCAAAGCAGCACATACTAATTAAAATAAGCAGTTTTCTGTTGATAGGGAAAATTTTCGTTTTTTGTTTGATATCTGATAACAGTTATGGAATTGTTTAAGATTAACGAGCTTCTCTCTATCGTTGCATGCAATCGACTTCATACCTTTTAGTGTGTTTGTGCTTCCAGCCAGAATTTCAGAAAAAATAAGTTGGGATGGACGGAATCCTCATTTCCTTTGTGATACATCCATTTGATATAGTGATTTTGAATGAATTGTTGAACATGTATCTAGCTCCAAAAAACCTAAGGTTCTTGTTCTGTGTCTTATTAACTGAATGAATGCACCTTTAAGGTTCCTTGAAAGATGAAACAATACCTGAGACTGGTTTTCTTTTCATAATATTCCTGCATATAATATCTTGGTGTACATGCCACTATAAATGTGGTAGTTTATCATGTCATTATTCTCTGGATATGACAGTTGCTCAACATTATGACTTGACAACCTGCGTCAGTGTGTGAGTTAGTGATATTTCTTATTTGCATTTCAGTAACCTTGCATCCTTTGTAGTGCAGTGGATTGATGGCGTACTATCAAAAGGAAGCAAGGCAGACTTCTTTTATGATGAGTTTCGATGCCCGGTGTTTGTCAAGGATGTAGTGGCTGTCATTTTAGCTTTGACATCAAAATGGGTCACAGGTGAGGCTTTTTTTCAATTTTCAGCCTTGAGCTGGTATTTTCCCAAAGGAACAAATGCATGTTCTTGTCATGAATTTAACTATTTCACACCTGGGAAGCATTCCTATAGAATCATCTAAGAGGTTGAGTTGTTGCAGTTTAGTTCATCCCTTTAAATAATATACTCGGTCGAGTTCAGAGATAGCTCAAGGCCGTATAAGATACCCTACTGATTCCCGAAGTATGTGCAATAAGGTTTCTATTTCTGTTAGAGTGACAAAGTAATTAAGAATGCGTCAATCATCGTTGATTATGTAACCCAATTTTTGTTCATTTCTCATAGCAACTGATGTATACTCCTTGACAGTCCCCCTGCGGGCTTGCCACAAACAAATGTGGAATTGATATGTGAAGTTTGCTTTTAGCATTTCTGTCCAGAGTATGTGCTGATTGCTATGATACTGAATCTTTTTTGCTTTCTTGGCTATTACATTTCTATAAAATACTTATTATGCTTTGTTTGAGCAGAGGCGACACCGATGCAATTACTGTTGAATCTCGGGGGCCCAGATAGGGTTTCCCGTGTTCAGATGGCTGAGGCTGTAGCAGAGAGCAGAGGATATGACACCTCATTGATCAATCATGTATCTGCATCATCGGTGGGTATTTTGAATAAGATACGTTCTGTTAATCTGTTTCCTGTTTCTGTATTTTGGGGCGAGGAAGGTAAACATTTTAACCTTGTTTTCCCCTAAGAATGAATTGTCAATATATTTTGCTCCAGAAACAGATGCAATTCCAGGTTATTAATCGAACAAATTGCTTTGTTCATTATATGCTAATTTTGTTCAAAAGTTGGAATGAATGCCCGATGCTTTTTCTCAACTGTATCCTCCATTGATAATGATATAATCCATTCAATTTTAGTTATCTATACCATTAGCTAATCTCCTTTAATTTCTGTTTCAGGTTGATCGTGGTGTAAAATCCCCAGCAGATATATCCATGGACATTAGCAAACTTGTTAAAACACTCAATATATCTCCTACTTCATTCAAAGATGGTGTAAACTTGACACTTGCTATTCCATGACTGGTAGATGAGTCTGCAATGATATGCTGTTGTGATGCAACCTATCATTTGTTTCTCAGTTCTACTATACTTCTTGCCAAGACCATAAACCATCATATCAGACCACATATTGTCCTTCGCTGGATTGTGTTCAGAAGAGAATTGTTGTCCTACTTTGAGGGGATGTCCTCGTCCTCCCTCTCCACACTGGCTCCAAGAATGAATACCATATGTGCCGTATACACCTTGCAAATCACATTCCAATACATCTTTACTCTGGTATATGCACACTAAATAATCGTCAGTTTGTAATAACTTTGCATGTTTTGGTCCATGTGAGGCTAAAGGCTTCCCAAATCCTAGATCTTACTTCGTGTTTTCTAGAGTCAAACTTAAAACTTTTTAAGATATTGACTTAGTTTTAGAATTACCAACTCCTAGATCTTACTTCGTATCACAATTCACAAGTTGATGTAAAAGTGGTAAAACATGGTCATTCAATAATTTTTGAGTAATTTTGTTTGGTCTCCACATATTTTTAAAAGTCTCGCTTAAACTTTTCTTTTTCTGAAATTTCGCTTTAGAGCGTCATAATCATGCACCCATCACCTCCGATGACCTTACAATATTGATTACATTTCTCTCAATTTGAGCAAAACCCATTGTGAATTAGCCCCTAATTGACAACCTCATTTGATGAAAGTCCAAATTAGGGAAAGGGAAGGAAAATAGAAATGAGAGATATGTGAGTGCAAAGGAGTGCAGATAGGGGTAGAAGATGATGAATATGAAGGTGGAGCACTAAACGCCGCCCCAAACTTACTTAAACCGCTCCCCTAAATGACGATTTTGCCCTTTGACTCATTTTTAATAAAATCGAACACCATACACTTCAATCCTTATTTCTCACTTCACTTCTCGTAAAAACGTAACAATACAAAACTCTACTAAATTTCCCGACCATCAGTCATCGATCTCCACTGTGGCCGAAAAATCGATCTTTAGTTGATGGAAACCGCTTTTCGGGATGCCGGAAATCACTAAAATTATGGATGACTCGTTGTCGACAACGTCGCATGTAAAAATCTTGGTTCGGGATCGGAAAAGAGGAAAAATGGCGATGCCGGTGGGCTGGCCGTTTTTTTTAGACGGCTAGCCCTCGGGAAGAATTTTTTTTATAGGTTCCGACAGAAGATTTTGGCGGCGATGGTATTTTTATAGGTCCCTCTACGGTGGATGCAATATCTTTTCTAGGAAGACGAGTCATTTTCTGGCGATTCTCTGTGGCGGTGGCGACGGTTTTCTGCTGGCGGCGGCAGGTTGTCCGGGTGGAGGAATTACAGAGAAATAGAAAGAGTTAGGGAGAGGAATAGAGAGTAAGGGAAGGGAGGATGGTGAGAAGGGTAATATAGGAATTATGGGGGTCGGTTCGAGTATTTCGAAGGCAGTAAATAACAATCCCCATATGAAGAGGCATAATTCAGAAAAAGGAAACAAAAAGGAAAGAAAACAGGGATAGGGCTTATAAGGATAGAGTTCTTAAACTAATTAGATGTTATTGTTTCCTATCTCTTTATTTTTGTTCCATTTTTATTTATGGAATCAAAGTTTAAAAAATTTGATCACAAATTCTTATCATATTATATGAAATAATATTTAAGTGGTAATTTTTTGATGTATTTCAATGTAACTTTTTTAAATATTAAGTTTCATAATTTTTTGTCTTACAAATTTGAAGATAAAGCGTTTTAAATCGTATTTTGGAGATAATGAAAAATCAAATGAGCCAAAAAATTATTAATAAAAGGATTAACAACAAATAAATGGAAAAAAAATAACATTAAGCAGATGAGACAAAACATAAAATATAAGGCCAATAAGGGTACAAGTTGGAAAAAATAGTGAGACTAGAGGTGCCTTAGGGACGAACTGACTAGGGGTTTGTGATTTGTAATCAAATCATATTTTAAGTGGGCAAGGCCAAGAAATGGGGCATGCTAGTTCGGCCCACTAGGTATTTATAAGTGAGACTTTCAAAATACACGAGGACATTAAATAGAAATTTTCATTTTTTTTAGTTCTCCTTTGTTTTTTTTTATAATCTTGGTTGATAACACTAATTAGAAGTTGGGAATAATTTTGTCTCACATGTAGAGGTTGAAATTGTTATTGTAAATAAATCTTCTTCTTAATTTGTTAACAATTTTTGAAAAAAGGATAACCTATTTAGAAAGATTATAAAGTGCAATATCTTTAACAATTAATTAGTACAAGAATACCTATAATATACAACTAACTCAAATAACATATATAAACCTTCAAAAACCTAACCGTATAAATAAGTTAAGTGAAGCGACCATAACCATTAGCTCTTTCAAACAAATTGACATCAAAATAGAAACTAGTCAAATAAAAATAAATTGCAAAGACACATAACAAAATACAAGATCTTATATGTACCGGGAGGTTACTTTTTACTAATAAAAATTACCTCTTAATATAACAAAAGTTATCATTAAAATTGATAAAAATTGAAATATAATATATTGATGGATAACTTTTATTATATTGAGAAATAACTTTATTGTGGTAATATAAAATTAGGTGTGTGCATAAACAGTTAATCGTACCGTTAAGCCTTAACGGTACGGTTAATAGTTATAACGGTTATTGGAAAAAGCTAACCGTAACCGATAAATATTTAACTTGTATTCTACAATATTAATAACACATATTTATACAAGGTTTGATCATGTATAACTTTTTTTTTGTGATATTCATTCATGTTTTAGCCTTTTAAGTTTAGTTTTTAAAAAAATAATAATAACGGTTTACCGACGGTTAACTGTTACAAAAATTTCATTACCGTAATAGTAACCGTAACCGTTAACAGTTAATCGGTTCGGTTAATATAACCGTTAATTCTTAACAGTTAGGTAAAATAACCATTGATATGGACCATTTATACACAATTAACGATTACGGTTATTTTTTACAACCAATCTAAAATAACCATATTAAATCACGTGTAATTTTTTTTAATAATTTACGAAGTATATCGCGGTGGCGTGAAGTGATTTTGGCAGGGGAGCAAGTATTGGTTGGAACTCCATCTTCAACTTACTGATCGCAGTGAAACACGCTCCGAAAACCGAACTCGTCATTCATCGAATTCTGAGTTTCTCTCTCAGCCTTCAGGTAAGTCAATTCTCTCTTCTCTATAATTTGAAATTATTTCTTTTACCCAATTTATGTGCTCCAAATTAGGGTTTCTGATTTCCGCATTTCCGTCTATTTAGGGTTTCCATTCGACCCGAAAAATCTGATCCGTTTTTGGGCACAGGTGTTTCGCAGATTCATTCAGGTGAGAGAAAATGGGAGGAGGTGGTGGCCACGCAGATGGAGGTGACTTTAGGTCCAAGGTGTGGAGCATGTCGGGTGGGCCCTACTGCCGTCCCAAGCACTGGCGCCGTAACACCGCCTTCGCTCTTGCCGGAATATTTCTCATTTGTGTCCCCATTGCCGTCAAATCTGCCCAGCTGGAGGTTCTCTCTCTCTCTTTTGCCTCATTGATTTCCCTCCAATTACTTTGATTGATCCTCGAAAATGTTGCAAATTATATGGGTTGTGAATGCAATGTATAGAAATTATGTGGAATTTGCAATTGATTGTTAGTGGATGGACTTTGGTGATGCTTATGATGTGTTGGACATAACCGTGTCCATCGAAATATAGATGCCTTGATGGGATAGAATGGTTAATCATGTATAAGGTCACATTACGTGATACAATGTGGTTAGTTCTGTTAGGTATGGTAAATGCCGAAGCCGAAGCAGTCTTCTTGCCTGAAATTTATCTGCTTTATGATAGTATTAGATGCTGGCCACTTGCATCTTTTTGAATTCAGGGATGGTACTGAGTTTTGTTTGGGTAGACAACTACTGAGATCTTTCATCTTTGATGAATGAATCGTAAGCGAATTGGAAACTAAGACTATTATCTCTCCCCCATGATTTAACCATCAGATATTGCAAGTTCTTTTATGGGGTTATACTTTGATATGCTTTTCAGAAGAGTTAAGTGTCTATCATATTTACTGATTGCTGTTGCTTTTGTTCAACTTTTATTAAATATTATGTTCTATTCCATATAGCTGGTTGAGTTAAGAACAAAGTGGACTTCATATTTAATAACGAGACCTTGGCTACTATGGCCTGTAGGCTGTAGCTTTTGCAAATTACCCACTTATTTTTTTTATGGCCTAGGCTATGCGTGTCATAAGATTTTGGCTTTTGTAATGCCATTGAGACTTCATGATGAGATGGATGAAGTGTATGAACCGTGAAGTCGTTTTTATTGAGCCTTTAGTCTTCTGTGTTATTGGCTGCATTATTTCCATTCAGTATAACATGACCTCATCCACCTGCAAACATGAGCAATGTTTGCTGAGACTTGTATAGAGAACAATGATATAGTAGGTCATAAGTAGTCTCTAGTCATTTGACCTAGGGGTTTCAGATTTGCAGTGAAGGTCCAACCTTGCATAGGTTGTCTCTAAGTCTGTACTACCTTGAATCCTCTCCCTAGCACAAGAAAAGGAAGTTACAAAAATATATGACACAAAAGGATCATGTAAAGCTTCTTCTAGAAACTCAATAGGATTTGGAAGGTCGCTCAAATCCTGAAGTACTCAATAAAATTTTTCACACAACCCAATGGATGGATAACCGACATTTGACTCAGAAACCATACTTTCCTTCCAACAAAGAGGTGAGGTGTAGTCAAACACTTAAACTCAAGATTTGTCCACTCTCTTCTTCTTGGTCATATTTCTAAAGACGTAATTGCAGCTCAATGTGATTTGGTGACTATATCTTAAGAATGCAAAAAGAGCAAACTAACTGTCCATCCCATTTTTTTTTTTTAAAATACGCCTCATATCTTGATAGTTCATTTGGTCAGGCACTTATGGTTGTTGATGCTTGATAGTTCATTTGTAGTGTTTATGAGGAATATATTCAGGACATCTGGGCTGTGTTTATTCTGTTTGTTTCTGTTTCCCTCTTGTATCTTGCACTTGTAGAAATGCTGATTGTAATATTTTCTGCAGCAACGACCTCATGAGCCTGTACGCCCCATTCCATCGCAGATGTGGTGCAAGAACTTTGGGAACAAAGATTATTAGAGCTGCCCCAATGTGTTGAATCTGTACTGCTAAGTGTTTTAATTTTGAAATTGTGCCAACTTTCTCTATAATATTTTGCTCTGCAACTGAGTAGCTTTTTATGCTCACGTTTGAGGTACTCTCAATAAATTATAATTGAGTGGATAATCCTTGTTTTGTAGTTTACATGAGATGGAAGCATATTTTCCTTCCAGCTATGTTTGAATAATTGTCAAGCTGTATAATTGATAGTTTTATATTATCTTCATCATGTTAGCTCTTGCTCTCTGGGATAGGATGGCTTTTAATGTTTTAATTAGGGTATAAGTATGTGGGGAAGTACAAATACTATGGTGCAATTGCAAACATGAGGAAGACTATAGGACCGGCACCTTGGCAAAGAATTTGTTGAAGAGTGAATCATTACTACAATTCTTGGTTTGTTTTACTTTGTCCTCCCCTTCTCCAATCTCCTGTTTATGCTGTTTTCTGTTGATGAATAAAGATGCTCCTCATTATTGTTATGGACATAGCTTTATTTGTGTTCCCTTTGGCTGTGTCATTTTAGGGCATTCAGGATTAGATTTGTTTAGTTTGTGGTCATCAGATTTTGCTCCTATCTGAGTATGCTGATTGCTTTTGACATGAGCCTTATTCTGATTCTGATGCTAACAGCTAACCAGTCACACCAGAAATTTCAGGCTTGTTAGACCATGATTCCTCAGTGATAGCTTTCTTTTTTGCTTGAATTGCAATTTGCAACTTCCCTCAAATGACGTTCATGGGGGGCATTGGCCTTTTGAGCTAACTGGTACAGGTTTGGTATTATTCCCTTTCTCCACGGAACTCGTATGGTAGGAAGTAGTATCTGATATCTCAAATGTGTAAACATCTAATGTCATTAAGGAGAGACTGGTATTTGAGTATTATCGTGCTTTGTCTTCCAGAGCATCTAATTCCACTTTGTGGAGACGGTAGGGTATGGAATAAAAAACGAGGGATTTGAGATCAGTAATACTTTGTATCATTTTTATAATTAAAAGATTTATGGAAATGGTCATGTGTTTTCTGAATTGGTCAGATTTTCTGAAACCTGTATTTAATTTGTATAGAACCCCAAGGGGGAAACTTTCCTTGTAGCCAAAAGGTTCAAAGAATAGATATACATCACCTTTTCTCTTAGCATATTCTCTTGAGGAAAATCTGATAAAGGAGGGACGGAGGATGGAGTATATTGTTAGGATCTTATGCCAAAAAAATTTGCTTTTGAAGGTTGAGTTTGTGGTTCAACAGTAAATAAATAAATACTTTTGGAAACCCTTCTCAGGTAAAACTTCTTTTGTCCTCAGCTTTTACTGTACAAAAACGTGAAGGACCAAAGATGGAATAATCATATCCTTTAAAAATGGAAAAAAAAATACTAGTATATGTTTAATGAAGAATTCTGGAAAGCACAAATATAGGAACTGGACAATCTTCAACGCAGTATAAGATTGAAAAAATCGTCCAGCTTTGAGTTGAGAAGCACAAATTACAGCCTTCAGTTAGTGACACCTAATCATGGATATGTTCAGATATCAACAATGCTTGTGTTTGCCAATGGCGTTCAATTGTCAAGCGTAGAGGGTTAAGCATATTGTTTAGATTCCTTTATTTGACCAACATGGATTTCATGTATGGGGTGGTAATAGGAACACAGTCCTATCCCCTAACTCAGGCAATAAAAAGGATACTCTGTCCTGTTGGTTTCTGACTTTCTGTTGAAAACGAAGGGATTTATTCTGTTTTGCCAATTGAATTTGCCACATCTATCTTTTTTCGCCATTTCTATAATACGAAGCAATCACAAAATTTGATAATAGCCTTCCATGTAAGAAATGTGCGGATTAGATGCCTTAGATAACTGATATTCATGGCAACTCCTTTTCCCCTTTTTAAAAAGCATTCTGCCTGTCGTATTTCTAGGTGTACTTCGGTTCACTTAATCTCGACCAAGCAATACTCTGAAGAAAATTTGCTACTTGGTTGATTAAATGATAAAATGCAACATATCTTTACTTAATATATACTCTCTCGGATGCATACAACAATTTGATTTGCATAATGTCAAATGCTAAAAAAGAGGTTAATTGTACTTTTTTTCTTCTTCTTCTTGTTTATGCTAACCTATTATTCTCTTTCAGCATACATTTTCGTCAATTTGTTTTTTATTGGAAAGCTTAGAATTTAATTACGCACTCTTCTTTTACTAAGCATGGTAATACAGATCCTAATTGCAAAAAGTGAGATTAAAATTCCACATTTGCGAGTTTTGAAGACTAAGGATAGAAGGTAATTATTCACCTCATGACAACTTGTACCTTAATTGTACTAATTTTTACCCCCAGTCTTTTCTATGTTTTAATTGTTCTTTAGTGTATCACGTAGTATTATCATGATCTAATTTGGAAAATCAACCAACAATTAGCATACTTCATAGGTCTAGTCTTTTGTGAGTAATTGAGTATGGATTGTAATTCCCTTACATAGACCAACTTACCAAGTCACTAACCAAGGCGCTAAGCTATTAGTATATGACTATTGTTGTCAACTAACCAAGTTTCAGTTTCTCCATTATATAAGTATATGTCAAACGCCATATACTATTCAAAGGAAAGAAGATTATAAGTAGGGTAAACTTTAAATTTTCTAATATACTTCGTCATAGAATTCCTTTTATTTCAGTGCTTGTGTTTTTTTTTTTTTTTTTTTTTTTGGCTGCAAGAAAATGGTTAATATATGTTAAAAATAAAATAATTCTTAGTCTTTGTGGGAACACCTTTACTTTTTTTTTTTATTAAACATAATTGAGTTAAGGGAAGACCCACTCCTTGTACACTGACGTCATAAGAGTGGAAAAGTTAAGCTTAATAACTAATGTAACTTTTACTAGCAAAAAAAACAAATTAGTGTGTAACCATAAAATACTAGGTAAGTCCCGTATAATACATGATTTGATAATAGCTTATTTTTGTTAAATATTTTAGTTATAAGAATATTTTCATTTATTGGTGAAAACGTATATGTTTTATAAAATTTTCGTAGAAAATATTATAGAAAAAGGAAGAGAGGAAATATAAAATGAAAAAAAGGTAGTTTTAGGTTAACACATATAATCATAAATCACGTAAACATTACCATTCTGAAACATCTTATGTCAATTACGGAGTAGTACAAAAATTAGCTACAACCAAACTTGAAATACCAAGATAATGGAAAATCCTCATTTTATAAAAATGTTGTGATTTCGTAATTACTGCATATAGTAAAGGATGGTCCCCACTCCCCACTCCCCACTCCCCAATCCAAATAATAAAATGAATATCTCACATTCTGCGCATACTCTCCCGGGCAGCCTGTTACCGACTATCCAATTATCCGCATCCAAATAAACTATAAACTGACCCAAAATCACGGGCAGCTGAGACCCAGTTCTGAGGAACAAACACAAAAAGTCACCAATACAACACTAGTACAGTTCTGCACACTATATAAGCTTATCATTCGCGACACTATATTTCTCCATTGTCCTCTTTCTCTCTCGACTTCGATCCCTCTTGCTTACTGTACGTACTTCGTCACTTTTCTTTTCTTTTTTTCTTTTTTTCTTATGTCATTTTATCCTTTTACTTACTATTAATATTTATTTATTTATTTATTTTAATAGGAGAGTCATATTTGCGAAAATGTGGAGAGTGATGCGATCTGCGGCTGCGAATCTCAGCCGTACTCGGCGGTTTTCGGTTGTAGCCACGATTCCCGGTCCTTGTATGGTCCACAAGCGCGGTGCTGATATTCTTCATGATCCTTGGTTCAATAAGGTTTAGCTCTCTTCGTTTATTTTACAATTATCATAATTTTTTTATTTGATGTTTTGTGAATTGATTGATTTCTGGAATGTTGATGATCATCATGTGATGATTCTTGAACATTGTCAAGATTTTATGATTTGATTTCAATCAGTTATGCAAGTCAACCTTCGAAAATTTTAGGATATGATTCTATGATACCCTCTGAAGTCAAGTAATGAAGAAATGTAACTAAAGTGGAAATAGTGAGAGTAAGTTGATGATGTATGGTGGTACCATTGTGTTGTGCATTTGGAGGTCTCGTCTTTATCCACGGAATAATTGAATATTTCGCGTTTTAAGATGCATCGTTCTCAATCATGCGGGGGGTTTGAGCATTAGGATGAGCAACTGTGAGCTAGTCCCAAGCTATTGCATTCACTAAGCTTAACGATTAAAAAACAAACAAGAATAGCCTACTGTAGGCTTTATGTGGGGAATTTTGTGTAGTCGAGGATCTTTAATGGCTATCGCGTTAAGTGATTACTTTCTTTTGGCTAGATCATCATTGTATTCTTTCTTGCCTTGATATTTTAACTGTTTATATTTTAATGTGTTTTGAGCAGGATACTGCATTTCCTTTGACTGAAAGAGATCGTCTTGGGCTCCGTGGTCTCCTTCCACCTCGTATTGTATCATTTGAGCAACAGTATGACCGTTTCAGTAGGTCCCTTTCCTTTTGTTACTTTATCTATCATATCTTGGAGTTGTTATGATGACATTTTTGTCTTGGCTTTTAGAATTTGATGGCAATGTACCACCAATGGTGCATTTTGCTTGTTGTTTAGTCCTGGAATGGAAATCTGCATTTATTGTGCCTCACCACCTGTGTTTTACTCTATGACTTGAAATAAAACCTACAGTTTTCTCATGAATCTACATGGTTTACTTGCATCTCATGTGGTAACTTGACTCCTTTTACTGGAAGTACATGGTAGTTCGTGTTAGTACTTAACTACCAATGCGATTCTGCTCTAAGATAAGAAAACATCTTTAAGTTTTTATTTTGTTTTATTGTCCTATCATGAATAAAAAGAAGTTTGAAGTGGAGTGCTTGCTGGTCAGAGAACACAGTTTGCTATTGTGGCAACAATGAACCCATGAACAACTTGATTGAATTATTTTGCTATACAGTTTCTTGTAGTCAAGGTTCCCTACATCTCTTCAGGGTTAGTGCCATTTAGGCTTCATTCTTTTTACTTTCTAGCCTTAATCTGAAATTATATGTACTTATGTAAACTTATTGTTTGTGGAACTTATTCTATTTTAGTTGAAAAGAGCAAGGCTTTAATTTGTACTATTTTTGTTTTATTTGGCGCATAAAAGTTTCTCTTTATAGAATTTTATTAGGAATGTTAAAGTGTTATCTGTTGGTTTGCAACTTACAGTGGAATCTTTTCGATCATTGGAGAGAAATACACAGGGGCAGCCAGAGAGTGCTGTGTCTTTGGCAAAATGGAGGATTCTAAACAGACTGCATGATAGGAATGAGACGTTATATTACAGAGTAAGTCCCAGGATTTATTCCCGAAGGTTCTGAATCAGTTATAAACTGAGACAATTGGGTCATTGCATTCAGGTCCTTATTGATAACATCAAAGACTTCGCTCCTATTATATATACTCCGACTGTAGGACTGGTGTGTCAAAATTATTCCGGTCTGTTCAGACGTCCACGTGGAATGTATTTCAGCGCTAAGGACAAGGGAGAGATGATGTCCATGATATATAATTGGCCTGCTCAACATGTATGTCCTCCACTAGACTCAATGGTCATCAGATATTTTCATGATTTACTTGTTTTTGTTACCAATTTGTAAGAGAAATCTGGTAGCTTAACCTAAAATAATGTTTTTTTAATTGTTTTTCTATTTATATGTACTGACGTCTTATCTGTTGTTTTTTTTTTCTTTTCAAACTTCTCATCACTTCACTATATTGATTAATCTCTCTAACTACCTGAGAATGAAGTAAATCACTTCTTGGTTTATTGCTTCTTCTTATTCCTCCTTTTACATGGGTTGATGACAAATAGAGGGAGGAACACCCTGTAAGCTCTATTATTTCTTGCTGATTACCTGTTCTATTGCAGGTTGATATGATAGTTATCACAGATGGCAGCCGGATTCTTGGTTTGGGAGATCTTGGAGTGCAGGGAATTGGCATACCTATTGGAAAACTTGATGTATATGTTGCTGCTGCAGGAATGAACCCACAGCGAGTATGGCTATGAAATTTGTGCTCATTTGTAACTTCTCCTTATCTTGATTTCTCTGCATGTCACCTTTTTATCACCCTTTCTGGACATATTTTGCTAACTTTTGACTTTTCTTTAGGTACTTCCAGTTATGCTTGATGTGGGTACTAATAATCAAGAGCTTCTTGCAAACCCTCTCTGTAAGTAATGAACAATGACTTTGTGCTCTATAATCTTATTTTTTCTGTAAGAGATTTTTTAGTATGCTGTGTCTAATTTATTCTCGCTTGTTTTCCACTGAGCAGTACTTGTACGATCACACTATAATATTAATTTAGCCAATATATAATATTCTCTTTATAATTTGGTATAGTGTTGGCATTACTACTGTGATATTCCACAAAGATTCGATCCTAACCTACTGATTAAATTTTTCTATTGATAAATGTCATGTCTTGTACATTTTTATCTGTAAGTTGATGGCCAACTGGGTTTTGTGTTGATCGAATTTTATTTCAGACTTAGGACTCAGACAACCTAGACTTGAAGGAGAAGAGTATCTTTCTATTGTTGATGAGTTTGTGGAAGCTGTTCATACACGTTGGCCCAAGGCTGTTGTGCAGGTCTGTCCTTTCAAGACTGAAGTCAACCCCTTAACATCTTGCGGATAACTTATTGTTGAGATATTTTGACAGTTTGAGGACTTCCAAATGAAATGGGCTTTTGAAACACTGCAAAGATATCGCAAAAGATTTTGCATGTTCAATGATGACATTCAGGTGAGTCCTTCAATGATATCAGTTGTCTATGAATCTATGATACTCCTTTCGTTTTCCAAATGACAAACTTCTCCAAAGATTGGGGCTTGTGATTTATGAGTGGCTTCTGGGAAGGAATAATATGGTAGCATTGTGGTTAAAAAAGCAGGATAATGTGCACTATTTTGGAATCTATATTTGTTATTCCCTAAAGTGTATGCTGCTCTGGTCGTGCTGTTGCTATCTTTGCGCAGGGAACTGCTGGTGTTGCCTTGGCTGGGTTGCTGGGTGCTGTGAGAGCACAAGGCCGTCCATTGACTGATTTTATGAAACAGAAAATAGTTGTGGTTGGAGCTGGGAGGTAAAAACAGGGACCTTTCTCTCTCATAATGCCAAACTGATGATTCATCTTCTTAACGTTTTTTGGTTAATATCCCATAAACATGTCAACATGAAATCGTATACTTGCTATGGTGTATTCAGTGCAGGGCTTGGTGTCCTTAATATGGCAGTACAGGCAGTTAACAGGATGGCTGGGGCAAATGGGATCCCGCCCAATCATCAATTTTACCTAATAGACAAAGATGTACGGTTCTTTTACTTACATTTACCAGATGCAAAATAACTATTACTGCTTATATTGTTCCCGTGCAATTGTTTCTGTGCTGCATCCTGTACTTTTGGGTGTTTAAGTTTCTTGTCTAGAGGTCGTACAAATGTCCTGCATTTCCTACAAATTTGTATATCTGTGGGCACCAGATATTTTTGTTGAAGTATATGACCTTTTTGGGCATGCTGACCTGTGCGTGTGGCTGTTGTTCATTAATTTCTGTGTCTTCATAATTTCATATTTGCTTGGCATTGGAAATTTCTAGAGTTATGTCCATAAAAAGTGATGGTAGAAATTTATGGGAAGGGCAATGTTAAATGAGCACTCTGTTCCATTCTACTTGATAATTACTCTATATGTTCCAGGGACTTATAACAAAGGAGAGAAATAATTTAGACCCAGCTGCTGCACCCTTTGCAAGACATCCAGGGGAAACTGAGGTGCTTAGGGAGGGAGCTAATCTTGTTGAAGTGGTAAAATTGCTCTCATGTTTTTCAGAATCATTTCTTATTCTGTGAACTTTGCTGCAATAAGAAACATAGAAAATTTAGCTATTAATTGAAGCCTCCTTCATGATGCGGGAGCTATGAAGCACCTAGTTTGCACTTTCTGTAAGATATATTGATTTCAAACCCATAAAATCTTCAGGTTAGAAAGGTCAAGCCAGATGTACTTCTTGGTTTATCTGGAGTTGGTGGCATATTCAATGAAGAGGTAAGCCTATCAAGAGGTCTCTTTATATTTTGCAATAGGACTGAAATGGAATTATCTGCCCATGGAAATTTAATTGTGAATCTCAATATATTCTTTGTCTAAGAAGTATAAGGATTGAAAGATGTGCATTTATCAATGTGAACCTGAGATGGTTCCCAATTGTATTGTTTCCACATTGCAAAAAAATGTGATGCAAGATGTCTTCTATTTGCTTTCTGAAACCTAGTCGGTTCTTTGAGTCATTTTTTTTGTCAGGCCTTGAATTCCTCATAATTGTGACCCAGGTGCTAAAGGCTATGCGAGAATCGGACAGCCCTAAACCTGCTATTTTTGCCATGTCAAACCCTACATTGAATGGTTGGTCCTTGACACCAACTTCCTTCTGCATTTATTTATTTTTGTTAAGTTTTTGCCCCCCTTATATTCCTCAATGAACAGCTGAATGTACTCCTGCTGATGCTTTCAAGTATGCTGGAGAGAACATTGTTTTTGCAAGTGGAAGTCCTTTCCAGAATGTCGATCTTGGTATGTGTGCTTTTTACTCAATATGAATTTGTATACCCTTAGGGCATGTTTGGATTGAGGGTAATGCACTAGGAGAGTAATAAAAGTTAAACCATGAAAAACAAGGTTAGTTGAAGTGATTTATAAGAGAAATGTAGTGTTGATAGTGTGATGAAAGGAGAACTAATACCCTTATTTGAGAGGTAATAGATACTCTTCATACCCTTAGGGTAGTAATTACCACCTTAATAAGGGTAATAATCAATCTCCCAATTCCTTCTTCTTCCTCATACCACCATTATAATATTTTTCTCTCTACCTCATTCTTTTGTCACCATCTCTATTTTACCTTAATTTTTCATTAGTTTGACTTTTATCACCCCCTTAATCCATCTCTCTCAATCCAAGCATGACCTTAAAGTTAATTGTTATGCCTTGGTTGACTGTTATATCTGGCAACTGTAACTGCAGGGAATGGAAAAGTAGGTCATGTGAATCAAGCAAATAACATGTACCTGTTTCCTGGGTATGTGTCTGATGTTCATCTATGGTTGCATAATACTTAAATATGACTTATAGGACCGCAAACAGCTCAAAATATAATCCGTTATTATTGATCTATTGCTTATGATTCAGGATTGGGTTGGGAGCTCTACTTTCAGGTGCTCGCTTAATTACAGACGAAATGCTGCAAGCTGCTGCTGAATGGTAAAATGAAATTTATATTATTCTCTTAAAAGAAAATTAGTCTGTATGGCCCAAGTACTCACCAGGAAATACCGTGTACATACTACGTAGCGGTCAAGCTCTGCTGTTTTAAGTGTCGTATAGCCTTATTTACGAGAAACAAAATTCATATAACCATGCATTACTGCTACCCATGCAAAGCTTCAAATTTCTTTTTTTGAAATATAGTAACAATATCCAAAGTTATCAGGATCTTACCTTATCGAGGAAAAAGGTAGGATCAGATTAACCCGTCCTACTAAATAACTAAAAAGGTACGATGCTACAATCCGACAAAAATTATAATACATCTTTCTCAAACATTTCATGCAATTAAACATTATTAGTAATAATGATTGCATATTTTATATGGATATGTGCGGTGAACTGATTAGTAATAAAAATAAAAATAAAAATAAAAATTAGAATAGTTTATTATATCAATCTATTGTTTATGTGAGATTGAATAGTTGGATTGTAAGACCGCAGAATTGTATTAAGATCCTATCACATCCAACTTTAAGATCCTACTAATGATCTGCATTGGTCGAGTATGTTTGGATCTATTCGGAAGATTTGGATTGGAATTTTAATAACCATGACAATATCAGTATTTTTTGTTCCTTCACGCGCTTTTAGCTAGTAGTATGCTAAAGAATATAAAAACCCTCAAGTTCAGTGTTCACACATTTTCGTATCAGCATTGCAAGACAAGGAACCTAGCATATCCATTTTGTTGAGGTGTTTGTGTTGAGGTGTTGAAGTACTTTATAGCTTGGAACCTGCTTGCTATATTTTTAGGGTGATCAATAAACATCAGATGCTTGATATGAAGTGAGCAAAATTTTTGGTATAAATGTGGTGAATGTATTCATGATCTTTATCGTAATTACTGTCTCACTCCATGTTCTTGCTGATTTTTCTACAGTCTTGCTTCCTACATATCAGATGAAGAAATAAGTAGAGGCATTTTGTATCCTTCAGTCAAAAGGTCAGCTCCTCAGTTGCTTCTCTTTATCCCCCACCTTATGTAAAACAATAGAGAAAGAGAGTACATGGTGTAACTGTAGATGTAAATACTGCAGCTTCATACTTTTCACCTAGTACAAAGTATTTCATTTGAGTTTACTGGAATTTATCTTAACTTAGTGGAACTTTTGTTCCTTATTGGAGCTTATTGGTTCTTATTTGATCTTGTCAAACTTCCAGACCTTGTTTTAGTTGGTGAAAATTTTGGAATTTCTTTATCCTGAAAATTATTTTTTAAGGTGAAAGTACTAATTGTAAGTGAAAGTAATTAGGTCAGGTTCATTGTTGCTGGCTGCCTTGTCTATTTATTTCTTTAGATATCATGAATGTTCTATGTGGAAATACAAGGTACAGTAACAAATGGTTTTACACCTGTTGGTAATGTAGTATACGAGAAATTACAGCAGAAGTTGGAGCTGCAGTGTTGCGTGAAGCTGTTGCTGAGGACCTAGCTGAAGGCCATGGTGAAATGGGGCGAAAGGAGCTGAGGTGTATGTCAAAGGTAAGACTTATCACTTATCAGCTACTTTACCATTTAAACCCAGTTATTACGCTTTGGATATTTTGGGGAGGCTCACTCTCTTCCTCTTTGCTTAGCCTTTAATTTTTTCACTTTTTTGGTTCATCTACTATTTTATCGCTCTTTTTAACACTCTGTGGCTTGCTTAAGATAACCCATGTTACTGAATGTAATGGATGCATGGGAAACAGAATTTAATGTTGGGTACTGGTAACTGAATTGTCATCTCAACATATTCCATATGCCAGAATTTTAAAGGAATTCTCCTCCAAGTATCATTTTAATGTGTAGGCCGATTAATTCTACTGATCTATTGTTGTTGCTGCCAATGTGACTCTGGTATAATCAAATGCAGGAAGAGACAGTGGAATATGTCAAGCGCAGTATGTGGTTTCCCGTCTACAGCCCTCTTGTCCACGAGAAATGAGAGGTCATGACAATTAGCTCTTTCATCTTCTATATTAACTTGGGCACTTTGTTTCTGCTGAAACTGTAAAATTTGGCTCAGAAGATGCAGTATTATCTGAATTTGCAACAACGAAAATATAGAGGCATAGGAAAGGGGGTTGTGAATTTTTTGCCAGCTTCATTTGTTTGTATTGGAACTGTTGAGACTAGGATCCTCCCTTAATAGAATTTCTTCTTCAGGGGACACTCCATTTTTGGAGGTCCATTCTCCTGGAATCATTTGTATGCAGATGCAGACATGAAATGTATTGTAGTTTCCAACTTGTTCTGGTTTTGCTCTACTGATAATTACATTTAACTATTTATAAACCCTCGGCAGGATATGGGATGTTTAGTAAATGGTGCCCAAATGTGGATCTATGTTTATCATTTTGGTGAATGGCTGTGTGATGTTGAAATCAATCTTAGTCCAGAAAGCAAGTTCTCTATCTCTCCCAGCGTTGAAGTAGGCCTATCTCAAATTAATAGAACACTTTCTATGTTTATAAACGATCAACTCTTCAAGATTATCCTTCACGAGACCCTTCACCAAAAATTCCAATGAAACTAAAGTAGGGTGGAGATGTAATTATTTGGACTATGAAGAATAATCATGCTATTTTAGGTCTATTCCATAGTTTCATTAAAAAAAAAAAAAAAAAAAAAAAAACCCAAACTGGTGACAAATAATTTAGGAGTAGGCCATTTGCACTTGATTACCTTGCCATGCTTAATAACTTTTGCAGAGGAAGAATATGTAGAACCGCTTTGGTTCTTTCAAAATCATATCAATGCTACTTCCATACTGGTTGCACCAGGTAAGAGATGCCTAACATATGTGAGGAAGTCGGTTACATTTAATAGCAGGGACAAAAATTAGTGTAAAGATCGACAGGTTATCACTAGCCAACAAATGATGATATTGATTGTTAAGGGAATAGTCACAAAAGTTAGTCTATAAATGTGGGGCTCTATATTTTCTTCACCTCTTAGTTCCTATAAATTTTCTTGATTTGTATGGTGCTCTTCCCTGTTCCCTGCAAGTATACTCATGGCGGAAGGATCTTGCTTTCTTCAAAAAAGGTGCTCATTCTCTTCCCTTCTCCCTCCTAGTCATGTCCGCGCGCATATACTTACATGTTTGGTGTATTGGCTTTGCAGGTATGCAGTGATTACTGGAGGAAACAAGGGAATAAGACTGGAAGTATGCAGACAGCTTGCTTCCAAGGGAGTGGTGGCAGTTTTAACTCATAGGGATGATGAGGAGGTTTAGAAGCCCTTGATAAATCTCAAGAATTCTGGCATCAGTCCCATTTATCTTGAGTTCATCAGCTTGATGTTACAGATCCCACGAGTATTATTTCATCTCTTGCTGATTATATTAATGCAAACCTTGGCAAGCTTAATATCCTGTTATATTTTCATTCATCTCATTTGTAATATTTATATAATCACTTTATCATTTCTTTTTTATATTGATAAATTTTCATTTACTTATTGAAAAGGATTTAAACGTGAATTTCGTCTTTCTCCAATCTAAGACACAGCTGTAGCAAATAAATCCTTGAGATTGGTTCAGTGTCTGATTGGGTCATATTTGAGTTTATTGTCTTTGCTTCTTTCAAACTATTTGGAAAACTGTTATGTTTTAGACTTAGATGTAAATAAAAAGGGATAATTCTTAAAAAGGGTGAATGATATAAGTCATTAGGTGGTAATGTATGAGTATGCGTTATACTTTTTGATCTTTTGACTACTACCCTAAAAAACTTCTCGACATTGCAATCACAAGACAAAAGGCCTTTTTGATTTGCAGGTGGACAATGCTGCAATCCTTGCAACAATTTGTGACTTTGGTGCTCTAATAGCATCTGGGCTTGGTACTGTAGGTGGATAGTAACTGCATTGATTTGTACATTTAACCTTATTTATCTGTTTGGTAATAACTACATTGATTATGATGAAACCACTCAAGTCAAGATCATTGCTCCTTTTCCTGACTGGGATCTCCATCTATCAAACCTGATTACTGGCTTAATGCCACCATCTTGTCTGAAATTAATCAGAAGTGTCAACAAAACTGTATGGACTGTACCTGTCTGTTTTCTAAATTCTAATTGTGATGGTTTCTGCTGCTATACATAGGCAATTATGCTGAGATGGTGACTGAGACTTACAAGCTGACAGAAGAATGCTTGAAAACAAACTACAATGGTGCAAAAAGAATAATTGAAAAAAGGCTTGCTGCCCCTCCTTAATGAGTCGATTATCATCAATGTTTCTTCCTATGACGGGAAGCTGAATGTATGATCATGATTATGGCTCTACTTTCTCATTCGTTTTCTCTACTTCATTGGCTTCCTGTCACACTACACTTACACTCTAGGATTGTGCATAGTATGGACTTTGTTTGATACAAGTTATAAGTTGAGCGTAGTTCTCTCTTTCTGAATACAAGTTTTTCTTGCCTTTTCTTTCAGATTATCCCAAATGAAAGAACCAGAGGAATCCTAGGTAATGCTGAGAGCCTCACCGAAGAAAGAGTGGACATCCTAAATGAAGAGAAAGGCTGGCCTTGTTTCTACAGTACATCCTAAATGATGTCCAAGGCAGCTATGAGTGCACACACGGATACTCTCCAAAAAATACTCGTCAGTCATAGTCAAACTGTGCATTTGCCCTGGCTTTGTAATGACAGATATCAACAATGATACTGTCATACTGGCCACTTATCGATTGAAGAAGGTGGGGAAAGCTTGGTGAGGTTGGCATTGGTCCCTCATGGTTCACCTTCTGGCCTATTTTTTATGAGATATGAAGCATCGTCCTTTAAATGAAATGAGAACTGTTTTCTCTGATGCGTTTTACTGAAGTAAACGTATAAAACGGGATATGAAATTGTTTTTAGTGCAAGAATGAATTACCTCGTGTTTTCTTCCCGTATTCCCATTTGTTATGTGTGAACTATGCTTAACAAGGAAGCCTACTACGTGTAAAACTTGCCACCATACACCAGGCATCCAATTTTGATGCTGACTTCTTGAAATCTGTACAGTAGTACTCCGTATTAATCTACTAGAACAATCTCTAAACATTTACGGTGTGGTGGATCATGGAATACCTTTTACTGCTTTGCTTCTCACATATTTTTTGCCACTTCTGTTTTAAGAGATCCTTGAATAATTGAATTGATTATAGACAAAATTTAACTTTATGTACAACAAGCGTATTCTGTTCTTCCATTGTACAATAGGGTTTGCTCATGAATCTTTCTCACCTCTTTACCCACTGATAAACTGCAGTACAAACTGATTACCAATGTAGCGTTTGATTTGCATGTCCCTCACCATATTCTCTGTCTGAGTTTGTCATCCCAAATATTGAGTCTCTGAGAGCATGTGTGGCCAAGGATATAACACCCGAGGCAGCTATTAGTGCATATACAGGAATACTCACCAAAAAATTCCACACATCGTACTCCATTGTGTTGAGTATTTGCCCCAAATATGGAGGACGAACTTCGAAAAGTTATTATACACTACTTTTTGAGATATTTTCAAAATTTTGTGAAATTAAATAAAGGTATTTGATGTTTATTTTGAAATTATATGACGAGGTTGAAAACTATTCAATACCTAATACACTGTTTACAAGTACTTTTTCAACAAGTTTATGACACAATTATAAGAAATTTGGAAATCACTTAAAGCCCAATATATGGTTTTAATCACTTTTAGGCCTAATATGATGCTATAAGACTCGTGGTTAATATATTAAAGTGTTTTTCCATTAGGTTTGCTATTGTCTAAGAAAACTAAATTTTAAACGTTATTATACCCTATTTTTTTAGATATTTTTAAAAAATTCATGAAATTGAAATAAAGATATTGGATGCTTATTAAGTTCATATAAAAAAGTTTAGAATCATTTAATATCTTATCTCCGATCTCCAAGGAGTTTAGAACCCAAATATAAGAATGTTAGAAATCAGTTAAAATGGGTATTTAAGATTAAAAAGATGGTTTATATCACTTATAGGGCCTAATACTACCCTAAAACTCCTCATCAGGTCTGGATTGTCTAAAATGAACATATTTTAATGTATCACGCACATACTTTTGGAAATTTTTTGAAATTGAAATAATTGTAAGAGCTTTTAGAAATAATTTTAAATAGGTATTTAGATTCAAAGTTTAGAGCCTAATATGATCATATGATACCCATGGTAAACGTATTAAGTTCTTCCCCCACTGGGTCCATAATAGTCCAAAATAACCGAATTTTATCCACTAATTTTGAGATACTTCACTGAATGTTTCTTAAGTTCCTATGAGGATGTTTACACTAGTAAATAATCAAATGCGGCTACGATTTGCGGCATAAAACCAATAAAGCAGCAATTTAATTAGGAAAGTTAATAATATGCGGTGTATCTTTGTAAAATCACCGCGTTTTAATTCCAAGCTACAATAATATGCGGCGTATTCAGCTAGACCTGCTGCTTTTTATTTACTATTTATATTAATATGCGATGGGTGTAGGCTAGACCCGCCGCATATTGATCTCTCCTAAATAAATAAATAAAACTTGCAGCTTTCTTTTCATTCTATTCACGTCCGCTCTTGTGCCTCTCGTATTTTCTTCAATTCCTCTCTTGCATTCATGTTCTCTTGTGCCGTCGCCACCAACTTGACCCACTCACCGTGGAGTTCACCCACATTTGCCAACTCTCTTCACTATCAGCGTGACCCAAATTTGCAACCCACAGTGTTGCCGTCTCTGTGCTGTCATTCAAGGTTAGTCTCCCATTTGTTCTTCGTTTTCTATATATTTTGATACATGATATTTTGTGGGTTTTAGGTTTTGATTTTTGGTTTATATAATTTTGTTTTTTATACATTTTGTTTTCTATACATGAATATGAACATTTTATGTGTATATAAATTCATTGGGCTTGGAATGGTTTTTTTTAATATATGTTTTAATGGTGGGGATTTGAATTAGGGCTAGGGGATTGTTCGAATGAGGACATGGGGTTAGTTGGGCTTAGGGTTATGTTAGTTGGGATTAGTTTGACTTAGAGTTAGTTGGGGTTAGTTCAAATTAGGGTTAAGGGAAGTGGTTAATTCGAATAAGGGTTAGGGGAAAGGGTTAGTTTGAATTAGGGGAAGGGGAAGGGGTTAGTTTGAATTAAGGTTAGGGGAAGGGGTTTAATTCGAATTAGGGTTAGTGGTTAGTTGGGGTTAGTTCGAATTAGGGTTAGGGGAAGGGGATTGCTTGAATTAAGGTTAGGGGAAGGAGATTGTTGGATTATTAGGTAGGGAATTGAAGCTTAATGATCAAACAAACAAACATAAAGAAAGGTAAGGAAAGCTCGATCTTACTTTGAAGTAGTCATTTTGATGGGCTTTAAAAGGATGACAAAAGCATTGAGCAAAAGAGATGAGAGCAAAAGCTAAGTTTAATGATCAAACAAACAAACAAACACGCGTAGAAAGCAATGCAAAGACGGTTGAATTGAAGTGGTGTAAAGTAATGTGAATTTCACCTTTATGACATTGTGTGTAAAATGGCATTGTGTGTTGGTTGAGTTATATTTAAATGCATATAAATAGGTTTAAAAATCGATTTTCAAAAATGGTAAATGTTGGGTTTACAAAGGAAACTCTGTCAAATTTTCTATAGCATTTGTAGTGATTTACAAAGCATCGAACAAAAATAATATCGCTAGAAGAATTTAGTAACTTAAACTATAGAGGGAGTGTTTGTGGATCATTGTAGAGTTTGCTTAACTTTAATTTTGGTAAGCTACTTGAGGACTCTTTAGGTGTATATGTATATAACTATGCGTAAACTGAGTGTTGATGAGATTATTATTTAATCTCTTTCATGTCAAATAGAGCATGACACAAATTATGGATCGTAATTGGATGTATGGTAATCGTGCTTCGTTGGAGTTCATGAATGGAGCTGAGGAAATCTATAGACAAGCGTTGAAACACCTAAATAACATTGCAGATGATGAGATGTGTTGCCCTTGTATTGATTGTGATAATTTGAATATAGTTAGTAGTATAAGAGAGTTGAGGGACCATGTGATCTGGCATGGGTTTAGGCAACAATACCATGTATGGGTATGGCATGGTGAGATTCCTACTTTTAATGACATGGAGTAGTGTTCTAACAAAATTTCTATTCATCATGTTAAGTTAGAGCATCATGGCTAATTGGAATCTGATAACGATGAAGATATTGATGCCGAGACGGAAGATGATGAGGAGGATGAATTGGATGATGATAACCTCGATGATGAAGATCGAATGGATGAAATGCTTGAAGGGGTTGGGAATCAGTTTGATAGTCAATCTCGTACTTTGAGCGTTTATGGAAGGCTGTTGAGAAACAAGTTGTATCCTGGATGTTCCAAATACACTAAGTTGATATGGTTGGACTGATACAAGTTTCACAGCCTTGTTGAAAGTATTAGGAGACATGTTTCCAGAGAGAAATGATTTGCCTATATCAACGTACTATGCAAAGAAGCTAATGTGTCCCCTGGGTTTAGAGTATAAGAACATTGGTGGATGTCCAAATGATTACATATTGTATCGAAATGAGTATGCAAAGTTCATTCAATGTCCTAGATGTGGGCAGTCACATTACAAACTCCCATATAGGGTAGAACCTGAAGTGGGGATTAAAGGTCCTTTGGCAAAGGTGTTATGGTACTTTCCCATAATACCGAGGTTCAAGCGTTTGTTTTCGATTAAGAGCGATGCAAAGAATTTGAGATGGCATGTAGAGAAGATGAAGAAAGATGGGATGATTCGACATCCTACTGATTCCCCCTAGTGGAAAACAATTGATGAATATATTGTTATGAGTCAATATAGGTCAAATAGGGCGGTTTCGAGTCGATATTAGCGTATTTCCCCTTGAACATGGCCCAAACACTTCGAATAGGACGATATGAGTCAAAGTAGGTTAAATGGGATCGGTTTTTGGTAGAAAATGACGTATTTACCCTAGAACATATCATAAACACTTGAAATACATTGATTTGAGTCAAAATCGCTCAAATGGGAGCGGTTTTGGGTAGAAAATACCCTAAACGCTTCAAATACATCGTTATGAGTCAATGTAGGTCAAACAGAGCAATTTCAGGTTGATATTGGCGTATTTTCCCTAGAACATGGCCTAAACACTTCGAATAGGACAATATGAGTCAAAGTAGGTCAAATGGGAGCTATTTTGGGTAGAAAATGACGTATTTACCCTCAACTTTACTTTTGAAATACATTGCATTTTACATATACTTTAATGATATAATAATCAATGTTAGGTATGCAAAAGATTCAACGAGGAGCCCTTCTCCACCGAAGAAATCAATGTGGTTTGCAACAAATTGGCCAAGTATTAGACATATAACTTTTTTAGATTATGCAATTTACCTTTTGTATATTTTCAGGACGATAGCATTGAATATTTTTGTACATTAGGTTCATTTATTGGAGTTGTAGTTTTGATGTCACTTAATGAGTGATTTTATGACCCTATTAGTATATAAATGAATTCCAAATCATCATCATATATATGTAAATGTAATTGCATGATTTTTATACCATTATAATTGTATAGCAGTTTTTGGTAATGAATACAACAGATTTGGTAATGGAAGTTGTGTTTTAGTAATGAATGTAGGAGAATTGGCGTTGTAGGGACCAAAATAGATCTTTAAAAAAAATTAATTTGTATGCGGTGGGTCTAAGGGGAACCCGCCGCTTTTTAATAGTTTTTTTAATTGTAAAATTATTTATATGCGACGTATTTCCTTAACACTCGCCGCATTGCGGCGAATTTCTGACGCCGCAAATTAAATTGATTAATTTGCTGTCATCCTAAATGTTGTTAGTCTTTTGACGCCGCATATTAATAAATTTCTACTAGTCTTAAAACAATTAAATACCTTATATTTGGTATTCAAAGGTCTAAAAATGACTTATTGACCCAATTATCGGAGTTTTAGAAATTGATTGAAATGGGTGTTAGATTCAAAAGTTTATGATTCTAATCGCTTCTAAGTCATAATATGGTACTATAAGACCCGATTAGCATATTAAGGTACTTTTCACTAGGTTTGAAAATATAATGAAAGAATTTTGAAGTTTATTATACATACTTTTTGAGATATTTTCAAAGATTTTCTGAATATGAAATAAAAGTAGTAAATGCTTCGTAGGGTCATATTGATATTTCCGGGGATCAATCGAGCAACTTGTACAATACACATGCCTAAAAAACTATTACTTCTTCTTTTCTATGTGAAAATATTGGCTGAGACCGTTATATTAGTCGAGTGATGTGACACTAGTAAAGTATAAAAGGTCATCCCGAGCTCATTTCAAATTAGATATATCTTGGTTATAGAATAAATGTCTCATATATTGAATTTATTATCTTAGATATACAAATAGATATCTCAAGTATTGAATTTATTATCTTAGATATACAAATAAAGATCTGAGGTATAAAAAAATAAAGATCTCAGATATTATATTTATTATCTCAGATATACAAATAATTAAATGTCTCAGGTATTGAATTTATTATCTCAGATATATAAATGAAGATCTCGGATATTAAATTATGTTTTGATCCTTCGTATACAAGTTGTGATTTCAGTTATAAAATTAAAGGTATCATGTATTGAATTTATTATCTCAATTATACAAATAAATGTCTCAGTTATAGAAATAAAGATCTCATGTGTTGTATTTATTATCTTAGTTATACAAATAAATGTCTCAGGTGTTAAATTTGTTATTTCAGATATACCTAACATAATATCTTCTTATCCTAAGATAATAAATACTATACGTAAGAATATAACTGAGATCATAAGGTTTATTCCTAAGATAAGAACTTTAAAAACTGAGATATTAATTTCTAAATCTTAGATGGTAATTAATAAAATTGAGATCATAACTGGTATACCTAAGATTATAAAACCTATAACTGAGATATTAATTCTATATTTAAAATCTTAATTACTATAACTGAGATTAGAACATCTATATCTTAGATATTAATTTCTATAACTTAGATATTAATTTCTATATCTAAGATGTTAATTATTATAACTGAGATCATAACTGGTATACCTAAGATAAAAAAAATCTATAACTGAGATATTGATTCTATATTCAAGATCTTAATTACTATAACTGAGATTATAATATCTATATCTTATATATTAATTTCTATAACTTAGATATTAATTTCTATTTCTAAGATGTTAATTACTATAACTGATATTAGAACATTTATAACTTAGATATTAATTTATATAACTTAGTTATTCCTAAGATCAGAATATCTATAACTTAGATATTAATTTCTATATCTAAGATATTAATAACTATAACTGAGATTATAACTGATACACCCAAGAGCTTCATCAACATTATATAGCACCGAAACATAGGAAATCTCCAAATCGTCAGGAACTCTGACTAAGTGTATTAGTATCCTCAACCATTTGATCAGTATACCCTCTTAAGCAAGTAAGTTGTTTCACCCAATCTTTGACAAGCTCTCTCAAGCGACCTAAAACGGCTTCCCTCTTCGCCGCTTCGTCTTCACTTTCGTAAAGACCAGAATCAACCATATACTTCTCCAATTCACGAGTCCTTAGCAAATAAGCAGAAGTAGGGTCCGCCATTGAAATAGGCTTCGTCACTTCAAGCATCTTCGCCAATCTTTCCGAATTAGTTGTGATGAGAGCGCGATTGTGGTGAGAAGGGTGGTGGCGATGGTGGTGAAGGAAGAGAACAAGGAAGATATGATATGGTGGTGTCGTGGGTGATTGTCTCACTGGCGAGATGGTGAGATAAGTCATACATAATACCAACTACTTTCTATTAGTTGTTCCACTTTGACTTAGCATGTTTATTGACATACTACTTTAACCTTAGATAATTATAATTATACATAAGTAAAAATTATAAAAAATTAATATTAAGAAATTAAATATATCAAAAAAATTCCCACGTGATTATAATTATCATTATAAAAAAGTAATTGATGATGGTTAAATAAAACAAGAAGAATAGTACCAAAAATCATTACAAAACAACTAATAAAAAACAATGGAAATACTAAAAAAAAAAAAATCTCAAATCAACAGCTTCAACCCCGTCGGATACCATAAAATGAGATGAATCTGCGTTATCTTGAAGATACACCATCAAAAACCAAACACGTAACACTAACAATTAGACTCTCTACATCTGTCTATTCAGGAAAAAATGGCTGAACAATGCAACTTTCTTGCTCAGAAAAGGTCCACTCATCTTTCTCTGTCACTTGCTTACACTAGCCAGTTAGACCAGTTGATCTGTTACATTCATTTGCCTGTATTGTGTTTGTGGGATTTGCAGGTATGCTGTAGTCACAGGAGCAAACAAAGGAATAGGGCTAGAGATATGCAGGCAGCTAGCTTCCCAAGGGGTGGTGGTACTCCTCACTTCTAGAGATCCAAAGAGAGGCTTAGATGCCCTTGACAATCTCATCAAGTCTGGCAATAACTCTGACAACCTTCTGTATCATCAGCTTGATGTTACTGACACCATTAGTATTGCCGCTCTTGCTGGTTTCATCACTTCCAAATTTGGCAAGCTTGATATCCTGGTTTGTAGCAGTACTTGGTTTTCAGTAAAGCATTCTAGTACTAGTAAGAGTAATGTTACTGTTACTGTTACAAAATAAAAAACCTTTGGCATGTGTAGGTGAACAATGCTGGGGTTTGTGGAGTTGAGATTGACTTTGATGCTTTAAAAGCGGCTGGTTTTGGCACTGTAAGTATTAGCTACAACCTTACTAATCATTGTTCTTTGTGTCTGAATATATCATTTCTGTTCAATAACCCGATTTTCACTGAAAGTCCGAGTTCTGTGTATGATCATTTCATACTAACTTATTAAGAGTTAATTCATAGAGTAGTCGTCTCCCAGTAATGGTTATGATAATCACAATGACTAATTAGAGAGAGATATTGAAATGATGTAGCCAGGGGTGCAGATCAATTTTGATGAGATGATGACACAAACGTATGAGCTTGCAGAAGACTGCCTAGAAACAAACTACTTTGGTGCGAAAAGAACCGTTGAAGCTTTGATTCCTCTCCTTGAGCTATCTGATTCTCCAAGGATCGTCAGTGTTTCCTCGTCTATGGGACAGTTGAAGGTACATGGACATATTGTTGCCTTTTTTAATTACAGAGAACTTCATGCTGATCGCTGAATTAGAAAGAAATATTAATTTCATATGTTGATACTTTTTTCGTACAGAATATACCAAATGAGAGGATCAAAGGAATCCTAGGTGATGCTGAGGGCCTTACAGAAGAACGATTAGATGAGATACTAAACGAGTTTTTGAGAGACTTTAAGGATAATTCATATAAAGAGAAAGGCTGGCCTTCTACAATGGCAGCATACACAGTGTCAAAGGCAGCTTTGAATGCATATACAAGAGTATTGGCCAAGAAGTACCCATTGATCATCATGAACTGTGTTTGTCCTGGCTTTGTCAAGACAGATATCAATGGACACATGGGACATTTAACAGTTGAAGAAGGTGCGGCAAGTCCGGTTAGATTAGCATTGATGCCCCATGGTTCAGCTACTGGCCTTTTCTTTATAAGAAATGAAGTTTCTTCATTTGAATAAAATGGTTCTCATATTCAAACCGATTTCAAATCATTTGTCAGTTTAGACTGTTGATACCATCACTAGAACGGAAAACAATGTAAACCTTGACAGATGTAAGACTATATTGCATCACATGTCTACAAATTTTCCATTTCAAGCTTATCCAACAAAGGCTTTTGGCAAACGGTATTGTAACTTCTGATCTCTGTCTGTCAATTTTGTCTGACTGCATATAAATGTAAGTTCCTTACACAGATGTTTGGACAAGAAAACTGTAAGACCAATTTCTGAGTAGGCCTGACCTATTGCTGCTCTTCCATGGTACTGTAAGAAATGCATATGAATCTTTCTCGCTCCTTTACCCACTGACAAAATCCAATCCAGGCTGATTACTAATGTTGTGTAACTTGCGTTGGCAAGTTGACTTTCTAATCCCGAAAGCAGAACCTCTGAGAGTATGTTGACAAGAATGTAATGTTAACAAGAAGAATGCAGTATTATTAATGACAGCAGAAAAAACTTACAATTAAACACAGAATTGTCATGTGATGATCATTACCAATTTAGAACCAGAAACATCATATAGAAGTAAAATGTCAACTTTCTACAGAACAGTCATTAATAGTATTCAAAATAAATTACCCAAATAAGAAGAGAGGCATGGCATGGGAATCTGCATCACTTGGAGACCAAGAAGACCTCAGGCCTACTAGATTTCGGGGTGTTAGCAGTTGAAGAAGTAGCAGCCAAAGCAGCAGCCTTAGCAGTGGCCCGAGCACGATTATCGAGCTGAACAAGACTTCGCGTAGCCAGGATAGCCTGAGGAGCCAGGTCATGAGAAGCCCTAGCATAGAGACGCCTCACTGCAATAGAAGCAGCATCCTTAATCTCCTGATTATTCAGAGGAGCAGGAGCTAACAGGCAGTGTCCCAGTATCCTCAACAACGGCTGCAACAGCTCCCATGGCAGCAAAATTCTAACACCTTCCTCTAGTTCCTGTCCTCCAGAAGAAGAATTTGAAATCTGGCAGTGCGTTGTATGGTTGCCGTTAATATCCAACCCAGAAATAACCTCTGAAAGGATGATTTCACTTCCCCCTGCTCCATTTTGGTGAGAATGTGGGTGTTGCGCAATGATACCTCCAATAGTACTAGACCTACTAGTTGTGCTAGATGTGGAGGAAACAATAAGCTCCTCACCAACAGAGACAGCATCATCGTCGTCATCCAATCGATTAGCAGTTGTTGTAGGATTTGTACAATGAAAGTCAAGAGAATGAGCACAAGGACAATCACTACCAGCCCAAGAAGCAGCAAAACGGCAAAGATCAATCTTAGACCAAATAGGCATTTGGGATATGTGTTTAAAGAAGTAATGCAAGGCTACCCCAACAATGGAAGCACGCTTTGTGGATTGGATTCCCATTTGGGGCTCCAGAGGAGGTGAGATAACCCCGATTCCGATTCCAGATGCATCGGAAGAAGAGGAAGTAGAAGAAGACGACGATGATCTGGAAAAATAATTAGAATTATGAGAAGCAGGAGAAGAATGAGGTTGGGGAGTTGGGGTGTGATAGAGGGAAGGATGATGAGCAAGGTAAGCAGGGGAAGGGATGGAAACGAGGAGGGGTTTGCCAGCACGGGACTTAACCTCAGAAGAGTACAAAGCCAATAGAACAGCTTCAAACCCAGCGAGGGAAGGGGATCCAACAGCAGTAGGAGAGGTGATGGAGAAGGTATGGATGCGGGAGAGATAGAGGCCAGCAATGAGAGGCACCAAGGAAACCACCATAAGGCGGAAGTCTAATTCAGAGTCATCAGAAGACTGGAGGAAGGTCTCGTACAGCCACTGGCAGAGAGGGTCATCGCCAGATCCAGAGAGAGCAGATGACAAGGCAGAGTAGGCTTCATAGGAGTCTAGAAGAGAGCGAGCAGGTTGATCAGAGTCAACCAGGGAGGAAAGAGACTCATTGGTTGAAGATGGAGGAGGGAGGAGGGAGAGAAGGGCTTGGATGCGGGAGCGAGCTTTTGACACAGACTCCCACCACGATTCCATTGGATCCTTCTTCTGTTGCTGCTGCTGATGCAGATTTTGATGTCCGCTGCTGATGTTATTGATGTTAATTGGATGCAGAAAATCTACCAGCCACAAACTGCTTACAACAACAGAAAGCAAAAAAAAGAAAAATAAAAGAATATCCATGAATAAAGTGCAAGGTTGAGATAGCCAACCAAACAAGTCAACAAGAAACAATAAGGAAGATGACTGGCACAATGTGTCTCTTAAATACACTGTATCTGTCTAGTACACATTGGGTAAAATAGGCACTAACAAACTTGGGAAGATATCATAAAACTCAATTAAAAAACAGTAAACCCTTACAATCAATAGAGTCCTTCAAAACTAAGAGAAAAGCATGAAAATGAAAAGAAAAAGAACTTAAACATATGCGAAAATAAGATCCAGAATTTTTTTTAAAAAAACATAGGATGATAAAGGCCAACAGACAACATCCAAATTCAATCAACTTTTTCAAAGAGAGGTCCAAGTGCATATGACAGAAACGAAAGTTCTCATTCATACATTGTGTTCACAAATTTACCTAAAATACTTCCTCTCAAGTGCTAACTCTCCATACCCGTGGAACTTCTCCTCACCACGAACACTTCCTTTTTATTGATAATATTGAACATAAAACCCACATTGATAAACAAATCCACAAGACTCTTCACCTTAAAACCTAAACAACGGCACCACAAACAAAAAAACCTGTAAGAACAACACTGACAGGAGTGCTAATGCACCCTAAAAACCCATCCAAAAACAACATCGCAGTTCAATATTCAAGCTCAATAATGCAATTAACACATTCGCACTGAAACACACTAAAAAAAATTTACCAGCACAACTCCCAAAACTATGTACTGCCACCATCAATAATTAATATTCCTGTTGATTATAGTATAATTTAAACTAGTAACACGACAGGTAAATCTGGACCAAGGTAGTCGTAATTCCAATTATTCCTCCACCATCAGATTTTACAGGATCACGGTAGTTAAATTCTTTCTAAATCACAAAAAAGTAACAAGAAATGTCCCGAAATTTAACATTCATGGGTATAAAGAGCTCTAAAACCCAGCATTCAAATATGTACAACTACTAAGAAGCCAAAGATCAATCAAAGTCAAAGAAATACAATGTTAAAGCTACAAACTTTTAAATTGACTAAAATGAAAGCTTCAATCTTTACAATTGACAGAAAATGAAAGCGTCTGATTGATAAAAGGCAGCCACATTTCATATATGCAAAAATATACATCAGAGATGGGAAATTGATTGGAAAAGGAGAAATAGATTTTACCTGATAATTGAAGAAGATCGATCAAAATCAGAAATCTTGGGAACCCTAATCTTAGTTGAAGAAGAAGGGTGAATGGTAGTCAGAGAAGAGAAGGGCTCACGATTCACATCGGACAGCAGTTATGTGAGCTGTGATGTACTGACGTTACAAAACCAAGTCAATAAAAATGCAATTTCTTACCTGAGAAAAGCTTTTTAAAAAAGGATTCATCTCTAATTAATGTCTATTATGGTATAATTTCAGGTTCACACCAACCAACATTTTATCATTTACTTGTCACCAACCGTGCGATCTCTTATAATATCCAAGGGTTAAGTCTATTAGAGTTTTTTGTCAATAGAGGATTGAAATGATTTTAGTATATGACTTTTTTTTCGTGATATGTAAAGTGGTGTAGTGAGATGTCTCCTATCGCCTTAAAAATGTGGTTTGATGGTTGGATATATTTGTTGGAATGTTATGACTCTAAAGGCAAGAAAATAAGTTCATTATCCAATTGAAAGTATTTTGAAAATTACTTAAATTGGTATAAAATTTGATTGTATGGGGTCCGAAAACCCAAAATGTTTTAGGGGTCTTCTAGGATCCATAAAATGCACCTTATTGTGTTACTCTTTTTAGTCTAAAAATTTAAAGATGTTTCAAATTTGAAAGTTATAATGCATCTTGGTGTCATATAAGGTTGTTTGGAAATATTTATTTGTTTAAAATAAGGTCTCCATAGACTTGAGAACAACTTTAATACTTGATTGAGGGTATTTTGGAGATTTAACAAATTTGTAGTTTATGACATATAAAGAAAATTTCATATACTACATACACCTTTCAAAATATTTTAGAATCCATAGGACGCACCTTATAGTATTATCTTTTGAGTCATATGAGCTTTTGAGGAGATTTGAAATCATATGAGGTATTTTGTAATCATTTATTTTTTAAAATTCAATCTCCTAAGGACTAGGATAAATTTTATATCATAACCCTATTATAAGAGTTTATATTATGACCAAGATTGATTAAAAAGGATGTTTAAAGTCATGTTCAGTGCTTTTAATCATGTGTAAGGCCTAATATGCCCATATAAGATCCACGTTAAGTATGTATAGAGTTTTCCTCACCTGGCATGCAATTGTCCAAAATCACTATGTTTTGAAGGTTAATAAACGTTTTGTGATAATTTTCAAAAATTATCCAAAACTAAACTAATAATATAAGATGTCCTTTTAGGGTCAGATATGGGGGTTTTGGATAACTCATTACCCAAAATTCAATCTCATATGACTCGGGATTGAATTTGAGACCTATTGTGTGAGTTTTATAAATCGATAAAAATGACCGTCTAGAATCACATAAGATGGTTTCAATTACACATAGGGCTTAATATGGCGCTATAAAGACCCTTAAGAAGAAGCATATCGATGTATTCTTTTTATTGGCTCCTAAATTGTTCCAAGTGACTACATTTTGAAGGTATATTACACTATTTTGTCAAGTATTTTTGAAAAAATCCCCAAAAGTAAACTAATGATACAAGTTGCCTTTTAGAACTATATGAGAAGGTTTTAAATCATTCCTCTCCTATAGTTCAATTTATAAATGCCCAGGACTGGAAGAGTATTAAAAAGTGATTAAAGCGACTATTTAGAGTAAATTATATGGTTTCAATCACACTTATTTTAAATAAAACCTATACAAAACCTATAAAAATATATAGCAGTATTTTAACAGGATCCTATACCATTCAAACGATAAACTCTTATTTTAAAGTATTTTTAATCACAACTCGGGTTGATGTTTTAATATGATCAACTTTTGTAGTTTGACACCCCTAGAGCTATCCACGCTCATGACCATGACTTGATGAACAAAAGTGACAAAACGTACAAACTTCAAACTTTTATTAATCAAAGCGACTGAACTTGCAAGTTAACCGCAGAAGTAAATAGTCGCGCACGCATGGAGGAAGTGAAGAAGGAAGAACAAGAAGGCCCCCCATTCTTCGTGGCAGTCCATGTCGGCGCCGGATACCATGCTCCTTCCAACGAGAAGCCTCTTAGGTCCGCCATGAATCGTGCTTGCCTCGCCGCCGCCGCCATTCTTCGCATGGTTTAATAACTTCCCCTTATGTTTTTCCTTCTTTTCATCCCCCATTGCTTCTTTTAGACTTATATCTGAGGTGGGATTTGGATGTGAACTTTTATTTGGATGTTTTAGAATGATTAAAGATAAAATTTATTTAGGAACATTTTTAAAAATTTAGTGCTTTTCTTGGATTAGGCAAGTGTGTTCAAGTTATTTTCAAGTATTCTAATTTAATTTTATTTGCCAACGTATGAAGGATTGAAGGTTTAGTTGATTTCTTTAAGTTTATTATAAATCCGACTTATCTAAGCTTGTTTTGTATGAAATATGTCGAAAATAAGGCGAACAGAATGGATCCGTGTGAACTCAAATATAAGTTGTTTATTTGGTAATGGTAGTGGATAGGGGCATTGATACTTGTTGTATTTGACTTTAGGACTCCGGTGAATGTATTGATGCTGTTGAAGCAGCTATACGAGTTTTGGAGGTAATTTTTGTTAATTCATCATCTGGTCATTTTGTTTGCATGTATTTCAACTTTTTTTTTATTTGATCGCAACATTGTGCTATTTCTTTCTAAAGGATGATCCTAGCACAAATGCTGGCCGTGGTTCGAATTTGACAGAGGATGGCCATGTTGAATGTGATGCCAGTATTATGGATGGTGCTTCCGAGGCATTTTCTGCTGTTGGAGCTGTTCCAGGTATCTAAATGCTGAACTTAACACTTCCATGTTGTCCATTTTCGGTTATAGTTCTGTTGAGTTTGCAAATTATTATGTTTGTAATATTATTTATTTAATTGATGATACTTATTATATCATCAACTTCATTATTTTGTAGATCAGGTGTTCGAAATGCCATCCGAGTTGCTGCTTGCTTAATCAAGGAACAACAGATGGGACCTTCATTGCTTGGTCGAGTACCTCCCATGTAATAATTTTTCATTCTCTTATCATCTTTTTTCTGTAGTGCATGTTTTCTCCTGTTGAGTCCTTGACATGATTCCATCCTTGCTTCTGAATGAACCTAGAGGACTTACTTTAGTTTCTGTTGAGGCTCTTTGGTAACGTGTGAAATGGATCTTAGTCAGGGGCCTATAGTTCTTGTTTTCAGTGTCAGATATGGATCCTTTTCTGATAAGGCTGTATAAGGTTTCCTGAACATGCTTGTATGATTGTAGCATTCAAAGGTAATAAATTGGTATCATTTTTGTCAGGTGTCAACTACTGTTCGAATTGACAAGATGGAATATGGGAACTATTATGTACTTCAGTGGCTAGGACTCTGGTAGTCTTCTGCTAGTTTGACTTTTTAAGTAGCCTCTAGCAATATCCTTTGCCAATTTTTTCAGCAGCATAGTCTGAGCTGGTAGTTACATACACATTATTTCTCTTGGTCCTCTGCCCATATAATTTTCTATTGTCAAGGGTCTTCAAGAGAAGAAAAGCAAGAGATGCGATAAGGTCATAGTATGAAGGAATTCCATCTGTATGGAAGCATAAGTAGAAAAAGGACTGTTTATTGTGCATAGTCTCTGGTCTTTTGCTTTGTATTCAATGAGCGGAGAGTATCTTATTTTGTTTTTTTTTTATTAATGTATATTATTTGATCTTTTTGCAGTTTCTTGGTAGGTGAAGGTGCTCAAAAGTGGGCGAAATTGAAGGGCATTAGTGGTGCCGACACAATAGAAGAGGCTGAAAAGGTTATTTCCACTGCTATCTTGTGTTAGCTGTTTTTAAGGGTGAAGATTGTAATATTTGGGCTTGTAGGGTTTCTGTTTTGGATTGGTGTATTTTCTTTATATTATGCTCTGGTTGTGTTTAGCCTTCACTTTTCTTCTTATGGAAGCAGTGGTTAGTGACTGAAAGAACCAAATCACAATGGAGCAAGTATAAATCAATGCTTGATGCTGATAAGAAGCGAGTAGGAGCTTTTGATATGCATCCTTCTTGTAGCAGAACCCAGAAAAAGGAGCTGTTATGTGGTAAGTCTTATCCTCATAATCATACTATACTATTGGATCTCTATATTATCTAGACTTAGGTATGACTGCTGTATAATGGTAGATATCCAATTGTCAGACTGGCAAAATCCAAAAGTATGGAACAGGAGGAAATAATCTTAAAAATGGATCTTGTTCAAGGACACAACAATCATAAAACATGTTTCGGATTCCAAATTTTTTTTCATAGGCCTCTTACGTTACAAATATACTTGGCACAATTAAGGTTGACTTGCTTTCTTATTCTAAAAGTATTTTAGTTGCTAATGCAAAATCTTTCGTTTGTGAATGATGTATAATATTTAAGACATAACTTCACTTAGAGAGTTAAATATTTTGAAGTAGGTGACTGGGGCATGAACATGTTTTTGGCCTCTTAAACAAATTAATAGGCAATCAAATTTTTCTAACATCCTTATGTGTCCCAAGGAGGTGCCTAGTATATTGGGATTATCTTTGATACTTTTTTAAATGTGGCTCAAAATCTGTATATAATCTTTTTAATTTAGTCATTTCGGAATATTTTAGACTTTGTAAGGGAACACCTTATTATGCTCACATGAGTTATATAGGATCATTGTAGACCCTAAGATTGTTTGGAACCATCTACTTCATCTCTAAACACTCATTTCAACCGATTCCCAATACTCATACATTTGGGACCTCGCTCAATGTTAAGGTAATGAATGATTCCAAATTTTCTTATATGACATCATGAGGTACTTAATAAACTTATTTCAATTTTGGAGTATATTCGAAAATATCTCAATATCAGTGTATAATAACCTTTAAAATTTGGCCATTTTGGATATTTCTGGACCTAGTGTTGAAACACTTTCATAATCTTCCACTGGGTTATAAGGTCATACTAGGCCATAGGAGTGGTCAGAATCATCTATTTTGGCTCTAAATTTCTATATCAACCGATTTCCATATACCTATAGCTGTGTCCTAAACACAATTTCAAGGCTTTTAGAGAACGATCATAAGACAACTATTGGTTCAAACCTCTTCGCACTCATTACCTATATTTCAAATTTGGAGAACTTTCGAAAATATCTCAATAACATTGTAGTATATAACATCTTCAAAATTCAGTCATTGGACATTTCTAAACCTAGTGACAGACCACCTTCATATTTTTATCATAGGCCTTACAGGGTCATATTGGGTCTTAGAAGTTATTGGAACTATATAATTTGACTCTAAATATCTATTTCAACCATCAAATGATTTCGAAGGTCCATAAAAGAATTTTAATTATAGTGAAGTTTAGGTTAGCCATTAACTTTAATTACAATCGGTGATTATGGTATTACATTATCAGTTATTTTAGAACGATGTTGTTGCTTCTTTAATGGAAGATAAACATGCAATGTTTTTTTATTAATAAATTATTGGTAAACTTTGAGATGAATATCCACCATGAACATTCAATTTTTTTTTTTTTTTTTGTCTTAGATGTGGAAGCTCACACCAGCAATGCTGTAGAAGAGATTGGGGATGTTGAGTCCTCTTCATTTGGGGTGATAGAAACAGACTGCATTATGGACACAATTGGAGTAATTTGTATTGATCGTTCAGGACATATTGCCTCTGGAGCCTCCAGTGGTGGTATTGCAATGAAGGTAATGAATTTGAAGTTGCTTGTTTTGGCCATCCAGTTCGTCTCGAGTTTAGCTATTTTTCTTTCTACTCATTCGCATCCCAAATGCCACCCTTACATTCCTGAATAAGATTAACAATTACTCCACATTGGATGAGTAGTTCATTTAATATAATATTCTAGTTTTAGGGTTCACTGCACTTTCTACTGATTTTGGGTATCTTTTTTGTATTTCTTCCCACCTTCCTCGTGGTTGAGTTTAACAATTTAAGATCATAAAAAAGATAGAACATCATTCCTCTTTGAAGAACTCATATTAATGATGCTCTAAAAAATTGGATTTTCCATAAATTTCCTCGGACATGGGGGGATTATTTATTGTTTGATAGAAGAAAAAGACTATTTAGGTATCATTTGTTTTAGACATGAACTTCTGTGAGTTTTTTATGTTCTAAATTTTGAACATATTGAGAGTTTTTGACGTGAACTTCAAGTTTTGTCCCCTAAACTTTGAAGCTATACTATGTGAGTGCACTCTTTTTTTTCTTCTTTAATGTAAGCAGTGAAAAGGCACTTGGATTTCCTTTTCTTCTGATTTTTCTTCATGTTGAATATAGTTATATCTTAATTAAAGAATTGATGTTGAAGTCTTTCCTCTAAATAGGTGGGTGGACGAGTAGGATTAGCTGGCATGTACGGTTCAGGCTGTTGGGCCTCCTCAAAAGGTCCCTTTGGAGCTCCATTACCTGTAGGTTGTTGCACTACTGGAGCAGGAGAGTATTTGATGAGAGCTTTTGCCGCCAGAGAGTGCTGCACGTCATTGTCTATGTACTATATCTTGACCTTTTTTTGCCCATTGCATAAATGTCGATGACCTAGCACACAGAACTTTTATTGTACATAGTATGTTGAGTAGATGACTTGCACTGCTTTAACAGTGGACCTTATATATTGCTCGTTATAAATGAATTTCAATAGGTCAATTGTTGATCTACCTTTATTGTTGTTGCTGTCTAATGTTTGTCTAGCCTTTTCCATAAAGACTAGATGGGGCTTTGTGTGTGTTAATATCGTCTGCTCTGGCCTATGGGCTAAAAGGCAGGCTTTTGCTAGCTATCTGGACTAGGATTGGAAGATTTTGCCTGTGAAAATTATCTTTTGAGCGTGTCTTGTCTCTTACCCATCTCATTGACAGTCAGTGGAGTAATTTTTTATCGATTCTTGATTTTTGTTCAACTTGGCATCAAACTTATGTTAAATTTCGGTAACGTGATAACAGATTTTCTTTTATATGGAGGAGTTATTTGTATTTGAAAAACAGACAGGAGGCACTGTAGCTTGGGCCTTTTTCTAGATTGATGATGAATTGCTGCTTTCTTTTTACAGATCACAGGTAGGTCCGGCTTCTGCTTGTATCAAAATTCTTCGCATGGTAGTTCAGGCTAGTAGACAGCAGGGTTCCGATGGCAGTGCTGGGATCCTACTTGTCCAAGCTGATGCTCCCCTGGTGGTAACTACCTGAACCAACAGCCTTCCCTTCTGGAACTTGTTTTCACTCATTTGGTTGTACCGTTCCTCCTGCTAAGCTTTTTTTTTGGTTAACCTTTTTTGTGTGATTGCTCTAGGGTCCTAATAACATAGCAGAGCTGAAAGCTGTGGAGATAGCAGCTGGTTATTCATCACAGTCGTTTGGGATAGGATACTTTGGAAGTTCAATGGAAAAGCCCAAGGTATAGATTTTCTTATATACATCATTGCTAGTTTTTGAACTTACTGCCTGGCATATAACTGGCAAGCTTCTTGTGAAAATCTTTCATATTAATGCTGCTTTTAATTGTAACCCAAACCGCTCTGATAGATTAATGTTATTTTTCTCACAAGGGAGTGATTGATGTTTATATCTGTTACTTTGAAAAGCCCATTTCAACTTTGACGACTCTGTTATGGCATCAGTGCCAGTGCAACACCTATCTGTTAGTATTAAATCATATATGACTGACTATTTGATTTATTGCTATATGCTGCATAGACACCTTTCCTACTGTCATCCTTGCGGTTGCTCGCTTCATGATTATTTTGCAAGAATAATATGATTAGCAGGTTTCTAATACCATTTTGTTTCATGCTTTTTTTTACTTATTCTGAGTTAGCACTCAGCTAAATGTGATAGGGTCATGATTTGGCATAGATTACTTCATGTATGTGCTTCATGCAGGCTTCAATTCTTCGGAACACGAAACTGAAGAGTGCAACAGGGATTGACCACTTTGAAGCCAGAATCAATGTAGCAATCAGAAACTAGCAAGTTTTCAGCTCCCATGGTGGTCTTCATCTCATTGTGGTCATTCTATGCGGGGATAACCAATTTATTTAATTTTTTTAAATGAAAAATTGATCTCTAGTGAAAAATGTGAACCAAGAAAAACGTCATAAAGATCAATCTACATTGACCATAAGACAGCTGTACAGCCATTGTACGATGCCAATAAATTTTTCAAGTATAGCCGTTATGCTTGTAAAAGTTATCTCGTATGTCCTCATCACTTTTATTCTCATTCAAGTTGCTTGCTACTTGCATATCAAGTGAATGCCCTTGTGGATTCCTTCGAATGAGCTTCCCGCTAAGTGCGTAATACATCAGTGGAGCCATGATGCCAGAAACATCCAATACTGATAAATGTTGCTACGGTTTTTAAACTTGGTAGTAAAATAACTTGGAAAAAATCAAAATCCGTAGAAAAGTGTACATGCTCTAAGTTGCTAAATTTTTTTGATACTCGATAACAAATAATACACTTTGAAAAATCTTGAACAGTACCACTAACAAATACTAATACATTTCATAAGTTATTACACTTGAATTTCTCATACATAAATCTCTAAACTTCATTAAAAACACTTCAATAACAGTTGAAAGATCATCTACTCTTTTCTAGCAAATGGGTTGGTGGTGGAACTAATGTAATTGGTTCCTATGAGGTCACACAATAAATGTAGATGAATCAGGTTTCTCTAAGCTCATTTATCTAATGGATAGGGTGACATAATTTGAGTAGGATTAAGACTCTATATGATTGATTAATATATATATATATATATATATATATATATATATATATATATATATATATGAGAGATCAATCAATTCATATGATATATACAAAAAAGCCCTAAAAGCATAAAATGTCAAACCTACTCAAACTCTAGCCACCTCGAATTGTGGTTCTTCATCTCTATTTTGTTTGACACATCAAAGATATATTTAATTTTTAATATATGATTTGTATTATATGTATGCATGAGATCATGAGATAAAATGTTAGGAAATATTAATTATATTAGTTATTGGATTTTTAAAGTGAAAATTTATTAGTTTTAATTAAATTAAGGATGGGATTAATACATGGTTTGTGAATTGTGATAATGCATATTTGATGCTGGTATTAATCATAAAAGGCACGAATTAATTGAAATTGTTTCGATTGGCGCTCTTCAAAACCCTAAAATTTGAAATCTTCAAAGCATGAAAATATGATTTTGATGCATGATTTAGGTACGTAAATTAGGATTTTTTGATTGGTTTAGGATTGTTAATTAGGATAAATAAGTTTGAGTGTCATGAATAAAAGACTAGAACCCTAAAGTCACCCAATTGAGCAATTTTAATGATTAAAAGTTAATGGCGTATATTAGTCTAATTTAATTAAAAATTGAGATGATAGGGTTTTTGTCCCTTAAAAAGTGGTTATTTTAGGATATATCTTAAGATATAAGATATTGTTAAGATATATGATATTATTTACAATAATAATACTTTTTGGAAGCTGTAATCTAGGAGATAAAATAGGGATTACAATCATAATCTTGTATTATATATCATTAGGATTGAATATATGATATCTATAACTATGACTAAAACAAAACTCCTAATGATGTCATATTTACACATGTCAAACTATTATAAAAAAAATTTGTCTTTTTTTAAAGATGATGTCATCTACATTTCCTCCCTACTTTACATTAATATTAGATTAGAAAATATTATATATAGAAAATTGTATAATTTTATAAATTCCTAAATTATTTAAAATACATTTATTTATTCTTTTTATTTCATATTTCCTCTCTATATTTTTTTATAATAATTTTTTCATTTAATATGATAAAAAACATATCCTAATTAAATTTTCTACGGTAACTCTATAAAACCTATAGATTTTTCACTTATAATTAAAATATTTACCAAAATAATTTATTATCAATCCGTGTATTGCACGGAACTTACCCAGTGATTTACCATAATAATACCTTTTGGAAGCTATAATCTAGGAGATAAAATAGGGATTACAATCATAATTTTGTATTATATATCAATAGGATTGAATAATGAAACACACAAGTCTTAACAATACATGTTTCAGTGTTTATGATCAGGTACAGTGATCCACTGATCCCCACTTATATAATATAGTGAGTGATTTGTGTTTTGCCATACGTACTGTATAAAAGTTTCGGTTGGAGTGTATCTTGCATTACTACCTATTGTTGCTTATATGTGCACTGATTATTTAGACTTGTTTGCAGGAATGGCGGAAAAAAAGCTGGTATGTTTTTTGTACGTGTGTTTGAGATGTACACGTTTAGAAGTCGACATCACTGAAGGTTTACTGAAGCATGTGAAAATCATGTTTTGCCCTGACTGTAAGACTAGCTTGCAAACCTCCAAAGTCTCGTATCAAGGCTGAACTAGAATCAAAGGAACTCCTAACGCTCTGCCTTAAGAGGTTGAACTTGACTAAAGCCAAAGTCACATTGGTGCATGCTGAGTTTGTGTGGAAAGAAGAACACTCTAAGAGGGTGGAGGTTAAATTGAGGATTCGAAAAGAAGTGCTTCGTGGGGCAGTTCTAGAAAAATCTTATGATGTACAGTGTGTTGTACTACATCAAATGTGCGAACATTGCAGTAGGCTCCATTGTAATCCAGTTGGGTGGCAAAAGTTCAACTACGGCAGCGTGTTTCCCATAGAAGGGCATTCTTCTTCCTAGAACAACTTATTCTCAAGCACGATGTTGTCTCCCAAGTTATCAGAATTAAGCAAGTGCATAATGGTAGTGATTTCTACTTTTCCAACAGGAGTCATGCATTGAAATTGTAGACTTTGTTGGTAAAGTTGTTCCTGTCAAGAGTCGTAGTAACAAAGAGCTTGTGTCTCAAGATTTGAAGAGCAACACTTACAGGTACAAATATACCTTTTCTGTTGACATTTGTCCCATCTGTCGAGAAGACCTTGTATGTCTTCCTCCGAAAGTTGCCATTAGTCATGGAAATATAGGCCCCTTGTGATTTGCACAAAAGTGAGCAACAATACAATGTTGTTGGATCCGAACACCTTGAGATATTGTTTCCTTGATGCTAATCAGTACTGGAGGTCACCTTTTGAGTGCTTGCTCTCTAGTAGGCGTCTAGTGGAGTACATTGTGCTAGAAATAGATAATGTATCATTTGAAGTCAATATTTCTGGCTCAAAATATGCTTTGGCTGATGCCCAAGTGGCCCGTGTATCAGATTTCGGAAAGAATGATACCATATTCCATATCAGGACACACTTGGGACATCTTCTTAGTCTAGGGGACTATATATGCCCTTGGCTATGATCTTTATGGCGCAAATCCTAATGATTCTGTATTAGACAAATACAAAGGCCTTGTTCTTCCTGAAGTCATCTTGATAAAGAAGAGCTATGTAGAGAAGAGTAAGAGAAAACGTGGGAAGCCTCGTTCTTGGAAGCTCAAGAACCTTAACATGAAAATTGATGACTCTGCTAGAGGTAGAATTGAGCAAGATAAGATGGCTGAAGAGTATGAGGATTTCCTGGAAGAATTGGAAGAGAACCCTGACCTGAGGTTCTACGTGTCATTGTACCGCAATGAAGAGTACCAATCATCAGAATCAGCTTCTATGATAGATGGTGATGACTTCATCACCGTGCCTCTAGATGAGTGGCTCGCTGATCTTGATATTAGTCTTGAGAATGATCTTGATGAAGCAGGAGGTGTTAATAACATGAATATGTGACCGTGTGATGATCGAGCCTTTTGTCTAGCTTTTTACACTTTGGAATAAAGTATATTGTGCTATACATTTGATATTAGTATTCTACTATTACAATGTGATTTTTAGAGTTATTTCATAATTATGACTATGACATAGCTTAGTGGTGTTACTCTATACTTAAGTTAAAGTTATATTTTTTTGTTTTTGAGGGAGCATAAGTGATGGAACGTTTACTGTGTTGTGCTATTTGGTTAACATACAAGTAATATGGATTAGTAGGAGGTATTTTATTTCTTTTCTTTTCGCAAGGTGGCTTTGTTTAATAATCCTCAAATAGCCATAGCTTTTCCTACATCTTCCTGGATAAATCTGTCATTAGTATAGCAGTAATAGTCTTAATTATTACCTGTCTTCTTTAAATAGTCTCACCTAATAATTAACTTTAGCACTTTTTTTATATTATTAGTTTTCTCAAAATAGAAAATTCCAGAATAAATAAGTTAAGAAGATGGGTTATAGTTGGTACTATTAGTAACAAGGGCCATGATGGAACCATTACAAGTCAATGCATTTGACATGAAGTTGCAAAGGAGCAAAATCAAACAAGTCAGCAAGTCTTAAAGTCAAGGCCCCTAACTCTTGACTTCTGTCAGAGTTAAGATCTCAATAGTGAATTTCAGATTTCAGAAATGACAGGATAGAACATCTGTCAAAATTTGTAGGAGCTCCTCTGCTTATAAGAAGACAAGCCAAAATTAGATTCCTTCCTGAAGAGGAATACGAACATCTATCATCATTGATCAAAGAAGAATTATTTTTGATCAATGACTGAAAAAAAATTTATCTTGAATATTTGGCCAAAAAATTCTATACATGTTAACCTAATGAGACTGTAATCAACCCTATACAGTTTTTCCGATGTTTTTGTAACCCTTCTTTGTCAACGGCTGCTTACTCACTCATATTGCCAGCGTTCCATCAATAACTTGGTTATCATCTGATGAGTCCATCGGCGGAGACTTGGGTTTACTCATGACACGAGAATATCCATAACCTAGAGAACTTCCACTAGCTTCACATAGCTGCAATAACATAGAATTTGCTTAAAACCCTAATCATACATCGGAAGATACGCATCATCTGAGAGTTACAAAATAGCTACATAAACGTACCTCAGTCAACTCCGAGAGGTGACGGGATCTAAATTCATTGATAGCAGATGCTATCTCCGATGTAGGCAGTTTTGCCTGAGAACAGAAGAAAGTATGATTTCATAAGTACAAGACACAGAGTCTTTAGTTTCAGTAAAAAATCATCACAGTGAACGCACTTGTTTAGCTAAGAAAGGAACCAACTGACTAGCCATTTAGATGAACATGTCGTCAGTGCTTTCAATTGATTGAAAAAGGGTCTATCAGTTCAAGCATGGACACAAAATCTCCTAAAATGACAATTGATATACTATCTGTCTCTCAAGCCACAACAATTGACCTCATTAATCTTATCCTTCTCAGTTAATTACATAATTCACTGAATCATCTTTCACATCAGCCATAAAGGCAACATTCAACTTATTAGACTTGATCACTAGTCTAAAAAATATTCAGATGTCAGACAAGATTCACAAGACCATTCTACAGTCATTATTCATTAAGCATTTTTAGGTTCAAAATGAAGTATCAAGTGTCTTAGGCTCTACAACCTAACCAACTGAGATGAGTTGGTGATGTTGCCTTCCACAACCATGATCACGGTTTGAATTGAGTCATGGTAGCCCCTTCTATCTAGTCTAGAGGAGTGCCGGCTAAGATAGGCAAGATAAACCCCGTTCTCTCTCTCACAACTAACTCTACCAGTGAAATTTTACATAGTGGGGTGTACTGAAAAAAAAAAACCCTGCAGATAGATCATTTAATATAAATCAGCAAATTGTGAACGGTATACATGAGCTGTAAACATTTCTTCTTATGGATGTATGCGCAATACAAAAATGCTGCACAATCATAATTTCATCACTTTATCATAATCATCACAATACCAAATTAAGGCATACCTGTGCAAGAACAGCAGCTGCCAACTGTAAACTAGGTTCCAATGTCTCAGGAACAACCTGGAGTAAGAATATAGAAAGGCCAATTTGCATAACCATGAAAGCAGAATATAATGTAATTCTGGCATTATTAGTTAAGCGTAGAACAAAAATATCCAACAAGATAAACAACTATATGACACATAAGACCATAAGATTTGGCAATACCTTGCTAGTCCAAAAAACTAAAGGATTAATATGAAAGATAAAAGAGAATAGAGAATCAAAAGGGTACAAAATTCAAACATCATACCGCAGTTGCCCCAGCCTTCTCTAAATTAAGACCGTGATCAACATCATGCGCGCGAACAAATGTTTTTACATTCGGAAAATGCTTGCTCAATGCCCATACAGTTCTATAATTTGCACCAGGAGTGTCCAAAGTTATTGCTGCAGCACAAGCTCTTTCAGCCCCAACTTTATGAAGTACCTGGACATCAAATATTGAAGTTTAAAACAGTGAATATGCAACAAACATCCATTATCTTAAACTGTGTTTTACCTCACGACTCCCTGCATCACCAAAATATACAGGGAGATCAAGTGCACGACCAATTGCCACCCTATCACTGAAATCACGATACACAAGCATAAAGAAAGAAAAACATAAGTACATAAAGGTCTCAACTAAGGAGGAGCATGGGCAAGAGGAAGAGCAGTATATACAAAGTTCAAGGAGATCCTGTAATTTTTGGCACAAATCTGAAACAAGTAAAAGTTACCTTCTAACATCAAGAGCAACAAAAGGTATCAAACGTTCCGAAAGGAGCTGAGCTATGATCTGTAGGAAAGAAGCGAGAACAAAGGGGGGAAAATACAAGCATCAAACAGGGGGTAAAGATTAAATATACAAAGTACTAGATTCAAGGAACATAATTTAAGACAATGAAATTCACCTGGCCAACACGCCCAAATCCACATATAATAATATGATCCTGCAAGTCATCCGTCTGGGATAAAATAGAAAATATCAGCATCCGGAAAATTAGAAACTTTTGTGAAAGGAGGAGCAGTATCATGAACAGGCAAAGAGAATTTGTGTCTTCTATTTTTGTTTAATTAAAATAGAGAAAACTTGATATTACAAAAGAAGGGGGATTGGAAATGCTAGGCAAGTGAAGCACACTAACTCACCTCCACGTAGAAAACCAGAGTGAAAAATGAGTAATATTATCCAATTATTTTAAGGAATTTATCCACAATGCTTTGCCATGCTTCTGTAACAAACCATACTGCTGGAGATTACTGATTCTGGATGTTGCAAGCTACAGATTATCCTTCAATTCGAGAGGAAGGTATCTCTCCACTACTACTATTTTACTTTACTTTTCAGATGCCTCTATACATGCACCTCTTTCCTTATTTATATTAAAACTACGTAACAAACTTTCATTCCTCTCCACTACCTTACCACTTCTGCCAAAAGATTTTAACTAACTCATTATGGTTGCTGACGTGTTCCTTTCTTCTTACATGCATATGTCAGCTTAATAGGAGGCCTTGCTAAATTCCCTGCATTACCCGCCACCCAAACTTCAACCTTGTCCTCAAGGTTGAAAGAAGGAAACCTCAAGGACAGAGCAGCAGCACCTTCCCACGCCGCTTCAAAATCAGAGAGGCCTTGCCATTGTATGAGAACCTCCAAGTTTCCATCTCGCAATATATTTCTTACCCCTAGTACAGCCTCCGGAATGACCTCCATCACTAATTTAGAAGAAAGATGTGAAGGAAGAGTGGAAGAGACAGAAGCATCTCCTACTGCCTTTTTCAACTGTGAAATATGAAATACGGGATGGATCTTACTGTATTCTGGTAAAGACAGCCTGTAGGCCACAATACCAAGGCGCTCCAACACTTCAAATGGTCCATAGAATCTGGGAGCTAGCTTCTCGTTTGTTTTTTAGCAAGGGACTGTTGCCTATAAGGATGTAATTTAAGATACACCCAATCCCCCACCCGGAATTCAGCTTGTCGTCTTTTTTTATCTTCATATTGCTTCATTGTATACTGTGACCGAGTTAAATGAAAGTGCAATTCATCCATTATAGCGTCCCTTTCTTTGAGTTCTTCTAATGAAAAAACCGTGGTACCTCCTTGCTCAAAACGCGCTAGTTTGGGAGGGTCCCTCCCATATAAGGCCCGAAAAGGTGTACACTGAATTGCTGTGTGCCAAGAAATATTATAATGAAACTCTGCCCAACTCAACCATAAGGACCAAGTTCTAGGTTTCCAATTGATAAAGCATCGGAGGTACGCCTCTAATCTTTTATTCACAACCTCACACCGCTTATCACTTTGTGGGTGATAGGCTGTGCTACGACAAAGCTTAGTCCCCTGCAGCCTGAACAATTCGTTCCAGAAATGACTCACAAAGATCTTGTCTCGATTTGATACAATGGTACAAGGAAACCCATGGAGCCCTACAACTTCATGAACAAAAACCCTCGCGACCTCATGTGCTCAGAATGGATGCTTCAGTTTATGAAATGTGCATATTTAGTGAGCCTGTCAACTACCACAAACACCGAATCCCACCCATTCGACTTTGGCAATCCCTCGACGAAATCCATGGAAATGTCCCGCCATACATGATCTGGTATAAGAAGAGGCTGCAGTAAACCTTGAGGACTCAAGGATAATGACTTCTGTTGTTGACATTTCTTACAAGACAACACATGATTTGACATGTCCTTGCGCATACCCGGCGAGAACCACTCAGAGGCCACCCTCTAAAACGTCTTAAAATCACCCGCATAACCACCCACAATTGTGTCATGGTACTCTCGCAAGAGGTGGGCAATAAGCTCCGAGTCACGAGGTATCACTCTCCTCCCCTTAATCTGTAACACCCTATTTAACATTGTAAACCACTTAGGTGCACGCCAGTCCTCTATTGCTTTTCGTATCTACTGCAGCCAGGGATCCTTGTCCACCTTAGGCTTGAATCTGACCCCACCGTAGCCCAGAGGAGCTAAATAGGAAGCAACACTCACTGCAGGAGCTAAACTCTCTTGATAAGGTGTCGACAACTCTATTCGAGGCGCCAGATTTGTATTGAATATCAAACGCATAACCCCTCAACTTACAAAACCAACGTTGATATTGTTGCCCAATGATTCTCTGTTCCAATAAGAATTTCAGACGTTTTTGATCAGTGTGAACAATGAAATGTCTCCCTAACAGATAGTGTCTCCATTTCTAAGCAACAAAAACGATAGCCATCAATGCTTTTTCATATATGTGCTTGTTGCGAGCTCGGAGTCCCAATACTTTGCTATAATATGCGAGAGGATGATCATCTTGTAGCAACACAGCTCCTAGGCCATAACTAGAGGCATCCTTTTCAACCACAAAGGAACTCGTAAAGTCTGGCATGATCAACACAAGAGTAGGAGTCATTGCAACCTTAAGAACTACAAATGCTAGGGTGGCTTCTTTATTCCACTCAAAATTGTCTCTTCTCAATTGGTCAGTCAGGTAGGCCACTTCATTCCTTCCAAAATCACATTTCTTTGCATTGACGTATAAACGGTTCTGGTCCAATAGGCTCAACACAGTGGTGAGGTGCTGGATATGTTCGTCCTTCTCCGAACTGTACACCAAAATGTCATCGTAAAATACTAAGACAAACTTCCTCAAATGTGGCCTAAACACTTCATTCATAAGCGACTGAAATATTGCCCGAGCATTTGTCAACCCAAAGGGCATTACTAGGAATTTGTAATGTCATTCGTGGGTACGAAATGTTGTCTTATGTATATCATCGGGACTCATTCTTATCTGATGATATCCAAATTTTAAGTCTAGCTTGGTGTACACTGCGGAGCCACACAATTCATCAAGTAATTCGTCAATGACAAGGATAGGGTATTTATCTGGAATGGTTACCTTGTTTAAAGCGCGGTAATCCACACAGAAGCGCCATGAACCATCTTTCTTCTTAACGAGAAAGACCAGGCTAGAAAATGGGCATGAAGGCGGCCGAATAATTCTCGCGGTTAGCATGTCCTTCACCAAATTCTCAATCTCGTCCTTCTGAAATTGTGGGTACCTGTAAGGACATATACTGATCGGATTACTGCCTTCTTTGAGCACTATCGTGTGGTCCACCCCCCTTTGTACCGGTAAACTACTAGGCATGTATACCCCGCGAAATTGTGCGATAGTACCTCTCAAAAATTCTAGAATTTCCCCCAACTCCCCTTGTATTGGCTGCGTGCATTCTCCTTCTAACTGGTTGCATTCCAACCATAATCCACCTCCCTCTTTCTGTAAGGTTTGAATCATGGCCTTCAAAGACACCTTGGTTCTCCCCAAAGAAGGGTCCCCATTAAGCACCATTGTTTCAAACACCAACCCCCCCCCAAGTTAAAACTTGATGGTTTGCGTCTTCCAGCCAACTCTAACCATTGTATCCCTAATATGACATCGGAATTTCCCAATGGTAAGATGAGGAAATCCTTGATAATCTCCATCCCTTGAATACTCGCGCGAACACCTTGACACTCTCCATCACCCTGCATTGACTCTCCAATACTCAAAACCACTCCATAATTCTTCCCATTCTTTACCTCTATGCCCACATGCTTCACTATGTGGGAAGATAGGAAATTGTGTGTTGCACCTAGGTCAATCATGACCACTACCTCCGAATCATTTATCCTCCCTATTAACTTCATAGTCTTTGGGGTAGCGAATCCCCAAACCGAGTTCAACAACACCCTAGAAGGCTCCTCATCCGCAATCCCCAGCACTCCTACATCTTCTACGTTGTCCTCCATTTCCCAAATTTCTTCGTCCTCCTTGTGGACGTTGCTGCCCTCTACTAATAAAATACTCAATTCCCTTCTAGGATACCTATGGCCTAATGAACATTTCCCATCACATTTAAAACAAAGCCTACTCTCCCTCCTAAACTGGACTTCCTTCTTTATGAGTCTTTTAACTTACCCTAACGGTCTTGCAATAGGAATGTTGGGGCTGGTACGTTGGTTGGGCCTTTGACCAGGAACTGTGGATACGGAACCAGAATTTTGCGGAGACATACGAGTATGGCCTAATGACGGTGAAAGAAACCCAACACGCCATTGGGTAGAGCTGGGTGGGGCCTTCGGACACACTCTTCAGGTTGATCCATATCTGAGCTTCTCCTCTACCTTGATCGAAAGGTCCATAGCTATATCCAAAGTCCTTGGCCCTAACAAACGAACCTTAGCCTTCACCTAATCAATCAGCCCATTTATATACAGGCTCCGAGCTATCCCTTTCGAAATTCCTTCCAAAGGTGCGATCAGTTCAATGAATTTCCTCCTATAGTCCAACACGTCCCTTGTCTGTTTATGAGATAACCATTGTTCATGGAGCGTACTTGAAGCGGCGGCTCGAAATTGTCGGAGAGGAAGACCTTTCAACTCCTCCCAATGCAGCAAGGGCCTTCGGTGATGTTCCCACTAAAGAGCAACAATGTGTCCTCTTCTAAAGCCACTACTGCAGCTTCGAGCTTATCTTCCTCATTTAGGTTGTAAAACCTAAAAAATCTCTCCGCCCTCAAAATCCAACCATCGGGGTTTGAGCCATCAAACACCGGAAGATCCAACTTACGCATTCTCTAACTGGCCATCCCACCCCAACCATACTCCTAAATGTGCAGTGGTCCCCCATAAAAGGAACCCATCCCTTTCGTACCCTGTGGAGCATACGAAATCCCCGATTCATTCTCCTCTTCCCCTATGTTCCTTGTGTTTGGATCTCCTTGATGATTTCCGCTGCCTGATTTTTGTTCCTAATGCAAGGTTAGAGCCGACATATCCGCCCTCAACTGTTGCGATTGGAGTTCTAGCCCTGCCGTGAGTTGCGTGGTCAGTCACCATGGTTGTGAGATTACCCGGGAAATCCTTTCGTCCACGTGCGACAAATCTGGCTCTAGGCCGTCGTGGTTGTGACTGCGTGTTGACGGAGCCATACCCACCTTTCTCGGTCGGTTGCTCTGATACCAAGTTGCTGGAGATTACTGATTCTGGATGTTGCAAGCTACAGATTATCCTTTAAATCGAGAGGAAGGTATCTCTCCACTACTTCTATTTTACTTTACTTTTCAGATGCCTCTATACATGCACCTCTTTCCTTATTTATATTAAAACTACGTAAAAAACTTTCATTCCTCTCCACTACCTTACCACTTCTGCTAAAAGATTCTAACTCACTCATTATGGATGCTGACATGTTCCTTTCTTCTTATGTGCATATGTCAGCTTAATAGGAGGCCTTGCTAAATTCCCTACACATACATTTGTCTCTCCCACACATTAGACAAATTTATGATGACCTTAATTCAATAAGTACCTTTTACCATACCTCAGCCCTTCCTCAAATGTCATGAAGCATACCATTTTAAGCAAGAAATGAAGAAATTTCTTAAGCTACATATTAAATATATGTTGACAGCATTCAAAATTTAGACTCCTTGCTGGTCAACATTTTAAAGTGGCAAAGATGTGATAAATCAATTATCACACTCAGTTAACAAATTGATATCCATCATAATTCATAAATCCCTTCTTTTTCCAGTAATCCAACATGAAAATATGGAGAGCCTCATTGCCTACCATCATTGGATCCATTAGGCCTTTCATGATCAAGAGCACACTTCCTGAAGAACATGTATAGCCTACTTTGAGGAACAAAATCCATCAACTTTAAGCACTTAACAGACTCAATTGCTTCAAGATGATGGTATATCCTCTAAATACATCATTTTTAAAGTCAGATCTTGATTAAGCCCGACCTTAACCAGAAGCTGTTCATCTTTATGAAAATAATTCTGGATTAGTTGGTTTCCCTAGTGTTTTTTTTACTTAGTAATAAAGAATGTAGTCAAAATCATCCTTAAAAAAGCTAAAAGTTCAGACAATGAGCAAGAACGCTTTCAGTAATTCTCACTCAAATTTATAAATGCTGCTCAATTATTCTTGAAACTCTTTGAAGTAATTACACCTCTCCTAACCAAGATGAAGAGTCATGCTTGAGTTTCTAGTTGTTCTTTGTTATTCATTTCAAGTTCACGGCAACCAATTGTATAGGGAATTCCCTACCCTTGGGAGTGCGATTGCCATAGACATAAGCCTCATATACTCTGGAAATCAAATTTTACAGACAGTAAAATGAAAGGACAACATGATCTATAGTGTACAAAAAATTAAAGAAGGTTCGTTCTGAAATACCTCACTCTCAACAGGTAATAAACTTCGCACATCATGCAGCTCAAAGCGAGAGGCAATCAGCTGGCCACCAGCAGCTAACCATGGTGTAAGAGCCATGGAAATCCCAACCACTAGGAATAACAAAGATGACAGCTGGGGAGACATTATGCCCTGCAAATAAAGCCAACAGCAATCAGCAGTAGTTGAACATTTAATGACGACAGCTGCGCAAGCTAATAAGTGATCCTGCTATTCTGGACAGACAGATATAAGGTTGTGCTTCTGATCATTTAAGAGAGTAATAAATTAAGATGCACTCTGACAGAACATATAAAGACGCTTAGCATATGTACTCTTTGACAACATGCGCATTCAAAAGCATCTTCACATTATACACAAGTTGCAACCAGCATTTCCAATTGTCCATTTTTAGTTGGATGGCACCTCCTTGTGGCTGGAATACCCTTGAACAGATGGTACTGAGAACAAAAGTCCCTGAGATTGCAGGTGAGAGGTTGATATTTCAAGACCACTGTAGCTAGTTTCACTCAGCTTTTGGATTTTACGCTACGTTTTAAAAGTTGTGTTTCAGGCCAAATTCATGACATTTGCAAAGGGACTGGATTCATGAGTTGATTATAAATAAGCTAGCAACTAGGTGAACATACAAAAAATGCCTTGAATCAGATATTACGACAACTATTTTCTCTAGTTGCATCAATTGATAAAAAAGAAGACAAAATATATTCAATGCAAGAAAGAATTCATCATGACGAGATAATCAGGATTAACAAAGTGCAAGATCAGACCTGGTTTACAGCTTCACCAAATGCAACAAAGGCAAATTCTCCTCCAGGAGCAAGAAGAAGACCAGTTCTGATAGCAGATACGGTTGAAACACCAAAAAGTCTACCAACTAAAGTAACCAGCATAGTCTTACCCACAATAAGAAGTCCCAATGCTCCCATAATAACAGGGAAGTTTGAGAGGAGAAGTTTTGGATCAATAGACATCCCTACCTGAAAATACACAAAACAAGAGCCTTAGATTCATAACCAATGCTGTTAAAATATAGCAAGCTGTAATGAAATGTACCCATTTCAAGTGAATCAAAGAACAGCTTCCACAAGAAAATAAAAAAGGTCAAAAGTCAGAAACAGTTAGATGAATGGGCCATCAGAATCTAATGGCGACCGGAACCTTATTATCAAATATGCATAAGTTAAAACCTAGCTGTTTATATAAGATCTAGATGACCCAGCTGTAGCCCACATTTTTAAATACTCCAGAGTATAAGGCAAAAGCAATTCCCCCATTTGGGAACTAGGGGAAGGAAAGATTCCAGCAATAGTCTTTCACAAGCTTCCAAAAGAATACATATAAATTTCTCAAGGGAAGGAAGACAAATCTGAAACTACAGACGCAAGTATTCAACGGAATTACCGTCATGAAGAAAAGACCCAAAAGAAGGCCACGATATGGTGCAATATCTGACTCAACTTGCAACGAAAACTCAGTTTCTGCAAGAAGCAAACCAGCCAAAAATGCCCCCAATGCCATGGATAGACCAGCCTAATAGAAATAAAAACAAGTTAGAACCTCTTGACAGAATCAATGGACCATCCCACCGGCCACCGGGTTGTGCCTGATAATCAACTAAACCTCCACAGTAAATTACAAAACAAAACATAGCTTATGATTCATAAAAGATTCCCACACACCCTTGCAGTAAGGAGACTTGTCCCAAGTATAACAAGAAGTGTACAGGCAGAAAATATCTCCGCATTCTGGTTTTCTGCAATTTGCTTGTAAATTGGTCGAAGAAGCTGCAGAAGATCCAAGAAGTACGAAATAAGTTCATGCAAAGTAATCGTTCAATATATAACCGCCAGCAAAGATACTAGTAAAATTACCAAAACAATATCTACGAAGGGGGAATATATTCACCCTCATCCCCTTTTGAGCTAAGACTAGCTAGAAGCATGAATACCAAATTTTATAGACCAAAAAAAAGCCTGCTATATGTCCAAACCTCCAAAAGACTGCTCGCCAGATATCAAAGAGAAATAAAAAAACATGAACTACTAACATATGACGTAAAGTCATTAGTTAAGCATAACACTGTCACACAAAGTAACTTCTCATCTTATGTGAATTGAAAAATTCACTTGAGTGAGAAGGGGCAACCCGGGTGAATAGTTTCAATTCCAGCAACCAATATGTCACAATTCATTCTGATCCATAAATAATGAAGTCATTGTATTTAATACAAGTGACACAAATTTGTAAACAAAGACTAAAACAATCACTAACAACTATATTTGAGTGGCTAGAATATGCAATGAAATGGGGAGGAAAACATATTCACCCACTTACCAAGCGTCCACCAGCAATTATAGCAGCAATTGCTACAAGTGCCTTAACAGCAGCCAATCCCAGGGCTTCTGCAATAGCTTGGAAACCAATCTGAAAGAATAGTAGATAGTAAATAATCAACCTGAAATTATAGGCTATATGTAGTTTAGATTATCTTGCTACTTCCTTCAATTCGTCATCAATAACACTATATTGTACCTTCAACCTCTTTCTTTGATATACTCTATTTATTCCAATAGAAGTATCTTTTAAGTTTATGCACACAAATGGAGTTGTAAGTCATTGCATTGATATTGAAATCCAAAAGTCATATTGCATAGGTATTTCAAGTTGACAAATAATAATAAAAACATCTTATAAAGAACAAAACAATAAGTGAATGAATGAAAATGTTTGAAGAGGTTACCCCGCCTTTGGAAGAATTTGGTGAAATGAGTGGTATGAGTATCAGCAAAACCACCACTGCTAAATCCTGGAAAAATAGCAATAAAGCACAAAAGCAGAAAACAAAAAACGAAATCAGCAAAAATTAAATTGAAACAGTAAAGCAGTATCAAATTGATTATGATCTACGCTAGAAAGCAACAATGTAGTGAATCATGCAAGTCTAACACTGCAGCTAAAGAATATCCATAACCACAGTCCATGAGTCGATTTGACTCATGCTATCAATAGTTTAGCAGCAATGGCACATCACTTAGCTCTCAGGCCCACTTTGTTAACCCAGTTTTCACCTTAACTGCATGTCCCAGCAGCAAAGACATCAACAACAGCTCTAGACACTAGCTGCTGGAAGGCACACCCCTCTTCCCTACCATAATATACTATATCAATAAGATAGCTATTCTGGTTTAAACAATTTTTACCTGGAATAGTAAGACTGAAAATGTAGCACGCCCATGCCGGGAAGTGCTCTCGCCTCGCTCTTGCAAGACCTGAACCAAAAGTATAAGAAAACCAATCAATAGTTATCTTGATTAAGATTATGCAGCATAAAATATAACTCTCTGTAGATAGGTAGCTTGAAATATAGTTTCTTTTTTTAAAGTACTTTCTTTGGACCTCCCGAGATTATTAACTCAGCAAGCTTTGTTTGAACCTAGTTATCATAGGACAAACTACCCAAACCCTCCTTTTTACATATGGTAGACATCACATGTTGATCCCAAGGGCCACAAACATGTGCCATTGACACTTTGATTCTTAAGTTAGATTGCTAGAAAGTAATTATATCCAAGTGCAACCCGACAAGGGAATTATCGCTGTCCTAAAGATGAACTATTGCAAAAGAAAATAATAGATATTATGACAAAGTACCACTCTTATTACAGGAATCATGTATCAAAAGAAGCACACAATCAACTGTTACCTGCAGAACAACAGCAGTTGATGACAAGGCCAAGCCATTCCCAATAACTATTGCCGCAGGACCTGCCTGTTTGGAAATATAATGGGCCACCATGCCAACTACTCCAGCTGTTAACAGCACCTGCATAAAAACTTGACATCAGTAATACAATGCTAATAGCCTTAGTAGCCCCAAGATTTGTGAGAATGGAGAGAGCTCAATGATTCCACTCATTCTAATCACCTGGGCTGAGCCTAATCCAAAAACATACTTCTTCATGGAGCTCAGTCTTTCAACAGAAAGCTGCCAAAAGGAAACTAAAAGTTCAACTTCTGTAATCTGATAGTACTCTAGACATAGAATTTTACAAGAGTTTGATAGATCCAAAATTTGCTATTTACACCTCAAGGCCAATGTTAAATAGTAAAAACACAACTCCGAATTCTGCAATAGCCTTTGTGCCATGCACATGACGAATGATTGAGAGGCCGTACGGACCAATCAAAATGCCAGCTGCCAAATAACCAAGGACAGGACTGCCTGAAGATATGGAAAAAAAAAAGATTGTGATTGCCAAGAAACATTACAAAGAACATATTAACCCTTTGAGAACACATATTAGCTAAATGAGAGCTGAAATCCATTAAGATTCAAATTTGTCAGGGATATACTATCTCCATAAAATCCTACAGGGAATATTCTGAGAATACATAAAACTCATAATTTAACTATATAAGGAGGATAGAATTAGGTTATTACCCCCAGGAATTTTCTGAAAAATTGGTACAAATATCACACTGGCCAGCAATAACCATAGCATATCAAACAAGGATGCTTCTTCTTCATTTATCTGTAGAAAAATAGGACATACAAAGATACACACCAGAGAAAAACTTATTCTGAGGACAGAGAAAACAATGAACAAGAAATTGAAAATATTATTCTACAATATATTTTATATAATCATTAGAAATGGGGGGTTTGAAAAAATTCATGCCTCTTGCTTAGGAAGCTTATCAAGTAGACTCTTTAGTTTCTTAGAAACTTTCTGCATGTGCTGAATCAGGGGTTTTCCATTTGAAGAGACTTCTTCAATAGTGGAAGTTATTACATGTTGTGGCTGAAGCAGATGAGCACCCCTCTTTCCTCCGTTAATATAATAGGAGACCCTGTTATTAACGAACACATATTTATCACTAACTGTATAGCATCAACATCATTATCATATTTCAGAACCTAAAGGATGGTTGAAAGTACTATTATCACAATTCAAAGCTTACAAGTGGATAAACAAAGCAGATACTAAAACTTCTTGGAGAGCCAAGGTTTTGGCAGAACCAGGTTTTAATTAGCTTCATATCTTCACAAATCAACAAATAAGATATACGAGAGAAAGGGATAGAGGTACACTTAAACTAGGTTCTACATATCTCATACAACAGTAACAGAACAAGTCAAAAGTGAAAAAAAACTAGAAAATGTTTCAACATACCCTGCTCCAACAAGCAATATTCCAACGATCAATTTTGGCATTTGCTTCTTTGCAGAGTCCATAACACCACAAAAAACAGAGGCCGGTGTGAATTCTTCTTCATCGTCATCAAATGAAAAGAATGATGCAGAAAAGAAACGAGATGATTTCTTCACTGATGCTTTTGGACTACTAGGAGGAGAAATTTCACGGGTGACTTCTTTTGGTATCTCTACCTTCTTGGGTTGTGCTGCACTCTTCACTTTTTCTACATCTGTATCAGCATCTCTATCGCTTGAATCATCAAATAGAGCAGAGTCGCTCAAACTCTGGCTTGTTTTGTCAGAGGGCTTATCCAATGAAGGTTTACTGGCACCTTCTACTGCCAAACTCTTGTCACTTTCAAAGCCATCAGTACCCACAGTCCCTTGACCAGAAGATTCTTCGTGAATAGCAACATCTTCATTTGAGGATAACCTACTAGACTGATCAGTCGAGTCTGCGACATCTATTTGAGAACTGGAGAACAGCTTTTCTACTCGCTGCAAGGCCATCTCAGCATCATTCACACGCTGAGCAGCCTCAAGTTCGAAAGCAACAGCCTGTTCTGCTAAAACCATTATGTTAGCAACATCCTCTTCAGCTTTCACTGCATCAATCTGTGCCTGCTCAGCAACTTCATTCAATCTGTCAACCTCAACCTGCAGCTCTTCTTTCTTTTGCTGCAGTTTTGTTAACTCCGCTTCACAATTTTCCAAAGCCAACCTGCATTCCATAATCTCCTGCTGCGCAACTAGCAGGGCATCCTCCTCTTTCCTAAGCAAGTTCGCAGTGACCTCCTCAGTCTCAGTTTCGGAATCACTGTTAGACTTGACAGCCTCCACAGATTCCAACGCCACCTGCATCCTTGCCTCTGCCAAAGAAAGAGACATAGTAGCTTTCTGAACAGCATCCTTAGCAGTGAACTCCTGATTAACTAGCTCCTCAATCATCTTCAACGCAAAATCCACATCCTCCCTAGCATGAACGGCTCGATCCTTTAACGCAAAGGCAGCCTCCGATATCTTCTGAGCCTTCTCCTCAAACATAGTACTATTCAGCCTGGCAACCTCCAATTCCCTACACGCCAACTGTAAAGCAACCCTCAACTCATCCACAGCCGTATCGCGACCATCCTCATCCTCTTCTTTCTCATCCTTCTCTCCACCTAACTCCGCCTCATCCTCTCCCACCTCAGAATCTTTCCCTAACTCTAAACTCCTCCCATTCCCCTCAACATAAACCGCAGCATCATTACCCTGACACCTCACCAACCCGGACACACCGCTATTTCTCCATGCCAACCCAAACAAATCACCACCTCTAACACTGCTAATTGTCCTCACATTCTTCTTCAGACAAACCCGCCAGTTGTTATTATAACCAAGTCCCAATTTCGACTGGATAATGTCACAACGGTACCGTTTTGAGTCAACACCTTGAATTAAACTGGACGGTTTAAAACTATACGCAACCTCCATTTCATAACAATCTATTCCAAAACAATGTGAACTAAACAAGCAACAATGATAAACTACCGTTGACCGCCGCACCAACACCTCACCAAAAAGCAGCGGCAATCTTGAATTTCATCAAAAAACCCGACACAAAATAAAATCATGAATTCAGATACAAATGCGCGAATGAAACCCAAGAAATTGTCAAAAAAAAATTACTCAAAAAAAAAGGTTGAGAAAATCCAACAAAAGGTCTAAAGTGAGAGAGAGGAGAGAAAGTGGGAGAAGAGAAGAGGACTTACGGATCATGTAGGAGATGTGAGTGGGGGCAGTGAGGGAGTGTAGGTGTGGAGCTTGAAGAGGAAGTTTCAATGGCGGATTTTTTTTGAAAGACGGAAAAATAAATTCTAAAAAAAAAAAGGACAGATATTAAGAAATAAGGTGTGTGAAGAATGGAAATGGGTTGTTGAAGTAGGCTCTGATATTTTTTTTTTACTTACTTATTTTGTATTGAGAAAAGGGTTTGATAAGGTGACGTGTTTTATTAGCCTTTGTATGTTCTTTTTTCTTACGTAATTATTACTGATTTTAATCTCCGGTCTGAGAGATTTTTTAAAATTTTTTAGTTTTAGTTTTTGTTTATTGGGCTTGTGATTCGTCGTTGTGCGTGCACCCAAATAAAGCATGATTCTATTCTCATGAATATTCCACCCGATGATACTATGCATTTTTCTTAAAGTTGCTATCATATGCATGTGCTTAAATTGTCAATTACACTAGTTTTTAGTTTTTGATGTTTAATTTGTTATATTTACCTTAGCCAATGAAAATGAAACCGATTTTCGATATTGTGAACTTATTGATGGCTCTAAGGGGTTTGTCTCTGCCAAAAAAAAAAAAAAAGTTTGTCAACCCAAATTTGATGCTCTCACTTGAAGCTTCTTCTAATGGCAAGGAGATGACTGGTGTGAGATTTTTCTTTGAAACCTAATTCCTTTTTGCCATCTTTATTTTTCATGGAATGAAAATCACCTCAATAGACAAGCGAGTGAGTGAGTGAGTTGGAGTTATTTTTATTAGCCTTAACTTGGTTATCTTCAAATCCACGACTCTAGGATTTTTCGTATACCATTGTGAAGAAAATATTGTTTCTTTGGAAAATTGAATTATTAAGTAGATTCAATTTTTCTAAATGAAGCTTGTATGAGATATTGAGATTTTGGAAGTGTTTTTTTATTTTTAATTTTTGGTGTATAGGAAAATGATTTTGAAGATAATCGTAATTCTTTTGGGCTCTTCATGGAAGTTAAAAAGCTATGTATTGATAAGGGTACAAACCTTACTAATATTATACACATCTATTCCCATTCATATTTGTATAATCAAGCTATAAAACTTTTAAACTACAATAGTGGATAGAGACTACAGTAAAGTAGAAATAGACGCTCTGTAATGCTAAAAATTTGTTTCGATTAATTGAAGAGTTATAGAAAATAAAACAAGGCTTCATGCGTTTTATATGAACTCAAGACTTATCATATCCTGTGAATCAACCTTTATTAACTTGCTAAAAACAAGAAAGTATCCTCCTTTAAAAAGTGACATCACAAATCCAAGAAGTGATGACATATTTTACATAATATAACATCGTACTGCTCTAGACAGTGCACCAAATCAACTAGTATCCGTGAAGTACACGTCTTAACAAAGCCCTCTTATTTCCTCTCTTAGTAAGAGGAATATAGACGAAAGGTTTGTTTAGTTATTTATGTAAGCAGATTATAAAAATAAAACAAAACAAGATTAAATTGCTCAAGCAGTAGATAGACTTGCATAAAATTGGTACAAGGTAGGAGGGAACTGGCACAACAAAACAGTGTCTGAAAACTCATGCATCAGCTCTAAAATTCATAAATATGTCCGTTCCGAGGTAGGCAACGCAACATATATTCTAGCAAAGTTCAATATTCGGGATACAAGAGGACACGATATCAATTAGATTTGACAAGAAATTAAAATACACAACACAATTTCGTTATACTGTTGTATATCAGAATATTGAGCAGTTCAAACTGCTCCCAGTGCATCCAAAGGCCTCGACACTGGAATTCAAAACTAGACGACCACACTATACAAAAGTATGAAACATTGATGCGAATGCAACATCACACGACTTTTCTTGAGTAGGCTACGAAGTTAATTCACCCCTTTCTCGGGCAATTGAGGCTGAAAGTATACCAAGATCTCGATTCAACAGTGTTAGAGAAGACTCACACTCGGATATTATTCTCACAACAGAGGAAGGCTCACCACCAACTGTCTCAGATGACCCAGCCTTCACCGCATCATGTGAATCCCGAAGGTTCCTTAAATTTCCCAGGAACTGCACAAGCCAATTTCAAGGCAATCATAGTCAACCAAGACTACCCAAAACTACAGAATAGCGTTCTTTTCCTTTTTGAAAGGAAAGATGGAACTTTTGTGGATAACAGTACCAAAAATAGTACTTGGTATTTAAAATTGTAAAGAGGGAAAACTTTCCATACAATATGGCCCGGAAACTGAAATCTCACAACTATAAAACTATCACTTCATGGATTTCCCAAAGAGATTCAAGCATAGACTTGAGATCAAACAATATTCTAGATCTACAAGCACTAATTCAAGCCTTTCGAGCTTCAAATACAAAACGTCCAAATATAGTAACAAAAATATGAAAACAACTACTGCTCTATTATATTAGTTCTATTCTCTCCTTAGCTAACACCAAGAAATGAATCCCAATAAAAAGGTGACTAGGTAACTAAACCACATGTGGCCATAACTAAATGCCTTCAGTCTGCATCGAAGCAGCCTTACACAACTGCTAAAATCTGACCAAAATAACCTTTAAGATAATAGCCATGAAACTCCTATTTGTATCTTCTTAACAGTTATCGCTGAACTAGCATTCCATCAACCCATCTCACCAAAATCCGAACGAGGGACAAAAAGGAAATGAGAAGAAATACAGCTTTTGTGGAAACGAAACAACAGCTTCTACTAAGAATATTGAGATTTATCAACAGTATATGTAGGGTTATAAAAGGGGGCATCCAATTCTAAGTTCTACAGAAAAATAATAGGAAAAACAAGCATTATAGTACCTTCAACAGCATTTTGTAGGCCTCTAGTAGCCTATTTGCTGCAGGACCAAAACCATGAAGCTGAGGTACCTCCATCATGTGAGTCCAAGGGCGTATCTCCTACAAAGCACACATATCATATATGCAACAAAAGGAAATGCACTGGTTAGCATGATAAAAAAAAATGAAAAAAAGGACATATGTGTGCCTTAAAAATGGCACGAAGTTTATGAATATTTTGCATATTACCCTACTCATTACTCACCATAGCAGTAGTAAGGGAGTAAAGAGACACATAACATATGGATAGTGGTGGCAGATGGAAGTTCTTACAGACAAGGTTTAGTTCCATCCATATACCACAGCCCCTGCAATCCAATTGTTCTGGACATAACTCCCGCATCCACACTTCCACAGAAAGATTTAAATGCATCTACTTCAAAATCAAAATAACCCTTCCATCTGGAAATAGTTGTCACGTTGATAATATAATCTGAATCTAGTAATGTGAATATAGATGTAGTACATAGTTCTAAAGGAGAGGATTATTACAATATTCATAATTTGTTTAGTCTAGGATCAAGTTTATATAATAGGCCAGAATCTGTCCACACTACAAATATCTCAAAATTGTAAACTCATCACTAGATTCATTCAAACTGGTGACTGGTGTAAAATTTGATAACTACTATTGGGATTTGGGAAGGGAAAAAAAAATTCAAAGCTAGTTACCTTGGTGTAAATCACATTGAAGGATCTGGCTGTTTCCAGAAAAGACTCCAAATGAGAACGCAGCTTTGTTTCGACTTCTGCATAATCTTCATCTGGATTATAAGCATGCTGAAACCAAACATATCAATTACAGAAGTAAGAAACAAAAAGGGAATTCATTCAGTGGGCAAAATGAAAGCACAGCTGAATTTTGATCCTCACACTAATTTGTTGGAATAGGTTAGCACAAATGACAAAATCAAACTTGGCCAAGCAGCCCTTTACCCTAAAAAGATTAGAAGTAAATTATTTTCTCTACATTGGCCTTCTTGACACAACCCAGTGCAACATAAAAGGATCACAAGATATTATAGATGCTCCATAATTATTCAAAACTGATAATGACAAGAAAGAACCATGAAATTCAAGATTATCACTTCTGACAAACACATAGAAATGAGTTGCACACACCACCAAGCTTCCCATGGCGTAGAGTTTAGAACAGAATCTTCAATCCAACAGTAATCATGTAGCAGTGACGAATGATGAAGCAACGGAGTCCCAAAGACAAAATCAGGAGCTCTCATTTATAATGACAACTTTTTTCCAAAAAAAATAGCACAAACCTTTGATGCCAAATCATCAACATTTTGTTGGAGTGTCAGGAACTTTTTCGACAGCTCTGACAGTTTTGAATCCAGATCAGCAATGTCTGGCCTGCAACAAGCTAGTATGAGCATGCGAAAAGGACACATAATCTTCAAAAACCATACAACCATGGATTCAGTAACAGGAAAAGATTATGTGAAATAGAAGATAGGACAGAATCAACAGTTATAACCAATACTTGAAAGCCAACCAACAGTTATAACCAATACTTGAAAGCCTAGCAACCAACATTACACAACATCTCTATTCCTAAAATTTTTCCTTATCAGAATGGATCCATCATCTATACTCTAAAATTAAGATATTGATAAATAACATAAACAATATTTTGGAAACAAAGGCCTAAAAGGGAACAAAAGTGAAGCCATAATATGACTGCATGCAATCTAAATTACCTAAGGCTACACTCGGGTTTAAGTTTAAAATAATATATCTTTGTGAACACATGTATCATCTCTGAAAATGTATTTACTTGCTCATGGCATTGCTTATAGTAACCCGAAAACAGAGGGAAAGTGCAGAGCATTATCTTACAATGGATATATGGATTGAATCTGCACATCTGCAGGAAACAATTTGCATTCTTCTGAGAAAATTTGAGCTTGCTTTTCTGCAATGGAATCAATCAGTTGTATGTCCTTCGTCACCTGTTCATCGACGCTACAGATTATGTAGGAAAATATATTAGAGAAACCAAAACGAAGAATAGAACTGAGTAGACTTTCTTAAACCAAGATTAAGAGCACGACCCTGATAACCTTCTCCAGGCAAAAAAAACAATAATAAATTAAAGCAACATGGATTATCCAGTAACTTCCTTACCTCCAATCGGGATTATCAGCATACATGCTAGCTTCTACAAGATCTACGATGAGCCTAAGCATTTCTGTGCGGTCTTCATAACTTCCACGTCCCTGGTTGAAAAACATATTCATTTAAGCTTATGAACAATAAATTATCAATCAAAATACAAGACAGCATATCTCATATTCAAACAAAGAAAATTTCAGGGGAAGTCAGGGAAACAAAAAAAAAAAACTTACTTGAATGACCTCTGTGTCCACAGTGGTTGTGATGCCAAGAAACTTAGCAATTTCTGCCAAATCTGTGAAATGAGAAATTCAAGTTAATTCATTGGTACTCTGAATCAGCATTAACAAGCACTACACAGGCTTACATAATCACATCAATAAATTTAAAAGCCAAATAATAATAACAGAGGAGAAAAAAGAAAGAGTATTGAGAAAAAGTATTATCTTAACAAATCATTAAAACGACACTATGCATGTATCCTTTGCCTAGTTATGCCGTTAAAGTTCCACACTACAAGTCATCCAAATTTGAGCATAAACGAGATCGATTTCAATTTTAGACAGGGAAAGATTTGTAGATCAGTCAAGTGAGATCTTATTGGGAAGAGGTCTAGGTAACAAAAACCTTACACATGCAAATTCATCGTTCTTTCTGGAGAAAGGCTGTTAAAACTTAGTTTTTTTTTTATTTGTTCATATTAGAACAATTCTATCACACATATCTGCAAAGATGTCCTAGAACCACAATTGGACTACACAAGCAGAAAGAGAAATGATATCTGAAAACAAAAATAAAAACAGTAGGCTCCTCAATGGTGACAGTTACGGAACTTTCTCACCACTCCCTGGCTCTTCGCAAATGAAATGCAACCTAATAAAAAATTTTACGCAAATGACTCAATCGATAATTAGAAGACCATCAACCAACATCATTCAGTTATACAAAAAGGATACTACAAAAATTTGGGAAAAAATAACATTTGACAGCAAATTGCCTAATTTATATAAAGTACATTGAAACTTACATTGAATGCGAGAAGTCTCTTCATCACGATCAACACCATCTCCTTGCAGATTTTGCTGAGAGAAAGGTGACTTGTCACCCAACAATCTATAAAAAACAAATAAAAAAATTAAGATCGCACGATATTCTGTGTTACAAGAATAAGAAAAGACTCATTGATTAAGCTGTCAATGAAGGCCCTGGCAGAAAAGAACTAGTGTCAGGGCAGTTGCATCGAGGAAAGACTAGAAATTTCAATGCCAGCTACAGGGACTAAGATTGAGGCTTTTTGGAGCTTCAAACCTATCTTACCATTGTCCTTGCATTCAGAAACTCCTTGAAGGTACCCACATCAAGGTACAAAGGTGATTATAGCTGAATATTGAAAATAATTTTATATTCGTAACAAAAGCAATATTAGAAGTAAATTGTCAAGTGCATCCAAAGAACTAAAAATATTATGAAACCTACAGTCATGTCTAACTGGCATTCAAACTGCAATGAGAGAAAGTTTTCCAAATCACTGAACAGTTGTTCTGTTAATGGTTCCCACTCCCATACAAGTAATACAACCATGGCTCAGCAAATTCTACGAGCTGACGTAACCAGATTCTGCAACATTGAGCCCAATTGCTATTAAATCTCATCGTAACATTAAGATTAGACTTAAGTAGGGTCATCTTTATGTATTCAGTATCATCAATATACAGCATCATTGTCTATAATCTATATTGTACTGTATTGAGGAGATTTGAACCCTGATGTTGGCGTTCAAGGATCCTACCCTTTTTTAAACCGTTCTTTATAAATTTCACTCAATCAAGGTTTTTACTAGTTAATCTATGCTTAGAGCTGTCTTGTCTTAAAACCAGATCCTACTCCAATAAACATCAAAAAACACCAACTACAATCAGAAGATCAAAACCAATGAGGCAATGATACATCCCTCTACACCGAGCAATAAACCAAGTGATCAGCCGGCTGTACACCGCCTAAACCCTAAGAACCTATTATAAAACAAAACCAACGCTGATCCACCCTACTGCCCAATGTAGGTATCAGAGACCACTCTCAGTAACGATCAAAGTTATCCAGCATCGTCCCGTAACGATACTAAAGTAGATCAAACATTTCTTCACGGATCATTCAAATGCAATACAAATGCAATTGAGTGGCGAGACAAACAAGAGGAGACAAAGAGAAGAAGCGTGAACCTGAAGAAGAGCCACTCAAGAAGAGCGTAACGCTCCATTCCAGCAAACAGCAAAGACTGAGCAGGAGCATTGGCTCTTCCATAATTCAACTTTGTCAACTTCTTCTGTATCTCTTCCATGTCCTGAAAATGGAGAGATGAGTCCTAATTCAAACTATTGACGACCAAATGCGGCTGATTCGGGGAGTTAGGGTTTGGAGAAAATCGGAAATTAGCCGAGATAGGGTGTCGGATATGGTGGCCGCCGGATTTCGGCAGTGATAAATTCAAATTTAGAGGGATCAACTAAACGCGACTTTTTGGGCCTAACTTGAGGCCTTGAGCTAACAAATTCCGTAGAGCTGTCTAAATTATCACAGCAATAATAAAAGTTTACTCCATTGTCTCCATATATAAAGTCATTCACACAAATAAATATATTTTCAGGTCATTCTAATTATTTTTGCCAAGCTTTATAAATATTACAATCGTATTCTTCTATTAGGTCTTCTAATTTATAAATCAGCCATGAAGAACTACTGCACTAGTTTATATTTTTGTTTCCCCTATATGAGCGTAGTGAGGTAGTGCCTTATTCATGCTTTCGAATGCTTGTGGATATATATCAAGTAGAGATATTGATGTGAGACGACAACAAGAGGAAAGGGTAACCAATATTGATAGTGGGAGAATAATCCAATTTTTATTTATATGATGTATAATTATTTTTGACATTTACCAAAACACGTAATTTTATGTTATAAGTTGTTGTTCGTCAATTATTATTTTTTAAATAAAAAGTAATGTAATAAAAGATATTAAGATATGTGTTTGAAGATAATATAAAAATAAAGTGATTTTTAATCTATTATAGTAGAAAGAGAGAGATATTAAAATACTTGACTATAAAATAAATGGAGTATTATAAAACACATATGCATCAATATTTTACTACTTCATACAATCATACCCACTTTGAGATGTTATGGAAGATCTACGCATACATTAAGAAAGTATGTGATTAAGGAAATCATTACGAAAACACATGGATGTAACACTTCTTCAGTTATGACAAAGTTTTACATCATCTTAATCTCGTCTAACGTACTTCGCATATAATGCAGCCAAAATTTGACATTTTGATCAACTCAGCAAATTAATCACCTCAAATTTCTAAGACCTTTTCAACATTAACACCCATCATTTAGGATCATCAGACATTCGCATCAGCAACACTATGCAAATCACAACCCTTATCTTAAAAACTACAACAACTAATTAATCACACAATCATCTCATCATTAACACAAGTCTTGTCTACTGTACCAATGTCATGTTGAACGTCAAGATACAACAAGGATGGGTGCTAAAAAGGATGTTAGCAGTCGTTGCAAACATGGGTCCAACATCTTTGATGGAGATTTTACCAACCGGGTTGTTATTCCGGGTCACAAACTCGGCCCACGACGTGTCAACCGTTCTAAGGATCAACACGACTGCGTTTCATCACTACTCTTGTGATGCGGCCCACGTTCTTGAAGTGAATCTCCAACAGTTGAGTTCCATCATAAACTCTGCTAGTGATGATGAAGCCATTACCATTCGTCGGTCTAATGATTCTCCCACTATTGTTTCTCTTGTCTTTGTTAATCAAAGTAAGCCAAGCTACGCATTTCGCGTTTCAGTATTGCTTTATTATTTGTTTTTATATTACACACAATATGTTACAGACTTCTTACCTTACAATATGTTACAGACTTACGATATGTCTTCCAAATAAAACGGAATTTTTTTATTTAAATAATTGCAAATATAAGCTCCAAACCAAAGCAATGCATGATTAATTTAATTTGATTTGTGTACTTAATGAATTTGTATAGGTAGTGAGGACAGCAGGAAAATAGGAATAGAGGTAGCAGAAGTCGAAACAGACCACTGGCGTGCAGGTGACGAAGCAATGCATGAATTCAAAGTCTGCATCAGGTGTGAGTACTTAGAACGTATAATGGAATACTCCAAAGTGAAAAAGGAAGCCAGTAAGAAATTTCGTCTCCCTTATTTTAGCTCAATAATTTCCATCATAAACCCGTATATTCCATATTTATGTACACCCAAAGCTGTTTGCAAAGCTCGTGTACTGTGTACCCCAAGAATTGCCTGAGTTTGGGTGTACAACTCTTTGGCAACGTTACATTTTTTGTTCATGGCATTCTTACTTTCGTTCTCTCCTTGCATTTGAAAATGCAGTTAGTATTACAATGATGAAAACCATGATCACTCTAAACTCAGGCCACGAGACCATTAATCTCAAAAAAGAGGCAAGTAAACATTCTTACGCCAATAACTTGTTTGATTTGCTTCGTTTATAATCTGTGTTGCTAATAGTACTAACCAACTTAATTAAACTGTATTGTATGGGTTAAGAGCAGCATCAGGAGTGCATAACTGAGAATGTATCGGCAGGAACAGTCCACCAGCTACAACTACATGTGCATAGGCTGGACTCTCTTCTACTGGCCGCTCGTATAACAGCTGTAGTATGGATACATGATTCCCATTCTCGCTCTCCGGTTCGCCCATTCCTGGAGTTTCCCCTTGGAGATTTGGGCAGACTTCTTATTTTTTTGCCTCAACCTTTTATCATTTAATTTCTTGATATGCACTCTTGAAACTGGCAGTAAAGTTAGTGAACCATTGATAAATTTTGAATCAACTGATTGCCTTCATTTTCTTCTTTGATCCTTTACAAGAAGAAATTTTTAGGTGGTTCATTCGAGTATACGAAATACGGAGTACTGATAAATTAATTAATCGACTCAAATGAAATATAAGTAATGATAAATCTTTACAAAACAATTAAATATGGTAAAACTGCGAAAGAACAGTATTGATTAATTAATCATAATCAATTAATTAGGTCATTATAATAATTAAGAAATGATTGTTAATAAATTATAGTGCTAATATGTTTACATTTTACTACATAGTCGAATGCAAATGTGAAATTAGAAATTTTATAGGAGAAAAAAAATATATGGTAAGGTACGGTGAAAATTAGGAGATAGAGAGGTAAGGAGAAAATATGTGTAGATTTTATTATATTTCAATTAAAATTATGAAAATATGATATTCTAAAATTTTACATTGACATGTATCTAACAAAATTCTTATTATATTATTTCTTATAACATAATGAGAATTTGTGATCAAACTTTTTAAAATTTGATGCTATATTGTAATAGCAAGTAAACTTCAACACCAAAGATTAAACTATTGTTATTATATTAGCTCAAAGACATCAATATAATAAAACTATGAAACTAATCTACTCTTCCCTAATGGGACACCCTACAGAGACCATACACAACAATAGTACCAAAGACATCAAAAGAATCTTCCTCATATAAACAAAGTATGCTTTAGGAGACCCTATTATATTGCAGGATTCCTCCTAATGCTAGGGGTTTCAATGTTAGGACCTATACATCAAGGTTTCTATATCCATGTTGTATGTAAACAATCTGAGTGTATAAAACCTGTTTTAACAACAGTGTCAAAGCCTTAATCCCAATAGCATGGGTCAGATGCATGAATCAAAGATTTTATCTTCAGTGATGTAAAAAACATTATCATCCTCCATTCAGTTCTATCAATTGCTATATGCCCCCTAACCCAAATCCTTCATATCATTCTTAGTTCCTTTCATCTCCCTCAGCTATGTACACAAATTTATTTCCTTATCATTAGCTACCATCACCACCAAGTACAAATTCATGCTCTCAGGACCTCTATCAGACTTATGAAAAACAAAAACGACAGTAAAGTGTTCTGTATATGACAAAAAATTTCAAAATATGAATAGACATGAATTATGGAGCGCAAACAGAACATCATTCAGTAACTGCTTTTTCAAATTATATTTCGTGTTACTCAATTATGGAAATGTCCTCATCGTATATTTTGCTAGCAAGTTGCAACAAGTTTGATATCATTTCTCCTCCCTGGACCAGTCCCCACTCTTCCCTCCAGTTTTATGCTCAAGTCTCACATTTGTTATTTCAACAGTTTTTGAAGCAGCCTTGCACATATCATAAACGGTTAGGCCAGCAATGCTGACAGCAGTCATAGCTTCCATCTCGACCCCTGTTTTCCCAATAGTAGAGGCTTCACCCTTGATATCAACGCTGTAATCACAGTAATTCAACGCCAAATCAACGTGCACATGCATGGGCGGTTTTAGTATGGGTTCAGTGGGTTCAGCTGAACCCATACTAAAACCAAAAAACCCTTATATACCTTTTGCAACATGATTTATCATATGTACAACTTCAGCTCACTGGTGAGACCCTTTTCTTTTTACATAGAACACCAAGGTTCGAATCTCAGTCTCCCCATTCTATTTTCTTTTTTCCCCTCTACCCCAGTACCCTTCACACTTTCTGTTCTTCCATTTTGGCATTTCAATATTTCACCATTTGAAACCCTAGGTAACTAGGTTTCCCCTTCAAGAGTTCACACCACGTCTCCCAGTTGGCCAGCCACTCACTCCTCAATCGCGCCTCACACTACTCGTCTCTGTCTGTCAGTCATGGTCTACTCTGCTAACTCCACTCACTCACTCACTCGGCCATTGACTGTCTGACTTCGGCAGCCACACCACCGAGGTCCGACTGTTCAAGGCACCAAGTCCGCAAGTCACGCCAGTACGCCACCGTCGTCCGTAAGTACTTGATATTATGATTTTCAATTTTTGTTGGATTTGGGAATTGGGAGTTATATTAATTTGTGAATTGTGTTTTAAATTTTGAAATGTTGATTTACTTGAGTAATTGTTGTTGATTTAGTTTATTAATTGTTGTATATACTAGATATTTTGATTTTTGTTGGATTTGGGAATTGAGAGTTTTGTTAATTTGTGAATTGATACTGAACATTGTGGAATTGGACGCATTTCAAAATTTGAAGCTACTCTTGCATTGATGCTCTCACTTGTTTATTAGATTCCAGGCTACTGGCTAAGTTTGCTAAAAGCTAAAAGCTTTTACTTTCTCATCTTACTATCTTAGTAGCTCGTATGGCATAATTTTGTGCATTGCTATTGTTTTTTCTGAAGTCTATAGTGGGATGAATAGAGCTGAAAGATAATATTAATCACAAATAATACAGATTAATTAACTCATTGACCAATATATTGCCATCAATATCTCTGAAACATAAGGTTACTCATAAGAGGGATAAAAAAATTTCGTTTACAAGGCCTTGGTGTGGAGGCAAAAACCGAGTGAGCATGTTGTGAGGATAGTTATAGTAAAGGAGTTTTCAGCTTTGGTTGATGGAATAAAACACCACGGCTTATCACCAGAGAAGAAGTGGCTTACTATTAGTAGGAAAACTCAGCTTGTAATCGATGTTGTAATTGCTTCCATTGGCAAGGGTTTTTAGTTGAGCTGGTCTATTGATTGGCATTTATAGCCCTTGAAGTGTCAAAGTCCAACGCTTGTTTTTCCAGTTTTTTTTGGCATAATTGACATTATTTGATTTGGTAGACTCTGAACCCATAACATAAAAATCCTAGCACCGCCACTGTGCACATGAGACAGGAATGGATGATTTGTGAAATGTGAATTGAATATTTGAATGGATGATTTGAGAATTGGTTATTTGTTGATTGAATGAATGATTTTGGAATTGGTTTTTTTGTTAATTGTCATTTGTGATTTGTAAATTGAATGAATAATTTGGAAATTGGACTAATTGGTCAATTGTGAATTGAATTATTTACTTTGAAATGTGAATTGGACCAATTTAGTTATTATGAAATGTTGAATTATTATTATTTACTTGAAATTTTGAATTAGAGGAAAAGAGTTAGTATATTAAGCTTATATTGTTTTTAAATTTGCAGTTAGGAATCGCTTTGACTGTAATATAAAGTTTCAGACTATTTCATATATTACTTCATTTCGTAGATTCCGAACTCATAGTACAAAATTCCTGGCACCGCCAATGAGACCTAGGCCACCTAGCCTTGCCACAAAACATTAGCTAGACATTTTCACAAGAAGCGAAGAGGCATCAACGTTATAGTAACCCAATCGCACAACTGTTTCACTCTTCCATTCCCATCTATGCATATTTCACAAACTTCTAATCAGCTGAAGACTCCAATTAATATCACGCTTTACAACTATTATACTCCGTACCAATATAATTTCCACATGATGATATCAGTATGAAATTGCCACAAAGATTTCCTCAAATCTGCAGTATTAAATGCATAGAGAGCAATAAACCAGACATATTCCCATAACTCATCTTCGTGATAGGCTTCCCATCAAAATATGAGTCAAGTAAACCGAACACCATGAATAGAAGTAACGAAAAAGCATGGAAACACAGCAAAAATACACGAAAAAAGGGTCAAAAAATGATGCAAAATTGGGGAGAAAAGCATGAAAACATACGAAATGAACACGATTGAGAGAGAGAGAAAGTGAGAGTACTAAAAATTAAACATACCTCTTTGAAGTTGTTGTCAAAGCTAATCAGGGGGACGGTGACTCACCGCCGACCAAGAGAATGTGAGATCGGAGAGGAGGCGCAAGATTGTGTTAGAGCAGTTAAAATTTCAGAAGAGAAGGAGAGGCGGAACTGTGGGAGAAACGGCTTGAATTTGGTTAGACACCTGGTGAGATTAGAACAGGAGAGGAAAGGCGGAAGCATATGAAATTTAGAAGTATCTTATAGCCCATTTGAATGGGCATTTGACCTACAATTAGTCCATACTGGATTTTTTGACTAAGTGATTTATACTATATATAAAAGAGAATAAAAGGTTTGACTCAAAAGGTTATTTGTGCATTATTGACTTTTTGCTTAATTTGAGTTATACCCCATTTAATTTTTTACGCATTGTTGGTTTTAAGGCACTTATAGTTCTTTTGTGGGTTAGTTCTCTTCTCCCCATTTATTTTTCTGATTTTCTCCCCATTTATTTTTCTTCCGAAACTTCACATCTTCATACGCAAGCCTACTAATGTCAGACAAATTTTCAAATTCCATAAACGCCATCTTGCTTACAAAAAGTATGAAACTATATTTCATAGCAAACAAAAAGTATGAAACTATATTCCATGTTCTTTAGTTTACAAAACAAGTGTCTCTGCATAATTATTCTACAAAAGGCCATCTTGCTTCAATATTTCATAGCAAACAATATTTTTGTTTGCCTCCAGTTGTCGGGTGCTGAAGTTTTTGACTTTATAGATATTACAACATCACTTCCTTTTTTTGCACGAGCTAGAGCTACATATAACCGGCCATGAGAAAATACTTGTTGTGGTAAATATATGCCAACTTGATCCAACGTTTGTCCCTGAGACTTGTTTATTGTCATCGCAAAACTCAATTTAACTGGAAATTGTTTGCGCTTGAATCTGAAAGGGTATTTATCTGACATTGATGGTTCTAGTGGTATACGTGGTATGAAAACACGTTCACCTATGTGATGTCCAGTAGTAATTTCTACAACAATAACATTAGGATAGAACGCCTTACATATCAACCTTATACCATTGCATAACCCAGAACTTGGATCCAAATTACGTAGAAGAATAAGTGGACTATTTTTCTTCAAATGTAGTTGATGGGGTGGAAGACCTACTGGGCTTAGAGTATTGAGGAATTCAAGAGGATATTGCTCTGCTGAATCATCGACTCTTGAATCAAAACTCTTGTATTAATATACATCACATGGTTATTGCAACACCAGAATAGAGTTGATTTTGTTGGTATCTTCATTCTTAGGAGTTAAATTTTCTTTTTTCGTCATAAGGATAACATTTTGATCATTTCTAGACACGTCAGGAAACACACTTCTAATCAACAGAGAAATCGATGACTGGTCATTGTTGTAAGGGACGACAAACGACATGGGATATATTATGTCCTTCCCATCTTCAAAAGGGGGCAAACCATTACCTATGTTTAATACAAAATCACAAAAAGCTGGATCGTGAATCGCCCTCATATTTTCAGCCAAGCGGATTGAGACTTGAGAAGAGCTTACAAAGGTCAAAGAATCAAAGGGGGTTGCCGGCTGTGAGGGTCGAGCGCCGAATTACCGGAGGTGGAGGAGGCAGGTTGGAGCACAGGAGCGGTGCCGCAGTGGTTGGAGCGCAGGAGCGGTGACTACGTGCTGCCGTAGCTTTCTGAAGATATTTCTGTTTGGGAATAGTTTGCTGATTCTAAGTTATATGCTCAGACTCTAGTCCCCCTTTTTTTTCTGACAATCATGAGTCGTATTGACTGTTTCAATACCATATTTTCTGGGCTTTACTGCTAGTTTATGGATCTTACTAAAACCAAATGTTCTAGGAACTTTACAAAATTTACAAAGATTAAAATTAATATCAGAATTTGTCCAAAATGGATTTTTTAGGTTATTTGCTTAGGCTCTTGTTTTGATCTTTGTTGTCCTGGTTTGGTTTAATTATTGGAATGTTTGACTTTATGGATCTCTGATACACTGATGAATTCGAGGATTTGGTTGTTGTACTTGCTCTAGGCAAGGATGTAAGTTTATGGTTTACTAGCTGGTGTAATCACAATTTTCCTTGCAAATGTTGTGTTCAACTGGTCGGTCATATGTTGCTTTATTGTGTATATATCTATGAACTTTGGATCTGATGATGATTTTTGATGTACTGAGTATGCTCTTTGCTCTCTGCACTGCCTGCCTTCCTGCATTCCCTGCCTGCTGCACTTCCTTCTCTTCCCTCTCCCCTCTCCCCTCTCTGGTCTCCCCTCTCTGCACTCTGCTCTATATGTTGCTTGATTGTGCATATATCTATGACCTTTGAATCTGATGATGTTGTTTGATGTACTGAATATGCTCTATGCTCTTGCACTCCCTGCCCTCTGCACTCCCTGCCTCTCTGCACTCCCTGCCCTCTGCACTCCCTGCCTCTCTGCACTCCCTGCCCTCTGCACTCCCTGCCTCTCTGCACTCCCTGCCCCCATGCACTCCCTGCCTCTCTGCACTCCCTGCTCCCTGCTCTAGGTTAAAATTTCTATTTCTGTATCTAGAAAGGAATGAAATTTCACTTAGTTGATGAGCCGAATGCCTCTAACATCTGTAATGCTATGTTTGTTTTTTTGACATACATAGGCTGTGCTGCTCTCTAAATATTGTTGGTGATGCTTCTACGGAAACTCCCCAATAATTTTTCTCTCTTCAAAAGATTCTTATCAACCAATAACACTTATGACCTTGCTTCTTCCATCGCAGACTTCAATAAGGTATACCACTTCCCAATTAATTGCTTGCTGAACAAATATAAAGGAGTACGCTGACTTTTCTTACTAAAATCTGCACAAGTAGCTGTGTTCACTGTGATTATGCTATATTTCTATTGCAATTGATGAATTTTTGGTGTAATGTATGTTGTTTAAAAGACATATTGTGTTATTTAGGTAGCATGACGCAAAAACTAGTAGGTGTGATTTGGATCTGACACACCTATGGCGTATTTCAAACCCATGCAACTGTATAATTGATTATGTAGCAGTCCCATTTGAAAAAAATATTCTTCACTTTTAACGTTCACTTTTACTGATGTATTGTGAATTAGAGTTTTTATTATAATTCATATGGAAAAGGTTAGTTGGTTCAGAACGTTTTACATTCATAGCATGTCCATGCTCTGTACTATTGGTTGGTTGATTCCCTATGTCTAAATTGTTTCAATACTGGGATCTCTATTCATTTTCATGAATCCTAGTGTATTAAGATTCAGATAATGTGATTGAAAGTTGCAGCAGTTGGGTTTGGGTTTCATGTTCATCTGCTATAGGTTTTTGGATGTTTGTGGCTCATAGCTTTGATAAAATGGAAAATCAGCTTATGAATGGTAGTCAACATATGACAACTTGTGTTCCTTAATTTTGTACATTGATTTGCTTTCTCTTATTTCTTTTTTTGATACTTAAATAGAAACTTTATCCTAGAGCGTACTTGGTGAAATTTCATTCCTTTTTTTTTTTTTAAATATAATTTCAGGAACTAGAAGATATTTTTGGTGAACCGCCTTCATCAGCTGGCCCTTTAGGTTCAAGTGGCACCGGAGGTATACCTGAAGATACTCAGTATTCATCTCCTGAAGTGTCTGAAAAAGTATATGGATTAACACATATTGGAAAGCAGGGGGAGGCACAAATGGTTGATGTCTCTCCTAAAGAAAATACTAAGAGAACAGCCATTGCCAGTTGCAAAGTTGTATTAGGAAAGAAGGTCTTTGATTTGGTGTCAGCGAACCAGTTGGCCAAGGGAGATGTTCTTAGTGTGGCCAAAATTGCGGGAATAGCTGGGGCAAAGCAGACTAGCAACCTCATCCCACTTTGCCATAACATTAGCCTGTCTCATGTGCACGTTGATTTGGCGTTGAATTACTGTGATTACAGCGTTGATATCAAGGGTGAAGCCTCTACTATTGGGAAAACAGGGGTCGAGATGGAAGCTATGACTGCTGTCAGCATTGCTGGCCTAACCGTTTATGATATGTGCAAGGCTGCTTCAAAAACTGTTGAAATAACAAATGTGAGACTTGAGCATAAAACTGGAGGGAAGAGTGGGGACTGGTCCAGGGAGGAGAAATGATATCAAACTTGTTGCAACTTGCTAGCAAAATATACGATGAGGACATTTCCATAATTGAGTAACACGAAATATAATTTGAAAAAGCAGTTACTGAATGATGTTCTGTTTGCGCTCCATAATTCATGTCTATTCATATTTTGAAATTTTTTGTCATATACAGAACACTTTACTGTCGTTTTTGTTTTTCATAAGTCTGATAGAGGTCCTGAGAGCATGAATTTGTACTTGGTGGTGATGGTAGCTAATGATAAGGAAATAAATTTGTGTACATAGCTGAGGGAGATGAAAGGAACTAAGAATGATATGAAGGATTTGGGTTAGGGGGCATATAGCAATTGATAGAACTGAATGGAGGATGATAATGTTTTTTACATCACTGAAGATAAAATCTTTGATTCATGCATCTGACCCATGCTATTGGGATTAAGGCTTTGACACTGTTGTTAAAACAGGTTTTATACACTTAGATTGTTTACATACAACATGGATATAGAAACCTTGATGTATAGGTCCTAACATTGAAACCCCTAGCATTAGGAGGAATCCTGCAATATAATAGGGTCTCCTAAAGCATACTTTGTTTATATGAGGAAGATTCTTTTGATGTCTTTGGTACTATTGTTGTGTATGGTCTCTGTAGGGTGTCCCATTAGGGAAGAGTAGATTAGTTTCATAGTTTTATTATATTGATGTCTTTGAGCTAATATAATAACAATAGTTTAATCTTTGGTGTTGAAGTTTACTTGCTATTACAATATAGCATCAAATTTTAAAAAGTTTGATCACAAATTCTCATTATGTTATAAGAAATAATATAATAAGAATTTTGTTAGATACATGTCAATGTAAAATTTTAGAATATCATATTTTCATAATTTTAATTGAAATATAATAAAATCTACACATATTTTCTCCTTACCTCTCTATCTCCTAATTTTCACCGTACCTTACCATATATTTTTTTTCTCCTATAAAATTTCTAATTTCACATTTGCATTCGACTATGTAGTAAAATGTAAACATATTAGCACTATAATTTATTAACAATCATTTCTTAATTATTATAATGACCTAATTAATTGATTATGATTAATTAATCAATACTGTTCTTTCGCAGTTTTACCATATTTAATTGTTTTGTAAAGATTTATCATTACTTATATTTCATTTGAGTCGATTAATTAATTTATCAGTACTCCGTATTTCGTATACTCGAATGAACCACCTAAAAATTTCTTCTTGTAAAGGATCAAAGAAGAAAATGAAGGCAATCAGTTGATTCAAAATTTATCAATGGTTCACTAACTTTACTGCCAGTTTCAAGAGTGCATATCAAGAAATTAAATGATAAAAGGTTGAGGCAAAAAAATAAGAAGTCTGCCCAAATCTCCAAGGGGAAACTCCAGGAATGGGCGAACCGGAGAGCGAGAATGGGAATCATGTATCCATACTACAGCTGTTATACGAGCGGCCAGTAGAAGAGAGTCCAGCCTATGCACATGTAGTTGTAGCTGGTGGACTGTTCCTGCCGATACATTCTCAGTTATGCACTCCTGATGCTGCTCTTAACCCATACAATACAGTTTAATTAAGTTGGTTAGTACTATTAGCAACACAGATTATAAACGAAGCAAATCAAACAAGTTATTGGCGTAAGAATGTTTACTTGCCTCTTTTTTGAGATTAATGGTCTCGTGGCCTGAGTTTAGAGTGATCATGGTTTTCATCATTGTAATACTAACTGCATTTTCAAATGCAAGGAGAGAACGAAAGTAAGAATGCCATGAACAAAAAATGTAACGTTGCCAAAGAGTTGTACACCCAAACTCAGGCAATTCTTGGGGTACACAGTACACGAGCTTTGCAAACAGCTTTGGGTGTACATAAATATGGAATATACGGGTTTATGATGGAAATTATTGAGCTAAAATAAGGGAGACGAAATTTCTTACTGGCTTCCTTTTTCACTTTGGAGTATTCCATTATACGTTCTAAGTACTCACACCTGATGCAGACTTTGAATTCATGCATTGCTTCGTCACCTGCACGCCAGTGGTCTGTTTCGACTTCTGCTACCTCTATTCCTATTTTCCTGCTGTCCTCACTACCTATACAAATTCATTAAGTACACAAATCAAATTAAATTAATCATGCATTGCTTTGGTTTGGAGCTTATATTTGCAATTATTTAAATAAAAAAATTCCGTTTTATTTGGAAGACATATCGTAAGTCTGTAACATATTGTAAGGTAAGAAGTCTGTAACATATTGTGTGTAATATAAAAACAAATAATAAAGCAATACTGAAACGCGAAATGCGTAGCTTGGCTTACTTTGATTAACAAAGACAAGAGAAACAATAGTGGGAGAATCATTAGACCGACGAATGGTAATGGCTTCATCATCACTAGCAGAGTTTATGATGGAACTCAACTGTTGGAGATTCACTTCAAGAACGTGGGCCGCATCACAAGAGTAGTGATGAAACGCAGTCGTGTTGATCCTTAGAACGGTTGACACGTCGTGGGCCGAGTTTGTGACCCGGAATAACAACCCGGTTGGTAAAATCTCCATCAAAGATGTTGGACCCATGTTTGCAACGACTGCTAACATCCTTTTTAGCACCCATCCTTGTTGTATCTTGACGTTCAACATGACATTGGTACAGTAGACAAGACTTGTGTTAATGATGAGATGATTGTGTGATTAATTAGTTGTTGTAGTTTTTAAGATAAGGGTTGTGATTTGCATAGTGTTGCTGATGCGAATGTCTGATGATCCTAAATGATGGGTGTTAATGTTGAAAAGGTCTTAGAAATTTGAGGTGATTAATTTGCTGAGTTGATCAAAATGTCAAATTTTGGCTGCATTATATGCGAAGTACGTTAGACGAGATTAAGAAGACTAAGGGTTGGGATGATGTAAAACTTTGTCATAACTGAAGAAGTGTTACATCCATGTGTTTTCGTATTGATTTCCTTAATCACATACTTTCTTAATGGATGCGTAGATTTTCCATAACATCTCAAAGTGGGTATGATTGTAGAAACATACGTCTAACAATTATGCAAAAACACATGTTTTGTATGGAAGAAAAGAAATTATAGCTTGCATTATTTATTTTTGTGTACATTTTGTCTACTAAATTAAGAATTGTACTTACGTACGCCTTTATTTATTTTTTGTATTATGTATTTATATTTGCAACATTTGACATTGTGTACATTTTTATTATTCTATTGAGAAGATAGACTACAGTTCGCATAATTTAGTTTTATGTACATTTTGTGTATTACATTTCCATAAATGATTATAGCTTTGCTGAAAATATTTTTCTCAAGACAAGAAGATTAAGTAAAATAAGCATGGCTCTTCAAAGAACAACACTTGGCGACTTAACAGAGCAGAGCAGAAACTTCACAACGATAGCCACCTTAGTACGCAAACATCCTCCTAGAACTTCTCGCAGTGGATCCGCAAAGTTGCAGCAACTTATACTTGAAAATGAAGAGGTACGTTTATACAATATGAAATCATTCACCTACTTGGTATGATAATTTAACGACTTGAAGTTCTTGTTAATCAAATGTATTTTTGTATTTTTATTTTCAGAATATACAGATGAAGGTTGTTATATTTAGAGAAAATATTGAATTGCTTAAGGATACTCTTGTCCAAGGAAGGGAATATAAAATAACAAATCCCACAATCACTCGAATCCCGGAGATAGTTAGAAGAAATAACCAAATTAACCAAATGGTAATTAACTCAAGAACACATATAAAAGAAATAGGAGATGCATCTGAAACATCATCATTTCTTGTGCCTCTTACTCCAGTTACAAATTACATTGGTAGAAATGATCGAATAGGTACTACACTGACCCTAATATCACATTAATGTCTAAAAATGTGGAAATTTCTAACTGAAAATACTTCTAACATTTCATTATCTATATTGTTCTTTACTATATATTATTGCTATAACAATTCATGTGCATCAGAAAGATATGTTCCATAGACGAGATACAGGAATATCTTACCCAGTGCGCAGAATAGAACTAGTGGATTTTGGGTAAGAATTTTTCAAATAAATAATTCTATGTAACTTTGATTATAATATTGGTTATAACATAAAATTATGTACTATGATAAAAATATTAGGTTGCAACCTGTTCAATTATCGGTATAGAACACATTAGTTGACAACGAAGCTGAAGAAGTTGCCCAAATAGTACATTCCCTGCCTATTGTAGAAGTTTCACGAGTTAGAGCTTCTCCTTTCAAAGGTATGAAATACAAGATTCAATCTATATATATGTATGTATGTTTTTTCTGTCTTTATTTATCATATAATATTATCTTGCAGGTGGAGTATTTAACACAACTTTCCCTTCTACAATTAAAATAAATCCCAATACTCCTGCTGCACAATTGCTTCGTGACTGGTAAATTATTCTACAAACTACTTGCAAATTACATACATATAAAAAATACAGATAATTATTATTTAATTTGTAGAGCTGCAAACCATGCAGACGACATTGCTAATACACTAAGAAGATTTGTAACGGATCCAGGACAAAGTTCCCGACATATTGATTTGTCGATCCCAATTAATCTTATTCAAGAACAAAAGGTTTGTGAGAACTATAATAAATTAAACCTATATCAATATAAAATAATGATTTGTTTATACTAAACAAAAATTGTCACACCAGTCAGACACGACTGTGTGGATTGCAGGAAGAGTTACTAACATTACCAACAAGAATAACGTCATATATAATGCTTGCAGCGTCTGTAACAGGAGAAGTGATGCTGCAAGAGATACTACTTTCACATGCACGTCGGCTACAAGGCCACATGTTGGAACATCTGAACCTCGGTTAGAAATCAATCGAACCCATAACATTAATACTATATATTTCACTTCCAAATTTGCATAAATTATTAACAACATTTGTAATTCAATTAGGTGTGTTTTACATCTTTATTTTAAAGATACTAGCGAAAACATACCAATTACCCTATTTGGCCATCTTGCTGAACAAGTTTTAAGTGCAGATGCTCACAAAATGGCTACACTATCTTTACAGGTATTAATAACTTGAATTTTGTAATTATATAAAATGATTATTATAAAGTTTAACATCAAAGTGTTTTTTTAGGATCGAAGGTCTTTTATTGATAATCGCATAAGAGAATTCCATGACAAGACCTTTAGAATTGAATTGACTATATATACACTTGGAGAAGATTCTCAGCAACAACGTTGGAAAGTTAAGCGCATTGTGAATGTCAAATCTTGATTTAGAACTGTATGCCATACACTAGCCGTCATTGTCTATAAATAAATTTATGTTGTTGTAGAATATGTTCAATTTCATCGAATGACTACCCTTGTAAGATTTGTTTTTGCTTATCTTAAAGTATGTTAACGTGTACCTAACAACATGAATACTAACTTTGTTTAAAAAAAGCCTTTCTTTAACAAAAAAAATGTACCTATAACATATGAAATATTTTTTCCCCTCTAAGAATTATCTCCTAATATGATACCACTATACAATATTCTCTTAAATATTGTAAGCAAATATTTATGAAGTTCATTTTTCTTTAACTACTCTTTCTTAATATTAAATGTCCTTGCATAAATGACGATAAATTACGTACATGACATATTTACTTTTACAAACCACATGTAATCATTATAATGTAATATCTATTTATTTGACATGTAGTTTTAAAGACGTCTACCTTCAGACACATAACCTAAATGCATTCACATCATATACACGTATAATAATCCTATCGTTATCCTATATTTCTTTATACTCTGTAATCATATAATCATGAGATTCTTTTTTCCTTAAATATTATCTATTTTATATATGGTATACATATAGATTTCCAAATATGACCTGCCATCAAAAAGAAAAAAGAAAACTATTGTCTACATGACACATATACTGTTACAAAACACACGTAATCCTATTGATATAATATATACTTATTTGACACGTATTTTATAATGCACCAACCTTTAGACACATATATGAAATGCATATTTATCATGTATATATTTAATAGTCCTATAACTTCTCTATAAATACGCATGAATATTTCTTAATTATCTTCACACTTTATCTGATAACTCAATACATATTTTTACAATATACACTTACTAACCCTCAATGGAAGAACCACGTCGAGTAATAGAAGTAAACATCAAAATAATATTGTATGACGAATTAATCAATTAGGATTGCCAAAAGCAGAGTATGGAATTCATGGGGTAACAGATGATGAGATGAGAGCATATATCGATATACATGGTATTCCTAATACCTCAAGTGCTGTGAGGTTTGTTGGAACGCCTGCTACTCGACTTGGTGCCTCACAACAAAATATTGCTAGACAGGCAATCAAATTTCTCCAACAAATATACAACATCGACGTTGGAGATTACAATTATTACCAGCTAAAACTAGAAGAGCAAAATAATGAGCAACTACTGCAGCAAATATCAACCAACTTGAGTAAATTTACACTGTAAATATGTTTAGAAATGTATGTTTTATTATACTATGTTATTCAATTTCATATGTTTATCTCTATGTTTTCTTTTATTATATTGTAAATTATTGTACGCAAAATAAAAAAATTATGAGTATTTTATATGATATATATTAGTAAAATTTTATATTCAACACACAAAAAACCATTATACATCCATAATAAGTCATGTTGGTTGCCGCGTGTGTAGCACGCGGTGGTCCAACTAGTTTATTTAAATAGAAATGTTCTCGGATATTTTCAAATTCACCTGCACTAATTTCATCATAAATATATTTAAAAGTATAATTTTTGAGTTATTTAGGTTAGCAATACAATTTAATAGCTAAAATATGAACAATTACAAAGTAATAACTATATTAGGAGTCTTACTATCATCTAATAAATGTCATCACATTTTAGGAGTAATAGTTTTTTTACTTTCCATCAGTCACGTAACACAAAAGAATTATACATTTATAACCATATCAATAGTTTTCAACTTTCGTTATTCACTAATTTAAATCAGAAGTAGACACACAAAACTCATTGTTAGTATAAAAAAAGTAATTAACTTTATTTTTAGCTTATAAGTTGGTATTATAGGTGCAATGACGATGGTTTATTAGGTTTATAGATGCACTGTAGTTGAACCAATCTTATGACATCTTGGGTCTGACCATAGAAGCTTTAATCACTGGAGTCCATTTAATATGATTTTCATTTGATGGGCTGGATTTTGAGATATTGGATGGGCCACGTGGGCCTATGATAGTCCGAATAACTGCTTTAGTGTGAACGAAAAAATGTAAAAACTTGATCAGAACTCACAAGTATGGAAAGAATTGAACCTCTATACTTGACGTTACACGCTATGTCAAACTGATCTGACCAAGTTCCAAAATTTGCAAATTTCTGTACCTAAAAAACAAAGTGCATAATAACTGTACATGTTTTTAGCATATCAGTAGTAAATAAACCGCTTCTCAAGCTTGTAGAATAGAAGGGCTGCGGATAAAATACAGGAGCCTAGAAAATCGGCCAAATGAGAAGTCGAGCATGGTAGGATCCTCAATTCTGCTATATGAATCTCTTATGTAGACAACACCTGCAATGCTTGAAGCCAAAATGAAAGATTTTGATAATTCACAAGGCAACTGTAGCTCATACAGCATGGCTCTTGGTGCATGTTTTAGATCGCACTCCGATTCACATAATTCACCCTGCAAATCCATATAATTCAACTAACCAGTTGATGTGTTGTTAGAATTCATCAAAGAAATAGAGATTAATTGTGCTTACCGTATGAATTAGAGAAATATGAATGCGTTGCAATTTCTTTGAAGATGCAACCTTGAATTCATGAACTGGTTCATAAGTGTGAGGTTCTGCATTTATTTCTAAAACTTTCACCGTCATCATCTTGCCTTTATTAGTCCCTGTAAACTAATTAAATCGTCAACTTCAAAATCAAATGGATTTAATGAAATTTCGTTGTAATTTATAACAAAAGTTTTACATGAAATTGGGACAAATGAATCATAATTTCACAAACAAAACGTTTAAACTCTTTTTTTTTTTTTTTAACAAAGTGTGATGAAAACTAGAAATTGATTGAACATGCATTAATTCAGATTCATTAAAAACATACTTTACCACAAATTGCATGGATTTCCTTGATATTCAAGAATATCCATTTACCAAAATTGAAAATTCATCATCATTAAGAAATCAGAAATTTTCATATTAAAAAAGAAATTAAGACATTAAAATTAATCAAAAATTCACCGAATTACTAAGAAAATTAAGGCAAACCCATATCATAATCTCCTCATCATAAAGCTTGAAATGTATCGAAAAATTAGTAATTGAAACAAAATTCTAAGCACAAAATTTAAAAACAGAGGATATAAAAAATGGCATGAATAAAATCTTCTGAAATTTAATAAAACAGATGCAATCAACCAAAATTTACTGAAAACTAACTCAAACCCAGTATTAAAAGGATAAGAAATGCGTCAAGAACATACATTTTCCCAAAAAAAAAAAATAATCATGATCAAGATAGAGAAGAATGTGTGTGAATTACTTGAATTATGAATGTGAAATTCAAGAAAAGTGACGGGGTTATCATCGTTGGAGTAGACATAAACTTCATCATCGTCGGCGGCGCGGTAGAGAAGAAAAGCATGAATTCTAGGGAGCTTTGTGCGGACAATGAAGGATCTGGAGATCTGATAATGGTGGAAGAAATCGGGAGAGAGATGAAGCATAGCAAGAACATTGGTTTTTACATGGTTGGCATGTATTAGGGTGTCGTGCTCGGAGAGTTCGATGTATACATCGTCGGTGACTGTTGAGATTGCTTTGGTCATTCTTCGAAACTCCGTTGCTCTTGAGGAGAGAGCGGCGGGAAAGTTAGTTTGGGCTGTTAATACTTTTAATATTATATCAAGTGTTAGTTTGGACTTGTACTGTTATCTTTCTGTGCTATATGCCTATACAAACTAACGTCTTTAATGATTTTATCAAATGAAATGATATTTTGGCGGAGTATTAGGGTAAAGGAACTAGAATTATCTTAGAGTAAGTAAAAAGAATTTAGTTGTAATGATGTTTTTTCACAAGATTTTGCGTAAATAAATATATATTATGTTTTACAAAAAAAGGTGGAAAATTCGAAATTTTGACTATAATTATGAAACCGAAGAATTAATCGAAAGGTAATTTATAGAGGATAGTGGGACAAAATAATTGATGATTTTTGCTAACAAAAAAAATATATCTCTGAAATTCGAATCTTGGCAAGCCTTATGTTTTGCCATAATCGGAATGTCTTTTCTCAAGGCAACGATTTACTTTTGAAAACAAGGTGATCATAAGAGCTAAATTATCCTAGTCGAACTCATATATTGTCTTCAACATCATGGTCGCAACAAAGTTACAGCGTGATTTGCTTCCTGATGATGATGGATGCTTTGATCTCTCAGTATTTCATTAAGAGATTTGTCTTTGATCTCTCAGTATTGAATTAAGAGATTTGTCTTTGATCTCTCAGTATTGAATTAAGAGATTTGTCTTCAGTGGGTAGTTGGATCATCCAATGAACTTAAATTGGCACTGTGGTGAAGTCTTTACTAAAAAAAATCATTGAAAGATTGATAATAGTTTAAAATTGCACCTTAGGATCCAATAATATACTGACTCTCTAAAAACCGTTGTCACTGACAACGGTTTTCAAACGAAGGTCATATTTCGAATATTTATGTTAGACTCTAGTTACCTTCAAATATTTATGTTGGACTCCAATAGCGTAAGAGTTGGTCTTGGGCTGAGCCAAATTCACTCTTAAACAAGCACTTTGCATCACAAACTACATACCTTGAACATAGCACAGGATTACCTCGTATGCTCTCTATCAAGGATGTGCTTGATGGCAAAAGTTCGCCCAAGATTGAACATTCATGATTTTCAATGATTAAATGTACTCCAATCTGAATCACTCTTTTTGCATAAATTAGGGCAGCTGCAAACATCTCCAAAAGAGAAGAGCAGGTCATAAATTTTTTTCTATTTTAAACCTCTTCCTATCAACTGACAAATACAAAAGTTGCTGTTCTAATGTCGTTAACAAAAGCTTCTCTAACCAGTAATAACATTAAAAAAAATGTAAAATAACGAAGTTTCAATAGAAGCGACAGAGATCTGAAGGCTAATACAAACATAATTCACGGAAGAAGGTTCCCATATCAGTACAAACCCTGTGAAAACAATATAACCTTGAATCTCCTAGCAAGATGTTAATGGTAGATAGTCAGCAAAGGGCTTCCTTAAAGCTGGGATCTGCTGCTATCTCAAAACCTGACAGGCATCAATAAAGCAGCGGCCTCTGCTTTTGGCCCTAATTCATCCAAACTAAACATTTCACCGCATAAAATTAAGTGATTAGAACATCAAGGAGAGATCATGTTGAATTGGAATCTTGACAATTGCTGAGGAATTGTGGATATCACTGGTCCATATCTCTGCAATACCAAACAACTCATATGACTTTTCTAGCAAACAAGTGATCCAAGTCATTGCATGTTGAAAGAATAGCGGAAATTAACTCTTATGAATGTTTAGCAAATTATGAAACCCGTGTCAAATTTTGCATGCTTTATGCTTTTACTTGATGAAAATTTTGCCATACAAAGGCCAAAAAGGTAACAGAACAGTTCATTGATTGAAATCTCACTTACCTGGACATTGTCATAAAGCTCAAAGAGAGGCACAGCCAACAATTTCAGATTTTTAGGGACAGCAAAGTATTCGCGCTCTGGCAAGTGGACCATGAAAAGCTTTTTACATTCCTGTCACAAAGTTTTTCAAGGTCAGCATAGTTCGAAAAACCTCAAGATAAGAAAAGAACACCTACAAATAAATCCTTCACCTTGGGTTTTGTGATGTGAGGAGGACAGTAGGGATACATCACAGTTTCAAAGTTTGGCCTCCACCAGTTAGCAACACACTCGCCAATCTGCAAATCACATAATTTAGCCAAATTCGTAAGCGAATGAAATTGGAAATTTGTTTCAACTCAACACTTAATGAATGGTAAAATAATAGCAAAAATTGAAGAGAAGGTTGCTTGAGAGAAATAATCAAAAGAAAGTCAAAATGGACATCAAAGGATCACACCTGCCAATTAGGTTGATGAGCAGTTGAGTTGGCACCAAGTTTGCTGGAAAGTTTTCTCTTCAAACCATCTATTTCTGTTTGAAATAAAAGACAAGCAGGTAAACAGTCAGAGAGAGAGAGAGAGAGTCTAGGTCGAGAAAGTACTGGGTCCAGGACAATTTGTCATACTACCATACCATTTTCACCAGGCTTCAAACGACCACCGGGAAGTTTGCAGAAAGTGTTTCCAATTTGTAGCAGAAGTATGTGTGGATGATTATGCTCTTGGACCTGGACAATAAATGCCAAACAGCTTAAAACATGATGCTTGCATTAGAACAAAGTAACCCAAACAAACAAAAGGATTTCAGATTTTCTCAAAACGTTGAGGGTTCAGCTGCACACTTCTTATTACATTCCCTTTATTCATTTTTCTTCATTTACTTGATTTATCCCTTTCTATTTTACTCCAGTTGGCAAGAAAACTAATCTCTCTCTTTCACTCTCTGGGTAAATCCTTACCACATATCCCCCCTCCCCAACCCTCCACTGAGCACTAATCTTCAAGCAGTGTTAAGAACAGTGTTACCAACTGCACCACACCACAAAAAAGAACCACATTTTAGAAGGTGCAATTAGATACATAGATGTGGAGTAAATTAGCAAAGCCAATAAGGATATCGCATTCTTATACCCATTCCATGTACCAGAACATACTGGATTCCAAAAAATAATGTCTTTCGTAGCAATCTTTCATAATCTTATAAAATATCAACTATTAACCAACAACACACACTAGAGCTTGGTGTAGGCAATTGAAAGTTTGGAACAAGCTCAAGCATTTAAAGAAGATTCAAAACTCCAAAGGTAGAGAATCCTGGGCTTCAACTGAACTGCGTTGCCTTCGAAAAAAAATCCAATTTGATAACTACGCATCAATATAGTCCTCAAATTAGAATTATTGTCCATAAAATGCTATAGTCATATACAACCAAGCCATTTCCGTGTGTTCTTCAACCAATCATCTTATGATATAATACTATTGGAACAATGCCCTGTTAATGGACAAAGCCAACAAACCCAGACCAAGATTCACCTTCCTTTCCACTTTCTCTAAGAAAACTTTCTTACCCTCTCAACAATCATACAACTTTAGCTTATCCAGCTCTTTGGCAAGACAATGTAAATTGTTTAGTAGTCCTCCCTCTATAAACCTCAATGAGAAAGCACAAAAAAAAATATATTACCAGAAATACAGCTTATGTCAAAGAACTTTAAAACATACATTACACAAGAATAAGGGTTAATTATATTCATGTACTTTCCCCAACTTTGATTTGAGCAACCATATTTTGATTTTGATAGCATATCAAGCTTCTTATTCTAGCCACTCAAAGTACCCCAGGACAATATGCAAATCCAAAGGCCGGCAATCTATACATGAGAATTGGGGGATCAACATTGAAATGGAATGATCCGAGAAAACTCAAATGGTGGAGAACTAAATTTGAAAAGTTTCCTAGAACTATAGACGTATCAAGTTATCAACTAAAGTGGCTCTTTAGAATATTTAATACTTACATATATATCTAAGAAGACGATAACAAACAACCAAAAATTACAAAAAATCCCTTAAGGATCATGAACCAAAATGAAAGAACTCCCAGCTAATCCTCCACTTTTTTTAAAATGAGATCATCATCCACTGACATCTCTCCAAACATCACATCCCCTGATCACATGATTGTCATGACTTAAGGAATAAGTACTTCATTTTGACAGCACGAAAAGTTTCCTAATTAAACCTCAGTACAGAAATATTAAAAAAAAAAAAGATGGAGAAGTCTGCAGCAAAAACGTAGAAAGAAGCAGCCTTTTTCCATCAAATCTCAATTCCATCCTAATAAAACTATTGAAGAAATAAAATAAGACACAAAGTTCTTCAAAAGAGAGAAGCATGCGGCATGTTAAAACAGCTAGCTAAAATTGAAATTTAAAATCACAAGGATTGACAGGAAACATCAAAGCCAAAAGATTTGCCCGGGTGCTAAGAGAATGATAACGAAGAAAAGGCCACATAGTTCACTGTCCATGATGGATAGACAACTGTCATTCAAGATTACATACAATAGGATCATAGAAACTCCTTGATCCAAACACAATAACTGTGAGGAAAACACATGAATCGGAATATGGTATAAGCAAACAAAAAGAGAAACATTAAAAAATATTTTTTTATTTCCAATGAGAAGCATATTTACAGTTCACCGATAGCATCAGCAGAGTGATAGATGAAACTTACCAGTAAAATGCCTTCCACACTGGTCCTCATGCCTTCTTTATAGTAACTACAAAAGAAAAAGCACAGTGGAGCACATTGTTGTCAATTATTTCAAAATGTTGAGAATTTGAGATGAATAGAAATTATATAAGGACATTCAAATTTTTATCAATAAACAAAGAATATAAATTCCTAACCAAATATGTGAGAAGGTAAGATGTATAATCCTTAAACAGGAAACAATATCAGCAAAAGGGTGCAAATACTAGCCATCTTAAGGGTCCATCACAGCCAAATATGCCCTATTGATAGGGAAGCAGAACACTTTGAACACAAACAAATTTAGGGGATAGCCACAAAACTCCTCCGACAAACATATAAGACTACAGTTTTTTTTGTTGGCATTCAACCCTACAACATGAGGTATAAGCGATGTTATCTTCTGCTCTGACTGGTTACAGTAGTAAAATTTTAGTCATTAACTTTGCTCTGTCTCAAAACACCTGTAAGACACTTAATTATGATTAATGCTACTGTATAATACAAATATCCTTTCAGCAAAAGAAAAAATTCCAGTAAAGAAGAAGCAATAAGTGAGCAATGGTACTACAGGTGAAAGGACTAACTCTCTGTCCTCTGGGCTACGGTGGTATCATAGAACGCAATGACCAGCATAAAATAAATGAATAGGTTGCACTGCTCTGAGGTTATTTCATAGATTTCAATCATAATACTAATTAATGTACACACTCAACAAATGACATGGTGAATGGAAACACTTAACCAAACCACCACCCTTTCTGTCCCAAAAATATACTAACTGGCCTGATCAGGACTACGAGAATTGCCGTTTCTCTTTTTATTTCTATTTCATCAACAAAGCTTAGCTTCTGTCTAGATATGATGCTAATTACTGAGTAAAGGTTTAACCTTTACAATCATTTATCATACAATGATACAAGCTTCACATGGTGACAGACTGATCAACTGAAAACCTCAGTTCTCATCATCAATTGACTCAGAAATCCACAACTACCATGAGTAGATGACCAATAGTGTGGAAGATCCAAAACGGATAGTTAATGCCAAGAGAAGAGAAGATTCTAAGTATTGCAGTTCTCCTTGGACTTTACTATCATCTCACTGAGATTACTAACTGTGCAAAAATTTAGGTGCATAAATAAAACGGAGTGAAAAGAACTACGGGATTTATTATAGCTCCCTCGATGAGGTCTATCTAGAACCAATAGTGGAAGTCCGCGATAATTGAGAAAAATTGCTACATCTTACATATTGAGAAATCCATTCAATAAGAGCTTCAATTGGTGTAGATAAAGCATACTAGACCAATTTCAAATTAGTGAACCCAGAAAACCACTCGCTTTGCCCTTCAAACACTTCCAGCAAATCACAAATAATAAATAACCACCAATTACCTTTGATTAATTCCCTAATCAGAAAACAGTATTCATTAACAAAATCACAACTTTCAAAACCTAAGAGAACACTATTCAACTTTCAAACCCTAGAACACGGTCTGCCCTAATTAAGCACCTATCAACACAACTCGCTAATTCATAGAAATCCACCAATTAGATTCAATCTTTCCAATTGGGTATTCACTTTCAGTATTGCACTTATAAAAATAAAAAAAGGAGCAACAGCATCACATTTCATCAAAACAAAACAAGAACAAGAAAAATCAACCCCAGATCAGAAAATGGGCCAAGTATTTCCATTTATAGTAAAATTCATGAAAGCTATATGATTTAGATATAATTACCATACAGGAAAAATAAAGAAGGGGGAGTGGATGGGATTACTTGACTTTCATACGAGCAAGACGATCCGCAACAGAAGTGTCTTTCTCAAGCTTGGGTTCTTTGGTGCCAAAGGTGTAGCTTGACAGTGGGTATACTGCCACCACCGACGACGGCGACGCCACCATGTTTGCTCTCTCTCTCTCCTCTCTTTTAGTCTTTCCCACAGGCGTTGACGAGGGAAGGAAGAACACTTTTTTTTGTTTTCTGCCTCTACGATGCTGCTTGGAAATATTTTGATTTGGTTTGAACTTTCTACTCTGCGCAGTAGCGGCTATGACAGGTTATAAAAATATGTAAATGATTTAATATATTTTGTCTAATATTAAAATATTTATATCTTAAATTATAATTTTATATTGAGATCTTTATTTGTATATCTGATACTTTTATTTGTATACCTAATACCTTTATTTGTATACATAATACCTTTATTTGTATACATGAAATCTTTATTTGTATACCTAAGACATTTATTTGTATACCTGAAACCTTTATTTGTATAATTAAGGCCTTTATTTGTATACCTAAGGCCTTTATTTGTATACTTGAAACCTTTTATTTATATAACTGAGACGATAAATTCAATATCTATGACTTATAATTCTATAACTGAAATATTAATGCAGTAAGAAGTTCAACTTATACTTCAATATCACATCAAACCAACAATCACAAACTTTTCACTTGCAATTGTGACACTTTTTTTTGTACATATGCACCTATTCAATATCCATTTCAAAGTCCTTACAAAAACTACATCATATATCATAATATAGTAAAGTAAAAAATTGTTTGACTATCTTATATTGGTATACCATTCTTTTACATTAGCATGCTGATAAAACTTGATCTCATGGTATTCATCCCTAGTGACTTTGAAAGTAGCCGTAACTTATAGCAGTTTGCACATTGTGCAAATTAAGTTTTTTAGATTTTGATTAAGCATGTGTACAAATATTATTGAGGAGCCGTTGTCAATGATCTGACGCACCTTGACTAATTCAACATAGTGATCTGTGGTTAGTTTGGATGTGGCTATGATGGAGAGATGTAGGCGGTGTGAAGTGGTGACAATAATGGAAGGAAGAGGGGGTGGTGGTGAAGAAGGGTTTTGGAAAGAGAGAAATTGACATTTTTGAGAGGGAGAGTGACTTTGGGATGATCTAAAAGGCGTTGGTCATGACTTAAAATTAAAAATGGAATGTTGTAATGTTGGATGTCACACCAATCTGTTAATGTGACCGACTCATCCAATATTTTCACTTCTACTCCTGTAGTCTCTACTCCCTCGTTTGTGTTACTCTTTGTTTTTCACGGTCTCCGTATACATTTACCTTGACTTAAGATGAATTTAAGACTAAGATCCCATTTGACTTTTTTCTTACATATTTAAATCTAATTGATAGATTTTGTATGGATATAAAATATAATAAGATTATTGTATAACTAATAAAGATTATACCTTTATACAATAAAAGTTATTTTCAATAGAACTAACAAAAATCACCTTACACCAAAATATATCACAATTTTAGTTGATAAAAAATGAAATATGTTCAAAAAGAAAATAATGGATATATTATACAAAAGTTACCCCTCAATAAAATAAAATTCACCCTAACTTTTTTGTGTATCTTTCCAAAGTACTTCACTCTAGTTGTGATGATGTCTTTCATCATCTACATATTTGTTATCAACAACATCAAATTATTGCTACTTTTTTGTTTTTGATGGTCTGTGTTTTTTACGATCATTGTGTGTTTACCTCAATTACCTAACATTTAATTAAATAATACAAATGAGAATATTTATTTTTTTTCAAAGTACTTCACTTTATTTGTGACGATGTCTTTAGAATTTGTTAATGTACATTATCAACAACCATCAAATCCTTGTTTTGACTAATTTAGTGAAGAATAGTTCATTTGGTAAAGACAACAAAGTATAATCTTGCTCATAAAATATATATTTTGATTATATATAACTAGCAACAACCCCTAAAGATTCATAACATTAAGCATTCAGAGTTGAAATAAAAATAAAATTCGTGGAGGTCCTGAATATCATGTCCCTCTATAACATTATATTGCTTAACATAAAAAATAAATGCTAAACTAAGTATTTGAAAATCATAACACTAATAACTTAGTACTACTTATTTTTACTATTACTTTCAGCACTAATCACAATTCACAAGCCCTATAATTCTTAGAAAACAAATAACTTAGTACTACTTATTTTTACTATTACTTTCAGCACTAATCACAATTCACAAGCCCTATAATTCTTAGAAAACAAATGAAAATATACTAAACTTGCACAACTGGTAGATATTATACCATACAATATCACACTTTTCACATAAGAAAAATAAGATAAGGTTGCAGTAACATACAATCAAGCTGCAAAGCAATCGAGTACAGGAACCAATGACTAAGGAATCATACGAGACAGTATCAGAGTAGTTCCACAGTATAACTAAGAGAGAACAATAACTCATTCATTATTCAACCATACGACGGAATTCCTATGGAATTCTTACTTGCTACACATCATCGCATACGGAGATCGGACGACATATTTTGTTAGGGCAACATATGTGAATATCATCACAAACCTCCCAAGATGTTTTGCAATCTGAAGTGCCTCTTTTAGGCAGCAGACTGTTTGAAATTGGGAGTGGCGCTGGTGGCTTAGGTTGGTAGTGTCCAGCAACTTCTTCCTTGAATTCACGGTTAGCAAACACATTCTTAGTGATGTAGCTAGTGCTCACAACAATTATTAGAAGCATGTGGATAAGTAGTACACTGCTCTTTCCAACCCCTTTCATGCTTCTAACCTATAGATACAGGAATTTTGGGGAGGGATATATAGTAATATTTTATGCGTGAAAAAATTATAATTTGTGTAGATTGCTGTTTCGTTGATGCGAAAGGAAGCGTTTGAAGTCTCATTTTTATAGCCATCAAGTAGTGCATATATACTAGATTACTAGCATTTACCATGCATTAGGTTGTTAATTCGTGGGCTTTGTGGTGCATATACGTGTTGCCAATTTGCCATGTTGGAGTAGGCAAAATACAAGTAGGAAGATAACAGAATAGCATTGCGTGCACTTCTTTACATCAATAACAAAAACTCACATTCATAAGCATATCGATGTGCATGCAATGGCTAAAAGTAAGTAATGTAGAGAAAGTGGTTCTCTTAGCAACTACTCCACTACTTAACATAGTTATGAAGTATATGCTAAATTAGCCATGTTGTTATGTTGTAAGTTAAATACCATACTAGTAGCTCATGTCTAACTACTTCAGCCAAGAAAAAAAAAAAGGTTTCCCACTTATGATTTTTGGATTCTAATTACTCTATTGTAGAATAAAAGGTTGAAGTTCTGCTTGTACCAAACAATACAATCAGAAATTTTTCAGAATAAAAGAAAGATAAAATTACTAAACACAAATTTAATAGGGATACTAATACATTAATAACCTTTAAGAAAAACTACGGAGTACAAATAACGTCACACACATCAAATAATGTCAAAACTATCTTAAACGATAATGGTCATCTAGACACCTCGTCTCATTTGATCATTTCTATTTTATCTTTCAAATGTCCTAATTATTGATTGATATAAAATTGTACTAATTATGGAATATGTCTTCTCAAAAAAGGTCTTGTAAGACATTTAAAATATGCAAAAAATTGAAATAAATAAAAATGTATTTTTCTTGGATCTTAGCCCATCACTTTATTTTGTAGTGCTTGTTCAGCTAGTTGTCATATATCAAATTCTCATAAAAATTTGTATCTCATGGAAATCATATTCCTACATCAAATTCATACTAATTTTCTTTTGGATATTGTTTGGTTAATATGTAAAAATTAAAATTTTCATGAAATTAATCTAATATTTTGTTTGGTCACCTTGGTGTAATTACGATGAATTTCATCTTTTTTGTATAAATTAACTATTTGTACCAAAAAAATTATTTCATTCCATCTTATTTTAATTGCTCCATAGCTATATAGTGCACAGTTTTTTTTATACAATATAATCGCTCCAATTATTTTCAACATGTGTGGAGTATGGTATTTATCTAAAAAATTTAAAAAAAGAGAAAGGAAGTAGAATAAGTTATTAGGGATATAATTGTTATTTTAGTAATGGGTTACCATTTAAAAAATGATGGAGCAAATATTTTAAGACATTTTAATGTTAGATAGTAGAGTAATTAGAATGAAGTAGAGGTAATAATTTTTTTGGAGAATAATTTAGTAATTGAATTACACGTCAAATCCCCATAAGTCCTTAATTCCCATGATTTTTATTGGCAACCAAATAAACAGTTAAAACATCAGTATAAAGATCACTAAATGGCACTGCGTAGTTTTTAGGAGATGGCTATTAGACAATCCAAGTTTGGTGCATGCATCATTATTCTTGGGTTTCAATTTTCAACAAATAAAAATAAAAATTTGGTGCATGCACCATTATTTTTGGGTGAATATGGGGAGTCTACCTGCTTTGTAGATGATGATTTGGTGCATCACTATTTAGAGTATAAATAAGAATTTGGATAAGAATAACGTCAGCCTTAGCGATTAGCGATAAGCAGTTGACCACTGTATGTTTATAAATTTTAAAAGGTTTACCAACTGCATGTTTACATGTACTTGCGAGTTCCAACTATATATACAATCAAAATTTGCAGAAAGAGGAACACTTTGGAACCCTGAAGAGGTAGGTTCAATTCTCTTGATTAATTTTCATTATTATTCAAATATATCAGCATAATTATCATACCCCACTTCATATCTTTACTGTTCATTGTTGATCATGTTGAATTGTGGCTTGGGATCCCTTCAAGATATGATTTTTAGTCAAAAAGATTTTGGATGAGAGTGGAGGGGGCTTCAGATTGTAATTCAGCAAGTGTCTATACATGTGTAGTTATGTGTTTGTTGCTTATTCGGTATGTATTCTGTCCAATTAATTATTGAATTTGTAGTGTGACTGGTTTTTGTATGTCTAGAGGTGGAGGACCGGTGGAGGTTAGTTGGCCGACGAATTCATGTGGTTCAACAAGGATATTGTTAGTTGTCAACAGATATCATCTACATTTAGAATGTGTTTTTTTCAACTAAGTTATGCCGAACTGATTGTCTGATTAAATATACGTTTTTCTGGTGCTGATTTTTTAGCTGTTGTTTATCAATTATTGTTTGTTCAAATGTTGAATGGAATAAAGTAATCGTTCTAAACAACGATTGTCCTGAAGTGAAATGAACATACACTACCGTAGCTCTTGCGTTTGTTATTCTTATGGTCAATATTAAAGGGGCTCTCCTCTTTCTGCTGATCATACTAATTCTTTGTTAGCCTCCCGCTGTGGTTTGCAGTGAAGTTCTGAAATATAGTTTAGGCATGATGAAGAACCATGAGGTCTTCAGTGGCGATGAATTTGATGATTGTTTGATCAAATTGGTCAGTTTTACTTCTATAACCTAACCGCATCAGCATAATGAGATATCATAGATTGATCCAATTATATCATTTTGTTTGTTTTGCGTCAGAGGGTTAATCCTAAGAGAAGACGGGATAAGGTTTATGTCGGTTGTGGTGCTGGCTTTAGTGGTGACAGGCCAATGGCAGCTTTGAAATTGCTTCAAAGTGTTAACGAGCTTAACTATATTGTACTTGAATGTCTTGCCGAGCGCACTCTTGCTGACCGTTACAAGGAGATGATATCTGGTGGGGATGGATATGACCCACGCAGTATGTTTTCTGAGTTTATTGCCCTTGGCTTTGTCAATCTTCTTTGATGTTAATTAGTCATGATTTGCTTTCTGAAACTTCCTGATCTTCCTTCTCAGCTTCTCTTATATAGTGCTCCACTAAAGTGTAGACTTTGTTGTCTATATTGCATGGACTTTCTGTTTTGTTTACTTTTTCTTATTCATATGTGCAGTTTCGGAGTGGATGCATTTGCTCTTACCTCTGGCCGTGGAAAGAGGAACATGCATAATCACAAATATGGGTGCAAGTAAGAAAGCTTTCTTTGGTTCACGATAGTGTAGTTGAAATCATGAATACATCATGACTATTTTTGTGTTCATTTTCTATCTGATTCCTTCCAATTCATGCAAAGTGGACCCAATTGGCGCTCAGCAAAAGGTCCTTGATATTGCAAGCACCCTAGGGCTTAGTATAACAGTTGTGGTTGCACATGAAGTTGCCTTCAAAGATCCAGGTAGTACTTATTTGTATCATTTGCATGTTAAAGCAAAGTTTTTGAAATTGTTTTAATACTAATGTGTAGGCTGTTCCCTATTTTACTGATAAAGGGTAGATTTGAAGATCATCAAAGCTTACAAAGTACCTTTTTTTATATAACGTAATTCAGGGTCAAGATCTTCACATAACGTATCTTTTGGAATGGATGGTGTAAGATACTGACGCCCTGCATATGTAGCTGCTTTTTTTTTTCCCTGGCATCTAATCTGCAGTATTATCATAGACTTGGTATTTTCTTTTTTATTGCAAAATAGTTCTCTCCAACTTGATATATTTTGGCGAACTTTATCTTCCTCATCATTGAAGGGCATTAGCACATATTTAGGAGCCGCACCAATTGTCAGGTGTCTTGAATTATACAAGCCTAATGTCATCATTACCAGTCGGGTGGCAGATGCTGCCTTATTCTTAGGTCCAATGGTGAGAATCTTTCTCTGCTGTGCCTCTTGTATACAACTGACATAACATTTTTTCTGCTCATGTGCCTTTCAGTCTTGGTGATTATTTTTAAATTTTTTTATATCCTTCCTATGTAAATTACAGATAAAACTAATGAATAGGGAGAAGGGGTAGGGGGTGTATGGAGGAAAAATGGTTTTTCTATACAGTATTGTTACACATTTTTGGTGTTTAAGAAATGCCATCATTTTCACTTATTTTTTTCTAGGAGTTGGATGCTTAGATTTGATACTTGTAGAAATATGCTATGAAGAGAAACGTTTGGCTTGTACAGGAACAAGGATTATGATAATTAGCTTCTATACAGTTGTTGATAACAGTTATCAAATGTTGGTCAAGCTGCAAAATTTTTGATCTCATTTCAAATAGTAACTTGGTAGCTGGTGATACTATCTTAGATTCTGAGTAATCTATGCTTAATTAGTAGGTTTACGAACTGGGTTGGAACTGGGATGATCTGGAAAAGTTAGCACAAGGAGCTTTAGCTGGACACCTTTTAGAGTGTGGTGGTCAACTGACTGGAGGTTATTTTATGCACCCAGGTTGGTTTTTCTTTTGACGGGTCCTCTACAACTTTCTGTGGCTAAACTCCTGCTATCATTGTAAATGCTTCAACATGCTATTTCAGTCTAACTTTGAAATTCGTGTTTTCCTTGCTTAGGAGACAAACATAGAGATATATATTTTCAATGTCTTCTGGAGTTATCGCTTCCCTTTGTTGAAGTCAATTACCAGGGAGAAATAAGTGTAGCCAAGGTTGATGGTAGTGGTGGTGTTCTGAACTTCAGTACTTGTGCACAGCAGCTTCTTTATGAGATTGCAGATCCCAAAGCTTACGTTACTCCTGATGTGGTATGGTGTCTATACTGCGTGATGATATGTTTATGAGTGGAAATTGTTCATTACAGAGCCTTTTCTTCTTCTCACCCAGGTCTTAGATATTCAGGATGTTACATTTGAACCCTTGTCTAGCAGCAAGATTCTTTGCACTGGAGCAAAACCCTCAGCTACATCAACTCCTGAGAAACTTCTGCAGCTAGTACCAAAGGTATTTAGATCTTTTTTTCTGATCTTGAATCTCTCATCTTCACTGTATTTAAAGAAAATACTTCTTACTTACATCGCTTTATCCTACTGTAATCAATATATTATGTCCTGGTATGTTCTGAGATTTTGTACTGGATGTTTTGAAATCTTTATTCAAGCCCTCTCCATTTGGTTTAGGAATCTGGATGGAAAGGGTGGGGAGAGATATCTTATGGAGGCTATGATTGTGTCAAACGTGCGAGAGCAGCTGAGTATTTGGTAAACATACTGTTCCCTAGTCGTACATAACTGAAGTATTACTGTAAGTTTATCATTTTCTTATGATCATGCTCGTGGGGTTCATGTGCTTTCAGGTTAGATCTTGGATGGAAGAATCATATCCAGGCATAAATAGCTGCATAATTTCTTACATTATTGGACTTGATAGCCTGAAAGCAGTCTGCAACGGAAGTATCACTTCAAGAGCAGCAGCTGGGTGCCAGGACATAAGGCTGCGAATGGATGGACTATTTGAGGTTGAGGAACATGCAATCAAATTTGTTAGAGAATTCACTGCTTTATATACAAATGGGCCTGCAGGTGGTGGTGGTATTAGGTGAATAACCTCATGCCTTGATTTTTATTTCTTAATCATCATAAGAAACATAATGTGGGTTAACTTGCAGTTTACCGTTTTCTCCATGTTTACACTATTCCCCTAACTTGTATTTTTTGTCCGTTTACTTTCTCTTATAATGTAGTACTGGGCACAAGAAGGAAGTGGTTTTGGTTAAACAGCTGGTTTGTTTCCCTTTTTGGTTGCTTCCAATTATTAATTTTACACTCTGGATTGACTTATGTTTCCTGTCAGTTACAGAAGTTATATGCTTGGGTATGCAACTGATCAAGTGACCTATGGATTTTTTTTAGGTTGGACGTGAGTCTGTCTTCTGGCATATTAGGGCTAGGAGCACAAACATGGCTAACACACATGCCCAGGAACAAAGTGACACTAAAGTGCACAAAATGCGAACTTCCATTTCAGATAAATCAATCTCATTACCTGATGGGCTTATTGATTTATCCGATCAAAACCCGGAAATTTCATCAAGTGAATATCCAAAATTTCCTGCACCATCAGGCAAGAAAGTTCCTCTGTATGAAGTCGCACATAGCAGAGTCGGAGATAAAGGCAATGACATGAACTTTTCCATCATCCCCCATTTCCCCAAAGATATTGAGAGGTTACAGAAGATAATAAGTCCTGAATGGGTGATAGAAGTGTTGTCTCCTCTTTTGAACACTTCTCCATTTCCACATCCAGATGCCATTTCAAAGAGAGATAAATGGGTCTCAGAAAATGTCAAAGTGGAGATTTATGAGGTTAAGGGCATCAATTCATTAAATGTGGTGGTTCGCAATATTCTTGACAGTGGTGTCAACTGCTCTCGGAGGATTGATCGGCATGGAAAGACTATATCAGATATCATACTATCCCAGCAAGTTGTGTTGCCTTAACCATTTAGCAGCAAAGTGTTATGCCATCACATCGAGGTTGTATGCTGCATCATTGAAGAAATTGGTAACTTGCAGACTGTATCTTATATCTGCTTACAAGGAAATAATGGAAATTTCTGATATTTATGCAAATATAATGCCTGTTTCAACTTCCTAGATGTGATGTATACAATTTTTGCAACCATCTCCTCTCGGATCTCAGTCATTTGTTTGAAGGTAGGTGGTAACCTTTTGTGTGTTCACAATCTTAATCATCTTTGGGCTTGGGGAAATGACACAGCTAGTGAATCTAGCCGATCCCTCTTCTTTCTCTGCCTTCGTCGAACAACAAGGATTCATGAAACTTTAAGCTTTCATTTATCTTTGACTACGTTTTATTCCTTTTATTTGCCAGTGCAGATGCTTATGCTTACCTATCATCCTTTCTGTTTTTCTAAGATCCACTTGTTGTGGGCAGGGTCGTACATTTCCTTGGTTCCTCATTGTGTCCAAGTGCAAACTTTGCAAATATTTTATTCTGGTTCAGAAGTGACTGTATGTATTTGAATGCTGTAGTGTCTTTTTATTATTTTATTTTTGACATTCCTTTGCATAAATTAAACAAAGTTTGCCGTAGTACAACGTGGTAACCGAACAACAAGAATTACCAAAGAGACTAGAATTACTAATAGGGACCTTAAAACTTTACACAAGCTCGCCGATTTATGGAAAACTTCACTATTGAGGGATAACAGGTGTTGAGTATACTCTTTAACAGTTAACCAATTAAAACAGACATATCTACATTCTTCACATAAGGCACTATTGACGGTTGATGTTCGTTGAAGTAAATAATGGGGAGAAGTAAACATGGGCTTTGAAAAAGCAATAGTCTTTCGAAAGAACAAGTGGGAGAAATCAAACCCTTTCATGTTTAGATAGTGAAACAGTAGAAGTCATATTTATTTATGACTTCATACTTTCCTCATGAAAGGGTGTTCCATATCTCTTCACAATATGGGAGAGATATAATTTCATTACAATGCTATAAACCCCATTTTTTTTTTTTTTTATCAGGGTCCCTATTTCAGATAAATATTTTTCAAGGTAAGGACATCATTTGTCATTACTAAGCTAAACTAAGACTTAAACATTGTAAAGTCTATGATAATCCTCTGGTATTCAACAACAAAGGCAAACAGCCAAACATCAACAACCATGAAAACCTATCTACTCCTCTTACTCTCGCGCTCACTCGGACTCCTACTCCACCTTCATCATTCATTATCACGCAAGAAACACTATCTTGCATCATCTGATTCATACGCATTTGCACACTCTTATGCCCAAAATATGAGCAAACTACAACTGTATTGTTATTTTAGGAGAACACTTACAAGAGGGGGTGAATTGAAAGTGTAAAATTACTGACACTTTTTGCGGAATTGTAAAAGGAACTTGTAAGCCGAAAGGAACTTTGAAAAGGAATGCAAGATATTTTTAGCGTGAAAACTCTTTGTGCCCATCTAAAAGGAAAAGTCATGACTCATTCGAGATTTTAACTCTCTTTCACTAATAGAGCAATCCTCGATTACAAACTATTAGCTCTTTTAACTCGAGTTTCACTCAGAACTGAAGTTCCTTTTTCAATCTCTCTTGCTCTCTTCTCTTACTCTTCTCCTTTATCTCTCAAGACTTAACTCTAAATCTTTTACAAGATCACTCAATCTTGCCACCCTAGTACAACTCAATACTACTCTAAAAGATTAAAATATAAACTAAATTTGTAACTTTGGAATTAGGCTGAAAAGAACTTGTGATTTTAAGCCATTTGAACAACTGACAAAATAATTTCTCTCAAGAAAGCGTTTAAGTGTGTGATTCACTGTATTTGATTTGTGAGAAAGCACATCCCTTTTATAGTGTTAAGAAAATGCATCATTTTCCCATGATTTCCTTAAAATAAGTCACAAAGTACAAACCACTCAAAAAAAAAAAAAAAAAAAAAAGACAGTGCAAAAGTAGTTGTGCTGTATGGTTGTACATGCATGCTAAATTTGCTGGATTTTAGTTAGGAAAATAATCAATAATTTAGAAAGTGGTGAGTAAAATTAGGAAACCTCTTTTTTCAAAATTCATTTTTTAAGTTAATAAATTAATTTTATTAATATAATCCTTTCACCAAATAATAAGTGAGGAAAAGTATTTTATTGACATTTTCACTTGTACGTTAAAATATAAAAGAACCTTGATTTAATTTATAGGCTTAATTTATCACTTGTTCTAGTTAGTCATGTTCCTATTCACTTATACTAATTCTAAACTCTAGTAGTTAGTCTTCATGTTTTCTCATCTTGAAGCTACCTCAACATTGCTTCAATGTAAGCTCTTACTCCGGAACTTGACAATCAACATTTGCTACTTTTATCCATAACTTGATCCAATTTGACTTTATTCCTTGAGACTTTGAACTTCCGTTTGCTTCTACTCTAAAATACGAATCGAAAGCCTTCACACACTAGAACAAACGTCAAATATGTTTGCAAATTTTGTCATCACCAAAACCAACACAGCATATATCTTCTTCCTCAATAACTTTATCAATTAGACCTAATTAACCACAAGGGACTGAAATCACCCAAGAAACCATAGCCAACAACCTGAAACAAAATGAACCATTCTAACTAGAGATAACATTATTAATAAAATAAACCAACTTGACAAGTTTATTTTAGACATACCAACTAAACTACGCACCATAACTACTAATACATAACATAATGAAATAAAAAGTGGAAAAACATGCCACCCCACAATCGAATTCAAATTTGTGAAATCAATACCAAGAAATCAGGGCCATCCTTGGGGTGGGGCAGTATCAATAATTAGAATGATTAAACATTAATAGTATCATTGATGTATTGACAAAACATAAATACTAAGAAATTTTTAATGGATATGTATCAATAGTACCACTAAGGTATTGACAAGTGTCAATAGTAGCATTATTGACAAGTTTGTTATCAACAACATCGAGGCTTGAGACATCCTTAATGGTCTAATTATTGCAGATAACATATCCAAACTTTGATGGTTCCGTTGATAACAAACTTGTCTTTGATGATACCACTTACACTTGTCAATACAGTAGTGTTACCGTTGATAAATTATCCATTATTATTTATTTACTATTGACCAATAGAGTAATACGTTCTATTTTTAACTGCCAAACACAACAATAGTAATAACAGTTGTCTACCATTCTGATATGGCATCCTTTGGAAAAAGTTAGACCAACTTCCTCTTTTCCTTGTCTAAATTTAGGCAATAGCCTTCAATTCTGACCTCAAAATCTTTGGGTGTCATATCTCAAACCTTGAATTTTAGGGAGCTAACAAACGTAGCAAACGAGTCATATAAATTAGTTTTTGTTAGGACAAATAAGAGACTTTGTTCAAAGTGATCAATTGTCCAAATCAAGGCTGTGGTTTAGGATTTTGCTGCATAGAAATGCTTTGACGAAATCCCGAATTAACTTTGATATCTATCTATCTTTCTTTCTGTGCGGTTGGGGATCCAATAAGTTTTCTGATGCTTTGTTGCTGATCATAGCCCTTACATTCGATAAAATCAATAACTCCTAGAAATTATTTTGCGAAGGGCTTGCAAATATGGGATTCACTGGAACTCTTGATAAATGCAAGGCTTGTGACAAGACTGTTTACTTTGTTGATTTGCTATCAGCAGATGGGGCGACTTTTCACAAATCCTGCTTCAGATGCAGCCATTGCAAAGGCACACTTGTGGTACGTCTCTTTAACTTGAAAATGTAGTATTATATATGTATGGTCTTGTGTGAGACGATGCCTTGAACCTTTAAGGAAAATGAAAAGGAAGAATCCCCTTGCAATTACTGATTGCGGATTTCATTTGATGCCATCTTCTTCCTTCGTCTTGCAATCCTTAAGTGGCCATTCCATAAATAATGAAGACAATCATTTCGCTGTAATTGTAATCGAAAACGCTGTTACTTTGACAGATGAGCAACTACTCTTCCATGGATGGAGTCCTCTACTGCAAAACTCACTTTGAGCAACTCTTCAAAGAATCTGGGGATTTTCGCAAAAACTTTCTAGCAGGTATTTGTTCTAGATTCAAAACTACTGCCCCATCAGGAGCTCCTTCAATCATTTATCTTACAACTTTTGTGGTCTGTCTTTCTTCATCAGGGCAAAAGACAGACCGGCAGTATGAGCAGGTAAAATTTTATTATACAAAGTACCAAATTTTCATACTTAGTAGTCCCGGCCCTTTTTTCTAAATATTAATCCCTTTGTTCCTAATTTTTTTTTTTGCTCCATTTGACTTTTTACGGTGTTCTACCTACGATTTTAAACGGTTTATCTCCAAATTCGTAAAACAAAATATTATGAAAGCTTGATATTCAAAAAATTTACATTAAGATGCTAGAGAACATAATTATTCAAATCACTGTTCTAAGTACACTTTTATATAATGATACAAAACTAATATAAATATATTTGAATTTTGAGGCTCCTTAAATTTGGGCCCTGTTCTGCCGAGCACTCTGCTCATGCCCAAAACCGCCTTTATCCAAATGAATCTATTATTTCTTATAAGATAATGAAAATTTATAATCAAATTTTTTAAACGTTGAGTCCATAAATAGAAATGGAGGAAAAATAAAGGGACGAAAAGTTATTTTCATACCTTGTTATGTTATTTTCATTTTCTTGTGGCAGAGTCAGACCCCTAGCAAACTCTCATCCTTCTTCTCTGGTACCCAAGAAAAGTGTCCTGCTTGCAATAAAATTGTCTATCCTTTGGAAAAGGTATGTTTTTCTAACGTCCAATTATTCCATCTCCAGCCCCTTCTAGCTAGCTGTATGACGGTAAAAGCTTGGCTTGATGCCTGATGTAATTCCTTTTTGAAAGTAGTAGTTGCATGACTTGTATGATACCTTTCCCTTGAAAATCGAAATACAGTGATGACCTAAACATCCTTGATTTGAGTTGGGATATTTCAGCGTTTTCCAGTCTGTTTAACGAAAGCGGCTACTACAGTGGCAACCTTTATTATAAAACAGAAGCTACTTGCAAGTCATATTAGGCGAAGTCATCCAGGCTTAGAGGTTTTCTGCAAAGAATGCCCCCATATTAATTAGTCACGAAAAAGATAAGATCAATGGAAGGAGTACTACTAATCTAATGATATCCACGAGCTAGGCTGATGAAAGTTGGTTATATTCACGTGGAGTATTAGAGTTGTATGTAAATAACCCGGCATTCATCTTAATCTTTTACGTTCACAGATTACAATGGAGGGAGAATCCTACCACAAGTCATGCTTCAGGTGTGCTATAGGAGGGTGTTCTCTTACACATTCATCCTATGCTGCTCTTGACGGAATCCTATACTGCAAGCACCATTTCCAGCAGTTGTTCATGGAGAAAGGAAGCTACACCCATGTAAAGGATGCTGCTAAGAAGAATGCACTAGTATCAGCTGAATTAGCAGCAGAAACAGCTGAGCCCGCAATTGATGCTGGTACAACACCTGAAGAAGTAACTACTGAAGCATATTCTTAAAACAAGTTTTTAACATCTTTTTTAGCTCCTAACTTCAACAGCTCTTCGTGTATGGAACTTGCTGCCCTCCCGGCTTGGCTTATCCAATCATTTTTTGCTCCCAAATGAGTCAGGGAAATAATCCCTATATATCACAGAAACTTCAACAATCCGGTTGTTTTTGACCTGTGCCTTAAGTTTGTCATATATAGACTAGTGAATACTTTTTTCACTTGAGATATAACACTTTTTTTAAATGTTTATATGATGTATTTAACATTGACATCATGGATTTAGTGTTTTGAACTGTTTATGCTTGACTTTGACACACTGTGGATTTATAACGTTAGTACTGAGGAAAAAATCGTGGCACTTTACTTAATTGAGCTTTTTCATGTTGAGCAAAGCATGAGTTGTGGAATTGTGAGGAGAAATTTTATTTGACATCCTAAAAACGAGTTGGAAATAAATTACAATAAAAGAGAGTTAATAGCTAATCTAGCCCAGACATGAGCATCCCTAACTCTTGTTCTCTCTATCCAAAAAAAATGGAACAGGTCTCGAACTGATGTGCAAACTTTTTTATCCGAAATATTGTATTAACTACTTGCAAAACTTGACGAGAGTTGTTATGTAGGAGAGAACCCAAAGTCATAGAATATGTCAAAATCCTAATCGAAGAGAAGCCCTTTGAGACACACCAAGAAAGCGCTCCAAGACATGTCAGAGCCTCTGCATGAAAAGTAGAGGAAGTGTAGCTCTGGGTGGAACTCCCCAACCCAGTTCTTCCCGTTGAAAAAGTTGTTTCAACTTCCCAACCTAAACCGGCTTTGCTCGATGATTTTCTCCAAACTCCATTAGTTTGCACCACCACCTGGACTGGCCCAAAACCTAAGCCAGCTTTGCCCGATTATTTTCTCCAAGCACCATTAATTTGCACCACCAGCTGAACTGGCCCCCAAACTAATTTACCTAAAGAAACCATGTCAAAACCCAGAGGGGGCCTCGTATCTTCCTTTGGCGGATGTAGGAACCATAACATATAACTTTGTTCTCTAACAAATTTTGCTTGGTTCAAAACAAACTCTTCTATAAGAGCTAAGCAAACTTCTACACTCCAACGCTTAGAGCGAAAAAACTAAATGATTTCTTCGTAAACTCATCAAGTTGTGAGGAGAATTATGTGGAATGAAAAAATTGATATTAGTAGAAGAAATAGAAAAATTGCAAAATAATTGAAAATTTTACAATTATGTTCATAACTATGAGATTGGAAAAGAACTCCAAGAATAAACAATATCAATGAATAAGTTATAGAGCGTTATTAAGGTATGTCCCAATTATATTCATAGTATATAAAATATATTTAAAAAGTAATTCATGCCAATCTATAAAAGGTATATAACATTTGTCTATAAGGTAAATGTGACACTTATATATATATGTGAATATATATGTGAAGTAATAACATATTTTTAACTCATTTAAGATACATCTCATCACTCTCATGAACCTAAAATACACGAGGCAATTATCTACAATTGGATTACTTTATATACTGTTTCTATAATATTAATCCATAAGATATACCTATGTTTACATACATCAAAGTATATATTATATGATTAAAGAAAGTTAGAATGAAATTTTCTCAATATTTTTTGCCTTGTATATCTTTCTCAAAAAAAAAATATGTAAAGTTTACAAGGATGAATAGTGTGACAAATGAAGATTACAACACCCATGAAAGAATTGCTATTTGAAGCCCGCAAATATCCAACTAAAGTCCGCAAATAAAACATGAAATTACCTTCACGCCGCCCTTGACTTATTTATAACATATCTTCCCTTTAATTTCTACATCACCGGGAAAGAAAGCAACGCGGTGGACGATCCCAACGAAGACAGTAGTGAGTTAAATTTATTTTTCCAAGTAGGGCGTCCGAATTAGACGCCATTACCATTGGTGGAGTGTCCATTGGTGACACCGCCACGGTTATGGCGTCCAGACCGAGCGCCTCACCATTGGTGGAGGCGTCTAGCTTGGACGCCACTTTTTTTTTTATAAAAAAAAATTTAAAAAATTGAGGGTAGTCCATATACCACCACCACTGTGATTTGGAAGCCCTACCACTGATGGTGGCGTCTGGTTTGGACACCACTACCAGTGGTGTGGCGTCCAAACCAGACGCCACCCTATTGGTGGTGGCCTCTGGATTGGACATATTGGCGATTTACAGAGTTTATCGGCGGCGACGACTGCTCTTTGGTGTTCTCCGGTGATTAAGAATACCGAAGCATGATTCCGTTAGCCTTTGTGAGGTTTCCATAGCCCACTTGAGGAAGGACAAATAATAGATAAAATTTTCAAATTGTTAGATATTTACGGACTACAATTAGTAACTCTCAATATCAACTACCAAAGTCAAATTTTTAAGGCCAATACAATATCTCAATTTAGTAATTAAGCCAAATAGGCGAGTATTCCTAGACACAGCACACAGTAATACATCCCGAAAAAGGGGAACACAAACACACCAACCTTATATTTTTATATTTTTATATTTTTACATTTTTACATTTTTACATATTTAAATTCCATATTTTCCATCCCAATTTTCAGTTACATATCCAAACAAAAGCTTCCTTCAAAACTCAAAGAAATCTCCTCAAATTTTGATATGCCAAGGAATGACCAAACCCTAATTCCATAGTTTAGTTTCTGAATCTTCAAATTCCAATTATTTCGTACTCTGATTCGACCCCCAAATATTTTCCGCGCTCCCCAAACCCTACAATTCATCTCCTCAATTGTCTTCTTCTTGAAGCTTCTTTTCAATCTTCATTCATTTGTAATTGGTACTCTTTTTGGTATAGATCTGGTAATCTTGGTTAGGTTTTCGAATTCGTGCAAATAGTGGCACTTTTTTTGGACGTCCATTATTCCTCTTAGAATTCGCCGATATTTGTAGTGTACATACAAATTTTAGAGTTTTTTTTTATTTCGATTAGGGTTTGATTTCCGCGTGTTACGCAATTTTAGAGTTAAATATTTGATTTCGAAGATGAATGACAACGTTAGAGATCGGTGTCCTCCGGGAATGGGAAGAGGAAGAGGCGGTTATGGTTATGGCGGCGGAGGTGGACATCCTAATTCTCAACAACTGAGGAATTATCAACAGTTGCAGCAGCCGCATTACGCTCCGAGGGGGATGATGCAAAATCATAATAATAATCATCAGCAACGATATTTTCAGCAGCAACAGCAACAGCAACGTCATTTTCAGCACCATCAGCAGCAGTTGCAGCATAGCCAACAACAACAGAGCAATGAACAGCAGTGGCTTAGGAGGAATCAGTTTGGGGGTACGACAGATACGGATGTCGACGAGGTTGAGAAGACCGTGCAATCTGAAGCCATTGATACGAGGTATCGAAATTGGTCCATTGCTTTGATTACTCTTTTCTTCGTGTACTGATTTTTTGCTTTATGATTTTCTGTCAACCTTGAATGTGGAAATAAATTTTTTATCGAATGTTAGGCATGTAATTGTTGAAATTCTTGGAGAAATGTGGAAGGTTATTGTTTAAGAGACTAGTGGAATTTCATATGAAATTCGTGGAGTAACCCCTATTTCGCCAACAATATTAGGATGCTTGACTTATATTTAAAGAAAAGAGATGGGTGCCATTGTGGGTTTGCAGAACAACTTGGACAATAGATATGGGGAATTGAAGGCTTGAAGAAGCCATATTTGATGGAAAACAATACTGTAATACATGATCCTAGGTTTATTTGTATGTGTGTGTGCTTTTGTGCATGGCTCTCTCTATTAAACTTTAATGTTGCCTATATATCTTTGGGCAGCTCCGTATCTTTCTTGTTGTACTGTTAAGTGTTTATTTGTATATTTACTATTGCTATTTTTTCTTGGTCGTCTAGTTCACAAGATTGGAAGGCGAGATTGAAGCTGCCGCCACCAGACACACGCTTCAAGACAGAGGTATAAAAATAAAATGTTTATTTGGGAGTTTCTGTTTACACTGCTGCTTTAGATACTGGTTAATGACCTTTTTGGGATATCTTTTTATGCTGTGTTGTGCTGATGTTAAAGTGAATGATGAATTGTTTGGTGAAAGCAGCTTATGGGTTAGATGAGTGAATGATCTATTTAAAGTTGTGAACTATATTATGTTTGGCAGAAATAAGTAAATGAATAATGAACACCCTAGTAGCTTCTGTTTGACTTCTTTGAAGATTTCATGGAAATGTTACCATTTCTTGGTGTTGATACTATTTTTGAGTTTTGTTGGAGAGTTAATTCTCTGGATTTTGGATATTATTGCTCTGGATTGAACAGAATAGGAGTGGATCTTTGTTTTGGATCATGCATAATGCTTGCCAGATATATATACCATTGGCTGTCTAGCAATGGAATTTAGCTAGTTTTGATGTTCTCTTTCTTGTTCATACTTTATATGACGTATTTTATGAACTTCAGTTGGAAACCATTGCTGATTACCAATTCATTCATGAATCTTGAAATTGTGATTATTCTAGATTGACACATTTAAAAATTGTTGTGTTGGTTGGTTGATTTTGTCTCATGGGCTTTGCATGTTATTTGTAAGTTCATTATTTTTCTTGGTGTTTAATGCTGGATCATGAATTTTGATGTTTTTGAAAATGTTATGTTGTTAAGCTAAGACTATCCAAACTTTATCTTTGACAATCTTATTTCTGTGTTGTCTGTCATCATATTTATACCATTGCTAGCTTTACATGTGTCTCATGTTTTTTTTCCCAATTTAGGATGTGACGGCTACTAAAGGAAATGAGTTTGAAGACTATTTTCTCAAGCGTGAGTTACTGATGGGTATATATGAGAAGGGCTTCGAAAGGCCATCTCCTATTCAGGAAGAAAGTATTCCAATTGCACTTACTGGGAGTGATATCCTTGCAAGAGCGAAGAACGGAACAGGAAAAACTGCTGCTTTCTGCATTCCTGCTTTGGAAAAAATTGATCAAGATAACAATGTTATTCAAGGTTCCCGACTTGACTATATTTTCTATTGCGTATGCCACATTTATTGTCTTGTAACAATTAAGTTTTTACTTTCCATATTTTGATATTTTAAAGTCGACTTTTGCAAGTTGTAAAAGATATTTTATGTCAGAGGTTGGGATGATTTTTAATTGCTCTTATCTAAAAACTAGAATCTTATTTATCTAAAATATAGAATTTTCTGTTCTTTATGTTATTGAAGGAGTTTCCTCTTTAACGATTAAGTTCCTTCTTAAATTGATAAATTTACCACAAAAGGAACTAAGAACTTTCTGTATGAGGTTAGTAGTGAAAGGTGACTCTCTTAATGGCATGCCGTGTAGTGTTGTGAGTTGTCCCATATTAAGCAATTCTAAGTCTACATTAACTTTTTGGTGTCTAATTGATTACCAACTCCATGTTGTTGTCTGGTTTGATTTTCTCTTTCTGTCTGTCCGTCTGCAGTTATCATACTTGTTCCTACTAGAGAATTGGCCCTCCAGACATCCCAGGTCTGTAAAGAGCTTGGGAAGCATCTGAAAATTGAGGTTATGGTTACCACTGGTGGGACTAGTTTGAAAGATGATATCATGAGATTGTATCAGCCAGTCCATTTACTTGTGGGAACTCCTGGACGAATACTAGATCTTGCCAAGAAAGGAATTTGTGTTTTGAAAGACTGTTCAATGCTTATATTGGATGAGGTATGTGTATCTGTTTTCTGAATTTTTGACTGTCACTTACAAGGGTGGTTATAAATTCTGTATTGTCTTCCATGTTTTATTTGCTTACTCTGTTACTTTAGACTTTAAAGCGATTAAATGATATGTAGAGGGAGGAAAAGTTTTCGTTTGGAATGTAGTGGCTCATTATTAGTTGGGACTGGACTGGTCAAAAGTTCTATTTGGCCTAGCTTATGAATAAGCTGATTTAGATTTAAGTACAATATTTTAAGTGCTAGCAGAGCTGAACTTGAAATCAGTTGAATTTGGCTGTGTACCTCTTTGGCTTGCAAACTCAAAGAAAATTATATGTATACAAATTTTGTATGAGATTGTAAGAAAACCCTACCTCATGGCCTAAAGACTCTAAAACCTCTCTACGATTGTGAAGTTAGTTCTTTTAAATATGGCCTGCCTGAGCCAAACTATTCCATAGAGCTGAGAATTGATTGAACAGTTCCTTTTAGTGTTTCGATGTGAACTTAAATCCAAACTCCAAATCTTGGTTTTGTAGTTTGAGATAAGTTAAGCATGGGCTTTAAATTTTGAAATTAGGCTTTACTTTTTGGCTCATGTCCTTCCCTGTGGTGTGTTCGCTATGACTATGTGAAATCAGTATCTGCAAGTACTAAGGGTTAAAGTTTAATTGTCTTGCAGGCTGATAAGCTTTTGTCTCCGGAATTTCAGCCGTCAGTAGAACAGCTTATCCGATTTATGCCTACAAAACGTCAGATTTTAATGTTTTCGGCAACATTTCCTGTCACTGTCAAAGATTTCAAAGATAGATATCTAAATAAGCCTTATGTTATCAACTTGATGGATGAGCTTACATTGAAAGGTATTACACAATTTTACGCCTTTGTCGAAGAAAGACAAAAAGTTCACTGCCTGAATACCCTTTTTTCCAAGGTTGTGATTACAAGCATTTCATTTTTATATAACATGCATTGATCAAAATGTTCTCTTCTAAACTGGTATTTTATCCTTATGATGGGTTTTCAGCTTCAAATCAATCAGTCAATCATTTTTTGCAATTCTGTAAATCGTGTTGAGTTACTAGCCAAGAAGATAACAGAGCTCGGGTATTCTTGCTTTTACATTCATGCAAAGATGCTGCAAGATCATCGCAACAGAGTTTTCCATGATTTTCGTAATGGGGCATGCCGAAATCTTGTGTGCACTGGTAGGTCTGCCCTTGCGTTTTGTTTGCCTTGCTTGAAAATTCAACGTTGAATAACATTACTGATTAACTTTTTGGTTGTTTAAGATTAAGTTGAAATTTTTTAGATGGTTCAACGTAGCTTGAACATATGTTCTTTCTTTAATTTCAGTTTACCTTTAGTTTCACTTTGTTGTTGGGGATGGATGATGAGGTAATCAAATAATGCAAATTTTAGGCACTCTGAACATCCTATAATAGGCACTGGGGTCATTTCAGTAAAATGTTTTGCAATGAAAGTTTTAAATGGATTAATTTAATTATGGAATTGTTTTTGAATGTGCTCAATAAATGAAAGAGATTATTGTTGCTCAGAATAGTAAAACAGGTTGCTGAAGTTTCCTGCACAGTTTAGTATTGTTTATGGCTAAACTTGTACACTTCTGTTTTTATAAATTTGATAGTTATGGTGCTTACAAGCAGCTATGTCTGAGGTTTTAAGCCTAATCTGCTCTCACCTTTTGGGTTAGTTTGTTAATTTGAGTCGAGTATTGTGGGCTGTCTTGCATTTTGTGCTTTAAATGACGGGTGAACTTTTCAGTTTTATTGTGTTACATATGTATTGCTGCCTCGATTAGTGGTGTTTGTGATACTGGATGTGCCTGCACCTGTGCATGCGTCCTTCTTTTTGGATCTTTCTCGCTGTCTCAAGTGCATGTTTTCTTGTTGTTGCTATCATCTTTTGATTGTTTGACCTTTTGGAATGATGTGCAGATTTGTTTACTAGGGGAATAGACATTCAGGCCGTGAATGTTGTTATCAATTTTGACTTCCCAAAGAACGCTGAAACCTATCTCCACAGGGTATATAAAGTGTAGATTTTGGGTGTTTGGCTCTTGTTCAACTTGACTATTCCAACATGGGGATAGCCCTTATTGACAAGATGTTGGTTTATTCTTTTTTTGACAGGTTGGTCGATCAGGGAGGTTTGGTCATCTAGGTTTAGCTGTGAATCTGATCACTTATGAGGACCGTTTTAACTTGTATGTATCCTGGTCTTTGGATTTATATTTTATTTACATGCTTCCTCAGAATTTGATAATTTGTTCAAATTTCCTTGTTTATCTACAACAGGTATAAGATTGAGCAAGAACTTGGAACTGAAATTAAGCAGATTCCTCCACATATAGACCAAGCTATCTACTGTCGTTAGTTAGTTGAGCTTAAATTATGCTTGTATTCTATGGGGTGAATAGTTTCTAATCTTGGTGAGTGTATTTCCAATTATGAAAGTGCAATTTCTCTAAAGATCTCTTTGAATTTATATTTGGTTTTCAATATCTTTTGATGTTTGTAATCGTGTATTGGTAATTTGGTAGGACCGTAAGAGTGGCATGCCCCCTTTTGAAATAAATGTGAATTCCATAAGATAAGATCTTGATGATATGATAGGTTCTAGTACTATGATAAAAACACTGTTGTTTAGACTAATGATATAGCATGTACTGTACTTGGATGAGGGAGATTTGGGGTTGGGCTGGGGGGTTAATTGAGGTGGGACTGTTCCTTTACATATACCTTGGAACTGTTTTAATCTAAAGTTCATGTAATGAGATATCTCATATTTCACGTGTTTAGTATTTTTCCTTGTATTACCAGCCAGCAAACATGAAATTAGAAATTGTTTTGGTGCGCATCTTCTCTAGATACAAGGATTTCCTGCTTGGATGAATATTAACGTGTTCTTTTGCAGGCATTGGATCAAGATCGGATCTGCCCACCTAAGCGTCAGGATTGTGATTACTTAGACTTTGGATGGTGATGTAGTAAGTCTGCTGTCAAGTGAATGGCTCGTGCAGATCTTCATGGAGTGTTTCCTGCTACTTCTAGATATTATTATGTAGGATAGAAATATTTTGTTTATGAAATCTAGTCCAATGACGCTGTGGTTTTGGTACCTACATTATCTGGATAGATGGATGGATATGGATGTTCCATTCGTTCGTCTAACTACCCTTATCAACCTATCAGTTTCTTTTATTTGATGGACAACTTATTAGCTTGCATCCTACATTGTTGCAGTTTGGCCATTGAGATGGTTGAATTTCTGGGTGTAGCTCGTCTATTATTGTGGCAGAAAATGAAGTACTCCATATAACTTATGTTTGGAGTTTTTAGATTGTGCATAGTTTATTACTATCTTCACCCCTTTGTTCACTTCTTCAAGTGCCTGGCCTTGAGGCCTTTTTGATGGAAGAGGAAAACATGGTATATTGATGCTTAATTCATGGATTTTAACTTTACTAAATTTTCGTCGGAGACAGCAGGGACTGGTGTCACCTTTTGCCCTGCTCAGGTCGCTATTTATGGGTGTAGACTGTACTGTCATTAGGTGGGTTTTCCCTGTAAGCACTGATAGCTTATCTCCCATTTGTTTCACCCAGACTTTTTGTTGGGATATTTCCCTTACCTACCAATCCAATCCTCAAGTATTATTTACCATCTAATTACTTCTCCTGAATCCACCTTTATAAATCTATCTACCTCATAATTAAGGGTTTTCTATGATAAGTAGAATTTACTCTATCAAATTGTGTATTATGTATACTCTTCCGTCCGCTTTATTGATGTTCCATTGTCGAGAAATACTTAACGGAGAATTTGTAGCAATTCATTGCTAATTTACATAAAACTCGAACATGCATAACAAATGGCTGGTCTTGGTCGATCTCAGATTTGATAATCATTTTATACGACAATGTTTATTTGTATTACCAACTTATTATACAAAGGTGAAAAGAGTCCGAGTTGACCATTTGCCATTCAAATACAACTGATGTTTCTGGTGACAAGTCTTTGCCTTTTTTTTTGGCAAGTGTCTTTGCCTTTTTACAGGCGTGAGTCCTAAAATACATGGTTGTTGCTTTTACTTTACGCATTTTTGGCCATAGCCTCGACTTCAAGCAAAAGCCAGGGTGAATAAAGCTTTTTAGCATTACAGTTACATTAATGGGTACCTGTGGTTCTGTTGAAAATTGACCACATTTATGATATTGTGATCATTGTAAAAGGCATCACCTTTGATTCTTTGAACGTAGATGTTCTTTACTCATAAACAACACTAGTGAAACGTTGAATGCAATTTCGTACTGTTCAATTTAATCTGGGCAACGCACCCCGAAATTGATCGAACCATCCCCTCAATGACGACTTCGCACTTTAAAGCATTTAAATAAAATCGAACCTTTTATATTTCAATTCTTATTTTTCACTTCACTATCCCGTAAAAACGAACCAAAAACGAATCTTAATACAATTCCTGACCACTCGTCGGAAACCCATAAACCACGACACGAAACCGGTTTTCTTGACACCGGAAACACCTAAATTATGGACGAGCCGTCAACCACAACGTCGTAGGTAAAATACGTTAATCGAGAACAGAAAAAAAGTCGGGATGTCATAAGGCTTGCCGTCTAACAAAAACGTTAAGTAATTTTGTTATAATAGTTCCCGACATAAGATTTTGGCGGCGATGGTATTGATTATTACCCTCATTTCACGACTTCGAAAATATTTTTGACGAAGGAAATGGCTTCTGCATGGGCTTTGGTGGTGGCGGCGGCGAGTAGCGCCAAGGATGATGGTGATGGTGGTGGTAGAGAAGGAAAGAGAATTGATGAATGGATGAGGGTTAGGAGGGTAGAGGGTAATATAGGGAATTAAAGGAGCGGTTGGAGTAATTTAGGGGTGGTAAATAACAAACCCCTTTAATTTTTCAATATATGGAACTCACATACATAGAATTATTTTATACTCCTGCCATCTTTTAAAACTTGTTCCATTTGACCATTTTTTATGAGAAGTTTTGGTAAAAATAGGTCATCTTTAGAAACAAAGCGATACTACTCATTTACAAAGTACATAACTAAACCTAGTAAATAATGTTTGCTTTTTGCCACATATGCATATGGTTATTATTTTGGTGGTCATACACTCATACTATTTAAATAATCTCGCAAATTAAACTATTGACTCGAGTGCACAATGTTCACACGAATTGAACATAATGAATATTCTTTACAAGGCAATGAACATTGGCTGCGTAATATTCATTATTTCCCAAGTAAAGTCATGTCATCATCAATGCTTCGTAATTTGCGCATTGGGAAAATATACACACAGAACTTAACATTATTTTTTAAAAAATATGAACTTTTTCCATTGAGAATAGCACATGTACTGTACACATACTTATTAAAATGACATTTTGTATTATAAAAATGAACACTATACATTATGGGAATGAACATGGAACATTTATGAAGAAAATTTTGCGAAAATGAACATTATGTATTGCGAAAATGAACATTATATACCACTTGAATGAACATTTTGTACAAAGGCAATCAACTTTGGTTTCAGTTCTATTAGAAATATTTTTACAATGAACATTATGTATTCATAAAATGAACATTATATATCACTTTTATGAACATTCTATACAAAGACGATGAACATTGATTTCAATTCTATCACAGGCAATGAACATTGGATTGCGATATATCATCAGCAAAAGTCATCATCAATGCTTCGTAATTTGCGTTATTAATGTTGTTGGGATTCTACTTTAATTTGCATTGGAAATAAGATACATATAAAACTTTTAATTTGTTTTGTATAGAATGTTCATTGCTTACACAATGAGCATTGTATACTATCTAACCATTGAAATAATCGGGAATGGCATAATTCAGTACTTGTTTTTATAAAGGGAAATGTTTAAATCAAATAAAGAGAACACCACAGAATTCGTGAAAACTTAAAAAAAAAAATGAACACTTACGGAGTACAAAAATGGTTGGTGTTAAAGTCATAGTAGCACAAAATCGTGAAAAAAAAGATGCACAAATATTTGCTAAAACTATATCACTAGCATAGTAGCATTTGACCAACAAAAACAGACAACAGAGAGAAGAAGATGCGCAACCAAAGCTACAGAGTAGTGAGTAGAGAGTAAGACAACGTACAACTCTGTCACCGACATTAAATGCATGTTTTGGCAACTCTGTCCTTTCCCATCACTCTTTTTCTCATTTACTGCATTGCCCCCTCAATGCTCTCTCCTATTCAATGCCATTTTCAATTTCCCCTCCCTTTTCTCTTTTATTTGAGGTTTTTCCATCCTCTGTTCTGATGACTCTGATTCTCTTTTTTTAATAATTTCAACAAATAATTTCATTACTGTTTATAATTTGAATGATGTAATGTAATACGAGAAAAGAAAGTAGTGTCATTAAATGCAACAGGGTTGCCTCTGTTTTTTGGTTGCAGAAAACTGACTTTTTTTCTCAGCATGAAATTCGCTGATTAGTACAACTTTTCTCTCTCCTTTACCAACATTTTTATTTCTTCCAATTTCCCAAGATAGATATTGCCTCCTTTACTTTCTCCTATTTTTCTATATATATATATATATATATATATATATATATATATATATATATATATATATATGTATATATGTATCCATTTTATTCAATTTCTTTGCCAATATATATTGTAATCATGGCTTTTCATTCTTTTCTCCAAATTCGAATGTTCTTAGTGAAAAGTTTGGTTTTTGATTTCTGGGTTTTTTGAATTTGATAATTTGGTGTCTGAGTTTTGTTGGTTTGATAATTTGGTGTCTGAATTTGTTGATTCTTCTGTGATTTGGCTCGAAAGTGAGAAATTTTTAGAGAGAGAAAATGGGAAGAAGTCCATGTTGTGATAAGGAGGGGTTGAAGAAAGGGCCTTGGACAGCTGAAGAAGATGAGCTGCTTGTGAAGTATATCAACAAACACGGGCATGGTAACTGGCGTTCTCTCCCTAAAAACGCAGGTATCACTCTTTTCCCTCTGCTTTTGATTGTGGGTTTGGGGAGGTTTATAGGCTAGTCAACTCGGATGTGCCACCAGTTTTGAATACAAGTATTTTTATGGAGTTATATTTCGGTTGACATTATACCAGAATACCAGATAAAACCTCTAATTTGTTGGTTTTCGTTGTATTGGAGTAAATGAGCAAACGAGTAAGAAACAGTAGGTGAGTGTGCTTAAGCAGCCAACTCGGATGCAAAATAAACGTTCCTCCAACATTTTAATTGTGATTTAGGAATTAGTGAATATGCTTACTTTTCTTTGCAAAAGAAAGTGGATAAACCTATACTGAGTATTAGGGAGAAAATGGTTCACTATACATTTTGTAGAGTTCCCAAAACACCCTCTTTTAATGAGAGAAATACCCAAAACACCTTCGTAAGTGAAGTCTTTGAGTGCCTAACACCTATTAGGTCACTAATTTAGCAATTTGTGCAAGGTCAAATCATAGAATTGTTTTCAGTTGTCAAAATTAAATGGCAAAGAAGAACAAAAAAATCTTCATGTGGTTTTGTGTGAGGATTGCCAGCCTTAATTTGTGTCCACCAAATTTATAAACTTATCAACTCATCATTAAACACATCTAGTACAGTATGAAATTTCATTTGAACTCTTTATTGCTGCTGAGTTAATGGTAAAACGTTAACTAAGTTTTTGAGAATGATTGGTGTACTTGCAAAGCCATGATAGCAAGCATCCAATAGTTTGTTTCCTGTACTATGGTGTTTCGTAGTAGGAATAGTTGATATGAACAACACATTGTGTAATTGTGACGGTGCTGATTGTCATACACTGCAACTATTTTTCGCGTTTATTTTTTCTTTTTCAAGTGAAAGAATTATGTTTGTTGTAGAATATGTCTAGTCCATTGAGTGTAAACTGATTCATGATTCAGACTACCATAGAACTTGGTAAATGACTCGCATTTCCTTCTCTGCAGGTCTCCTTCGGTGTGGAAAGAGTTGTAGGCTTCGTTGGACAAACTATCTCAGGCCGGACATAAAACGCGGTCCATTTACTCCTGAAGAAGAGAAACTTGTCATACAGCTGCATTCCATTCTAGGCAACAGGTATTGGTTTTCCAAGTGGCCTAGTCTTTGAAGTAGCATAATGTTGTTTCGTAGTTCATTGATTATGCAATTATGGTAATAGGAAGCTCTTGATAACTAGCACTAAAATCTGACAGTTTAGTGTAAAAAATGCTCTTACGAAGAAATTTGTTCTTAGATGGGCTGCAATTGCTGCACAACTACCGGGAAGAACAGACAATGAGATCAAGAACTTATGGAACACCCACTTGAGAAAACGGCTTCTTTGCATGGGCCTCGACCCTGAAACCCATGAACCAGCTTCTACACCTTCTGGACTATCCACAAAGCCCCCAGCATCCCCTTCTACACGCCACCTGGCCCAATGGGAGAGTGCCAGGCTTGAAGCTGAGGCTCGGCTTTCAAATGAGTCTTTACTCTGCAACTCACATTCTTCAGGGTCCCTTGATTCTGATCACTATCTCCGTCTGTGGAACTCTGAAGTTGGGGAATCGTTTCGAAATTTTGAAATGAAGGAAAAGATTGCATGTCGGAGCCCAATATCTCAAACATCCATTTCCACAACAAAATGTGCCTCTACTTCAGGTCTGACAGTGGAAAACCATGATGAAGAGACCGTGTGCAAGAGCTTAGTCAAATCCAAAGTTCGTGATGTGAATACAAGATCAGATTCTTCAAGCTCGAACGAGGTAGATGATTCATCTGAGTCTGCATTGCAGCTGCTACTGGATTTCCCTGGACACAATGACATGAGCTTCTTGGAAGATCCCGCTGATCACTACTCCATTTTCCCTTCTATGATGAACCCACTGTTAAATATCCTCTGATCTTGTGCGTGTTTTGAAATTTTACTCCCGGACAGGATACACGGGTTTTTTTGGTCACTGTCAGAACCATATTTATAACAAGTATATCTCTAGCTATAATTTATCTATAATCCCAATCTAGTCATGTATATTGGTCAGATAATGCTGATAGGATGCCCCTGATAGTCAGCTGCATAGTATAGGTTCATATTCCTGAATCTGTTTTGTCAGCCTGTTGAGATTTGGATTGTAGAGTTGTTTCTTGAATCTTTGACTAGCTTGATTGAATTGTATGTATATGGTTAAATCTTTACATTTATTGCCTCACTGTTTGATTGCTAAGTCATGATGTAAAAATTGTGGACATTTGTTCAAAGGAATTAAACAGCATATATAAATCTATATTTTGCCCAAAAAAAGTCTAGATTTGTCAAAGATGAGCCACACAAAATTATCTGCTACAGAATTCCTGTCCAAAACCCAATAATAACCACAAATGCAGCATGAACAAAACAATTAAAATCAATTATCACTACTATACTGATCTCTCACATAATTCTGTAACGAAGGATCTTAAATGAGACGCAACCAAGGATCTTTTTTGGGGCTTGGTATTTTGGATCCTTCTCCTGGATCATGAGGATGTCTTCACCCTTTTTCGCTTGTGCTAGTGCCCTCCTCTCTTCTGCTTACTTGTGGGCTAAAGCTACCATGTTTTTCATCTTTTCTGCATACTCAGCCTTCTTTGTTTCTATCTCTTCCTGGTCATTCAACACCCTAAAAACTCAGTGATTTTAAGCTATATAGTTAAAGTTTCTCCTATGTTTCAATGTTTTGACATCGCTTCAGTTTTTGAACTGAATGTAAGAGATGAAAGGCATGATTGACCAAATGAGGTACCTCAATATAATAGAGTTTAACATCTATGAATGTTTTTTGGTGTTCTCTGAAGCGTTGAGAGCAGAAAGTATCTTCTCAGCCCCATCCAGTAGTTACAGAACATCAACATTCAGTTTCCATAACTTCTATTAGTCAGTAATATCTGAGTCAGTCGTTTTGAGTTGAATTTATGGGTAATTAAAGCTTAGAAATGAAAAATTTGTGTCAGAACGGAACACAAACCTTGGGCATATTTCTAACTGTAACGATAACTCTGTTATAAAAACCGCAAACTCTACCCATGCCTTGATAAAAAGACAACCTCTTTCCTGCTCAACGTGTCCTAATGCAATATCTGTAACAACAATAGTACAAATGTGTAAATACAACATTTATACTAACTACATAAACTCTGACAAGTATCATATAAAATGAAGCTTATTCTCCTCCAATTAAATGAACTGCACATTTTGCGCCACCATTTACTCACCCCGGTCAACTGATTCCTTTGTTCTCTGAACTTCATCCTCGTCAACTTGTGTTGATAAACGTAATAAATATATCAGTCACCCAATTGTTAGCAACAAAACAACACAATCCACTATACACCCGAGTACTCACTATAATCAGGTAACATGCTAATGAACAGAATACTGTGAGAAGGCGTAAAATTACACCCAGGTGTATAATGCATAACCTGACAGAACAATAATGTGGAGGAAGAGGGGAGTGTAGAATAATTTCAACAACTGCAACGGTAGCTTTAGGAGTTGCTAGCGCTGAAGGAGTAGTAGCTGGTAATTTCTCCTCCGTGATGGTGGATAATGATGCAGCAGCATTTATTGTTATGCTCTCCTGTGTTTTCTTGGTCTCCATTTCCGTCATTTATTTTCTTCTTGTTCTGTTATCTCTGTTTCTGAAAAGAACTGAGGTCTGTTTGTGCTTAATCTTGCAACTACCTACTGTTTTATAAATTACAGTATACTAAAGTGCCAGGTTGTTTGTTGGTCTGAAATCACAGTCTTAGTGTTTTACCTATTCTTAAACCTTCATCCAAAGTCTAAATGGTGGAGAACCGATGAGAAGGCCTTTCGAGTCCTTGGAGACCCTAGGAACCCTCTTAATCACCTTCAAAACTGTAATTACCCTCTTAATCACCTTCTGAATGCTATACCTCCAATCAAAAATTATACTCAAAGGTACCTTGACTTTATAGCTTAGACGTTAGTCTTGCTTCACTTGCTAGTAGCTTAGTTACCTGGTAACCAAAAGCTCACAAATGCCGGCCAATTGGATAGTTGGGACAAACAGAATCCCCAGATAAATGACAAGAGCAAACGCTATATCAGAACTATGTTAGCTAAAGTTGAGCATTGATCGAGTACGGGTAATGACCTGGCCGGCTGCCTTATCTGTTCTTACGGGAGTTTCATCTCATTCTTGTCAAAGTTCAAGTACCAAATTATGCTATCCATCTAGATGATCAAAGGTCAATCGAACCAAAAATACTTAGGCGACACAATGCAAGTTGTCATCGAGAATATGTACAGAAACAAGCAAATTGCCAAATGAGCAAGAAACTGAAGCCTGAAGGAAGATTTTTGGATTTCATTATTTAGTGGGGGTGGGATCAATAATTCGGAAACGGGGTGTCTAATAGTCTTTAGCTAGAATGATGAATATGATGATGAAAGTATGATTGAAAGATAAAATAATGCATATGTTGTTGAAGTAAGATTTATTATTACTATTGGGAGTAATAATAAAACTTCGTATATCATTCTTAGGGAACGTTAATACATTCTTAACAGTGACAAAAATGGGCCAAACATATAAAATTGTTTCTCTTTCTTAGAAGTACTTGTATTTTGAGGTCAAACAATACTGTTCTCAAAAGTGTTTCTCAAGTAAAAGTTTGTGGAAGTACCTCCACCGTTGAGAAGATTAGCCAAACAGACCCTAATTCATATCACATACACCATTTAGTCATTTACTTGTCATTCTAGCTCCTTCAAGTGTAGGAAAGAAGATCATAAATTAGACAGAACATAAACATCAACCAGTGATCATGGTCCCAGCCCCTTCGTCAGTCAAAATTTCCAGCAACAGTGAATGTTGAACCCTACCATCGATTATGCTTGCTGTTCTAACTCCCTGAGCCAGTGACCTAATACAACAGTTGACCTTGGGAATCATACCACCAGCAACCTTCCCTTCTGAAATCATCTTCCTTACTCCAGAAATGTCAATCTCCTTCACTAGAGTACCCGGATCATCTTTATCTTCCAAAATCCCTGCAACATCAGTTAACAATATAAGCTTTTCAGCACCCAGAGCAGCTGCCAGTTCCCCTGCCACCGTGTCTGCATTGATGTTATAGGACTGTCCTTTATCATCGGCTGCTACTGACGCAATGACAGGTATGTGATTGTTCTCCACTAAGGGTCGAAGGACAGTGGGATCCACATGGGCAACTTCGCCCACAAACCCGAGCTCTGCAGCTCTTGGGGATGGACGTGCCGTGAGGAGGCGTCCGTCTAAACCAGACAGCCCAACGGCAGTGGCCCCCGCCTTATTTATGAGAGAGACTAAATTCTTATTGACCTTTCCCACAAGAACCATTGTAACTATTTCCATAGTGGACGCGTCAGTGACACGAAGGCCATTAAGGAAGTTTGGTTTTATGCCAATGCGGTCAAGCCATTGGTTAATTTCGGGACCACCTCCATGCACAAATATAGGGCGAATACCCACACATGAGAGAAGCACAAGGTCATTGATAACTGATGCTTGAAGAGACTGGGATTTCATAGCTGCGCCACCATATTTGACAACTACCGTTTTCCCTCGGAACTTTTGTAGGTATGGGAGAGACTCTGCAAGGATGTCAACTCGAGTCTGAGGAGTGAACTCAGTTACTGATTCATCAAGGTCCAGGGAAAGTGATGATCTAATACACGGTAAAGAACGACGTGTAGTTATTTTTTTTGCTGGATAGGCACTAGTGAAGGGTAAAAGTAGCTTGAGGCAATTGTTTGGACATTTCAAGGTCTTCTTCGAGTAAGAAAGGGGAGGAAATGAGGGAGTTTTTACAGTGAACATGTTACTATTTATTGCTTTCAAGGATGTTAAATTATGAGCTCAGTGAATTGAACCTGTCATTATGAACAAAATAAGGATCTCGTGAGAATACGTCAATAATACAAGTTACAATGTAAATGATTCAAGATATGTCCACAATAGAATAGTAGGAATATCAAAAGAACTCAAATACTAGCTCTAGCATCCTCCAATACAAATACTTCCTCTGCTTCTTTTGATTGCGCCATTGCATTATTTGGAAGCTATATATTAATCGTACCATTTCCTCTTTCATTTTGTTCGCATACCAAATGCCCTTTCTAGTTTCTACCCTTGATAACTTTTTGCGTTTACTATTGTTACCTACTTTTTCTCTCTTTTGTTTGCAATCACAAGGGCGAATTTAGAATCCCCTACTTTTATCTACTTAACAAATTTGGGGTTCAAAACAAATGGTACAATTTTTAAAAAGCAGAGGAAGTACATGAACAATGTCTTCCACAAATTAGAGGGCAAATTCAACCACTATATTAGCAACCGAGTACCATATTGCTGTCTTACTCAACAACGGAAAGATAACGTTGTATAGTTCCAGGATTTCACCATAAATACAAAAATGATGTTTGGAGGATGTCTGTTCCAGCCTTCGCCCTATAGTTTCTTGAATGCCAAAGGTTCAAGAGAATTTACCTACCTAGATCTAGTACACCCCATCATAACATACCTCAAATTCCCCGCATGGACTAGTGAATTCCTGAGGTCTAAAAATTTTTGGGAATAAAAACTATTATTCTCAACTAGCAAACTGTATGGGACTGGCCAAAAGGCGGACCAAACCCAAACAATTGGCCTACCAAACTGTATACACAAGGATAAGGATAGTTCCAGAACGATGAAAAATTCTTTACCCAGCAGAATCCGGATTTTAAAACTCCTGGTTCTGGCATCTAAAACAAAAAATTTATAAAGGACTAAAGCTTAGAGGATTTCGCCCCCTCCCACCCAACCGCTCACATACAATTAGGTATCTTAACTAATTTTACTATCCCCTGATAAAATAAGAGGAAGGAAGCTCACAGTGAAGGTGCAATGTTAGAACAGATAGATTAAGATCAAATGTTGAAGTGGGGCTCGCCCAAGATCCAGATTCCTGATTTCTCATTATCTTTTATGTACATTGCATTATGCTTAAGACTATAAGAGGATTCTAAAGAGTACCTGTCCCATTGTAAGTAATACTTAATTCTTAAAACACCAGCATTGGCGAAATATCTTCCATACAATACAAGCTTCAAAGAACATACAACTCCTAATGGTCAAACTAACCCTTCATAATCAAGTATACAACATAACTTCACTAGGAGAATCTCCGCAAGACGATGGTCATTCTATATATATTCAATCTAATTAGGCTCATCTTGAGAAAACCGATGAAAGGTGGCAATTTAATCAGACACAGCAATATAGCACTCTTTTCGTACCACTATAATGACCAAATTTAGTAAATATTGACAATACCCAATTGCACACTTCTTCATTGGTTTTATCACAAATAAAGGGGTCCTAATGACTCCCTATTACAGCAAGCAGCAGCAATAAAAATTAGAAGGCATCAACTTTAGGTTTTGTATGTAAAATGCAATTCAATTATTGCAGTGACTGACAGGGAAAACCCCATAATCAGATTGAGCACATGTCATAACTACCCATTTCAATCATTCACCCCATAATTCAGGATAATCCCAGAAAATTACTACATTTTGCATTGAGGTGAGTTTCCCAACAAATGAAACCCCCAAAAATTCAGATAGATTCAACCAAGCTGGCAATAATAGTAATCTTTAGATTGAAATGAAAAACCCAGAAATCCTAAGATTAAAAAAGGATAAAAGGGGATAGAAGAGAGACAAGCATACCTCTGGGAAGAGAGCGGAGGCGCACAGAGTAAGTGAGACAGAGAGAAAGAGAGGAGTACGGAAGTGGTGGAGGCTGGTTTCAACTTATGGGGGGGAACTGAGGGGAGGAGTGGACATGGAGAACGCCATTCGTTAATTTTGGGAGCTACGAAGCCTGTAGTGTCCGGTTAAAGCCCACAAACATAACGTGATTTGACGGTTTTGTTCTTTTTTTTATTCTCTTAATTTCCTCAACGGGGCTACGGAATGGCTGGAGAACACATAAGAACCGTCGACGCCGTCGCAAAATTCAGTAAGTCGCCGGATATAGTGGTTGACGTCCAGTCTGGAAGCCACTATCAGTGAAGTGGCGTCTACCGAGTGTAGACGACACTTCCACTGGACTAGCGTCCAGCCTAGACGCTACTCCACTGGTAGTGACTTCTAGACTGGACGCCACTTCACTATTAGTTGCTTCCAGACTAGATACAACTCCATTGGTAGTGGCTTCCAGACTGAATGTGTAACATCCCGGTAATTCCCTTTTCTGAAAACCAAAACATTTAGGGAACTACCAGTGTGCTACCGCCACGTGTTCAAACGTTAAGGTTATAAAACAGAGTTTTGCAGCTGAAAATAAAAGACTTTTCAAAATAATATCATTCGTCAAAACAAACTTCTAACATACTACAAGCTGGAACCGTTAAGGTCCTTACCGCAAAGTACCAAAATAACTGTCAACTCAAATCAAAACCAATAGTCTAAAATCATTCATAGCAAACGTAATTATTCTGAAAACTAAACTAAAGCAAACTTCACTTAACCCACCCATGCGTGAAAGCTGAACTAGATACCTGTTATAAATATACTTCCCAATAATACAAGTGTAAGTATTGGATCATTATAGTGTCATTGAAAGGCGAAGGCCATGACTAAAAACACACACAAAGCACGTAGTCAACAAGCTGAGTACATACGAAATTACAAATTCTAAACAACTGAAATAACATTTACACATAGAATAAGTATAGTATAAAAGAACATATTACACAACATTTTACTCAATTAACTGACAAATTAATTACTAAGATTAAGCATTAGACAAGGTTGTCTCCTCCATGTCCTGATTAGGATATCAAATAGATAAATAACTCATGCATTCTCGTCGGAGGGCATCAAAATACTATATAAATCCATATGGTAGACGGGCGGGACTCCGTCACCATAGCTAGATGAGATCTCAACTAACCCCAATTTTTAATTCTAAACTTTATAAAAGAGAGACTCGTAGATAACACAGCCTCCAAGATAAGTCACGGATAATACCCCGTGAAGCCCTAACCTCTAATTGCCAATACTCTAGACGTGCACTAGCCTAGAGTTTTATTGCTTATCCTTCTTTCACTTTACGTGATTTACAATTTAACACTTGGTTTCCAAATCACCAATACATACACATGTAAATATCATAGTTACACAATCAACCACTTGTATATTGTAATTTTAACATTTTGATTTCTTTCTAAAATTTTTAACATATTGAACAAAGTCAACTAACCTCGTCATTAAGACTTAAAAATCACCTTTACTCAATTCATACCATTAGTAATGAAGGAGTAATAATAAAAAAGCTCATGGATTAATTAGCAAGTTAATTTCAACGGAATCAATCAAAATTTCTCAACCATACATAATCCTTTCATGATTAGTATCAATAAATCGTAGTTATAACTCGCCAACAATACCATATCATGCCCCTAATATAAAGCACATGAATCATTTCGAATACATAACCAAACAATCTCACCCAAAAAGGTTTCCTAAACAAGATACTAAGTTTCCATTTTACCCTAGATCATGCTTCTAAAGGTAAGGTTTTTGTAACTTGTACGTACCTTGAGTAAAATAAACGGGCGATCACTTTCTCTACTATCAATCACCTTCTATAAATTTTCTCCTACACCAAATAATATAACCTAAATCAATACACCAACAACCAAATTTACTTCCTATATCTTTATAATATCTCTTATCTATCATGACTATAAGGCCAGTTGATACTCTACAAGTGACATTAATCTAAAAAAATGATAATCAATATGCAATATTTAAACAAAGATATAGAGTACTTCAAACCAAGACAAACAAAGCAAAAGAATTGGGATACTTAAGTATTATAACAACAAGTATCTATGCATTAACACCCCCAATGAACCCATGAATGATTGAACAACATACCAATTCAAATGACACAGCTAAAAAGAGAAAAGTTTTGAATAATCAAACATCATGTAAAAATAGAGAGATTGCAAAATAAATACAAATTCATAAGAATTATGATTAGAAAGAAAGAGGAAGAGGGAGGGGGCCAACCGCGGCCGGTGGTTTGCTCATTGGCGGAGGCCTTGCAGAAGGGGGCAAGGCTTGTGGGAGAGGCTGGTAGTAGGGGAAAGCACGGTAGGTTTTTTGTTGTTGTTGTTGTTAGTGTTTGTGAATAAGGTGAATTTAAGGTTTAGGTTATTTATTTAAGTTGTATGGTTATTGGGTAGGATAGAGTTTTGGGTTTGATAACTTTTTTTTTATCCTTTATAAAATAGGTTGTATGATTAATGTAAATAACTACAACTTAAAAAAAAATTATAATTTATATAGAAAGTATATAAATTGTAAAATTTATATGTATGTATAGAAAGTATTTCCGGAAAAACATAGTCAAAATTTCGTAAATTTACGGGGAATTACAAGACGCCACTCCACTGGTTGTGGCTTCTAGATTGGATGCCACTTTACTAATTTTTTTAAAAAAATTATATAAATAATAATAATAATATTTACTTAGTATTAATATCAGTACGAATATTAACTATTAATAATTAATATTAATTATAATATTAATAATAATAATACTATTAATAGGTAATAAAACTAATTAGTACCATGAATAATAATAATAATAATTTTGCTTAGTAATATAGTTGTTGTTATTTGTATTATTATTATGTATGTTTAGGTGTATTATGAGCTTCCTCAAATATGTTTAGGAGTATTATGAGTAATAAAACTCTGCTGTATTTTTTTTTTTTTGTATTTTTGAGTAATAATTTCTGTCTTAGGATGCTCCTTCAACCTATAGTAAACCCCAGTGGCTGATTTTGCGATAGCGCATTTGGGGACATACATGCATTTCATTCGTCTCGACCTATTTCCCGGGTTTCCAGTGCCACCAAGTGTGAATGGGTGGGACGTTATGTACTAAGATCGGATCCAATTATGGGAACAATTAGCTTCGTTCATACCGTAGTTGAAATTTTATGTAATTGTTGTACTCATACTGTATAATTATGTATACTAAAATAATTATTATGAGTACTGTGTATAATTATTATCGTACTTTATAATTACTTTCCGTATAATTATTGTATTGTAAAATTACTTTTCGTATAATTATTATTATGAGTACTGTAAAATGAACTACCAAGTTATCGACATATCATGTTCCAAACCTGTTAATTCAGTTTCATAATAATTACAAACAACCAATCAACCAATCATATACTACATCATTCATACTAACATAGTTCAAAAATCCAAAAACGAAAATTATTCGGTCACTAATAAAAACCAAATACAAATTAACATAATAAAAACACCCAAGTAAATATTATTATTATTATTATTACAATTTTTATTTATATAATTATTTTAAAAAATTAGTGAGGTGACGTTCAAACTTGAAGCCACTCCACTGGTGGTGGCGCCTGTTCTGGACGCCAACCATTATATCCGGCGATTTATCGAATTTTGCGGTGGCGTCGACTTTTCCATGTTCTCCAGCGATTTCGAATTCCGAAGCATGATTTGGTTAGTATTTACGAGTTTCCGTAGCCCGGTTGAGGAAATGAGGAAAGGGCAAAACCGTCAAATTGTGTTATGTTTGTGGGCTTTAATTGGATATTTGCGGGCTTCGTTTAGCAGTTCACTTTATTTTGGTAGAGGTGAAACCTACACTATACCCGATTATCTCAATAGTTACTAAAAGACCCCCCTAAACATCAACATACCTGTTGCCAAAAAATAGTATGGAGGAGATTTAGGGTAGTTACTAACCGAGTATGTTTCGAAATTAATGGTGTACTGATTTTAGATTGGAGAGGGAAAATGAAATAGTATGGAGGAGATTTAGGAATAAGAAGGAAGTAAGGGCATAAATGTCAATTCATGTTCAATTTGCGGGCATTATGTTGAGATTCGCATCATTTAACAAATCACTAAGATGGATAGAGTTTAATCATATGGTCATAAAAGAGGAGATTCGATTTAAATATCTATAAAAGACTTGGTTTTAACAGAATTTGTGAAAATGAAATTCAAATTATACGATGAAGTACGTGCCCTTTTGTACCACTCTATAACTTCAATACTTGCAAACAAAAGTTTGTCCACAATTAATAAACACATGCACTAAGCATAAAAAAAAAACACACATGCACTAAGAGCCAAACAGTTTTAGAGCAGTCAAAAGAACAGCTACTCAAAAGAGTATACACAGACTGACTGCTGGTAAATATTAACGCCCAGCAGTTTCGTGAACATGGACATCTTAGTTAGTAATAGCTTTTCCGGGAGGACAATCTATTTTTTCTTGTTCTTGCTCTTCTTCTTCTTCTTTGCAGCATGTTTTGACTCTTTTTGTACTTTCCCTGGGTTCATCTCACCAACTACACTGCCATCTTCCTGCTGTCCAGGAGCAGCAGCTGAAGAAGCATCCTTCTGACCTTCGAACTTTCTGTCATTGTCATTTCCTGTTTCCGTAACAGTTAGCTCATGACCCTCAGGGGAAATTGTGTCTTTCTGAGGAATCAGAGGACTCAGGAAGTACTCAAATACTTGTTTTCCTGATAACAGCCTTCGTGAATTATCTTCAATCAGCAACATATTATCTTTCAGCTGTTGCCCACTGAACACCACGCCAAATGATTAGCATGCAGGAAAGCACTTCAGTTGAAATGCGTGAGCATACAAGCATAGCAAATACTCAAGTAATCTAATGCATTCAGAAAAACGAATTCAAAGGCAATTTTTTCAGTCAGAGATAAACTAAAAGAAAGCAACGACAGAAATCACTATCCTTGTCAAACAAAAGTTATACATTTGAAGTGGCATACTCAAAACTAAGGCAGGACCGCAGGAGAAAATGATTCATAGTAAAAAAAAAAAAAAAAAAGGCTCCAAATAAATCCTGCCAGAAATACAACCAATCACAGTCATAAATGAGGATAGTTGCTTGAGCAATGATGTTAACTGGAAGTACTGATAGCCTCTGATGCATACATGTATAACCAAAAAAGAATATGGTGGGGCAACTACGCATTTTGAATTGACCTGGGTTAGATATTTGAACTGACCTTGCATCTAAAGCTGCTGATAATAGCCGTAACTCAAGAAGCAGGCAATCACCTTCAGTCGAAAAGATTTTGTACTCATCAGTACCTGTATTATTTTTCGATGCCATGGCTATTGCTGTCGTCATCAGGTCATACATTTTGTCAATCTGCACCTGTTAAACACAAACCAAAATAAAATAAAACAACAAATAATTTAAGACAGGCAATTCCGAATTATTATTTTAAATTAATTTTGGATAAAAGTACTTGATAATTACCTTGATCTTTGGAGCATTTGACACAAAGATCTGCCTACTTCTGTCATTTTTACTTTCCAGCAACTTCAACTTATCAAAAACTTCCCATAGATTCTCATCCTGAAACTCAACACACCCTTCATTCTTGTTTTGAGAGAAACTGGTGCCGCATGAAGTGCCTGATTTGAAATCAGTGACACCAACTCTATCTTGACAAACATTCATCTTATCTGGGAACAAGATTCTAAGCAGGTCCTCTTTACTCTGGTCAACAATATCCAAAGAAATGGAACTCCTACAGTTGATGTTTAAACGGGTTTTTCCTGTTCTTACTACAACCAGAGGATCTTGAATTGCATTTAGTGCTTCAGCAAGAGCATTAATGAAGCCAACCTTCTTCATTTTTCGTAGAGCATTTGAAAATGCAGGAGGTAATTGCTTAGTAATATCTACCCTGTACAGCACATCAAAAAGTTCTGTCTGATAGCTGTTGGAGTTTAAATGAAGCAAGCACGTTAGAACAACCAATCTGAGAAGCAGCATAGGAAAATTCGCCTTTGCATTGATGCCAACTACTTTTTCCAACCATTCAAAAGTTTCTAGTTTGTTCATGAGAAGCTGAGGAAGTATGCGGGCCAAAAGGCAATAAGATTCTTGCAAGATTACAGATTTCTCTGCATCAGATGCCGAATTTGTACTGAGGTTGGCTTTCCACTCAAGATGAATAAACCATTCAACGAGAGATGACCTAGTTATCATTACATAGCCCTGAAATTCCAAAAGGGAAACAAGTAGGCGATCAACTAGATATAAGAAACAGCTAGGAGAAATGTAGTCTCTTGCTCTCCAATTGGCATCATAAACACCCCTCAGAGTTCTAAAAAGACAACAAGCAAGGGGAAGGGGTTCCTTTGTTTGAGCTTGAACATGGCCTTGAGTACACTGAGAGAGTTCCTGAAGAAAAATTAAATTCTGAGAAGAACCAGCGTCCAGTATTCCCAATGAAGATTCCATTTTACCCTTAGGAGATCCAAGAAGCACCATAGCCGCACGTCCAAGTTGCCCATAAGTCAGGTCTATCCCTCTGACATTATTTGCAATGACTTCTTCCAGTAATTTCCTCGAAATCTCGGACTCCCTCAAATACACAATGTTTCGGCTCACTGATCTTCTCCAGTCTAGAGGAAACACACACTCAAAATATTCTGTTACTGAGTTGTTGATGTATCCTTGTAGCAACTTTGAATTCTCAAACATCTGCTTTATAGGTTGGGAGGACAGTAGCTGTGCAACTTCATAAACATGGAGACTCAACCTAATCTTGTTAAAACATGACAATGAACTATTCCTAGAATTCTTCCTAAATGATTCAAGAACCTTCAACACTTTCAAACCCATGGAAAGTAGCTCCATGGACCAATGGCAGTGTCCTGCAGCTACCAAATGTTCTACGTCAACTCTGACCAACTCCCCAAACTTTTTGAACAAGCTTTTGTCATTGACTTTCAACCAATCAGCATCAGGGTACAAACAAACATAAACTGTGCTCATACCGAAGGACAATTTCCGAACTCCAAGATAGTTCAAACAGAATTCTCCAAGTTTGGCAAAATCTCTAGTTTCGCTTGTGTCTACCATCTTGAGAAACTTCAATATTCTTAAAGCATACTCTTTCCACAAGTTCCAAAAGTAAATTAGGGTTTCAACAGAAACCTTATTTCGAGAAATCCTTTCCAGATGTGAAGCAGAAAAGTTTTCTAAGATGTCCCTTCCCTCTTCATACTTGGAAACATCAACCTGCAAGATCATATCTAGAATTCTTTTAGTTGATAATATCTCCCCTCTCAGATTTTTATGATTTTGAGACATGATCAACAATTGTTTCAGTTCTGACAGTGAATATTTTCTGTTAAAGATAATCAGGCTATCTATACAAACAGTCTTGTAAAGATCATGTGGCCCGACATTATGAGCCAAGGCTTTGGCTTTCAGAAGCAGCTCCGCCATTTGTGGGAATCTTTTCAATGGCCAACCCTTACCATCAGCCCAGAGACAACTAGCTAAAATATACCACATTAGAAGTTCACATGCATCCTTAAAAAGCCCACCCTTTTCAAGTAGATCAGCCTCAAGTAGAAGCTTTCCCCTTTCCCTAGCAATATCAGCAGCCTTCAAAAAATTTCCTAATTCTACCTCTAAACCCAGAAGCTCATCAAGGCAGCCCAACTTTTTAAGAAAGGTTTGCATAGACTCCTCTGAACTAAAAGCCTTGACAAATTTCATCATCTTCATCTTATCATCCTGCTCATGTAGAGAAAGAGCACAATTTTCTAGGAACACTTGTTCAATCGTGTCCAGTCTTCCACCCATTTCCTGCTGTTTCCAGTACTGAATGTACTGCAGGCCAATATCATACAGTTTTCCTTTTGTGCAAGACAAAAGGCACTCTGAGAAAAGACTACACTTTGCAAAAACCTCAGCAGCACGTTCATAATGCCCAGCCAAGGTGAAACATTTCGCAGCCATTTTCAGATCTGACTCCCTACCTTGCTCAAAATATATTTTACCTGAGAAGAGCATATCCCACAATATCATGGATATTATAAAGATAAAAAAAAACACAATAAAAAGAAACAACCAGAATTTTGATTCCCAATTGCATCAATTTCAAGAACAAGGATAGCCCTTTTACTTGATCTCAAGCAACTAGGATGCATCTATAGCCCCTGACGAAATGTACTAGGTGATTGAAAATATGTCATAAAAAATATGATCAAATCATAGCCTAAAGATTGGATGAAGTAAATGTAGCACATGCTCTAAGTTCTTAACTTTCCACCAAAAAAGCATCAACTGATAGCCTTTCATGGTCATTTATTTATTTATTTATTTTGAAAAGAAACCTTTCACAGTAATGTAAAGATAAATAAATTTCTGCCTAAAGTTCTACATTAGAGTAAACTCACGCAGTTCCTAGTACTATACTTTTCAGCTCAAGATTTAAGCATGGATTTCATTGTACTATAATTGTACATTGAATATTCTAGTAAAAAAATTCAACAGGAAGTCACATACAATCTCCATGCAATCAATACATCAGTGTTAAGGTACTATAAAATGTGATTCTCAATACCAAAAATAGGTGGAAACCTTATGAGGCCGTGGTATTAACTAAGGAGTACAAACAGTTAAGTTTTCATAAAGACTCTATTTCGCTGCATAAGTAGAAACAGAAATCTACAATAAATAGCTGCTACTTTGAAACTAATATCCCAAGGCAAGGGCAGACCTGCTCTATCATATTCTTTCAACTCATAGAAGCAATCTGCAGCTTTTCTGTACACGTTTATGCTCTCAAAAAGCTCAGCAGCTTGTCTGAGAATACTAGAGGCTTCTTCAGGATTCAATTGATAAGTTCGACCTGCACTAGCCTTTAGTCCAGCAGCCTTAGCATAAGTTTCCCAGTGCCTATCACCAGCTCTTTCAAAGCACATGGTTGCCACCTCATAATTCTCCACTGCTAGCAACTGCACCAGACCCATCAATTTATGAAGGGAAAGATTATTAACCATTAATATCTACTAAATTGAAATAGATTTTATTTTCCTACTGCGAAGAGAAAAATAATTTATACCAACCTTCCTGCCCCGTGCTTTCCACTCCTCAGGACTGCTTGCTTTTTGCATAGCCCGTGCAAGTGAATCATCCAATTGTCTGACCTGAACTGCACATAGTTTCTTCCAATAGTCAAACATAGGTTTTGATAGATCTTCTTTGTTCTCACAAATCCATAATCTTTGACGAGTGCGAGTAATAGCAACATATAGCTGCTTCAGCTCAGAGCATAGAACATTGTGCTTTGCAGGATTGAAATTGGGAAATGATGTATGCAATTTTGAATCTAGCAGATTCTGCACCTTCATAAACTCATATATCACTCTCCATTGGTTTTTGAGTGGGGACGACCCAAAGAAATTGTACAAGAGGACATCCTACAAAGGCAACAAAATAATTAACCCAAACTCGCTTTTATCAATTCTCACTGAAGATTATAGTTTTAAATAAATATCTGATTTTCATTTACCTGAAACTCTAGCCCCTTGCACTCAACTATTGTTAGCACAAGAGCATGTTTCCCAACATAACTTGATATTTCTTTCTGGACACACTCATCCCGTACAAGTATCACCTGTTCGGCTCCAAAACCAACAAGATTACCACCCATATTTCCAGAGTTGCCAAAAATTGTGACAATAGCATTCTCTTCTGATCCAGACTCCAGCAAAATTGGAGCTTCTCCAAAGATGACACTATTCTCAGGAGGTAAAATGTCAATGCAATGAGGAAAGAAATGATAAATGATTTGAATGACGCTGTGTCCTAACTTAAGTATACCAGCATGAGTACGAAAATTTTGGCTCAAGTGGAAGATAGGAGAGATATGTCCTCTCATTTGGCTAACACTAGGCGCATCATTTCTTTCACTCATCAAAAACTCATTGTAGAATAGACATCTGATATCCTGAAATCTGAAATCGATCCCCCTTGCAATTGTCTGAGCTGTATCACCAGAAAAAACAAATCCTTCTTCCACATTTCGACAGATATATTTGAAAAGGGCAATCTGTCTCATAGTGAGATCCTGAACTTCATCTATATAAACAAAATCAATAATATCACCACCATATCTTTCATGCTTGAACCGTTGGTGAAGATCATTCACAAAATCAGATAAATCAAATTCCTCTCTTTCTAATTTCATCTTCTCATAAGTCAAGAATATGTCATATATCATCTCTCTCTTCTGCCGACTTAAAGTAGATGTTCGGCCCACAGACAAATGAAGATAACCCTCAAGACTAAGCTTACCATTAGTAGTCTCTCCAACTTGGAGACCACCTTTGATGACAGAAATTATCTCTGTAAAAACTCTTGAGGAATCAAGCTTCTTGGTAAGCTGAGAATTTAAGTGAGGCCAGTAAAACATACTAAATTTCTCATAATTAACCTCCTTCCTATTCATTATGGAAGTAGTGAATGTACTGGTATTTCCATCATCAGAGCAATTCAGTTCATCATGAAATCTATTTAAGTATGAACTACCTAAGGTTCCATCCAGCATGAATAAGAACTTGTTAAAAGTTAGCACAAGAGGGTATGACTTCGGAGAAACTCCAACAAATGAGTCTGGGATATCACCAAACTGATCACTGTCATCAATATCATTGGCATCAATGGGGACATGAGCCATAGAAGAGCTCTCATTGCGAGCAAAACTGCAGGAAGACCAAAATAGAATTTAGGAATAGAAATAGTAGATAAGGATAAGAATTCAGCAAACATTAGCATAGAATTGAGCTGCAAATCATCAAAAATAAAATGCGTGTTTACATCAGTAAACCAGCAAAGACAATAGCTACAGCTAGCAAAGCTTAAATTTGCCAGAAGAAAAGAAGTGGTGGGTTAGAAATTAGAGATGATAGAAGGGCTCTGCTGGCTTCACTAAATCAAGGGAAAAAATCTACTACACATGAACAAAAATACCCATAAAAAAATTAACAAACAAAAGAAAGGGAACAAACTCCATCATGTACCTTTTCAGACCAGAAACATGATGTTTTATGGCATAACAAAGTTTTGGACTAACTGTCACAAAGAGCTGGCGTAAAACATTTGCACTCTCTTCATTCTCATCAGAGTGCGTAGTATTCACAATGCAGTCATCTCTGATAACTTCTCCAAGGCCTTCTAGAGCCAAGTGATGCAGTTGTTCTTTCTTAAACAGTTTCATAGTTAACACAGTAGTCTTTCCAGTACCAGATCGCCCTAAAATAAACGAGCTTTTTGGGTGAACAATTATCTGGAACTCCTCATCTGTTACCTCAAAGGGCAAGTCCAAAGCTTTACCATCTGAATCCGACAGTAAGTGACCTACCAAACCAGCAGATAGAGAGTAGAACTTCATTAACAACAAGCTTTCGCTCACTTTAGCATTCTCTGCGTAATTTGTGCCATCCAAATCACCATCCAAAGCACTTGTTGACTCAGCATAGTTGTTCTTTAATCGGACAATGTCAATGGAATTGCTCCATGTTCTTGGGACCTCTAGCTCCCTAAATGCATTCAGTATGATTATGAAAAAAATGAGGGATGGATTTCGTTATTTACTCTCTCTCAAGTCTCTAGTAAAAAGGCAAAAATATCCATCTCAAAAAAATAAAATAAAAATAAAAGCATACCCCTCAAGACTTCTCTCTTTGCAATGATTCAAGAAATCATCAGTGAAGGCTCCATATATGTTGTCAAGTCTTTTAACCAGCTTTGGTACATCTTCCAGTGGCACAACATCCCAGATCTTCAGCTCTTGGGTATATCCAGAAGATTCTTTCATGATATCATTTGTGCAAATGACATATCGGCCTTCAACTTTGTATTGTTTCACAATTTGTACAGTGCTCTCACAAGCAGGGTCAGCTTTAACTTTCTTAGGCCTCCATCCATTGGAAAGTTTCACAAGCAGATTCATTACAGACTTCTTAGCCCGGGTTGATGGAAGCTTTGAAAAGCTTTTCACAAAATTATCACTAAATAAAACCTTAGACAACAAAAGCGGGAAAAATGGTTATAATTTATAAACTGAAATAGAGTCCAAAAAGAAGAATAAGATGGTGGATGATGAAAACGATAACAGGAAACACAAAAGGGTATACCTTCCACCTGGCAGTTTTAAAAAGGATACTGTCCTTGTTAAGCAAGTCATCAAGTTGATTTAACTCCTTCTTAATATCTATCATGGCTTCAGTCAAGCTCTTATCTTCATCAGCATTAAAAAGACAATGACGCTCCCTAGCATTGCAAACTATTTTTTTCCAAACTGAATCACTTTCTTTTAGTGTTTTTTCACTTCCAAGTACCCAAAGACAGTGCCTGTATTATAAGTTAGAATTATTTCATATATGAAGTAACAAATAACCTGACAAAAATAGGAAAAAGCCAAAAAATATAGCATCTTAACAGTCATACCTTGCTCTGGTGAGGGCTACATTAGTACGTTGAAAACTTGAAAGAAACCCAACTTCCCCAGCACGATTAGATCTCACCGTAGATATTATTATGATATCTTCTTCTCCACCTTGAAAACCATCAACAGACTTCACCTTTACTCTAAAATTGTTATATTGCTCATACCTTCTCCCTATCATTTCCTCAATGGCCACAACTTGTGCTGCATAGGGTGATATTACACCAATAAAAAGTCTTTGATCTGAGTGGCGCCATGCTGTAAAAGAAAAAAATTTGTGGACAATTATTAAACTTAAATGGAATTATTGTATCATATCTATCTGCTTTTAGACAAAAGACTCCTTGATTTTTCTCAAAAAAAAAAAAAAGTAAGAAGAATAATAGGAATCAGGATAATTTACACATCAGCTGAAATAATCTCTACATGTAAACCACCTCCTCAAAAAGGTCCAAGTCCTAATGTCAAACAAAAAAGGATTCAAGGGCTCACATCTTTTCTCAGTCGGTTTAAATCAGAGAAAACTCACCCACTCACTCATTTCACATAAGAAAGAGGTCTTTCTGTTTTATGTTCGTTGTAGAGCTTGTCTAAAACTGTATACATATCATGCGGATAAACTTCTATTATATGCTTCGAAACATGTATAATATAAAGCCAGTATAAAACTACAGTATATATAACATGTAAATAAACTTCTATTTAGATGCTCCGAAGACAACCTTATTAGTAATACAACCTTACAACAAGAAGATCCATACAAATTGTCAAAACATACTCTTATAGAGATTATGCAGAATTCTAGCCACAACTGCAGCTTCAACCATATTTCTTCTGCTACAACCATCATCATCAAGCTCCTCTCGTCCCTCAGAGATATTTATGAAACTATAAGGGCCATACATCAGCGCCGGAAGGTACTGTCTCTTGTAACACTTACTCTTAACATTTGGGGCATCCAAAATTTGCTTGGCATAGAACTCTGCATTAGGAAATGAACTAATTGCAGGATGCATTCTGTACTGAACATTTAAGAGGCTCTTTGGCCAACCCAACAAACTCAGCCTCTGAAACAAGCTCCGTCCTAAACCAGCATCCTTAGATAACTGCAAAGGAAATTTTTCAAACAAGATTGATTGGTGACTTCAGCATTGGAAGGAAAAAGACATACATAAGTGCCTAAAATTATAACGTACATTACTCTTAATCATAGCTGGCAATTGGCATTCGTCCCCAAAAAGAATGGCATGCCGTAGACCATGCAGTTGCATGGGTATCACTGACTCACATTCCTTTAGTTGTGCAGCTTCATCTATAACCAAGAGGCTTGGAGGCTCCATCTGTGTAGAGTAAAGCTTATAAGAGCTAGAAGCAGAACAAAAAATTAGTGACGCCATCTGGAAACAGAGTTCTACAGTGGATTCTCTGTTCATAATATTTGGAAGGCGAACACCAAGAGATTGATGCAGAGATTTTAAGTCAGAAATGCATTTTTTCCTCTTTGCTTCGAGCAGCAGCATATTACTAGGGCCTGCCTCATTGACTAGGGAATCCTCAACTTCCTCGGACGAAAAGAGTTCCAGCAGTTGTTCAGACTCGAAATCATCTTGAAGCAACAAGTTTTCAAACGATACAAGCAAATCAATGAGACGTAACATGTCTGTGTGATTATGTTCGCCAATGTATCTTTTCGAGACATGAGTGCAGAAAATAGTAATACAGCTCCTGACGGGTTCTGCAGCAGCCTTGAACCTCTTTCTAAGGAAAGCAAGAAATGATTCAATCTGTCCTGTTTTACTCGCATTATCCATTCCTTGTTCCCTCATCTTAATCAACTCATTGTCAAAGAAAACATTATACTGAGAAACACAATCCTCAAGGATATTTATCAAGGATGGAAAACAACTCCTCCATCCAGTTAAGGGCACAAAACACTCTAGTAACCTCTTGACACGATAGTCAAGAAATATATCTTCTATATCTTGACCTACTCTTAACCGCTCCTTGTTTCCAAACAAGAGTACATCTCCCAAAAATCTAAATGTTTCCCCTGAATCCCCAGGAAAAGAGTTTATAATTATTTCCAGAACACGACTAGCTACTTCTGTGATGGCAATATTTGTCGGGGCACATATCAGAGTTCTGACATTCATTCTCCTCAGAACATATAGTAATGTACTGAGGGTTTTTGTTTTGCCCGTCCCTGGTGGGCCCCAAACAAGTTGAACCTGAGACATCGGCTCACACTGCAATGCTTGCAGTGAAGCTAAAACAGCCTCTTTCTGTGAAAAATTCAAATTTGAAGATATTTCCACACAAAGATCTTCTGACAAGCAGCCATTATTAATGGAGCCACAAGGACTATGACAGCCTTCATCCTGCAATTCAAACATTAATTCTCAGTTGAAAGACTTAAGAAACAAAAACAATCAATTAGGCTGCTATACATATCATATAACCCTGACCATTATCTGCTAAAGCCTACACGTTAATGATGTATATGTACACCAGGGGTAATATGATTCTAACACAGACCAGCAAACAGAATGATAAATCACTTATTCAACCCTTACCGAACTATTTCTACACAGAACTTCCTGGATGATTCTCACATTTTTACCCATGTGTAAGGCAGTCCATATTCGCTTGTGTGTGGTACAATTCATCAAAAATACCAAAAAAAGAGAGCTGTAGCTGTCATTTATCTCCTCGATGTCCTTTGATGCTATGACTCTAAAAAAGATCGATGAATAGTCATCATCTATTGTGTCCTCTGAGTGATTTTCTAAAAATTTTGTGACTGATGCCAAAGCCCATGTTTGTGACAGCACTTGCAAATCAGATAAACTTTCAGGTCGAGATTTCACAAGGACAAAAATATCACCAGGCAATGTTTTGTATGGTTCCTTGCCTCGGTCATTAAACCTATTTCTCCATTCATCTATTTGCACATCATATAGAAAGACATCACGTTTAGTTCTTTCACAAGACACTATTTCAGCATACGGTGCCCTTGAAACTATCTCCAAACTTGAACGAAGATAAGCCCGTGTCTCTTCTAATAGAGGATAAACAAAAGAGCTTAAATACTCCGGTACTGTATCAAATGTATCAGGAATCTGCTTGATCTGAGAAGCATTGAAGACAAATGGGCATGGATCAGTTCTAGTGATATTCATTTACATATTAACTTGCAAAATTAGTAAATGCCAGCAATGCCTTTATCTGACAATAACCAAAATATTGGAAAGCTGGAAATACGATTTGCTAAGTAAGAAACCACAGTCAAAGTACTAATGCTGAGGGAAACCCGGAAATCCTCAGTCAAGGTACTCGAAATTCACTGATATATAAAATCAAGAATCTCCTTAAGAGAATGTCTGCCAAAGTACCATGTGGTGGCTTCAATATCATGCTTTCACACACGATACTAAGTGGTCATTGGTTCATTACAAGAAGTTGTCATTAACATTTAAAAGAACTAATTGAGTATACATCATTACAAAGCACCATTACAAAATGTAATTCCTTCTAAACGCAGAAAAAGGATCAACTAGTAACTCAAACAATTCCTGCCATATCATATTCTATCACAAAAACATACTCGTTTTTTTATTAGATGAAAAAAGGGTTGTATAAATTTCGCCATAATGCTATGGCTTCAATTATTTGGGGATAGCCATAGTTCAAGAACCACACCCTATCAGCCCAAGGGGTCTAGAGAGCTTCAATGTAACCTTAACCACACCCTAACTACTGAAAAAGTGAAAAATAACAAAAATAATAATACTAATAATAATACGTGAATAAATACTCCGCTTTCTTCTAGTTAACGTGAAACATGAAGATTGTAATCCATTCACTCAACCAAAACCATATACGAAGTATTTCATATATTTATCAAACTACCAGCAAAGGTAGTACCCACATGCAATTGAACACTGAAAAAAAATTCCATTCAACCCACCACGTAACACAGTAAAAACAAAAAAAAAAATAAAAACTAGAACATTTGAGATGAAATGAAAATAGAGGTAAAGATGAGGTTTAAACCTTTGCAGCGTAGAGACTGTCATTGAAGATGTCATCAATAGACCATGAAAAGATTTTGTCAAGGAAACTGGAGCCTCTTGCAATTCTTTCACTTATACCATCAGATGATGAACCCTCCATCATCATCATCAACAACAACACCCAACTACTGCACCAACATGTCCAAAACCCCCACTTATAAAGACAACTAATACTAAAGGGAAATCCTTCACTAAGAAGGAATCAAAAAAGCCAGTACAAATGTACAATTACTAGGAACAGTTGATCAAAAAGGTAGTGCAAAAACAATGACAAGAAAACCCACAAGAGTAAGAAAATGTACTAATGAGAATAGGAAAGGACATCAAAAATGAATATTTTTTTCTTGGGAACATTGACTTGGCGTTGATTTTGTACATACGCTTGTTTTTTCAAAAGTTAAAGGAGATTAGAGAATATATATTTGTTGAAAGAGAAACGAAAAGTCATAAATAAGTGAATAAGCACTAGTAGACTAAGCTAGTACGGAGTTCTAGGTTTCGTTATGTTAATACTTCACTCAACAGTCAACAGTCAACAGTCAACACTCAAGCTAGGGATGGCAACGGATCGGATCTGGACCGGGTCCTAATAGATCCAGATCCGGATCCGTTTTTCAAGGATGGATCCAGATCCAGATCCAGATCTGTTGGGTATGAAAAGTAAGGATCCAGATCCAGATCCAACGGATCCGGGTCCAAAACGGGTCCAAAACGGATCTTGCATATTTAGGTGTATTTACCACCATAAGGGATAATTTGGACGGGAAGACATTTTTTGTGCTATTATATTATTGTTTATAATACTCCGTAATTAGAAAAATGAATTTGTAATTGAAATTATGGACTTTATTATACACATTAGAACATTTGCCTAGACATTAATGAGAAAAGAACTTTATTTTTCAGATCGAATTATAAAGAAAATTACAGTATTTCAAATTAGACAAATTAAAAAAATGTTATCAAAATCAATTTTTCATTCTTTTTTAATAGATATCCAAATCGACCTTATTTGAATACTTTTTACTAACGGTCGAACTTTACCTTACTATCATTCTCTCCTTTCTTTGTTGGTTACTAGTTTGTAAATATATTAGTATCACGAAAAATATTTCAAGACGGGTCCAAAACGGGTCCTAAACGGGTATTATGGTTGGACCCGTACCCGGATCCGTTTTTCAGTCATAGGACCCGGATCCGACCCGGATCCGTCGGGTCTAAATTTTGAAGACTCATATCCGTAAAAACGGATATGGATCCACGGATTCGGGTCGGGTCCAATACCCGTTGCCATCCCTAACTCAAGCACTCCCTAATCCCCTAGACCCCTTCTCCTCTAGTCTAGTAGTCTAGGATACTACTTTCTTTTTTTAATAGGAAGGCATCAATGCAAGTTTACCTAAATATTATTTTTGGTACTTTTTTAAGAGAAATGAATAATTACTTCATCCGTCTTTATAAATTTGTTTAATTTTAATATGTTTACTTTATTAAATTTTGGTTTGGTTATGTTGAGAGAAAAAATTTGCAGGATCACAGATAATATACGTGAGATTAGAGGTGTGGTCTTTATGATCATTTAACAACACATATAAGGCAATTTTTAATGGATATTTATTTTTGGTATGTGAGGCAAATAATTATGGACAGAGGGCATAGATATTAAAACTTTTTCTATTATCATGGTTTCATGAGTAAAAATAAAATAAAGATATTTAAGACAAATACAATAACATTTGAATAGGAAAAGCGATGGAATAAATGAGATTGAAGTGGAATAAATGAGATTGAAGTACGTAAATAACGGAGTATCTAGAATATGCCTATGCTAATTCAAAGTAAGTCAGTAAAAATATGAATTTAATAAATTTTTATTATTTATTTTGAAAAAAGTTTGATAATTGACATCAACATAATGCCTTCACCTAAACAGTATTCTAGACAAACCCATAGCACAAATAGAAAAATTTGAAGAAATTATAATGATTAATCAAAATACAATGCCATTTTCAACGTATGACACTAATTAATAAAGTAGAAGAAAATATGATAATTAATAAAAAAAATTATGGTATATACAATGCATGTACAACATTTAGAATTTTGCAAATCAATAAAAGATATTAATTATAAAAGAAAAGGGTTAAATTGCTTTATAAATATAATTAATTAATATGATTGTGAGGGAGGTAGTTATGAGACTAATGAGAGTAACTACCTATTTTTTGGGAATAAAAGAAGGGTATTATGGTCCAATGAAAAATCATGCTCTAAGAAAACTCGATTTAGGATTTGCTCGCACCATATTAATTCTTGCTCTTAAATAGAAGGGATCAGTAATTTAGGTGGATGAGAATAAAATAATAATTTATATAAATAAAATGGTCATAAATATTTTCCTAAATTAGAATAAATTCAAAGTAAGAAAAAATTTATGAAATTTACCGGTAAAGATTATGATAAGAACAAAAAAGAAACAATTTTCCTATTTTCTTGCCTTTATGTGCTTTTTTTCTTCTTAATTGGTTGTTTTTAAGCTCTTCCATTTTCTGGTTTTCCTTCTCTTGTCCATGGGGCAATGGAAAAAATTTAATTGCATACTTTATTTATTATTTTTTAGATAATAATTTTATTATTAGCTCAAAATTATTAATTGTACTAATTTCATATTGAAGAAAAATTTAATTGCACTAAATTATATTTAAAGGTATTTTATTATACAAGTACAAAGTAGTTCTTTTCATTTATATGTTTTTACAATGGGTCTTATAGAGTTTTATTGGACAATTACAAACATATTTTTACCATTTTTAAATAATTTTGAATATAGTAAAAAAAATACTTTGATATGCTTATTATAGTATTATACAATCATATTAGATACTAGGAGTAGTTATTATCAACTTTTGACTATAAACACTTGTTTCAACCAATTTTCAAAATATTTGTTATTAAACTCGTTTTAATGCCTTTAGAGACTATATATAAGGTATGAAATAATTCAAAACCTTTTCATATGACTATATGCATTTATTAGAGTTTTCACAAAAAATTAAACAAAAATATCTTAATAACCTTCAAATTTCAATTATGGACTTCTTGAAAAAACAATTTGACATATTTATCACTGAACTAAAAGGGACATATTATGATGTTATTGAAACCATTAATGTAGACTCTAAACACCTATTTCAAACTATTTATAAAGATTTTATGATACGATCCTAATTAAACTTGTTTTTAGGATATTTTGAGACAGATATAAGGTATTGACGGTTGTAAACCTACTTGTATGTCCCTAAAGAATATTTGATTATTTTATTTTATTTACAAAAAAATACAAATATATCTTAAAAATTATGTATAAATTGTAAAAAATTTCCTCAATGTAATATTAGTTGTGAAAGTTATAATTATTTCCTATATATTGGTTTAGAATACGATATGTTAGCTTAGTTTCACTTATCATTAAACTTTATTTCATTTTTTGCGTGACTCTCCCTCCAATCTCGAAAGATTCCTCTTCTATATATTTGGTTTGATTGCTAAATTAAATTCAAGTAAATATACAACATAATGGATATTTTTATAAGCTCATAAAACACATTAATGTAACTTGCACCACTAATTGAATTTAAAATTAGTTATTAGCCCCAACAATGTCCCGAGTCATCATCACATGCAAGTAGTTTATATATATTGAATTGCTTATGATCCGAACTAGTTGTATATTCTACGTAGTATAAGTTGTTAAGATTATATGTTTTACTGTGAATTGAAATTAATTAGTTGTATATATTTAAAATATTTAAACTTCTAATAAATAATCACGATTTCATTTATTTTTTATTTATTTATGTCATCAAATTGAAGTTTAGACTCTAGATTATTGAAGTTCATAGGTTGAAAAGCATGAATTTATTATTACTTAATTGATTTGATGTCATTATAGCAATTGTTAAACACTCTAATTATTTTTGGGAGAAAACTAAGTTAATTAATGTGTGCTATGAAATAACTTAGGGTATTTGTTGGGCCAAATTAGATGTAGTGGTAGTTGTAGTCGTGATAGTGGCTATGAGCTACACAACTAATTGTTAGTTGTCAAGTAGCGATTATAATTTAAGAGAAATATGCAAAACTATCCATAAGCTACTTGAAATTTAAAGAGTTTCACGTTTTACTTCAAGCTAACCATAAGCTACTTAAAAGTCGTACCAGGCCGAGACTTTATGTCACTGCCAAATAAATGTCTAAACAATACTCATGGTAGATAAAATGTTTACATGTTGTGGCTTGAAGTTTTAATTTTTTAGCAATACTAATATTGATAACACACTTACCCATTAACAACATGGAGTAAAAATGAATCATGACCTACTAAGATTTAAGCTATCGCTGTCAATTTGAATGCTTCAGTCGGATTCAGATCAGGTCATGTCGGGTGTCAGGTCATATTTGAGCCGGGTTATATTAAGACAAGTCTTTATTGGGTCAGGCTCGGACTTAGCTCGGGTTTAGCTCGGATCAAATTATGTCGGATTATTTACCCTTTCGGATACAAGTCGGGTTCGATTCGACCAATTCGAGTTCATTTAAATTTCAGGTTCGGGTTATATAAAATTAAATTTTAGCCGGGTTTATGGTGGGTAATTTCGAGTATAAGTCATATTTAGGTCAAATAATTATCAAGTCGGATAGTGTCGAGATTGACTCAATATTTGATACATTTAATCAAATATTTCTGGTTCAAGTCTGATTTTGGTCATATATAACTAACACGATAAAATATTAAGTTTTAGAAGAAATTATATCCTTTACAAAACTAACAAAACATTATAAAATATTCCATCAAAGTTAGTTAAATAATTATTAACTGGGATGTTATATTATGTAAGTCAAATTTGAGTACTTCATATAAAGTAGGTTATTCTTTGTTGGAAAAAATAAATTAGAGAAGCATGTAAATCTAATAATCCGAATCATACTTGAGATTTGTAACAAAAATTTATTATGACAGGGCCTCCCCAAATTATATTAGTCGGTCTAAAGTCAATAAGATGTATTATTTGATCCATCGACACTTTTTTATATTATAATTTTCAAAGTAAAATTCAACAAACTCTCCAAAATTAGGTTATAAGTTATTACAACTTTAATCAATAACAGGTCAGATTAACAACGAATCAAAATAAAATGGGTCATGGGTCACAATAAGTCGGTTTATAACAGATTATCTCGGATTATAATACGTTTTGGGTTATAATCAGGTTGGGTGTCATTTTACGTTTGTTTCATTGTCAAATCAGTTCTAGTTGGTTATCGGTTAATGTCAAGTGCAGGTTTAGATTCAGGTCAAATAACATAAGATAAAGTTGATTGTCAGTTAATATAAAGTCGGGTTCAGGTCGGGTTGCATATTACCAATATCACATTTAAAACGGTTATAGATCGGGTTCAAATCGTATAGGTTCAGGTTGGTGTTTCAGACGAGGTCAATTTTGGACAGCTCTAATTTAAGCATTAACTAATCATATTCTTAAAATTAAGAACCACTACTGCATTAGTGCATTCTAATTTCGAGCATTTCAGGCTTCAAAATTTTTGTTACTCTCTTTTTAAAGATAATTTTCGGAATTGTGAAACAGTTCTTTTTCATATTTATGCTTAAAATTATCATTTATCGAATTCGTTGGTGTCGATTTTCCACAACTGAAGAAAAAAGCATAAAAGAAAAACAATAGCTATGAACTCAAGCAGTTGCTAGAGCAAGTGGTGGCGATGGAAGAAAATCAGTTGTTGTTGGTCGGAAAGAACTGGGGTGAGTTAGTATCTGTCAAGGTATTCGCTCTCTACAACTCTCTTCCAAAGAAGGGCAAACCTCAGGGCCGCGAAGTCACAGTTTTGGCTGCCTTTCTACTCTCCTCCCCTTCCCAAGGTTACCCTGATTCCCTCCATTTTTAATTCTGTCTCTCCTTATTTGGGTCAGTTTATCAACTTATTTGAGTATATCCTTTTGATTTAGTTCCTGATATGTTAGATTTTGTGTTTAAGTTCAGTTTTTTTTTTATATAATGTATGACGTAGTAACTGAACATGTATGGATTGTAAATTTGGAGGTGGTTTGTGTATTTATTCGATTCATCAACTTATTTTAGTCGTACCCTTTTGATTATTGTCCCTGTATAAATCGATTTTTGGGCAATGTTTGGGTCTTTTTGATGAATGATGTAGTTGTTAAACATTCTTGGGTTGCAAATTTTAAGATGGTTTCTACCAGTTTGTGTATTTTTTTTATTTAACTATTTGTTTGTCACGCCCTTTTGATTTTAGTTGCTGAAAAGTTTGGATTTTTTTGATGAATGATGTAGAAAATGAATATTGTTGGGTCGCTATTTTTGGAGGTGGTTTGTATCTGTGTGTTTATTTGATTTTTCAACTTATTTCAGTCATACGCTTTTGAATTAAGTATCTGAAAAGTGTGATTTTGGATTTTCTTTTTTGAATGATGTAGTAATGTAAAATGTTTGATTGCAGATTTGGAGGTGGTTGCTTTGGGGACAGGGACTAAGTGTCTTCCCAAATCTGCCCGGAGTTCGAATGGGGATGTTGTGAATGATTCTCATGCTGAAATTATTGCCAGAAGAGCTTTGTTAAGGTAGTAATACATCTGATGAAAATCGAAGGACATTAATGTTGTAGCGCTATATATAATGGGACATGTTATGATGAAAAGAGAATTTAAGCTTGATTGATAAATTTACAGATGATAGATAGTTCAGTGGTTAATGACTTGATGATTGAGTAGCCTGCCATAGTTATCGTAGCAAGTGTTTGGGAAATCGGTGATAATGGGGTGTTAATTTGTGGCCTATCCTTATATATGTTTGATAATGGTTGTTGCATAGACATAAGGACTAGTATGTATACAAAGTGTTGACTGGAATCATCCTCCTTGTTGAGGATTTTGAGGCAGGAGTAGCTTTGTAGACAATTTTTCTTATACATGTTGATGGTTTGAAGCTCATTAGATATGTAATTTGTGTAATTTAACATGGCTGAAGATGATAGTAATTGTTTGTGATTCCATCAAGGGCAATCATAAATTCGTAGTTTATAAATTAGATCGTCTGGCATCTATTTTTTAGCTGATGCAGTTTTGTTTGGCATCAAAGTCTTATTTAAGCTCACTTTGAATCTTAATTGGTTGGGGGCAAGTTTGCATTTGATTAACTTTTCGAAAAGAGACTGACGTACATGGTTATTGTTAAAGTATATCTCATGCAGAATACCTTTCTTAAGGCAAATAGTTGAAGATCCCTAACTATGATAGTCATGCCAGGTTCTTCTATTCGCAGATTCATTCTTACAGCGATGTCTTTGAGAAAGCTGAATATGATGGAAGTGAGCAATCACAAGGCGCAAAGTTTCCTTTTTATTTGGAGATTGTTGGGTCTGATCAAAAGCAATACAAGATCAAAGAGGGTTGGCATCTACATATGTATATTTCACAGCTTCCATGTAAGTCTAACTATATCTTACCTCCTTAGCCCCTTCTTCTCTTACAGGATAGTGAAGTGTTGAAATTAATCTTTTGACCAGTTCAGTGATACCTTTTTCTCTCTCTCTCACTGTCTCTTTTTTCCCACAGGTGGGGATGTTTCGCTTAGTTTGCCACAATCCTTGAGAACTATATCCTTTGGAAACAGGGTCTCAGCATCATCAACGAATGCTGTTCATCCTCTAGGAGAAAAATCTTCAGAGGCTTCAGAGAAGGACAATGGTTGAATGTATTCTTTCATATTCTTCACCTCTGCAGTATATTAACTTGGGTGCATTATAGCATGCTATTATTAGATGCAGTGTTTCCTACAGCAGCATTGTAGTCAGTAGGTCCAGTTGTCATTCAGCGAATTGTACTTTGAAATTTTTTAAGTTAATTGAGTAGAAAAGTAAATTGTGGATACACTGCATGAGCTTTTTGAGATTCCGTGTGGAAGTTGGGGACCTTACTATCCGGAACTCCGGAAGGCATCTTTATATATTACGGAGTAAATTTTTTTGTTTCAACAAAAGATGATGAAATATTCATTGTTTGTTGAAATTTTAGGTGTATGTAATTTTTTTGTTTTTGAAATACTCTGTATGTAATACATAACCCTTGTCTTTAACATGTATTGTCTCTAAGTTGGGAAAGTTGTGTGTGGTGATGTTATATGCAGGTGACCGTCCAACTGTAACAGGCTTAGTGCAAAGGAAGCCTGGCCGTGGTGCCTCAACTTCTTCTGTTAGCTGTTCAGACAAAATAGCGCGCTGGAATGTTGTTGGATTACAAGGTCAGTCAGTGTTAAATTAGTCACTGACTCTTCAGTTAGTAGAGGAAGCCAAAGAATTGGTTTTAGATTTTTTCCCAGTCTTTCCCTGGAAGCATGTCATCACGTTAGCAACCCAACAAACAAAACAGAAGGGAGCAGGAAAACACATCAAAGAAAAGGAAAGCCGGAAAGATTGGAGCTAAGGAGCATTGTTCTGTTCCCCATAATTTATTGGGCTATTTGTCGCAAACAATTTATCTTTAGAACTTTGGTACTGATAGGGGATGAATAAAAATGAATGCAATCAGAAGCCCCACATAAATTCTGTTTAGAGAAAACTACACGAGTAAAAAAAAGTCAGTTACTGATTGAACCGTCGCTAGATTTGTCTTTGATTATGAGGTCTTCTGCTTTATGTTCTTAACAGGTGCTCTGCTTTCCCATTTCCTTCAACCTATTTACATTTCTTCCGTCACCATAGGGCAATCATGCAACAGTTCTCTAAATCTTTCCCTGAAGGATAACCTCAAGAGAGCTTTGTATGACAGGCTTCTACCTTTATCAAATATGTTAATTGGTCCTTTTATGGTGAATGAGGTATGTTTCTGTGTTAAATGTCATTGCAATATGCATATTGGTTCATAAATCATGATAAAATTCTCTTGATTTCACAGCCTTTATTCTTTGAAGCTCCTGTCCCGCCAAAGGAATTCCAGCATCTTGTTTCTGCTCATGTTACATTAACTTGTGGGTGAGTCTTCGTTCGGTAGAATATTTTGTGGTGGTAAATTTGTGGCTCTGAGTTGCAAATTTCGTTTTGCTGGCATGTGCAGGTATTCTATATGCTGGAATAAGCTTGGATTGCATGAAGTTATCCTTGGGACAACTGGAAGAAAACAAGGAACCTCTTCAAAGGGAGCATCATTTCCATCTACGCAGTCATCCTTGTGCAAGTACTTTTATTCGTATATTTCTCTGTACATTGTAATCCTGTTTGCTTTATTTCTCCATCATGATTATGTTTGTGCCAGGCAAATGTTTGTTTTGGTCTATAGTATTTCGTACTTAATCTCATCAATTCTATAGTATATTGTTGATAATGGTGTCAATCACTTTCTTGTGTCTGATATCTATTACTATGCATGTGTACATTGCAGGAAGAGACTGTTGGAATCGTTTTTGTCCTTGAAGCACAATTCTTTGGGTCAATGGATAAACAATGTGATTACTTATAGAGAACTTAAGGTAAATTACATGTTATTGCTTTGATATTTTTCTCTGAAGTTAGGCACCTGAACTGATTTTCCTTTTTTGGTTCTTTCATTAAGTTAGGCACCTAAACTGATTTTCCATCGTAGTAACATATTTCTGCTCTTCTGAAGTTTTGGTGGCGTTATAAAATCTTTTGCAGGATAATGCTCTAGAGTACCATCAAATGTCGAAGATATTGAAGGGAAGCCCAACTTTCTGCAACTGGCTATTGAAACCTGTTGACTCTGATATTTTCTCTATTAGTCAGTAGCAAGGTAAATGACCCTCCTCTAGCTCAACTTGATACTGATCCAAAATTTTAGATGGAGTGAAATACTTGCAGAATTGCTAACTGTTGAATGGACTGGCAGAAATTTTAGATGGGAAAGTAAAGGTACTTTCAAATTTTCAATGTTATGCATTGGATTTTCGTTACAGTCTGTCAATCTGAACATAGCATGTGTGCTGATCTTCCAAAGTAACTTGAAAGCTTATGTGTTCTGTGATCAACCAATTGAAAGCGTGATAAATTGCCAAAAACTCATGTATATTCATGCTTTTTTAGGATAAACTGATTGAATTGAAATATATAGCGCTAAGATTTGTGCGAAAATCAAGGATTTAGACAGACCTTAAGCTTTAGCATCATTGACATCTTGAGCATGTTTTATTTTGTGTTGGGAGCTCACGAGCTAACCACAAGATGTCAGAGTTGAATCATGTACAATCTATCTCACTAAATGAGATGAAGTGTTGAGATATTCTCTCACTCTCTCTTTTTGAAGTGTTTGAGAAGAACTCCTCTCAAGCTGATGTTTGCTGGCTATTGACGAGCTACTCTACAAGATTGTTTTCTTGAGTAAAGGTTGTTTTTAGCATTCTAGGAAAATTTCAAGACTTATGACTAATAAATTGTGTGTTGGATTGTATCTCCATTCGATCACCTTTTAGTTTACAAACCACAGCAGAGGGCTAGAACACCTGTTACATCGGTTACAATTTAAGCACCTGCAGGTTTTGCTTGATTAAACTATATGCTGACATTCATATTAGAATTTGTACGAGTATGTATAGTGTAAAATGCAATCTATTCTTCCTAGTCTACTGGTGAAACATGAAGCAGACTCAAAAAAATTTAAGGAGCAACATTTAGCATTTCTTGAGCATTAAAGGTGTAAATGTGGGGACCCAAAACAAAATCTACATCATACGGAGAAATGCACAAGAAAAGAGCCGTCTTTGGCGTATGCAACAGGTCGACCATCATTCAGCAAGGTGACTTGAGGGCTTGAGGCCCTACTTTCTTTATGTCTACAACTATACCTGTCCAAATGGAAAAGGTTCTATTAAGGGCTTTTTATCGACCAGTTTGAAAAAAGGTCTAATTAATTATGAGTTTAATTAATTCGGTTTTTTAAAGGGTCATGTTTTATTGGATTTTTAATGGGTTAAGTCGGGTTAATAATATGCCAATAGTTTTCAAATCTTTTAAATATTATCGTATAATGAATTATTTTCACTTTGTTAATGGTCCGTTATCAAAGATTGAAAGTGATACATACAAACTATGACTCTTTATATATAAAAACTATACTATCTTTGGATGACTTGATCCGTTTTGTATCTTCTTTGGCCTGATCTGACTTGGCCCGTTTGACATCTTTTTTGACCCAGTCTGGTCCGGCTCATTTTGCATATAACCCATCTTGGTCCTGATTCGACCCAATGCACAAGTCTATCCACAACACCGTAGTTTTGCTTCCAAACTCGCAGTATTCTTGCCGTTAGATTTATAGAACACTACACTTTTAGTCATAGGCATAACATTACCATGACAACCAAGAAAAACCAGCTTAAATCCTTTGGTTGGAGTTATGTTAATAATGGAAGTGATCATGCACTTGCTAAGCTAGACTTTGCCTCCGCGCGCCAATGCCAAAGGGTCTGTAGCTAGCATTGTCTTGTTCCTTCTCTTCTCTGTTATTTTATTTTCCTAAAAACTTTTTGCTGGGTGGAGTGATTTTGTTAGTAAAAAACCGAACTCCGATGATCAGATTCCTTAGTTTCAAAACCAAACACTTAGTGTTTATTATCTATTGCTAATACATGAACTGAACCCAACAGGCTAGTGATCCTACATGATGTGGAGATGTGGGAAGTTAACTGAACCCTAAAAGGAAACCTCATTTTTGGCGCTCAACTTTCTCTCTATTAATTCAATGATTAGTCATACTAAATTTCCACAACATCTTTAGCAATTAATTCAATGATTTAGGCCACTCAACCACCAAATTTTTAAATCATTAGCTATAACGTGTAAGGTTTTGCTCTTTAATTGGTTGGTGTTTGCTAGTTGATCCCGTACTCATTGCTTTCCATTCTGCCCTAAACAGTGATGAAGGCGGCTTGATTCGTCTTCCTCCTCCTTTACCACAACATGCAAAGTGTGACTAAGAAGTAACATGCTACCTATGTCAAAGAACTTGTGATGCTAACTAGTGTAGTAACATGGAAAGCTTCAAATGACATTGAGCGATCAATTTTCAAAATACTTTCCAAAATAATATATGTTACTAAGAAATGTAGTAATCACTTCATTCATTATTTACTATAAATTCCATTATTTTCAATTTTAGTTAGTTTGTTATGACAAACAATATAGTTGATATTTTGAGGATCTTATACACATGTTTGAGGATAAGAGAGTTACATTTATGCAAGGGCTAGTTAGTAAAAGGCAAAATGCAGAAATCCAATTCAATTCTTTGTCATAGAATCCAAGCCAAATAGATTAAGAGAAGAAAAAGGCAGCCAATTGTGATGTATTGCCATCAACTAATAACTTGTTCAATGTTAAGAATTATCAAGACCAACTCTTTACCGGCTTAAATGTTAAGACTTGTACTCTTTACCTTGTTATCATGTTACTGCCTCCATATTCTTCCAAAACAAACAAGTCTGAGTCATTTGTTGATGATTGTTACAAAACATCGGTATACTTAACAGTTTATGCTAGTTGCATACCCTGAAAATGTTTAGATTGAATTATTAATCAAGAATATCCCAAGAGTTGGATTATCCCATCAATTTTTTTTATGTTCAAATATCACAATAATGTACGTAATTATTATGTTTGGAGAAGCGTGGCCATGGGTTATAAAGATGCCAACATATATACAAAAAAAAAAATAAATTCTATATTATTTAAAGTTTTTACATTATATTAGAGTACAACAAGTTCTATGTGCATACATCATTCATTCAAAAGATGTCAGAGATGAAGATCTGATAAATTAAACAAATACGCATAAAAGATTAATGGAATCTCATTGACGTATCCAACAAATATTAACTTATGCTCTTGTAAAATGTTCTAACCAAGGTAATTGGCCCACACATGTTCTCTCAGTCACTCCCAACACTCTCCATTACCAAGGTCCCCAGCCACAATTTTCTTTTTTTTTTTTTTTTAAAATAAACAATATAGTATGCATAATTTCTTTTTTTTTTTTTCATTTGGCTTTTTATTTTATTAGTACACGACTTGAAATGTTTTTATATCTAAATTTATAAGACAAAAATTATAAAATTTTAATATTTAAAAAATTTATATAGAAATGGATCCAACGAGATTCTATTCCTTATTTCTTTTTTGTTTTATTTGACTTTTTATTTTATTTACTACACGACATGAAATGTTTTTATTTCCAAATTTATAAGACAAAAAATTATAAAAACTTAATATTCAAAAAATTTATATAAAAATGAATTCAACAAGATTTCATTTAAAAAATTTATGATAAAACTTTTTAAACTATAAATCTATAAATAAAAATGGGATAAAAATAATACAAGTCAAACTTAGCTCGCAAAATATTATGAAAAACAGATGCCAAACAAATCAACATGTGCTTTTACCTGTACTAATATACTACCATCATTTAAACTAAGCAAAAGCAACGGCAACTGTTGAAGTGTTGAATATTTCATTTTGTCTTGGTAATTGATGGGGAAATAAATCTTAAATATTCTTTGTTTTTTCTTTGATAACTATTTAATTTTTGTACGTCGCTCAGCCCTTTGACAATTATGAGAAGAATTTGAGATCTGATAGTTAAAAGTTTTTAGCCTCAACTGGAAATGAATATCTGCTGAAGTTCACCCCACCAAAGCATCAAACATGGTGGGGAGGATTGAGATGGGATCGCTTACTGCAATGACCAATAAGAAGGTCATTCTCTTCTATTTTTCCACCCTTTTCTTCCTTGGTTGCTTCCTTCTTGTTCGACGCTCCGGCCACACTCTGGTAACTTCTTTCTCTCTGTTCATTCGTTACACTTGTTTTAAACTACTACTTTCTCAGAGCGGATGATGTCCAATTTGCTACTTTAACTAATTTGCATCGCCTTATTAGATCATTTTAGTTCTTTAAAGTTTTGATTTTGATTCCTTGTTCCTTGTTTGTTGAATCCTTTGATTTTCCAGCCTACACCAGAAATCCCAACCTACAGGAAATCTTCAGATTTAAGCCATAGCAGTACCCCCAACACAACAAAACTCTCACTTAAAAACACCCTACAAAATGAATATCCCCTCATCTGCGCCAAAACGAGCACAAACCAAACATGCCTTAAAAACAACTACCCAAGCAGAATGGAGGTTGATGAAGCAGATATCATTACATCGTCAATGGACACGTGCCCGAGTTACTTCCGTTGGATTCATGAAGATTTGAAGCCTTGGCAATCCAAAGGGATAACAAAGGAAATGGTAGAAGCAGGAAAAGGTGTGGCGTTTTTCAGGCTTATAATACTGGATGGGAGAGTGTATGTTGAAAGGTACAAAAGATCATACCAAACAAGGGACATGTTCACTATTTGGGGGGTATTGCAACTTCTTAGATTGTATCCCGGAAAGTTGCCTGATTTGGATCTGATGTTTGAGTGTGATGATAAACCAGTGATTAAGAAGAGTGATTATGAAGCTACTGTTGACAATAATGCTGCTACTCCTGCTCCTATGTTTCACTATTGTGGGGCTGATGACCACTTCGATATTCCCTTCCCAGATTGGTCTTTTTGGGGTTGGTAATGCTTCTCCTTTTCTCCTTTTGTTGTTTTGCTACAAATGGTTGATGAAATCCGATTATTTCTAATTAAGGATTTGACACAATTTACGTTTAGACTCATTATTATACAAGTTGTGCTAGTTCTATCATCTCCCTGCAATTTTATCCAACTATTACAAATGTTGACTATGTGACAACTATACATCTAAAAACTGTAGATATGTATTTTTTGTTGCCAAATAATGGCAGCATATATGTAATCGGGATTGAAAAGGGAGCACTTGTCTCTGGAGTCTAGACTGTAGTCATTAGCCTAAGATCACATTCATACTTTTTGGGCATTGTTTAGTTTACAGAGAGGGTAGATGGTAGTGTATTGTCACGTTTTTTTTTTAATGTGAAGAAAGCTGCAAGCGGCAAGACAACAACTAATGTAGACGGGATTTGATCCCAAGTCTTGGATACCACCTTCCAAGACTTTAAACTAAGTTAATTGGCATCCACATTGTGTTGTCACGTTCATGAGTTATTGAAGTATATTTTACTGTGATATTGGCCTAGCTCATGGTCATTGCTATACTCGGTATGTCCATGTACTGTAAATTGTAATACTGGAAGGTTATATCTACATTTAACTTCACCATTTCTCTTATTTTCAATGATGGGTGCGTACTTAATGTGCTGATGCAGGCATGAGATTGACATAAAGCCCTGGGAGACCCAATTACAGGACTTATTAGAAGCCAACAAAAAAGTGAAATGGGCAGATAGAAAGCCCTATGCCTATTGGAAAGGCAATTCATTCACGGGAAGCAGAAGAGACCTTCTGAGATGTAATTCAAGTAGATCATGGAAGGCTGAGATTTATGAACAGGTAACTAAACTTTTCCTCCCTTTGGCAGCAATCTATACTTATATGAAGATGGCCTTGTTTGGTAAAGATTCTATTGTCTAAAAAATTAGCAGATTGGGCTTATTAGAGGGTTTGACCATAAGTTGACTAGTCAAACCTTTATTTGGGTGTTTGGTAATTCAACGGATTTAAAGAGTGGGTTTTACTCCAACTCGCTAATTTTGCAAATGCAGTTAAGAGCAATGTTTTTGGAAGAGAGGGTAGAATTATATTAGTAAAAGGCATTTTTGTCCAAAAACATTCAAGAATTACATCAATCGTTGGTTGTTACATGCTTATAACTAAAGTATTACTTTCTTTTGTCTCTCAGCGTTGGCCTCAGGAAATTACTGACGGCTTTAAACAATCAAATATGGCAGACCAATGCACCTACAGGTATGTTTAGTTTCTTCATTTTCACTTGCGCAGTTGAGCGATTACGCTGTATTCACAACTCATATGTACATAAGTCGTAAAGAAACGAGTCTATTCAGATTTTCACGGCAATACGTATGCATACTACTCCTGTCCCAAAATAACAGGTCATATCTTCGTTCTTCTCGTCCTGATATAGTAGGCCACTATCTGATATTAGCAAGATAAAAATTAAACTTTTTGATGTTACCTTTCATGAATGATACTCGTAATGAAACTCTTATTACATATGCTTATTAAGGTACAAGATTTACATGGAAGGAAAAGGATGGTCAACGAGTGAGAAGTACATCCAAGCTTGTGATTCAATGTTACTGCTAGTACAGCCGCAATACTATGAGTTTTTTAGCAGAAGTTTACTGCCTTTGAAACATTACTGGCCTATCAACCCCTCCAAATTATGTCAGTCCATCAAATTTGCTGTCACCTGGGGAAATAAACATCCGGACAAGGTATATCTGGCTCTTTCTTGTCTCTTAATTTTTCTAGAATGACCTTTCGAATTTGAGCTTGATTCTAATAATGCATAGCTATTGGAACACTGCTTAACCAATATAACAATGACCTAAAACTGATTAAATAATTCATTCTTAGCCCCCTTTAGAGGCTTACTATTCAATGAATTGTATCAAACCACTTTTTATGTCAGAGGGAGACATACTATGCAACTAGACAAGTTTTGGACAAGTTTTTTTCCCTCTAAAATTAGTCCAAAAATTGTGTACTTGTAGCCTACAATTATAGGATAATGCTGAGTTTTTTTTCGGTTGTAAAAAGGTAACCCTTCCAAATATCCTATGAGACCCAAGGAGATCTTTGGGGTGGTTAGAAGTTTAGAACCACTAACGTTGGACCTTAAGTGTCAATTTCATTGATTTTAAAACTTCTACTAATTATTCCAGAAAACTTATTTGTAGAATTTTGAAACAGAATATTAGGCAACAAGTGGTTCTAAACCTTCTCTTACCCATGGGATGCATCTTGTGTCATAAAAAAAAAATTTGGATTTTATTTGAAAATATCCCAAAAATAGTGTATAATCGTAATTTTACATAATTTCGGTCTTATTAAGAGAATATCTTGATATGCTTACTATAAGTTTTATAGGGTCATAAAGGTCCTAAGTTGATTGAAACAATTTATTTTGATTCTAAACACCCATTTCAACACGTTTTCAAAACTAATATAATTGAATTATAAACTTATTTTTTTTGGGTCTTTTGATGCTAAATATAAGTTATTGAATGATTCCAAACCTCCTCCTACGACTTTAGGATACATTCAATAATAGACAATTTAGAACCTAGTAAAAAAAACTTTGATATGCTTACCATGTATCTTATAGGGTCACATTAAACCCTAGGTGTAATACGGAAGCATATACTTTGTCTCTAAACGCTAATTTCAATCAATTGGATCCTTATTTCATTTTTTGAGCATTTGGAGAACAAACATTAGGTAGAAAATGATTTTAAACTTACTCTTATGATATTACCTTGACATGCTTTTCCTAAGTCTTACCTATGAATGATTGGATCCATCTATTTGCCTCTATGATCACATAGTACTATGCTTCAGTTCTAGTTGTTAGTGGTACTTAGCAGGTTTTCTACATATATAGTGTCCACACCCATGATCTTTGGGGGACAGCCTCTTGCCGTAGGTACTTTGTCATTTTTTAGAAATATAGCACGATAACCTCTGCGTAAGCTATATGGTTTGGGCTGTTTGTGGTTGATTCATATCATTTGACTCGTCAATAGTTTGTATTACTTATGTCTACTTAAGAAAAAAAACCATAAACAATTTAATTATGAATATGTTTTTGTTGACATGCAGGCACAAGAGATTGCAAAGGAAGGAAGCAAATTCATAACGGAGGAGCTAAAAATGAAGTACGTATATGATTACATGTTCCATTTGTTAAATGAATATGGAAAACTCATGAAATACAAACCTACTGTTCCTCTAAGAGCTGTACAAGTGTGTTCAGAAACAATGGCTTGCAAAGCTTCCGGCAAAGAAAAGCGGTGGAAATTAAATTCCCTAGTAAAGGCTCCTTCCCAAACAAGCCCTTGCACAATACCTCCTGCTTATGATCCTAATCATCTTCAAACATATCTTAGTACTAAAGAAGAAATCTTAAGGGATGTGGAGGGTTTGGGTAGAGTAGGCTGATTAAATTGATTAGGTTAATGTATTATTGTCCAAGATTGTATATAAGCACCTTTTTTTTTGGCAAATTATTATTTGGTTGCAAATTATATTTCTTAGTATATATGAAAAATGAAATAAGAGGCTTACTCTTATATTCTGCTCACTTTATTTAATAAAATGTTAGTTTTTTTTGAGACTTGTTAAACGACACCCTTAAATTTATTATATTACCCCTCACCTTCCTTCACTTAAACAATCACTTCTCTCTCAAACCCCAACTCACACCCAAGTCGGAACCACTACCCACTGTCGTCGGAACCACTGGACAGCCGCCCCTCCACCATCTCGGCGGAAAACATGAGTCGTCGCCTTGGGAAGGAAGTTGCACCCACCGTAGAGGGAGGAAGACCACCGCGCACTCGGGTTTTTATTTTTTATTTTTAAAAATCGCGCAGAAATGGGGGGTCGTTTGATTTTTCCGGCAAGCCCCCAGGCTAGCTGGAACAATCAGCCGACCCCCCTTTGCCGACGACTTTTTCGTCCTTTTATTATTAATTATTGTTTAATAGTATTATTGTTAATTTTTATTAGTTAATATTATTTGATAAAATTATTAATCATTGTTAATGTTATTTATGTTAATTAGAATATACTCCCTCCGTTATTTTTTGTTCTTCCCATTTATTTTTTCCGCAAATCCCAATATAAACTTAAAATTCAAATATTTTCAATTGTTTATTTGTAAAAATTATGAAAAACTCATATTCGGAAAATATACATTGAGATGAATCTATCAAGATCCCAATTAAATATATTTTTTCATCTAGATTGGGAAGAATCCGAAGTTAAAGTTTAGCTCTAAAATCTACAATATTCCAAATGGGATGAACAAAAAAGAAAGGAGGGATTAAAAGTTAGCATTAATTTGTTAAAATTATATATTTGTTAAAGGTCTGATGGTCGGAAATTGTATTAAGATTCATTTTTACGGGAAAGTGAAGTAGGAAATAAGAATTGAAGCGTAAAATATTCAATTTTTTAAAAATACGTTAAAGGGCAAAAACGTTAAAATATGAGGCGGTTTTAGTAATTTGGGGGCAGCGTTTAGCACCCCACTGTTTCTTTCCTCCAAATTATATTCACGTGCGGTGTGGTGTGGGGTGTTTGGGGGTTGTTCTATACACGAGTAACTAACAGCAACTGAAATGAAAAACCATCTTTCTAAAATAGTAAGGCAAGTCTCAAAGTTTGAGGTCATGAAATATGTGAATGTGATGCATGCAATTCGCAATTGGCAGAGAAATTTGCGGGTTCTGTATTACCTTTTCTTCTTTGTAAAAGGAAGAGACATTTCCCCCCCTTTTGTTTAGCCCTTTTCAAACCCTACATTTGCCATAAAAAGATTGCTCAATTTATACATCTCAAGATGCATTCTCAATTGGTAGAAGTCATAACATGGCCCTTCAAGCGAAGGGCTTCAACCATTATCCTGTTCTATGCTATCCTCCTCATTGCTGCCTTCATTGGCACCCGGTTTATGAATGTTGTAAGTCGCCCTAATTTTCATCAATTTAACTTAGGATAACAAATAATTTCCTGGAGCATGATGTTAATTATTTGTATATCATGACAGATTTTACAGAAACTAATCTTGCAAGCTTCATAGCATGATATATTTGTGAAAAAGTAATAGTGGTGTTACGTATTCCTATTCATTTTCCTGTGTAGTCTATGTGCATTTCATTTTTTGTGACATGCTCATTGCACCTAGACGAATGCCTTTGAAGAAACCTCCGCCCTTTTGCGTAAAGGAAGACAGTCCTGCAATAACTCAAATGTTGTTTTTCTGTTGTAAATTGAATGTTAACTAATACTTGGTATGATCATGCAACAGTCTAAAGAATAATACTAATTTTTCATCTCCTGCCACACAGCCATCTATTGCAGCAACAAGATTAATCAGAAAAGCACTCCCAGGCTCCAAACAAATCTCTGTAACACAGCCTCAACTCTCCAAGAAGACAGAATTCCCCTTACAATGCACCCCTGGAATGGTTAATGCCACACAAACATGCCCTTCCAATTACTACCCAACCACATTCAACCCTACTGACCTTACAGCCCGGGCATGTCCCGAGTACTTCAAATGGATCCATGAAGACCTTCGTCCTTGGAGAGACAGTGGCATCACAAGGGAAATGGTTGAAGCAGCTAAAGAAGTCGCGTTCTTTAGACTAGTTGTGGTAGATGGTAAAGTGTATTGGGAGAAATACAGAGATGCTTATCAGACAAGAGATGTGTTTACCATTTGGGGGATACTGCAACTTTTGAGACTTTATCCTGGGAAGCTTCCGGACTTGGATGTCATGTTTGAAGCAGGAGATATTCCTGTGGTTCACAAGAGTAAATACACCGGACATGAATGGAATGCACCTCCTTTGTTTCATTACTGTGGAGATGATGATACTCTGGATATAGTCTTTCCTGACTGGTCTTTTTGGGGCTGGTAAGATCCTTTCTTTTGCAACCGTATTAGAGCTATCAGCTGGGATTTGTCCTCGAGAAGTCGGTCCGTTGCATTTTAGGCTGAAAAAAGTTGCACCCCTGGATGGACTAAACCACACATATCATCTCTAGAGCATACAAATGCTATGTTTTTTTTTGAATTTTTTTAAAGTTATTTTTCTTCAAATAATTTTTTTATATTTGATCCAGTCAAAAGTATTTTCAAAAGTACATTTGATTAAAAATCATTGTTTAAAACAGCGATTTTGACTTGATAACTTTTTTTCCTTTTTTAAAAATTTCATATAAAGAAAACCATTGTTTGAATAGCAGTTTACATATTTCGAAATTATTTTTAAGAAGAAGCTGAAAAAAATTCTGGATTATGGGTATCTTACGTTTAATTTATTCAATTTGTAGGCCTGAGATTAATATAAATGGGTGGGAAGGACTAAAGAAGGATTTAGCAGAAGGGAACAAGAGAGTTCCATGGATGAATAGGTTACCTTTTGCATTTTGGAAAGGGAATGCTGATATGGGTGACAGAGTTAAACTTCTTCAATGCAATTCTATTGACATTTGGAAAACTCAGATTGCTACTCAGGTAACTGTCAACACTAATCATATATTTAATCATCATTAATCATAGATACGGCACAGTTCTCACGTCTTATATACACTTGCAGGATTGGAAGCGAGAAACTAAACTTGGCTTCAAGTCATCAAAATTAGCGGACCAATGCGTCCATAGGTTAGTATTAATGGTATATATTAGTGCGCTATATCTTGTTCGATTTTGTTTCAATTTTTATTTTGGTTGTTCAGGTACAAGATTTATATAGAAGGAATTGCGTGGTCTGTGAGTGAGAAATATATTCTAGCATGTAATTCTCTTGCCCTGCTTGTAACACCGAAATGGTACGAGTTCTTTACAAGAAGCTTAATACCCATGAAGCATTTTTGGCCTATCAATCCTGATCCTGAGAAGTTGTGCAAGTCCATGAAGTTTGCTGTTGATTGGGGTAACAACCATACAGAAAAGGTAAGAATGCATGTATGAAAGTTTTATGGCTCTTTCAGTACTAATTAGTAACGTGGTCGATGTATATATAAGACTTTTCTAATTCATACCTAACATAAATTATATCAGGATATTAATATCTCATATATATGTATTGTTATATTGGATATAGCTATTGTTATAATAGATATATGTATTGTTATATTAGATATAGAAATACACAAAAAAGTATATATCATGTATAGATACGAAATTACAAAAATACCCCTGATATATTTATTTCGGGTACAAATTAGAAATTTCCCAGCAAATATTCATACACCCAAAGTAATTCACTGAGATATTTGGTGAATATGTAAATCACAGGCACAAAAGATTGGAAATGCAGGCAGCAGATTCACCCAAGAACAATTAACCATGGATAATGTCTACGACTACATGTTTCATTTGTTGAATGAGTACGCAAAACTCTTGAAGTATAAACCAACTGTGCCTCCAGGAGCTCATGAAACATGCTCGGAGGAAATGGCTTGCTCTCAAGAAGGACTGCAAAGGCAGTTTAGACTAGACAACATGGTTAAGGGTCCTTCCATGAAAAACCCATGTATTTTGCAGCATCCTCAAGAACCTCAAGCTATCAAGGCTTTCCTTGATAGACAAGATACTGTAAGAAAGCGAGTGGATGGGTGGGTAGCGAAGGGGAGTTCGAGTGGAGATTTATGAAGTGAGGATGAAAAAGAAATGTAAAGTTGAGATAGTAGACATAGAAAAGGAGGAGGTGGGAGTAGGACTGTAGGAGCTGAGTTCAATGATGCATGCCCCCCAACAAATGGTACAGCCTTGGTTGACATCTAGCAACAAGAGGTTTTACATACGCCTCTTAGCTCTAAGGATTTGCTAAACCTAGGGAACCTAAGCGGCTTCAACTTTGCACTGTCAATCAAACCTCAGCTCAGAATGTTGTTAGACAAAACTTGGTAAAATCTTAAGAACAAAAAATGAAGTTAAATTGGTTACGTACATTTATAGATGAAATGGATTCTCTGTCAAACATATGTACGTACAATATATTGTTTTTTTTAGTGATAATTTGTTGCATGTATTATGTTAAGTAACAATTAGAACACATTATCTCTCATGTATTGATTTCCTTTCACGCTACTAAACCTATTTTGATTTCCATTCCCACCGACAACTTGGTGGGACGGACAACCAGGGCACTTAGCTACCATGCCCTACAAGGCTTGTTGACACAATCAACCACTAAGTTTATTTAAGTAGCTTCATGTTAACACAATCAATTGCAAGTACATGGGCCGAGTTTTAGCGAAATATAATACTATACGATATGATATAACCAAGCACAACACAACACAACACGAGACGATAAGAGCCTAGACACGAGTTGGCAATATAACCAAGCACAACACAACACGAGACGATAAGAGCCTAGGCACGAGTTGGCATGGTTCATGATGGACACGGCAGGACCCGACCTCTAACAACAGGTAGATATTTCTCTATGAAGTCGGGCTTTTTTTGAAATTAGGGGCCTCTTTATTTTGGGATCCTACCTTGCACACCCTCATCTACAAAGTTGACTCCTTGATCCCCCTGGTGTGGCCTATGGACGGCGCGCTTAATCCTGGAAAACCTCATTCCCACGTTGATCAACGTTTTGCTAAGTAACTCAGCGTTTACGAAATAGATTTAGCTTAGTCTGTTTCTGCAGCAGTGTGCTGAACTAATGAAAATTTAGTGCATAAAAGAAGGGTGCAAGACTTAAGCAGAAAGCAAATCAGCAACCAGCTCACTTACGTTACACAATTAATCTTAACCACTCGATCTCTTTATGACCCGCTTAAGTTACTATAATTAATACTCTAAATTCATGTTAAGCGTATAATTAGGACTTCACTTTTTCCCTTCTTCATCTTTGAGTTTGACTATTATTTACCTCCAGAGACCTCTAACTGTACTACCGGCTCTTTTAACTAGAGTAGTTAAAAAAAAAAAAAAAAAAAGGTTAGGTTTTTACCTTCATATTAGAGTTGAGCATACGATTAGGACCTTACTTTACCTTAGAATGTCCTGAAGTAATTCTTTATTTTTTGGTATAAAAGAATCACAACGGATTTCGTAGAGAGTTTATTACCAACTTCTGAAAGAGAGAAAAATAACAGAGAAAATGGAAGACTCTTCTGATTCTTCTCCTACAGAAAAAAATTTGAGAAGATAAAGAAAAATTCTCGGATAAATTAAACATGGTAGCTTCTTCGTCGTCTTCGTCATCATGGAAATCATACAGCTTTTCTGCAGCAACAGCCTCTGTGCTTCTCTTCATACTTTTCATCTGTACCCTTGTTTTGAGTCAATGGTTTGATATTGTAAGTCATTTTCATTTGTTCTTCATTCCTCTGTGTTTTGCTTTTATTAAATTTTTTGGGTGTTTGGTTCATTTTTTAATGATTGTATTCTATGTTTGAATATGATCGTTATAAGTAATAATTTAATTAGTGTGCATGGATTGTCTTAATTATGATTATAATTTTTGATGGGGTAATTCATGGCTTCTTGATTATCAATCAATTAATCTTATGAATTTCATAAGTACTTTCATTATATTTTTGCATCATTCTTATGTTTATTCCACTAAATGCTTTTTATTTTTTATTTATTTTTGACAAGTTTGGTTTTTCGTGGTATGGTGGGTTATAATTTATAAATGGAGTAGGACTAGAATTTTCACTTATATATTCTCTAAATTATTTTTATTGATTTCTTGTTTGATGGGTTATAAGTTATAATGACTAGCAGTGTTCCACAAATTGTTAGTGATCAAATGGAGTAATTGTGTGGTGTCACACAACAATATGCCATAAGGCCCATAGCAAATCTATAATATAAAGAGATTACAAATTTTTTTCAAGGGGAGACTACATTAACATAATAACGACTACGTTTCAAACATATTTTAATTTAATTGTAAACACGGTGATTTTCAAAATGTATGGTTAATCTTAATTAAATGGAGTATAATATAGAAAATAAATAGGTAATTAACATGGAATTTCGTTAATCGGAAACTAATATTACTCCCTCCGTCCCCTAAAAATTGCACCACTTGATTTTTTTCGCGGTTTTCAAGACATATCTTTAAACGTTTTTCTCTCCAAATTTGTATGGCAAAATATTATGAAAACTTGATATTATAAAAATTTACTTTGAAATGCATTGAAAATTTATGATAAAACTTTTTAAACTTTGACTCTATAAATAAAAATTGGGCAATTTTTGAGAGGCGAATGAAGTAGTGAATATAACTTAAGGAAAACATCAAGAAACTAATTAGAAAATATATGCATTAAATAAGATAAGAGATTTTATTAACGCTAAACGTCGCCAACAAATTGATCCTTAACGCCAATATTTTAATTACGATTTTGCCATCCTTCCATCATTTCCTTAATTTCCCTAACTTTCATTCACTTACACCCTTCAACGAAGCACCATGCCACCACGGAATAGAACGGCAGCCACCGGAGACGGCGACAATTTTCTAAAAAAAATTTAATATAGAACCGCCCAATTTGGGCGTTTCTGTATTTTTTAAAAAAAAATATTATTTTTGTTATTATTATTGTTGTAATTATTATTGTTATTATTAATTATTAAGCTTAATTATTGTTATTATGTTTGATTATCACTATTGATTTTATTGTTAATATGATAATATTATTAATTATATTAGTGATTAGTGGGTAATAATAATTAATAATTTTTTAAAAGTAATTACAGCAATAATAATACGTAATTATATGCATGCAAATGAAGAAAATCGAATTTCATAAAATATAGCATGTGTTCACGAAGGATGAAGGAATTAACTCTTAGAAATCAAATTTCATAAATTCATCCCATTTGGAAATACACAATGATATAAGAGGCCTTATTTGGAAATAATAAGTGGACAAATCTCCCTTTGAATTATTTTTCATGCGTAGATCTCGAAAAAATACACAATTTGGACATAAAATTCATCCCATTCGGAGTCTCGTAGCCTATTTTATGACTTGTCAAAATTTTTTTACGATATCTCATATTTAAATAAATTGAGGGTACTAAAGGGCAACATAATTGTCTACTGCCTTCAAGAATATGGAGTTAAAAAAATTGCGCCTTTCAGACAACTAGGGTAAGATATATGCCTCTCCAAATTTATCGGAACCTCATAATACTCCCGAAATCTATGAAAAATTAACAGGTTGTCCATTTTGAGTATATCATCTCATAAATCGCAATTTTGTGTGCTAAATCAAGTGGTCATAATAGAATATTAGATTTATATGCGTCATGTTATGTCATTTCTTAATTTTTCTCATCATTTAGGACACATTATTTCTAATTATGCATGATTTTCTTAATTTAGATTAGATTAGGTTCTTGATCGAAAGTGGTGTAATTATATATAATAAGAACATTACTAGATTAGATGTGTAAATATAATAATTTTGTGAGATATTAATCATTCAGCTGCGATTTTCTGGAAAATCGCAACATATAAACCATTAAGTGCTACGTTTTTTTCTAGAATAGAAAAATTATTAATTATAATTATTATAATATTAATTATAATAATATTATATTATTTTACGGTGAAAATGGTCTAAACACCCGAAAAGGGCGTTTTGACAATTTATACCATAATTTTTTTTTACCTCACTAAAAACATTCGATGATTGCTATTGCATGTTATTCGATGGCGTAAATTTTTTGAGATTACTTTCCGACAATGTTGGAAAATATTTTAGAGAGAGAAAGTGATGCAATCATGGCAAAAGTGTAATTATGTTAAAGATTTTATCGGCATTATGAATTAATTTGTTGGAGACGAATAACAACCCCCTCAATATAACATAATATTAGAAAGTACTAGTTTAGATAAGAAAATAAAGAAAACAAATAAGAAAATTTAATGCAATAATTTGAAATAGAATAGTAAAATTTAATTTGATTTATGTAGGTTAGTTTTTCTCATATTGTCTTTTAATGATATGGAAAAAATCTACTCCCCACATTATCTAATACATACGGAGTACATGAGAGTGATTGGATCGTCTCAAAATTCAAATATATCTATATTAATTTTGTATAATAACATAAAGTGTAGTTGGAGCAATAATTTGAATACTTATGCTCTACCTGAGTTGGTGTTTTTTGTTCAGTCATCTCTAGCAAGCAGGTCAAGGTCATTCACCTCTTCAATGTTCTCCAAGAGCAACGATCATGAGTATCCAAAGAGGGACGAGTATCTCCTCAACTGCACCTCCAGCAACATGACAATAACATGCCCTGCAAACTACCCTCCTAAATTCAATCTCAATTTCACATCGAACAAATCATGTCCCGAGTACTTTCGATGGATACACGAGGACTTGAAGACATGGCAGAAAGAAGGGATCACAAGAGAAATGGTGGAGAGTTTGAAAGATGTTGCTCATTTTAGATTAGTCATTGTGAATGGAACAGCCTACGTTAAGCAATATGTTAAGGCTTTCCAAACAAGGGATACCTATACATTATGGGGTATATTGCAGCTCCTTAGGTTGTACCCTGGGAGACTACCAGACCTCGACTTCATGTTCCAATGCCATGATCAAGCGTCCATCAAGAGACACGATTATAAAGGAAGCAAGGCTACCTCTGCACCTCCACAATTCCATTACTGTGGGGATGATTCCACTTTTGATATTGTCTTTCCTGATTGGTCATTTTGGGGCTGGTAATTTCTCTATCCACTTCCTTACTCCTTATTTTGTAAGTTTGTATTGTTACGCGCACTACAAGAAATAAATAGTATATAGACAATTCTAGGCTTTTCTAATTCATACCTGATATAAATTTATATCAGGATATTGAGATATCATATATATATATATATTGTTATATCAGATATAGAAATACAAAAGATATAAAAATTTATAAAAATGTATATTAGGTATAGACATTATAATCTCATGTATAAAAATAAAATTATAAAAATACCTCAATATATTTATATTAAGTATAAATTAGGAATTGTCATGTGCATGATCAACATCATGTCTAGCTACGTAACGAGTGTCATGACTCTTATTGTTCAGTCATGTGATAATACTTTCGTATATGGTAGGAAAATAAATTTTGCTAGGCCAGTTGTAAATGTCTTTTAAAATATTTCAGGCCAGAAATTAATATAAAGCCATGGGTAACCTTGGAGAAGGATTTCGAAGAAGTAAACGCCATGAAAAACTGGACTTCAAGGCAGCCTTATGCTTTCTGGAAAGGGAATTTGCATACTGGTGCAAGACTTAAGCTTGGGCGATGCAATTCTGTAAACGATTGGAATGCCCGAATCGTTAGCCAGGTAATTTTTTAATGCCCATTGTTACTCTGAAAAAGATTTACTCTTGTTAAGTGGCTAATTTTGCCACATGGGAGCACTCTCTTCGGCATTACCTTTGAATTAAAAAAAAAAAAAAAAACTACTTTACCATCGATCCATTATGATATTATTGATTAATGTTTCAAAAGAAAGATGGTAAAGTCTTTATAATAATATTTTTTAGAAAAAAAATAGTCTTTAAATTTGTAGGTATTTTCATTTTGCCTCAAATTTTTAGTTAGAATTATACTTCCGGTTAATTTATAACATTTTGTTTTCTTCATTAGACAAAATATTCCTCAGTGGAATAATTAAAACTCGGGACATCATTCAGACATTCTAATTTATATATCATAATCATGCTTGATACTCCCTTCGTCCCTTCTAGTAACCACACAAACGAGCCTTACCCAAAGGACTTGGTCACTGGCCATTGATATATGTATGTGTGTGCTTAATAAAAGCAAAACTGTTTGCAGAATTGGGCCAAGGAATCAAGAGAAGGGTACAAGAGCTCAGATTTGTCAAAACAATGCATTCATAGGTACTTTATTTGATAATAACATGATAAATAATATGGTTGCTGGGTGCTATTTAAATTTTTCATACCTTTGGGTGAAATTAAATTATGGTGCATGCAGATACAAGATTTATATGGAAGGAAATGCATGGTCAGTGAGTGAGAAGTACATTCTAGCCTGTGATTCCATGACCCTTCTGATAAACCCTAAATACTATGAATTCTTTACAAGAAGCTTAATTCCTATGAAGCATTATTGGCCAGTAAACCCTAACAACCTATGCAAATCCATCAAATTTGCTGTTGACTGGGGAAACAACAACACTCACAAGGTAAGTACGTAGTTAAGTACCACATTCATCTTCTGAAGCACTCCCTTCCTTTACTATTAGTATACTATGGTAATATATTTTTATCAATGTTTGATGTTTAGCGTAATGTGTTTCAAACGGTATAATGGATGTAAAACACAGGCGCAAGAGATAGGAAAAGCAGGAAGCAGTTTCATATTCGAACAGATAACAATGGAAAATGTGTATGACTACATGTTTCATGTGTTAACTGAATATGCGAAGCTACTCAAGTATAAGCCCACTGTGCCTGAGGGAGCAGTTGAGCTTTGCTCTGACAGATTTGCGTGCAGCCCAATGGGCCTGGAGACGACATATAAAAAGGAGACAATAGTAAATGGCCCTTCACAACGAGGCCCATGTGAGCTTCCCTTGCCATATGATCCACAAACACTTCAAAATCTTCGTGAACAAAAAGCCAAGATCAAGGAAGTTGTTGAGATGTGGGAAAAGGGAAGTGGCTGAGAGTACACAAGATTTTAGACGAGGAGAAATGTAATAAGGAGAAAAATAGGGAAAAAAGCATATAATTCAAAGAGTTAAAGTTTTAAAATAGATAAATGTTGCTATGTTTTAGAAAGGATAAAGTATATACATTATGATCTCACATAAATTAAGAGTTATGTTTTATAACAAACATGGTGTTTTTTCGATGCAAGTATATCAACAATTAGAAGAGAATACTAGGAATATTTGTACGTTGGTCACTTTTTTTTAATTATTTATATTCTTGTATGTTAGAATTTAATATAACTTTAATTGTTTTCATATGTTGACACCTAGCAAACAAATTAGCACTCCAATGTCTCCAAAGATAAGAAAAACATCATATCCCCATTGGCCATTGGCCATAGGCAGTGGTCCATACAGCCATAAGGACCTCACTAGAATTGACTACAAAATTGAATACTTTGCATCCTGTAATTCTTGTATCATTTTGCAGAAAATTCATCCACACTAACATTCCTTAGTATTAAAGTCTTTTAAATTTCCTCCATATTACAAATGAATAATTGAATATATAAAAACCATAACTTAACTCGTACCGTACATATAATATCTTATATATTTAGTCTCGCTAATTTCTCAATCATTAACTCCACTTAATCAACAATTTAAAGAAAAAGAACACAGAGGGGTTAGCATGATTGTATCCATATCCAGATATCCTACACTTGGTACTATTTAAATAATCAGCTCAACAGTAGTTGTACTTGGTATAAAATATGCCTCCAAAATTTCTTAGTGTAACAGTGCACAAACTGGTACTTGAATGAGAGAGAGAGAGATGGAAAGTTCAAACTCTCCTCCTCCGATCTGGAATCCAACGGATAGGATAGCTTCATCGTCTTCAAGATCAAGGAGGTATTCAGCAACAGCAGCTTCTTTGTTACTGATATTCTTTTTAGTATGTACCCTCCTTTTTACTCATTCGTCCGATTATATTGTAAGTCTTTTTTTCTCCCTTCTTCCTTTAAATTTCCCTCAACTTCACTTTTTTAAATTATTGAAGCTTGAATCTTGTTGTTGATGAAATTGATGAATGATTGTTCTCATTTGATGGCTAGATTTGGGCATATTTCATAAATTAAGGGATCTGATTCAATATCTTAAAGTTTTTATCTTTACATAATATAAAGCCACTCAAGGTTGCCAAATGTTGATTAGCTTTAGCCCTAATTAAACCAAAGTTCATAACTTTTATTGGGGATCTTTTTCAGTGTTGAAATTTACTACTCCTACAATTCAAGTATTTTAGTTTTTTTTTTTTTTTTTTTTACTATTATTTAGGAAATTGATCAACCTAATACGCAGTACTTTTAAGAAAATATGGGAAAACCTTGAACTTCCAAGATTTCAAGACAATGTTGTGAAGACTGAAGAGCATTAGAGTAAGATTTTATATATATTTTTTATTATTTAGAAAAAGTGTTCGTTGATAAAATCTTTTACTGTACAGCAAAAAATATGTACTCTGAACGAAGTACAGTCAGTGGTGATTGGTCCTTTGAATTTTATGAATTACTGGCCACGCGCCCACGTGACTCTATGCCACATACTGTACAAACTACGTAGTATTTCAGTATTTGGCTGTTCAATGAGATACGACGTATGTATTTACAGGAAACGAGGAACTACAAATATTGGTGGCTTGTAATTTTAAGTTGCTCATTGTTAGCTCTAAAGCTTCAGTGCTAGTGGATAGGTTGATAACATTGATTGGTTTGATATTTGTAGACGTATCACTCTCTACTTTATTTGCTATGATTGATTTTACGAAATAAATCTAAAGTGTTTAATTCCAACAAATGTTACTGAAACTAGAAACATTGAAGAAAAGAAGATCATTGTTAAAACTTTTTGAGAAAAATAAAATTAAATTAAAAAATCAGGGTATATTGACATTTGTTCTCAGTTGTCACTCATCTCTGATTAACAGTAGTTAGTCATCAATTGGCCATTGGATTAATTATTTAATATAGGAGCAAATTAGTATTATTTCCTTTATTTTCTACGTGTCAAAGTTTGAATGGTCAAAAGAAGTGTGCAATGGCCCTATATATTTGCATACCAATGGCTCAATGCTAAGGACTCTTAGGTGTAGTAAATGTGAAAACTGAAGAGGACTATGCATTTAAAACAGTGATGAGTTGAAATAAAATACTCCCATAAAAATAAATATCTGATAGAGTAAAGTGATTCATCAAAAATTTCAAAATTATTTTTGACTTTTTAGTTAGGTTATTTAATTGGATATGGATTTCCAATATTTTGATAATTTTGCATAGTCCTACATACACTTTTACTCATGGGCAAGACTATCAAAGGGCCTAAGCATGACATGTTTCCCTCCCCAATTTGATCAATCAATACAGTGTTATGTTGTATATCAGCAGTTTTCTATTTTAATTAGTATATATAAAATTAATATTTTAGATTTGCGTCTATCCTGGGATTATTATAATCATTTGATAAATTTGTACTCGTTCAATTTTTGAATGAGAAAAAAAAAAAAAAAAATACTTGTGTATAGATGCACGTAGGTGCATGTAAGATTTTTATCCATGACTTGCCTTTGCTCCTATGTGGGATGTGTCGTTCTGCATATATACTATAGTAGCTAATATGCTAATTTATAAAGTGTATTGAGTTTTTTTTTTTTTTTTTCTTTCTTTCTTTATGAAGAATTTTCCTCAGTCAGCTTCAGCAGGCAACTCAATGCCATTCAACTACTCAGTTATGTTCTCTAAGAACAACAGTCATGAGTACACAAAGAGAGATGAGTATCTGCTCAACTGCACTTCAAGTGACATGAAAATAACATGCCCTGCTAATTACCCTCCTAACACATTCAACGGCGACAGCTTCATGTCGAATCAAACGTGCCCTGAGTACTTCCGATGGATACACGAGGACATGAAGACATGGAAGAGCCAAGGGATCACAAGAGAAATGGTGGAGAGTTTGAAGAAAGATGCTCATTTTAGGTTGGTAATTGTGAATGGAAAAGCATATGTTAAGCAATATATGAAGGCTTACCAAACCAGGGATGACTTTACATTGTGGGGTGTATTGCAGCTCTTGAAGTTGTACCCTGGAAAACTCCCTGACCTTGATTTAATGTTCCAGTGCCATGATAAACCATCTATCCAGAAGAAATACTATCGAGGATGGAGGACCGCCTTTTCTTATCTTCAGCCTCCTCCACAATTTCACTACTGTGGGGATGACTCAACTTTCGATATTGTCTTCCCTGATTGGTCATTTTGGGGCTGGTAATCATCTGTTTATCACTTTTTATGATCATGGTTTTGGATTATGCTTAACGTTGTCACGTGGAAAACAAGTATATATCCGAATACAGGGGAACTATAAATATAGTCTTGACATTGACATGTTGATTATTACTGTATAGTTTGTACTTTGCTGTCGTGTGATGTTGTATGTGCAAAGCAAAGACAGCTGAGTTTTGTAAATTTTCAGGCCAGAAGTCAATGTGAAGCCCTGGGTGCCCTTGGAGAAGGACTTGAAAGAAGGTAACGCGATGAAGAACTGGACATCTAGGGAGCCCTTTGCATTTTGGAAAGGGAACTTGCATACTGGACCAACTAGACCTAAGCTTGAAAAATGTAACTCTATAAAGGATTGGAATGCTCAGATCATTGAGCAGGTAATACATACATCTTCCTTTAACCTCATATAGCCGAGCCTTTAACTCCTAGTCCTCTACATGCTAATAAGAGCAAAACCATATGCAGGATTGGATCAAGGAATCAAGAGAAGGGTTCAAGGACTCGGACTTGTCAAAGCAATGTGTTCACAGGTAGGATTTTCTTACCTTTTGTTTTTTGGTAATACAGCATGAGCAGTTATACGCGTGCTAATCAATTTTTCATACTATATGGATGGACATATGCTCATGCAGGTACAAGGTTTATGTAGAGGGAAATGCATGGTCAGTGAGTGAGAAATACATTCTAGCTTGTGATTCCATGAGCCTTCTTATAAACCCTAGATACTATGATTTCTTTACAAGAAGCTTGATCCCTATGAAGCATTATTGGCCCGTTAACCATAAGCGCATATGCAAATCCATCAAATTTGCTGTTGATTGGGGTAACAACAACACTGACAAGGTAATTAATTGGCTATTCATTCATTCATTCATTCCAACTTGTACCTTTTCTTTTTACAGTTAAACCATAAACATTCCTCAACCTCGTCTCATAACAAACTTTTGGCTATCATTGGTATCACCCAGATTTCATTTTAATCGAATGAATGGATGTAAAAACAGGCTCAAGAGATTGGAAAGACAGGGAGCAAGTACACATTTGATCACATCAAGATGGAACATGTGTATGATTACATGTTCCATGTGTTAACTGAATATGCAAAGTTACTGAAGTATAAGCCCACTGTGCCTGAGGGAGCAGTTGAGCTTTGCTCAGAGAGATTTGCCTGCAGTCCAATGGGATTGGAAACGACATATAAGATTGAGACAATGGTTAATAGGCCTTCAGAAAAAGGCCCATGTGAACTTCCACCGCCATATGATTCACTTACACTTAAATCTATTCGTGATGGAAATGCCAAGATTAAGGAACAAGTTAGGATGTGGGAACCACCTAACGCTTGGTACGAATGGTAAGGAGTTGACAGGTGAGGGAGCTCACTAGTAGGAGCCATGAAAATGCAACACTATTAGTTGGGGAAGTAAAGTGTTCTCAAAATTGAGACCTAACAACAAAAGGAGTTTTGATGTGGCTTTGAGAGAAAGCGACTGACTGAAAATGAAGTTTTGTGGAAAATATCGTAGTGATTCGAAGAAAATTCGGCCTTAGAAGCACATATACTATTAGACTACTAAAATTTCCAAGACTTGCTAGATTTATTCCAAATGATTGAAACATTTTTCTCCAATAGAAGATGTAAATAGAAACCCTATTTGTTGGGAAGGAATACCATTGGAGTTTATGATTTAGTAGCTTAGTTGTAGTAGTATAAATAGACATATACATTGTAATTGTTCATTTTTTACGACAATAATAGAAAATTAGTTTCTCCTTTTTTCCTCTCTTCTTCTCTTTGCTTAGTGCTCAAACCCATCAATGTCTTCTCTTCTACTCCACCACTTCTATCCTCCATAATGACCGCATTTAATAAATTCTAATTATGACTATTGTTTTTTTTTTTGGTTCTATACTAAAGCCAATTACAAATTTCCTGCCTTCTTTGTGTTTGTTTATATCTAATGAAAATGAACACAACAACGAAGCCATATACCATTAAAGGTGATGTGCATGTTTGGTTTAACATTATTCCTACAAATGAAGAAACAATTTAAATGCTTGAATACAATTACATGTCAAAATATCTAGAAACTTTTTTGGAAAAATGGAAAATATTCCGTTGAATTCCAATTAGTATGCTCTGCCTTTAACAATGTCAAAGCTGATCTCACTTGGATCTGTGGCTTGCAACTCAACCTGAATGCCATCCAACTCTCTTTTGAATCTGTCCTTTGAACTTGCATACAACATCTTACTTCTCACTCTTGAAGTGTCTGGTGACCTACAATTCATACGTTCACCCTATTGATAATAATCATAACGGCTAACTATATCATAGTTATACGTACAAGGGTATAAAAGATCACACGATAACGGGTATCGATCACTTTATAAGTTTGAAGAGTAACTCGTAATACTATTAATTGATTTTATTAGTGAACTTTTTCTACGAATCCAATAATATAAACGAATGTGTAATACCATGCAATGAAAAAGATTTTGGTCTTTTGGCAATTCTCATGTGTAGTGAAATCATAATCATAAACAGCATAACGGCACTCATTCTCTGGCAAAGAATTGGCGAAATCTTGGTAAGTTTCGTTTGGGCCTCCTATTTTCTCAACCATCACTTGTTGCATCTTCGAATTTCTAATGACCGGTGGTTGAGATTTTTATAGGGATCCTCTCTATGTTTGACCTTTGCTTGTTTTCACATTTTATTCTATCTCTTACATATCGCATTGAGGCTTGCCCCTCTTGTTCACCATAAAAACAAAATTTGTAGCACAAGGTGGACATGCATTATAGCCACCGTATAAAGTTATATATTAGTGCAAAAAGTGCAAAATGTTTATCTTATAATCTTATTCTATCAAATATGAGATTCCGAAGAATGAAATTGACCAAGTATTTCATGGGTTAATTTCGGATATACTACCTCTATTTTCTTTTACAAAAAATATTGAATGTATATGGATCACATTAACTTTATTGTGTCCCTGATAGAAGTGACTCATCAATAAAACAACAATTACCCCTTAATACGACATATGTCAGTTATTTCAAGACGAAACTTATACTAGAAATCAATAAAGTTAATGTGTCCCGTGTGTATAATACTTTTTGTTTTTTTTTAATTCTTCCTATTTTGACTTCACGTGTTTTCTAGCGCGCGTCATTATTTATTAATATTTTTAATCTCGTATTGATAAAAATTTTAAAATTTGATATTATTGAAATACTCCTTGAGGCAAATCAAACAAAATCCAACATGACTATTTTTTTCTTATATATTGGAAAATAATTAGAAGATTCTATCTAATTCAAATAGTATCAAGATTTCAAATAAGAAAAAAAATGGAGAGTATATAGTTTATTATCATTAGACCTTTCATACTCTATATATTATGGCCCAAATAATTATTGCTCAATAATAAATAAATAATCACTAACTAGTCACTCCAATGACGAAGTTTATTTTCACAATCTACCATAACGTATAGAACTTCGTTTATATACTTTTCTCTTACTTCATTTTTCATTATGTTTATCCACAAAAAAACTATTACCTATATACACAAATAGTCAAAACAAGATTCATTTGAAGTTTATTGCTATATATATATGAAAAAGCTATATACTTTTTAGTATATATATTATGTACCATATGTATTTACTGGCCTGATACCAAGCTCAATCCTTACAAGGTGAAAAGAGTACTTGAAGGGGATCTAAATGAAGCACATGGGATCCCACCATCCCGACCAAGCTAGTATAGTCATAAGATCTCTTCAAATAGAAGAGACCCTAATAAGGGCCCTTAATCGGTTAAAAGGTTATAATTAATTATTAGCTTAATTGGATCAATATTTTAAGGTGTCATATTTTATTAGGTATTTAATGGGTCAAGTTGAGTCAATAATAGGCAAATATATAGTTTCCAAGGCTCTTAAATACTATCAGGTAATGAATGATTTTCACTTGCTTACCAATTGTCTACTACCAAAGATTGAAAATGATACAAGCAGAATATTACCCTCCATAGATAGAATTATGCTCTCTTTGGGTTGGGACGATCTAGCCCGACTCAGTCTATTTTGTATCTTATTTGGCCTGACTCGGCCCGTTTTGCATCTTCTTTGGCTTGACTTGACTTGGTCCTTTTGCATGTGACTCATTTTGATCCTAACCCGACAGGATGCACATGTCTAATAGCCATCCCAATCTACAACAAATTTTAATTTATGACGTACGAATTCAAAAGAGCAAAACTAAGCTGGCTTCGCTTAGTAGGAGTACTTCGTAATAGTACGTATTCTACGCATGCATATAGTATTTATTTATTTATTTTACTCTAAAGAGGAGAGAACTCCAAGGAAAAACGAAATGTAGTAGTTATTGTACAATGTTAATGATGGAAATGGTATTATCCATAAGTTCATGGCTAAGTTAGGTACAATTAACAGTTGAAGTCTAAGTGACCTTGAAATGGCCCTAATGAATGGAAAGAAGCTAATTTAATTCTAATTGAGACATTAATTTATGTGAAAATTAAAGTTAATTAACTAGCATCCATCCCACAAAAATTACGTATGAATGAGTGGTCTTATAGGAAATATGAACTTAACAATCAACGTCATGCATGTTTTTTTGGACGACGTAGGTATAAAATGGACAATCTCTATCTTAAGAATTATTTAAAGATGTCGTCCAATTCTATTTTGGTCGTCAAATTGTTACAAATTGAGCCTGGCAAAATTAAAGGAGCCTTGGATGTCAATAAAAAAAAAACATAAGAGGAGCCAACATAAATATCAAAATATGCATGGTTCTTAATGACAAAGTTGGTGGAAATTGTATGATTTTATGGCTATTCAGATCTTAAAGGGCTCAAATGGAGCAGTTATTTGTGGAAGCTTAATGCCTAATTCATTTTAATTTAATTAAAGAAATCCGAGTACATCCGATCTAATTGCCACAAAAGTACATATCATAAAGCCCAAAATCTGTACCAACTGTGCTATTAGACTTCGTTCTCCTTATCTTATTTGAATACGTTTCAACAAACATATATATGTTGTAAAAATAAATTTAAGAGAATATAACCTTACATACTAAGATATTTTATCCATCAATCTAGCAATTTTTACTAATAATTATTATATATCTTGATTCTATGATCGATAACATACGGACCCGTATTTTTCATTGGGAAATTTCGAAGAGTTCTTCTCGTTTAGAATCATTCATTTTTCATATGATATTTTATGACGTAAATAACTTCATTCCACTATTCACTCATTGGGTATTGTAATTTTTTATTTTTATAAATAACCTTTTCTATTCCCAAAATATCAATACCTAATTCCAAATGAAAAGGGAAAAAAAACCGATCGAGAGAGTACTTGTTAAATCGTAAAAGGTAGATCTCTCAAGAAACTGTCGGTCATTTTTGGCTTCAACTTTTCGTAATCAAGGTTGCAAGACTTACAAATCATACAAAAGAAGATAACGCTTTTAAACAAATCGATGGTTAAGTAGTTATTTAAATTTAAAACAATGGTCAAATCATCTACTCTGTAAAATATTGGTTTAGGTAGTTGCATGGTTTTGTTTATGGATTTGGGTTATCGTCATGGGGCCAATATGACATGGTGCATGACCACGATGTTTCGCAACTCGAGAGTTTTACTTAAATATTCAAATAATTAATTATAACCAACAATAATTAGATAATGTCCTCCATATTAGTCACCATAGGATGACAACGACGTCGTACTAAGATATTTGTTACTCATCCAATTCCCTGCACTTTTGACCATAAATCTTCTTAGCATCAAGCAATTAGTTGATCAGTAGCTTTTACAAAACAGTAATGTAGTATTAATTAAGAGTGTATTTTTGTTGAGTGTGAACATATTTTATTTTCAAGAGCGATGAAGTTGCATTGCTGGAATATAAGCTAGTGTTGTGAAATGATTCAACGCTCAACATGCATTCATCATCAGAATTGACTACAACCTCACTAAGAGTATGGAGTATTCAGTCTACATATATTTGCTATTTTATATACCCTTTGAATCTATTCTCTCGTGAATTTGGTGATGGTGTAGATCATAAAGAGTGTATCATGTATCCATTTGTTTCTTTGTGCTTCGCCGCAGAATACTAACGAGAGTAAAGGAGTCTATAAGTAGACCAACACTCTTGAGATCGCGCGAGACGGCCCATTTCGTAGCATTAAAGCATGTCATTGCTTCAGCACGGAAGACAAAACAGGCGGAGCTCGTTTTCCCCCCTTCGCACTCTAGGCCTGGAACACACCCACACAAACTCCAACCGATCCCTATGGTCTTGTATTTTTTTGTATCAGGACCTGTCAATTTGGATTTGAGTATGATCAGGCCATCAGTAGAAACCTATGGGATATAGATCCTACTCGCAAAACCTTTGACCAACCCTCATTGTTGCAATTTTCTTCTGGGTGAACCGACACTGTTGCTCCATGGTCTCACCAAACTGGACCCTATAGTCAGACACATTGTCATTTCCTACGTTAAAAACATTATTTCTTATTCTTTAGATACTTCAAAGGCCATCATTGAATAGACTTGAATTATTCGGATTATAATGGAATCATATATGGTCATGGATCCATTCCCGAAGGGACCCCAACTGATTCTTGTACATATACTTCTTACAAAATTTGACGTCAAACCAATATAATTCAAAGAGTTTGTCCACCACGAGCTTCGATCATACATGCAAAAAATTTACACCTTCCACCACATCACTTTACTCAATATCATGTTCAGTAAAACATTAATGTATAACATAAGACTCGTGACTCGCAATAAAAAAAACATTTCCACCATCTTGTAGCTAATTAAGGAGTAAATCACATCCATCCTATTTACCTCTCATTCCCGTAATCAAACTCTGATTAATAATTTACAAAACGTATCCCTTTTCCACCACTTTTTTCAGTATTACGTTCACTAAAACATATACATTTGACAAGAAACTCGTGATGAAATGACAAGAGTAAGAATTTTTTTTTTTACCGCCAAGGGTAGCTAATTAAGCAGTAAATAAATCACATCGTCTTTATCCAATATCCCTTACTTTAATAATTTACCAAATGTAAATATGATAAAATCTTTATTAACTGATATATCTTCAAAAACTAGAGTAGTTTCACGAATATGCGGAGGATATCTAAAAAGTTTCACTAATATACAAATATTAAAAATAATATGGTTGAGATAAAAAAAAATATATAAATTATGGTGACCTAAAAGTTGGACCGTTATAACAATTAAGAAAAATAAAACGTTCAGAATAGTTTACGTAACAGCACCGAGTAGCAATAGCATTTGTTTGTATTCAATGTGTAGCAGGTTAGCAGCCATTATATTTGAAATACTTTGTCAAAATTTTTGAATTTTTTTCTTATTATTTGTAATTTTGATAGATTCGTCTTAATATATATTTTTTAAATTTTTTTAATAATTTTTATAAATGTATGATTGAATATTTGAATTTTAAATTAGCATTGAAATTTGCGAAAAAGAATGAAAAAGAATGAAAGGGATATTATTGGATTTAAATCATCCAAACTAGATTACTCCCAATTACACTAAAGATTATCCCATTTTTTTTGAAAAAGGTTAACAATAAATTGTCATCATATTATAAGAAATACATAAAATCTTGTTAAATACGTCTTAATGAAAATTTTTAAAATATCAAGTTTTTATAATTTTTGTCTTACAAATTTGAAAATAAAAACGTTTTAAGTCGTATTTTAAAAACCAATAAAAGTCAAATGAGATAATCTTTAAAAAACGGAGAGAATATAATATTTAAATTTGCTTTCACTTAAAAAAAAAAAAAAAAAAAAAAAAAAAAAAAAAAAAAAACTGTACTCTGAAAAATTGAAAGTAAAATAACTCCCTCCTACCGAACAGTAACTGAGTAAGGTATCCAACGACTAATTTCATATACAATAAATGAACCACAAAATAATAAATTGTCCAAAATTTATAAGAAACGGACAACTCCCATCCATTTTACAATTACAAGTCTCCGACGACTCTGTTTTCATTCTCTCTCTCTCTCTCCGGGATATTACGTATCCAACTTCTTCTTCTTCTTCTTCTGTTATCTCAGACGACTTCTTCAAACGCGCAATTTTTGTTGCCTTATTTTTGATGATTTGAGGGGATTTCATGAGTTTCAACTTTCATGAAAGTATCATAAACACGTAATTAACAATCATTTCCCTCTTCGTATTCTGTTTAATTACTTTTTAAATTATTTATTGTTACTATCATTATGATTATATAAAATTTTAATTTTTGATTGTTCGTTGATTACGAATTATGATATTTTGTTCAAGGAACAGAGCAAAACAGGGGATTTTTTTGTTTTGTATTTCGGATTGTAATTGGTCACTTTTCCACTTTTAGGATATATCCAGAGAGTTTGGATTCTTTTACTTTGTATGTAGATTCAGTAGCACCCTTTTTCTTTTTTTTTTTTTTTTTTGAGTTGACCTTGCTTGATTAAAGTTGGTGTTCCAAACTTAAGATATGATATAATACACTCTGTATTAATATATGCTTCCATAGTTCAATTGGTGGTTTGAAGCATGCTGCTTTCTGTTGATATTTTTGCATTACTTTGATTTGGAAATAAAATGATGGGTTGGGGTATTATTGCTGCTGTATGAATCTAAAGTAGGAGTATTTGTAGCTTAGAAACAGAATCAAGGAGTGTTTTCACTTGTATAACTGAATTGTGGAGCAATTCCTAGTCTAGAAGCGATTGAGCTTGTTCATGATAATTTCCTCATACTTGAGTTAGTCTATTACTTGTGCTTTACTAGAGTATGTATCCAATTGTCAGACTTGGTTAAGTCATTTCCCATGTTTCTGTCCTAAATAAAGTGTCAAGTGTCTACCCTCTTGATTGAACATGTAGTATCTAACAAGAGAACTTGGGGAGAAGTGAAGATTCTGAGCATCACACATGCTTGATTAGTATGATCTTACTGTCAATGATAATTCTTTCTGATAAAAGATACTGTCTTGCTACTATTCATGTTCAGTTTCACTAGAAAGGATTGATGTACAATTAACACTCACTTTTATATATGTGCAGGAAGCAGTATCAGACATCTATCTTTCAATGCACTACTAATTCTTGAAATCTACTTCAACTCATAATTTATTTTGGTATGGTGCCTACTTCCATGTATATGTATGTTACGGAGTGTATTGCATCACTTTGGTTGATTCTCATATACTTTCATTTGTCTTGTTTACTGGAATAAGGTCAATCTTTACCCGTTTCGACATGAACAGCTTTAAGCTGGGGGTGGAAGTCACAGCAGCAAATGATCTTGTCCCTAAAGATGGTGAAGGCTCATCGAATGCCTATGTGGAGCTCAAGTTTGATGATCAGAGATTTCGTACTAGCACTAAAGAAAAAGACCTGAACCCCGTTTGGAATGAGACATTCTATTTCAACATATCCAATCCTAACAATCTTCCTAATCTCACCCTTGAGGCCTGGGTCTATAGCTATAATCAGTCAACCAACTCCAAGAATTTCCTTGGTAAAGTCTGCATCAGTGGAACATCCTTTGTTCCCTACTCAGATGCTGCTGAATTTTACTTTCCTTTGGAGAAACGACATATTTTATCTCGTGTGAAAGGAGAACTCGGCTTGAAAGTCTTTGTTACTGATGATCCATCCATCAGACTGTCCATGCCATCTCCTGCAATGGAATCAGATCGATTTCCATACTCTGAAGGCCAGCCAGCTGGATTTGAAATCCCAAAATCATCTTCTAGGGAAGCAAAGTCGAGGCACACTTTCTGGCATCTTCCGAAGGAGGAAAGCACACAGAAACCTCAGTCTCAGCCTCAAGTGACTCCTACAACTTCAGCTGCAAAATCTGAAGTACAGGTTCCAAAAGTTATGCAGATGAATCCAGGCATTCCAGGACAGGCATTTGATTACAAGCTTAGAGAGACAAGCCCTATGCTTGGTGGTGGAAAAGTTGTTGGGGGCCGAGTTATACGTTCTAGTTACAAACCTGCTAGCACGTATGACCTTGTTGAACAAATGCTATTTCTTTTTGTTCGAGTCGTAAAAGCACGTGAACTTCCCACTAAGGATCTTACAGGAAGCCTTGATCCATATGTAGAGGTTAAAGTTGGGAATTACAAAGGTGTTACAAAGTATTTTGAGAAAAAGAAAGATCCTGAATGGAATGAGGTGTTTGCCTTCTCTAGGGACCGTCTGCAGACGTCTGTACTTGAAGTTGTGGTGAAAGATAAGGATTTGGTGAAGGATGATTTTGTTGGGATTGTCCGAGTTGATCTTAATGAAGTCCCCACAAGGGTACCTCCTGATAGTCCGTTGGCTCCACAATGGTATCGTCTTGAAGACAAGAAAGGGGAGAGGAGTAATGACAATGGGGAACTGATGCTTGCTGTTTGGTATGGTACTCAAGCAGATGAAGCATTTTCTGATGCTTGGCATTCTGATGCAATCACTCCCCCTGATATCTCAGGTTCATCTTCTACTCATATACGGTCAAAAGTCTACCATTCTCCGAGGTTATGGTACCTTCGAGTCAATATAATCGAGGCTCAAGATTTGGTTACCTCAGATAAAGGCCGGTTTCCTGATTGTTATGTCAAGGCACAGCTTGGAGCCCAAATCTTTCGGACAAAGCCTGTTCAAACCCGGATGGGGAACCCTTTTTGGAATGAGGATCTGATATTTGTTGCTGCTGAGCCTTTTGATGAGCATTTGATCATCACTGTTGAAGACAGAGTAGGTCCCAACAAAGAGGAGACTCTTGGCAAGGTTGTTGTCCCCTTAGCTGCTGTTCGTAAGCGTCCAGATGACAAGAATTTCCCCCCTCAATGGATCAACCTTATGAAACCGAGTTCTGCTGATGTTGAGGAGGAGAAGAAAGTTAAGTTTGCTAGTAAGTTACATGCTCGTATAAGCCTTGATGGAGGCTACCATGTCCTTAATGAATCTACTTACTATAGCAGTGATCTCAGACCAAGTATGAAGCAACTTTGGAAATCTTCAATTGGTGTTCTTGAACTTGGAATTCTGAATGCTGAGGGTCTCCACCCTACGAAAACAAGAGAAGGTAGGGGAACTGTAGATACATTTTGTGTGGCAAAGTACTGTCAGAAATGGGTTCGTACAAGAACAATAATCGATAGTCTGAGCCCCAAGTATAATGAACAATACACATGGGAAGTATATGATCCTGCAACTGTTCTTACGATAGGTGTTTTTGACAATGGTATACTTGCTGGCAACAAAGATTCTAAAATCGGGAAGGTGAGGATTAGAATCTCCACACTTGAAGCAGGGCGTGTGTACACTCATTCATACCCCTTGCTAGTCCTCCACCCTTCTGGTTTGAAGAAGATGGGAGAGTTGCATTTGGCTATTCGATTCTCTTGTACAAATATGACCAACTTGATGTTTATGTACACAAAGCCGCTTCTCCCTAAAATGCACTATTCCAGACCTTTGTCTTTGATGCAGACTAATTTATTAAGGGTTCATGCTACCAATGTCCTAGCCTCAAGGCTTAGCAGAGCAGAACCCCCTTTGAAGAAAGAAGTGGTGGAGTATATGTGTGATGTGGATGCACATTTTTGGAGTATGAGAAGAAGCAAGGCTAACTTCTATCGCATAATCTCCCTACTTCAAGGGTTGATTGCGATTAGCAAATGGTTCACTGATGTGTGTGCTTGGAAAAATCCCGTTACAACTGTCCTTGTTCATTTGCTTTTTGTGATGCTGGTGTGTTTCCCGGAGCTGATTCTTCCTACAGTCTTCCTGTACATGTTTTTGATCGGGCTGTGGAATTATCGGTATAGGCCCAAAAATCCTCCACACATGGACACAAGGATCTCTTATGCTGATACCACTATCCCAGATGAGCTTGATGAAGAGTTTGACACCTTTCCCACTACGAAAGGCTCTGAGGTGGTGCGAAGAAGATATGATCGACTCAGAAGCATAGGTGCCAAAGTGCAAACTGTGTTGGGTGATTTTGCAGCGCAAGGGGAAAGAGCTCATGCTTTACTAAGCTGGCGAGACCCACGAGCCTCAGCCATATTTTTGACATTCTGCCTTGTGGCTGCTATTGTTGTGTATGCTACTCCTTTCAGTGTTATGTCTCTTCTTTGTGGTTTTTATACCATGAGGCATCCTAGGTTTCGCAGTAAGTATCCTGCTACACCTATGAATTTCTTTAGGAGATTACCAGCTAAGACAGATTGCTTGCTGTAAATAGTTATCTATAGGCCCTCTGAGTGCATATTTTTCTGTATGTTGTTGAGATGCGACCCTCCTTTTACTGTCTATTTTGTTCCCAATTTCCTTATAAATTTTAGACAATGTAAACATTATTCCCTTAAAAACAAAAGTGTAATAAATGTGTACTATATTATGTAAAAATGTGTTCATTTCCTGCCAATTTTTAAATGGTAAACAGAATGCAGATCTTGGTATAAATTAGTCATGCTTATAAACGTGCATATTTCTGAACTGCCTTGTAGCTCAGTAGACTTATGGGCTACTTGAAGGGTAAGAGCGGAGTCCTAAAGGTAAGGAGGTAGTCGTTATTTTGACAGTAGATTTTGAACGACATACATACGGAGTATAACAATAACAACTTAATCTGAGCAAAGATAATAATATACAGAGAAAAAATTTGCATCTTCAGGGAGATTTTAGTGTATAAATTTGCTTGTTTATTGCCATTCTTTTGGTGTTGACGACTGACAGTACTGAATACATGCATGATAATTTGTTCGGTGATAAAAATACTAACCAATCACCCCGCATTTAGAGTGAAATAATGCAAATGACTGGCCAAACATACTCTCATCTTAAGCATCAGCCCATGTAATATTAAGTTGGCCCCACTGACTCTTTGGGACCCCTAGAACCTTCCAGACAGCCTGGGATGCAGCAATTATGTTATACCCACAAGGCGGGTGATAACCCTCCTCTGCATCACACCCTTTGGTAGAGTCGCATTCATCAACCACCTTAGCCTTCACACTCTTCCCATTGCCGCTTATTGTGATCTCCTTCCCACATCGGGAGCCACCATTATACCATCCTGAGGAGAGTGCAACCACCAGTGAGTTGTCGGCGTGGTAAGCGTTGTCACACCTGGATTTGCTGTTATGAAATGTTCCAAGGGTGAGCATTCCTGGTGTTTGGGAGGTTACTGAAGGGGAGCATTGGAAGGTGAAGTAGACAGTGTTTTGGACACAACAGTTGGAACTGCACTGCCCTGCTGGAGGGCTTGAGGCTCTAAAGTAGCCTGTTGTTCGGTAGTTTTGCCCCTCAACTTGTACACTACAAATTGTGAGTAACGCAACAAATGAACACCATATGCTAAAATTCAACATGATAGTACTGGCTTTTTTGAGGGGGGCAAGTTTTATGTTTTGATGCCTTGAAGTTCCAAAAGGGATATATATATACTTATCACAGATTCATTAGGGTTATAGTGGTTTTGTTGATATGATGTATTGTCTGTATGTTTATCTTCTAACTTTTATTGCATAATTTAGTCAATTTTGGAGGGCTACTCAAAATATTCAGCATTATATTTTTTGGCAAAGTTTGTCGGTAGACCTTTCAGTAATAATTCATGGATGAAAATGGAAGATGGGTTTGTCAAATTCGGAGTATTAATTAAGATTTAGGAAGACAATTACAAATTGAATTGGTTGCTGTAAATCTTAAATTTGTATCGTTAATTACGATTTAGTAACTATGACAAGTTGATATTACACACAAGTGAATTATTTTAATACTTGTTATTTCTTATCCACTTTCAAGAAACTTATGCATACAAAGTCAAATGTCTCGTTATGCTTCCTCCTTCCTGATTTATGTAACACACGGGATAAGTTATTTTTCGTTGTTTAGTTATCCAATAGTAATATAATTTAAAAAAAAAAGATACGCAGATATAAAACTTATTTCAAATAACCCAATTACACATTTCAGTGACTCAATTTGAGACATTTCTCTCATAAAGACATATTTTCCTCGAGTAAATGTGCTTTATTCTAGTAGTAATCAACATTTACTTTGATATGTTTACTAGAAACAGGGGAATCTCTCAAAATGTTTTTTTTTTCTTCTTTTCATGGGAGTAATGGGTGGACAGTGTAATCGGGTGTACCTAATATGGGTTCAGCCCAAGTATTGGTAATATGTGTTTGATTGTGGTATTTGTTAATGGGCTAATTTTATTAGTTTTTTTATCTCTTGTGGTTAAGTCTTAATTAGGCTTATATTATATCTTGAAAAATAAGTCATTTAGAAGGTCATTAAGTTGATGGAAGGTAAGAATTGAAAACACACAAAAACACAACAAAACCTAAAGAAAGAAGAGAAGGTTTCCAATTTTCGCACATTTCAAGACAGTCTTTACTAATCTGTCCGTTTCCAGAAATTGCACCGTTGGATCGTCCTCAAATTTTGGTAGCTGGTTTGTGACATATAAGGCTTTATTTTGGACGGTTGGATCGTCGTTTTGAGCTCTAATTTAGTTGCAGTAGTCTCTGGACAGATCTGCTGTTTTTAGGTGGTTTCTACACCTTGCTCTCTAGTTTATCTCTTATTATTCTTGGTGATTGTTGGTGGATGTATGAACCTTTTGTAGACTGATTTGGGTTCTTTTTTCCCTCAATTATCAATAAGAAAAGATTAAGGGTGGACTCCTCAAGAGGTCCCGTGGTTTTTATCCTTCACATCGAAGGGGTTTTCCACGTATAATTAGTGTGTGTTGTTTGCACTTTTATTTCACTTATTATTGTGTTTTGCTACTGCAATATTGATGTCCATAATCTGATTTTCTTTGGTTGATTGACATTGGTGATAATTTGGGTTGATTGGTTTGGATATTTGGTTGGTTGTCTTGAGTTAGTGATTTTGTGAGTGTCGTAGTGACCTCTACCGATCCCTACAGTACCATGAGCATGGTGCACCCGCTCTAAAAAAATATACATTACGTACATGGAAAATGACGATCCGAATAGACCCGATTGAACCTTCGAACTTGCACCATGGGAGGGGGTAGGTGGGTTTTGGAGGGGGTGTTTACTTTACTGTCAACCAAACAACAAAGGCATTGGAATGGCGACCACTATCCATAAGAAAAGGGTGAATACTAGGGGCATCTCTCAGAATTGACGTCATACAATTATACAAATAACAGTCCATAAACGAAGAAAGGTCACAATGGATAGTAGTTTTTCCCAGAAAGGTAAAGGTTTCATTGCAGCTTGCCTCCAACCTATGAATCCTATAAAAAGAGACTTTAAGAATATTTCCTTTCGTATAACATAATCTATAGCCTTTGGTTAGAAGCTTATGAAGTTCTACCCTAACAATCTCCTCATAATGCGATAGGAGTACGATGATTAATGTTCTTGTATATTATCAAGTAACTTCTCCCTTACAGCACCCAACGATGTTCGTGTAATACATATTATTACACATATAAACAAAGTAGGTCAGGCATTGAACAGTTCAGTATACTCTAGCACCAGGTTAATTCCCTTTCTTTCAACCGCAATAACATAATGTAATACATGCTCTTACTACTGAAAGAATTAAATTTCAGTGCCCTTATTTTCTATTCTTACTAAACCTGATAAAGCAGCTTCCATGCTATTTTAGCATGTCACTGTTTGACCTACTCTGAAGATGATCATTCAGGATTCTTTTCAATTAAAAGGTTTCAGGGTCTTACATAGTATGCACCTGTGGGGAAAATTTTAGGTCATAATTTTTAATTTTTGTCATGGTCAGAATTTGCTGCATCTGTTCTGTCTTTTGGTGGTTTAGAGTGCTAAGCTGCTAACTAAGTATCTAGGTCTTACTCGTATTTTTTGAAACATCTTTTTATTCAACATCATAAGAATAACCAAAAATAGTCCTAACTATTATTGGTTATGAGCCATTGAACAGAACATGTTTAGGAATCAACTAAACTCATAAACAAGCTCATCTCATTAGTTTAAGAAGTACACAGAGAAAATGGAAAAATTGTATAAGATTGGCTTGCTCTAATATCAAAACTATACAACTAATAGCACAAATCCAACACTATGCCCTTGGTTATAATCTTTGTAGCACAAATCCTAATGATTCTGTATTGGAAAAATATAAAGGCCTTGTTCTTCCTGAAGTCATCTTGATAAAGAAGAGTTATGCAGAGAAGTGTAAGGGAAAACGTGGGAAGCCTCGTTCTTAGAAGCTCAAGAATCTTAACATGGAAATTGATGAATTTTGTAACACCTCAAATTACTAACATAATAATAATTATAATAATAATAATAGTAATTTTAGTAACTTAAGGGTATTACCGCCATGTGTTACCACGCTTAGGTTGTGCTAAATAATTACTATATAGCAGCGGAAGAAAACTTGATTTATTTATTAAAAAGAATTTAATTATCTAAAGGTACAAAAGTTGAATAAGAAAAACTATGAAAACTCCTAACTAATATGTCCCCCTTGATGTAATGCTCTCATGCACATTTATTCCTGCAAACTTACTCACCATAAATAATAAGTAGGGCAAACAAAAAACAAATAGGAAAATACGTGTCAGTGTAAAAACATTGTATACATATACATGCTAAAAGAATACTTTGAGTTTTAAATTCCTTTACTTCGAACCTGCCTTCTTATAATCAACAAACTTTAAACCTTCTTTTATATCCCCTCATTGATCCTAAGTGTGCACACCCCCTAAGTTAGTTATCCCATCATGGATCTATCCTTAGAGTTTCCATTTATTTGCCAACAAGTGCCGTGGAATTTGAAGCATGAATCCTTCTTGATTATGAAATCAAGCGGTAATGTATAATAATAACTCTCCTTTTATAACTCCTTTAAATACAAAGACCTTGCTTTAATTATTAAAGCTCATTGAAAATTATTAAATCTCAAATGTCATTCGGCCCTTTTGAAACATGATACATATTTAATAAAATAAGGTAAATGCATGTATATCATCCTTTTTTATTATCGAAATTCAAAATAAATAACCATATATAAACACATATAAAAAATGGCACATGGCTAAAATTCTAATTACAATTTATTTAGCAAAGTACATAATAAAAATATCTTAACAGAATATAATTCACAAAATAAAACATTCAATTGCACATAAAAAGATTTAACACATGAAAGTTCTTGGAGAAAACCAGGTGGAGCTTCTATGTACACTTTATCTGAAATTTCTCCATATAGGAACACATTCTTGACATCAAATTAATGCAAAGGCCAACTTTTATTTGCAGCTACTTAGAATAGAACCCTGATTGTATCAATCTTTACTATAAGAGAGAAAGTTTATGAGTAGTCAATTCCATAGACCTAGGTATAACCCTTTGCTACCAAACGTGCCTTATATCTTTCATTGCTCCCATCAGCCTTATACTTGATAGTAAAAACCCATTTGCACCCCATAACTTTCTTTCCTCTAGGAATATTATTTTCCCATGTCTGATTTTTTATTAGGGCATCGATTTCTTCTCTCATAGCTTTTCTCCAACCTTCGCTCTTGAGTGCTTCTTCCACTGTATCTAGAACTTTTACATAATACATGGCTGCATTAAAGGTCATCGCCATGTGAGACAATCTATCACTCGTTGAGTTAGTCAAAGGATATTTTGATCACTGGGATTCATAGTCAGGATCATATCTCCTCGGTGAGATTTCTCTAGTGCTTCTAGGAGGTAATTGATATCTTCTTATACCTCCTTCTTCATTAATCACATTCTCATGTACTTCAATAGTATCATTACAAACTACAATATCATTTTCTAATAAGTTCTCAAGATTTGTTACCTCAACCTTCTGATGCACGGGTTTAGTAAAAACATCAGGTAATGGTACTGATAGTATTGGTTGTTCCACATTTCAAGAAGTTGTTCTTGCATACCTTTGTTCTACATTTTCATTAATGTCAGTATTAAAAAGGTTTCACCAACTTAGATCATCTATAGGTCCTTTCTCAATCTAACATCGAAGTTAGGTATAAAAGAAAGTGTTTTCGACAAAGTCACAATTCATCGTAGTATATAATTTTCCAGAGATGGGATTAAAGCAACAATATCCTTTCTGAGTCAAACCATATCCTACGAACACACATTTAACTATTCTAGGCTCTAATTTGTCCCGATCTTTTTTTGAGAGATGAACATATGCAACACACCCAAATATATGGGGAAGAAGACAATGTGTGGACAACTCATGACCATGAGTGCGCAGGGTATCTAGGGGTGTGTTATAGTGTAATTTTATTGTGGGTAGTCTATTAGTGAGATAGTTGGTTGTTGCAATAGTTTTGGGCCAAAAAAAACTTAGGTACACCTGATTCAATCATCACGGCATGAGCCATTTCTAGAAGAGTGCGGTTTTTCCTTTTTGCAACTCTATTTCGTTGGGGGTATCAGGGCAAGTGGTTTGATGTAACAGGCCATGGTTAAGATAGAAGGTTTTTATATCATGATTTATGTATATCCCCCCTCCCCTATTATCCGATCGTAAGATATTGATTTTGGTTTAAAATTGAGCTAAAATCATTTGATAGAAAATCACAAAGATCTCAAATACTTTTGATTTATGCTTTTTGAAGTAAATCCCGCTTATTCGAGTATAATCATCAATAAAAAGAATATAGTATCACAAATTATGATTACCAAGTTTTGGGGTAGGACCCTACACATCAGAATGTATCAAATGAAATGGTTTACTAGTATGGCTACTACTAATAGGATAATATTGTTTGTGACTTTTTGCAAGAAAACAAGATTCACAATTAAATGCTAACTTGGAACCAGATAGAGAGGTAAAAAGATGTTCTAAATACCCTAAGAAAGGATGACCTAAATGTTGGTGCCACATTCGAAGTTGCTTTTCCATTGAATTATGACTCACCATAGCACCACCTTTTTCGAACAACGTGTCAACGTAGTATAGCCCATCCTTCTCAGTACCATCACCAATAGTCTCCCTGATCCAAGCATCTACACAATGCAATTATTAGAACTCATTAGAACAATACATTGTAACTCTCGTGTCAATTGACTAATAGAAAGCAATTCATGAGAAAGTTTAGGAATATAAAGACAGTTATTTAGGGAAATTTGATTCCCAGTTTTAACTGCCCCGGCTCCCAACACATCCAGACATTCTCCACTAGCAGTTTGAATCAATGTTTTTTGGGGTTTTCCGGATGCGACAAAATCTTGTACGTCATACCTCATTGTGTTCATCTCTCCACAGTCAAAAATCCACCAAGCATCTGATTTTACCATGTTTGTCATGCCTCCTGTCATACTCTCTTCATTTGGGTTTTTTGGTGTTATGGACTCCTTTAATTCTTAGCCCACCTTTAAACACTTCAAGAGGGTTGCTAGGTTTGGCTTGGGTAAGACACGGGTTATTGGGGAATGCTCTTTAGGGTTAGGTTTATGCTTATGAGTACCTTCCTCCTTTGAGTTTTCTCTCACTGCTTCTCTCACGCCTTCCCCTGCTGTCTTGTGCTCCACTGCCATGATTTCCTTCAAGTTTTGGCCCATAATGAGGCCCCAACTCCACGCCTCTTAGTCTCCTCTACTACCTTTCTTTTTCAACTCATGCCACCAATCGAGGTAACCCACAAATATTAAGCACTCATCCCTTGTATGTCGAGTGCCTCCACAGTGGGTACACCTTAATTGTGACTTTTCATCATCTCGCCGTGTCGATCTCCTTTGCTCAGCCTTTGTGTTGAGACTGCTTCCAATTCCAGCCACCGGAGGAGGTAAGTTATGTTTGTTTCCTCCCTTCATTATCAATCTTCTTGCTACCTCTCTTCGGATGACATTATATGCGATCTAGGAAGGGGCTCTTGATTTACGAGCTTTCTCATTTCTTTATCATGTGATTTAGCTATACTTGCTAGGAACTGATATAGATGGCTCTGTTGGATTAATTTGTTGTATACCATAATATCTTCTGAGCAATGCATGGGATTTGTCATGCACCAGTCGATTTCCTTCCCGAGTGTGATGAGTTTTCCATAGTACACCTCTATGGTATCATGCTCCTGTTTAATTGTGTTTACCCTCACAGTGTGGTTGAAAATTTGCAAGCCATCCCCACTGCTATTGTACACTGCTTAAATGCCCTTCCAGAGATCCTTGGCTGTTGAGAAATCCAAGAATTGGTTTACCAATTCAGGATCTATATTCTCAATAATCCAAGTCCTAACGACGATGTATATTTGTGCCCATATTGTATGCTATTTGGTGTCTGTAAAGGGGGGATCGGTTGTGATATGTGTGAGCCTCCCCCTCTCTACGATCACCATTAGCATCAATCGAGACCACTTGTTGTGGTTTTAATTGCTCAGTTTCTCTGATACATAGAGTAATCCTCTATGATTATCTTCGCTCCCATTGCAATTCATTTTCTCTAGAATATGCAACCATATTAACGTGGTTGTCATTCAGGCCTTTCGAGGTGTCTCCCAATTATTCGGGTAAGTTGTTTTTGGTAGATGATGATACAAAGGCGGAGAAACACCCCTTCTACAGCGCCTGCTCTGATATCAAGACAAAAGAATTAAATGTTATCTTATTTATATGCTAAGACTATGATCAAACTTGGTATTGTATTCTTCCTAAACTTCTTTTCTCTGTATTCTATCTTATCTTATTTACATCTTTATCTAATCTTTGTAAATCCTATCTTATATTTGTTTAATCTTATCTTACAACAACGATTTACTTCTCACACAAACAATGTCTTAATAAAAGAAAATATGTCGAACTCGATTACTTATCTGATGTTCGTGGGTGAAAATATGTGCGCATACTCATGATTGGTTGCTTAATGCAAGTATCGCCATTTCTTAGCCATTACGTCAAACCTTGACTAATTGATCAAAAGACTTCTTCTCTATCTCCCAGTAGGCCGCAATAAATAAGTTAGTAGTCCTAAACACCAGGTATAGTACGTAGCTTCAATGACGTCCTACACATCTATACTCCCGTTGATTACTTTGACTTACAATTATAATAAAAAAGGGTCCATGGATATTTCGTTGATCCTTTAATTTTTGCCCGTTTTGACTTTTTACAGTCTCTAAAATATAATTTTAAATATTTTATCATTAAATTTGTAAGACAAAAAATTATAAAAACTTGATATTATAAAAATTTGTATTGAAATACATCCAATACATCTATAGCCATTATGTCAAACCTTCACTAATTGGTCGAAAGACTTCTTCTCTGTCTCCCAGTAGGCCGTAATAAATAAGTTAGTAGTCCTAAACAACACGTATAGTAATGACGTCATACACAGCTATACTCCCGTTGATGACTTTGACTTACAATTATAATGAAAAAAGGGTTCATGGATATTTCGTTGATCCCTTAATTTTTGTCCGTTTTGACTTTTTGCAATCTCTAAAATATGATTTTAAATGTTTTATCTCTAAATTTGTAAGGCAAAAAATTATAAAAATTTAATATTATAAAAATTTGCATTAAGATGCATACAATACATCCCACTTGAATATATTATTTTTTATAAGATGAAGAAAGTTTGTGGTCAAATTTTTTGAATTTTTTGAGAGATTGGCTTAGAAGCTTAATTGGCAAAATATATCTATATATAGACCTGTTCAAATGGATGGGGGCCCGTTAAGAGCCCTTAACCGACCCGTTTGTAAAAGGGTCTAATCAATAATGAGCTTAATGGGTCGGTCTCTTAAAGGGTCAAGTGTTATTGGGTTTTTGATGGGTCAAGTTGGGTCAATAATAGGCCTATAGTTTTCAAGACTTTTAAACACTATCGGGTAACGAATTATTTCCACTTAATTGCCGATGATCCACTATCAAAGATTGGAAGTGATTCACGTAAAATATCCCCCTCCATAAATAAAAATTATACTCTCTTTGGACGGTCCGACCTGACTCGGCCCGTTATAAATCTCCTTTGACCCAGCGCGACCCAGCCCGTTTGAATCTTCTTTGACCCGGCCCGTTTAGATTGTGACCCATCCTGGCCCTGACCCGACCCAATGCACGGGTCTATCTATATATACCCTCTTGGTTGGGGAACAACTACGCATCACAAACACCACTTCAAAGTTCAAATAACAATCATGAGATACTCTTACATATATGTCATAGCAGTGCTCATTGCCATTTCCACCAACTTCCTGCACACCACCAATGCCCAAACTTGCAAACCAGGTAAACCCCTCAGGGGAACCAACCCCCCGCCGGGTGAATGTGACCCTAGCAGTGCTGACTGCTGTAAAGCAGGGCGCTCCTACTCCACCTACACGTGCTCCCCCCCGGTTACCAGCAGAACCCAAGCTACACTGACACTAAACAGTTTTGCTGAGGGAGGGGACGGTGGCGCGCCTTCATCTTGTGATGAGCACTACCACTCAGATGACACCCCTGTGGTGGCGCTGTCTACGGGATGGTTTGCTAATGGCTCACGCTGCCTCAAGGAAATCATCATCCGCGGCAATGGGAGGACGACAAGGGCGAGGGTTGTGGATGAGTGTGACTCAAGGAACGGGTGTGATGAAGATCATGGGTATCAAGTGCCTTGCAATAATAATATTGTTGATGCGTCTGCTGCTGTTTGGGGAGCCCTTGGAGTGTCCCCTGACTCAGATCAGTACGGCCATATGCCAATTACTTGGTCTCCGGTCAGCTGAATTTTAATATATAGTGCATATGTTGTACCGATAATTATGCTAAATGAAGTACTGGAACTATGAATATATTAATCATGTATGGCTAACGTATGCATATGAATATGAGGTGAATAAAGGTTCTTCATTACCTTTTGCCTATATCAATCAGGCTCTTAAAGTTTGATTATGTTGGTCATCAGATGAGAAATTATTTTCTGACAGTAACATCAACCAGTCAACCACCAAAATAACCAGTCACCACCGAGGTGGTGGAGACGTTTAAAATGTACAAAGCCTTACCCCTACCCTCGAAACCATACAAACCCCTACAGAGAGTAACTTGATCGGCGAGATACTTGAGCATTTGAGACAGCTCAAATTTCCAAGATTCAGATTTGGCCAGAACCAGATTATACTTGTGGTAAGCTGCAAAATATATCAAAGCAGCTAATGTAGTAATGTGTATTAAACAATATTTATCCAAATCAGGTACCAGCAGGTAGTTGGAAGACAAGTGTAATAAGCAAGCCTAAAATATATTTAGTACCTTGTAAGAATGACATAAACATGATTTCCATGTCAAAGTAAAGGATATCAAGCCTAAAATGAGCCCCACTACTTTTCTTTGGGGCAGGCTGCTGATATACAATAGTTAGATTAGACATTAATTAGTGTAGCATCAAAAGAGACAAGATATTGACATAGGTAAGTATCCCTTTCATCCACGCATCAGATCAATGTCCATATGAGAGTTTCTCAAGTCCAGTGTCTGTGGACTAGCCCACGCACCCATCCTGGAGGTTGGAGATGATATATTTTGGCTCTGCTGACCACTTGGAGGAGCCATCATCCTACTGTTAACTGAATAGTGCTCTGAATTTCCACCACCATCGTTTCCTTCTTTGACTTGCTTTGTCTTAGGAGTGGTCCAAATAAAGCTCCCCACAACTACCTAACTTTGCCAACGTTGAATTACTGTCAGATTCTAAGTAGAATTTCATAATATAAATGGAATGAAACAGAAATTTCTGAACTTTTTTTCCACCTAGTCTATATTCTCTTGGCATCAGAACATTTTTTTAGTTAGTCAAGGCAGTCGAGATCATATGCTTACCTGAACAAGGGAGCCTGCAATGAGCATTCCACCAACGGCTCCACCAACAACACGACCATCAGGACTTGCAAGTGAAATACTCAGACCACCACTTCGATCATGAGAACCATCATTACCAAGAAGCAAGAAAGATCCTGACATGCATAATATGTCAAAGCGCCCCTACACAAGCACATTTTCAGCACCAAGTAGAGAATTGTGAGATTTGAAGATCAGTGAAAGACTTTAAATAAGGCTAAAGTAGTAAATCATCATAACTAGCAAAATGGTTAGTCAGCTGACTGAAAAATCATAGTCTCATGATGTCCTGAGCTTGATTGTTGGAGAGGCAGTAACATATATATCTCATGATGCCAGGGTTCGGAAGTGAGAAGATCCATTGATTGTTTCACAATTCAAGCAAGTTGGTTCAGGCTACATTTTCCACCCAGATTCCCCATTCCAAACTTAAAGCCCTTATTTGAACTTTTCAGAACTTACTGGAAACCATTTTTTAGGTAAAAAGAACAAATCTGTCAAAGCCAGAGACCTAACAAATGAGAGGGGGCAAAATCAAGAGATACTAGTATTAAAAGAGATTGACATTAGTATATTGCTAGTTGAATAAGTGGACATGATGGCTAGAGAAGTCGCAAGAAGCTACACATATTCCACTAGAATCCTAAGGACTTCAGAATATGCCTAAAGGTTAGAAGAACCATTAGTCTGGAGCAATAAATAAAATTCGATATGTAGCAGATAAATCATGAGGGAAAGACCTCATATGTGATGGTGCCACCAGAAGTTGAGGGCTGTCGTAAGGTCACTGTGGAGACAGCACCATTTGCTGATAATATGCATACAGCTCTAGGCCCTTGTTGTGCAAATGCCAAGAGTTTTGATGCAATGTCCTGGGAAATGTTGAAATAGGCTAGAGTTGTGAGATAGCAGTCAGATTATGCACATTTTACAGAAGCAGTATTTTTCTCCAGAAGAAAAAATAAGCACTGATTTTTAAGTGAAGCAACATACTCTAGATCAATCTAAAAACATTGTACAAGTATGAAGTATAAATTTTCTACATAAAAATCAAATGTCTTATGCTACAGAAGCTAAATGGTGAAAGATAATCCTGTTGGGCCATGTACAAATATAAGATAAACGTATAAAAGAGGCAGATCGCATACTTCCCCTGTTGCAACTGAGATAACATGAGGAGTAAATCCTACACCAGCTGAACCAGACACAAATTTGCCTGGTAAGAAAACATAACCAAAAATCAATACCACAAAGTAGTTCACACATGTAAGAAGCCAATACCAATGACAAACAACACTGAAATTCGTGAAATTTTTGCAAGCTAGTCACAGTGCTAGCACATTCTTGCCAAATAATCAACTGGGGCAAAACTTGTGTCTTATTTCACACATTACCGCTTATTCCTGGTTCTGAAAGTGAATTAACTTCAAAAGAAGAAATAAAACAAGATATAAGACAAACCAGTTACAAGAGATGGAACTAAGGTCACTGGTGCTATCACAGACTTTGAACTGCATGGCAAACAGCATAAACAAAAAATACTCTGGAATAAAGCATACAAGTATTGGTCGAAACCATCAAACACAGAAAATCTCCTTAGTTTAACAAGCGCCTTGAATCTTCAAAGGTGACTCATAAGAAAGAACTGTACTAGCTATAGCAAACAACTACCCTCAACTGAAGTATCATATGCTTAAAACCCAGCAAGTCTGCCCAAGTGTTTAACTTAGCTACAATACACGTCACAGATGACTTGGTGAGTTCAAGCATTCTAGTGCACCAAATGGAATGGCGTAACAACTAACGCAACAACAGTGCTTAGATACATTATACACCTACTATGGCCATGAATTGGTCCACCTGACATTGAATTGCAGAAACCTGAACCAGTAAAACATTTCACTGTCATTCCCAGAGGAAGTAAAAAATCTTACCAAAAGGATTCAATGGTTGCTTTCTCCCACTACCAGGAGGGCGGCCTCTACCCCGCTTCTCAACTGTGTTGTTCATAACCTGAGGGGTAGCTGATACAGAGGAGAGGTTTGATGACATTTTCCCATCATGTCCATATTTTCGAGGCCTTCCTCTTTTTCTTCTCATTGGTGTAGCAGATGGCTGAATTGAGGGTAAAGTACCGACACCACGGCCATCAGATAGAATAGTTGAAGTGGATTCCCCCACTATACCCGGTCCTGAAGAGCTGCCCCCAATATTTGTTTGGTAAGACATCCCTGAATCAGGCAACATATGAACACCTCGGTGTCCATGCAATTCAGCCATTCCTCTCTGCATATAGAAGCCACCTGGTCCTGACATTGGCATAGGTTCCCTCTCCATGCATTTAGTTCACAGAATCACAGCAATAAAAAACACACTTATACTCAATTCAGAACACCTTTAAGTTCCAATCAAGTTGGCAATACTTACAGCTCCAACACTCAAGTAGTTTCCTCTCCCTTTTGCTCTAACAAGGCTAGGATGCTATGAAGCAAACCTCTAGAGCAAACTTTTGCAGTGAAACTAACCTCTAGAGCAAACTTGGTTAAATCTTCAGCTCAAACTCGTGAATATATCACAATGGTCCAACTGAACCCTTTTCACCTTCTCTTTTTGAGGGAACAACAACCTTTTAGCTTTTAAACACCCTAAGAGAACTGCAATCTATTAAACCTTTTCTTTTTAAGGGCTTCTCAGTGAATTGAAAGAGGACTTTCTAGAGATCAATTGAAGCTTTCCAGGAATTTAAGCAATTCAAGTGCTGCAGAAGCAAAATTATACAAACTTATGAGTTTAGTCATGACTTTTACATAACTATTAAAAGGGATATTATAATTACTACAACACCAACTTAACACTCATAAAAATGCATCAAATTTCACAACTCTAGTCACTCAAAAGCACGATGGCCACCACGAACACATCAAAAGTTTCAGATATACCAAGCGTATCTATAGCAGCTCCACTTACGCTTCTCATTTATTACTATTTTTTATTTTTAATAATAATAATTTGTATTACGAAACAATTATTTCTTACAATTAGAAGAAGAAAAATTAGAGTTAATGGTTTAAGTTTTTAAAAGTATAATAAAATGGGTATCCTAAAAAGAGCATAAAAAAATAGCTTCAATGGTCCTTTTAATTTAGTTTTTTTTTTTTTGTACTTTCTAAAATATTATCGTTTTAACATTCAATCTAGAAAAATAAACCTCTCTATTATTGTCTTAGGTGGTTGATTCAACTAGTATAACAAGACCAATATTAACTGTTGTATTATTAATTTTTTTTTTTTTGTTTCTGCGTATTATTATTTTTTTAGTATAACGATCAATTGATTAGTAACATAAAAAAAATATCTAAAAAAATATAATTGTACCTCAAAGTACGCTAACTCGCTCAGTATATATGCATTAATCTCTCCAAAAAACAGTCATAAAAATGAGGCACGAGAACCAGACGTAGTTAATACTTAATATACACGAACGAGATATGATTCTCGGTTGTCTTTCCATGCTTCAATGTTTTATTAGGTGCATTTTATTTTTAAACGAGTTTCGAAATTGTGTCAAAAAGTTCGTGCTACTCAATGTTAATTTCCTATACCTAAAACAAGAAAAAAAAAAAAAAAAAAAAAGCTAAAAACAGACATGCACTGCAATCAAGGCAGCAAAAGAAATTCCAAAAGTAGAGAGGAATTCACAACATACCAGTTAACAAACCCAGGAGAAACCAGAGGAACCACCCCTAGATAAACTTCAACAGTACACCAACAATGTCAAACATTAATGTTCCATCAACCTGTCAAAAACCCCACTTCTCAAAACCAAAAAAGATTCAATCTTGAAGGGTATAAACCAAAGAAAAGACAACAAAAATTGTGTGGATTTTTTTCTTTTATAGTGAGTTATATATACATGATCAAGATAGCACCATTTATAAGTTAGAAAGTGGGTAGAATGTAGGTGGTATTGGTTAAAGGAAGGTTATCAATCTATCTAAACAAGTGATGGTGTGAGCTTGAAGAAGACACTTCATTTCCACTGGCCACTAGTATTACGGCTGGGGGACGGGACTATGAATGTGAGATTGTGAGAGAGAGTGATTGGCGTGTAGTCTATAGGGCGTCTAGTCTATCCAAAACTAGTAACAGTGACTTCATTTGGTAACCAAAAAAAAAAAAAAAATTAAGATGGGATAGAAACAAAATAGTTGCACTTTTTCTCGTGGATAAACTACAACTATTCTTTTATTATCCCATCATCATCCACTTCTTTCTTACGAGTTATGAGCACCTTAGACCCCGTCTCTGCTCCCAGCACAATCCGTCAATCCCCATCTCGACAAATATCAGCCCGTACTTGTTGATGTCTCTCTACCCCATTTACAAGTGTAGTTTAGAGCGGTTAAACATGGTGTTCGATGGTTCGTTAAATCATAATAGTGTCCTGTAAATTACTCTGTAGTGTTGGTTATGTTGGGTCATCTCCATTTGATTTGGGCCATGTTGATTGTGATTGGTTTTATATCTTTACACTTTTGAATAAGGCATGGAACTGATCAAAAAAGACTATGTTGTTTAAGTGTATAATTCCCCATATGGTGTCTTAATTAAGTACAAGGAGTTTACTATAGTATTAGTAGAGTACCTGTAAATTTGATTTGTTGATCACAATGAAGCTATGTGGGATCACGAAAGTTATTAATTTATAGAAAATTGTCCTCACGGCTACAACAAATCGTTAAAGTATCACTCTAAAAAAGTAGTATATTTCAGGGATATGAGCGGAGGATATTACATATTGCAAAATCTTCTCAATTATCGTAGTTTAATGAAGGAATACTTTTATTGGATTTAATTTGTTATACATTTGTCAGTTTTTTTTCTTATGTAAATATTGAATGATAACTTATTAATAAAATTTAAATTTACTTTTAATAGAAAAATAAAGTTCTATAAATAATTGAGTCATGCTGGATGCTGGTACAGTGGTATTAGAGGTGGCCACTAGGCCGGTTTAGCCCGGCCCGCCCACGGACCGGGCCAAGCTCGATTCGGCCCAGTTTTTTAGTGGGCTGAATATGAATCCGGAATTTCCAACCCTAACCTTATTCTATTCGATTCAACTCACAATTATAACCGGACCGGCCCACTCAATCGGACCGGGTAATTCGCTTGAAAACTAGCTGTTTTGCATCGTTCGAAGTAGTCGTTGATCCCTTGCCTATATAAACCGAGAAATTCGGTTTCTTCATCCATACAAACTCTTTCAAACTCTCATTCTCTCAATCACTACTAAATACAATTAACTTATTTATTAGTACTAATCTTCTTCTTAATTACTCTCTTAATCTTTATTAGTTATCTTAATTAGTTGGTTTATTATTCTTAATTTACTTGTTTACTACTACATTTCAAAAAAGAAATGGCTTCAAGAGGTAGACTCAGCATTAGTAGCTCGTATGATGATACCGCAGATTTTGCTCAAAACTTGGAGGAACACCTTATCGATACTCCTACTGGTCAAGTTCCTTAAACTCCAACTTCGAAGATGTGTCCGCCTCCTTCTACTGGTCAAGGTAACTCTTAAACTTCTAATTAATTAATGTTAATATGAAAACTAGTTAGTTTAGTTAGATAGATTAATTAAGTTTATAATGTTTTATTAAATGAGAATGTTAGATTAGTCGATGATAATATGTAGATTAAGTTGATATGATGATTATGTAATTATGTTTAATTAGTGATGATGTTTAATTGTGTAGATTATGTTAATGATGCTAATTAAGTAAATTTAGTTAAATTAGTTCAATTATTTTAATTATATCTATTATCTTAAATAGTTTAATTGGTTGATTATGGTAATTAAGTAAATTATGTTGATATTGTTGAATTAGTTAAATAGTTGATGATGTTAGATTAATCACATTAGGTTGATGATGATAAATAAGTTTAAGTAAATTGATTTAAGTAAATTGATTAATTTAGTTAAATTGATTAATTTAGTTAGATTAGTTTAATTAATATAAGTAAATTAATTTAAATTAATTATGTTATATTAAGTTGATGGTGTTAGTTTAAGTAAATTGATTAGTTTAATTAGTTTATTTAGTTTGATTGGTTTAATTTGTTTAAGTAAATTGATTAATTTAGTTAGATTAATTTAAGTAAATTGATTTAAGTTAAGTTGATTAGTTTAGTTAGATTAGTTTAATTAGTTTAAATTGATTTAAATTGATTATGTAATATTAAGTTGATGAAGTTAGTTTAACTAGATTGATTAGTTTAATTAGTTTATTTAATTAGATTAGTTTAATTAGATGATAATAAATTGTTTTAAGTAAAATGATTAATTTTGTTTGATTAGTTTAAGTAAATTAATTTAAGTTAAATTAATTAGTTTAGTTAGATTAGTTTATTTAGTTTAAATCGATTAGTTATTTAGATTAGTTAGATTAGTTGATTATGTTATGTTAAGATTAGTTAAATTGATTAGTTGATTATGTTATGTTAAGATTAGTTAAACTGATTAGTTATGTTAGATTAGTTAATTATGTTATATTAAGTTGTTGATGTTTAATTAGTTGATAATATTTATGTTAAATTGAGTAGTTATGTTAGATTAGTTAGATTAGTTGATTATGTTATGTTAAGATTTGTTATGTTAGATTAGTTGATAATATTAAGTTAAATTGATTATTTGTGTTAGATTAGTTAGATTAGTTGATTATGTTATGTTAAGATTAGTTATGTTAGATTAGTTGATCATGTTATATATTAAATTATTGATGTTTAATTAGGTTAGTTGAATGTTATATTAAGCTGATGATATTTAATTAGTTGATAATGTTTAACTTGATAATTAGTATTTCTTTTATGAAATTGATTATGTTATATTATGTTGATTATGTTATATTAGGTTGATAATGTTAATTAGTTAGTTAATGAACTAATAATGTTAATTTTTGGCTTAACTTGATATGAAATGAAGATGAAGATGATGGTGAAGGTGGAGTACTTGAGTCCACTCACGGTAGAAAGAAATCTTCACCTGTATGGCCATATTTCGAGAAGGTTCCAGTGACCGACGCTTCTTCGAAAGGGAAGAAATTCATGTGCTATTGCTTGATATGGAAGCAGCAAGGAAAGAAACCAATAGATTCTTATTCATGGAAGACTGGTTATGGGATGAGGACATTATCTTGTCACTTGACCGGAGTATACAAAATCAACCTCGAAGCAGTTGAATTTGCAGACGCAGCAGAATTGTCAAATCAGACACAATTACACGGGTAATGGGTTCCACACGCCGGTGGAGGTATGGCTTTTATGTAGAACAGAGATAGGATGATTAATGAATTAGCTAACTTTGTAATTGTGGACGAATTATCGTTTGACCCTGGTGAGAGTCCGAACTTCAAACATTTTTCTAGATTCTCTTCACAACCCGCTTATAGACGTGTCCCTAGGAACACACTTAAACGCCATACCCAAACTGCTTATTACAAATATAGAAATACTTTAATAGAAATATTTCGCACTTTTAACGGTCGTATTAGCCTTACTAGTGATACATAGACCTCTTGTTTTGATGAACCTTTTTTTTTGTGTAACCGCCCATTGGATGGATGATAAATGGTACATTCAAAAACGTATAATTTGCTTTGAGGCTATGGAGGAGAGACATACCGGTTACAACCTTAAGGTAAAGATAATAGAATGGCTTAAGACTTTTCACTTTCATGATAAAGTTTTTTCCCTTTCCTTAGATAATATTTCAACAAACACAAAATGTATAGATTATTTAATATCAGAACCTAGTTTAAAATTGTTGAACAGTGGAGAGCTTTTACATGTTCATTGTTGTGCTCATATTATGAACCTCTCGGTTCAAGAAGGCTTAGCTGAGTTAAACAACTTGCTTAACCCGATTAGGTGTGTAATCAAATGGATTAAAATTACGACATCAGTTAGAAGAAAGTATATGGCCTTATGTAAGTAAAGAGATCTTAAGAAGAGACAATGGTGTCTCGATACACCGATCTGTTGGAACTCAACATATAGATTGTTATATGATGTCATTAAATATCATGAGATTTTGAACATTCTTTATAACGAAACCCGAGCGACTCCTGATGAACTTATTAGTGATTTTCATTGTACTACCGCTATTTACATTCGTGACATTTTAACAGCTTTTGACCATGCAACCCAAATTTTCTCATATATTTACGACCCTAATATTCATTTAGTTATATTAGAGTGTGTTAGCATAGTTAACACTCTTAACTAATATTTCAACATCACCCAAATTAGTGATGTACTTACTAGTATGCTAAGTAAGTGGTACACTTACTTTAATAAATTCCCCGTCATATATAGTATAGATGCTATTTTTGATCTAGGGGTTAAGGCTTTGGGTTTAGAAAACGTGTTAGAATTTTACTATAACACACTAGGTTTACAATACGACGTCAATGCCTATATAGAAAAATGTAAAAATATTTTATCTAGTTTATATGATTATTATTCTTCTATTTATGCACCTTCACAACATTTATCGTCGTCTAGTGGAAGTTTATGTACGCGATCCGTGCCAGCACTTAGTAGAATTTTAAAAAAATAAAAAACATCGGCTTCTTCTTCTTCATCTTCATCTTCATCTTCTTCAATTTATGTTGAATATCTTTCTTACCAACATGAAACCGATGAAAAATTTTCAATTATTAAGTGGTGGCGCGATCACGAACGACAATTTCCCGTTCTTGCGAGAATTGCAAAGGATATCCTTGCAATTCCCGCCTCCTCTAATTCTTTCGAGTCTGCTTTTAGTACAGGTAGAAGAGTATTGGACGAGAAGAGATCTCACTTATCTCCAAAGAGCATAGAAATATGCGTATTTAAGAAAGATTGGGATCGGGTGGAGCGTAGGACCCAAGGATTGAAGGAGGACAACTGTGACGAAGACGACCCTTGGATGATGATGGACACAAGCGAATCAAGCGACAATGCAGGTGAATTGAAGAAGGTTCGGGGACTGTTCCTAGCTAGGCTAGGCACCCCTCGAGGTACGTAGCAGAATTATGTGGACTTTGATTCCTTCGAGATACGTATGCAACTTAATTTTGAAAATCAATATTTAATAATATAATTAAATTTTAATTTCCTAAATTAAGTGCAAGTGCTTTCTTTTTTCCCCAACCCCTAAAACATGTTTGATTCAAATAAATTAATATGATAATGGATTATAAGTAAATTTGTAATTACCTAATTACGTAATTTAGTTTAATAATACATAATATGATCAATAATAGGTTAATTAGTTTATTTAGTTAATTTAGCTTATTTGGTTTAATAATACGTGAATATGAAATTAGGTGAATATACGTAATTAGTTTAATAATACATAATTATCAAGAAAATAAATAAAAATACACTTTGTTTTAAAATTTACAAAAAATATCCTTATAAGTGTAATATAAACGTTTAATTACATTTGAAATAGTTTATTTATTCTAATTTATGTCTTTCTATGTAATTCATTTTGATTCGTTTGAATTCGATTTGATTCGGATCGATTTAATTAATTCGATACCAAATTCGCTACCAATCCCCCCCCCCCCCCCCCCCCAAGGCCCAGCCCGTAACTGAACCTACCCGCCCCAAGGACCAGTCCGATCCTGGCCCCTCTCCCCCAGCTCGGCCTGGAGGCTGGCCCGGACCGGCCCCGTGGCCACCCCTAAGGGATACTACATAGGTCAACTAATTTGGTAAAGTTTAGAGTCATAGCCAATGTGTAACTAGTTTGCATAATTACCCCTTTAGCTTCATATAAAAGACTAAGGTCGTATTCTCTTCACGTTAAAAAAATAATGTTTAAAAAAACCACTTTTAATCTGCAAAAATAATTTTGTAATCAGTAAAAATGAGTAGGCTTAAGCACAAAACATACTAGTGAATCAACAAACTTAGTTTTAATCAGTTATAATCAGTAAAATTGGTTTAAATCAATAAAAATAATCTCAATCAAATAAAAATCAGTTAAATTAAATAAGAATCAAAGATGATTAAACCATTCATTCTCACTCCTTTTTTTCTATAACTATGTGATTATGTGTTATTATTGATATTCACCTAATTTTCTATTGCACAAACCTCTACACCGGTCTAGTGGTAAAACTTGTTGGAGATTTAGAGTATTTGGAATATTATATTCATGTTTTGTATGGTTTAAGTCATTTGGTTATGGTATCATGACTTAAACAAACATATGAATAAAATAGTTGTATACAATAAACTGAGGAAAAATGATTCTATATGAAAATGCTTGGTTTATTAAATATTGTTCGACATTGTTTTAAATACTTAAAGTATTGATTAAAAATGTGCCTTTTAAGAGGTGTCTTTTGATTAGTATTTATACAACTATAAATATATGATATCACTTATATGATTGGTACTTTTATTTATCATCATCACAAATACAAAACTGGTCTTCATAGTATTGTAATTTTACTACACGAAATTACAATAGTTTTTCGTTTTATCTCCTAAGTAAATTTCATGTAACCTGAGTTGTAGTTTAAAGGGTCGAAATTATACTTTTGGAAAAGTGATTTCGTTCACGACTTGAAAAAAATTTATTTCTCAATTATCTTTGTGACCCTATTTTTTTTAAAATTCCCCAACAAATCTTAGTGTAATTATTGAGTGTTAAGCATACTACATGTCACCAATTTTGTTGCATTTGATTCATAGCTTTATAACCAGGAGAGCATTTTTCCTTAGATTGAATTCTACTTAGTTCAACTCAATTTAAAGTAGCTTAATTTTACCTTTTTGTACACTAAAAAACTATTAGAAAGTTCTTTATTAGGTTCCATAACTTATACAATGCATAGTTCAAACATAATCAACACCTGATCGATAACCAATCATGCTTAAAGAATTATATAAGTAACTATATCATCAATGGTTCATATATATGGTCGTAAAATTTGAGACTTCACCACGTATAAGTCATTCTTTCCACCAAAAGATTTTGATTTATTTATACTCCTATATATTATACCTTAATATAGTGTAAGAAAATCATGTACCATGGCAACTTATCCTACTTATAGAACGTAATTTTTTTGTCTTAAATTGTAGTCTCAAAGTAAAAGAAGTCATTGTACTTTATTTTCACAAATTTGGAAATTTTCACAAACATAATTGGTAGAATTTAAATACATTTATTGACAATATAAATTCATTATATTATAAACTAATTTAAAGTCATGTTGTGTAATGATATTATAAAAGAAGAATGTTTTGTTATAAAAATGATAATTACCACGCGCCACAGTTATTGCTAATAATATTTATGACCAAACTGAATTTTACTAATTAAAATATGATTTTAATAAACTAATTTTATTTAAAATTTTCTTTTATGGATTTCAAATATCTTTTAATTATTAAACATGTTTATTATTATTAAATATTAGTTTTTTAATGTGTAGAGAGCTAAACTTATATAAAGTTAAATTTATGACATATAGCACCATTAGGAGGGAGGTAAAGGGAAAAACGGTCAAAAACCTCAAATTAGGGATCTATCACTTAGGTAACCTCTTATCGGGGTTTAGGGTTTACAGAACCTGACTCAATCCTTTGATATACTCTCCGCACTCCCCTCACTCACCCTCCTCGCTAACCCGCACCTGCTTAACACCTCTACCGATCCACCATCCTCCAGCGAAGCTCACCCCAAGTGGCGTTACGCGATCGTTCGAGTACTCTCTTTGGGACTTTCTTTACTAATAGGTAAAGTTCATCTCGCCCTTTTGTTCAAAAAACCTAAATTTATGTTCAATTTTAATTAAATTTGGGATCTTGATTTGAGAGCAAGGCTCACACCTTTGTTCGAAACCCTAACCTTACTGTCAATTTCTGTTAAAATTGAGATCTTGACTTGAGATTTGGGGTTTTCTTGCTTTGCCCTAATATAATAATACCACCTATTAGCAATGATTGTATTGTAATTATTGTATTCTTGGTGTTGATTTGATTGACTAATTTTGTGATACTGTGAAATATGGGCATGTTTTGTTTGTGCAATTGCATAATGTTTTAAAAGGGTTGGGTTCAAGGATCATTTTAGGTGGGTGAGATTTGGGGTTTTCTTGTTTAGCCCTAATATACTAATACCGCCTATTAGTAATGATTGCATTGTGATTATTGTTGTCTTGGTGTTGATTTGATTGACTAATTTTGTGATACTGTGAAATATTGGCATGTTTTGTTTCCGCAATTGCATAATGTTTTAAAAGGGTAGGGATCAAGAGTTATCATTTTAGGTGGGTGTTTGGGGATGTTTGAATTTGACGTTCTTCCTGTGTGGCTAGGTGATGCATTAAGCTGAAGAATTTATCTTGGTATTACGGAATTGATGTTTATTTAAGAAGAAGCGTGATGGTTTTCGGCTCAAGTTATAGGGTGTGATGAATTTTGACTTGACAGGTTTAGTTGATTGATGTGTTATTTGTGTGTTGAGTTTGTCTTGATTGGTGTTCGTGGCTTCAGCTTCATGTGTGAATTTAGGTGTAGCAAGCTTTACCTTTTGTGGTGTAGTGAGTTTCGGTTTCACGGTATGATGACTTTTTAAAAGCAAAAGAGACTATGGTTGTAATGTTAATTTTGAAATTTTTTTGATTTGTTAATTGTCTGAACATAGAAGAGGAAGAAATTGGTTTTAGTTTAAATTGTTAATTGGTCTTTGTTTTACGTAATTTGTCTATTTGATCCTGTATTCGCTCCCCTGTTTCCAAGTATCTAGGTTCTTCCCTGTATCTTTGGTTTCCGTGCAGCTCAGCCGATGTGCACATTGTTATTACTGATGTCTGCTGATCAGCATATATATTAGTACCCCTCTAAATCTCTTTAATAGGTTCTTTCATGGTCAGGAATTAGATATTGTGATTTGTAACTGCTTTAGATCTACTGTTTTAGCTTCCACTGGAGGTGTACTAAGTGGAGTTTTAGGCTATGAGGGAGTAATTCTGGGTTTGTCCGTATTTATACTGGTTTACACTCACCCCATCTCAGAGTTCCTGGTATTGGAAGTTCATATCAGAAGTAATTTTTGTTTTCTGATTTTGCTGTTGTGAAGGAAGTCTCCTTGTGTCTCACTAATAACTTGCGGCATATTTGCAGGTTATATTGGCCTTTAGAGGCTGAAAGAAGAGCAAATCGATCATCATGTCGATGTCTAGGAGTTCAAAGATGCTCCAGTATATTAACTATCGCATGCGGGTCACTATCCAAGACGGACGACAACTTGTTGGAAAATTTATGGCCTTTGACCGTCACATGAACCTTGTCCTTGGTGATTGTGAAGAGTTTCGGAAGCTTCCTCCCACTAAGGGAAGCAAATCCAACAAAACTAACCCTAATGAGGAGAGAGAAGAACGGCGTACCCTTGGCCTTCTTCTCCTTAGAGGTGAAGAGGTCATATCCATGACTGTTGAAGGCCCTCCTCCTCCTGAAGAGTCACGCGCCAAGTCCATGGGCTCTGCTGCCATGGCTGGTCCAGGTCTTGGCCGAGCCGCTGGACGAGGCATACCGACTGCACCTCTTGTTCAGGCCCAGCCAGGCTTGGCTGGTCCAGTTCGTGGTGTTGGTGGTCCAGCCCCAGGTATGATGCAGCCTCAGATCTCTAGACCACCGGTTCCGGCCCCGCAGCTCTCAGCTCCTGCGATGAATTACCCAGGTGCACCTGTGATCCGACCACCAGGACAGCAGATGCCAGGATTCCCGCCTCAAGGTGGCCCACCTCCTCAGATGCGACCACCTCCTCAGATGGGTCCCCCTGGCCAGTACCCCCCTCCTGGGTTAAGGCCTGGTTCTGGACCTCCTGGGCCTTATCCAATGCCTCCTCCACAGTTTGCCCAGCGTCCTGGAATGCCACCTCCCATGATGCGTGGTCCACCACCTCCTCCCAGGCCTGGGATGCCAGCTCCACCACCCGCCAACCCTGGCATGCCACCCCATGGTGGACAGGTGCCACCCTATGGACCTCGTCCAGGGATGTCACTTCATCCCTCAAATCAACCGCCACCACAAAACCAGCAGCAATAATTTGGAAAGCATCCGGTGTGTTTACTGCTAAATTGCAATTTAATTTGAGATGGATATATTCTGAATTTGAGATGCATTTATAATTGACATAAACTCTTTCGAGTTTTTTGTGATGTGATTACTAGATATGGGCCTGCATTTCTAGGAAATGTTGTTAGGATGAAATTTTATTGTAGTTCATTTAGTCCTTTTTGGCGAGGAAGATGGTTTATGCAATTGTTGTTCCACATTGTTAATTTATGTGGACCTTGATATCTCTGAACAGGTTCCCCTTTTTCCCTCCCTTTTTTCTCAAGTTCTCTGTTCATGATGTGTGTTATGATAAGCTTAGTGAAAAGGTGGGTTTTTTTTTTTTTTTTTTTTTTTTTTTTTTTTTTTTTTTTTTTTTTTTTAAATTCTCACTGCCCCCTATGTTGGGTTTTATTCGATAGTTTTACGGTATTTGTAACCTGTTAAGGAACTCCATAAATCTTCCTATATAAAGGTCAATAAGTTTATTGAATGTGAAAGAGTTCTGTAGAAAGAAAATTATCTTAAGATTGCATTTAACATTGATTGAGCATCTTTTATTGGCAGTAACTTGCTTTCTCACATTGACTTCCTGTGAACTGTGGTTGGGCAGGTATTCTAGGACGAAGACAATGCTGTAGACTGTGTTTTCCTTTTGTTAAGCTCAATGCTGATCTGGTTCAATGATAGAAAGAAGAGGGAGTAAATGTTTCCCGTCGGATGCTGTGGAGTAGAGTATGTCGTACCTTCTGATAAATACTTGGTAGCGTAGATTTGCTAAAATCTTCATTGGTGAGGAACAATTTTGTCTATCTTCCTGAAGACTAGAAACCTTGTGAACTTATGGTTTGTATGTACGAGTTCAATATATTGAGGCATGCTGTTGGCCATTGTTGAGCTCAATGTTTCATAGTGATTCACTAATCTGAAATTCTGTGATTTGGAATTAGAATTAATGCTCAATTCCGCTCACCTATACTAAAATCACACCAATTGTGGCTACAACGTCAAATTTTTGCAGATTCCTCAACTTCTAGTTTTTCCGTAGTACAATGGAACGAGTCTAGCTCACATTGACCTTAACCAAGTGTCGAGCAAATGGAACACATGGAACACATGGAACACTAATTCATCTGTTCTCGCAATTCTTAGGTTAGTTTCAAATCTAAGTTAAGGATATACATTATGGCCATACTGATGCATTTGCAATTGAGTCTTAGATCATTTATCTCTAATTTTTAGTCCCATATGAATTTTTACGGTTTTTACTATATTATCTAAAACACCTATATCCATAAACTTTTAAGATGAAAAACTATTCAAAATTGATATTTTAAAAATTGATATTGAGATATATCTAATAAAGTTATATGTGAATATATTAATTTTTATAAAATAATGAGAATTATCTTCAAACTTTTTAAACTTTAACTATATAAATAAAATATTATTTTATAGTTTTGTTCTTTCTTAACGTCCATTGTTATATAGAGAGAAATATAAGGGAATACTCATGTATATGTATTCTTCCATACAAGAAGAGATACATTTAGTTACTAGGGGAGTATCTTGGGTTTACATAGGATGTAAAACCCTAAAGCTAGAATATTCTTGAAAACATCAAGCAAAAAATATTACATAATACTCTCATTAGAATAGGAAAACCAAGTAAAGGAAAAAAATGTACATTATTTTACAGTACGTAAGATGCATAGAGTGTAGCGTGCTTTTATTCCCCTTACGATTACATCACTTAAGATTTTTGAAATGTCGCAAGTCAATGCCGAAAACCAAATATAGTAGTTGGAAATGCTATAGTAAATAAATATGCCAAATTCTCACTTAAATAACTATGTTGAACAATTACATCACCATTCCTTTGAAGTTCATGCCTGAAGAAATTTTTTGGTAATATTTGCTTTGTCCTATCACTCTTCATATATCCTTTCTTGAGTTGAACAATACATTGTATATTATCTTTATATAAAACTGTTTGAGTTTCTTTTTCGATAGTTAAACCACAATCCATTGGATCCCTGATCTAAGCCATACACATTCACAGCAAAACTTATGGATTGCCAAAATCTCTAAATGGTTAGAAGAAGTAACTACCATGATTTACTTCATAGAACTCCAAGAAATGATAGTACCTCTACATATAAACACATCCCATTTATTATTGAGCACTAATGAAAATCTTGCATTTGCAAAGCCAATAAAACATTATTTTGGTACATTAGAAAAGAACGAATACATATCTTTTGTACATTATAAAGTTATAAGTAATGGAAAACATGTTATAAACTTTCTAAAGCTCAACCCACCAATACCATGCCTCCATAACTCGACATCAAATCTTCTTAAAACTCCAGCAATCTGTACAGCAAACCCAACATAAGTTGATAAATTACAAGAAGGGTGCAAACAACCTAATTACCAAAACGGCATACAAATTTCATGCAATTATAGAAAATGGATAGAACTTAGAACTTTGATGCAGCCACATTAAACTATATCGAAACTGAACAAACCACACGCAACCAACTCATTTCTACTGTATTCAAACACAATCTAACATCATTATCAAGAAAGATTAAACATTAAACCTTAATGATCAAGTTCCATAGCTTTTTGAGCTCTCGCTTTTGCTTTCTACTTCGCCCACAACGTCTTCAGCTTCTTCTTCACTCAGAAATTAACTCGTTTTCTTCTTGCCATCAACCTTCGCGTAACAAATTACATCATTAATCAAAAAAGTAATTCACCATATTTTATCTAACAATAATCAAGAAAAATGATCGACTTAGCAAAAACCCTAATTTCAAAACCAAACCCGAATTTTATCAACAAAGAAATTGAACTTGAAAATGATGATTTACTTCGGATGTCGGACTCATGCTGTCTACTGCGAGTCGCGTGATTGTTCATTCTAGACGTCTTTGGGTGCGATTTGTTTGTGAATTGGTTTTTGGACATAAGACATCAAGTAATCTGCCCCAATCCCTGTAAGAGTTTTGTCTTAAAGGGCTCCTTCGATATCATGATTATTTTTATTTTTTACAAATAATTTGGGTTTGAAAGATATTTGAAAGTTATGATATGATATCACTTATTATAGTATATTGTATGATTCTCAATCCATAATCTTATTTTCCTCAATTAGATGATTTTGGCTTGATTCATTTCTTTTTTTGAGACTAATATAAAATCTTTTAGATATAGGAGATTATTAATTAAAAGATTCTCAATCTTTCAAAGTAGGTTATAATTAATTTAGTTGATACCCTTCCTTAGATATAAAATTAGTGTTGATACCCTTTTTGGGTATAAAATTAGTGTTGATACCCTTCCCTTTTTGATGGTTCAATTTTTCATATATAATTTTTCTTTTTATAAAGAGAGTTATAAAAATAATATAAATGAGATTCAAACCACAATCTTGACATCACTTCCAAGACTTTAATTTATAAAGTTCATGGACATCTATATTAGATAATTACAGAGTAAATATTATATATATCTTTACTGGCAAACTAATATGTTAAGATATTACGTTACAGGGTATAGTCAATTTCTACAATTAGAACTTATCCTTTTTGCTAATAACCCATACCTAAAAATCGGGTGAATAGAATATAATTTACACTAATATTATAAATATCTACTTATATTACCTTATATGACATGATTTAGCTACTATATAACACCCCGAGATCATACGATGATAACATAATCCTTCTTCACAAAAAACCGAGCTCTAAAAAATAGGTAAACTCTTCCAAGTTTCTCTAGGCATCTCAAAAATTTTAATTCATCACTCACCAATGTCATCTACTGTGAAATATTCAATGCATCATGCATCATATAAAAAAAAATTAGGAATGCAAGTAGTAATAATACTAGCATTCTGCTTTTAGATTCATATAGAATGTAGGTATTCAAATTCGAAGGCCCCAATTAAGGGCTCGATCGACCCTTAACTGGGACGTTTGTAAAAAGAGTATAATTGATTATGAGCTTAATTGAGTCGGTCTTTTAAAGAGTTATATTTTTTATTGGGTCTAGTCGGGTCAACAATGGGCCAATAATTTCAAAATTTTTTAAACATTATCAAGTAATGAATGATTTTCACTACTTGTTACTGGTCAATTGTCAAAGATTGGAGGTGATACAGACAAATTGTATTACCCTCTATAGATAAAGCTATGTTCTTTTTTAACAGCCCGGCCCGACCCGACCCATTTTATATGTGACCCATTCCGATCCTAACTCAATCCAATACTCGGTAGGGGTGGCAAACGGATCAGTTCGGTTCCATTTCGTATTCGAGTCACCTATTTTCGGGTCAGCTATCCCCCAACCCAAATCTGATCCATTTAAGTTTTCAAGTTGGAAAACTCAACCCTAACCTAACCCATTTAATTTTGAATTGGGTTCGTGTCAACCCATTTAAGTTTTAGTGTTGAAAATATCAACCCTATCCACTATTTTCGGGTCAGATTTGGGTCAATTGGGTTAGTTTTTGCCACCCAGAGTTGAGATAAAACGGCAGACTAGTTGATAGTAGTAGTGTAATTATCAATTAGGTTTTTAATTTGGGCTTGGGATTTGAGCAAAGTGGGTGATTGACTAATTAAATTTTTTCAACCTACTTAATATAGTTTGGTTATAAGGTTTGTTTGGGTTAACCCGACTTGATTTTGACCCGAAAATAATTTCGGGTTACGTGGGTCATTTTCGGGTTGAAATTTTCAACCTTAACTAACCTATTTAATTTCGGGTCAGGTTCGTGTCGACCCATTTAAGTTTTCGTGTCAAAAATCTCAACCCTAACCCACTATTTCGGGTCGGGTTCGGATCATGTTTTTAGATCGGATTAGTTTTTGTCACCCCTAATTATCCGGTCTTTATACAATGCATCTATGTCAACCAAAGAAAATATAGGTTGATCTACAAACTCTTATGACTACTCCTAAGTTCCTAATTGACTTTTTACCTTTTTACCTTTTTACCTTTTTACAAAAAGGCTATTTATGTTTTTGCGTCCTGCTGAAAACTGTGTTCCAATTTTTGTTTTAATGAAAACTATTTGCCTTTTTACCTAGAGCGAAGGTATACCCCCAAAAAATAAAGCTTTGACCAATTACCAGTTTCACTTATTATTATTTGGCGCCGTTCTGTAAAATCAACGCCGTAACTTATTACAGCATCCCAGTCTCTCTCTCTCCTATTCTACTCATTGTTTCCTATCACTGATTTTCTGCTTCAATTGTTAAGCACACATTACACCATTTCCCTCTTGACATTGGAGTTAAACTTTAGTATTTGATTGATTGACCCTCCTTTTTGTTATTTAATCTATTCAAATTCAATGAATTTGGACTGTTCTTCCGTTCTTCTTGTCAAAATTCCCCGATTTTATGTTCTGAAATCCCTTTGAGTTTATCAAGATCGTGTTCGGGCATATCTTCTATGCCCCACTTATGAATTTGATGACCCAGTTTATTGATATGGTCCAATTTGGCTTATTTATGCCGATACTTGAAATGGGGCTGTCTGATTTTCAATGGTATTCATTTTGTTGGATGGGATTTTGGCTTTAATTTGATCGGATTTTTGTGGGTTTGTGAAATTTGGATTCGGGTGTGATTAACTAATGATAAAGTTTCAACCTTTGTAGGTTTTTGGAGCTGTGGGAAGCAAGTCTATTGACTTCAAGAGAGGTGTTGCTTGTCTGCGACGAAGTGAGTACTTTCTTATTTTTTATTCAAGACATGTATTCTGTCTGTTTGTAATTTGGATTTTTACTCGTAATGGATGTTGGTTTTGCTGGATTTGTTGCTTACTGTTTTTTATCTATTTAAGTTATGCTTTTTTTGGTCATATTATATTGGTGCATAAATTGATAGGGCGAAAGTGGTAGAGCCAAAATTTAAGAATTTGACCACTTTTTAGTTATAGTTTCTGAGTTCAGAAAAATGGGATGTCAAGAATCCAAACTCGGAAAGTGTTGCTTGTGTTCACCAAATAAGACAGCAGGGGTTGAGGCTCCTCTTATAGGTGGGTCAAGCATAGTCACTTTTGTTTTTGTGAGTGTGTTCCCAGAGAATTTTAGCTGATTGATGATCATGTTCTGTGACAGGTATTGAGCCCGAAAACGAACTTGGGTTACTTCCGTTCCGGGAGTTCACATACGAGCAAATTAAGAATGCCACATCGGGCTTTGCAGTTGAGAACATTGTGTCTGAGCATGGGGAAAAGGCTCCAAATGTGGTGTATAAAGGAAAGCTTGAGAACCAGACAAGAGTTGCTGTTAAGCGTTTTAATAAAAGTGCCTGGCCTGATTCTCGCCAATTTCTGGTAAAGATGCTCTCTTGTTGCCCTTTATTCCCAAGTATTTTTTACATCTCATACAAGTAGTTCCTCATGCTTTGATAGGTGGCCATGTTCAGAATTCTATGTACTGATTATAGTTTTGTGAATTTAATCTGTTATGTAGACTATTCTGTTATATAGACTATGTTTCTGAGACCTGGGTAGTGGTGTTAGACACAAAACAGTAACACTGGTACATGTTTTGAAAATGAAATGTCAAGCATCCAACATGTTTACTTGAGGTGACTTGATCATTCGTATAGGATTAGTTGATGTCAGCGTGAATTATCTTTCCGTTTGTTCCCCCATGCAGATATCTTTTCCTTGCTTATTTTGTTGGCAATAAGCTGTTGAGATGACATTTTACATGCATATGATGAAAGTTTTAGTGTATGTATAGTTTCCTCTGTTAAAGTTAGTGTCCTTTGTGTTAGCCTCTTTCTCTCGTGTTACTAGCCATTTTTGTTTTATTGTTAGGGTAATTAGAAATATGGAATACTTATCCTTGTGTGTGATCACTTTTCACCTAGGACTGGCCACATGGTATATGGTTATCAGTGATTGGCTTGTAGGAAATATGGATCATTAAATTTTAGACTTGATCGCTTAATTGCACCTGCTGGAAGCTTCACTCAGTCTCCCACCTGCAGAGTCAAATGCTCAAAAACTTAATATTCTTATACTATTAAATTTTAATTTTTGTACATTTATATTCATTTGGAGAATTGTTTGTACGTAACGGACTAGCCTCCCATTTCGATAAAATACCTTTTCCCACTTTTCCCTCAGGTTGTAGAAAACTAGAAATCAATAACTCATAAGATTTGGTTATTTTTAGTCAAGGTTTGATGTTTCTGTCTTTTTCAGTTCTCAAACTGTTTCTGAAGTCGATTTATTTGTGTCAAGATTTTGACCTTATAGAACCATTATTGTGCTCCATATTATTGTAAGTTTGAGTTTTCTCACTTTTATTATCATTGACTTCCTTGCTGAATCTGTGTTATTTGAATCTGTTTCTGTGTTATTTTAGGAAGAAGCCCGCTCTATTGGTCAGCTTCGAAACCAGAAGTTGGCTAATCTGCTTGGTTGCTGTTGTGAAAATGATGAGAGGCTTCTTGTTGCTGAGTACATGCCTAACAGTACCCTTGCTAGACATCTTTTCCATTGTAAGTATTTGACCTGTTTTGGCTTAAGTGAGATGCTTACTTTTTCTTTGAATGGTGAAGCTATTATTGTTGATAATGGTGCCATGCTATTTACTGAACTTATCTGTTCGTACTTGTTAATGCAAACCCCCCCCCCCCCCCCCCCCCCCCCCCCCCCCCCCCTCACGTAAATGGATGGCTTGTATCAGATTCACAATTTTTTGCTAAGGCGTGGCATGCAATCTACTGGTTTGAACTCATCAGCCCTAAACTTATTTCCCCTTAAATGGATGGCTTGGTTGCATCAGCTTTACAAGATGCTTTCTAATTACATTCTTGTTATTTGACTAAAGTTTAACCAGTTAATCAGATGTTTCATTTCTACTTAGTATTATGGGCATAAGATACTAAATAGCACACCCCTTGATTGAAGTGGATGAAAACTGTTTCTCATCTTACATTCTTGACATGATCTGCAATTACATAGGGAACTTGATCTCTTACCTTGACTTTACTCTCAAGGTTAAAATAAGTCCAACTGTATACAATGCCACCGTCATAACTCTTTTCTATGCAAGTTTCTAGGTTGGATATTCTTTTATAATCTTAAATGTTCATTGTTACTCGTTTTGGAAGGGGAAGCACAACCCATGAAGTGGGCAATGCGGCTGAGGGTAGTCCTGTATCTTGCTCAAGCTTTGTAATACTGTACAAGCAGAGAACGCTCCCTTTATCACGACCTTAATGCTTACAGAATACTGTTTGATGGGGTAAATAAATCATCATTTAATATTTTTTCCTTATTTTATAAATTTTATACCTACTTTGGATTTTGATATTTCTACAAATCTCATTTCTCATATTGAAAATTTGCAGGAGTCTAATCCCAGGCTTTCTTGCTTTGGCTTGATGAAAAACAGTAGAGATGGTAAAAGTTATAGTACAAATCTAGCCTTTACTCCTCCAGAGTATATGAGAACTGGTAAATTGTTCATTTTTCTCCACTCTTTCACTTAGCTTCTAACTTCTATTGATGGTATAATTTTGAATAGTAAGGCATTGTTTATCTTTTCCTTGTTGTGGGGGAAGATTAAGGGGGTTGAGAAGGTTTTTTGATTCTACTTAAGTTTCATACCTTATTAGAGATTTTTTACTAGAATTAAGCAGCAAACTTGGGACTTGGAAATTGAGAACAACTGCTTTTGTTTTATTCTGTCACATATAATGCATACCAAGTACGAGCTGATTTAAGCTTTGAAAACATTATAATAATACCAACAACTGAGATTACATGTGCTTTAAATTTGAAGCAATCTTATTCTAAACCCAATTGTCTGTTAGCATCAACTTCTATTATCTAGAAGGTTAAAACCCATTTAGTGGATATGGACTGGATTGTTATTCTGCATTGTTGCATTCTGGGGTCAACTTTTACTCCTAAAATTTACTTTTTTGATGTGGAGACTTCATAATTCGAAAAGTTAGATAGACTTGAACCTAAGGTTTACTTATGATGATGCTGGACATGGATTGAAGTTGGAATTGGACCAGACGGTTTGATGAATGAAAAAAAAAAACCCTGATCTAGAATATGATTGTAATAAGTACAAGTAACAAGGATAAACACAGGCCATATTTTTCCATCCTGCCTCTAACTTTTGTTAATCAAAGAAGTATTTTTTAACTAATACATGGGAAATGTGAATTCCTAGGAAGTGGAAAAGGGTGGAGTTGTTTTGCTGACAAATTCATAGGTAGTTGCGCTTCCTGAAACATTCTACTCCCCACAAAATGGAGGAAATTACTTACCTAGGTACCCCTAGGTAAGTAGAACTTCCCCTGGAAAGTATATCTGTCTAACCATACGACATTTAACAATTCCTACGTAATGGAACTACATGGGAGAAACTTGTTCCTGGCACTGTGTTATTGTATAAGATAGTTTTTTAGGCAGATAGGGTTTAGAGATTTTCTAGTCATTCCCACCCCATATTTTTGTCCTGCTCATGGATATCGGAATTACTTTTAACAAATATTATAATTCTGGGTGCAGAAAGTAATCTTCTAATAGGTTTCTAATTTTATAACTGTTTCTTATGATCTCATGATTGTAGGGATAATTACACCAGACAGTGTAATATATAGCTTTGGAACTCTGTTACTTGACCTTATTAGTGGAAAGCATATTCCACCAAGCCATGTAAGTATTCATATCTTTCCTCTTCATTCTGTTGAGTTATTTGACATAATTTCATGGAAATAATATTTTTTCCATCTTCTTCCTGTGAAATACGAATTGAAAGATAAAATAATCATTTGGCTATAATCTTGTGTATCACATGAATTGTTTCTGAAAACTTTTTGACCTATTGGTTTTTATACATTATGCATATGTTTAGGCCCTGGACTTGATAAGGGATCAGAATCTTCAGATGCTGACCGATTCTTGTCTGGAGGGACAATTCTCCAATGATGATGGTACTGAGTTGGTACGCCTTGCCTCTCGTTGTTTACATTATGCACCACAAGAACGACCAAACACTAGGTCACTGATTGCAGCTTTGACTCCTCTTCAGAAGGAAGCTGAGGTCAGTTACTATTCACTGATGTACGAATGCTTTCATGTTCATGGTCTAAATTGGGAAATGATATGATTTGGAAAGTGCTATTAATTTTTATCTCTGTCTCATGAAAGACCAAATTCCTTGATTTGTTCATTTTATTTATTGGAAAAATTCCAGTAGCATTAGTATATATTATGCTGATCTTTCAGTGAACAATTTACTTTTACCCACTTTAGCAAATTCCTTGCTATAGTAATCAATTACAATCACTTTGGATGCAGGTTCCCTCTCATATTTTGATGGGTGTCCCTCATAGCGCCTCTTCCCTGCCTTTAAGTTCTCTGGGTGAGGCATGTGTAAGAAAGGATTTGACCGCCATTCATAAAATTTTGGAATCCATAGGGTATAAAGATGATGGAGTGACAAATGAGGTTTGTAAATGAATTCTATAAAATATTGTGGTTTAATTTTTATTTGGTACTCTGTATTTGAATTTATTGTTCTCTGATGTTCTACTTTTAGTTCTTACATATTCTTCAGGAAAAACCAAGAGGTTTGTAAATGAATTCTATGGCATATTGTGGTTTTATTTTTATTTGGTACACAGTTTTTGATTTGATTGTTCTCTGATGTTCTACTTTTAGTTCTTACATGTTCTTCAGGGAAAACCAATTTAATGCTATAGTCAATCTCAGGTGGATGAATATATAAATATCAGTGTTATGACTCTAAATTTGATGTAGATATTGTAGAATCAGAAGTTAACATTCATTGTTGGGAATTGATGATGTATGCAGCCTTATCCTTAACCAGCCAAGACAATGCATTGGAAATTTACTTCTTATTAAAATCATTATGTGGCTAACTTACTTATTAGCCACTCATGATTGATAGTGAACCAGTTCAATAGTCCCTTTAAATTATTTGGTTTGTCCGATTATATAGCTCATATTATGTACATTTCATTAATAAAATAGGGCATGGACCGTATCATGAATTCTTTACTTTATATTCTTTATATTGTATGCATAATATTGGAGATGCTTAGCTTGTGGGCATATCATAGCAAACTAATCAATTCAATTTAATTAGTCATATGACTTCTCAAATTTCACTTGCTTTGATGCTTGGAAACTCTTTGATACATGAAGGGAGGAAGGCTTGGTTGGAGTATTCATTTTGCTTTCCCTTTATATTTTTACTTTTTTTTCCTATCCTTTTCTGAATTGAGGTTTGGATAGTTTCTCTAAAAATAATAAATTAAATCTCCTTTATGAGTTCTTAATCAGAATTTTAAATTTATTGCAGCTCTCCTTCCAGATGTGGACTGACCAAATGCGGCACTCTTTGGAATCAAAGAAGAGGGGTGATAGTAACTTTAAGCAGAAAGATTATAGTTCTGCCATAGAACGGTACACACAGGTGGGATACACTTCCTTTGTATTTGTTTTGCTTATTTTGATGTCAGATCAGTTGGTAAATGAGGTAAGATTTTGGAGGGTGAACAATGAGTAGTATGTGTCAATGGAATTTGGAAAACCTTTTGTTTTCTCTGTCAAAACTTAGTAGCTTGGGGTTAAGCCAGGGGAAGAAAACTGTTTACCTAACAATCTCATTTACTTAAAACTGCATCTAAGGAAGATTTGAGTCATAGTGCTGTATTTAGCTGTCCCGTATTTAGCTCTCGCTATACTTTTTGGATTCCCAAATCTATATTTTACTTATTTCCCAATCAACACCTTGAGGTTCTCTCTTGAACCGCTTCCATTTTTATTCCTTCCATATTTAACCACTTATGGCACAACCACCTCTACTTTTCTTAATGTATGTGATGAAGCTTAGCTGGTGGATAAATAAGGATAAATACCGTGGAGTGCTTAGTTCTGCAGATTTTCTATCTTTTTAAGCATTGATAACTTGCGCCTTAACAATTGACCCGTATGATTATTTGCAGTTTGTTAATGGTGGGATGATTTCTCCGACAGTCCTAGCACGCCGTAGTCTCTCACTTCTTATGAGTGACATGCCACAGAAAGCTTTAGAAGATGCTATGCAAGCTCAGGTGATTTCACCTGTCTGGCACATTGCTTTATATCTTCAAGCTTCTGCCCTTTTTGCCCTTGGAATGGAGCATGAGGCACATGAGGCTCTAAAAGAGGGCACTGCCCTTGAAGCTAAAAGGGAAGCTAATACTAGATAATGAGCAGCTATCACTTGATACTGATTGATAGTTGCCCTCTCCAGAAATTATCTTAACATTTGACTTCTGAATTTGGGGATAGAAAGCTATGCAGCGATTCTTATGTCCAAAGTATTTTGCCTACATCAACTTTTGCAGCATCTTAGCTGAAAAATTTTAGGCTGTCTAATTTTTACAGGTTGATTACTTGCTCACCTTTCTCCTTGGAGAGTTTGCAAGTGCAAGGCATGAAAAAACCTCTATAAACTTGTAATTTGTGTACTGTTAAAATTCGGGTTTGGTGGTGTTTTGACCTAGAAACTCAAGTTTTCAGCTTATATTTAGGGGAGGAAAGGATTTCCTCCGTTTCTTATCAATTCTTGTTACAATTGAATGAGCAATTCCTTTCTTTAACATAAGTCCAAAGAAAGTTTCAATGGCAGGGTACATCATCATAAGGCTAGTTATCAACCAATGAGACATGGTTCAAGATTCAGGTTTAGGGTTATGTTTGCCTTATATGTTTGGCAATTGAAAGAGGCATATTGTCTAATACATTCGTTGTGCAAATTGTTGCGACATGGGCAGGATAGCTTATGTATTGAGGCTCTATCAAAATCTTGCCCCTAACATTCTAACTCGTATGCGGTTGGCTTGACTCATCTGCAAGGAATTTAGCCAAGCCACCGATAAGGGTCACCTATGTTAGAAGGCAGAAGAATGGGAATAATGTCAGCTCAACAACAAGCAGCAACAATCAGTAACAAAATGGTTACGTCACGGAATCTTTGTAAATATGGAGCGTTATCAGTATTATGGGTATTAAAGGGCCTACTGCTCCGCCTATTTAGGTCGATGGCCACTGGAACGCTACAAGAACAATGGCTTGCGCATCGACAAACAAGGAGTGTGGTGGATTACATGCAACGATTTATTGAGCTCATAGCACCTCTTGAAGGAGTGCTGGAAGATATAGCTTGGAGCTAGTACATAAACGGTTTAGAGGAGGATATAAGGCCGGAGGTGAGATTGTTGGGACCGAGATTGCTGGATGCTGCCATGGATTTATCTCTTAAGTCGAAGAGAAGTTGAAACAACGGTCGAGGCAAAGAGGCGAGTCGAAGGCTTTCACTACTTCAACCCAATGGCGAACCAGATCATTATCTCTAACCCTAACTTCGCATCAGTCCAGCTATCAGCCAATCATCCCACAAGTTGCAGCCCAACAAATGAAGTCAACCTTAAGAGTCGGCCCAACACTTCTAATAGCCAGACCATTGGGAGAAATCAGGAGGCTTATGCATAAAGAAGTGCAATACAAAAGGGAGAAAGGGTTGTGCTTTAAATGCGACGACAAGTGGTCCTAAAATCACAGGTGTTCCAAACGTGAGCTCAGTGTCCTATTGACGATGGATAACAGCGGGGATGGCGAAGATGAAAGCAACTAGGACATTATAGAGGTAGAAGGAGCTACAGAGATAGAGGAAGCAACCTTGGAGGAGATGATGGAGCACAATCCGAGAGTGTCGTTGAATTCAATCTGGGGATTTATGGACCCTAAGACTATAAAGATGCTCTGATTGATTAACGAGAAGGAAGTAGTCGTTATGATTGATCTGGGTGCGACCCACAACTTTATTTTATCAACGATGGCTAGATTCTTGGGGTTGGCAATTGTGAAGGGAAAAAATTATGGTGTGGTGCTTGGAATAGGGGGAATTGGTTAGGGAGATGGTGAGTGCAGAGGAGTCTGCCTAGTGTTGCAAAGGGTGAGTATCGTGGAGGATTTTTTGGTTCTTCCTTATGACAACTCTGATATCATACTAGGAGTACAATGGTTAGAAAAACTCGATACCGTGTCATCGAATTGGAAGACATAGACCTTGAAATTCCGTTTAGGGGGCAAGAGTGTTATGTTGAAGGGAGATCCTTCACTGGATAGAACGAGAATTTCACTAAAGGCGATGTTTAGGACCCTATAGAAAGGAGGTGGGTATTGGATGGAATGTAATCAGCTGGAAGGAGAACCACGAGCAGAGAAAGAAGGCAAGTTAGGGGTGCCACCGGGTTTCCTTCAGGAGACTTTGATTAAATATGGGAATGTCTTTGAAATGTCAAGGGGGTTAACGATCAGAAGAACAGTGGATCATGCCATCGTGTTGAAAGAAGGAAGTAATTCGGTTAATGTGCGGCCCTATTCAACCTTCCTTGAGCCCTTTTTCGAGCCCAGTTCTATTACTGAAGAAAATAGAAGGGTCGTGGCCCTTTTGCATGGACTATCGGGCTCTCAATAAGGTATCGATCCCTAACAAATACCCTATTCTAGTTATTGATGAGTTGTTGGACGAGTTGCAGTGATCTAGGGTGTATACAAAGCTAGACTTGAAAGCCGGCTATCACCAAATCAGAATGAAGCCTAGTGATGTCCACAAAACGGCATTTCGTACACACGAAGGGCATTACGAATTTCTAGTGATGTCGTTCGGTTTGACAAATGCGCCCGCAACTTTTCAATCCCTTATGAACGAGATCTTTAAGTTGTATTTACAAAGGTTTGTTTTGGTATTCTATGACGACATCCTAATTTATAGTGCAAGCCCATTAGAACATGTGCAACATCTCTCAGCCGTATTGCAAGTGTCGACAGAGAACAAGTTGTATGTGAATGCCAAGAAGTGTGAATTTGGTAGCAGCAAGGTGACCTATTTGGGACACATAGTATCGAAGCAAGGGGTGGCATTAGATGATAGCAAGGTCCAGGCGATGATGAGTTGGCCCTTGCCGACTAGCATCAGTGAGTTGTGTGGCTTCCTAGGCTTGACTAGCTACTACCGTAAGTTCGTTAAGGGTTATACGATAATTGCAAAACCCCTTACTGATCATTTGCGCAAGTCCATTTACTGTTGGAATAAGGAGGCTACACGATCATTTGAAGCTCTTAAATTGGCAATGACATCAGCCCCTGTGTTAGCCATGCCAAATTTTTCCAAAGCCTTTATTCTAGAAACGGATGCTTCTAGCTACGGTTTGGTTGCAGTGCTGCTTCAAGAAGAATATCCATTGGCTTATTTCAGCAAGGTATTAAGGGTGAGAGCTCGGAACAAGCACATTTATAAGAAAGAACTTATGGCTATTGTGTTAGCCATACAAAAGTGGCGACATTACTTGTTGGGACGACATTTCATAGTGAGGACTGACCAAAAAAGCTTGAAGTTCTTGTTAGAAAGCGAGTTGTGGGTCATGAGTATCAAAGGTGGGTGTGTAAATTGCTTGGGTATTCATTTGATATCCAATATAAAGATAGGGCCTCTAATCGGGTGGCAGACGCCTTCTCATGAGAGTTTTCCCCCAACATAGAATGTTGTATAGTTGTGAATGGTTGTGGTCTTCCTTGGGAGCAGATTCAAGCCAAGATTCTCGAGGACCTATGGCTTAGCCAGCTACACAAGACCCTATAAGACGGGTTACCAGGGTCCAAATGGTTCACATTAGACAAGGGGGTGCTGAAATATAAAAGGAGAGTAGTTATCCTTTGATGTTTAGAATTCACAACTTACATCTTAAGGGAGTATCATGATACACCGACGGGAGGACATTCCGGTGATTTCAAGACATACCAGCGAATAACATCAGATTGGTATTGGACGAAAATGAGAAAGGATGTGACTGATTATGTGATGGCATGTAGAACGTGTCAACAACAGAAGACATCTTCACTTAGCCCCTTGTGATTACTCCATCCATCATCGATTCCCAAGCATGTGTGGCAAGATCTTTCGATGGACTTCATAGAAGGATTACAAAGTCTAATGGGTGGAATTCAGTTTTAGTGGTGGTTGATCGCCTAACAAAGTATGCTCATTTTATCAAGCTTAAACATCCCTTCACAGCGCAAGAAGTGGCCAGGGTCTTTCTTCAGGAGGTAGTGAGACTCCATGGATTTCCATCAACCATTGTGTCGGATAGAGATATAATTTTTCTAAGCCTCTTCTGGAGTGAATTGTTCAGGGTGCATGGGACTTAGTTACACAGAAGTACGAAATATCATCCCCAAAGCGATGGACAGAGTGAAGTGGTTAACAAAGCGCTTGAGGCATATTTGCGTTGTTTTATTAATGATAAACTGAAAACTTGGTCCTCTTGGGTAGCTTGAGCTAAGTAACATTACAACACGACATGGCACACAGCTACAAACTGTACTCCATTCAAGGCTTTGTATGGGAGGGATCCACCCAAATTGATGCGCTTTGAGCAAGGTTATACTACTGTATTTTCGTTGGAAGAAGACTTGAAAGAAAGAGATGCAATTATGGATGATTTGCATTATTATTTGTCTCATGCTCAAAATTCAATGAAACAAATTGAAGACAAAAAAAGGAAGGGATGCGGAATTCGAAGTAGGTGAGTTGGTTTATCTTAAATTACAACCCTACAGGCAAAAATCTCTAGCTAAGAAAGAAAATGAGAAACTTGCTCCTCGATTTTATGGGCCATTTGAAGTGTTGGAAAGGGTTGGGAAAGTGGCATACAAGCTGCTATTACCCGAGCCCAACAAAATCCACCCGATCTTTCATATATCACAGATGAAGAAGGCAGTGGGGGGCGCCCAGGCTTCTGCTACTTTACCTTCTCAACTCTCCACGGATATGGTGATGGAAGTGGCTCCTTTAGCAGTGCATGATGTACGCAGTAGGATGAATGATGGTGGTCTAGAAGTCTTGATACACTGGGAAGGATTGTCTGATTTCGAAGCCACTTAGGAAGATGCCAATGCCATAGCTCACAGGTTTCCCTCTTTCCACCTTTCCACCTTGAGGACAAGGTGGATGTTTGGGCGGCGGGTAATGCAAGGAATTTAGCCAAGCCACCGAAGGGTCACCTATGTTAGAAGGCAGAAGAATGGGAATAATGTCAGCTCTGCAACAAGCAGCAACAAAGCAACAATCAGTAACAAAACGGTTACGTCAGGAAATCTTTGTAAATATGGGGATAGCAGTATTATGGGTATGAGGAAGTTTGCTAGGAGTTTGTTAGGGGTATAAATAAAGGGGAAGCATGTAGTAGAAGGGTGTGGAAAGAGTTGTGAGTTAGCTTACCTCTGGAGAGAATCCTTCCTCTCGAATAGAAGGGCCCCTGTAATCATCAATACCAGAATTTCTTTGTTTGCTTAATTCCTAGCATCGTCTCAATTCTGGTCATGGTTCCATGCATCAGCATCACCACAGGTATTTCTATAAAACACTACCCTGTACCAGTTAAACTTTTGTTAATCGGTTGTCGGTATTATTTAAGCAATGATCTAGATCGCAAAAACCATGAAACTCTAAATTGTATATCACTGCTACTGCCAATAAGTTCTTTAGTAGTCCATGAACAATGATCTAGTAATAACCTCTCCGCGGTGTCACGCCCATGGGTGCTTCATCGTCCTTCTGATTCAGTGTCGTTTGTTGCTGTTACTCCAGCGTCATTTGTCTTCTAACGGCTGCTTCAATACCTGTCTGTTGCCCTTGCTTCAACATCATTGTTTCAATTGGGACCTTTGCTTCAAACTCTTGTTTGCTGCTTTTGGTTCAACGTCTTTAGCTTCGCTTCAACTTCTGCTTGCTGCTTTTGGTTCGACGTCATTAGCTTTGCTTCAATTTCTGCTAGAACCTGCACTCCAGTTTACTTAACACAAAAACAAAGAATGTTAACGAGACTTTGAAATAAGCTGTGTAGAGGTGGTCTGAATTCTTTCCTTGTCCCTTGTTCTGCTTTAGGATCTCTTCTCTGAATAAACATAATATCGAATATCGAAACTATAGAGCTTCAAGTATAGTTCCTTAATTATCCTTGAGATAGAAATGCTGATTATCCAAACAACTTCAGTCGAGCTAAGGGTTCAAAACATATTCCTCCTCGAAATTTCATAAACTCGCAAATAAGATAATATGGCAAATACGGATATTTTGTACAGACATTAACATATTGATCTTCTTAGCTAAAAACTTGTCATGTGAACTTGACTGGAGTATTCGAATTTATTTAGAATGAAAATAATAGAAAATAGTCATTTATATGAACTTAGCATTGAAAATTCGGGGAGGGTCTCAAATTCAAATAGAGGATATGAATCAGCTCAACTCTCTCGAATTTCTTCATGCTATGCATTTCTCATCCGCCCCGTACAATCATACGGAATACAAATTACAGAATACTAATCAGTAACATAATAGAGTGTAATATACCAAACAACTTGAATCTCACTTTGATAAAAAAAAAAATACAAGGCGGCTCATCTTGAATCATATATGCAAGACTGTTTTAGGATGTCAAGAAAAAAAGTCATGAAATATCGAATTTCTTGTAACTATAATTCGTAATAGTTCACTTGTGTTTTATTTTAAACCCTTAGTCTAATTGTGTTGTCTACCACTCTACATGACTAATATGTTCGGACTCATGCTTGGGTTAATATGGGGTTACTGAGTTATGACTCAATAATAACGTTAGTAGTGAATAATGAAATATTAAGGTTGATAGTCGTTCTCCAAAATAAGATGGAACAAGAAAATCTCATGCCAATGAATTTGCCCCTATTATGATCACTGCTGTTTAATATTCTAATATAAAGGATCAGCACCATCCCCAAGCTGTGTCAGATCTAAGGGACCCATCGCAATTGATAGAATCTAAAGTATCAAGACCAGCTCTATCGTATCCTTGAATCAGTGTACCCTGCAGGCCTGCATTGGTGTTCCTAGCAGTAGGTCCAGGAACATAAGCTGGTAGCTGAAGAAGAGGATTTCCTGGAATATAACCAAATTCTAGTGACCGATCAGCACCTTCCCCAAGCAGTGTCTGATTAGGACCATCACCTGTATATCCTTGGGGTATATCAGCATGTCATATACCAAGCACTATTGGAATAATATTTTATGTTGATAACCCAAATCCCTGATACACATTAACATAAGCAGCGTAACCTTGAATCTGTGTAGCCTGAATCGATACCTGACACGCATTAGCATGTCCAGGAACATGGGCTGTGTACTTTGTATTAAACAATATTCATGTTAATGCAATGGAATTTAGGAAGAATGTGAGAAAATTGGAAGATTGAAAAAAAATGCTTAATGTACAAAGCACTAATTACTAATGCTACGTTACTTTATTAAAAAAAAGAATATGGACCATTAGATTAGGGTTACTAGCACTTAACCACCTAGAAACTGATTTACTTACATGGCAAAAAATAGCAATTACACAATTTCATGCCCCTTCAGGCTTCAGCTGTTAGGCCCTGTGCAAGTGCACTGCTTGCACATGCTTCGGGCCAGGCCTGGGGGTTCGTAATATTGTAGAAATTATGTTGTTCTTAAATAGTTTCTCCGCCTTCTGATCTTAGAATTCCATGAATCAACTAAACATGACTACTGAGAAATATACAGGGATATTGGGGGTCACGTTGTGGTACAAAGACTTGAACCAGCAAGAATAGCACTGGCTGGTTGCCAAAGGATTAAGAATTGAACACGAGGAAAGAGGGACAAACTTCAATCATTGACCAAATTGATTAGAAAATGCAAGACCAGATCATACTAAAACGAAGAAGCCAAATTTAACTCGTCAGCAGGTGAATTGGATACAACACTGATTTGCAGCAGAAAGTCCACTCCACAAGTTAACAACCCAATATACAAGAGATCACAATAACAATGGCTGCTAGTATTTGAAGTAAAGAAAAGAATACAAAAGAACGGGAGCAAGCCTTCAAAAATTCGCCCCTCCAAAAAATAGGATGGAAGAACCGAAGAACTAAAATTAGCTATCAAAAGAAAATTTGATGTGAAGCATAGACTAGAGAATAGAAAGTACAGATGCTGGCTTGATCAGAGACCATATTCCTCCAACAGTTGAGAAAATAACTCATTTACCAGCCCGAAATGACTCCTTGGTTCTGCCATAGTACTCTGGCTTAGTTCCATGGAATGTGATGAAATTCCAACCAAATGCTGAACCACCAACAATGTATGTTCCTGAGATCCGGTTACTGCCATGCATCAGTTTTTCGAGATTTTGTCCAACAGGGAAGCGCTTTTCTTGAGATGGCTGCCCGCCCTGTTTCTCACTACTGAAATTTGCTCCACTGTTGCACTTGACTAAGGGTACCTCTGTCTGTTGCCTACATAAATCCACCATAATCTTCATTTCTGCAAGTTTTAAAATGATTAGGAAAATAAGAAACAAGTGGTTAGAAAAGAAAAAGTAGCATTCTTGTTGATTTAGGAACTATAAGTATTGATCAATCATTATTCAAAAGCAAGGCAAGGATGTGAATCTACGAGATATACTGCCACAAGCAGAAGGGTGAGAGACCAACGTATTGGTCTCACAAGGTTTAAGCAACCAACATAGAATATACAGCAACATAGAAGCAGCAGCTCAGAGAATTATCTTTAGGGTACTCTCCACACTTCTTCACCTCCAAAATTGCCTAGAGAAACATGTGTGTGCGCGTGTTGGGGGATTAGAACAAAGCAAGAGATACAAAGAGAAAAGAATTTTACAAGCTTTCCACAAAGATAATAAAAGGTTACGCAAAATTTTTACATGAAGATGAAAATAAATTATCATACTTTCTTGGATTCTGTGGGCAGCTTCACAACTCTGAAATTCAGGGGCACGGAGGACCTGCAACATAGAGAAGACAAAGCATCAATGTCTTGTAACAATCATAGTTATCTGCACACTAAAACAAGGAGCACTCTTTACTAACAAAGTATTAATTAGATCTTCAAGAGAAACTGGTAAAGGGTAGAAACTCATCTCAAGGATTTTTCAGAAGTCGAGTTTGACTGTCACAGAGTTCAACTTAGAATATCATATAAAACAAACTACAAATCAAACTTGCAACTGATTCAATAACTCTTAAGACAGTAGAACAAGGTCAAAGAGCGCATTCCTTTCACCAAGAAACCATGGAGGATTGATAAACCTAACAGAGTACAGGCATATGCTGCTGGAATTATGCTAAGCTACCAAGCGCAGAGAAAAGCATTTGATAAAGGCAGGCAACACAGGGCCGTAAAGAAAATCCATAACATCCCCAAAATATTCCACCAAGGACAAGAAAAGGAGAGAAAGTATCTGTAGTGGTTGATACAACATACTTGTTGACTAAACTAAAAACTGAAGCCAAGTTTTTCATTCAGTTGGACAGACATCAAGAAACATAAAAAAAAAATCATAAGCTGCAACTCTAACTAAAATTTCCAACTAGAAAATGGAAAAAACAAGCATAAGTGATTCCAATTGCTAAATAGTAGGGATGGACATCAATGGAAGATTCAGTTATAAGTGCACCCATGATTGTTCATTTCATTAATATATACTTGTACTGATTACAAATTAATTCTCTTTCCAATTCTACAGCTCTAGTAACTTCAGGACCAAATAAGTATTTAGTGAGCTACTCAGCAAAGCAAAGACCAGTGATTAGATAAGTTCCTAAAAATCTCAGCGGAAAAATTAATAAAGACTGTGGAAATGGAGTTTGGTATCTGCTAACATTATCCGAAATGCATGCAAACCAGAAGCACGTTATATAGTGAAAGGAAGGCTCAAACCTAAGGATGGTTGCAAAAATAATCTTAATGGAAAGGCATCATTAATAATTCTCCATGGCCTAGATTATAAGGTAAGCTTTACTTGGACATGAGCAGGACAACAGTACTAAGGGAGGGTCTTGACTCTTGATTAGGTGATGGCAGGTAGAGACAGGAACAGCACTTTTGAATCTCGTTAATATTGTGTCAGATTAGATTTCCCAGGAATACAAATTATGTTAATTGGACTATTCATTTAATCCAAAGACCTACATCAAATCCTTAAAAATCCAAATTTGCAATTATACGATAAGAGTAAAAAAAACACCAAATCTTCGGAAGAATAATTATCTACAGCGTATTATACGTGGTATTGTCGTTTTCGATTTCCAAATTACAACACTAGTTATGTTCCTCGGACGGTTCATTTCATTACAAAGTCCCATATCAAGCACGCAGAAACCTTAACATAGGTACAAAGCAATAAAACGCTTGTAATTAGACTACAGAATCCACATTTATCAATCGATCTTATCCAAATTTCAACATTTAAAGTAATTGACAAGGTTGTCAAGGAACCAATACTACCAAAACGAGAAACCCGAAGACAGATCAACTTAGAACCTCGAATTCATCCGTTTCCACACACATTCTTAAGAACTAAACTCCCACCCCCACACCTAGACCAAGTATTCCATTCACCTTTGTCCAATTAGGAAAGAGTAACTACGCGTTCACTCAATAACCTATTTTTTCGCAGAGGAATCCATAATAAATACACCAAAATCAGCACTTTTTGGCGCAAAACTGAAAATCCAATCAATACCCAATTGCAACAAGAGTTCCAAAAACCTAACTTTAACTAAACTAACACAAAAAGTAACAAAATCAAAGAAAAGATAAACCATTTTGGTAAAAAGTAAAAGTACCCGTTTGAAAACAGAAAATACCCAGTGCTAAAATTACACAATTCACAAAGCAATCAATCAAATAGCATAGAAACAACGAAAAAGTCATGAAATTTACTAGAATTAAAAAGAGCAGAGAGTAGACGAGTAAACCTGAAGAAAAAGGGGACGAAGGTCATGAAGAATAGCACGAATCTTGAAGTAAGGAGAGTTCTGAAGAAGGTAAAGATGGTCAAGAGATCTCTTCTTTAAGTTCAAAGTGATGTCGTTGTCGTTGTCGTTGTGGTTGTTGTTGTTGTTTGAAGTAGGATGTGGCGGGAGATTTGGAATTTGATTTAGAAGTGGTTGTGAATTTGAAGGTGTTGTTAATGGAGTAGTTGAAGAGGGTTGTACTACGGATTGTACACTTGAAGACGCCATTCTCTCTCTCTCTCTCTCGGTTTTACTGGATTTTCTCAGTTCTTTTCTGAAAATGGGTGTGTTCGTGTTCGGGTGTTTCCCCTTTCTTTTTGGTCTCTTTGAATTCACTAGTCACTGCTACTACAACTCTCATACGAAGTATCTAAAATTCTCATTTCTACGTAGTCAATACGATTGTGTTTTTCTTTAACGAAAGGTTAGAATTAGGTCAAACTATGATAAAGTTTCAATATTCTTAAAAATTTAACTTAAAATTGACTTAGAGTGAATAAGATGCGTTTGGATTTGAGTTTAGGACATGATATAAGCTTACAAAAGTATTTGGGTTTATGAATTTAGTCTGATTTATGCTCAACTTTCTCAAAAATAGGTGGAAAAAACTTTTTGGAATATCTCAATAATAAAAATATATATAATAATGTGATGTTGGGAAAAAGTGTTGGGCATTCCCTAGCATTAGTTAAATTTTAAAAATTTTCTAAAATCAACTCAAACAATGCATTGTAACTTTTATTTTTGATCATTTCGGATGATATTTGGCCCGATAAGTTAATACATTGATATATTTTACATGGATTATCTATGGACCAAGGAAACCCAAATCGTTGAAATTATTTACTTTGGTTATGATCTACCAATATAACTAATTTCCAAAAACCTACTAAGTATTACAACTCATTATCATGACATGCTTCACATGGGGCTTATAAGACAAGGGGGATTTTTTTATAACTTTGAACCCCATGAAAGTGAAGTTTAGAATGATTTTATTTATAAAAAATAAAAAAAAAAACTCAATACAGTTTGAGTTTAATAAGGGATCACTTTAATAAGGGATCACTTTGAGTTTAATAAGGGATCACTTTAATATGCTTCACAATATTCATACAAAGGGCGTGGGAGGTTCTGTAAATGGAAGAAACCATCTACTTCGGCACTAAACCTGCAAAATGACAAAGATGCCAAGAAAGAAGAAACTCCATCATCAACTGAAGACCTCCTCCTATATCGATAGATATCTTAATGACTCTTACTTTTATTTTTAATGCTCACTCTTCATTGTTCATGATTATTTACTCTACCTTCTTTTTGTCTTCACAACTAATTCTTAAAAAAAAATTACCTCGTAATTTTTTGTCCCTAAATTTATTCTCAGACCAATGAAGATGGAATATCAGGTCATGAATGGTTCTAAACCACCTATTGTTATCTCATGAGACTTCATATACCATAAGTTAAGTTTCGAATATGTTTTCAAAAATAGGTCAAAATAATTTATATAACTTTCAACATTCTATCATTTCAAATGATTATGAACTTAGTGAGGGAATACCTAGATTTGCTCATGCATAGGTCTTGTCGGGAGCAAATAGGCTTTTCTTCGACTCTTGCTATGAACTAATAGCTCTAACTAATTTTCCAAAAACCTAATACTAGGTCCTACAACTAATTCACAACATGTTAGAGATGGAATGCAAGGTAATATACGTTATCTAAACAATTACGATCCAATTAGGGATACTTTGATATACTTTACAAGTTTATATCATCCATCTACTTTGGTTACCTTTTTCAACTGATTTTGTGTTTAGGGGTTAAAAAAAAGGTGTACATATGACCAAATTTTAAGTATTCTTAATAATAGTACTTGTACTCCATAAGTGGTAACTTTGATGTCTCAACTTAGTTATTAAGAGATGGCCTCACCTAAATTTTTTCCCAAGCCATTAATCGGGATTAACTATTATTTTGTATTGGCTTTAAACCATTTGGATTTGGGCTTCCACAATGTTCCGCAACTTGTACTACTCCGTAATCTGTATACGTTATATGGTTTCTTAGAATGAGGTGGTGAGGAAAATAGAAAGCGAGGAATACAGAGAAGAGAAGATCAACCCCAACACAGACAAGCTGATAAGACGCACAACAATGGTTGGCACTGTTGTTGGCTTGTTGCTGCTTACTTTCTATTAACTGCTGATTATGGTCCTCAAACCAATGTTCTTGATCCTGTAGGCCCCATCTTCTTCCTTTTTACTTCTCATTTTCCCCTCACATTTCTGAAAATTTTTATGAAGTTGGGTGCATGTAATCGCATAATACTTATACCCACTTATAAATTTATTATCTTTATGCATGAAATTAGTTTTAACATGCTTTAATTACTTGATTACTTCCAGAATTTGTTCCTGAATTTTTATGGTTGACTATCAATATAACTTCATTTTGATCTATGTGATTGGTATTGAATTGTTTTTTTTTTTGCTTTGATTTTCTGGGTTTCCTTCTTTGTAATATCTGTCTGTGTTCTACATATGTGAAGTTATGGAATTAATACTGAAACTTGGCTAGTTTCAGGGTTTCTCTTGTTTAATTTGGACTTGGGAGGGTTTATTCTTGTTTCAGTGACATACTTAATATGTCTAGAATCAATAGTCACGCTGATAGTATAATTTTAACATACCGATTTTATGTGATTACTGAATCCGAAGGGAGGCAGCAGTTTGTCATTCTGTTATCTTGCATTTCAGCAGCATGGTTTAGTACTTGCAACCTGAAATAACTGTCATGTATCCTGCTTTTAGCTGGATGAAACTGGGAATTATGATTTATGAATGTTGCCTATTTTATTGAATGAAAAATATTTCGTATGGACTGTTCTACTCACTATAATGGATCGATTTAACGAGCGTCAGCTTTATGATAATAGGATTGGCGAGCCAGTTGAAAGCAATTTGACCAAGTTGCATCCTATAGGAATGCTACATTTTGTAAAAAGGAGAATAGTCTCTCATTGAAGGGACACATGCGGTTATCCTCGCTTCTTGCTGAAGTTGATAACAGAACCTAATGAGCTGTTTTAGTAAGGGACAATAATATTCATTAGTGGTGTTAAAGATGATTGTTTTTGAAGTTTCTTTGTTGTAATCAGTGGTATATACCATCATGTTCCCCTCTTGTGTTGATTAGTTCTGTCTCATCATGATTTGTGCTACTTTATCTGATATAGACAGCTTCTTTGATCTCCAACTCAGTCTCTAAACCTGGGGTGTGTGGTGGTTAGATATCATACTATTACCAATGATCAAAATTATGCTTTGGTTTGTATTTCTTTCTCATTTTAGCCACTTTCTGAAGATATATTACAAGTTGGGGATAGGTCAAACAAGATGTAGGATAGAGTAATGTTTATCTAGTTTTCTGCACAAGAAAATAGGCAGATATGTTCATCCCATAGCTCATCAGTATTGTAACAAACTCTTTTGTTTATGCTACACAATGGTTTCTAGGACACTGTAGTAAGTTTTAATCCAACTATTTTGTTCTTAAAATGCTGTACTACTAGAACTTCTAGAAGTTTCCTCGTGGAGAAAACAGAAAATGTGGAGCGCACAACGTATATGGGGGCTGCTCGGGCGGATGTACACATGCTTCTGTGGGATATTAACTTATTAATTGGATTTTGTTGTAAACTTTTTCCACACCTGTAAACCTTTTGAATTCTGCAAAGCATTAATAACCCCTAAGTCTTTTCTTTTTGTTTCATTGTCACCTTGAGGCTGTGATTTGTGTTTCCCGCTGCATGGTAAATCCTTTTCCTCTCATTTTGTGTTCATCGGCTCATTTTTCTGTATTCAAAGTTTTAAAATACTTTTTCTTATGAAGTTATGATATAGACCGATTGTATTGGTGGCAGATCAAGAACAAAATCAGCAGAACGTTCAGCAAAGGAGTCCATTTTCGGAGCAAATAAGAGACATGAGGAAAGTGATTCTGGGAAGACGGACTCGAGCAATGTCAAGTGAAATCTGTACTGTGTACAAGTTTTACTGATGTTAGGATAGCACGGAGCACCTATATGACTATGTTTGCCTTATCGTATGATTAATCTTGTTATAGAGGTCAGAGTACTTTCGAGAGGCAAAAGAAACCAGCTCTAGGAGTATTCGAGTTGGCAATTACACCTGTTGGTCTTTCATGTTTGCCTTCAAACCCTGTTATATCAGTTATAATCAGGCTATATTACTGATTCCTGATTGAGGGTTCTGTAATCTTGCATGTTGCGTCAGTTTTTCTGATCTCTTAGAGCCTACTTGTGGAGTTGAGCTGCTTAAAATGTATCACTTTCCCTTTGTTTCTTACTATACACAAGGAGCAACAGAAGTTTTTTTGCTGAAGAGGCTGATGGTTACCCTTGGAATCAAGTCACCTACTTACTACAACTCTTAACAAGACGTAAGGCCACCTGGTTGTACCAAAATTTTTTTTTTTTTTTTTTTTTTTTGGCAACTAGAACTGAGAGTGTAAAAAGTATTGTTGAGGTATCTGCTGGAAATAGAATAAGTTGCAAGACTACTTGTGCTTTCCACAAAATTTGTTTCAATCATTAATTTCATTTCAAAAATACTTCCATACTCAGTTGATCATGGTATGAAATATACATATACTCCCTAATAAGTTAAATTTCAACTATGACAACTTCATCATTCCATACTAGAAAAAAGAAAATAAAAGTTTTGAGAGGCCACTGCACCTAAGACCTAACCATGATTTAGGCTCTTTCTTTTCCAACAACCACAAATTCACCTAGGAAAGTTGGTGTCTCTTCATCAAAGAAAAAGGTACATAGTCGTTGGGGGTGGGGTGCGGTGAGGCGAGGCAGAGTACCAAAAGCCTAAAAAGGCGTCTAAAATGGTAATTTTGTAAGCTCACACCAAATCAAGAATTCAAGAGTCTACTCTACTGTCTACCAGATGTACAACGAGTAGTATGTAAAACGTGTACAAAAATCATTCACAATCAACGGTTTCCTATTACCCAATTCCTCTTCCTCCCTCTCTACTCTTTCACTCAAGTCACTGTACGTCTGTAACATCCCCACCTTGAAATCCTCCATTTTTCTCAGCTTCCAACCTTCTCAAACCCTAATATACTCTTTAAAATGTCATATTCATCAACCCCAACAATATTCCCACCTTCAAAACCACACCTTTCATCCAAATTCACCCCCAAAATATGCCTTAAAATCACCCCTTTGCTTCTCCCCTCAAAACCCACCTCCAAATTCCACCTGAAAATCCAATCTTGCCACTCCCCGCACCCCCCAAACCCTAGAAAAACCCTGAATTTAATCTCAATTCTGAGAGCTTTACCTGATTGGGCTGATGCAGTTCAAGAAAAGGGTATGAGAAAGAAGAGGGTTTTGTATAATCATGAGAAATGGGCTGAACATAGGAGTTCACTCAGGCATGTTAGACACCTCTTGTCTTCCCTCTCTTCAAGGGTCATTGTTTCTCTGCTCCCACCTGTGCTATTCTTCACTTCTGTGGCTGTTTTTGTGTCTGTGTATAATACCGCTGTCACCTTGCATTTGTTGCCTGAGTTTTTCCCTGTCTTGAGGGCCTCTTCCTTGCCTTATCAGCTAACGGCCCCGGCCTTGGCGCTTTTGCTCGTGTTTCGGACCGAGGCCTCGTATTCAAGGTACGAGGAGGGGAGACAGGCTTGGACTAAGGTCATCGGTGGGGCTAGTGATTTGGCTAGGGAGGTCATTGCTTATGTGGATGATTTGAATGATGTGGTTATTAAGAGGAGTCTTTTGCAGTACATTATGGCTTTCCCTATTGCTCTTAAGGTTGGTTCTTTAAGGTTTTTTGGTTATTTTTGTTGTGATCATCTATTGCTTGCTTTTGTTACTTCATGTTTCGGGTTTTCAGTCAATCTTGAATTCCTATTTGCTAGTTGTGATTTTGTTCTTCAATTGGTCAGAATAGGGTAGTTAGATGAATGAGAGTTTGTGTGATCAGATGGTGTCAAGTAGATGAATTTGTTTCTATTTATAACAATGCAAATATCAATGTTGGAGTGAGATGAAGAGAAGTGGCTATCAATATATTATTGAGTGCTGTAATTATAGTGCGTGTAGTTGATGCTGTTAAAGTTTGCTCTAGAATTTGAGGGTTCATAAACGTACACGTTGCTAATGAACTAAAGCTTTTAGAGTTTACTCGAGCAGAAAGGTAACTCAACAAATTTGATGGGAAGAATTCTACTGATTAAGTAACAAACAAGAGAGAACAAATAACGATAAGCTATTTCAAAGTCATTTGATAGAAAGCCATTTATATTATTTTCTGATCTGATTGTAAATTTATCAGAAAATGGAACTGAGCTATAGATTATATTTAGAAATGATTGGGAATCAAGATCATAGAGGTTTTTTCTCTTTATTTTCTTGGGTAACATATTAATGAACTCACTGTCATTGAAGGAAATAAGCCTGCAGATGATGGATAATTTTTAGGCTATCAACAGTCTTTGATGCTGCAGCCAGTGCTTGTATTTTAAACTTGCAGAACATCAGAGTGTATGTGTTTGGAAGATTATGATCTTTAAAGCAGTCTTGAAAACAGCAAATTTTTTCTCCTCCATTCTTCAAAAATGGACTGAAAAGTGAGAATACATAAATGAAAGGACAAAGCTTATCAGTTCCCAGTTTCTCACTAACAGTTGGAAGGGGTAATTAAGGGATATCAATGCAGGAGAAGGGATGAATAAGAGTAATGTGCACAGATCTTGAAATTTTGAAAAGCAAAGAAGTAGTTTTCTATAATTTGATGAAATTTCTATCTGAGTTAATACATTTAAGAGGATAATCAGTACATACAACACTGCCATAAGAACAAAAGTTGGTCAGGGCATCACATATTCAGTGCAAAGACCCGATTCAATGTCTAAGATTTTTTCTGAATCAGATTTGCAGGCATACTGAGGTAACCTTATAATAGCATAGATGCTAATCCTCTTTTCAGAAATCATATAACAAAAACCTTCTTAATAATTTATAAGATCATACTCTACCTTCAAGAAGCAGCATAGATATCAAATATGTTTCAGCGATCCAAAAGTTTAACAATTTACAAATGTGGAAAGAAGAATTACTGTTCAACCTCACATGGAAATAACCATCAACAAGTTCTGGAAAAATATTCTAATTTGAAGGAGTATAATCCCCAATTCCTCGTATCTAAAACAACCGAGCAAGTTTAGAGCTCCCCTGGAACAAGATAACTCGCTTGAGACAATGCTCATGCAAGAAAGTAATTAAGAAGGGATAGCAAAGATCTTCCTTATTGCTCTTTAGGTTGGTTCATTTCGGTTTTTTTTGGTTATTTTTGTTGTGATCATCTATTTCTTGCTTTTGTTGCTTCATGTCTCGGGCTTTTCTGTCAATCTCGGAATCCTAGTTTGTCTTGTGATCTTGTTCTTCAATTGATCAGTATAGGTATTGTTGGATGAATGAGAATTAGTGTTATCAAATAGTGTCAAGGAGATGAACTTGTTTCTGTTTATAACAGTGCAAATAAATGCCAGAGTGAGATGAAGAGTTTTTTATTGTAATGTATCTGTTGATGTTGCTAAAGCTTGTTCTAGAGCTAAAAGGTTTGAAAACATACAAGTTGCTAATGAATAAAAGCTTTAGAGTAAGGTGAGCTACTTATATTCCTCAGATTTTACTATGATATGTGCAACTAAATGTAGGAGAGTGAGTGTATTAAAATCTTGTTACTTGAGAAATTTGGTAAAATTATGCTGTATGATTTCTGTGGCTTATTGTGAAGGTGTGGGTTTCTGCAGTGTCATTTGCTTCAGGACTCTGATGTTGGGCGAGACCTTCAAAACGTCCTTGAAGCAGAAGATCTGGCAGTAGTTCTCAGTTCAAAGCACCGGCCACATTGCATAATCCAATTCATATCTCAGAGCCTCCAGTTGTTAAACGTAGAGGAGCAAAAGAGGAATACGTTGGTAATGTTTCCCTAAATCATACTTCTATTTCTGGAACTATTTTGTTATAGGATAAGTTTGAGGGTCTCAGCAAAGTAGCAGCATGCTATGTACTTTGTATGTTGTGGGTTTCTTGGTCCACCACTTTGTGAAGGTAATATTTCAAATCCTTAAAAGAACACTTGCAATAATGCAGGATTCAAAGTTATCCCGTTTCCATGATGGAATTGGTGTTTGTGAACAAATAGTTGGTACGCCTATCCCTCTGTCATACACTCGGCTGACCTCGAGGTTCCTTGTTCTCTGGCATCTCACATTACCTGTCATACTATGGGATGATTGCCACTGGATTGTGGTTCCTGCCACTTTTATTAGTGCAGCATCTCTGTTCTGCATAGAAGAGGTAATCCCTATCTCCCCTTATTGAATATAGTTATGTGATGGTGCAGATCCTTCAGAAAGTATAATTATAGAATCAATTGCCTCTATCTCTCTTTCCCTGATATCTATTTGTCATTTCTTCTGGAACTTGTTTGTTGTTTGGTTGATATTTGCTTATGCTTTCTCATCTCATCTTCATCTGATATTCTAAAATTGTATAGGTTGGTGTACTTATCGAAGAGCCCTTCCCTATGCTTGCACTAGATGAACTGTGTAAGGTGCTTTGTACGAACATTCAGGAAGCTGTTGCAACCCAGAAGACAATTAAAGTGCGGGTCTCTTCTAAAAGGAAGACCCACCACGAGCATTCATCGAATGGTTGGCCGGCCTCAAGAGGTGACAAAACTTGATGAAACCTGGGTAACGTTCCTAACTCAAGAATGCTAGCTCTCTTCAGTTTACCCAATTGAGATTACTTGCACTAGTAGTGTTATGCAACTACCAAACAGCCAGAAGATGCAGTGTCCCCATCAAAAATAGGAAGAACATGTAGTGAATACTGATTTTGTTCTGTTGAAATTATCATTTGAAGTGTTCTAAAGTGGAAGGGATGACTACAGAAGAGAAGAGCAGGAATAGTATCTCTGTTATTTTATTATTTAAAATGGTAACAGAGATCCTGTTTGTAGACATACATGTACATAAATTAATGATCTGTAGACATGTGTAAATATGTGGGCAAAACCGCAAAACAGTCATGTTGCGTCTTTTGTGAAATAGTTGGCTTCTGAGATAGTTCAGTATGTTAGTTGAGTACCGTGTAAATAGTAATAACATTTATGAAGTCCTGACTCTCAAAATCAAAACAATTCTTTGGCATGAAAAATAGAAATTTTTTGCTCAGTAACAGCTTTTGAGTTCTTCATCTCCACATTCTGATGAGAAGATATTGTCCTTGGAAGAATTCTTGGGTATCAAAAGTATCCTTCGAGCAAGACACTATCACGTGCAATCGTAGTTGATAAATTCTTCAACATTTTACTTTGAATAAGATGCGTCATTTTTGAGGAAGAACTACTAACTTCAGTCCCTGCCCAAATAGGCAGTACCTCCACAACCACTTTCTGTACTGAATTCGTTAGATATCCTTCCCCCAGAATATCTTCCAAATTATCAAGCTTCCCTCTCATATCTATTAATACATTGCACATTTCTTGCATATTACAGTACTCCAGAACAGTATCCAAACTTAAATTATCCACAACCACTGTTTCAATGCCATTCTGAGACATTTGTGGCCCAAGATCTACTTCTTTGTCAGAAAATATTATTACTTTACTGTCTGCTTCAACAGGTAAAATGAGATTGCAGTTAAGAGAATCATGATTTTTAGCAATGAAAATATGTTGAGGTTGTCGGGCATTTGGTTCTTGTGACGTAAGAAATGATAACTCCTTGGTCATGGTGGTTAAGTGTATAACTGCATCGTATTCTTGTAGCAATTGAGAATAATAACCTCCACACTCAGTGACTTTTTCCCCCAGCTGATCTAATAGCACAGCATTGACAGAGACTGAATATCTGCAAAGTTGATCAGTGGCTACCATTAACTAATGCAAGAAAACATTAAGGTAAGCATAATAAACCTTGCAAGATTCTTCAATATCATGAGACTCTGAAGTCAGAATATACGAATGGAATAATAAAAGAAACGTCAATCATTCATGTGCGAACAAGTAAAGACATTTATACTGTCTCGGAGAAGCCATTTCGCCACCAAAGAAACATACATAATGCTTAACCTGTCATTTCCTATAGTCCCCTACACTTGAAAAGATAAGCTCACAAATTCATGTACATATCTGAGTGCAAATAATAACCACCACCAACGATTACTCATGAACTCCTCTAAACGAAACAATAAGCTTTACCTGAGAGTCACAAAGGGCTTCCCAGAGATCATTTTGTGAATAAATGCTTCATTAAGCTTCTTGCACAAATCTTCCTCGACTCGAACAACTACTTCAATGCCTGCTTCTTTAAGCCTATCAATCCCTCGGGAACAAACAATGGGATTAGGATCCACCATGCCTATCACAACTTTCTTCACTTTAGCTTTAATCAACGCCTCAGAACAAGGAGGAGTCCTTCCATAATGATTACAAGGTTCCAAAGTCACATAGGCAGTTGCATTTTCTGCTTGTTCCCCAGCATCCCTTAGTGCATAAACCTTCAATATTTTAAATTAGCTAGCAAGAAAATAACGAGACGAATATAAGACGAGTATGCTTCCTACAAACACAACTTAAGCATCCAACAAGCACCAAAACAAGCATTAACACAATCAGCATTTCACATTCTAGTTATCAAACATTTAAACCTACCATGTGCATGAACTATGCAAAACAAACCCTTTTTTTTTCCCTATTGCTTATCTGAACTTAGTAAAGATATGAGATCAATTTTTACACACAACATAGCATGAAAATCATCAAAACTTAGAACTTTTACTACTAATAAATTACCTCAGCATGAGGCTGGCCAGCCTTAGGATGAAACCCTTGACCAACAATTTTACCATCTTTAACAATAAGACAACCAACCATAGGATTAGGACTAGTACACCCAAGTGCTTGTTTAGCCAGCTCCACGCCCTTCCTCATGTAATATGCATCTTCTTCTCCGTATTTATTCTCTTCTCCACCTCCACACCTCACTTTCATCAAATCATCACCATTTCTGAAACTAAAACATGCTTCAGATACCCTTTTGCCCATATTCCAATACCCAAGATTGAATCTTGAATCAAATACGGATTTTCTCAAAAAACCCACCTTTTTATTATGCGATTTGGTCACCCATTTGAGCACACTGGTTTCACAAGATTTGATGTGAATAGGAGGATTGAAGATGGGGTTTGGGTTTGAAAGAGTGAGAAAATTCATGATTGTTTTGATAATTAGCAATTAAGAGAAGGGTTAATTGAGAATTAATTGCAAATTGGGTAAACTTTACTTGGATTGATGAGACATGAAAAGAAGCTGTTAATTAAATTGAGCTAGAATATCTAAGGGGGTGGAATGCATTGCCGTAGAGGAGTGGGGTTGAGCTGATACAAACCTGCTACAGCAAGGAGCATGCCGGACTACTCAAGGAGTGATGAAAGCTCTAAGCGACGTCGTACGGTTTTGGTGTGTAAAAAATTAGAAACTGCAAGTAGGTGAAAATTTTAATTTCATAAACAAAAGGAAAAAGGAAAAGAATGTCTGAGCCCGGGTTCGAACCGGGGACCTCTAGTGTGTGAGACTAGCGTGATAACCAACTACACCACCCAGACTTATTAACTTTCTAAATTACAAAAACATAATGACAGAAAATTGTAGTCCCTACACTTCTGCAGCAAAGAGGCGCAGGCGCTTACCGAAGCATTTGAAATTCAATTCCATTAATTCGCGAAAATTGAAAATTAAGCCCCAACGTTAACAGAAGAGAGAGAGAGAGAAGGTCCCACCAGTTTGAACTGACTCGGGATGCTGACTCAGCAGAGAATCGGTGAGTCAACTCGCTCCACCGACGCACATACTCACCGGAACGCCTGGGAAGAGGAAGTAGAAGAAGAAGAAACAGCTAAGCTTGAAGAAGAAGTCAAAGAGATGGCGAAGAGAGTGGAAGAGTACAGATCTACTTTGCCTGATCACCTTAAGTCTTCTCTTTCGTCTGTTCTTGCCTTGCACCGTCCCGCTCTTTCTCTCCTCGACACCGTCTCCGAGCCCGGTCCTGCCTCTGGGCCCCACTCTGGTCAGCCTCTTCTCATTTTTTTTCCAGATTTTGTTCGAATTACGTGTTGGAATTGTTGTGAATTTTTTATTTTGCAGTTGAATAATGTATGTTTTCTTTGAGAATAATCTTTCTTGAACTTTTTTTTAACTATATGCACTTAATTGTTGATTAATTTGTACGAAATTGAAGTATTAATTGAATTTATTAGGAGATAATTTGGTAAATTTTGCTGGAATTTGGGCTTGTATTCTCCATAAGAGCAATGATGTGGAGACTAGTAGTTAAAGTTTCTGATTTTGAGCTAGTCTTAATGATCGTTGAGGTCGTGAGAATCGGCATTGCGGCTCCGTGGCATTGTTTATAAGTTATGGAATAATTAGGGTTGGAGAATGAATTTGCGAGGTTGTAAACGAAAAGGATTGTTGTTCGTAAGTGTGCTATAGGTTTGTACTTATTTTGCTAAGTATAGCGTGGCTACTGAGGGACTTAGTTGGTGTCATTTGCACGAATCGTAGACTAAGAAGTAAGAACTATTGATGTTTGACCCAAACAAGAATTCTTAGAAGCCGGGGCAATGGTTAGTGGCAGACCAGGATTTTTTGCCTAGTGAGTTACAATCGATAATCAAATATGTTCAAAGAGTACAAAATACAACCAAATGTTCAAAGAGTGCAAAATACAACCAAATGTTCAAATAATACTATAAAATACAACTAAATAGTAATACAAACTTATTACAATAGTTCTCGACAAGTTTTCATGTTTTGATATCGATTTATGATATCTTCCATGCTAACATTCAAAAACAAATCATTCTCCAAATAAGTAATCAAACAATCATTCAACATTTGATCTCCCATGCTATTTCGTAGTTTATCTTTCACATGATTCATGCCAGAAAATACACTTTCCACACTTGCCGTTGCGACGGGAAGAAGCAACAGCAATTTCAAAAGTAAATAGACCCTATCATGAGTTTCAGACAATCCCATTTCAACCAATTTGATTGAAAGCTCACTAAGACCCTTCAAATTCCAAAATCTTTCATCTCCTCTAATAGCAACAATGTAATTATCAAGTGTATGATCAAAGAATATCAATTCTGAACTTGGAAATTCATTAGGATAGAATTTCGCAAGCTTAATCAATTTTCCCTTATCAAACTTAGAAAATCGATCCAAAGGATTCAAAGAAGACATACACACAAGTAATTCTTTAGTTATTTCGAGAAATCGGTTTTCAAGTTCTTGCAATTGAAGATCAATGATACCAAAAAAAACTTCAACTCGAAAATAATGTAGAGTAGACACTTGCGGGCCTTTACCTCTAAACAACCTCCTCCCTGGAACAACATATTTATCTTCCACATCTGGACTGCAATGTCATAGTCATCAATAAAAGAAGTGACCTTTTCCATATGAGAATCCCATCCTTCATCTCTCCTTTTTTGCAAATTAGTCTTGGTTACATTAACCATGGCCATTGCATTAACAATGTCCTGATGATGCTTTTGTAAGGCCACATTCAAGTTATTTGTTATCCTAAATATACTAATCATCAAGTGTGCCACAAACACAAAATCAAAGAACATCAACAAATTTGTAAGTGTTTGAGCTCTATTAGAATCTAGTGCATCAGATACTTTTGCAATATCATCAAGAGAACCAAGGATTACGGGGTATAAATCAAGCACATTCAAGATTGTCTTGAAGTGAGATCCCCAACGAGTATCACAAGGTCTACCTAATCCACGTTCTTGATTTATACCTGAACCCGTTTCAAGTTCACCAAGAGACAAATCTTCCACCACTCTTTGAGCTTGATTTTCATGAAGAAACTCTTTCCTCTTTGGTGAACCCCCCACAAAATTCAAGAGAGGTGCAAGTACATCAACAAATAACCAAGCACAATCTGAATTCTTTTTAGCAAGTGCAACTTGAGTCAATTGGAGTTGGTGAGCAAAGCAGTGGACAAAATAAGCTTGTTTACACTCATTCTCTATAAGAGTCCTAAGGCCATTAATGGAACCTTGCATATTACTTGCCCCATCATAACCCCGACCGCGTACTTGAGAGGAAGACAAAGAATGCTCCATTAATAAGGATTCAATAGCAGTTTTGAGAGTCAAAGAAGCAGTGTTTACAACATGCACAACACCAAATAAACGCTCACGCACTTCTCCCTTTTTATTAACATATCTCAAACAAAGAGCCAATTGTTCCTTGTCAGAAACATCAGCAGACTCATCAGCTAGGATATAAAAAAACCCACCATCAATATCTTCAAGCATTGCTTTAGTTGTCTCCTTTGCATATGCATGATATCTTTTTGGACTTTTGGAGAAGTAAGTTGACAATTACTAGGAGCATTTTTCAAAACAACTTTAGAAAATTCAGGATTACCTTTGGAAATAAGGGCCAAAAGTGAAAGAAAGTTACCTCTTCTTAAGGAACTTTCTTTTTCATCATGACCACGAAAAGGCAACCCTTGGAGTAAAAGCCATTAGATTGATTCAATTGAAGCCTCAAGTCGCTTCCTATATGCATTTGTACTCTCCATTGATTGTTTTGTCAAGGCTTGTGTAATGCTTGCCTTTTGTTTCTTGAATAAATCCATAGCTAACACTGCATTATTATGCGCACTCAAATGTTTACCCACATGATTTCTTATTAAATCCGAATGCATTTTCATGATTTGAATCCATCACTAACAAAAGCATCACCTCCAAATGCATTTTCATCCTTGAATAGATAACAAGGGAAACAATAGGCAAGTCCAAGTATCAAACCACTTGGCACAAAAGCGACGCTTTTTGCCAAAAATAGAAGTTTGAGGAAATACAAAGTCTTTGGGCTGACAAGGCTTTCTTTGAATGTAAATTCTTCTCACTAAATCTCTATCATCTTTATGAAATTGACTCATCTTTCTCCTCTTTCCTGGATCTTGTGGAAGATTGGCAAATTCATGTTCACTTAATCTTTCACCAAAGATTGGGGCAATAGGAGAACATTGGCCTTGTTCATTTTGAGGGGAATTTTGAGTTGAATAGTGAGATGGAGATGAATGTTATTCACTTTCTTGAGCTGAAGATATAATTTGTTCATTTTGTGTTGGATGTGGAAGAGAATTTGGAGTAGGATTCTTTTTAGCAAAGAAGCTAGCAATGTTTTGCATTTTGTTTGGAGTGCGTTTTCTCTTCATTCTGAAAATTGAGCAAATATTCAACTAAATCAAGCAATATTCAACAAATAAATGTTTATAACAACTAACCACAACTAACACCATAAAACAGTAATAGTAGCAGTACAATGACATAAACCTAAAGCACAAACTCTATAGAGATTAAGTAGTTAGATATTTTGATACAAACACTTCCATTTTGATACAAACACCTCAGACCCGCTTAGAATCGAGAAACATCCTCGTTGACGGTGATCAATCTGATCATAATTAATGATTTTGAAAGGTTCCAACCCACAACTTTCTTTCAAAAAAGGCTAGAGCCTACAAGCCACAAATTAACACATCTAACATGAAATAATTAATAATTTTCTTAAGCATTTCTATATTATTGTGGTATCATCGTATCATGTATCAATTTCAACTTATGGAGAATAAGGTGAATTAAAGAATAAAGACAACTAAATGAAGTAAAGGGATTTTCTTTCAAAAAAAAATGAAGTAAAGCCGTAAATGGGTTTGAGAATGACACTCATGAGTCATATATCCAATTATCCAAACATATTTCCAGGTAATAGCTCATAATTTCTTCATGAAATTATGGTCACATATTCTGATATTTACATTGATAAATGATAATTAGGAAATAATTATTATACAAATTTACAAATAATTGAAATAATTAAATAAAACCTAATTCTCAAATAAGACATTACCTTGTGTGTTGGGGAGTGGGGAGTGCCGGAGTGGAGACGCCAACTGCCAGACTGGGCGCCAGCGGCTGGGCCACTGGGGGGGTGATGGACATGGTCTGGATTGATGGTCGTGAATCCCGTGATGGGGTCTGGGCATCTCCGCGTCTGGCTGAGTGGCTGGCCAACTGGGCTTGTGGATCTGTGGGGTTGACCGGTCGTGCTGTCGTGGGGAGCACCGGAGCAGCCGAGCAACTGAGCAAGGGAGCCAGGGAGGGTCCGATCGTGCAGTGCGGGAGTGCGGCTGTGTTGTGAGGATTGAGGAATTCTGGAAGCAAGGGAACTCTGTAAGTCGGGTTGGGAATGGCCGAATGGGGAGGAATTTCTGAAATTTTTTTTTTTAATACTTCAAATTTTTTTTTTGGTCCTGGTGAGTCATGTGACTCACCAGGCACAAGGCCCGGTCCGCCACTGGCAATGGTTGTCAGGATATACGCTGATACCTGGAATTATTGGCGCTTATTCTTCCCTGGAAATGTACATCTTGTCACACCAGACGGAAGAGTTTATGGGCTTTTCAAACTCTGTTCAGTATTTGGCATCTTAGACACGATGAAGATTGAGCTGTTTGAGACAGCTTGAACTTGAAGAAAGGACATCGGAGCTGTCTCAAATTTTGTTTTTATCCATTTGTTGGTTCTTGTCGATGAAGATTAAGCTGCTTATCAAGTATCTTGCAGAGCCAGTGGACATTAGTTCCTTTCCAATTGGCCATGAATGAGTAGTTGATGAAAATGAGTCAACTAAATGATCTCTTTTTCCAATTTTCTTTAATATTAGATTGTTTTTTTTTTTGAAAAATTCTCCTAATATAATAAAGTCTGTAGTTTCCAACTATAGAAGCTACATTATTGATTACATTATGGCCGTATATCTCTAGCCTTCTGCTAGTTGGTCTGATGCATTTGCAACCTTGGCTAGTCATGTTCTCAAAGTTACAGTTTATCTCAGTAATAATATTCCTAACAAGTACCTAATCCTCACTCCTTAGGTTCTGAGTCTTCTGACTAAGTGAAGTAGGTCTAAAGTCTTGTAGCCTTAGCTTGTGAAAGTAGAATGGTTATGCTGAGGGTATGGAAATTGGTAAGAACTCCTGGCTTATGCTGCTGGCTGTTATTTCAAAAGCAGTACCTTTTAATGGTGGTGATCCCTAAGTAGGTGCTCCACCACTTCATTACATATGAAAAGAAGAATTGGAATATGGGAAAAAGTCCCTTGTTTATTATGTTTGGATTATTTTTATTCATGAGTTTACCCATGCTTCAAATTATATTCCCTTAGTCGCCTTCATGCCTGCATTCGTAGTATTGAGTATGGACCTTTTTCTGTGTTATATATAGGTGCAGGATCTAGCCATTGTAACTCCAGCACAGATTTAGAAGCTGATGATGATGAAAGAAACCCTGATGAAGTTCAACTGCTTAGAGATAAGATTTCTAGTAACATCTCTGCCATTCCCATGGTTTTAAAAAGGATGAATGAATGCATTTCTAGAATCGACAAACTTGTTTCTTCCAATGAAACTATTCATCCTGCATTCAAAAGGAAAAAGAGCTGATATACTTTGTCTTCTACCTGATCTTTTGTTAGTAAGGGTGTAGCCAATATGATTTTGTACTAAGAATTTAGGACATTAGGCTGTAGGGATTCACTGACAGGAGCTGTATATTACAAAAAATTAAACTCCAGTGTGGAATTTGAGTCACAAGCTAGTCCAATTTATTTGATTCATAATATTCCCTGGAATTAGTGTTTTCTGGATATCCTAATGTCTATTTCCAAGAGTCTATTCTTTTTGTCATGTGTTTTCCTCGTCACTTTTTATGCTTTTACCAGTATGTTAATTGCCAAATGCCTTTGACCAACTGAAATCAGCAGAAAGACCTGCATGTGAGAGTTGTATGCTGCTTCCAGAATATTTCCCCTTTAGGTACTTCCCTTACCTACAAATTTTCATCCTAATTATGCATGGTTGTTAGTTACCCACTTTCTACATGGTTTTTGTGGTGGATAAGTACGAAACTTTGCTTTCGCAGGTACTGCTTTGTTTCGATATTCATAGAACTTCCACATGAATACATATGGTCGTGCAACAGTGCTCGTATTGGCTTGGTATCATTTGATGAGTATATATCTGGTGATGCAGTTGAATGTTTAAGTTGCTCACACCTTTAAATTGCAATGAGTTTGCTTATTTCTCCATCTGACTTGTAATATATTTGGGGAATTAGAAGTTTCCGGTATTTATTCAAGCTTGATTTCTTTGAAGTTATTCCTCTTCAATGGACCACTATGATGCGAATACTTATTTGAAATCTGCTACGTCGACGAAGTCATATCCTGCCAAAGCAATGGTTACATGTTGAAAAGCTGCATTGGATAACACGTTCCTCTTTCCTTAATGTCTCTAGTGATGTATTCCCTCCCTTCACACTAAAAAATACTGAGCTATGGTTCAGTATGATCTCAGTATGTCAGTACAGAGTTTATCGGACACTTACACAGGCGAGAAGATAATAACGATTCACCGATTCCTTGCTATTTTAGGTGAATTGGTCCACAGACAGCAACGTGATCTCCGTATTCTACAAGGAATAAGAGCCAAAATTTTGGCCTTATCAAATTATCAACCTTAATAACCAATACAAATTCTTTAAAAATTAGTAGTCCACAGAAATCCAAATGCGCCGATGTAGAATATTGTACAAAAAGATATCAAATTGACACACATTTACAACTAATTACATCATCATCAGAAGAAAAAATGGGTTTAGATGAGCTTGTGATCACTCTATCTGTATTACCAATATTGTCAATGTCCAAAACTACTGTGCTAAGCCCTTTCCCGATAATGAATATGTTTCTTCCAATAGCAACCATTTGGCAGGGTGGTCTTGGAAGGAGAGGTGATAGCCTACATAAGGGCACCCATTCCCTAGTGTTCTTCTGCCACATCATCAACTTCGTTCCCAAACTCTGGTCCAGTACATAGAGGGTATCATCCACAACAACTGCAGGGCCCCGCCAACCTAACGCCAGTTCAGGATCTGTTCGTTGCCATTTGACATTCGATGGATCGTAGACAGCTATGCACACATGAGGTGGTATGGTTGAAGTGCGAGATCTTATGTAGATTTTCCCACTCATGACTACAGAATCTTCTATGTCAAGGATGATGTTTGGGTCTGACTGTGATACCCAAGAATTTGACCTAGGATCATAAGTGTCCCATGAACGTGGATCACTTGTCTCCAAAACATATCCCCCTATGGAATAGATCTTCCCATCCATGGATTCACAGCCAAAGAAGCATCTACAAGAATCAGCTAGAGAATAAGTTTTACTTCCAATATCTACTTCGCATATGCTATGTAATGCCAGTTAGCAAGTATCTAAATGCATGGAAAATCAACATCAACAACTAAAGCAGGAAGCAAGCCCAATTCTACATACAAACACAATCTTTTCAACAAGCTCTCCCTTACTTTCAGCAGGTATGAGATGGTCAAGGCAATATATAATTGGCGCATGGTGCAAGTGATGAAGAATAGCCATAAAATTCCATTCAATTACAAGGAAATGATGCAATATCATTGAGTTCTCTTCCAAACTCACCAAGATATTATCCTATAACACATTTAGAAGCAAAATGCATAAGTTATTAATCAGCAACACACGCAGAGTTAAAATACATTCTAATTTCTATCTTAATTCTTAGCTTCAAATAAGATCATCACTAGGGTACAGAACGGCAGAACCAACGCCTGGCATGATTATTTCCCCACCAAAGCACATGAGGTACAGGAACAAATTACTAGACAATGGGGATCCTAGATAAGATGTGAAAATGTAGACAAGAATACTTTCCTCGGTTATAATTTTTAACTAGTTTTATACAGTAAGAAGCAAGGCGTCAATTTTTACTGTTCAATCCTTATTGAAATGTCCATGTTTATGTGTGTTAAAACTACCAAGTATATGTTTCTCATCTAAACCTTGGTTGAAACTTGTAACGAAGAGCCGAAGTAGCACAAATGACAAATACATTGTAACCTCTTATTTAATCCATAATCGTTAACATATATACAACATATATACAGGAAGTATACATGTTCAATCAACAAAATACATTACCAAAAGGGTGTAGGAATACAATGTACCTTGCAGTTGACATGGAAGGTGCTTCACTCCAAGTATTCATGGCAACCTCATAGCAATAAACTTCATCAGTAGCATCTTCAGACCAACCACAACCCCCTAAAAGGTACAACTTCTTGCCGCTAGTTTCAAAGGCCATTCCTTTTCTCTTCAAACAACGAGGCGGCACACCATAAATGGACTTCCAACATCCCTGTCTAGAAGAGCTAGGGTCCAACACATAACAGCTCACTTGATCAGTAATCTTATCTCTACACAACGCATATATCCACGATTCACTGAGACCGTTCTTTTGACGATAAACGCTCCACTCTTCGCTACACACCAAGTCTCTCCACCTCTTTGAAACGCACTTAAGAACTGTATGGTACTTCCTAGGAACCCTAGCTAAGCAAAATAAAGCAATGTCATCCGGAAGTCCACCTATCAAAGACAAAGGACTCGATTCGGATTTGGATTCGTGTTCGGGTTCGTTCCATTGGTTACAACTGCTAGCTGATGGGTCCATGATCATGTTAACCAACCAAATTGAACTCTATGAATTTCAAACTCAATCAATGAAAGCTGAACACAAAGATCTGTAATTCAAGTAAAGAATCAATAGTTAAACACATGATCCATCAAATTACACCCAAATCAATCAAATTAATGCTCATTTGGTGAGAAAATTATAATTTTGAATGAAATTAAACCCTAATTTGGGAATATATAATTGAAATCAAGAATTGGAAACCCTAGAATATGACAACTCAATTGGATCGAAGAAAAAAGGGGAAGAAATAAAACATGAAAAGTGAACAATGGAAGAAATTGAATGACGGAAGATTTGAAGGAGAAGATACTTACATAGACTTGGGGAGGGGGATTTGGAAATCGGATCCAAGAACGAGAACTCTTCAATTGACGGAAGAAGTACGGTGAATAGTTCATATACGGTAATCTTTTTTAGACGGAAAATACGTTTTATAACAGCAAAACCACAACACTACACGTAGCCTGCGTTTTAATACTTTGCACCCGTATTTTATTTAAACTTTTGTCATTTTTTTAATTTTCACTTTTTTACTCCCTCACCTTCGCTCTCTAAAACCACATTTGTCATTTTTGCCGAATATCAATTCTTAACATGTCAATACCTCCGATTAACGTGGAAGCACACTCCTCGGATCCATTTTGTGATGTAAAATTTTTTTTTTTGACGCAAACGGGCCAAAATGCCTAAATGGGTGATGATGATGATGAGTGATTGGCTAATGGCAGAAGAATACAGGGACTAAATCATTGCATAATTAGGTAGCTTTCCTTTTAGGTTAATTGGAGAAAAGGTAATCACATCAGTGCAAGCCATTTTAAGGAATCGGAGACCAAAAAAAAAAGCTCTCGTTCCAGCAGCTTGATTTCGACTGTCCACGTTCAAGTGGTTAAGGGTGGAAAAGAGCAATGCCAATAAGCAACTCTACTCCATAATATTTGTAACTGCTAAAAAAAAAGAAGTATAAAAAAGAAATTGCTACGCACTTGCTGAGTTGCTGAGAGTGAATAGTAGGAGCGCTGGCTTACATATCTGACTCACTAACATATGGCCTTTTGTTACTTACGTACTCCAGAGTTTCAACTTACAAACTAAATCCAAGGTCCTACGTTTCTTACTTCATAAGTCACAAACCAACAAGACGGTCACCATCGTCCACATAAGCACATAACCAACTGCCTAATCACTCCTATCCTACAAAATGTTGATAAAAGACAATGCTATCATTGAATTCAGTTCTGGAATTTTAAGAAAACAGAGCAACTCAACTTTCTAAATTCCAACCATTTGCTGAAGTATACACAGGTTACTGGGGAGATAATGCCATCAGGAGCACAATGGCTAATCCGAAGACAAACATCGCAGGGTATCATAGAGAAAGCCCCCACTTCAGTGCGTTTTGGTTCGGGTTTGTAACAATCTGCATGGACAGGAAACGATTCGAATTCCCCCATTCCATTGCTCTTCACCATACTAATCTCCCTCCCCAGAACCATATTGGTAAGTATCTCCTTCACCTGTTCAAACGTTATTTGACTTATTTCAGGGTTAGCCCTTCCTTTCAGTTTCATCTCGTGGTAAATTACATCAGATGTAGCAACCTTCTGTTTAGTAAGTTGGTTTAAACAAAATTTCTACAGTGAATCAACTAATTCACAATCAAGCATCCCTTCCTGATACCACGCACCACCAGTTAATACCTTCGATGGCACAAACTCCATAGACATGAGCTGCTTCTTCCCTTTGGCCTGAATGTTAGGCACCTCTTTGATCATTTGCTTCACTAGGAGAGACTTGTTATCAACAATCTTGGCATTGGTGATGGGCAACCCTTTTCTTATGTCTCCCTTCCATATACCCATATCTCCCTTGCTTTTAATCAGATTGTATATATTATGCTCATCTGATGTTAACTCCTTTGAGGATCCATCTGATCCTGGGTGCTTCCGCTTAAGGCCCGAAAACCCTACCCTTAGACTCATCCCTTAGAAATCAAACTCAACTCCTGAAAGAAATTAATTGCCTGCCAGAAACAAAAGAAATTGGTTAAAAAAATGTGATAATCCAAAAACAAAGCCCCTCACCCTAAAAATCTAAAATAAATCCTGCAAAAAAAAACCTAATGGGCACAAAGGCTTAGCCAAAGACAGAAGATCTTGATTTGGCTACTTGATAAGAAATTCTAGCAAAAACTTTCCAAAAAATCCCTCTACACGTGTGTGCGCGCGTGTTTTATTTCCTCAAGGAAAATACCAAATCAGAATTTTATTAAGTATCTAAAAAAAAGAGCATAATCTTCCAAAAGCCTAACTACCAGAGAGAAGAGACTATTAACGAGAAGAGAGGTGCTTCTGGAATGTAAACAGGTGATTGGAAATAGACACAGAATAGTATTTTCTAAGTAGCCATGACAAATGAAGAAAAGGGAAGCATTGGCCAAAATTTAGCAAGAAATAACTAGGCAGCATGAGACAATTGGTGGTGGTGGTGGTGGGGGGGGTTGTTAAGGAGAGCAGTGACCTATCACGAAATCAAGTTAGACAAGAAAATTCTTAATAAAGTTAACAATTTAAATTTGTTTCATAAACCTCTACCAGGGTCAGTTAGTTCCTAAAATCTAGATCACTCAAAAAATGAGGAAGTTCCTCAATCAATTAATAAACAAAACTGACAAACGTTGTTTCATACTTTCATCTATAGATTTCTATCACAAAAAAGAAGGAAAACAGAACATGGAATTTTACAATTTATACCTATTCACTTATACAACTCTCGCTACTTAACTAGCTCAAACAAAGAACTAACTTTCATAACCATGATCATAGGCAAGCAGCACGATGCGTCTGAGTAAGATTTCTAAACGTAATCAAATCCATGTTTTAACATTCACTGAAGCTCCTATTGCTCTAACAAAGAAAACTAAAATAGATGACTACAATAAAAGCTCTTCTCAAAAAATCCACCTCCTAATATGAAAAAACTCTCCAACTACTAAATGTTCATTAACAAAAAAAAACTTTCCCCAAAAACCCTTATGTAACTTAACTCAAAGTAAGACCCAAATGCAGCAAAACACTGTCTATCCAAAATCGCCTCGATATAAAATCAAAAGCTTCTTCTGCAATAACCTCACTAAAATTCCCCAACCCTACCACATTAATGACTTTAACATAAGCAAAAGGCTACAAGATTTCTTCAACAAGAATACAGTTGATCCTACACTAGCGGGCAAAAGAAGTTATAAAAATGCAAACTCATACCCATCAAACACAACCAAATTCAAGCAACAATTTGTAGAGTTGAAGACATAGCACATAAATAAAATAAATAAATAAATAATAAAGCAAACCATAAAAAAGGGATTAGATTTAATTATAGAATACAAAGTCATTTTAAGAACACTAACTAAAGTACCAAATTTAGATCTTTTGTCCTCTTAGACATTCTTCTGAAAAATGAATGAAGCTACAGCTTGAGAAGAGAGATTGGAACATTTATCTGGGGAACATAGGGGAATTCGAGGAGAAACGTGGCGGAGTTACTATACACATTATACAAGCAAGTAATTATCTAGTTCAAAGTTTAATTGATACTTGGTCTTTAAGTAATCATGTTGATCGATCCCAAGGATGCCAATAATCCCATAGATAACACCATTAAACGTCCTGACCTAATCTTATGGACATAGCACTCCGGTACCACAACCCTGGGATAGCAAAAAATGGCGTCATAGCTAGAGAAAACATTATTGATGCTAACATAATGTCTCCACTTCATATTGAAAGTTTAACATTATCACGCTTTTTATAGCACATACCACCAATTTAGCATATTAGCTAGTAATCTGTTACTTTTTTGTAGAGAGTATCAGGGTAGGGAGGGGGAGGGCAGAGTATCCAGGAAATTTTCCATATTGGTTCGGAGTTAAGAAAAATGCAAAGTGTATCCAAAGTAACATAATCCAAAATCAAAATTACAAATTACGAACTTAAGTTTAGGGGTGCAAATATGCAATTACATTAATCGCAAAATTTACAATACAACTCAACATGTTTTCATTTTTATGGAATTTTGACACTCGGTCTTCTAAAAAATAACTCTAAACCCTTCACACTAAACTATACAATGTAATAAATTTGGTAGAAAGAAAAAGACTCTAAATTTCAATATTTTCAAGAGAGTGTGAACATCAATATATATTAAATACATTAGAATTTAATTAAACCAAGATGCTTCTTTAAATTTGATTATAAGCACATAAACTTTTGATTATGCATTTAGAACAATTCTATTCAAACTAATTTGAATTTGGAGAAAACTTGTTATTTTGCAAAACAAGTCTAAAGACTATCTAATAAACAAGACTTTTGTTCATCATTAATTGGTATCCAGTTCAACTTTTTGCACACGTAAACAACCCGACCTAAAATTAACATAACTGTTAACAACTCAAAACTGATTTAATCTGACAAGGGGTGTTCATCAGAGCCGCTTTGTTGGGTAGTTCTACATTTTTTCAAAAAAAATAAAATAATATAAGTTAACAAAGGTAAAGGTTATCAACATTGATTCCCAACTCAATAAAACCCAGATACATGATGAAATAAGCTTACACTACAACATACAACAAATATTGAGTCTTCACTCTTCAGTATTGGATATCACTTTAGTACAAGTTTTCTTCAATTCAATTCAGAAGGAAATTGCAGGAAGATAAGCAGCTTTAAATCACATCATGCATTCAACATAAATCAGGGTATATGAATCCAAAAACAAACAATCAAACATGCTACATTGATTAATAAAAGAGATGGATAAATATTCTGGCTTGAATTCTCAAAAGAGAATAAATAAGTGATTATACTGTGAACAATATTCTGGCTTGAATTCAATAAAGAAGACGCTTTTCCTAAATCATTGATCAAAATCAGACCATAAATTCAAATTAGAACTCCAATGCTCAAATCAATTCCATAATTGATTGAAGGTACGGATAAAGAAACTCAGAACATAAGAAAATGGAAACAGGAGAATATTAACCTCCTAAATTCAAATTAAATACCTGAAAATTAAGTTGAAATCTACGCCATCAAACAGTGGAAAGACACCTTAATTCATCAAACACTTGAATGCCCATATTCAAAAATCAATCTTAATTCATCATCAATCAACCAAACATACGAAATTGGAATGGCTGCGCGGAGGTGCTGGTGGTGCTGCTGTTCAGTGCGAGAGTGAGAGTGGCTGAGACTCCCTAAGAGACTGAGTGAGAGTTGAGAGAAATAGAGAACTGACCGATTGAGAGTTGGGAGAAGTAGAGAACAGCAGCTGCGAGAGGATGGTTCCAAAGAGATGGTCCCCGGGTATCCGATTTTAAACGTTACATCCTATTATCCGAATAATCCGACCCTCTTTCACTCTTTTTAGTGGGATGAAAACACATTTTTTTCAAATATACCCGTTATTACCGGTCAATAACCCAATCGGGTTTCTATTAATATCCTTATCCTTACTGATAGCTATCCAATAATGCAAATTAGATAATGCACCCGGGTGCATGGGAGAGATTGTGTTCTTATCCTACGTGGCAATTGAGTCACATGCAAATCGAAAGAAATGACATTAGGGAAATGGAAAGTGCACCCTGACCGAGAAGGAAAATTGCAATAGGCTCGGGAAAAAAGGAAAACAGACCTATGATAATGATTACGGTCATTTTAGAATTTGAAACAAAATGTACGTTAGAATGCTTATGTATGTAATATACATACTTCTGACGTAAAATGTACATTTAACTAATATGCAATGTACATAATTTATCTTAAAATGTACGTTGGAATGCTTAAATATGTAATATACATACTTCTGACGTGAAATATATATATTACTAATATTCAATGTACATATATTTATCTTAAAATGTATGTTAGAAAGCTTATATATGCAATGTACATACTTCTGATGTGAAATGTACATACTCCTGATATGAAATGTACATATATAAATCAAATAATGTACACATGTAATTTCTGGACCAATAAACTTATGTTCTTTAATTTGAAGTTATCTATAATGTACATACTTGTGATATGCAATGTACATATAAATAAAAAAATATACATATATAGATAAAAAAAAAGATATATACACATGTACATATAAATCAAAAAATATACACGTGCAATTTCTGGACTAATAAACTTATGTTCTTTGAAGTTATCTATGATGTACATACATCTAATATAAAATGTACATATATAGATCAAAAAATGTACACATGTACATTGGAATAAAATTCAAATTTGAGGAAAGGATAAGAGAATTTGTTTTCGAAAAACAAAATCTTGGAGAAATGAATGTATGCAAAAGTCTAATGTTATAACCATAATAAACTGTTCTTTCCCATAATAATAGGCATGGCAGTTGTTTTTGGTAGGAACAGTGCATTTGATTGAGTGTTGTAACTGCAATTTGATTTGTACATTTCAAATGTAAGTAATGTACATTTTGAAGCTGCGCTTTATTGTTTGCGAGTTACGTTTCATTGTTTGCAAACTGCGTTTTGAAATAAATGTACCATGCTCATGATAAATTCGAGTGCACTGTCCACCCATTGATCCAATAAGGCTCAATTCCAATAATCTTGTCATTAAATTACTTGAATTTTAAGTAGTTAGAATCCAAATTTATGTGTGCAGTGGATGAATATAGGTATATGACTATATGAGCGTGGTAACATTTCTTGGTGGCTAGGGACTTGATGCTGACCGAGAACATGTGGGTAGCTTGTGCTAAGTGTGAAAACACCATTGATAAGTGGAATATGTCATTACATATGGAGGACTCTCCCGTGATCAACCTTGAAGAGTAATGTTGTTGTTTTCTTTTTTAATTATCTTAGTTAGATTATTGCATTTAGATTTAAATTGAATTGGGATTGTTGTTGAAAACGAATTTAACAAGTTTGTAGTACTTGAGTGGAGACTAGATTGTCTAATTACAAAGAAAACGGTGTCAAAATTTCTACTCAAATTAAGTTGTGATTTTTATTGGGATTATTGTTGAAAATGAATAGGTTTGGTGTTGAGATTAGGTTGTCCAGTTTACTAAGGGAACCATGTCGAAAAATGTAGTTAAATATAATATTATTAAATTATTTCATCATTTTCATAATCGTCTATAATAAAACTAAATACTAACAAACTTATGTGTTAAAGATAAACTAAATTAAGTTGTGATTTTTATTGGGATTATTGTTGAAAATGAATAGGTTTGGTGTTGAGATTAGGTTGTCCAGTTTACTAAGGGAACCATGCTGAAAAATGTAGTTAAATATAAGATTATTAAATTATTTCATCATTTTCATAATCGTCTATAATAAAACTAAATATTAACAAACTTATGTGTTAAAGATAAACTAAATTAATTTGGATTTAATGCAATTGAATATTATCACAATAAATTATCTTGGAAAAAGATGCTAAGTGTGGTCATAGGTCTATCTATTCTTTTTCACCCCAAAATACTTGCATTTTGAATTCATGTCATAGGAGGAACAACCCGTGATATCAAAAAATCAAGAGCTAGAACTTAGCGAATGAAATTTTGAATTCTCTACATGGCTTCGTGATGGTCGTAGGAGAGTCCAAGGCAGAATTATAGTACGTGCACAAATTTAATGAACGACCATTATTTCCAAATGCTTGATGTTGCAACCTGCAGGATCCTCTTTCCCAATTGATACGTGAAAGATTTTGTGTCCAAACTATTATAATATACATGGTAGTAAACATCTTAACTTATGGTAAACCAATTATGCTCACCGCTGTCAATCACGTCAGCAATATAACAAAATCCACAATTATTATCAATAATTACATCATTTCATATACAACAAAATATGTTCTTCAAAAATCTAAAATTACACTTCTACTCCTTACATGTTCCTAATAGTCCTTATAATGTGTTAACTAATAAGTTGATTTTATAATGATAAGATCACATGCCTGGATAAATTGCAACACAAAAAATAGCAAGTTAGAATCATAACATTAATGTGTATAGTGCTCACTATTCACTTGGTGCAAAACGCATAAATTGTACACACAAAACGCATAAATTGTACACATAAACGCAAGAAATGAACATTACGTTCAAAAGCAATGAACATTGGAAGTTTTAAAGTCCCCCCCCCCCCCCCTATAAACTACAATTATTCAAATTTAAAAAAAAATACAAAAGTTATGTACGTATCTTATTCCCAATGTAAAAATAATAGAATCCTAAAAGTATTAATGACGCAAATTATAAAGCATTAATGATAACGTATGCTGAGAAATAACATCCCAATGTTCATTGCTTGTACACGTAATGTTCATTGCGTTACCAGTACATCTATTGTTCATTCCAGTGATATATAATGTTCATTTGCATAATACAAAATGTTCATTTTATGAATACATAATATTCATTGTAAAAATCTTGTTGCACTAATGTTCTATGTTCATTTTAATAATATATAATGTTTATTTTAATAATATATAATATTCTTTTATAAAATACATAATGTTTATTTTAATAACTAATGTACATTAGATGATTTTTCAATGAACATTTTCTTTGTAAATAATGTACATTTACGTTTTTCCCAATGAACATTTATGTGTGTGCGTGTATAAAAAATCCTAAAATGAAAAATTACTCAGATTTATAAAGAATACAAAAGTTCTGCATGTATCTTATTCCCAATGCAAAACTAATAGAATTCCAAAAGCATTAATGACTCAAATTACAAAGCATTTTAATGACTTCCGCTAGGAAATTATGAATATAACTTATCCCAATGTTTATTGCATGTACACGTAATGTTCATTATGTACCAGTATATCTACAATTCATTCCAGTGATATATAATGTTCATTTTCATAATATAATACATAATATTCATTTTATGAATACATAATGTTCATTGTAAAAATCTTGCTGCACGAATGTTCTATGTTCATTTTAATAATAACTAATGTTCATTTTAATAATACATAATATTTATTTTAATAATATATAATGTTGATTTCTCCATAATATTCATTTTAATAACTAATGTACATGATATGATTTTCCAATGAACATTTTCTTTGTAAATAATGTACATTTACGTATTTTCCAATGAACATTTTTGTGTGCATGTATAAAAAATCCTAAAATGAAAAATGATTTAGATTTAAAAAGAATACAAAAGTTCTGTACGCATCTTATTCCCAATGCAAAAATAATATAATCTCAAAAGCATTAATGATGCAAATTACGAAGCATTAATGATAATTTCTGCTGGAAAATAATGAATAGAACTGATCTCAATGTTCATTGCATGTACATGTAATGTTCATTACGTTACCCCAAATGCTTTTAACCAGCGTTTTATATGTACAATTCTTGTGTTTTGCACCACGTGCACTATAAGTATTGTGCACCCGGGTGCATAGTTCTATTTGCGTTTGTTCTATTCGACTTAATTTTTCTTATTTTATTTTATTTGAACATGTCAAATAAGTAAAAGTAAGTTGAAAAGAATAGACCGTGATTTATTTTTAAGAGCAAGGCTATCCAACCAAACTTTTTTTTTTGTCAATTCACTTAAAAACCTAAACATTCTTTTTCAAACTTAAAGTTTTTGTTGACTAGTATATTACAGGGTAGTTGCGAATCATTTAGATGTGAAATATTTAATGTTATAGAGAGCAACCTCTATTGTCGTTCTTTAATAAATATCCTATCAAAGTAATCTTTATAAAAATTAATCCAATCGTACTTTACAAATATCTACATTTGAATAAACTTTGTAGTATAACACTTCATACTAATTTCCTTTCCTTCCTTGTAAGAATGACAATGGATCGGAGTTAGAGCGAATCCAACAAAATCCAAATCCGATTCGACAAGTTTGCAAGCCTTAATTTTTGATCCGAATCCAACTCCGAATTCGCAAACTCCGACTTTGACTCTGATCCGTCAGACCTGCGAATCCAATCAGATTCATCAGACCTCAGAATCCGATCTAATTCGTCGAACCTTCGAATTTGATCCAAAATTTCATATTTTCTTACCTATTTTTTTTTTGTTAATTTAATTACTAATACTATAATTCAAGCAAATACCATGGTTTTATTTATTTATTTATTTTGGGTTATTATATTTGGGCTTTTTTTTAATACTAGCCTTGATACTACTCATTCGGATCGGATTATCGGATTCGGATCACAATCGGGTCAAATGTAATACAATATCTGAATCCAACCAATCTCCTATTCGGAGTCGGGTTTTTTTTTTTTTATCGGATTAGGAGTCAGAGTTTTTTTTAAACAGGTTTGAATCAAACTTTTTCCTTTAAATCGGATCAAACTCGATTCGGATTCGAATTGAATTAACATCCCTACTTCCTCGTCTCCATTTTCACACTCACTATTTTTCTCTCATGGTATACTTTTGGGTCTTTTGCTTTAGCTCGTGTCACTAAGTTGTACATGTAGGCATGTAGCCATGTAGGCCAAAACTAAACACTAAACAGCTAACATTCAACAGTGTTCCACTTTCTGAGTTCCAGAAAAGACCAAACTTGTTAAACTGAAGACCAGCACAACACAACAACACCCCAAACTATCAATGATAGATTTCATCTGCCCTACCTTCACATTTCTCACCTTCCCTTCTCTGCTACTTTGAATCATTGTTGAACTCTCTGGATCATACGTCAACCCTCCAATTTCTGCACAATTCAAGGGTTCATCTTCATCAAAGTTTCAAAGCTTGACTTTTTTGTCTCTCTTATCCATTTTCTTGTATATTCCAATTAGGAAATTTCCAGGTTAAACCCTCTCAATTTGTCTTTTGATTCAATAATCTTGTATTCTTGTATACCCATTTGTATATATTATTCAACTTGCACACCCCAGCTCAAATTGATACTTATTTGTGATCAATTTGGTTGTAATTCACTAATAGAGCTGAATTAAGCAGAAATTTGAATACCTATTTGTTGTAATTCTGTGTTTGTTGCGTTCTAATATGTAATTGATCAGTATAAGTGAAGATTTATACCAAACGTTGAGCAAATGTGACTTGCAGTTTACCTCAATTTCAAGCTTAGACATTTGATTGATCAATGCTATTGAGGATGTATTTCCAACATTGAGCAAATGTCACTTGCATGTTGCTTGCCTATACTAGAATGTGTGTATTGTTTAGCTTGTGCTAGATGGGTCTGGAAGCGGTGTATATATGCCGCAGGCCATGAGAGTGAGGATTGGGGGCTTGCTACTGCTGAGGAATTTCAGCCTATATCTCGGCTTTGTCGATATATTTTAGCTGTATATGAGGATGATCTTAGAAATCCAGTATGGGCACCTCCGGGTGGGTATAGAATGAATCCTGATTGGGTTGTCCTGCGAAAAGATTATGAAGATACTGGGGGCCGGGTGACTCCTTACTTAGTATATCTTGATCATGACAATGCTGATGTAGTGCTGGCTATTAGGGGATTAACTATGGGGAGAGAGAGTGATCGTGCCATCCTGTTAGATAATAAACTAGGGAAGGCACCATTTGATGGTGGGTATGTTCATAATGGTCTTCTAAAAGCTGCTCAATGGGTTTTTGATACGGAGCATGAGGTTTTGAGGGATTTGCTTGAGAAAAATCCTACTTATAATATGACTTTTTCTGGTCATTCGATGGGAGCTGGAGTAGTCTCCTTGATGACACTTGTGGCTGTGCAAAATTTGGATATGTTGGGGAATGTTGAGAGGAAGAGGATTAGATGTTACGCTATGGCTCCCCCAAGATGCATGTCCTTGAATTTGGCTGTTCGATATGCAGATGTTGTCAATTCTGTTGTGCTTCAGGTATGTCCATATTTGTCTTTTGGTTTATACTTGGTATTACCAAGGTGAACTAAGACACTCATGAAATAATTTTCTTGTAAACAGGACGATTTCTTACCCCGGACGTCTGCTGATTTAGAAGATGTTTTCAAATCACTAATCTGGTAACGATCTTGTATGTCTTAAACTCCATTTTGATTCATTCCCCTTTTGTGTAAAGCACCTCCAAAGAGGTGAAGACCTCCTTAGTAGATGGAATATAACAGAATTGGTCATTGTAGATATAAGGTATCTTAGCCTCTGTGTGCTTGTTGCCAATAGAATGTTTTAAGTACTTAATTTGAAATATGTGACTTTGAATAGAATGTTAATGTAAGCAGTAGATAGATGTGGTTTTTGTAGGATATTCAGTGTTTGTGTTGAGCATAGGTACAAGCTTGAGTGGTGCACTCGGCTATTTTATTAAAATTTTCCATGTGTTGAATAAAGTGTCAAGGTTTCAGGATTTGACACAAGTAATTTAAGTGAGATGACAAGTCCAAATAATTTAGATGTCAATTTATCCTCAAAGATTAATGTCCCAATGCTTATGAAAATCCAGATTTAATTCCAAGGGGCATCAAGTGTGTATGTTGAGCAAAAATTATCTTTAACTTCTTTTGTACTTTGTAAACGATTTGATTTAATTGTTCTACCTCAATTCAGACAAAAATGGAAGATGTAAATGTAGAGATTCTTTTAAAGCTTTTTCTCCGTGTATCTCCTTGAAGTATGCATCTATGGAATTCACTAGTCTGCTTAGATAGATGCTAGTTTGCTTCCGTTTTGAAGTTTGCACATCACAACTTGGAAGACTTTCTATTATGACAACTTGCTTGATTGATGTATTGAATGTGAGTTCTTGTATCCAGATTTGGGATGCATGCCTGGTAGTATTTTACTGTCTAAAGATATAGCCTTCAGCACATGCATACATCATAATCAAACTAACTCTGACTTATAACAGTTTGCCGTGCTTATTGTGCGTTATGTGCTTGAAAGACACTTGCATGGTGGAGGAGAAGATGATAACAGATCCAAGGAGACTGTATGCACCAGGCCGTGTATATCACATTGTGGAGAGAAAGCCCTTTAGGTATGTCAGATTGAGATTACATCTTACATTCAGCCTAGTCAATTCTAATTGATGTACCAGACCTTCACTGAGTTAGGTTGTGTTAAAACTTCCAAATTATGCTAGCTATGGTCTGAAGTTTTTAAAGTAGCTTTGTATTAGGAGAATAAATTAGAATATGGATAAGGATCCTTATATATTCCTTTATTTCTGTATATACTATGGGCTGGACTACAGTCAGTAGGGCTGCGAAGTGATCAAGTTGAACCAAGAGTTGAAGTTCTCTTATTTATTAATTTTTCAGTTGTTGAAATTAGAGCAAGCCAATCTTGTACAGTTTTTGCATTTTCTCTGTGTACTTATTACCTAATGAGATGAGCTTGTTTATTATTTTAGTTGATTCCTTAACATTTTCTGTTTGATGGCTCATAATCTATAATAGTTATGACTCTTTCTTGTCATTCTTATGATGTAGAATAATAAAGATGTTGTTTTAAAAGATACAAGTAAGACCTAGGTGGTTAGTAGCACTCTAAACCAGCAAAAGACAACAGACGCGGCAAATTCTGACCATGACTAAAGCTAAAAATTATGACCTCAGATTTGCCACACCAGCTTAAAATTCTGTAAGACCCTTTTGAAACCTTGTTAATGGAGTCTCCGGAGAGAACCCTGAATGATCGTCTTCAGAGTCCATCAAACAAGGACATGTCAAAATGTCAGGGATACTGAAGTTTCCAAGGCAAAGTTTAACTTACCTTTTGGTGATAAGAACATGTATTACATGATTTTATTTGTTGAGGCTGAAAGATAGGGAGAATTGACCTGATACCAGAACATACTGTTCTATGCTAAACATATTTAATTTATATTTGTAGTGATATGTATTACATGAACATCTTCAGTGCTGTGACAGAATAGTTACTTTGTGTAATATGGAGTATATGAGAAGATCAGGTACCGTCGCATTATGAGGAGAATGTGAGGTTAGAACTTCAGAAGCTCTAATCAAAGGCTATAAATTATGCTATAGGGAAGTAAATGTTCTAAAAAACTCATTTCATAGGGACCATAGGTTGGTTGCATGCTGCCAATCTTTATATACACACTAAAACTATATATACACATATAGAATGGTCCAGTGATCTATCTCTGTACAATTTTTATTGTTAATTGTATGAAGATATAGTGACCTTTAAAAGAGAGAAATTGAAGATTTAAGGCGTTTCTCCTTGTGAAGGAACAAAGGGAACTGCTTTTGTTGTTTGGTTAACTAATCACTCAAAAGCACATTTCTTTACCTGATCGTGGTATGATAGTTGAACTGATTGTCTTACTCATTTGCTTCACCCCCTTCCACTCTGAAAAAAGAAAGAAATGAAAAATGATAAAAGATATGTATGCGTGCTTTTGCTTTTTTATAAAATCATATTGTTTTTGGTTTTCAGATGTCAAAGATTTCCTCCGGTTGTGAGAACAGCAGTTCCTGTTGATGGAAGATTTGAGCACATCATCATATCCTGTAATGCTATTTCTGACCATGGAATCATTTGGATAGAAAGAGAATCCCAAATTGCTCTTGATGTAAGTTTTTTAATTCATAGTAGTTGTTGATTCATGAACCATTATAATTGTTAGCTTTCTTGTCAGGATATGGGATACCCTGGAATTGTGAAATATGTCAAATAACTTCTTTTCCTTGTGAAATGCATTTTCCACTAGAGAATAGAGCTGTATTTCAGCTGCTTATTGATTAGTTTGCCCCTGATTCTTGGAAAGTGGAAACATATCAAAATAAAGGCTGCTTACAGTTTGCTTGCAAAATTACACAGGAAAATTATCTCATTTACTCATGAAAATATGTATGTATGTGAGAAATGTCTGAAATTAAGTCACAAAAAAGTCTAATTGGGTTACTTGAAATGAACATCATATCTGAATGTATTCTTTATTATTGTTATTGTTATTATTAGTATTAGTATTAGTATTATCCCTTGCACCCTAAGACTTGATAACTTCCTTTATCACATTAATATCAATCTCTCTCATTTCTTATGATTTCAGTTGATGATGGAGAATGATCGTGTCATGGAGATCCCATCAAACCAAAGGATGGAACGGCAAGAGAAACTTGCAAGAGAACACATACAGGAGTATAGACATGCCCTTGAAAGAGCAGTCGCCTTGGAAGTTCCTCACTCCTTCCCACCTTCGCCTTATGGAACCTTCAATAAACCCGAGTCAGGGGAAGGATCGGATAGATCAAGTGTAGAGGGATCATTGTCATCATCCATGAGGAGGAGAGAGAGCTGGGGTGATTTCATCAGGCGACTTTTTGACAAAGACGAGTCGGGTCATATGATACTTAAATGATAAAGTACACAATGCAAATTGCAGAAGCCTCAATCGAACATTTGCTTGCCTATCACATTCTTTGATTATTTATAGCCCATGACATTGTACTATAGAAATTTCCTTCAATATTAGTAAAAGGGATCATTCTGATCATTCTTTCGGTCTCTTATCAGCTCATTTGCTGCTGGGGAACAAGCTTGCTTAATAGCCTAAAGCTTTTGTCTATCTCATTTTTCTGATACATGCCACCCGAAACCGAGTTGTGATACTTCATAATCACTTTTCACTCAGTATTCAACTATTCATAGTTCTTCACTCTGACCAAAGATTTTAAAGTAGCAAACAAGTCATTTGGGCTAGACGTACGACTAAGTCAAATAATTTTGTGTAGAGCCATTAGTCGGAGAACCATACGGCTAATAATGCATGAGGGATGTATATTAATATTTCATATTTAGCACTATGTTTGAAACTTGGCTCGCAAAACAGGGTGAAATATGAACATTATATAAGGTCACAGTTTAAAGTAACTTATAATAATCATATAAACAACATGGTATTTTTCTCTTTTTTTCCATTTTGCCACTATTTTTAGAAGCTACAATCGTATACTATTCTCTAATATGTTAATTTAATGGCCTTCAACTTTCGCTATCAACTTTTAACGATAATTCGGAATAGAGGAATGTATGATTTTGCGTCCATCATATACTAACTTGGTATATAGCCAAGAAAATTGCATATAGTATGGCCATCAATAGAGTGATATGGTCCCACTCCAAGCCCATCTCTTCTCTCTTTTGTCTCTGCTTGTATTTTAGATGTACTCCTTAACTGACTCTCATGGTTTTTCCCACCATATTTCTTCCTATCGATCAAAGAGTCAACGATAATACCGCAGTTTAGCTTTCACATTAATACTGTAAGATTATATCATTTGCGTGAGAAACATCATCGACTTTAAAGTTAACTATTATTTGTATTATAATGATATGCTCTAAATACTGATCATGTACTCCTGAAACACGTCACTGCTCTGGCAAATTTATACATACAATGCTGTATTTCATATTGTTCTGATATTTTCTTATAGTTTGTTACTTTCTCTGTACACTTCTGTGTTTGTTCTCAATTTTGAGAACTTCAATATGAATCTTTGTTCTTCTTCACAATTTTTTATTTTTTTTATTTTTTTATTACTCTTGTCTTGTTTCTTGTGTATTCCATTGTGAAAAGTTCCAGCCTTCCAGTTATAGATTCAATAATCTTCATACCCATTTGTATATTTTGTTCAGTTTCTAAACCCCAGCTCATATTGTGTATATTTTGTGATTTTTAGCTAAGAATTTTTTCCATCCAATGTGTAATTGATCAGTACAATTGGAGCAAATGTACTTACTGTTTACCACAATTTCAAGTTTAGACATTTGATTGATACGTGCAAATGAGAATGTATTTCCAAGATTGAGCAAATGTCAGTTGCATGTTGCCTGCATATACTTGAATGTGCATTGTTTAGCTCGAGTTAGATGGGTCTGGAAGTGGTGTATATACGCCACATGCCACGAGAGTGAGGATGGGGGGCTTGCTATTGATGAATTTTAGCTGCATATATGAATATCTTAGAAATCCAGTAAGGGCACCCGCGGGTGGGCATAGAATGAATCTTAATTGGGTTGTCTTGTGAAAAGATTATGATTTATGAAGATACCCAGGGTCGGATGATTCCTTAGTTAATACATCTCGATCATTACAATGCAGATGTAGTGCTGGCTGTTAGGGGATAAATTGACGGAGAGAGAGTGATCGTGCCATTCTGTTAGAAAATAAACAAGGGAAGGCACAGTTTGATTTTTTTTTGGGGGTGGGGGGAATGCTCATAACTGTCTTTTAGAAGCTGCTCAATGGGATTTTATGAGGTTTTGAGGGATTTTATTGAGAGAAATCCTACTTATACAATGACGTTTACTGGTCATTCGATGGGGCACTGGAGTAGTCTCCTTGATTACTCTTGTGCTGTGTTTGAGAGGAAGAGGATTCAATGTTACGCCATGGCTTCACCAGGATGCATGTCCTTAAATTTGACTGTCCAATGTGCAGATGATGTCAGTTGTATTGTGCTTCAGGTATGTCCATAATTGTCTTTTGCATGGTTTATACTCGGTTTTTACTCACTTGATATGTTGATTCAGAATGATTACATAATTTTCTAGTAAACAGGATGATTACATATCCCGGACATCTGCTGATTCAGAAGATGTTTTCAAGTCAGTAATCTTGTAACGATCTTGTATGTATAACACTCCATTTTGATGCAATTCCTTTTCTGTGTAAAACACCTCCTTATTAGATAGAATTTTTCAATTCAGACAAAAGGGAAGGTGCTTTGATATATTTCAAAGCTTTTTCTCCATGAACCTGAAATTTGCCTTTAAGTCTGCTTTATGGAATGCACTGGATCACTAGTCTGGTAAGGTATATGTTAGTTTGCTTTCTGTTTTGAAGTTTGAAAATCACAAACTTGAAACACTTTGTAATATGGAAACTAGCTTGACGGATATATGGAATGTCATTGTATCCAGATTTAGGATGCATACCAGGTAAGATATAGCCTTCTGCAAATGCATACATGGTGATCAAACTAACTCTGAACTTTTAACAGTTTTCCGTTCTTATTGTTTGTTATGTGCTTGAAAGACACTGGCATAATGGAGGAGAAGATGATAACAGATCCAAGGAGAATCTATACACCAGACCGTGTATATCACATTGTAGAGAAAGTCCTATAGGTATGTTAATTCAACGTACTCATCTCAAATTGATGAAGCCAACCTTCACTGAGTCAGGTTGTGTTAAATCTTGCAAACTATGCTGAATTATGGTCTGAAGTTAAGCAGCTTTTTATTAGGAAAATAAATGAGAATGTGGATAAGGATCTCAAATCTCAAGGTCATGAATTATGGTGACAAGGTTCATGTAAAGTTAGTAAACCTAAGAAGCGGGCAGAGGTATTAGCATGGTTAGAGAATCAATTCTTTATATTTTCCTTTATTTCTGTACGTACTATGGGCTGGACTATAGTCAGTAGGGCTGCAAAGTGATGAAGTTTAACCACGGGTTGAAGTTCTCCTTTTATTAATTTAACAGCACTTGATAATGGAGCAAGCCAATCTTGTACAGTTTTTCCCTTTTCTGTGTACTTAAACTAATGAGATGAGCTTGTTTATGAGTTTAGTTGATTCCTAAACATGTTCTGTTTAATGGCTCATAACCAATAATAGTTATGACTATTTCTGGTTATTCTTATGATGTTGAATAAAAAGATGTTTCAAAAAACACGAGTACCTAGGTAATTAGTTAGCAGCTTAGCACTCTAAACCAGCAAAAGACAGAACAGATTCAGCATACTGAACTGTTCAAATGCCTAACCTATTTAGTTTGTATCTGTAATAATATGTATTACACGAACATCGTTGGGGGCTGTAAGGGAGAAGTTACTTGATAATATATACTCCTGTCGCATTATGAGGAGATTGTTAGGGTAGAACTTCAGAAGCTTCTGACCAAAGGCTATAAATTATGCTATACGGAAGGAAATATTCTTAAAGTCCCTTTTTATAGGATTCATGGGTTGGATGCAAGCTGCAAAACCTTACATTGAAACATTTTGGTTTTGGTTTTCTGATGTCAAAGATTTCCTCCTGTTGTGAGAACAGCAAATCCTGTCGATTGAAGATTTGAACACATCATCATATTCTGTAATGCTATTTCCGACCATGAACTCACTTGGATGGAAAGAGAGTCCCAAATTGCTCTTGATGTAAGTTCTTTGACTCATTGTAGTTGCACACTTGCACTCTTACACTCTTACAGGTAGCTAATAAGTGAACCAGGGGATACCCTGGAATTGCTGAACATGTTATATTACTTCTCTTCCTTGTGAACTGCATTGTCCACTGGAGAATAGAGCATTTCAGCTGCTTATTAATTAGTTTTCCCCTGTTTCATGTAAACATATCAAAGTAAATGTTGCTTACTACCTGAATATAGCGCATATATACGGTGAAATTATTGGATTTACTCGAGGAAAATATCTCTTTACGAATGTCTCAAATTGAGTCACTGAAATGTCTAATTGGGTTACTTGAAATGAGTTTTATAGCTGAGTATCTTTTTTTTTATGGTTATCTCTTGCATCCTAAGACTTGACAAATTTCTCTTCTGAATCTATAACAATCTCTCTCGTTTTGATCTCAGTTTATGATGGAAAATGATCGTGTCACTGAGATCCCACCAAACCATAGGATGGAATGGCAAGAGAAACTTCCAAGAGAACACATACAGGAGTATAGACAACCCCTTGAAAGGGCTGTCGCATTGGATGTTACTCACTCTCCACCTTCTCCATCTGGTACCTTCAATCACCTCAATTTAATATCTGCTTGGTTATCACATTCTTTGGTCGAGGGAAAGGATCGGATAGATCCAGTGTAGAAGGACCATTGTCATCATCTTTGATTATTTATAACCCATTACATTGTACATTAGAAATTCCTCCAATATTAGTAAAAGGATCATTGTTTGATGTGTTTTGTTTTTCTTGGATTTGTCACTCTTCGTCTCATTTGTGACACTTCATAAGCACTATATCTAAGTATAAATAGTTCTTCACCACAATCACAGTTATTTTTTGACATTGACAAAGACCATATTTCAAAGGTGGTAAACAAGTCATTTGGATTGGGCACCTTGTATCCATTTCATTCGAATTTGAGTTGGATCAAATTACAATGTATTTAATGTTTTGGTCATCTTTGAAATCGAAATCATTTAATTCAAATTTTAGGTTAAGTCTGTAAGTTCCATGTCTGATTGTACTGAGGAAAACATTCGGGCCCAGACCAAACTATTTCAGGTTATGACTTGGGTCATTTTGGAATCTAGAGCGCATTTTCGGATTAAAATTTCAATAGTAATTTATGCACCTTGAAACCAATATATTAGATTAGTTCGAAACTGTAAAATAACAGCCAGCTTTCTACTAATCAAATCATATACATGAAGCTTGTTTGACATATACACTAAGGGCCTATCCAATTTGTAACTATACCAAAACTGCATGTCATTGCCAGCCATCTGCAGAAGAATAGGACAATAAATCTTCGATTACATCTGGGGCTCAAGAACTGCTTCTCCTGCAGGAAGTACATATTAGACCATATTATACCCTGATTAAGAACGATTGACAAAACAATGTGGCATAATTGTATATTTCAGGTTTCATCTGAAACTTTTTTCTTTTTACCAGTCGTCTAAAATCATTTCAGTAAACTAAAAACTGCCTTATAAACCTTAAAGCTCACTGCAATCAACTTTTGTATTGAAGAAATGACAATTCATCGTGATGTTGGTCATTAATTATAATGACTTCATATACAAAATATGATCAGCAACTGTCTAGTTGAACCAAGACCAGGAAAGCAAGGAAGAAATATGCCAAGAAAGTAGTCTCACCATGCATTCTCTTGACAAATCTTTCGAATTCCATAAGATTGTGTCTTTCCATGAGATCGAGGCTAAGCCTATGGTATGTAAAGGATAGCAAGTGTCGTCCATCTGGATCACTGAAGGGCTTTGCGTTTTCAAGTAATTTGTTATATACTTCTCTACTCTGGCAAGGAACAGAATTTTCACTGGCAACAGGAATGCAAGCATCCCATGCAGCATTCATCACCTGCAAAATAAAATGACCAATAAAATCATACATCAATTACTGTAACTAATACTAACTTTAGCAGATTTAAGTGAAATTCTCTCTTATCAATCAAAATAAGTGTTCAAATTTTGTTGGTTGGAGGAGAAAATGCTGCAAACAACAATGTTATTTGGTGCTTACTTGCCAAGTCAGTCCTTCAGGATCTGCTAAAGCTCCAGAAGGGTCCTCAAGCTGGTTGAACAAGCCCACTTCCGCAGTGGTGAAGGTCAAAGTAGCTCCATGTTTCTTTAACATGGACATCACTGCAGAATAACCATCAAGATTGCATGGGTTGTAAAACCCTGCTGTTAATTCAGCTGCATGACTATCAGTCTTGTACCACCAATGTATACCTGATAGCTGCTCAGAATTAGAATTATAGCATAAGTACAACAAAAAGGTCCGAATGTGCAAGCTCAAAGTCTGAACTCTGAAGTTGAGGAACCTTCAAGATTAAGAGCAAGACCGTCTGTGGTCTAACCACAATGGCATTCAATGCAATATAAAACGGCTTAAGTGGAAAGGTCAGATTACCTTTGCAGCTATGCAGGTTCCCTCAAAAGCTAAATTGGCCAAAGAAAGTATCCGGTCACCATGGTCAACTAAGACTTGAGAATACCACTTAAGAAAGAACCTGCCATAATAACCATCATATTCACCTCCATCACAAAAAAAACAAGTCTCATGAGGCCGTGAGTTGTAGAAACCAGCATTAGTCGGCCCTTTAGCCCAAAACGAGTGTCCTCTGGCTTCAGCTGCCTTCCGTAAACCTTTCAACATGTACTGATCATAACACTGCGAAATAGGACAGAGAAGACAGTAAAATTTTATGTTACACAACACACAAGACTAAATGTCGCATTGGCAGTAGAAACATTAAAACTTAATTATAGCAGAAGTAAACAGCAGTAAAATAGCGGCAGTAATCCATGAAATATGTAATGCCCAAACAATACAGGCACAAGAATCATAATTCACATAAACAAAACTAGTTACGATATTCCACAAGATTGAAAGAGTTAATTGACAATAACCTGGAACTCTCCGACGCCAGGGTATCTCCAACCATGCTTAACTGGGAAAGAGGGGTACCTCAATTCGCCACATGGACCAAGCCCAACTTCAATCATGGAAATGATACCGTCTTCAAAGTATTCATCAAATTCTATCCGGAAGCTTCGCATGAAATCAAAATAGACCTGAATCATTTCAAGATGGGATGAATTGATAAAATATGATGTATATCTATATTACACGATGTCTTTGGGTCTTATGGCTGTGTTACTCAACACAACAGTTTAAATCATGCTGGAGAAGTAGAGAGGCATTAACAGAGTAAAGCAGTCATTTTTTGGGCTTTCTCTTCTGACAATTATGACAAAGGGATCCTGAGTGGGAAAGAGCACACAGGGAGGAGGAGGAGGCTGCTCCAGTAAATAGAAAAGGCAATCACATTAGAAGGATCTTATAGCAAACGCTTTTTCAGCAAAGGGTTCCCAAACTTCAGATAAAATTGTTAATTAGTCTACAGAATATAATCAGGTAGTTCAATTAAAAAAATACCTCAAGAGCTGTTCGACCTTTTAGCACTCGCTCTTTATCTATTCCCCATGAAAGACATTCAGGATTTCTTCGTCCCTCTTTATCAGTGAAATATACATCAGGGTTACTACGGCCAATTTCTGCCACCCAGAGGGGCAAAGGAATACAAACATCATCACGAAAGTTGCCTCCACATTCATGAAATGACATCATGACCTGCGCCAATCAAACGCATTTCCATCCTTAATGGTCATATTACAGGTAAGCAGCAAGCAAGTAGTCAAGTACAAGAACCATTTTCATGGACTTGTGTCAATTTTCTTCCAACTAAACTAATAATTACAAACTAAAGTTTCTGGTCAATTGTACTCTTTCTGGAAATAATATATTAATGTTAACAGTCTCTCATCTAACCTATACAAAACTTTATTTCTCAACTTTCCAAAGACAAATAAATTAGTCAATGTAACATTGAAACAGTAACATAAAAAAAAAAAAAAACACCCTCTAGGCTATCAATCTTCACTTACTTGTAATTTAAGTTTGAGATCTTTTACAATTTGGAAGAGTCTTTTGTAACCATTCCAATTATATTCCTGAGGAGCATGAGCTTCCACTATCCCCCACCAACAGTCAACCATAATACCATCAACATTAATAGATTTCAAAATCCTCAGCTGCTTCAGCATCCCATCAGGATCAGTAAGCTCACATTTCATGTTTATAACTCCCAACTGCACCAAATTACAAAGACATCACAAATGGATTTAAGTATCTATAGCCTCAAAGTCACATAATCTAGAACCTGTTCATTATTGATAAGGAAGGCAGTCAAGAGTTGAGATGAGTAGGTATGGAAAAAATTGACAAAAAAAAACACCAGATATACAATTAGTTGTTTAAAGTTTAAACAGAAACTAATAATTATTAGAATAAAAACTCACTGGTAGCATCACATAGATTGGAATATATGGAGTGCCAGCAAAGTCATGCTCATGTAACCTTAAAGAGGGATCAACCACCTATCATTTTACAGTGGAAAAAAAAGGATTCTTAGTATAAGCAGAACAAAGCAATCAAGTAGACAAGAAGTATATTCTTCAGAAAAGAATAGATAAGATTGTAGAAGAGTTATCTAGATCCACCGACATTATCTCAATGTACACAAAAAATAGACAAGTATATAACATTACTCAATGAAAATTTCAGAAAGGTAAGATGTATTAAACAAGCAATAACTATAACAAGAAGGCACTAGATAGAGGTAGGCTCAGATAAAGAACAGGATCATGTGCCTTTCTTCGTTTTCCTTTTTTTTTTTTTTTGGGGGGGGGGGGGGGGGGGGGGGTGAGAATGGGGTAAAAAGCATGGGATTGTGTGCACCTGATTGTTACCAATGGTATCCATGGAGCTACTGATGGGAGGACGAGTATCTGTTTTTTCTCCCCCACCACCTACTGCGGAGGATGCATGGGAATGTGAACTGGAAGGTACAACATAAGGAGATGCAGTGGGCACAAAAACACCTTTCATTTGACAAGTATTATATTCCACTGAGTTTTGATAGCCAGGGCATACACCTTTGAAGGAAGCAGATTGAGTCTCTTGAGGCAAAATTTGCGAAATAGGCATGGCAGGCGGTGTTGAAGGATCACCAGAAGGCCTAGAACCCTATTTAAATTAGAAAATGATTTTGTTGTTATAAACAAAGGGAATGGGAGAATACTTGGTCCACAGAAATGAATAATAAAGGTTAAGCAGCCAAAACAGAAGAAAATACAAACAATTCTTGAATATATTGGGCATGCACATGATAATAACATTACTGCTGGAATATTTATGACAGTATGTCACGACTAATTGACTAAAAGCTCATCCTTGGAATGTTGGATAACCAGTGTCTCCTTCACTTTAGGACTTTAGTTGTAGGCATATTGAAAGGCCATACAGAGCATCTAACGGCTTACAGAATCAAAAAAGACAAAGAAAGATGTAAACAGAACAATTTCATAAGGACATTTAGAAAAGTACCGGAGATTGTGAAGGAAATGTAGTGCCATCTGGAAGCACAACCCAGCCAGCTTCCCTTGCCAAAGCTGCAATTACATCATTAATATCAGCTCTGACCCTAAGATTGTAATTCCCATGGCGACGGAGGCCAGCCAAGATCCTTGCAGTAATGGCTCTCCTATGCCGCTCCCTCAGCTTTGTTCTCTCCTTCTCCTCTAGCGGCCTTGGCCTTTTAGCTACTCCTCCCTGATTGGTCGGCTCTTCTTGAATCTGGGGGTGATACTGAACCCGACTATCACTGTTACTTGTAGCAATCCCTCCATCCATATTAACAATCATGGAAGCCGCCATTTTCTTACCTTCTACATCAGCATCGTCCTTTGCATCCATGTCCATCTCTTCCTCGTCTTCATCTTCACTAGTTCCAACCAATTTATGCATACCCGTTGCCGCATTCATCTTTTCAAAATCAAATACTAGACAAATGTCGACAACATATCTTTTTCAACGTTAATAACATGGTCAAACAAGCTAGCCACATCAACAAATGTTACCTTGTTTTCACATAGCATTACAACAGAATCTCGAAATTCACAATAAGCGAGCTCCAAGCTCCAGAAAGATCAAGGTTTGCCTTTCTATAAAACCTACAAACGAAATACACAAAGACATACTTCATCAAGCTCCCCCGCCTTCCTATATCAAAGCTCAAACAACGACAATAAGCTCATAGTATCACAACATAAACTTGGATGCAGGAACACCAATTCCTTATAATTTTAAAGCTATAGGCATCAAAGTTCCGCAAATCCAACAAAATGTACTCCCAGTATATTGAAATATAATACTATAATCTTTTCTGGATACATGATACTAATATCATAATTAAAACCAAACAAAACATAATCCCAGGAAAGTTGTATTACTACTTATTCAACTAATTAAGAAAAATTTAGCAATGATTGTCTCATATTACAGCAATCTCCAAATTCTAATAAGTAAAAATAAACAAACCTTAATCATAATTCAAATTTGGCTAACGAATTTCAAAATTAAGGTGATATATCGTAATTATAATTCTGAATTTTACAAGAAATAATAACCGTACTCTACAACTTCAATTCATAAAAATAAACCCTACATTATGCGATATTTATGCCAGAAATCGGAACCCTAAAAACTTAGACAACAAAAAGAAGACGAAGAATCTGAGAATTAAGAGTATACCGGAGAAACGACGACGTTTTGAGGCATGAGCGATGTACGACGAATCTTTGATGAGAATACTCCCGGAATTTCCGGGAAATTGGAGGGAAATTCCGGTGAGGATTCCGATGACAGGAGAGAGAAAAGTAGTTGGGGGAGTTGAAACGTGCGAGCATGCGAAGGAGTTGAGGGTTAACACGCGTGTCTGAGACTGAAGCGTGTTAAGGAGGAAAATTGTCACGGGTTTGGGTTTGGGTTTGGGTTTGGGTGTTGTGCCCCATCCCATCCAACGGATTCCAAACACACACACAAACTCCATAGTCCATAGTGTATAGTCCATGGATGATGGATCACACATCACATGTGCCTTTGCCTGCAACATTTTAAAAGACGGGTGTATTATAAGATTGAAATTACCTTTTAAACGATATGCAACGGGTGACGACTTTTTAAAGTTTCTCTCGTCATCACCCAAAAACTATAGTGGTACATTTACTAGATTACCCCCCCTCGTCAAGTAAAGAAGAATGCAGTTCGAATAATCAATTTAGCTCATAATTTGATGCCAAAGTCCCATACATAAAGTATTCAACCTACAAATTTATTTATATGACAAGTCTATAGACTATATACAAGTTTGGCCTATAGTATAAACCATACTTCAATATGTAAACTTAAAACCTAGGATAAAATCAACTAGTGCAATTGTAGGAACTCCAGGGACTGATAGTCTTCATAGTTGCCTCCTAGTTCCTCCGCCGCATTTTGGCAGCTTCGGATGGTGTTCTGAGTTTCATCTCCGGCTCTTATTTTCATCAGATATCCATTGGGCAATTCAGGTCTGGGACTGATTCTCCTGAGAAAGAATTATGAAACATTTAAGTTCATTTCTTGGAGATTATTGTGTGGTGGTGTCAATGCTAACAAAAATAACTATCAGTGCATATGGGCGTGAATCTATATGAAATGCACAAGAATGGTATCAACGGATTAGTAATTGTACCATGCATTCTCTTGACAAATCTTTCAAACTCCATGAAGTTGGACTCTTCCATCAATTCTGGATTAAGCCTGAGATAAGTGAAAGCTGATAAATGCTTTCCATCAGGATCATTTCGAGGCTTAGCATTTTCTAGTATTTTGTTATAGCCCTCTCTGTCATAACAAGGAAGAGCATTCTCACTAGCAACTGGTATGCAAACATCCCATGCAGCATTCAGGACCTGAAATTCAGAAGCAAATGTTAGGCACCTACTAAATACTTCAAAGTTCAAATACGTCTGACTGACAAAATTTTCCCATCATGAAAGAGATCCTGCTAAGAAATCAGAGGAATAAAATGAGGATTGAAATCAATAAATAAAAATATAATTTTTGCACAAAGTGCATTGTCAAACCATCAAACCATGTTGCAATTTCTTTTGAAAGAACATGTAGATCTGTCCATTAAATTTACATTCACGTGTTATTGCAGAGCCTGAAATTTAGGGGTCTGAAGTTTTAAGGCTAAGATAGTATACAAGATAACATTCATCAGACATATATTTAAGGCAAAGGGTTGGAATAAAGGGAAAACAATTTGAGCTCAACTGGTTACTTGACCTCATATAGAAACACAAGAGTATACAGAAGAAATTTGAAGTATTGTAATAGCTCACCTGCCAAACCAATCCCTCAGGATCTGCTAGTGCCTCCGGGAATACATCATACTGGTCCGTTGTACGTAATTCCACACATGTAAAGTTCAAAGCAACTTCATGTTTCTTTAACATTGCTGCGATTGGAGCATAACCATCACGATTGCTAGGATTGTAGAACCCAGCAGTCAGCTCAGCAGCATGACTGGCAGTCTTGTACCACCAATGAATACCTGACAGCTGCACACCGATTTAATCTTGTTTTTAGTAACAAAAGAGAAATTTCAACTTCCAGCAGTGGATTGCACTTAGAAATCACAAAATGTCTACATAGCAAAGCTTGAAATATAGCTCCCTAACCTTTGCTGCAATGCTGAAGCCTTCAAAGGCTTGGTTGGCCAGAGCAAGTACACGATCTCCATGATTGATCAGAATCTTTGAATACCAATTCAGGAAGAATCGACCATAATAGCTGTCATAATCACCACCGTCACGGAAAAAACCTGTTTTGTCAGGCCAAGAATTATAAAAACCTGCATTGTCAGGTGCTCTTGCCCAAGACAAATGTCCCCTCACTTCAGCTGCCTTCTGTAGACTCTTCATAAGATACTTGTCATAGCACTGCATAAGGCATATCATGAATCATGTCGCAGGTTTTTTCAGTATATACAGTGAACTGTATTTCCTCAGTAAAGAATATCCTAGGAGAAACTCTTTTTAAAGTTAATATTCTCAAGTTTCTTCTCTTATTTTAAATTTTATTTTTTGCAGCAGTTGAAGCATTAGTGTTGGGACCAGATTGGGGATCTATTTCAAAAAATTCACACAGAAAATTTTACAATGTGAAGTTGTGCTTTTACCTGAAACTCACCAATGCCTGGATACACCCAACCATGCTTTGCAGGATAGGATGGATAACGCAGCTCCCCACATGCACCAAGCCCAACCTCAATCTCAGAGATGGTTCCACCTTCAAAGAAGTCATTGAATTCGACACGGAAACTTCTCATATAGTCAAAGTAAACCTGTCTTGTCACCAAGATAAGTTTCAGAGCACAGTTCACGTACCGATCCAAACTTGGAAGTTGACAGTAGACAAGGGCATTCTCATTAACATAAAACAGCAACTTCCAACTGAGTTTGGTATATAGAAAGAATACTAAATTCTATTTTTTTTTATCTATCCAAACATCTCAAAAGAAGAAGGGACAGAAAACATAGTTCTTAGAGACTAACAAACCCATAAGAAAACTGCTACTAAAATAAAATACGATACCTCAACTGCAGTACGGCCCCTTAAAACACGTTCTTTGTCTATTCCCCAAGAGAGGGATTCAGTATTAGGCCTACCTTCTTGATCTATAAAATAAATATCAGGATTACTTTGACCGATTTCTGTGATCCAATGTGGGAGGGGAATATGCACATCATCCCCAACATTGCCTCCACATTCATGGAAAGACATGACAACCTGTAACAGAACAACCATTTGAGAGTTTGCAAGTTAATTTTATCATAAGGTGAAAAAGATCTGATTACATAGTCCTTCACAAAAAAAATAAAAATAAAAAATAAAAAAAACTCTGAACTCAGTGTAATACCTACTGATTAATTAAGAATTCACATTGTGGGTCATCTAGAACTAGTGTTTCTATTAGGGGGGAGGTTACATGTTAGTCCGTTAGATGCTTCAGCAGAAGTGCAGGAAGCTTTCAGTGTTCACTCCTGGCCCAAAAGTAGTCCAATACTACCAAACAAGCAGAAGAAGATGCAGTTCTTTCATCACGACATGAAGTTTTAGTCTATTCCTCATCTCTTCGAAATAGGCATTGCAGTTTTAACTTCTCACTCAAAATCAGCTATACAGTTGACCATCAAATCTCACAAGTAAATTTTGGAAACAAACCTTCCAAACCAACTCAAGCATAATTTACAACTTACCTAAAGAGTATTAGACAGCCTGAAAAAATTCATATTTTTCAACTTAAGACAGAATATAGCTTAATGATATGTATCTAAAGCCATATCAAGTTTATGAAATCCCAGTACCAAGTATCAAGAAATCAGACAAGAAGCTTGAGTCATGAGCATGGGAATATAGAATACCTGCAACTTGAGTCCAAGTTCGCGCACAATTTGAAATAGTTTGCTGTAACCGCTCCAATTATATTGTTGCGGTGCAAGTGCCTCCACTATGCCCCACCAGCAATCAACCATAACACCATCAACATGAATAGACTTTAAGACATTTAATTGCTTCCTGAGGTTACACGGATCCACCAGCTCACAGTTCATGTCAATGATACCCAACTGTAATGATCAGGGGTGTGGGGGATCATTGACATGTCAATATGAGGATAAAATTGTATCAATGCCTAAACAAGACAATGCATGCCAACAACAGAAAGTACAAGCGAGAAAAACGTAAGTAATTGATAATAGGAATTATTAGAATCCTTTTTGCAAGTAAAACTACAGGAATGGTATTATAAACATAATTGGAAGTAGTTGCCAGATTTATCTCAACATGCAAAGAGAGGAAGCACAAATTAAACTTACTGGCAGCATCACATAGATAGGGATATAAGGAGTTCCAGCAAAATCACGTTCAGGCAGCTTTGGGATAGTCTTCACAATCTGAAGCACAGGAAATTAAAAAAAAATTAAAAAAGTATCAGGAAACAAGCAAGCATGATAACCCTGATGAAGATAGTTAGGCTACAACTCATTAGGAGCACCAATTTCGTCCTCTCTCGCCTCACCTGAATCATGCTTTGCCAATTGTGAAGTGGGGTTCGAAATCATCATCACAAAAACGAATACAGAGGTGATAAACCACGACACTTGACTTCATTACCAAGTCACACAGTAAACCTCAAAGATAGGTGGTAGTAGTGCACACTTCTTATTTAGCATCAAACATTACAACTACCTTGCTTTATGAATCATGGCTAAGGCACTGAGCACTTTCCCACTGCAAGCTATGTTCATTACATCAAATGACACCACCATTCCGTCCAAACTTACATCATCAAAGTGACAATTAATTCAGTCCAAAATGGCACTGCAAACGTGATAACCAAAATGTGACAATTGATACAGTCCAAAATTGCACTACCAACGAGACAATTAATTACCGGACGAAGAGCATTATTAAAAAAAAAAGGGTAATACCTTGTCATCTTCCGCAAGACCAACTGGAGATTGTTCATCGCCACCATCAGATTCATCTCCATTTTTCACATCATCATCAACTGGAACTAACCCTGAACTTTTCTCGATTCTCTCTCCTCTATCTCCAACCTTAGCCCATCTCCGAGTATTATAACTTCGAGACCCGGAACTCGCGGCGAGTCGAATAGACCCACTCCGAGCCGGAATAGAACTGCAGTCAAAGGGGGAAATTAGCGTTCTTCGAGCATGCGAATTAAGTGAACTGGAGAGTACTCGACCCAATAGTAGTGTTGTGTGAAACGGCGTCGTAGCCATCTTACAAAAGGCTTCAGGGGAGACGATGGAGGAGATTCAGGAGAGAGAATGAAATTTGGCGGGGGTGGGTATTGTTGGAGAAATCTGGGACGTTGAGCAATCCAAGACAGGCAACACGTGTCGAGATTTATGCCGTTAGCTGAGATTACCTTTTTGGAATCGTGAACAGGATATTAAGGGAGAAAAAGCGCCGTCTGTGGGGATCGAACCCACGACCACGTGGTTAAAAGCCACGCGCTCTACCACTGAGCTAAGACGGCAATGAGCATCAGGGGAATCGAACCTCGATTAGTGTACCATGGGAGGGTACTATGATACCACTACACTATCATACCACGTGGTTAAAAGTCTGAGTTTATATTTGTTTTTAAAATATATCAACATTCTACATTTAGAAATAATCAAATCAGCACATTCATTCATTACAATACTTTAAAGATGAAATCGAATTAATTTGTTTTAAAAAGGATGATTTAATACTCCAATCAAAGAAATATAATCCAACGGATTAAGTTAGCACAAAATATGAAGTACTCTCTCCATTGTCTGTTGATACTTCTTACTTGAATACTTATACTAAATGAGGGAGATATTGATATTATCAAATAATATAGATTGATTCAGGCATGGGGTTATGAAAGTTAAAAGAGAGAATTATTCATAAAAAGAATAAAGTAAAAGCAAACAAAATATTAACAAAAACTCTAAATAAAAAGTAAGAAAAATATAAGGGTAATCCTCTACATTTTTTTTATATTTGGTCAATTGAAAAAAATAAATTTATCATTGGCAACCTTTCTTTTTTAGCAACCCTTTCTTTTTCAAAGTCACTGTGAATGACCTTAATGACATGTTTAAGTAAGACTGAAACTTTTTTTCCATTCAATTTCCTCTCCTGCCATCAGCCACCTTATTGAATATATTTTTACTTAAGTTGAATTATAACGTGAACTATGCAATAATTTCATAAAACTTAACCCAATTTACCATAATTAAAATGTCATACCTCTATGGTGTCTTCCCTTCAATATTTACAGTTATCCACTTCATCAGAAAGATGATAAATATTTGAGAGGAGTGTCTGAGAATTTGAGTGGGTGAGTATTCAATAAGGTGGATGATAGTGTGAAAGAATTGAATTAAAATTATATGGGAATATCTAATTGTGTATAGCTATGGTAAAATGATACTTGGAAAAGACATTCAATCTAGTACAAAACCTATCATTAAAGTAATGCACAATAACTTTTAAAAAGAAAGGGCTACTAATAATAAAGTCAATTTTTTAAGTTGACCAAATATAATTTAAAAAAATAGAAGGTTACCAATGAAATTACCCAACAAATAGATATAGTACATGATATATCATCAAATAACTCATGCATCACATATATTAGATAAGTTTATATCATAGCATCCCTTTTAACTTAATAGCAAGGAAACACTATTATCTAGGTAGAATGATACGACTATAGAGATGGTCTAATAAACAAATGTCCCATACAACGGAAAGATAACGTGTGAATTTGATTGCTCCATCTTAATGGATGCTACACCGTCAAAATTGTCTCGATTAAGATGGCAACTTTGTTGCACCTGAAGGAAATATTTAGTTTAGAATTTCCTAAGTTTATGTGTTAGCCAATAGCCATAAACAATTCATGATATACCACAGTTTTCCTTAGGGTTTAGAAGTCTGTCTTTTACAATATGGGACTAAGATTATATTCGGCAAATTGATTTCCAATCTTTGCTACCAAAATCTTTGGAAAGGAGGCAAGGACTATATTACGAATATTAGTTCGGAAATGGTAACAATCCCTAAAAAGTTGGAAAAAGAACGCCGTCTGTGGGGATCGAACCCACGACCACGTGGTTAAAAGCCACGCGCTCTACCACTGAGCTAAGACGGCTAACTGATGGGTGTATTGATTTAAAATTATTTATTCTCTAACAGTTGATCGAGATTTCAATTCTCCTCCACCCGGAAAAGAAACAAAAAAAAAAACAAAAAAAAGAAGAAGAAGAAGTTTTGTCCTCTTCTAAGATAAGAGAGATTTGTGAGAATTTTTTTTATTTTTTTGTGTTAGGCTTTTATTTCGAGAACGGAAATCCTAAACCTAAAAAATATTAGAGTATAATGCTCTTTTACATAATAATATTTAACATTTTTCCATTATTTAAAATAATATCTCACTAAAAACTTATATAAGAAAAAAATCATTAGAAGAATATCGGGTAAAAGAAAAAAAAGTATATCATTTTATGATGCACATGAGTAGATATTGCCTCGTCATAAACTTTACCAAGGTAAAAAGCACAACACGCATTTAGTGTCCCGATTAATGCATAACTCAAAATTCTTCAGAAAAATCAATACAATGCTCTAAACTAACTTCTCAAATATAATGTACCTCTTTGAATTGTACAATCCATGTTGCATTATTTTCATACGACAAAACTCTTAGAGCTTCTTTTCAACATTTTAGCAATAATCGACTTGTATATTTGTACATGTTGGATAATTTATCCAAGCCATACACATTCACGGCTAACCTCATAAATAGCTAATTTTTTTTGTAGGACTATCATCATTATCTCAACTATATTTACCATTTAACTAGTTACTTTGTTATCTAGGGATGAAGTTTCAAGTAAACTAATTAAGTTGCTTAGTGTAATAGTTGAACTGGAGTAGATAAGGATAAAAGTAGCACATGACAAAGGCTTTTAGTTATCGAAGCAGAGAGAGACAAGCAGCTGCTTTTAAGGTCAAACGGTTGAAAATTCAGGCCAAAAACTTAATGATTTGAAGTAGCTTAATGAAAGAGCATGTAATCAGTCAGGCTTCGTGCAAGAATTTCAGGTTCAAACACACTTAAGTCAAATATTTTCTCAAACTCATGTATGATTAAAAGTGGAATCTTAATAGGGCATAAAATTTATGAAAGACACTGGTTGTTCTGTAAGTCCCTACATCTGCTGATTGCTGAAGGCTCCTATCTGTAAGAACCCTATGAATTTAAGCTAGCTTCTTAGCATAATTTCTGCTTAAACGTTTATGCATCAAATGCTGCAGCCAATTCATGTCTGTTACACCGAATTTCTAATCCCCCTACAAAAGCCACTACAAGAACACCAATAAACATGAATGGATTCATGAAGTAAGCTATGTTGACTCTCCAAGACAACTCATTTGAGCTGTTAATGTATTAGCTACAAGCGTATGACCTGCCATTAAAACACACGAAATTGAGTAGGGACTCCAGCAAAAACATCTTGTGCCTACAATTCATCTTAGCTAGGAGGAAGGTTTCTAGGAAGATAAAATTTTATGACAAATGAGTTGATAGACACACAACAGTCATGATTTTCAATAAGATTGAAAGACATGAACTACTCCCTCAGTCCGAAAATGATAGTCACATTATTCCATACTCTCAAAATCAAATCAATTAACATGATTTTACCATTGTCTAATCGGCTAATCCCCATCACTCAATCTAAGTATGTGCACTTTGAGAACGAGATATTCCTAATTCATACCTGATATAAATTATATCATCATATTGAAATTTTAGATATAGATATTTTTATATAAGATATAAGAAGTGGTTCGTTTTGTTCCTATACGCAATTCAAGATTTCGTTTGTGTAGGTATTGTTATATCATATATAAATATTGTTATATTAGATATAAAATAGAGAAAAATTCTTATCAAATATAAACATTATTATGATATAAGATATATAAATGAAATTACAAAAAATACCTCTCGATATATTTATATCAAGTAAAAATTAAAAATTTCTGCTTTGAAAACCAACCCTAATATTACTAACATTTCATACAAATTATTATTTTTTCCAGAATTCCCAAAACAGCATATTAGATTAATATTTTAACAAAGGGAGTAAGTCAAGCTAAGCTTTTTCTCCTTCACCTTATGATAATATATAAGTGATCAATCAACTTTAATGGACCTTAAGTTTACTCAAGCAACAAGCTTAAGTTTATGTTCATCAAGAAAGCGAAAGGAGGAATATATAGGAGATTAACTACATAATCAAATGATTAAGATAATTGCACAGCTGTATCCTGTATGTCTAAGGAAAAAAAAGGGGGATCAATTGGTAGCTTCTTTGACTAATGTTCAAACTAAAATTTAATTTCTTGAACTTCATGGCTTAGATTAGATCCAATCATGCATTAAGTTAACTAATTGGGAGGATAAGCGAGATTATATTGTTTATTACCACATGTTTTGGTGTGGTAACAAGTTCGGCCAACATTTTATTTAAAACAATAAATATGATTTCTGCCGCAAGGAGTTCATACAAGACAAATTATTTCTGAAACTATGCTCCTGAAATTTAGGGTCACAGCTACAGTGATTGTCTAGCCTTTAAGGCCTCGTGGTCAAACATAACTTGGTTTAAATATGTACTCCTAACTCCTAAGGTCTAAGACCACAGGTCAGACCTTTTTGTATTTGTTCATTTTTTAACACTCTCTTGCAGGAGAGCAATTCTTCTTAATTACTTCTTTTTCAGCCTTTTCCCTTGTATTTACTAATTACATTTGGTTGGAGGTAATTTTTGAGGAATCAGGTTAAAAACTTAAATTACCATAGTCAATGTATTTACTTTATTTCATTTTTTTTTTTACTCATTTCACTACTTTTATAATATTAAAACAAAAGCAAAGCATTCAAATCCATCCTCAAATATTGCAATGCAACAGCTAGTTTACACTCTATAGACTGGACCTAAAAAGACTATTATTAAATCAATGGGATCAAACTCGATCAGCTCCTTAAACACTTGTTAAACTAATGTTGCCTTAACAAGTTTAAGTGAAAATATTGGTTGGAGACCGTCACATTAGCCGAGTGGTGTGACATTGGTAAAGTATAAGGTCATCCCACGCTCATTTCAAATTAGGTATATCTTCGTTATACAATAAAGGTTTCAAGTATTGAATTTATTATCTCAGATATACAAATAAATGTCTCAAATATTGAATTTATTATCTTAGATATACAAATTAAATAAATATCTTAGGTATTGTATTTATTATCTCAGATATACAAATAAATATCTCAGGTATTGAACTTATTATTTTTGATATACAAATAAAGATCTCAGGCATTAAATTTTGTTCTGATCCTTCGTATACAAGTTATGATTTCAGTTATAAAATTAAAGGTCTCATGTATTGTATTTATTATCTCAGATATACAAATAAATGTCTTAGGTATTGAATTTATTATCTCATATATACAAATAAAGATCTCAAGTATTAAATTATCTTATGATCCTTCGTATACAAGTTATGATTTCAGTTATAGAATTAAAGATCTCATGTATTGAATTTATTATCTCAGTTATACAAATAAAGGTCTCGGATATACAAATAAAGATCTCAGATATTGTATTTATTATCTTAGTTATACAAATAAATGTCTCAGGTATTGAATTTATTATCTCAGATATACAAATAAAGATCTCATGTATTAAATTTAATATCTCAGATATACAAATAAAGGTCTCAGGTATTGAATTTATTATCTCAGATATACAAATAAAGATCTCAGGTATTAAATTTATTATCTAATTTATACAAATAAAGGTATCAAGTATTAAATTTATTGCCTTCATATTTGGAGTATAATGCTTAGTTATCTTCATTAGATCAATTATTTTCAACAGTCAACAACTTTCAATCATCAATCAAATACTTACAACAATTGTAATTTCATCCTAAGTACCCATTATAAGCATCGATTCAGTAACCCTTAAACATCATCAATCAACAAAATCATCCAAATTTCCTCAACAAACTAACTAATTTCAAAACGAAAAGCCCTAAGACCCCTACCTTAGACATAAACGTGGAAAATTATTTTTTTTCGATAATCAATGGCTTCCAATAATCAATCCTAGACTTCCATCGAGACATGGATAATGGGAAATGATTGCGAAGTTTGCTTTCTGTTGTTGCTGGTATTGTGCTTCATCTTCTTGGGTTGTTGAGAATCTTCGGCATCCATCATTGATTCGGTGTTTTCGTCGGACTCCGATGAGTGTTGCCGAGATTTGTCGGTGGATTTTCTTCTCTCAAATTTTCTCTCTTTGAGCCTCTGCCTCTCTCCATTGTGGGGGGTTTCCTAATTGAGGAGTATTCCATACGATACGAAAGATTGGGGTTTTAAAAGTTTTGCCTTTTGCGAGTTTTGCCGCAAGAATTAGGTTGTCAATGGGTTTGAATTTGTTTAAATTAGGTTTGTCACATCAATAAAATGGTGTGACTTATCACATCCAATACCATCTACAAGTTTAGTACTTTAACGTGACAAATCCAGCCTGGGAAGTATCACATAGCTCTCAGCCTCTCAATTAGCAAAAGCAAAAAAAAAAATCTATAATAACTAACTTGTAAGTGATTGATATACAGAAGACAAGCTTTCTTTGGCACATGGAACAGTAAAGGTCTAAATTCTTCTATAGGGTAAGTTGTGAGCATTGTGTATTTTGTATACCCAGCTTGGAAACTATCATCTATTAGGGGGCAAATAGACCTATGTATTGGGTTGGGTAAGGGCCAGAATGAGCTACATACTTTATGGGCAAGGCCAAAGAAGATGCAAAACGAGCCGGATTAGGCAGGGTTGGTCAAAAAAGAGTTTAGTTTTATCTATGAAGGGTGATAATATATCTGTATCACCTCTAATATTTGATAGTGGACTACTAATAAGCAAGTAGAAAATATTTATTAACTTGATAGAATTTAAAAGTCTTGAATATTATTGACCCTTTAAATACTCAATAAAACATGATCATTTAAAAGACCAACTCAATTAAGTACATAATTAATTAGATTATTTTATAAACGAATTAGTTAAGAGTCATCAATAAGACCTTTTCCCTTTGAATAACTCTAGGGGCAAACATACATGCACTTTCATATATAGTTTAGCAGGTAAAATGAAACAACTTGCTCAATGTTGATTATTCATTGCATGTCCCTATTGTGTGCGACTTGCAGCCACGGCTGAAACGTTAACGCGCTGCATGTTGATGTAATCAAATATGTAAGACCATAGTTAACAACTAGAATTTGCCAAGAAATAAAGTATAAAAAATGGGCACGAAAACCAAACATTACTTGTATATTTCATTGTGAAAGGAAGTACAACACATACGTATTCCCACAACAACAAGCAACAAAGTCAAAGCCCGCCAAGTCGCCAATTAACTAAACCTTACCTTGTCGTGATCTGTCTTTCTCTTGCATAACAGAAAAAAAAAAACAGTTGGATAATTATTAGCAAGCAATCATGAACCACAGTTAGGAGCTTAGGATCACACTATGTCAATGAGCAGTACGTATTACATTTATACGCAATATTTTTGTTCTGATCTTACTATGAAGAATCGTTTCTTGTTCAGTTTTTTTTTTTTTTTTAATGATATTTTACATCTCAACTCCTGTCCCTGCGAAATCTCTAACTGTATTCCCCACTTTCTCATACCTCTCTTTATCATCAAACTCTCTGAAACGGATATAGTCCGAGCAAATGAATGGCTTGAAAATCCGTTTATTTCCTTCTCCCACTACCTCCTCAGGTGCAAAGATCATCTTCTCATCTTCAAAGGTCCAGAAAAAGGCCAAAGACAAACGGCTTCTTGGTTTCCTCAACATGACTCGATGCTCAGATGACCTTAGACTACCATTGCTCCAAGCTTCCAACATATCACCAACGTTCACCACAAGACTACCCTTGCAGGTTTCTATATCCATCCAATTACCCAACTTCGATCTTACCTGAAGACTATTCACATCGTCAGGATACAGGATAGTCATACAGCACATGTCAGTGTGCTTCCCAAGCCCTTCTACTTCTTCCTGAGACGGTCCTGGGGGGCTGTAATTTATAATCCTCAGGTAGCCGTAACTTTTCCTGAATTCTATTTCATAGAATTTTTTCTCAAAACCATATCCCAAGCTCATTAGTATTGCCTGTAGAATCTTCCTAGATAAATCTGTCATTTTGACCCCATATTCTTGCACCATCTCACTGCCAAAGAAAACTTCTGTATATGAAAAACAAGAAACTAAAACAGCCCCACCCCAGTAAACTGAAGAAAGAAAGGAAAGAAAATTGAATACTTGGGCTTCATACAGCAATTACCTGAATTCGTTACTTTTCTGGCCAAAAAGAACTTTTCCAGAGCATTCAGCAGAGGAAAAGAAGTCTGGCCCTGATACACGGAGACCCTCATAGTAAGGAGAAGCTATAAACTGAGGAGTATAACTCTTGACAGAAGACGAAGGACCAAGCTTGAGTTTTGTGTTAGAGGGAAGGTTGAAAATTTGTCTTGAAAACACGGATAACTTGCTGTAAAGTTCTTCTGATATTCCATGATTAATGATCTGGAAAAACCCCCATTCTTTGCAGGCTTCCAGAAGAGAGGATAAAGAAGATGGATTCGGTGTCTTGGAGAGGTCCAAGATTGAAAGCTGTAGAGAACTCTGGGATTGAAACATTCTATTCTGGGAAGAGACAAAAAGGTTTGGCTGTCAACTAATGCTGTCCTCTAAGATACAGTTGGAATGTTAGATTACAAGGCAAGGAGAATGTCTCTTTCCTATATATAATCTGATTCGGCTCAGAAGAAGTGATCATTTCCTGGTTCCTACCCACAAAAAAATGAGCTTCTTGATGGTTAGAATTGTACGCACCTCCGTTTCATCAGTAGATAATGACATTTCGGACTCGGTCTTTATATCATTAAATGCAGCAACTTGAATAAAATGTCTTCTCCCTTGGGCACTTAGATTTTATATATTAATGTTAGTTTCACTATATAAAGAAAAAAAAAATTCTTCTTACATGTTTAAGTCAATGAAAATATTAGTGCCACTTGCTAGTGAAGCAACAGAAGAATAGTCGCACCTACTAGCTTATGTCAGCATTGTCTTCATGTGAAGGATATATGTAATTTAGAAAGAGATGGCATAAGGCTAACAGTAAAGAGCAGAAGACAATATTCTATTGGTCTTCATGCTCCACAGGAATATAATTGGAATGGTTACAAAAGACTCTTCCAAATTGTAAAAGATCTCAAACTTAAATTACAAGTGAAGATTGATAGCCTAGAGGGTTTTTTTTTTTATGTTACTGTTTCACTGTTACATTGAGTAATTTATTTGTATTTGGAAAATATGACAGTTAAAGTTTTTTACAGGTTAGATGAGACACTGTTAACAGTAGTCTCAGCTATTTAAAATTAATATATTATTTCCAGAAAGAGTACAATTGATCAGAAACTTTAGTTTGTCCACATTAATTATTAGTTTAGTTGGAAGAAAATTGACACAAGTCCATGAAAATGGTTCTTGTACTTAACTACATGCTCGCTGCTTACCTGTAATATGACCATCAAGGATGGAAAAACGTTTGATTGGCGCAGGTCATGATGTCATTTCATGAATGTGGAGGCAGCTTTCGTGATGATATTTGTATTCCTTTGCCCCTCTGGGAGGCAGAAATTGGCCGTAGTAACCCTGATGTATATTTCACTGATAAAGAGGGACGAAGAAATCCTGAATGTCTTTCATGGGAAAATGATAAAGAGCGAGTGCTAAAAGGTCGAACAGCTCCTGAGGTATTTTTTTTTTACCTGATTATATTCTGTAGACTAATTAACAATTTTATCTGAAGTTTGAGAACCCTTTGCTGAAAAAGCATTTGCTATATGATCCTACTAATGTGATTGCCTTTTCTATTTACTGGAGCAGCCTCCTCCTCCTCCTCCTCCCTCTGTGCTCTTTCCCACTCAGGATCCCTTTGTCATAATTGCCAGAAGAGAAAGCCCCAAAAATGACTGCTTTACTCTGTTAATGCCTCTCTACTTCTCCAGCATGATTTAAACTGCTGTCTTGAGTAACACAGCCATAAGACCCAAAGACATCGTGGAATATAGATATACATCATATTTTATCAGATCAATTCATCCCATCTTGAAATGATTCAGGTCTATTTTGATATCATGCGAAGCTTCCGGATAGAATTTGATGAATACTTTGAAGAAGGTATCATCTCCATGATTGAAGTTGGGCTTGGTCCATGTGGTGAATTGAGGTATCCCTCTTTCCCAGTTAAGCATGGTTGGAGATACCCTGGCGTCGGAGAGTTCCAGGTTATTCCAGGTTTTATATTGCATTGAATGCCATTGTGGTTAGACCACAGATGGTCTTGCTCTTAATCTTAAACTTTCCTCAACTTCAAAGTTCAGACCTTGAGCTTGCACATTCGGACCTTTTTGTTGTACTTATGCTATAATTCTAATTCTGAGAAGCTATCAGGGATAAGACTGATAGTCATGCAGCTGAATTAACAGCAGGGTTTTATAACCCATGCAATCTTGATGGTTATTCTGCGGTGATGTCCATGTTAAAGAAACATGGAGCTGCTTTGACCTTCACAACTGCGGAAGTGGGCTTGTTCAACCAGCTTGAGGACTCTTCTGGAGCTTTAGCAGATCCTGAAGGACTGACTTGGCAAGAAAGCACCAGATAATATTGTTGTTTGCAGCATTTTCTCCTCCAACCAACAAAATTTGAACACTTGTTTTGATTGATAAGTTCGTGTTAGTTAGAGTAATTGATGTATGATTTTATTGGTCATTTTATTTTGCAGGTGATGAAGAATTTTTTTTATTTTTAAGCTTTTTTTAAAAAAAAATTTGAAAAATAAGCTACTGTTCAAACTATTTTTAAAAATAAGCCGAATTTAGGGTCGGACTAAAAACGCTGTCTCGGGCAGCGTTATACCTAATAAAAAAAACGATGCCCTGGACAGCGTTTTGCATGAGGCTGAATTTTGATGGAAATTTTGGGTCATATGAAAACGCTGCCCTGGGCAGCGTTATAGGTCAGAAAAAAACGCTGCCCTTCTTTAAGGGAAAACGCTGTCCAAGACAGCGTTTTTTCTTAAAAAAAAACTGACTCTCAGTAAAAACGCTACCTAGGACAGCGTTTTTCTTAAAAAAAAACTGGTCCTTAGAAAAAAAGCTGCCCCGGACAGTGTTTTTCCCTGACCCAGAATTCACCCTAAAACCCAGCCCCATGCAAAACGCTGCCCTGGGTAGCGTTTTTTTTCAAGCTAAAACGCTGCCTTGGGTAGCGTTTTATTTCCGAACCTAAATTGGCTTATTTTTGAAATTATTTTAAACAGTAGCTTATTTTTCAAATTTTTTAATTTTTTTGGCTCAAAAATAAAGTTTCCTCGGTGATGAAAGCTGCATGGGATGCTAGCATTCCTGTTGCCAGTGAAAATTCTGTTCCTTGCCAGAGTAGAGAAGTATATAACAAATTACTCGAAAACGCAAAGCCCTTCAGTGATCCAGATGGACGACACTTGCTATCCTTTACATACCATAGGCTTAGCCTCGATCTCATGGAAAGACACAATCTTATGGAATTCGAAAGATTTGTCAAGAGAATGCGTGGTGAGACTACTTTCTTGGCATATTTCTTCCTTGCTTTCCTGGTCTCGGTTCAACTAGGTCAGTTGCTGATCATATTTTGTATATGAAGTCATTATAATTAATGACCAACATCACGATCATTTTCCATCATAAACTGAAATCAAAACGAGGGTGATTGTTATAGATGCAGTAGAGGAATTTGTCAAGTCTTAGGATGCAAGAGATAACCATAAAAAAGGATACTCAATATAAAACTCATTTCAAGTAACCCAATTAGACATTTCAGTGGCTCAATTTGAGACATTTCTTTCTTTAAGACATATTTTCCTCGAGTAAATCCAATAATTTCACCGTATCTATGCGCTTTATTCAAGTAGTAAGCAACATTTACTTTGATATGTTTACAAGAAACAGGGGAAAACTAATTATTAAGCAGCTGAAATGCTCCCTTCTCCTGTGGAAAATGCATTTCACAAGGAAAAGTAATATAACATGTTCAACAATTCCAGGGTATCCCCTGGTTCATACCTCAGCTACCTGAAGGAGTGTAAGTGTGCAACTACAATGACTCAAAGAACTTGCATCAAGGGCAATTTGAGACTCTCTTTCCATCCAAGTGAGTTCATGGTTGGATATAGCATTACAGGATATGATGATGTGTTCAAATCTTCCATCGACAGGATTTGCTGTTCTCACAACAGGAGGAAATCTTTGACATCTGAAAACCAAAACCAAAATGTTTCAGTGTAAGGTTTTGCAGCTTGCCTCCAACATATGAATCCTATAAAAAGAGACTTTAAGAATATTTCCTTCCGTATAGCATAATTTATAGCCTTTGGTTAGAAGCTTCTGAAGTTCTACCCTAACAATCTCCTCATAATGCGACAGGAGTACGGTGATTAATGTTCTTGTATATTATCAAGTAACTTCAGACCACAGATCAGCATAGTTTGCAAGACTTAACACAACCTGACTCGGTGAAGGTTGGCTTCATCAATTTACTTATTTTAGTATCGTTATTAGAAACCAATTGTGATACGTGAGTTTAGTGCGATTAGGCCCACAACTAATGTAACTATGTCCTATAAGGTTACACAATAAATGCAAATATATATATATATATATATATATATATATATATATATATATATATATATATATATATATATATATATATATATATATATATATATATCCAAGGAGAAGAGTGCTTAAAATAACAAGAATAAGAAGAGATCTTAGCCCTTCAAATGGTAAGATCCAACATTTGAAATTTCACGTAAAAAAAAGTTATACTATAACCATAAGAAATTGTCACTATAATAATAATAATAAAAGTCACTATATATAAGTAAAGTTAAAATAAGAATGATACTTAAAATGAGAAGGATGAGAATACATCTTGAATCTTCATCTCCTAAATCGAGCGGTTGATATTTTATATATACATAGTGACCCTTTTTTTAACTCATAGTGACCTAATAATTTTTTTTCACTTATAAATTACTCTTTTTATTGTTATAGTGACTGAAGAGTAATGGAGAACGTGGTGCATGAAAAATCGAAATAGTCATGTTGAGTAGGAAATCCAACCGTAATCATTGCACTTGGGGGGAATTTTGAAACGGCCGATGTTCATTGCCTTACACACGGATGTTAATTGTCTATGCTACGTGTAATGTTGGCTGCGTTTTATATGTAATGATCCTGCGTTTTATACCGTCATCGTACTCTTAGGTACAGGGTCCAATTTGCGCTCTTTTCCTGATCCAATCTTACTCTTCCTAAGCCTTCCCAATCATCACATATCCACCCTAAACGTCCAAGCTAATATTGTCACGCCAAAAGTTAAATTTAACTGGGATTAGAGTCCATTAGTATGGGGCAAATGAATCATTAATGTGACTATGCAAGTATTGCCAATACGGCAATACCACACACTCCCTTTACAGGCTTACAGCATCATCGGGCATGAGCTTCCTCTTACAATAGATTCCCTTGCCTCTAAATCCCAACCCCTTCAAATTATGGCAAGGTGGAATCCCATATATAACAGTTTCCGGAATGCACCCAACCTGTTCGACCAAATTACCAACACAAAGTCCTCTCTCAAAACCACATTACTTGGCTTATACTACACTAAACTATACCACACTGCTTCTTCTCCGAAGTACCCGATTGAATTTTGTAGTGAATTCAAGACTGTGGTGCATTGGACGTCCGCCATTTCGAGTTTAGTGAACCAAAACCGTCCGAAAGAGGCCGTTGATGTGTTCAAATTGATGCTTTTTAGTGAACAAAGGCCGAATTATGTCACGGTATTAAGTGTCCTAAGGTGTATTAGTGTTTTAAGGTGGAATAAGATCGCATTCGGTGTTCATGGATTAATTATCAAGATGGGTTTTGGATGGGAGGTTCCGGTTGAGACGGCTTTGATTGGTGTTTATGGTAATATCCATACCTCCCTTGCTTGGAGGCTTTTTTGTGATGTGCCGGTGAAGGATTTGGTCATGTGGAGTGCGATGGTTTCTATATTTGCGAAAAGTGGCGAGTATATGAGGGCTATTGAGGTATTCAGGAATATGCTAGGTGAAGGTTTAGAACCTAATCTTGTGAGTGTTGTGAGTATTCTGCCAGCTTGTGCTAAGCTTGATTCTTTGCTGTTGGGAAAACAAGTGCATGGGTTTGCTCTTAAAACATCGTTTTATTATGTAACTAATGTCCAGAACTCTCTCATAGACATGTATGCAAAATGTAGGGATTTTAAGTTTGCAGCGCATGTTTTTGCCCGAGTCCATAGTAAGGATGTTGTCACTTGGAAGACGATGATCCGTGGGTGCATTGAGAATGGTTACCCAAGAAACGCATTAGTTGTCTTTGCTGACATGCACCAGTCTTGGTCTGATATAGATAATGGCATCATTTGTGATGTGATTGGTGCAGCATCAGAAGCAGATGAATTTGTATTTGGACTCGGTTTGCATTGCTATAGCTTAAGGTCTGGCTTTGCAGTATCTATTTCGGTTGGGACAGCTCTTTTGCAAATGTATGCGAAATTTGGTGAAGTGGACCCATCTCGTATTCTGTTTGATCAGCTTCATCCAAGGGACCTTATTGCTTGGACTGCAATGATATCCGCTTATGCTCAAAATGGCTACTCGAGTGAGGCTCTATATACATTTAAGTTTATGCAATTAGCAAGAGAGAAGCCTAATGAGATAACTTTTGTCAGTTTGTTACAAGCTTGTTCTGTCTCAGGCACTCAAGAGCTTGGTGAAAGCATCCATGGTTACATAACTAAAGCTGGCTACTTGCCTAACACACATTTAATTTCAGCTATAATATATTTGTATTGTAAATATGGAAGAGTAAAGGAAGGAAGAGCTCTGTTTGATGATAGTTTTATCAAAGATTTGATAATCTGGAGTTCAATGATTAATGGGTATGGATTAAATGGTTATGCTAATGAGGCTTTGGAAATTTTCTCAACCATGTTGGATAACGGAGGAAAACCTAATGATGTGGTTTTTGTATCGGTATTGTCTGCCTGCAGCCATTGTGGGTTAGAAGACGAGGGATGGTACTGGTTCTATTGCATGCAAGAGAAGTACGGAATTGTGCCAAAAATTGCACATTACGCTTGCATGGTTGACTTGCTTAGCCGCCAAGGACATGTCAAAGAAGCTCTTGATTTTGTCTACAATATGCAAGTGGAACCTGACAAGAGAATTTGGGGGTCTCTTCTTGCTGGATGTAGATCAACTCATGGATCAATTGATGTAGCAGAGCGTGTTGCAGAACAGCTGATTAGGATAGATCCTGAAAATACCAGTTGTTATATTGTTATGTCGAACTTGTATGCAGAAGAAGGTAGATGGGATGATGTTGAAAGGGTAAGGAATTTGATAGATGATAACGGAATGGCGAAGATTACAGGATATAGCACTGTTTGAAAACGTTGTACATTGGTTACTGGTTTTGTTTCAAATTCAAAGAAGGTAAATCCCCACTTATTTAAACCCCTTCTGTCAAAGTTCTTTCAAAGTAAATCTGTTTCTTAATAAGATGTTTGTGGCTAGTGTAAGAAGAATTTAGATTACTTTTCTTTCTGGTTCACGATCAATATCAGAACTACTTTTTCTTTGCTTCTTTTTTTTTTTTTTGTGGTAATTCTCTAATTGTATTGCATATCTGTCATGTCTGTTAATTATTTGTTAACCCTCGAGAAAGAATACGTTAGTTTTCTGGAATATGAATCTTGTCGGCCTTCTAGTGCTTGGTGAAAGTTGAATTTTGCCTTATTTGATCAGAAAGAAAGTATACCATGATTCTCTCCTTATAGTTGACCCATTGCTCATATAGTCTATGCCTATGCATCTTGAATTGGACAATGCTTTAGCTGATATTAACATGCTGTTTGTTGGATATCTGAAGATGTCTTCATAAGAAATAGTTTGTTCTAAAGAATGTGCATATTATACATTTTGAATTTCTTGGTTGGTAGGTCAGTATTGACTATCTCAGAAAGCTTTATGAGGATATACTGACGTCCTAAGCTCCTAGCACCCTCCCCCTTCATTTGTAAGAGTTTGGGATTATGAGCTAGTGTGATCATTACATTGCATGCAAGGCTTTTGCTAGAAAAAGCTATTTTACTCAGGATTTTGATTTTCTTTGTCCATACGGCCTTACTGTGCATTGTGCGGGAAAGATCAAGTTGTTTACATTCTTTACTCAGCTAGTTTGAGACTATTAAGAAAAATTTGCTTAGCCTTGGCCTTGGTAAAACATAGAACCTGTTATCGAAAAGATCTTCGTCAAATGCTTTTATACTGTATAAGCCTGTGATGCGCCTGTAATGGCTTCTCAAATGTGCAAAATCATACTTACATGTCTTACTAAAAGATTTGCTGTGCAATGTGAACTTATGACTATTTATTCCTTAATTCTAATCAACACACTGTACAATTTTGGTACTGCTAGGCTTTCGTAAATTTGTTCTAATCTGTTATAAAACTTCTTGCTATTCAAATTTGAAAGAAATTTCAACTTATTGTGCGAGATTGATTCTTCTAGGTGTGCCAGAGGTTTCCTTGTTGCTAATTGTTTTTAATCTCCATTCAGTGTAGTAACTATAACTGTAGATATTACGATGTATAGTAATTGTCAAGTTAATGAGCAGATTTTTATGTTTTAACTTGATACTAAATCGTTTATTGCTCATTTAATTCTTTTCAGGTTTCTTTTGAAGTCACGAGTCATGAAGATCTGAACTCATAGCGTATTTTCCAGTAGAGTTTATAACTTTTTTGCTGGCCAGATTGTTTTTTCACAGTGGAAGGTGGTATTTTTGAAGTGCCAGTTGTCAAGGCACAAGGCATCAAACCAAAAAACTTGTTTGGTAAGGCTTATCTTGTCTTTCTGACAAACATGGTTTCTGTACTATGAATCTTTATCTAAGGAAAATTTGAGGGTGAAATTAAACTACAGATTCAACATTTTATTCTGATTTTGGATACTTGTTCAACTGTTGTGATCTGATTGTCTATTCCTACGTAAAACAGCCTATTATGTAGTTATACAATGTGGCGCTGAAGTGAGGAGCAAAACTACTAAAGGTCTTAGTTATATAAATTCAAGCTTTCCCTAAACCCATTAATGATTGTCATGGTAAACTGTAAACACATTGTTGAAAATTACAGGTTATCACCACGACGCATTTTGGAATCAGAAATTCGAGTTTGACTTTTCATTTTCCGAATGGGAGAATCTGACCTATCTTGAAATCAATATAATGAATGGCGAATCTTTCAAAGATGCAAAATTTGTTGGTCGTGCTATGTATGTCAATAATAGTAACATTTAGGTTTATTTGTCTGATAATATCTTTGATTTTACTTCCTTTCCTGTGATGCAGAATTTTTCTTGGTGTCATTGAAGAAGGAACTGACAGAGGACTCATTTGATCCTTCTCCATATAACATTGTGGTTGAAGACACAACATACAGAGGACAAATCAAGATTGGGCTTGAATTCCAAGTTTAGGTGAATACTTTTACACAAAACTAAAATATTTGCCTTTGTCTTTCAGTTTCGGTTCAGGGCCAGAATGACAGCTAAACATTCTGATTCCGCCACTTATTATTATCACAAGTACTTTGGCAACATTCGTATGGTGATTAAGCGCCCTGCTCAAGTGCAGGAGGAAGGGCACAAAGAATCCAAAGAAGAAACTGTGCAGGTTAAGGAAGCAGGGCACAATTTTTATCAAAGTTTATTCAGAGCTTTGAAGATATCCTGATGGACAGTACTTTTTCCCTATGCTCCTTATTGGAGCCGTATAATTAGTGAAGCTGACGAAGGCAGAAGCAACTACTGGAAAAATTATCATGTAGGAGATGGTAAATTGGTACTCCGCAATACATATGCTTCTTTTACTCTTAAACGCTTCAGGATATACTACATTCTTCTTTTTATAGGCAGAATCATCAAGTGTTTTTATATGGATCTTCATCTTCCGTTAATACATGTAATAGTAGTTGATTATACCTATATATTCATAACAACTTGAAATTTTGCTTCCGCAATTCTTAATATGACTATATTAAAAAACTAATACGGTGTCTGTATGGATACAGAAGAACGTTACATCAATTCATACACGGAGTGTTTTATATAAATCATGATTCTATCAGAGTTATTTTATATTTCATCCAATTGACTACTACTTCTGTTCCTTATTGTTTGCCTTATTTTGACTAAAAAACTCTCACAAAAAATGGTCAAATGGGGCAAATAGTAAAAGACAAAGGAAGTATATAATTATTCCTTGACAAATACTTCACATTTGTCTTATTTTTATTGAAAAATCAAAGAATGCTTTAGGTAGAGGTCAACATTATTTTTCAATAAAACTTATTTTTTTCAAGAGTTTTCGTAAAAACCACACCTCCTGTGACCTGTGACCTGTGACTCTGTGAGCCGGCTGTAGCTTGCAGGAAAGGGCATGAAGCACACTCATTCACGGGATGCACGTCTTCCTCACGACCTCTTTATTCCTTAATAAATTCACGATCGCCTAAACTAAAAACATGCATGTGTGCAAAGTCATGCAAACATATTACGTACTCTGTTACAAATTTCATACAATTTACGTCTTTACAATCATATTATTTTTTACAGCTCAAAATGTATTGGTGACTGGGTGAGTCGCTTAATTCGAAATTTTGGAATTGAAGTTGAGCATATTTAGTCTTGACTAAATTTATTTTTATATAAAACCAAAACATCCAATTAAAGATTGATACGATAGGTCATGCGAAAAATGTCAAATCTACATGGAGGTAGAATTTCTGGTAAAGCTGGTATATGACCATGTGAATCTACTCAAGGATGGATTACTATTTTCTCGAAGACAGGGACCAAACATTTGAGACGTACGTACAGTCCGTGGGTCGGTATGATCTATCTATAAATGAAAGGAATAGGATTCACGTGGCACTATTTTAGCCAGTGAAATGACTCAAGATTAAATCTTTTCACATTCTTTTGTGGTATTATCAATAGTTGTATATATTGAATTCCATTTGAATGAGTTCACAGCCTTTTTTTGGTTTAATGTTGACACAAAAATGACTTTGGGGGAGTGTAGGTTTTGGTTGAGTAATTTTTTATTCCAAGGAAGTCTAACAGAAGAAATCATCAGGAGTTCATCAATAACAGATGAGTGTTGTGATCTTGGTTTATCAGGCTTCACCATTATCTAACGATCCCAACGATCAATCGACGAGTTCTCCAATGAGTACTGCCTCTTCTAACTACTTCAGGACTAGCTCTGAGATGTCTACCTTCTGTGAATCAAATGAAAGCTGCTCCAAAGGGGCTTCCCAATTCAGGTGGAACCCCCCAAGGGCTTCTACCCCCTCCTTTGGCTTCACCTTCTAGGCTTGGAATGAAGAAATATATGTATAGCATTTATGCAAGACTAGATTATTTGGAGGTAGTAGATATAGGTATGTTTCTCAGGTTTTATTATCTAGTCAACTCATATTGAGATTTGTTAATAATATGAAAATTTTCATAAGAATTATTCGAACAGTCTTCTTAGAACAATCCTAACTTTGGAGAAACATTCTCAAGATAGTCAAAACTTATAAGGAGTATGTCTAAATTTACTATCAAAAAAGTAAAAAAAATTAGAATTTTTTAAAGAAAATTTAAATACCATAGCTTATACACATTATAGACATCGCCAAAGTTGCAAATATTCCAATATAAGAAAACTGGGAGAAAGTTGAAATTTTGTTTATGCAGATCTTCAGAACTTGAGATTATGAAAGAGATTTTCAAAGCTTATGCTGGGTGAAGACATGTCAGGAAGCGGGAAAGGTGTATGCACAACGGTAACAATTTCCAATGCTGTCACTAATCTATATGGTATAGTCCTCGCTCCTCAGACCTTGCTATGTGAAATATTGGCAATATGTGCAAAAAGTATGATGTATATGGCCATTAGCATTGGTTCTTCAAAACAATACAAAGTGCGAAAGTGTAAAGCACTCTACCTTAAAAAGTTGTGGATACATTTTTGCTATTTCAAATATAGTGTTGGATTGGTAATGTGGAAAGTTTAGAGACCATTACTGATATGGCTTATGAGCAGACACAACTGCGATATTTGGCAAGGCTTTAAAGATAACATTGGAACCAATGAAAGCAGAGAAGAAGATAATGTCCTTGGTCTGCTACATAAATTCAAAGTTACTCATAAATAAGGTTGCACAGCTACGATATTAGAGTGCTTCATAAATAAGTTTGCACATTAGTCCTAAAAGATGGTGCACGAACTGGTTGCAGACTTGCAGGACTGGCCAAGCAATATTGGAAACCTACTCAAGGGTGCTGGAAGGCTTCGCATTCAATCTTGTTGCTTGGATTGAAGATGTAATCTCCACAGACAGGTTGATGAGAAACCAAGATTGTAGAGAAACTCTGGCAGTGTGATGAACTCCAAACCTGGCGAATTAAATCATTGCAGTTTAAGCCAATCTATACATCAATTGTGCAGCAGTAACTACTCTAGAAAAAATTTGATGTTCTCAGATATAGGCAATTAAGCATATAACCAGTGATTTTCAAGTCAGATGCCATAAGCTAAGGCATGGAACTAACAGCATATGCTTCCAAACCCAGTTCTAACTAGTGTTTACCTTAATCACATTTATGTCAGAAGATTTATCATTCCAAATTACAAAGTGATACACGAGAACAAATTGATGATTTTCATGATCACAGGCAAAGTTTGTAGCATAGAGATTAGCATCATGCTCATCAAGCAAAATTCATTAGAAATTTGTCATCTGATAACAAAATCCACCAACTCTAAAAATCAAAGCCACCAATTAGCAAACAAGGATCACCCTTAAAATTCAGACCATATAATACAAAATAAAACATTTGTAAAAAATTACATGATAAGTTGACCCTTAAAATCTCCAATTCTACCGCAATTTCAATGCTTAATTTTTCACATAAGACCCAAACCCCAAAAATTTTCTGATGAAATCAAGAGATGGGGCCACCCGAAATTCAACAAATTTACTGAAAAACAGAGATAGACGAACCTTAAAATTGAGAATCAAACATCAGTAAGAGAACCCCTGGTAAGAAGTCTGGAGGAAGAGGGGTGTTTGGGAGGAGGAGGAGATGAAGCAGCAGACGTGAAAGACTCAATCTTTGATTTGCATTTGGTCTTATCGTCTTTGTTGTCTTCCAAACACTTCCTTAAGACTTCTGCATCTGTCAGTGAAGATGGCTTCTGTGCCTCCTTGGGAATGGATGTCTTCCCTGTTGGACTTCCAGAATTCATTTTTTTTAGAAAATAATTTGATTAACCGGGTATTAATTCAATTTACAGTAGGAGAAGATGGAAGTTTGAGGTTAGGTGTGGAAATTATAGATTATTGAAGTATTGAAGGAAGAATTGTAGATGACTTGAAAATTGCAAATTGCATGAAAAAGGATAATAATGAGCATTTAAAATCGAGTAAGCAAGCAATAATAAGACAGTGGGAAACCTAAAAGTATATTTGTTGTGTGGCAAATTTTTAGGAAATTGGCTCATAAAATTTTGATGATCTTTGCAAGCAAAATATACACATTTCTTCATGTCGTATATTTGGAAGTATATAATTGTTAGGGAAATCAAAAGGCATTTTGTTGTGTAGCAAAATTTTAGAAAAGTTGAGTCATAAAGTGTTGATGATCTTCTGCAATCAAAATATGTCTTTTATAGATATGTGATAATCAATAGAAAACAGTTCAGCAACTTAGAGCTTTAGGAAAAGGCGCACAAGAAACACTTAGGAAGTGTCGATGAATTTGAAAAGGAGTGAATTAATCAGAGCAAAACTAAGGTCGTGTGAATGGAAAGAAAATAAAGCGTACAAATGGAACCCCCAAGATCATAATATTGATGATGTTGTGTGTTATTTTGGCTGGTAAACCATGTTCACTTTTCAAAAAATAAAATGTTTAATGGTATTTTTAACGCATCACGCATGTCTCTGACCTATTAAAAATAACCTAACTAAATTTATTATTTGGGTAAGTAAAGGTCGAATTTCATAGAGAATGTAGGGCAGTGTTTGCGATTAATCTAATAAGTCGAGTTGATCAAATAATGGGTTAAGTAAACTATGGTTTAATAAACTAAAAAATAAACCAAGAGTATATAATAAAATAATCAAATTATGTTTACAAGAATATATGTTCAAAGAGTAAACTAATTTAAATCAATGCAATATTTAATCCTTCCCTAACTAATCAAATTATGGTCAAAGGAATAAATGTACCCTATGTCAAGACCAGGAATCTATCTCGAGATGCAATGACTTCCTTAACAATGAAATTGTGCTTTGTTATTAAAGTGAAGTTATATAATTTTAAATTATTAAATATAGCATCCTAAATATCCTAACAAGATCCATCAACTATTGTCATGATAACTTCTCTTACTCTAAATTAGGGTATGAAAGTTAATTAAGAATCAATTGTTGTTGTGAACATAATCACATTCATTAAATATATTACACATAATCGATTAATGAGAATAAAACCAACTCCAAAATAAGATAAGTATTAAACAATTAAATTGAGAATTGGGATTAAACCATAACATCAACATATATTAGGGTTCGACAAAATTATAGAATAATAACACTACTCTAGCATAATTTAAGGAATCAAACAAAATAAAAGAATATAAGAGAAAGAGAAAAGGAAAAATACTTGAATCAATGGTTGAATAGTACAAAAAAGAGAAAAAGATCTCTAAACAACTATCACAAGAGAAAACAAAAGGCGGTGGTAATTCTTTATCCAAAAAAGAACTCCTCAAAATCATTCAAAAAAACCTATCCAAAATGCACATTGCAGTTTCCCATGGCCAGGCCATGGATGAAGGTGTGACGACAACAGTCAGGTCGTAGTGTGGGCTATTTATCACCTCCTAAAACGTCTATCTATGGCCATGCCATGGAGTAAACTTGCTTCCCATAGCTAGGTCGTGAAGTGAGCTTTTTTTTTTTGTACTCTTGCAGGCTTTTGACTTAAACCATACATTGTGCGAGTGTGCGACTTGCCCTTATCTCCACTTGGCTTAGTGAATTGGATATTGTGTCATTTGATCCAAATATCACTTCAACGCATGTAATCAGCACAATAAACCAAGCATTGAAAATACCAAATTTAAAGTACGCAAAATATGCATGAAAATCATATACTTGGCCAAGAATATCCCACAATATACATTCGGATTGGGTGTAAACATAGGTATAAATGACACTTATATGTGATTAAGTTACAAAAAAGGCAAATCAACAAAGATGTCAAATAGAATAAAAAAGATATCACCCAATTATATATATATATATATATATATATATATATATATATATATATATATATATATATATATGGAAAGAAATCATTATTGGAAAACCAATGGAAAACTTTAATATTAGGCCAGCAAATTATATTACAATGTATCTTGAGTAAATACATTGGAAATTAAATTGTAATGTAACCAACTATCGTCATATTTTTTTTGGTGCAAACTATTGTCATATTATGATTGGCTAATAAATGAATTAATTGTTTATGGTTCAAACAACATTTTCTAGTCCTATGGGGCATCTAATAACATCCCAGAGTTTTCAAAAAATTTCACCAAAAGGCTTAAGAATCGTATATCATGCCCTTCAAATATGGAAAGGTAGCACCATAAGGTGCTACCACCTCAAGAGGCTTTATGAAAGATTAAGACATCAAATTTGGGATATTTTGGAAAATTAACAAAAATAGAATTTATAAATTAATGATGATTATTTAAAAGGAAAATAAATAAATATATAAATAGAATAAAAACATATTTCTCAATCAATAAAATAGGGAAGAAATTCACGGGAAAGCCAATTCAATTATATAAGTTACCAATCACGGTTAAGGGGAAAATCCAATTCTAAGTTATTAAATTACATTATAAACTTCTTTCTATTGCAAAATTAAAATTCAATTTCATTCATCAATATTTTTTTCCTTGGGAATGCTTAGATTATGTGGTAAGTGAGATGATCTAACTTAACCAATGCCTCGAGTTCAAACATTGGGAATGCAACAACATTTATTGGGAGAAGCTGGTATCTAACCCGACCCCAATCCGGATTAATTGAAGTCCAATAGACTCCATATTATTAGGTGAGTCATACTCAAAAAAAATTACAATCATAACAATTTTTCTAGAGTTTGATAACTATAACCAATCAAATCAAATTTAGAATTGATAGCCCGTCCAAAATAAAAAGCCAGAATTAGGATAGAGATCAAGTACTGAAGGTAAACCATGTTAAAGAAATAGAGTATTACTCTTAATAAAGTAATTTGTTTATTTTTCTTCGATTATAGATATTGTTAACATTAGTGAATCACCTCGTAAAAAAACCCTTATTCAATTACAATATCTCTTATTTCTTTGTTCCCTTATAAAATACTTTGTACCACTTAATCAAGATTATTTTCATAGTAATGTAATAGTATTAGTCCTAGTAGCTAGTAGCTAGTAGCTAGTATATTCATACATCCTATAACGTTTACATCCTAAATCCTCGCTTCCTTTTTAATCCTACTTTTTCAGCTTCACAAAATTCTTCCTATTCGTAATATACAAACATCTATGTCCCAAATCCTCACTTCCTTCGAGTCCTATTTTTTTCGTTTTACAAAATTTTTGGGTATGCCATCAGAGTCATGGGTTGAAATGGGGTGTTTAGGAAACTCGACCCGAATATCCAACCCAATTACCCGAATCCCTGACAGATAATTAGCAGGTAAATTTATAAAAATTTATATTTTTCGGGTCGGATTCCCGACCCGACAAAATATCGTAAATCGGGTTGGATAATGAACTGGAAAATATAACAACAGGGAACCCAAACTCGGTTATATATTTTTTTTGGTCTTACAAATTTAATGAACTCTTAGTCCAGTATCAATTTCTTCAGATATAGTAGCTCAAATACTAGAAATTAAGAGCAACTGAGCAAGACAGAAGGCTGAAAGCTCAATAGCCGGAGTTACATTGCTCAGTAAGTCGTTTTGTAGTAGAGGCAATGCAAAGAAAATGACAGACTGAATTAAGGATTAGTTAGAACAATGTCAAGATTGATTAATATTTGAACTCCCTAGTTAACATAAATCCTCTTTGCCAGTGAGGGAAAGATATTATGCCTATAATAGTCTAATCAAAGATACAAGTCGTACGAGTAGTGTACGACCACATCATTTTCGTTCAGTATTGTATGAGTTGTGAAAGTTGCCCACCTGCTTTACTTTTCTGTAATGGTACTCAAAACTGAAAATTTACACTTTTTCGTGTATTATTAACAACCAAACTGTGGTGATGTTAAGTCTCGCATTTGAACAACTGTGATCCAATGTCCAGTTTTTATTGTTTTTTTTTTTAAATCGGGTACCCGTGACCCGACCTGGAAAATTCGGGTACCCGAATCGGCCGCATTTGAAACTACCTCACAAAGTTGGTATCCGAATTCTCGGGTTCTCGATAATCCGGGTACCCGCTAATAAACACCCAGTTGAAAGTCATGTGGGTAACTCAAGATTCCATAACCAATAACCCATCAAAGTAGCGTGTCAAAAATACAAAAGAAGAGGGAATGATTGGGTCTAGCCCAATTGTAAGTCGTGGTGGGTTCAACATGATGGCACATGTAAGGCCATTACTGCATGTATATGTTTATGCAAGACAAGGTATGTTATTCACTAATTACAAAAATACACACTTTTTAGAAGGATTCACACGATTTTAAGTAACAATTATTGACTTAAGCTTTGGAGTGTGTTTTCTCGTACATCACCTTTGAGGCCAGTCATTCTCTATGTGCAAGCCTTAACCAATCAAAGATCAAGGAAGCTTTTATACCAATCCTAATCCAACCTCTTTTTTTCATCTTACACATTATTTCATCTACACACAACTGATTTCTAGTCTCCAAATAGGAACAGTTTATATTATGAAGTTTCACATTGTAACAAATTTAATAAAAATTTTGTATGATTATTTCTTATATTTAATTAACTAATAATGGTCAAAAAAATTTCAAATTTGATCTATAAATAGAAAAGAACATTTTAAAAGGAGTACATACGACACTTTCTTCAAAATCTAAGTACTTGGTATAGTTCACTCGCTTCCTTCTCTTGCTAAACCCCATTGCGCATTCCTTGTGAAGAATCAATAGGAGATGGAATTAGGATCAATATACTCTAAAGGGAGGGGGGGTTGAATAGAATATGGTCAATTTTTGCAAATAGGTACTCAAAACTTTAAAACGACTTTCAGATGCAGAATAAAAGAATAAAACTGATTTCAAAGGCTTAAATACAGGTTTTAGGAATTTTAATTGAATAGGCTATTGAGGCAAGTACGAAGTAAGTAAGGAAAACAAATATGAAAATGCAGATGTAAAATGGATGAGTATTTGTTACGAAGTTCAGCAATGAGCCTACATCTCCGCCTAGGGTGTCTTACCCTTAAGATTTAACCTTCTTTTATTTCTTCCCTTAGAGATCTAAAGTAACCTAAAATATCTTATCCTATCTTCTACACCATAGCTTTTCCTAGCTACACGTTAGCATTTCAATTCCTAGAAATAAAAGACACCTCACTTTTTCTGAACTTTTGAGTATTATAAGATTTACTCAAAGTATATCACTCTTTTCTTTTGATATTTCTTTTTCACACTCAAGATATACTTGTATTTCTTTTTCTCTCAAATATAATTACAATGAAAAATGATAAGAAGTAGAGAGAAAAATGTTTGCTATAGCTTTTGAGTTGTATCACGTTATAGGCTTGTTTTCTTCTGAGCTTTAGCTGACTTCTTTTATATCAACAGAGGAATAACGGATAGTCTTCATATTTTCAAGGAAATTGTTGCCTTTGAATATTAATTAACCGTTGATTTTGAATACTTCAAAGCTCCACAATTTCAGCAAAGGGTCTTCCAAGGAGATAATTGTTATGAAGATCGTTGTAAAGGGTCGTTGATCATTTGAATTTAACTTCAAAACCAGGAAAACAAACTCCACGATTCTAGGAGAATTTGTTGAAGCATCTTATCCAAATATTTGAAGGAGACTCAAACTTGAAGTTTAAATAAATTCAAACACTTGAATTTTAGCCTTATCTTACAACTTCATATATATCTTATCTTAACCGAACTTGACAGATTTCTTGAACAAGTCCACGGCTGAACATTATACCTGAAAAACATAACAAACCAAACAACACAAACAAAACAAGTATCCATGCATTTGTAGCATAGAAATAATATCTCTTTTGACTTTCATCACCTACAAAAGAACAAACGTTAGATTACATCATCAAGGTGGAGTTTTCACCTTGCTTACTCAGATGCATTAAAATTATTGATTGGTAATCAAAATTGAGAAGAAAAAAATTCAGCAAAATTGCCCTTTTACTGTATATTTTAGGAAACTTATTATAGATTTGGACGTTATGGAGAGATTTGAAGCAACTAATGATCATTTGAGGAAATTAGCGCTTACCTTTCGTAAAGGGTATTTAAGTGGGGTATTCAGACTTACTTTTATACGATAGAATTTGTGTAAAACATGTAAAAGTGGTACGTGATATCGATGTATTTAATTGGGTGAAAAACTTACATTTTGACCATTCAAGGATAATAGACTACACATTATGGAAAAATATTGAAGTCGTCGGGCCTCAAAAATAAGTTATCCTTTCATAAAAATAAGAAAGAAAAAAGCAATGAACTAACCCCTCTTCATGTTAAAGACATGAATATTTTACACAAAATAATGGTAGATTTAGCTTGGGACGTAGTTGCAAATCCCGCACATTTCTTTCACCCTAATGAAATCACAACACTACACCAGCCTACTACTCTCTCCGTCCCCTAAAGATTGCTCTATTTCTATTTATAGAGTCAAATTAAAAAATTTGACCATAAACTAACATTATATTATAAGAAATAATATATTCAAGTAGAATCTTATTAGATATATCTCAATATAAAATTTTAAAATATCAATTTTTTATAATTTTTTGTCTTACGTATTTAGAGATAAAAAAGTTTAAAATCGTATCTTAAAGACCGCAAAAAGTAAAATGGGACAATATTTGATGGACGGAGGAAGAAGTAATACGTTTGTTTCCATTAGTTGGGAGTCAGATAGGTATATCTAAACTAATTATTTTGTTTGCCATCCATGTTTTTGAACGGAGTAATTATATGTATGATTCAGTAAAACAGAACTGGGTAGAATCACATGCACCAAACGTGCGCAACGTCTGCCAAAAAACGTCCACAAAGCCGCAAATCCCTCAGAAGGCGTATTCCAAATTTGCACATGCATGAAAATATACGAAACGAATGGTAGGTACCTTCTATGCCAAACAGAAAAATGACTGAAAAAAGGCTGTAATGTATCTTGTGAATACAAGGCAAATGGCAAATAGCCATATTCAGACCCATCATCTACAATGGCATTTCTTAAATGCTGAGTTTTCCAGTCTAAACAAAACACCTATGCCCCAGCTACATTTTACAATACTGATAGCAACCAACCAGAATATCTAGCGAGCATATTTACTCAGGGCATCAGAAAAGGAGAAGAATGCGACAAGATATCCAAAAATAAGAAAAGAAAAAAGAGAAAAACTACAGAGCAGAGACTTTTACCGAGCTCAAGCAATCCAGGTCACCTTTATATCTAATTATGTACAAGCCTCCGACCTGTGCTTGTGGCGGCAGTGATCATAGGTTTTACTAGATGAAGCAATCTTCAGACGAGCAGCCATATCGGGCAGGATAGAGCTTGCACAACTCAGTCCCCATCCAACAAGCAACAGTTAAATCCACCCCCTCAAAACAAGGGCAGAGGGCAACAATAAGAAAGATAATTACCTTCTTATTGCACTGTATTAATAATTGATTTACTTCTCTGAAGAATCTGCTTGTTATGAAACCATAAAAATCACAAAGTTAAATAAGATCAGCTATCGTCATCCACAGCACCAATGTATGTGAGATCAGTTCGTCTCACTCTGACTGCCCCTTTCAGCCAACTGGATGCTCTAACGTTAGCATGGTCACCACCACCCATGACTGCAGTGTTACTTGAAGATGAGCCTGAACCTGCCCCATCTTCCAAAAGCATCCATGGATCGACCTCCAACTCATTATCAAGTTGCAAGGCCGTTGATTTCGACTTCCCTAGCATGGCAGCAGATGACATAGAAGTGCGTACAGATGGCACTTGATTCTTTGGTGATGGGCTTGCTTGGTTAGATGGAAAATGAACACTAGATTGGAGTGAAGTAAGAACAGTAGATGAAAGAGGAGGCGGATGACAAGAGATAAAAATTCGTGGCTTAGGTACAAGAACTGGCATGGCTGCCTGAATACGCCATCGAATTGCGTCTGGCAACTGCATCCGATCCAATTCACTCTGCATTCAGCAAACAGAACAGCTGAATCATACTCACTAGAATACACCAAAACATAGGGCACACAACGGAAGAAAACATTAAATCGACCGAGGGGGAAGGGGAGGAAAAATTATTAAATAATTGAATATAAACAGAGCAGCAGCCTCCTCATTAAACATAAATGAGTTGTAAGTAGATGACCCATTCACTCAGAAATTTCATCCACAAAGCACATCACAATAATTACATACATTAACTACTTATGATTAACTAGATTGTAGTTTGCAAAAAATTTAGTCCATTCCTTATCTTCAAAACCCAGAAAAGTAGTCTCGCTTTCTTCAGTTCCTAACTATCTAATTAACTAGCTTGTAGCTGGCACAAAGTTTGATCAATTTCTTGTCTTCAAAAACCAAAAAAGTAGTCTTGTTTTCTTCCATTCCCTAAAAATTGGTTGAAACCAATTTTGACAAGACATCGCATATTTCTGTAGCAACTTTTTCATCAAGGAACATCACATTTTAACAATTCTAATATTTATTGCAGTAAAGAGTGATTGTCCCAAACGGATATTAGACTCCCAGAATGCAGAAAACAATGGAAACCGGTAACAGTAAGCAACAAAACCTCCATACTTATGATCTAAACACTAGCATTTTTCAGGAACCATATCAAACACATGCTTCAAGGTTTCCTTGTAATTCATCACTTTCAGTGACCTCAATAGACTGCATTGCCCTATACAAAGACTAAATGTTCAGACAAGTGCCTTAAAGTAGTAGTAATTTGAATGAAAAACCAATATGAAAGAAACTTTTCTATAAAAAGCCACCAATTTGAAAAGGTGGATTTTAAAAACAACAAATCACTATAAAAGAGGGGACTCGAATAAAAAGAAGGGTCAAACAACCGAACAAAAGGACAGCATAAATCAATTAACCACGGAAATAAAAGAACCAAACCTGTAAGTTCTCTAGGATATCACGATCAAATCCAGCGAAGTCTTTGGAGGAGACAACAGTAGTCTTGGAGGAAGATTTTAATCTTAGCCAACTGGATTGTGAATTGCTCAGCAATGCATGTAATACTAGCAATAACCAGTCAAATAAATTCTTTCCCAATAAATCCAATGAAACATCAGCACACGTTTCCATCTGCAACTCTGCCTCCTTCAGTGGTGTCCCTTGCCTAGGGATGAGAGACAGATCCATATCTTCATAGACAACCCTACTTCCAAGAAGACGGAGAATTACTGATGCAAGCATATATCTTGAACTGCGACCTGAGGAATCCCTGGAAAACCCAATATGACTGATTGAGAAAACAACAACAGAAAATTATGCAAGTCCTATGGTAGAACAGCACCCTTAAAATCTTAGAGGTACTCAAAATATCCTTTCCCATTACTCATGGCCCAAATCCAAATTAAGATTTCCAACAACTAATCATAACAATTACTATAACATTAATGAAGCTCTTATACCCATGAAACGCAAACCCTGTCCCTCCAAAAACAGGAAATAGAATAGAAAAAACTTTTAGTATCGCCTCCTAAATGTACTGCATAACTACATCATAAGGAGTATTCTACAGTTTGTACAAGAATGATGCTGTAGTCCATCAGCTTCAAAAAGTTGGTACAGAGTTAAAGCCAAACTAAAAAGTAAAAAAAAATAGTCACTCTTCTGGCAATCAGCTACTGCATAATCAGGTAAGCAATAAAGAATTTAACTAACTTCAAATCACAAAACAGTAATTTAACTCAACACAAAACATGTACGAAAGAAAATATGAAAACAAAGGAAAGCTGGGTAGATGCAAACTTAGAATTCATGCAGCCAAATTCTATTATCTTAACGGGAATCTTTAGTTAGTGCAGATATAATAGAGATATCAAAAAGTCCACAGAGGTAGGAATATTTCTTTTCGAGGAAAAAAAAAACCAACAAACCTCACAAAACTGTAAGAGCAAACATCGCAGGAAGTTCCTAGATGTAAGGTACCATGTAATGAAGTACAACAGGGAAAAGTCTTACTTACCCATCTGCACATATAGTAGGAAGCAGCCTCACAAGGAACTGCAGTCGCAACGATACTGATGCCCGCAAAGCTGCAGGTGAAGACGGGGATGAATCAATTGCTGCAGCTGTTGCTGCAGCTGTTCGCCGGCCTAAACCTGGGCTACTTCCTTTCATACTCTTTCTAGTACTTTTATTTGTAAAACCTTCAGCACCAGAAGTAGATGAGCCCGTTTGTTTACTGGAACCAGACACAACCCCATTAATATGTTGCTCAATATTACTCATCTGCTTAATCAGCTCACTTGCAAACCTATTGCGAGAATCATCAGAACTTCGATCAATGCAAGGAAGAACTAACTCAACAAGAGCTCTTTCTATCAAAAACTGCTGATTGGGATCTTCACGATCCGACTGCTTTGAGGCACCTCTGGCATGTCTTTTGTAGTCCTCTTCAACCACTTCACCTTCTTCGACAGACAGGGCATCAAATCTCCTTTTGTCTCCTTTGTTTCCTATAGAATCATAACAGAAATTTCTCCAGCCCCAGGGCTTCCAGAACTGGGCCTTTGTGGAAAAGCCTTTACTATCTGCATAGCTCACAAGCCGTTGCCTAATAGATTTCCTTCCAAACAGCACATCAAGTCCTTCTAGGAACCATTTAACATGCAACAACATTGACTCCTCTGATGACCTACCAAAAAGATGTACAACTTCTGAAAGAAGTGGAGCAGCATCTGGCCTCACCAATAATCTTGTAAGGACAATTAGAATGAAGTTGTTATCCTTATCAGTATTAGGAGGGACAGAACGGATAGCCTCAGCTACTGATTGTGTATCATTGGAATCTAATTTTGCGATAAGGGTAAGCTCACTAAGGAAAAGTCTAAGCTCAATCCACTGCCAATGAAATTTTGCAGGCTGCAAGGTATCCAAAGCACTAACAATCCTATCTGAAATCTTTGTTTCATTTTCGCCATATTGCACCTCAGGATCATTTGTACCAGAAAATCGACAACCATCATCCTGAAAAGGAACAGAATGTGGTGATTTGCAGTCAACTAATGCATTCAGGAAAAGCCTAGCACGCAAAGGGACGAAGGCCTTGGCCTTCAAATGTCTATCTGAGCCGTTCAACTCTAAAAAAGATGCAAATTCAGCATCTGTAGCATCAGAAGTCACAATATCAAAGAAGCCATGTGTATTTCTCAGACAAATATCTCGAAATGGCGCATGCTTTATTGCATCGCCTATCGCCAAGGCCAAAGATTGTAGCAACTGAGGCACCTCTTCACGAATTCCAGTGGTGATACTGAAGATAAAAGGCCTCCAGATCGAGAACGCAAACAATGAATAAGCAGGAGGCAACACCAGGTTAAGAGGGAGGGTGCGCTGCATCCTTGAAAGAGCCATCACAGAGGGTTCACCAAGAAGATCCACAATTACACCATCAGAAACTGTTCGACAATTTCCAACAAGTAGCCTAAACCAATGGATGTAAACTTCAAGTGCATTCTCAATCTTCCCAGCTGATCTCGCATTGCCATTCGAGTGGGATCGGGAGCTCCTAACAAACTGCACCAAATCCAAACCTTCTCTAAGTCTGAAGACAGTTACCATTCTCTCCAGGCTAGAGACCCCATGTATAATTGCCCCAATGATGAGGGCTGACACAGCTGCAGCAATCTTTGTTGCCCTTCCAACAGCAACTTTTATGGAATTATTTGGTATATCATTCGACATATGCATGCTAGGCTCATGTGCATCAGGTGATAACTGAAATTGATTGCGAGCACCTTTACCTGGTGAAAGGACCCCAGCAAGAGCTGTAGAAGCTTCAGTAGCGAGAGCTATCTCAAATGAACGACTATGCCTCTCCCCAAGAGCTTCCTTCAATAGGCATAAGCAATTAATATGTATCCGCAGAACTCGACGAGCAAAACTCAGAGACCCTGTTGGTGCAGGAAAGTTTGAATGGTTAGGGACTGCAGTGAAATCTGGCATTTTAGCAATAGCTGGCCCAACATTGCCAACGATTGCAGAAACAGCAGAAGCCACCAAGGACGGATCTCCTTCTTGTGCGGCACCACCTGTCTGCCTGATACAGTCCATAAGACCCACAACAATTTGCTGAGCGATTTGATATCCATCATCCCATTTTTCTATGCCAGCATTCTTCTGAGCACCAAGCACAAAAAGGCTCCTCTCTTTGCCAAAAAGATGATGAACTGCATCATCAACACATCTTTGCACAATTTCCCGCATATTCATACCTGTTCTAGACATACGATTACAACTTATTTTTTGGCGGATAATATCATCAAGATCCTCAACGCCACTTGGGGAAGCAAAAGAATAACCATATTCTCCATTTTGCGATTTTACAGATTCAAGTTCAGAAAGGAGTCTTTTGTCACATGATGCCTTGAAACTTTTCTCCCATTCTAGTACACTGATTATATTGCCATATTTCTTCAGCAAATATCTAGCATACAGAAAGGTAGTAGAACCGGAAAGCTTGCCATTGGAGGCCAAAACTGTTGCAGCACGATGCATTGCGCTGGACAAGATTTCAGGTAAAAGATCCACCGCAACAACTATATTCTCATACCTAACTCACAGGAAAATAAAAGCAACTTCAGTATCAAATATAAACAGAAACAACACAAGAAATCATTTCAAAAAATTATAACCCCTCGTACTCTTTTCATTTTACCCATATTTACTTAGGGTTAAAAAGGGATGAAAAAAATGCCCAACATCACAAAGGTAAAATTCAACATTCTACGACAACATTGGTGAAAAAGTTCTACAGTCAGTTTGGGGAAAATACACCTCAAAATCTTATGGCCCCAAATTATACTTCAAAAAAGAGAACTATGAGTAAAATCTCATGAATGATTTATGGAAAAATAGTCAAAAATGAAACGCCAACTGCATGAGAATACAAAAAATGCACAGTGATCTCAAGTTTATATAGGTCCAATCACATGACAATCTGACTAATTTTATTATGAATAAGAACATAAATCAGAGGGAATTACAAATAAACAGAAAACAGAACTCGTACTTCCTAGAAAGCAGACAAGGGGACGAACATTAAGAGGAGAATCTTTGACGTTGAGGCAAAAGAAAGAAAAATTAACTAAAAAAGAAACAGAGCCTTCACATAGACAACTTCCACACAGATGTCAAGGCTTCATTCACAAAAAAAAAAATGAAAAAAAAACAAACCAAAATTCAGTAATGAGATATACAGCCTCTGTTTTTTCGGTTCTACACACTCTGTTTTGAGGTTGCATCTCTTACCCTTCCACTAGCTCAATCTTACATTATCAAACTTGTTCTTACACCCACCCACCTTTTCCAAGCTCTCCTACATAGAAGAGTCCATGGTCGTTGGGTAAAATAAAAAGGAAGAGAAAAACAGAGGGGATATGTGGAAAAGTAGTTCAGTTTTTTCAATCATCAAAGCACAGGTATCTAGCTAAAAACATCCGCAAACAAAATCACTAATATAGAACAAACCTCCGAATAGCTGAAAGGAGAAATGGCTCTTTCACTTCACATGCATGGCTTTCCACATTTCTAGGCAACATCATTGCATTCCTTGCACCATGTATAGGGGTATTGATATTACCAAGAGCCTTAGGCAACAGCCAAATGAGGAATCTGATTGCCAAAGGCACTTCAGTACACATGTCCATCAAATAGAGTATGATAGACAACTCATCCTCACCAAGCTTCCATCTAGCTGAACTCTTTTCATCAACAGAAGATAAATTCCTATTAAGTGGCCCACCCTTGGAAGATGTTCTTTCAGTCTCTTCTACCGCCTGCTTCACAGAACTAACTAGCCAAGCAGAAATGCTTCTCTTCTCAGCAAACTTCAGTCGTTTTAACATTTTACCAATCGAAACAATATCTGTGCCATTGGTTGCTCTGTTACCATTTGCAGATCTAGGAGCATCTCCTTCTGTAACTGGCCTATGGTGAGGACATCCTATTTTATTATCACATACATGACTAGTAGAAGCTCCCTGACTTCCCTCAATTCTTGAAGCAGCTAGATGAGCAAGACTTTGTGTCTTACGCACAGATTTCTGTCTACCTCTTGAGGCCTGCTTGCTCGGCTTTATCGGTTGTTCTACTTTAAGGGAATCCAGGGATTTTTGCTCCTTTCTTGCCCACCAATTATCTTCATCATCTAATGAATTTGACGAGAGACCATGAAGGAGTGAAAATTTTTCCTCACCTAATTTTTGTCTCTTTGCCTTCCGACATTCCTCACAACCAGGTGTTCTTTCTGCACTGTCAAGCTTGCTAGAAATAAGTCCACCAGGCCTCTTTAAGCTCACTTGAGTTTCATCAACTCCAGGATTAGGCAGGAGCAAAAGCTCTAGGATAGAGAGTTTCAGTCTCTCAAGGTCAGGACCATTCTTCTTGGCTTTATTACGAGACACATCTGATAGAGACTGCAGTGTTTTTAACTGGTAAATGGAAGGAGGTAAAGCCTTATCTCTTTGAGAGACTGGATATTCCTTCTGCCTACTAGATGCATTCTTAGCATTTCTAATGTGTTTGTGCTCATCACCAAGCAGTCCACGAAGAAGAAGGCGCCTCTCATTAGCGTAGACATGTATTGCTTCCATAAGAAGTGACCTATCAACACTCTGTGCTTCATCAAAAACATCATGCATACAAGAGACTGAAAGTTGTTTCAAGATCCGATAATGTCTCTTGCGCCTGTCCAGATCAACATCAGGAACATTTTGGTCCATAATTCCACTCACTAAAAGCTGCCTTGCATATGCCAATGGAGAAAAAATTCCAGATCGTGTGAGCTCAATGAGGAGCAATTGTAGACGCTCAAAACTCTCACCTTTTTGAGCTTCATGCTGATCCATCCAGCATACTACAATATCATGAAAGGGACCAGGGCTTTCGAAAAAATCTGAAGTTTCTATGCACCCCGCATCTAGTTTTCTCCAGTTAATTTTCTCAAAAATATTTCCATCTCCCTTACTTTCGGAACCTTTCTTTCCCTTCTCTGATCTTTGCATCTCCCTCATCTTCCGTTTCATAAGCCTAGCAGCAACATAAAGTTGAGAAAAATCTTTTCCCCCAGTGAATTTTACATCATGAAAGAGTGAAGTTCTACAATCCCTGAAATCACAAGTAGACCAGTCGCAAAGAAGAAACACTGAATATACTATCGGAGGGCTGACGGATCTTATCCACTTCAAACATGATCTTAAGCATGGACTCAGTTCTGCAATCCAGCCTTCATGGACAAAGGAGTCAGAAAGACCATAAAAAAGAGAAGTGTAAGCCTCTTGAACATCTCCTTGCACAAGAGCTTTATCCAAAGCTTGCACAGCTTTAGCAACATTTTGCCCAGAATAGCCAGGGCTAGCAGCCTTTGCGAGATAAGACGCTCGCTTCTGAATTGATGAAACTACACGCCGAAACCATGATGATGGATATTTGATGTCAAAAGCTTTGTCTCTTGAAGCAAGGGAAATTCCTACAGGATCATTCTTCAGTTGTTCACTATATACAGGTAACTTAGAATGAAAGGACCCATCATTTTCCGGAGACATCATCAGACATTGGGGCAGTGGAAAGCAATCCAAACCAACAAAAGTATCCGGAACAGAGAGTACCAGATATTGAAGCATCTCAACAAGAGCAGAACACATATATGATCTCCGAGAATTATCAACTACATCAGAACTGCTCATGGAAGGTTCCTTGAGGAGGCGCAGAACGACATCCACAAGTTTGTGCACATATGTTTGACAAGAAGTAATAATTTCCAGTACTCCATAAATGATTGGCAGAAGAAATTGCATAACCTTGAATAAATCTTTATCCTATAGCAGACACAACACGACAGTTCTAGCATTAAGACAGGAATGCAATCAAATAGATGGGATTAAATTATGAGATTTATTTGTCAAAAACTATAAGTAGATAAACATCAGCACCTGAAACTGCAGGAATACCCAGTCAATAACTTGAGAAGGAATAATAAGTCCTTCAGCATGGTGCCATTGAAGAATACGCACCACATAACACCACTTAAAATGTAATGATGGCTCCTCAGAATCCATGATCAGTGACACTGAATCACATTTTTGTTGCCCTGACCCAGCATATAGTATTTGTTGTGATCGATCCTTATTTTGAGGGATGGAATGAGAACTGTTCCTTGAGAAAAGCTCATCTAGAAGGTACTGCAAGTAATCAGTGACATCTTTTGTCCAAATCTCCGTACGCGAGAGCTGAATTCGGTCAGGAGACCCAGAAGAAACACTGGAAGATCCAGGCCTAATCTGCAAATTTCGAAAAGTCAGACATATTCAGAACTCAAAGGATACACTGTAAGGTAATGGGCAGATAGCAACTACAGACATCCCAAGAAAAGAGTGAACAACCTAAATTAGCCCTACAATAAAAGACGGTCAAACGCACAGCAAACCAGGAACTTATAGCAAAGACTGTGACCAACAAACATTCACAGAACACCAGAATACATAAAAAGGTAGTGGTAGGTTCAAATCAATCAAAAAATGCACTATCAAAGAATCAAAACACTATTTCCAAGCGACATCAAGGTGCAGTTTTCCCTGCACAGTGAAAGCCCACATGGCCTCAATCATCTTCAAAAACTATATCATTTCAACCATAAATTGGGAGCCACATGCACAGTAAATATTGGCAGAGAGTTGAAAGAAAATTCATTTTAAAGCATAAAAAAGAATTAAAGATTCTTAACTTCTAAAAACTAATGTTAATTATATAGGAGAAAAATAATACACCAAACTTAAAAGAGACATCTTAACCTTATCAAACATTGCAAGCAAAAATGATAACAAGGCTTTGATATAAGCACCTTTATTTCTTTTTCATGACAAACAACCAGCTTCAATACTACCACTACCAAACACCCCTACCACAAGTTCTGCCGCCAAGAAATTGCCAAAGTCTGCCCTGCCAAAGGCCCACACCCGAAACCATCAATCACCCTCATCCCAAACCACATGCCAGAATAAATATGAGAGATATTTCTCAAACTCCAAAACTACTGTAATTCTGAAAACTCGATAAAACAACAAAGTCAAACCTTAATCACAAAAACATATGGTCGGCTAAATGAACCCAAAATCTATCTCGTGTGATCATCCACAAAAATATTCCTCCTCCATTCTCTCCTATTTAGAGCCACCTCTTCTTCCAAGCCCTACATATCATTCCTAAATCCTATCAGATACCTTTCCCTATTTTATTGAAAACTCAATAAGTCATCAACAATTAATTACATACAAGAGATACAAAATCCAAAACAACCACTCACCTTAGCCTTAAATCACCCCTAGAGATTTTTTACATTTCATTCTAGTCAAACCAAACAGCCATTAAATGATATTGTAGCCATTTATATAAGAAAATCTGAGTTACCAAGGATTTCAGATATTGATTAAACAAAACCTTAAGAACAGAGCACAGCTAATAAAAAAGAGTTGTCCCACAGATGTCGGAACATGCAACTGAGATTCGAGGGAAGAAATATATTGAAAACAAGGAGGTAAAAGACACAAAATATACTATTTTATTAAATCATATTGATAAACACAAAATCTACCTGATTAAGATAGGTTACTTTGATAAACCATGTTGCTCTCAGCAAGGGAACATTGTTTCTAATGAGAACCTCAAATAAAGACTTTTTCCTATAGCCATGGGGAACATGATCAGCTAAAGATCGAAGGCTCTTGTGGTATTGAGATAAGCCCTGTAAAGGAAGCAAAAAACATACAATTAGAGCACATATACAATGGATATGGTTAGAAATCAAAATAATTAAAAGCAGCCAAGTATATTTACTTAAAATCTGAACTAAAATACGCCAAATCTTAGGCTGAATGTATGAACCTAATCATAACTCCAGAAAAAAGCACAAAAAAACAAAACCCATGCAGAGTCCCAGAGATCAAAAGTGGAGGAACGTAAATCTTGCTTATACAGAAAAACATCTAAGCACCAACTTTTTGCATCAGTCAAGACACCAAATTAGTATTGTAAGACGATGGAGAAAAACTGAATTTTCTAAGAGAAAAATTGAGCCCTTGTTTACAAAAATATAGAGCATACATTGTTACTGAGTTGATGTTCTTAGGATATCAAGAATAATATGTATCAAAGACTTTATCTTACAAACAATAAACTTCCTCCCTTCCACCAAGATGTCCCATTTACTACTCATTTGGTCAAAATAAGAAAATTTAGACCAAATTTATCTATATATGCATAACATAAATAATATTGTTTATGATTCTTTTAGATTTTTTTTGAAATTTATTATCAAAAAATACACTTTTTATAATATTTTGTAAAACATAATTATATATATTGATGGGTAAAGTTATGTTTTAGAGACCGTGAAAAAGCAAATGAGAACAACTTCTTGGAACAGAGGGAGCATAAGCTTGCTTTTCCCACCCCATCCACCACCAATAAATTAGTAACAGTATTGGAAAGTACACAAACATTGTTAATTGACTAAGAAGTCCATAAATTTGGTAATCCCCAACTAACCGTAAGCACTCACAAGAAAAATTAGGGCCAACTGCATATCATTCTCGCCTATAATTATTCAAAAAAGTTACGAGCTTCTTATGACAACAAAGATCAAGAGCCATGCGCTTACACATAATTAAGATCATAGATGAAGAGCATTACCCATATAGGCACAAATTTTTTATTTGAGGGATACATGCCCTCTCCATCAACAAATCCATGATTTATTATGACCATTATTGCATAAACATATATTGAATGAAGCTGTGCAGAAATAGCATGGTGCCAATATTCCAACATAGTGATTTTAGCATTTGGTGTCATTTAATTAGGGCGACCATTCAATATCAATACCTTGGGAAAAACTTAGGCATATAAATGAGTTTTGCGAGCAACAAAAACACACTTCAATAATGTACCTGTTCCCTTAAAATATCAGTCCAGTGTAGACCAATGGTCTAAACAAAAGCACCCAATCATGCGGTAGATATAAGTTTTCACCTATCAATCATATGCTAAATGCATTCTAACCAATTAAGTTTCCAATTTCGACCTCTTTGATTACAAACTAAAGCCCTTATTGGTTTTATGTGTTTCAGGCATCAATAACAGGTTTCGAATAAACCACACTTGTGTTGATAATAAGCAAAAACTGATGATCGAGAGACTAACCATTTAAAAAATAATAAGTAAAATAGAGGGAACCCACAACCCACAAAACCCAAACTCCTCCAATGTAATCAACGCCAAAAAAAAAAATCAGCCTTTATTCAAAAACATTCCCTACAACGAACACACCACATCATCACCAACCATCAACCCTCATACCAGGAGCCCCATTACCTCTCTCTGCCACTACAAAGTACAAATCCCAACCTTTATCATTGAAATCACCATTCACCACCTCCAAAGAAAGCATCAGCACTACTAAAACACCCTGCCACAATACCCTTGCTACAAGTCTAAACATTCTCCACAAGCACACAATGTTTGATGCCTGCCACCTTGAATTTCTTTAAATCTAGACCATAACTGATAAAATAGGAAATATTCAGATTCCTGTTATAGAAATTACCTAGTCAATATAAGGTTTCCACAAGGACTCTGTAGTATTCTGTTATATGTACAAGACAATAAGCAACTAACCCAAGGAGAATTACTGCATTCTAGCACGGTTTCACAGCTCACGTAAAACCCTAATTAAAAATATCTCCTCTTTTTCTCCCTCGAGCCAATCACCTCTCTTCCCCTAGCCGTGCACCCATTTTTCCCACCTCCACCCAATATTTTGTAATAATCATGTAAAAATTTAGGTTTCTGTAAGATCTCTGTAATATTCAAGTAAATATACAAGGGAATACACAACTCCTAACCCAAGGAGATTTACAGAATTCTAGCCGTCACAATTCTTTTTAGTCACCTAATAACGGATGCAGCTAAGATTCTTGCAAACTACAAGCTGTCAGACTCATAAGCATATCAAAAATGAATGCAAAAAGGTTTAAAATATTTTCTAAATCACTCCACATATTTTACAGATCACAACCATGTATCCCTAACCAATCCCATTGACGTAACGATAAAATGAGTACCAGGAAAAGGATAGATTCAAGTGGTGGTTAATTGGTTATACATGAGTAAGAAGAAAAAAAGGGTTCATTCAAGAAATGGATTTGGTGGACAATCGGAGGCAGCAGAGGAGGTGATCTTCAAGCAAGTGCTCTTTAGTGGAAGGTTTATAGGAGGAAAAAGGGAGGGGTGAAGAAATCAAAGAAGGGGGTGTGTACATGTCCCGCAAGACTCCTTGGCTTCTCTTTTCAGCAAAACCTGTGCTAACCTCCCCTTGAGCAAGAGAAAGAGGAATATACAGGAATTGACTGATAAAGATAGAGTACATAGGATGAGGTGTGGGTGAGGGTGTGTGTGTGTGTGTGTGTGTGAGAGAGAGAGAGAGAGAGAGAGAGAAGTGAGAAGTGAGAAGGGGAAGGAAAAGCTTCTCAACCAAAAAACTAGTTTGAGGTATGTTCATTTAGGAGTCAATCCTTCCGAAACCATGGCTTTAACACCAAAACCTAAATCATGTTGACCTGATTATGAGCTGGAAAGCATTTAATCTATGTTTACAAGTTCTAGTAATATAACATAGCAGAAACTCCCAAAATGGACGGCAACATAGGTACTCAAGTACCAAAAAACCTAACATAAAAAGTCCATCCAGTATGGAAAATTCACGCTAACTAATACCATCGAGTTCAGAACACAAACAAACCTCAATCCATCTCCTTCTGAAGTCTTCACCACACGACTTCTGCTCCGGAAAGACACCAGGTTTACTCAACAAGGAACCAGATAATGTCTCCCCATAAACTTGACCAGCCTGCAAATTACAAAATAGCCACAAATAATGCGCATTTACATATGTGAACTGGATTGAAAACCAAAATACACATCATACAAAGGAAATAGGCCACTACAAAGGCCCCATACAGAAATGCTGACTACCTTGCGCTTTTGAGCACGAGACTCATTAATTGCCCTAAGACGTTTCCTAATTGCCTGCAAAAAAGTTTCATATATACATGAATACAAGGTTACAAGGCAGTACAACACTACAGTCCCCATGAGGCCGTGATCACTGATGAACAAGGAAATATGTAGTTTTCTAATACAACCCCCTCACCCAGACAAAAAATCACCATTAAAACTACTCACCTCTTTGCATTTAATAACCACAGGCTTCGTAAAATTATTAATTTGGGTAACTGATAGCTCTTTAGCTTCCTGAAATAGACAGATGAAAGCAATTTGTTGAGACATTGACTAAACAAACAGAAACTAATATTTGTACCTCCTGCAGTCATCCCATCAACACAATCCACAAAATAAATGGCATTTATGACTAATTTAATAGGCAAATATCAATTTGATACAAATTATTCACATGCAAACATGAAACTAAAAATTAACTACTTACTCCACCTTTCTTAAGTATTCCACTTTTACTTTTTCCATCGTTCACATAACTCACTTTGACCATATTACTTACTAACATAGAGAAACAAATGCTATAATGCAAAATACTATTGAACTGCATGTTTTGAAAGATCAACGTTTTGTAATTTAAAAGAGAAGATAATCAAAAACATAAATGGTCAAAGTTGTGTGTTGACAAATGTGCCATGTCAAAATAAAATAAACAAGAATATTATACCCACTATTGGAGAGGTACAAAGACCCTAGACAAAGAAGTGGTAAGCGGAAAAAAAAGTTGAGGCTAACAGAAAAAAAAAATGGTGGTTCACTGTTACCTCAAGTCCCTCAACTGTTTCTCGGTATCCAGAAAGCACATATTCTTTGGTGAGAGTCTCCTCCGGACAATTAAAGTTTTGTGGATGAAAGTCGGGCGGACCAAGGCTAAAACAAAACCAAGAGCAATGCAAAAATTAATGGACAAAAAGTTCAACAGCAAATAAAAAGAAATAGAACAACAAAGAATAGAAGTGTCTATTTACTTTGCATTTGGACCCCAAATATGATGAAGAGGAAAGGAAAAGGGAAGAAAACATCTTCAAATACAAGTAGTGATTTTTAAAAAATTCCAAACTCTTTTTTTCTCAGTTGCACATTTTAAAATCGAGATTATTCTTTCCAAAAATTAAAATCCCACCATGTACCAGAGAAATAGCAAAGACATAAGCCCTAAACCAATATGGACAAAAAAAAAAATCAAATCATACTATAGCAGCCAAATGAAATAAATGTAATTTTTTTCAACTCCAATCAATAGTAAAATCTAAAAATTCCTAGATATAGCAAATTCTATAATTTAAGAAGGAAGTAAAATTACCGAGAATTGAGTGGCTCCTTCTCACACTTCAACCTATAAGGAGCGAGTGGAGAAGCCCGCCTGTATCATTTAACAAAAAGCATAATACAGCACCGCAAAAAATCAAACAAAGTGTATGATGATTCACAGAATAAGTACAATAGGGGGAAAAAGAGTACCCTAGTGTCCAAAGACTCTAAAAAGTGGCACAAACTGGACCTAATAACTAATGGGGGAGACCAGACAACAGAAAACAGATTATCATAACACAAGATAGTAGGAAATACTTCATACACTGACATAGGTTATCAATCTGAAAAAGTGACAAGCACTTCCCAAACCTAACAACTTATAAAGATTAATGCTCCATAATACAGATGTGACTAGTACATTACACTAAACAGCTAATCATTCAAAATATTCTAAAAATTCTGGTTGATTTAATTTCTAACATAACACTGTAGAACTGCACTCTTCTTTATTACCAGAGCAATTTAAGTATAGATTTAATTTCTAACATAGCATCATGCTTTCTTGTAATCATATACCAAAGAGAACTTCCAAAAGTAATGTCATGAAAATTCAGATACAGCTATTACAAAGAATCTTCCAATTTCAAATCTCAATTGTGTAAAAACACGACTACAACTCAAAACTAGTTTCCAGCACAACCACAACAGCTTAAAGGTAAATATCCAGACGGCTTTCGAGAATCTAAGTTCGCTGATCTTAAATAAGAAATGTCACACAGAAATGTTTCAACTTGCATAAATTAAACTATGTTTCCCAAATCAACAACAAGTGATTCCTCATAAAAAAAAATACAAAAATAAGCGAGATACCTCGAGTTTAGAGGGAAATTGGCAGACAGAGACGACGAATCTGTCCGGGCATTAGAATCTCTACTTGAAATGCCGCCAAGAGCAGAGTTATTATTATTAACAGCACTAGTGCAGCTAGCAGCATGATACCTTTGCATTTCTCCAAACTATCAGCAGCATACTGCCTCCACCATCTACCCTACTCTATCTGCCATTCCATTCAATTTCCGCACTCATCATCACTAACCCAAACTCCGCAAATAAAAGTTTTATAAAAAAAAATATAATTAATCACAAAGTTAAATCACAATTACCTGAATCAATCAACAAATCATAAACCCTAATTTCCAAAACGCAAATCGAAAACCCCCAAATCAACACAAAACAGAAGCCCTAGAAATCGAATTGAGGTGAAATTAGGGTTTCCGCGCGTCGAGATCAAGCACGACAAGAAAATTAGGGTTTTTGAGAAATTGAGAGGGGGATGAGACGGCGTAGCCGAAGAGTGATTTGAGAAGAAATTGGGAACGGAGTTTAGAATGAACGACGAGAAGGAGCACGCGGGGGATGGAGACAATCGGGGGAGGAGATGGATTTGTTTGGTGTGAGACGGAGAGAGAGAGAGAGAAAGAGAGAGAGGGGGCAAAATACGGTATTGTGGGGGATATCGTCTCTTTTTATTTTATTTTTGTACTTTTATGTTTTATATTTTACACTATGACTATCACCAGTGATGATGATGATGATGATGATGATGATGATGATGATGATGATGATGATGATGATCTATACTTATCTACGCCTCCATGAGACTATAGATTAGATCCTGAAAAGAGAGGTTCGTTAATAGGTTGTTGATTTAGGTTATATGTTTTGAATTTAAAGGATATTATGTTGTGTAGATAATATGAGAGAGGTGAAAACATTAGGGTATTTTATCTTATCTAATATAATCTAATCTTCTATAAATTTAATTAAAAAGGAGAGTTTGTTCTCAATCTAAGAGTACATCACTTGACATTAGTGTTGCACTACATGGAATGATAGCCAAGGAAATTTTTAGTTAAACACATAAATTACAATAAATCAACTCGTATTAGAAAATATTTTCTTTTACAAACACATAAACAATTTAACTTAGGTTATTAAACACGAATTAAACTCAAAAAAGTAAACTTAGGTTTAAATAAAATACAAATATTTTTGCATATTAGATATGATATCAATCTTAACTTTTGCAATTAATGACATACTCATAAAAAAAAGAAACTAATGACATAGTTTTTTTAAAGTCATTAAAATCATCTTAAGCACTTGGAAACTGGTTCCACTTATAATATGTTTATAACATAAATAAACTATTAACCATAGTAAAAATTATTACATATTATGCAAAATAGTTAAGATTAGACCAATTAAGTGTTAGTAGCGTAGTGAGGTTTAGCTAAATTAGTGTAAGAGATTCAGGTTACTACACAGCGTAGTATTTATATTATATATTTAAAAATAAATAACAAGTAAACTAGTTTTTGTGATTTCAAGTCATTTACTCTAATACTAACAAACTAAATTTTTATGGATATTCTAACATCCTAAATTATAAATTATATTTGTTGGCAGCTAAGATTATAATTATCTTGTATATTTGGTATTATAAAACAAAATATAAATACAATAAAATGTTTAAAAAGTCAACAATATGATACACCCTGTTATACAAGAAAGATTACAAGAGCACGTAACTAAAAAACGTGTGAGGTTGCACTTAAAAATAAAGTGCACTCGGTATATATAAGATATTTCAATTGAGTCACCAAGTTCGAATATAAATGGGTTTAATTGTCCAATGATACAATGTTATTTCATAAACCTCACACACAATAAAATATTATATAAATATAATGAAAGAAGCAAAAAATTAAAAAAAAAAATAAGTCAATGATTCATTCGTCTATTTTAAAAAAAAAATCTTTTAGAAGATTGTTGTTTTCTTCTCTTCAACAATTAGGACATTGTTTGGGCACAGACTTAGTAATTTAATTTAAAGGGGAGATTTTTCCAAATTAACGAGCTCCACTTAGAATTATCGTTATATGACATGGGTCACGCCACCTAGGATGACAAATAAGAAAATTATCCATACAAGCAAATATTACAACAACTTAATCAGGGTTAAGAAACACTTCCTTTTACAAGGAAGTATACAAATCAACTTGTTAGGAGATAAATAAATCGAACTCAAATTATAATGTAACTTGAGTATTAACAAAATATGAACATTTTCCATGATGAATCAATCTTAAATTTTGCAATTAATATGAACATTAAAACAAGATTAACATATAATATATTCTATAAAATAAAATTATTAAATATACAAGGAATCATTATGTATTATTACTAATAAAGATTAGTAGTATAGTGAAATTTGTGTGATCCCTAGCTAAATTAGTATAGAAGTGTGATTTAGCTTAATACAAATGTTCCAAAACGTAATCTAATTATATTAGGATATATATTTATATCAAAATATTTATGTGAAAACACATACTAGAAATTACACCAATTATTTCCTATTCGTGTTGTGATTTCCAAATCATACTATGAAGAATTTTCATTTAAATGGTGATCTTTGTCCAATGTCATCATGATTTTATTTTCAATTTATACTATGACTTTCAAATTATACACACACTTATTATCAATAAATTAAACTTGATGGATATTGCAACATTTTAAAATATATAAATTCAATATTCATCGGTAGCTACGATCATAGTCATGTTTATACACTAAATTCAATATGGTGAACCTTAACATATAAGAAAACTCACATGCTCATTGGTAGAGTATGTGAGGGAGCACACTTAAAGTATGAATGTTATTACTTATCTAATATTACAACTCATGCAATAAAATAGAATATAATATAAGTGGTCGATAAAAAAAACAAAAAAGGAATAATAGATTCTTTTTGGGACTTTTAAAAGATTACCGGTGACTTCCTTTTAACAACACAAACATGGGGTCTTATATAGTTTACTCTTGCTCGTGGGTTTCCTAAATCCTAATTGCAATTAGAAGGGGGTTGTGTTTGGTTTAGCAAACAACCTTGTGGCTTTATACGTAGGCAATGAAGCATAAGTATCTTACTCCAATTAGGTATCTTCTACTAGACTTTGGAAACAAAATCTAATGGAATTCTAGATAAATCATATTCCAATAAAGTATCTTATTCCAATTAGAAAAACTACTAAATAAAAAACTAAGATCAATTACGAAAAACCGACTCAAATAAATGGTAAAAACGCACTAGCTAAAATTAAGGAAATACAAACTAAACACGTCTTTATTCGCATCACAATTAACATATTTAACTTAATATAAAATCTCTTAAATTTTGTGTCAGAATGTCACGAAAAGTCTAGAACAATCATATTGTGGGATTAAATGAGAGACTGTCAAAAAAATTTATTTGCTAACTTTAAACATTATTTCCTCCTCATAAATCATTTTTTTTCAAAATAAACATAGCTATCAGCTTCGATTTAGTTAAATGTACATAGCGTATACACAAATAACTTTTTTCACCATTAGTCTTGTGAATCTCTAAACATCATCCGTATAAAATACGTACTTTATACATTATTTGACTTTATTAACCTTATGGGATGAAAAAATTATACGCTCCAGGCTCCACCTCCAATTGGAGGAACTATCAATTTTTTATGGTTCATCATATTTTTTATGTTAAAAAATAATTAGTAATTATTAGAATATTAATAAGGATTTTGTATAATAAATGTAGATAATTAATAATAATTAGTATTTGAGTAATAATTATTATTGATTATCATATTCAATTATGACTATTATATATAATTTATTTAAGAATTAATGATTATAATTGATAATATTTTTTACATCTCAGATTTTATTTTAACAAAATTTAGAAATAAAATAATTAGTATAAAATAAATAAAAATAATAAATAATTGGTCAAAAAAATAAAAATATTAATTCATGTTAATATGTGTGATTCTCACTTCAAGTTATATATGTGAGATTCATGCTATTAATAAATTTATATATATATTTGAGTGTGTGTATATGTATATTTTTATCTCATCATAAACCAAATAATTACTCCATGAAAGTTAAAACTACCTCTCATCAGCTACTTATTTTTTTCCTTTAAAGTACCACTCATCATCTACTCAGATATCACTGGCAATGACAACATACCTTGTCCCTTTGGTTGGGGATGTTCATTAGTCTATATATGATATTATGAAAAATATATTATCTTACTTTTTTAAGGTCTTAAAATTTAAATATATATATATATATATATATATATATATATATATATATATATATATATATACACACACACACACACATCACAGTGATCTGACCACACAAATCTAAATACTCCGTATTAAAAATAGTGCTATGGTTGTCTTATGGCCTATCATAATCACCATAAGGGGCATCAATTACGTAGAGCTTTAATTTGTCACACCATGCTATCTGTAATATCAATTTGATGAATTATGCCAATCATTTGATTGTCATTTTCAACAAGGCCTAAAATTCGAATTGCTTTTCCTTTTTTTGCAAGGAATTGTTTTCTGATATGGAAATGATTTCAATTCACACCATAATACTTTTAACTAAAATTCAATTAGTAATGGATAGCATCATTTTAATTTTTACATGTTTAGACGAATATTATTATCGATCTAGCTGCCACCATTGTCCATTAAGCATAGGGATTGCACCACATGTACACTAATTATGACAAGCAAAGAAAAACAAATCATAACAACAACAAAAAAATCAACATTAATTAATCTAATACTCCGTAGATGGATATACTTTGCTTAATTAAGCAATAAGCCTAGATTACAACGAAATAATAGATGGTGATGAGAGGTATGTTGTCATTGCTAGTGATGTCCAAGTAGATGGATATACTTTGCTTAACTAAGCCATAAGCCTAGACTACAACGAAATATACATATAGATGTGTATATGTGTGATTCTCACTTCATCTTTATTTTCTAATTACACATAAACCACTAATTATACACTGGGTCATATCTATAACATAATTTAAGGGGAGGAATAAACTAAAATCAATCAGCCCCATGAAAAACCCAAGTCAAATGTACACACAGAAACTATAAAACAGCACAACCTCGCACTCCATAGAAATGCTACAAACACTGAATCCTACAAATTTCTCTAACAGTCATAAAAATTTCCACGAAATCCGAGTGTATTGACCCTGCAGTGAACCTGTTATGACTAAGATAGTAGGAAAGCCTTTGTGTCAGTTATTCACTTCCTACAGCATTCACCAAAAAGCTTTTCCAGCCAACTCTTGGTGAAACTAGGTACTCCGTACGTCATAAGCAATTTGATGTTACTCTCGTTCCAAGTTAGGAAACACGGGCAGATTTCAGATTTGTGCTTCAGAATATCTGATGTATAGTTAGGCTGCAACCTAGTCTGTTTAGCTCCCCTAGAGTCATTGACTGCCCGAATTTCCAAAGGGAACTCCTGGAAGGAAGTCAATTATATTCATACCTCAACATTAACATTACTCATCTTTGCTTCAGCTGGTAGGAGAATGGAAATATTACTCTCCAATCTTTCAGTATCAAAGCTCAAAATTATCTCTTCCACCAATTCTTCAAGAATGGCCTCTTGCATCTGGATTCCAATACATTGACAATCAATCTGCACGTGCTTCCAGTTCCCAGGTTTTTCTAAGTCCTTTGCGATAATCTGGTCTGGTGTATGTGGAGGCCTCTCCAGTTTTAAGTACCAGTCAACTTTTTTCCATATCTCAGTAAACACATCTTTTCCTTTCAGCTCTAGTTGAACGTATGGCATTGCAAGTGATAATAAGCAACCAAAGTATAAACAACAAATCTCGATAAGAACTTCATTGATTAGATCAAAGAGAACATTGAAGTCACAAGAAAGCAGGTCTGGAAGAAAATCAACTTCATCAAGCAATGACGGATCTATAAGATGGTCTGAGAGAATAGACCTTCTAAGAAGCTCATCCCAAGTCAAACCAGACATTTGGACCACAGCTTTAACAAACTCAATTGTGTACTTGTCATCAGTTACACAAGTCCTGCAGCTGAAAATTCGTTCTAAAGGTGCTGAAATTGCTTCCCCAAACTGTATTTCTCGAGGGCGAATGTGCTCTACATATACAAATTTCCAGACCATTAGTTGGCCCATTTTTATTCATATGCAACTAAAAACATTAAATTTATTACAAAGGAATCTTACCATTTGAATATTTACTGCCAGGAGGGCTGATGTCATCTTCCTGAAATAATGGTTCGAGAACAGATATTGGACTAGGCCTGCTCGTGGCATCACTGACAGTATCTAGATTGTCATCGTGCTCAGTAACTTTACACATAAATGCTGATGCATTAGAAGAAGATGGATCATTTTCTTCACAAAAGTCCTGTAGATAATCACATGAAGCCCTTAAGAGCCATGCCAATGGATTTGAAAAAAAGAAAAAAGAAAAAGATGGTGTTTAGGTGGGTTTAACCTGTTTTGAGATTGTTGGATGCAATTTTGTCTCAGAAAAAGTTGGACTATGTTCCTGTTCAATCTTCGTAATGGTATGTGGTGAGGACTGTTCAGAGGAGATTCTCGTCTCGTCACTCTCCTTTTGGAATTCTTCATCGGGAGATCTCACAGTTTCTGTAGGAACAACAAAATTGCAAGAATTCACACTGAACATTTTACATTTATGAAAAACATAATTCTAAAAGTCTAAAATTTTGGAGGAATACCTTCAGAAGCCGACACCATAGTTCCACATAAAGGCTTATCAACATTACTTTCATGAGGAAGGCCATCAGAGATACAAGATTCAAAGATAGGAACCTCAGCTTTATGAACGGGCCTGTCAGGAGCTATGCATGGCTCACTTTCTGACTCTTGCTTCACTTGAGCTGTATGGCTGACAATTCTTGCTTGCATAGCATGAGATGTCTTCTTGTCAGCGGTTTGACATTCCTCATTTGGCAATATTGGCAGCGATCTCATGCCTCCCTCTGTTCTAGGGCTGCAGATAGGAGAATTATAACCGGAATAAGAAAGAATTCTCCCAAGGGACCTGGCCCTTATCTTGCTGGGATTATCCGAATCTATGTCACTATTTCCTACAATCTCAGCAAGATGTTTTCTAGCTTCAACGTAGATATTGGACACCCTTTGCTCAGGAGTCAGAGCACTGTCATCTTTCAGATTTCCTGTCTTGTCTACCTTTTTGGAGCCAACTAGAGTTTTAGGAATTCTTTCAATAAAGAAATGGTCTCTACCAGGAGAAGCCATTCCACTTGTTTCTCCACCATTTTTCTTCTCTCGATTGGCCAGCTTTGGCTGCTCATCTGAAGGTTGTTGCGATAGCCCATGTTGCTCTTTCCTCATGGCATGTTTCAACTTTCTCTTAAACTCAGCAAAGGAAAAGGGGGAAAATGCTCTTTCACCATGACCTTTATCTCCAGTGGTCCGAGGAGATCCAGGCAATGAACTGCTAGGGGTGGCTGTGTATGAGTTATTAGAGCTTGATGGACCCGGCTTTAAAACAACAATTCTGCTTATATCTTCAGAAGTATCTGTTTTCTTTGATGAACTCCTCTCCAAGCCCTTAAACCTCCTCCAGAAGTTCTGTTGCTTAGCATTGCCAATATCTTGTTGTAGCATGTCAGAACCTGTCAACACTGTGAATTTACCTTCCTCTACTTGTATATCCTGTAAACTTTGTATGTGTTTAACCAACTGTGAGCTGGGATCCTGTAGGAGCTTCAGAAACAAATCTTTGTTTGAATCCAGGGACAGAAGGGAATTTGTGAGTTCTTTTGAGGGTTGGATTTTACCATCTTTAGTGCAACTATTACCATCTGTAAACTGATTTAGTAACACCTTTGTTGACTCCCACAATTTTTGCTCTATAAGAGAAGGATCTTCTGTGGATTGGATGGCACGTTCTCCATCTAGACCATGCTTCAGACAAATAGTATCCTTCTGGTGAATCCTGCTACATATTTCTTCCACAATTAAATCAAGGTCAACACTACCACAGGATTCATGCTTCCGATGACTAGGCCTTCCAGCCTTCACGTCCTCAGCTGCGACGAGGCCACTAGCATCTAGATCGAGGGACATCTTGTTTTTCATCCATCGACGATTTTTCTTCATATGGCCTCCATCACCTGTAGAATTCCCTTTTGCTTCTCCATTAGCAATGTTTTCTTTCCTTTTCTGATCTTGCTCCCCAAGCATCTCTTCATCCATAAGCTCTTTCACACTTAACTTGCTAATGTGACTTGTTGCTGTTTCACATTGAACAGAGCCCTAAAAGATGCACCAAGTTATATACGCGAAAATCAATAACATGTACACAGTACAACCAAGCACAAACCAAATTCATCCCATAAGAACCAATCAAAAGAATCATCTTAGGAAAAATCATGCAAGAGACCTTTGGACCAATAACCATGAACCTATAGAACATTAACAAAAATAAAAGAGAGGAATACATAAGAAAAGGAACATACATCGAAATCATGACAGATTTCACATGAACCAGTCAATGAGTCAAGCTTGATATTTGCATATGCAGCCCCTGCAGGGAACATGGAAAGATTATGGTCACTCCAAAGCCCAGAGTTGCCAAGTTACCCACACAGACACCATCACACATTCACACCAACGCTGGCCGACATCTTCTCAAACGAACACTAAATTAAAATCCAAACACACTCCTAAACAGAAGATATGTTCTTTTGCAATCATATCATTGTAAGATAAAATCTAAGCATCAATTTCATTAATTCTTCAATTCTTCTCACCATCAAAGAATGAATTACAGTAGTTGAATTATGTAATTTATCAAATCATATTGCGGTACACATGCCCTTCAGAGCTTTCAACAGTAGAATTGTGAAGCGGAAAGAAAGTGTCCCAAGTCATCTATGCACGTGCATTACGTTTTACTATAAGATCAGATAGCCTTCCTAACAAGATTGAATTTCATTTTCATACAACTGCCGTTGATCAAATTTTAAAGCATATACAAAGAAAATCTTACCATCTAACCGCCTGCTCCCCCGCTTCCTATCTAACAGCAGTTTTTGAGAGGATCGACCATGGCGGAAATCAAAGATACTAATCAGACCCCACATACAACCAGACTGATCCTTCTGATATTTGGCAACCCTTCTCCTTGATCCCTTTGCCATAGTGTACACAGATTACCTTAGCCAGAACGTCCTACCTATCCACATTGGAGACCAAATCAACAAATTAATGTAAAGCAACCATCAGGAGACCTCATTCCAAGATGCCTCAAATGCAAATCATTATATGTTTCCAAAAAATGTTGATTTATGTCTGAAAAGCGACATCTTCGAATAAATTCAAGCAATATCATTCCCAAAAACTTACTAGCTCAGTGTTCAACTTACTAGCTCAACTCGGCATATCCAACAAGCCAAAAATCAAAAGCATTCATGAAAATAATATAAGTCCAAAACATCAACAAGATACCAAAAAATTTGACATGCAACAATAAGTTCTGCAAGCACATCATTATGAAAGTATTGAATGTATGATCACATAATCTCGTTAACCTAGGTTTTTATTTCATATTTTGTGAGCTTAAGCAAATATTAATTCATTTTAGCATTAATACAACACAGGAAAAAAGATAAATGAATACTCTTACAGCGACATGAAGAAGCAGAATTACCTCAAAAATAATAAAAATCTTCAATACGAATAAAAACCCACCACAATAGGAAATAAAGCTGATTGAGGCCAGCTATCACAGAATTCCCACCAACTCACTACGAATCTATCAAGCCTTCATTTGATTGCAAGGAATACTTCCCAGCACTTGCACGTTCTTCACTCCCATAAAACAAAGATGCCAAACCCTCTTATTCAGGCAATCTAATCTTCACTTCAAAAAATTTACCAAATAATTCCCAGAATTTTCAAGCACTCCAAACTTCAAATTTTTCCAGAATTCACAACTGGGATCTTGCAAAAACGCTCCAATTCTTCAATCATCACACAAAAAAGCTCCAAACTTACATGAAATTGGAAAAAAAAAAACATAGAAATTGAGGTAATATTTTAAATTTAGGCACTCCAAAAATCACAAAAATAAAGTGTAAAAAAGGGAAATTCTCATCCAGACTGTAATCATTGTTGTAAGAATTGAAAATTCTTCAACTTTAACTTTGCTGAAAACCGACCAAAAAAAGGAAGGGTGGGTCCATTTTACAATCCCAAATAGTGGTGGGGTAATTGAGTATGTATTTCATCAACACTTTTGGTGGTAATATTGTAATGTACAAAACCCATGCGAAGATGTGAGTAGCAGCTTCCATTTAAAGCCTGATCAAATCAGAGTGGGAGAGAATTCTGAACATAAAAGGTGAAAACTTTGGCAATTGTTGAGGCGGTAAAAGGATATAATATAGCTGGGACCCTCACCCACCAAAGATCAAAACTTTTTTTTTTTTTTAACTTCAAGAAGAATATGACACCATTTTTGCTAAATTAAGTGAACCAACCTTCATTCAATCATGTAAAAATTCAATCTTTTCAAGTTTGTGCATAGGGCAAGAAAAAGTGGGACTCAAATATGGAAATGAATCCAACCTAGATGTTCGATTCATCAAGGAAATTTCAGAGCGCGATGATTTCAATGGAGTTAGAGAGAGAGTGGGATGAATGGTGAGTTGAACTTTTTGACTTTATGTAAAGGAGGACAGCACTAATGCAGTATATCAGGACTGCAGGATAGGGGTATGGCATGTAAATACATCATGTGTACTAGGATATGTCTGGGTTTATGGTGGGGATGACTTGGTGCTCGAGCGATTTTTTCTTCTCTAGGCCCTGATCGAATTACTCGAAACTATTCTTTGAGAATTAAGGCAAACACCTCATTTCCTTTGACAATGATACCAAAAGCCATAACTACCCCTCCGACAATTATTATATTAGGTTTGGCCATTTCTTTTCCTTTTATTCATTCCCTTAAAATTGTTATTTAAACATTGAAACACATACACAAGGTGTAGTTTTTTGAGATCTACTACTCCTATGAAAAGTTGTCTTTTGTAGTTACATCTAATGCTAATGCATCGATTAAGTTGGCTTATACGAAGTAGTTATTATCATGATGTTAATAAATTTGGAGCTTAATATAATTTGCGGTTTTAACTCCTAATAGATAGAGACAACAGTATGGAAAAAGCTTCTTATTCAAACTGAAAGAAGTCATAGGTATTTGGTACTTAAAATTGAATTACAAAGAAATGAACCTAAAAACTCGTAAATGCCAAAAATTGTTTAGTATAGTGAAAATGAGGGAGATATAATATAAAAGAATGTTGTAAATTGTATAATTCCATATACTATACATATACAAGGGAGTAATTAGGGATTTTTTGGAGAACAATAACCCTATATCAAGATTATTTTAAGGATATATAGATATAATGGACATTTATGTAATATTTTCTAACATAACGCCTCATTAGAGCTTTAAAAAGAAAAACTCAATGGGAGAAAACAAGTGAAGTAAAAAGTATACATCACTTTACATTGCATTTATGTAGGTATTGCCCCATAAAAAAAAAAACCTTACCTAGATAACACGTGTGTAAGGAAAAGTGAAAATATTGGCTCATATAGTCACAACAACCAAATGGTGTGATTTCTCAACCCGTGCATTTAAAAAAACAAAAGTTAGACATTGAGTTTATAATATTAGATATAGAGATTATGATCTCAAATATATAAAATATGCTATTATGTTTTAAAAACATATGATATTAGGTTTAAAGTTTCTAATATTAGATATACAGATTATAATTTTAAGGATTATCTCAGGTGTATAAAATATGCTCCTATATATATAATATGATCACCAATATAGAGTTTTTGCTCTCAAATATAAATATTATTATCTTAGGTACATAAAATATGCTCTCATGTATATAAAATATGATCACATACATGGAGTTTCTGATATTAGAATATAGATTATGAAATTAGATATAGAGATTATAATATCTAATATAGAGATTATTATCTCTGGATAATCTCATGTATAGAAATTGTGATATTAGATATAGAGTTTATGGTTTCATATATAGAAATTATGATATCAAATATATAGATTATAATCTCAAGTATATAAAATATGTTCTCGTATATATAAATTATGATATCAAAAATAGAAATATTATGATCTCATATATAGAGATTATGGTTTCAAGTATGAAAAATATGCTATTGTGTATATAAGTATGCTTTCATGTATATAAAATATAATCTTGGGTATATAAAATATGATACTCGATTAAAATACGATCTTGAATACTTGGTACTTCGACATTACATGGGTAAAATGTATTTTCTACGAAGAGGAAATGAAGCAACATATAGTGTGTAAAACAAAAAAGCCAAAAGTGATTGTAGCAGTTGCAACCGTTAAGACCTTTATTTTCAACTACAATTCAACATAATATTAAATAATTTTAAAAATTTGAAGAATTTGACATGTAAAGTTTCAATGATCGTAAGTCAAACAAGGCATATTATGAGCAAGCTAAGAGAAAGACATATAGAGGAGAGATAAAGAAGTGGTATGGTGGTGAAGTGAAGGTCTGGTTTTTGGAGTTGTCGTAATTCATTAGCTATAGGTGTTATAACAGATGACTTTGCATAGTGTAGAGTAATAGAGGAGAGAGAAAGAAGTGGTGGTTACAACGGAAATAGTGTGGTTGCACTACGGTAAGGCAGTGACAGCGCGATTATGGTGAGGAGGATGGGTGGCGATGTTGGTGAAGGAGGAGAACGAGAAAGAGATGGTATGGTGGTGTCGTGGGTGGTTGTTTCACTAGTGAGATGATGAGATAAGTCACACATAATACCAACTATAAGGAAAAAGAGTGCAATGTACACCTCTAATAAATACATCACTTTATACCCTTTAGAAGCTTTAATTTTACAATAAACAAACTTCTTCAATGTACCTCCTTGAATTGTACAACACATACTACATTATAATCATACAAAACTGCTATAGCTTCTTTTTTGAAAGTTTAACCACAATCTTTTTATATATCTTGAATCATGAGGTTGTAGATTGTAGTAATAGTCGACTAATACTTGACCAAAACATTCTTAGTTACAACTTTATGGTAACAAACGATAGTCATCAATATTGTTGTCCGATTCTTTTAGGAATCTAGAATACAATGTCGCCACTTAATTCTTTGATGGTTCTTGTAGACCATAAGATAACTAATCATATGGATTAGTAACCCATATCTAATCTTTTAAGTTATTTATAGTTTATAAGATATTTCTTCTCAAACAAGCAATACTATTTTAACTCTAACGTATATGCTTAAATTTTGGATTGAAATATTATAAATTCATTCAAAAATACTAATCTTATGACTTCTCATAATATCATATCACAATAGAAAACGACATACAAACTTACAATCAAACTGATTATTAGATGTTAATTCTTTAGGCACTTTTTATTTATTTCACCGACTTGTATTATGCCCTAAAAAATTATATGTACTTCTCTTTGGATATAAGACCATAAGTTTTCCTAAAGTGGTCTATAAAGTATTCTTATACTTTATGGGTCTAGCTTTACACAAGCAATTCATTTGTGCAAGTAATATGCGACGTACAACTAAATGATCAAATTAAAGGGATGAGATATCCATCATCTTAATTGGTTAGAATTTGGTACTAAAACATGTTGTGAACATAAGGGGAGATATATGAGAAGATATTGTAGTCTATATTATTCGATGCACTATTTAAATTTATAAACAAGGGAGTGACCAGAGTTTATTAGGAAAATAAAAACTTCAAATCTAGATTTTACTAAAGATATAAGAATATAAAGACATTTATATAATATTTAATAACATTTAAATTCTTGTTCGCAAAACAAAAACTGAAAATATTTCGTATATCCCTAATATTTTTGCCCCATTTGATTTTTCATGATATAGAAAATACGTCTTAAAAGATTTTATCCCCAAATACGACTTATTAAGTAAACTTATCTAGTTATAGAAACTAAGGATCTAAGCAGAAGTTGACTAGTTATAGATTGTTTAAGAGATAAGGTAGTTCATTAGCTTCGGACAGAATTATTCCCTTAGCCAAACTAATGACCGCTTAACTAAATCAAACATTAATTAACTTTGTATTTTTATTTTATAAAGTCTTATAATGTCATTTTGATTTGAGATCTCTTTTGTACTAACTCATTCAATTAAATATATGGGAATAATCCATCAAGATCAGAAAATGATCAAGGCTGATCATAATCACGGGAGGCTGACTCTGGGAGGTTGTTGCTGATATGGTGGGCGACCATTTAGGTTTTGGCAACTCGACTTGTGGCTTTGCTTCTTCCGCAGTGGGCTTACTGTTAGTACGTATTTTGTCGAATTAAGCTACTCTTACGTTGGTGTTCGTTGTGGCCATTGCAAACACGATTATGAAATTTTGTAAGGTAGATCGCTCTCAAATTGTTCAAGGGCATGTTCGGGCAAGTCTAGCTGGTTGCCCGGCGCAGTTGCTCATTTAACTTTTTTATCTTTTACTATTTAATTTATGTGTATATAGTGAATGTAAAAAAAATAGTAGAGGTTTTTTTTTTGTTTGAGATTGTTACTGTTGTCTCTGTACTATTATGCTGGTTTGTGAATGCTGTTAAATTAAAAAAAAAAAAAAAAAAAAGGGGTGACAGATTTTTGAGTTTTGACAATGATTACCACAAATTCCTAGATATTTATATCATGATAAGAGTTAATTAGCACAGTACTTTTCTACTACAACCACCTTGGTTTCTTTTAGTCATTGCATTGGATACTTAAATGCTTTTTCTTTTGATTAGTACGTATTATATAGCTTAATAAGGGCACTGTAATTTTTCAATCCCTTTCTACTTTTCTAGTTCAACGACAAAAAACGACTCTCTCAAATTTGTGTCATAAAAGTTAGGAGTAATTAGTAAAATGATACGCACAGTATAGTTATGAAGTTATGAACTTATGGTCATATAGTTCTGCTTTTCAACTGTGGTGACTTATTCCACTCGACAAGACTCACAAATAACTCCTTATATATAAGAACTCATCTTCAGCCATTAAATTCAAAAATTCAACTGTTTAGATGAATTGATAATCAAATGACATAAATGTAATTGCTGAATATTTATTAATAACTAACAAGCCTATTAAATACAAATTTTCTCTAATTTTTAAAATTTACCTTGATTTCTGTCATCAGTATCAACTCTGGTCTTAACCTTTCAGTTTTTGTCAATCGGATTTCCGTATTCTTTTTTTTTTGGTGCAAAACTTTCGTATTATTATCAAGTAGTGAAATATTAGCACAAATATTTTCTGTATGGTATTATACAAGCTTCTTATTCAAGCTCAAAGAAGTCATAGGTATCTGGTACTTAAAATTGAATTACAAAGAAATGAACCTAAAAACTCGTAAATGCCAAAAATGGTTAAGTGTAGTGAAAATGAGGGAGATATAATATAAAAGAATGTTGTAGTTTGTATAATTCCATGTACTATACATATATAAGAGAGTAATTAGGGACATTTAATTATGTAATATTTTATAACATAATGCCTATTCGAGCTTTACAATGAAAAACTCAATGGGGAAAACAAGTGAAGTAAAAAGAATACATCACTTCATAGTGCATTTATGTAGATATTGCCTCATTAAAAAAAAACCTTACCTAGAAAACTCATGGTCAAGGAAAAGTGAAAATATTGGCTCAGACGTTTACACCAACCAAATGGTGTGATTTCTCAAAAAGTTAGACATTGAGTTTCTAATCTTAGATATAGAGATTATGATCTCAGATATATAAATTATGCTATTATGTTTTAAAAAATATTATATCAGGTATAAATTTTTTTAATATCAGATATAAAGATTATAATCTTAGGTATAATCTCATGTATATAAATATATGCTCCTATATATATAAAATATGATCACAAATATAGAGTTTCTGATCTCAGATGTACAGATTATTATCTTAGATACATAAAATATGATCTCATGTATATAAAATATGATCACATATATCGAGTTTCTAATATTAGAAATAGATATTATGATATTATATATAGCGATTATAATATATAGTATAGAGATTATTATTTTTGGATAATCTCATGTATAGAAATTGTGATATTAGATATAGAGTTCATAATCTCAGATATATAAATTATGATATCAAATATATAGATTATGATCTCAAGTATATAAAATATGCTCTCATGTATATAAATTATGATATTAGATATAGAAATATTAAGATCTCAGATATAGAGATTATGGTTTCAAGTATAAAAAATATGCTCTTGTGTGTATAAAGTATGCTTTCATGTATATAAAATATGCTCTAGGGTATATAAATTATATATGATACTCGATTAAAATACGATCTTGAATACTTGGTAATTCGGCATTACATGGGTAAAATGTATTTGCTACGAAGAGGAAATGAAGCAACATATAGTGTGTAAAGTGAAGAAGCCAAAAGTGACTATAGTTGCAACCGCAAAAGGCCTTTATTTTCTACTACAATACAACATAATTTTAAATAATTTTAAAAATTTTAAAAATTTGAAGAATTTGACATGTAAATTTTCAATGATCGTAATTCAAATAAGGCATATTAGCAAGCTAAGAGAAAGACATATGGAGGAAAGAGAAAGAAGTGGTACGGTGGTGAAGTGGTGGTCTGGTTTTGGAGTTGCCGTAATTCATTATATGTAGATATTATAAAAGACGACTTTGCATAGTGTAGAGGATCGGAATACAGGAGATAGAAAGAACTAGTGGTTGCAATGGAAAGAGTGTGGTTGCACTATGGTAAGGCAGTGAGAGCGCAATTTGTTGGTGAGGAGGATGATCGCAATGGTGGTGAAGGAGGGGAACGAGAAAGAGATGGTATAATGGTGTCGTGGATGGTTGTCTCACTGGTGAAATGGTGAGATAAGTCACATATAATACCAATTATAAAGAAAAAGAGTGTAATGTACACCTCTGATGAATACATCACTTTATACCCTTCAGAAGCTTTAATTTTATGGTAAACAAACTTCTTCAATGTACCTCCTTGAATTGTACAACACATACTGCATTGTTATCGTACAAAACTGTTATAGCTTCTTTTTTGAAAGTTTAACCACAATCTTTTTATATATCTTGAATCATGAGGTTGTAGATTGTAGTAATAATCGACTAATACTTGATCAAGACATTCTTAGTTACAACTTTATGGTAACAAAGGATAGTCATCAATATTGTTGTTCGATTTTTTTAGGAATCTAGAATACAATGTTGCCAATTAATTCTTTGATGGTTCTTGTAGACCACAAGATAACTAGTCATATGGATTAGTAACCCATATCTAATCTTTTAAGCTATTTATAGTTTATAAGATATTTCTTCTCAAACAGGCAATACATATTTTAACTCTAAAGTAAAGCTTAAATTTTGGATTGAAATGTTATAAATTCATTCAAAAATACTAATCTTAGGACTTCTCATAATATCATATCACAATAGAAAACGACATACAAACTTACAATCAAACTGATTATTAGATGGTTAATTCTTTAGGAACTTTTTATTTATTTCACCGACTTGTATTATGCCCTAAAAAATTATATGTACTTCTCTTTGGATATAAGACCATAAGTTTTCATAAAGTGGTCTATAAAGTAATCTTATACTTTATGGGTCTAGCTTTACACAAGCAATTCATTTGTGCAAGTAATATGCGACGTACAACTAAATGATCAAATTAAAGTGATGAGATATCCATTACCTTAGTTGGTTAGAATTTGGTACTAAAACATGTTGTGAACATAAGGGGAGAGATATGAGAAGGTATTGTAGTCTATATTATTCCATGCACTATTTAAATTTATAAACAAGGGAGTGACCAGAGTTTATTAGGAAAATAAAAACCTCATAATTATAATTTACTAAAGATATAAGGATATAAAGACATCTATATAATATTTCACAACATTTAAATTCTTTTTTGAAAAATAAAAACTAAAAATATTTCGTATATCCCTAATATTTTTTCCCCATTTGATTTTTCATGGTATAGAAAATACGACTTAAAATAGTTTTATCTCCATATACATCACACATAAATTATGAAAATTTTGTATTAAAAAATTTATATTGAGATGTATCCAACAAGATCACATTTGAATATATTATTTCTAACAACCTGATGATTATTTATAGCCAAACTTTTTTAAACATTGACTTTATAAATAGAATTGGGACAATAATAAAAAAAACTTGAAAAAGGAGTACTACTTTTTAAAATTACAAAATAGTTTTCTAAATGAATAAATAAGACAAGTTGGTGTAGCATTGTAATGTCAAGACAAAAGAAGATTACAATAGTCAATCTGAATACTATTCCTACTTATAAAAAATTTAACATAGAGGTGGGTACGGGTCGTGCGTGCCCGTCATGGACTGTGCCTAGGGATGGCAACAGACCGGATCTGGACCGGGTCCTTATTGATCCGGATTCAGATCCGTTTTTCAAGGATGGATCCAGATCCACCGGGTATGAAAAGTAAGGATCCAGATCCAACAAATTCATGTCCAAAATGGATCCCACATATTTTTCCTATTTGTTTGCGACAATCATAAATTTCAAATTTATAAATCTGCATTTGGATCTACTACAACAGCCCAACGAATGATATAAGTTCAATACTTGATTACAATTCATATAACTAATAAAATATTACAAAACAACAAAATACAAATGAATAAAATCAAATGGCCCAGGAACCCACAGACCAGGTTGTGGCGAAACGGGAGCAGCGACAAAGGCAATGTTCGATGTTCCTGGTTGTGGAGCCGAGGTGAGACCGTGATAGTGGAGAACTAGAGACTAGTGAAATGTGAGATTGTGAGAGAGACACCAGAGTACCAGACAAATGAGAGTGTCGCCGAGATCAAGTTAGGGATTTAGGGTTTGAATTTGGGCCTTATACAAAATAATTTTTTTTATTTAAAAAAACGGGTAAACGGATTCGGGTCCGGGTATTATGGTTGGACCCGTACCCGGATCCGTTTTTTAGTCATAGGACCCGGATCCGACCCAGATCCGTAGAGTCTAAATTTTGAAGACTCATATCCGCAAAAACGGATATGGATCCACGGATCTGGGTCGGGTCCAATATCCGTTGTCATCCCTAACTGTGTCAACTCGTGCCTAACCTCTTATCGTGTCGTGCTATGCCTAATTATGGTTTTGTCGCGCTGTGCTACCTTTCCCTAGAACTCGACTCATGGCCTGGCATAACCCACGTGTCTGGTGTGTCGTGTCTCATGCTGGTCTAATTTTTTTTAACAAAAATAAAAATGAAGTACATACTAGAATTGAAAAAATAATTTTAGTTAATTTAAATTATATTATAGTAATATAATAATTTTAAAAATAATAGTAATATTAATTTTACAAGTAATAATGATATTACGAATAATATTATTAAATAATACTAAATAGTAGCGTACTTTGGATTGTACTTATGGGTCGTGTCTAGTGCTGAATTGGAGTGCCACTTGCGTGCCCATGTCTAAATTTTTTTGTTGTTCGCGGCCTTGTGGCCCACTTTACGGACAGCGTGTCGTGCCAAGATCGTGCTCATGTCGTACCGTGCCAAAAGTGTATCGTACCTGCTTGGCTGCTTGACTTGTGTATCGGCCCAGCCCATGCCCAACTCTAATTTGAGTGATACTTTTTATAAGCAGTTTGGTAAGCTTGACCCGCAAACATCCTATAATTAGGGTTTCATGATGTTGTTTGAGATGGTTAGGTTTGATTCTTTTAGATTATGCCAATGGCAAATTTTTTTGCAGGATCACTAATACTTCTAGATCGAATTATTAGATTAGTATGAAAAAAAAGGGATGTTTTGCCAAATATATATATAAAAAAATCTCTAGTGAAATTTAATGACATTTTTAAGGAGAAAATGAGATAATATTGAGGCTGGTGTGGAAAACTATACAAACCAGAAAAGTCGATAAAGTCGATTTTAAAATTTTCGACTTTACATAATTATAAGGAGATGGGACTCTGGGAGAACTGATCTAAGATGAACTAGGAGATACGAGTGCAAGCAGTTCCGTCAAACTTCAAAATAAACTAAGTAAATCGTGATATGCAAGTTTGATCCTCATATACTCGTAATCACAGAGTAGTACTCGATCTTTGGTGGACCCACACTATACTGAAACAAAATGTAAATACTTCATAATATATTTATTTTTGGTCTCAAAGAAGCAAAGGTTACAACAAAGACAAGATACTAGGCACCATGAGCTGTGTATTTGTAACATAGATACTGTAATTCAAGTTTTCAATTCCAAAATCTCCATACTCCGAAGTGTAAGGCTTGGTCTAGCCAAGACTTTGTCCACCAGAACAGTTGGGGGATGTCACCCTCCCACCACACACCTTATCAGAAAGTCACACATTGTTTTGATTCCCATACTTCGTTGCTTTTTCCCTACTTGTACCCTGGCTTAAATGTTATTGCCACACACTAAAACATCATGCATTGATGCATGATACCGTCTCTAAGAAAAAGACACTTTCCAAAGAAAGAGTACAGCTAAAGAAAAGAAACGTAGACGAGAATGGACATGGAGAAATCAAAAATCATAGGATAATCAAGATTACATAATCAAGGATAATCAAGATTACATTATCAAGGATAATATAATGTGCTGGTTTTTTTTTAATTTTTTTATTTTAACAAAATTGCATACATAAAAAAAAAAAAAAGGAAAAGCCACTTCACCTAAACAGAAAAAAGGGGTTCCAAGGATTCATAAAGCTAAAATGTAAAGTATTTACTTCAGCAGCGGATTTTGCAGCATGTTTTGTATGTTCCTTAGAACACTAAAACTGAAGCTTGAATTGATTCTTTCCCCTGCACTGTGCAACTTCAAGAAAAGATTATATGGATGCCCTTAAACACAGGGCAAGAAAACATATGGTTTGAAGCTATAAACTCAGAGAACAGTGATAGTTCTTGATTCTTCTAAGTCGCATATATAATCATAAACAAAGCAATAGAGAAAGATAGAATTATTCTAAGTACCTCATCATGAATGGCATCTGGGATGAAGAGTCAGCAACACCAGTAACCTGCAGCATAGGTTGCTTATCAAAGAGAGATCTAAATATATCTTCCACATGTTACATCCCAAAGAAGTAAAATATGATGTGAACCTTTGGTGGAAGAATGGCGAAGGGCATATACTTTTGATGCAAGGTCCTAAGGCTGCACGTAATTTCCTGCTCAAGAAGATTATATTAAGACACCATTGTCCCTTAAAACAGACCGCAAAATTATAGTAAACTGAGCAGCAGTAGGAGATATCAGATTGATAGACACCAAAAAATAAGTAAAGCATGTCACTCTACGGAAAGTTTATACACCTGCAGATCTCCAGATAAATTCTAGGTAAGCTCGTCATTCTGGTTCTTAAAATTTATGTCAATCTGCTCCCGCAGATTTGAAACTGCCAACAGGATCTCTTGGTTCTTGTCCTTCTGCATAATAGCAAGTAGTTGATTTCTGATTAACTCCATGCTAGCTTTGGTCTTTTGTGTTCGATTCTGATCATAGTAAATGACACGTTAAGATGGATATTGACAAAAATAAAAAAGTAATACAAGAGATGGGACACTATTGAACATACCAGCAGATAGAGGGAATCATGATGAGCAATTGATTTCTGGCGTATACCTTCCTCTAAACAAGATCGTAAATAAGCATCAGTGAAAGAATTTTATGACCTATCTATACCACAGAACTCTTTTTTCACTAATCCAATAAGAAGTTTAAAACAATTTATATGGGGAACTTACTGCAGTTTCATGAGTTTTATAGCGCCTAAAGTGACATTCTTTAGGAGAGACATACAACATTATAAACTGTACAGTTGTTCTAATCAGATGCCACCAATCACAAATTATTCTTCAAAACATAATGCTGGATGTAGCTACCATATATAAGTCACTCAAAGTGAACTATTTCAGCACTCTATGGTAAAGTAGCCCAAGATGTAAGTCTTTCACAGTAACAAAGCTAGGCCTGAGAATACATGACAATAAAAAAAGGCGAATGATAACGTAAAAATTTACGAACAATGAACCAAATATGTTATGTCCCTCCAGAAGTTCTGTTGCTTAGCATTGCCAACATCTTGTTGTAACATGTCAGAACCTGTCAACGCTGTGAATTTACCTTCCTCTACTTGTATATCCTGCAAATTTTGTATGTGTTTAACCAACTGTGAGCTGGGATCCTGTAGGAGCTTCAGAACCAAATCTTTGTTTGAATCCAGGGACTGAAGGAAATTTGTGAGTTCTTTTGAGGGTTGGATTTTACCATCTTTAGTGCAACTACTACCATCTGTAAACTGATTTGGTAACACCTTTGTTGACTCCCACGAGTTTTGCTCTATAACAGAAGGATCTTCTGTGGTTTGGATGGCACGTTCTCCATCTCGACCATGCCTCAGACAACTAGTATCCTTCTGGTGAATCCTGCTACATATTTCTTCCACAATTACCTTAAGATCAACACTACCACAGGATTCATGCTTCCGATGACTAGGCCTTCCAGCCTTCAAGTCCTCAGCTGCGACGAGGCCACTAGCATCTAGATCGAGGGACATCTTGTTTTTCATCCCTCGACGATTTTTCTTCATATGGCCTCCATCACCTGTAGAATTCCCTTTTGCTTCTCCATTAGCAATGTTTTCTTTCCTTTTCTGATCTTGCTCCCCAAGCATCTCTTCATCCATAAGCTCTTTCACGCTTAACTTGCTAATGTGACTTGTTGCTGTTTCACATTGAACAGAGCCCTAAAAGATGTACCAAGTTATATACACGAAAAATCAATAACATGTACACAGTACAACCAAGCACAAACCATATTCATCCCGAAAGAACCAATCAAAAGAAATCATCTTAGGACAAATCATGCAAGAGACCTTTGAACCAATAACCATGAACCTATAGAACATTAACAAAAATAAAAGAGAGGAATACATAAGAAAAGGAACATACATCGAAATCATGACAAATTTAACATGAATCAGTCAATGAGTCAAGCTTGATATTTGCATATGCAGCCCCAGCAGGGAACATGGAAAGATTAAGGTCACTCCAAAGCCCAGAGTTGCCAAGTTACACACACAGACACCATCAAACATTCACACCAACGCTGGCCAACATCTTCTCAAATGAACACTAAATTAAAATCCAAACACACTCCTAAACAGAAGATATGTTCTTTTGCAACCACATCATTGTAACATAAAATCTAAGCATCAATTTCGTTGATTCTTCACACTATCAATGAATGTAGTACAGTAGTTGAATTACATAGTTTATCAAATCATATTGCGGTACACATGTCCTTCAGAGCTTTCAACACTAGAATTGTGAAGCAATGACCAGAGTCGGAAAGTAAGTGTCCAAAGTCATCTATGCACGTGCATTACATTTTACTATAAGATCAGATGGCCTTCCTAACAAGATTGAATTCCATTTTCATACAACTGTTGTTGATCAAATTTTAAAGCATATATAAAGAAAATCTTACCATCTAACCGCCTAATCCTGCGCTTCCTATCTAACAGCAGTTTTTTAGAGGATCGACCATGGCGGAAATCAAAGATACTAATCATACCCCACATACAACCAGACTGATCCTTCTGATATTTGGCAACCCTTCTCCTTGAACCCTTTGCCATAGTGTACAGCGATTACCTAAGCCAGAACGTCCTACCTATCCACATTGGAGTCCAAATCAACAAATCAATGTAAAGCAACAATTAGGATACCTCCTTCCAAGATCCCTCAAATGCAAATCATCATATGTTTCCAAAAAATGTTGATTTATGTCCAAAAAGCGACATCTTAGAACAAATTCAAGCAATATCATTTCCAAAAACTTAATCAACAAAACCGAGACATGCTCAATGTTTTACTTACTCAACTAGGCATATCCAACAAGCCTAAAATCAAAAGCATCCAAGAAAAAGAAACATTATAAGTGCAAAACATTAACAAGATACCAAAAATTTCAACATGCCACAATAAGTTCTGCAAGCACATTATTATGAAAGTATTGAATGTATGATCAAGTAATCTCGTTAACCTAGGTTTTTATTTCATATTTTGAGAGCTTAACCAAATACTAATTCATTTTAGCATTAGTAAAGCATACAACACAGGAAAACAGATAATCAATACACTTACAGCAACATTAAGAAGCAGAATTACCTCAAAAATAACAAAAATATTCAATACGAATAAAACCCCACCACAATAGGAAATAAAGCTGATTGAGGCCAGCTATCACAGAATTTCCACCAACACACTACGAATCTATCAAACCTTCATTTGATTGCAAGGAATCAATACTTCCCAACACTTGCACATTCTCCACTCCCATAAAACAAAGATACCAAACCCTCTAATTCAGGCAATCTGATCTTCACTTCAAAAATTTTACCAAAAAATTCCCAGAACAAGCACTCCAAACTTCAAAGCCAGAATTCACAACTGGGATATTGCAATAACACCCCAATTCTTTAATCATCACACAAAAAAGCTCCATACTTACCATAAATTGAAAAAAAAAACATAAAATTGAGGTAATATTTTTACAGATCATAAAAAAAATTACTAAATCAACCTAACACGATAGCACTTCTTGTGCAATAAGACGGCTAGAGTTTTATTGTATGCGTAGGATCAGTGTAATATTGCAATCAATTTTTTTCTTTGTACTTTTATCTGATCATCTACTTTGTATTCATGTCCTTAAATTTATTCAAATTTTAACCGAGTATAAGCAACTCGTATTTTCCATGAATAAATTTCATCTTCTTTTACTTGTCATTATATTCCTACTTAGTTACAATAAATTTTTTTATAGTTATACATTGTTTTGATTGACTCAAAACTTCAAAGGTGACAAAATTTATTTACACTAGGTATATTTTAAGTTCAAAACAAAATGTCAAAGTTGTATATGTATTTTTCTCCCATGACAAAGCCACCTTGTGAAAAGAAAAGAAAAAAAATACCCCTCCTACTAATCCATATTAACTGTAATGTTAACCAAATAGCACAACATAGTAAACGCTCCATCACTAATGCTCCCTCAAAAAAAAAAAAAAAACTTTCACTTAAGCATAAATTAACACCACTAAGCTTTGTCATAGTTATAATTATGAGCAAACAAGAAATAACTATAAAATCAAACTGTACTAGTAGAATACTAAATTAAAATGTTTAGCACAATATACTTAATTCCAAAGTGCAAAAAGCAAGACAAAAGGCTCGATCAAACGGTCACACCTTTATGTTATTAACACCTCTAGCTTCATCAAGCAATCAAGCATCATTCTCAGGGCTAATATCAAGATCAGCGAGCAACTCATTCAAAGGCACGGTGATGAAGTCGTCATCATCGATCACAGAACCTGATTCTGATGATTGGTACTCTTCATTGCGGTACAATGAGACGTAGAACCTCAGGTCAGGGTTCTCTTCCAATTCTTCCATGAAATCCTCATACTCTTCAGCCATCTTATCATGATCAACTCTACCTCTAGCAGAATCATCAATTTCCATGTTAAGGTTCTTGAGCTTCCAAGAACGAGGCTTCCCACGTTTTCGCTTACGCTTCTCTACATAGCTCTTCTTTATCAAGATCACTTCTGGAAGAACAAGGCCTTTGTATTTTTCCAATATAGAATCATTAGGATTTGCGCCATAAAGATCATAACCAAGGGCATAATCCCCTGGACTAAGAAGATGTCCCAAGTGTGTCTTGATGTGGAATATGGTATCATTCTTTCCAAAATCTGATACACGGGCCACTTGGGCATCTGCCAAAGCATATTTTGAGCCAGAAATATTGACTTCAGATGATACATTATCGATTTCTAGTACAATATACTCCACCAGACGCCTGCTAGAGAGCAAGCACTCGAAAGGTGACCTCCAGTACTGATTACCATCAAGGAAACAATATCTCAAGGTGTTTGGATCCAACAACATTGTATTGTTGCTCACTTTTGTGCAAATCACAAGGGGGCCTATATTTCCATGACTAATGGCAACTTTCGGAGGAAGACATACAAGGTCTTCGCGACAGATGGGACAAATGTCAACAGAAAATGTGTACTTGTACCTGTAAGTGTTGCTCTTCAAATCTTGAGACACAAGCTCTTTGTCACTACGACTTTTGACAGGAACAGCTTTACCAACAAACTCTACAAATTTCAATGCATGACTCCTGCTGGAAAAGTAGAAATCAATACCATTATTCACTTGCTTAATTCTGATAACCTGGGAGACAGCATCATGCTTGAGAATAAGTTGTTCCAGGAAGAAGAATGTCCTCCTATGGGAAACACGCTGCCGTAGTTGAACTTTTGCCCCCCACGAAGCACTTCTTTCCGAATCCTCAATTTAACCTCAAGCCTCCTAGAGTGTTCTTCTTTCCACACAAATTCAGCATGCACCAATGTGACTTTGGCTTTAGTCAAGTTAAGCCTCTTAAGGCAGAACGTCAGGAGTTCCTTTGATTCTGGTTCAGCCCTGATACGAGAGTTTGGAGGTTGCAAGTAAGTCTTACACTCAGGGCAAAACATGATTTTCACATGCTTCAGCAAACCTTCAGTGATGTCAACCTCTAAACGTGCACATCTCAAACACATGTTGGCTGCATTTGGTTGCATAGCGATGCCACATCTGCAGCATAGAACACTGCCAAAGGTTTCACGTACAAAAAACATACCAGCTTTTTTTTCTGCCATTCCTGCAAATAAGTCTTAATAATCAGTGCACATATAAGCAACAATAGGTAGTAATGCAAGATACACTCCAGCCTAAACTTCCATACAATACGTATTATAAAACACAAATCAACTCACTCACTATAATATATATGTGGGGATAAGTAGATCACAGTACCTGATCATAACACTGAAATATATATTGTTAAGATTAGTGTGTAAAGAGAGAGCAATGAATGCCAAAGATTTTTGTGTGTTTTTCATTATTCAATCCTATTGATATATAGTACAATTTGTTTCCTAAAATTATGATTGTAATCCCGATTTTCTCTCTTAGATTACAACTTCCAAATGATATTATTATGGTAAATCTTATCTTATATTTTAACAATATCTTATATTAATAAAATAAAATAATAATAATATCAACATATTAAAATTAAAAACCATGCCTTTAACACTTAAAAGCATTTATTATTCAATTTTATTAATCATATTAAGAAAAAATAATTATTAATTTAACATAAAAAAAATACTATTAAAATAAACATTCATTATTTAATTTTATTAGTCACATTAACAAAATTAAATAATAATAATAATACATTCATCATTTATCACATAAATGATTCAAATTATTTTGTGAACAATTAATTAATTAATTGAATTAATTTACTAATTATCCTAACATTTTTAATTTTAATTAAATTAGAGTAATATATGGCATTAACTTTTAATTGCACAATTAGATAGCTTTAGGATTATAGGCTTTTATACTTATCACTCAAGCTTATTTAACCTAATTAAGTATCCTAAACCAATCTTAAAACCCAAATTTTTTTTAGGTTTGATCCAACTATGAGCTTCTAAACCCGGCTGGCCCGTCGTGGCTCGGTGCTGGACAGAAGATCTCCACTCAGCCACAAACCCAGCACCATCTCCACGGCTCCACCCAACCACGAACCCAGCCCCAAAGAAAAACAACTCGCTGGCAACCCACTCCAAGACAACCCCACAAACTTGTCTCCGTTCACCGGCGAACCATTCCAGCCCCTCCCCGTCGCCGGCAAGCTGCCGGAGCTCTGCCAAAATTAGCAGAAATAGAATACGTTCTGGCGCGAATTTCGGGACAAATTCGAGCAATTTTTTTCGAATTCGGGGTTGAATTTTGGGGTAAAACGTACACTAATCATATCATTGCAGTTTAGAACGATTTAATTGCGAAAATCAACTGTTTTTATTGGGGTATAATTTCTTCCTAACCACATAAAAGCTCAAATATTTTGACAATCAAAGCATATAGAATTCCTAAGAAGTTATGCTGATAAAAAAAAAAAAAAACATGGTAACATTGTGCACAATGAACCATAACAAAGCAAACACTTTTTTTAGCATTGATCACAAATATATGAATTTGGTCCCATATACCTGATATTAGCAACGATTTATGCTAGGAGCGTAGTGCACGGCCAGCCCTGGACTGGTGTACGTAAACGGAAGGCGTGTGCAAAGGCAGCCTTAGAAAGATTGAGCGTGCGAGGGGTAGCTGAGAGGTTGAACCGCGATACTAGCTACTCGTTGAGAAAGGGTCTTATATAGTTTACTCTTGCTTGTGGGTTTCCTAATTGCAATTAGATGGGGGTTGTGTTTGGTTTAGCAGACAACCTTGTGGCTTTATACGTAGGCAATGAAGCATAAGTATCTTGTTCCAATTAGGTAACTTCTACTAGACTTTGGAAACAAAATCTACTGGAATTCGAGATAAATCATATTCCAATTAGGTATCTTTTTCCAATAAGGTATTTTATTCCAATTAGAAAAACTACTAAATAAAAAACTAAGATAAATTACGAAAAACCGACTCAAATAAATGGTAAAAACGCAGTAGCTAAAATTAAGGAAATACAAACTAAACACATCTTTATTCGCATCATAATCAACATATTTAACTTCATGTAAAATCTCTTAAAATTTTGTGCTAGAATATCACGAAAAGTTTAGAATAATCATATCGTGGGATTAAATGAGACACTTTAAACATTATTTCCTCCTCATAAATCAAATTTTTTTTTTTCAAAACAAACATAGCTATCCGCTTCAATTTAGTTAAATGTAAATAGCGTATACACGATTAACTTTTTTCACCATTAGTCTTGCGAATCTCTAAACATTACCTGTATAAAATAGGTACTTTGCACATTATTTGACTATATTAACCTTTTGGGATGAAAAAATTATACGCTCTAGTCTCCACCAAATTTTTTATGGTTCCTCCATTATCAAATTTTTTATGTTAAAAAATAATTACTAATTATTAGAATATTTATAAGGATTTTGTAAAATAATAGTAGGTAATCAATAATAATTAGTATTTGAGTAATAATTATTATTAATTATCATGTTTATTATGATTATTATATATAATTTATTTAGAAATTAATGATTATAATTGATAATTATTTTTTTACATCTCATATTTTATTTTAACAAAATTTAGAAATAAAATAATTAATATAAAATAAATAAAAATAATTAATAATTGGTTAACAAAATATAAAAATTAATTCATGTTAATATGTGTGATTCTCATTTCATGTGATTCATGCTTAATAAATTTATATATATATTTTTCATCTCATCATAAACCAAATAATTACTCCATGAAAGTTAAAACTATCATCATCTACTCTTTTTTTTTCCTTTAAAGTACCTCTCATCATCTACTTAGACATCACTAGCAATGACAACATACCCAACCCCTTTGGTTGGGGATGTTCATTAGTCTATATATTATATTACAATTTTTTTTTTGTTTTTTAAGGTTTTAAAATTTGAATACATATATACACCACAATAATCTGACCACACAAATTCAAATACTCCGTATTAAAATAGTGATATGGTTCTCTTATGGCCCATCATAATCACCATAAGGGACATCAATTACGTAGAGCTTTAATTTGTCACACCATGCTATCTATAATATCAATTTGATGAATTATGCCAATCATTTTATTTTCATTTTCAACAAGGCTTAAAATTTGAATTGCTTTTCCTTTTTTGCAAGGAATTGTTTTCTTATATGGAAATGATTTCAATTCACACCATAATACTTTCAACTAAAATTCAATTAGTAATGGATAGCATCATTTTTAATTTTTACATGTTTAGACGAATATTATTATCGATCTAGCTGCCACCATTGTCCATTAAGCATAGGGATTGCACCACATGTACACTAATTATGACAAGCAAAGAAAAACAAATCATAACAACAACAAAAAAAATCAACATTAATTAATCTAATACTCCGTAGATGGATATACTTTGCTTAATTAAGCCATAAGCCTAGATTACAACGAAATAATAGATGGTGATGAGAGGTATGTTGTCATTGCTAGTGATGTCCAAGTAGATGGATATACTTTGCTTAACTAAGCCATAAGCCTAGATTACAACGAAATATACATATAGATGTGTATATGTGTGATTCTCACTTCATCTTTATTTTCTAATTACACATAAACCACTAATTATACACTGGGTCATATCTATAACATAATTAAGGGGAGGAATAAACTAAAATCAATCAGCCCCATGAAACACCCAAGTCAAATGTACAAACAGAAACTATAAAACAGCACAACCTCGCATTCCATAGAAATTCTACAAACACTGAATCCTACAAATTTCTCAAACAGTCATAAAAATTTCCACGAAATCCGACTGTATTGACCCTGCAGTGAACCTGTTATGACTAAGATAGTAGGAAAGCCTTTGTGTCAGTTATTCACTTCCTACAGCATTTACCAAAAAGCTGTTCCAGCCAACTCTTGGTGAAACTAGGTACTCCGTACGTCATAGGCAATTTGATGTTACTTTCGTTCCAAGTTTGATCCTCATATACTGGTAATCACAGAGTAGTACTCATCTTTGGTGGACCCACACTATACTGAAACAAAACGTAAATAATTCATAATATATTTCTTTTTTGGTCTCAAACACGCAAAGGACACTTGTATACTCCCTTCATCCCTAAAAGATTGCTCCAATTCACTATTTGGAGTTAAAGTTTGAAAAGTTTGACCACAAATTCTTATCACGTTATAAGAAATAATATATTCAAGTGGGATCTTGTTGAATGCATCTCAATGAAAATTTTTAAAATATCAAGTTTTCATAATTTTTAGTCTTACGGATTTGGAGATAAAAAAGTTTAAAGAAGTGTATTGGAGACCGTAAAAGTTAAACTGGGACAATTTTTTAGGGACTGAGGGAGTAATACGTACATTCTTACCCCTGTATTAGCATCAATTTTATGATTCATAGTTCATAGGTTACAACAAAGACAAGATACTAGGCACCATGAGCTGTGTATTTGTAACATAGATACTGTAATTCAAGTTTTCAATTCCAAAATCTCCATACTCCGAAGTGTAAGGCTTGGTCTAGCCAAGACTTTGTCCACCAGAACAGTTGGGGGATGTCACCCTCCCACCACACACCTTATCAGAAAGTCACACATTGTTTTGATTCCCATACTTCGTTGCTTTTTCCCTACTTGTACCCTGGCTTAAATGTTATTGCCACACACTAAAACATCATGCATTGATGCATGATACCGTCTCTAAGAAAAAGACACTTTCCAAAGAAAGAGTACAGCTAAAGAAAAGAAACGTAGACGAGAATGGACATGGAGAAATCAAAAATCATAGGATAATCAAGATTACATAATCAAGGATAATCAAGATTACATTATCAAGGATAATATAATGTGCTGGTTTTTTTTTAATTTTTTTATTTTAACAAAATTGCATACATAAAAAAAAAAAAAAAGGAAAAGCCACTTCACCTAAACAGAAAAAAGGGGTTCCAAGGATTCATAAAGCTAAAATGTAAAGTATTTACTTCAGCAGCGGATTTTGCAGCATGTTTTGTATGTTCCTTAGAACACTAAAACTGAAGCTTGAATTGATTCTTTCCCCTGCACTGTGCAACTTCAAGAGAAGCTTAAAAAATTGTCTAGGATTCTTTAAGATATTCTCGTCATGGAACTTCAAGTTTCCTATTTCTTCACAGGTCTAGAAAAGCATGTAAATGGGCAAATTGACAATATAATGCAGTGAAGCACCAAGGTTATGAGAGACAAAAGAAAACTAGGAGGCTAGGAGCTGGAATGGAATAGGATTAAGTGGCATTCAATGCGCTGCAAAGAACAAGTTTCCCAAATAAGATTCAATCACAAAATGCAAATATACGCTTATCATCTTAAAAGAGGTGGTCGCTATATATGATGAGTTATTTTTAAAGGAAATGGAAAAAAGTTGTAGAAACAACTTGTGAAAATACAGAATTGATGAAATGCGTTATTGGCATGATAGAAATTAGTCCACCACTATGACCTGTTTCAGACACTAGAATGGTTGGGTCCTGCAATATTACTCTTAGGAAGAAGGAAACAACAATTGCTTGAGCTTTGAGTAGAAAGTTTATGAGCCTACATTTGAATTCTATGATTGGATTTCTCAATATTTATTCCAGGCCGCATTATTAGTAGAAATTCTGCGTTTCTAAGTAACAAATTAATAAAAAGTGCCTAGTTCAGTGTCAAGCTTATTATATTTATATACTCAAAATATTTTCATGAAGTCATTTTTTCGATCAACTTTTTCATACTTTTGGTTTCTTCATAAATATCAACAGAAAGCAACTCGTTCATGTGAACTAGGTGAAAGAGAAAGTCGCACAATGATTCAAAAAAGGTCCTGCATAGCATGGTTACCCAGTTTCTCTTTAGTTTACACCAATGAACAAAGGCTAATGTTGTCAATAAGTTGGAGAAAACAGTGTTTAGAATGTTCAAGGATGATCAGTGCATGACTACAGTACATGGACCATACCTTCACTTTCTGTGAGTTACAAATTGCCTTTTACGATCCTGTTTTCTCTTTCTTCTTCTGGCTTTTCTAAGAATCTCTGCAGTGTTTTGCTCCAAATCATACACAAAATGCTTATCTGCACTTCGTGTGGCAGGAAACAGTTAACTGAGGTAATGAAACGTGACTTAAATTGTATCAACAGAAAAAATAGAGGATGATGTCATAATATGTTTACCTGAACCCTTTTCAACTATTAAGCAAGAGAGATCGTCATCAGTCTCATCATCTAAGTTGATGAAAACTTTCTGTTTCCTATCCTGCAGGCAACCATCCTTTCAATCAGGCAATGGATTACAAACTAAAAATTCAAGAATTCAACTTTCAATCCCTAAGATCAAGGTTGACTAAAGTTACTCCCAAGGTGGCTAGAAGCTAAACAAATTATTGGGAGAATGATACAAGCAATTAAAGTCTGCCCCAGAATTACCAGAGAGGCTCTCCTTTGTTTCAAATTCTTGCAAGAGTTTCCATGCCGATTTGATAGAGAAGTTTGTTCTGCTTTGACAGTGGTCCATCTTCCCACCTCTACTTTTGGAAAATGATGCGTTGGTTTAGATAGCTTTGTGGTCTCAGCTTCCCTAAATTGAGAACAGACCATAATTAGGACACTGGCTGAGCACCATAGGGAGAAAATGCAAGAAATGGATCAACCATTTCAAAGAAGACTCACAAGCTCTAAAAAGCTCGCATGTAGATGGATTATTTAGCAGCATAATATGCAACAAATTGGAGCAGAGAAATTATCTTGTGCGTCATATAGCCATCTTTTAGGCAGTTAATAATTTTTGAAATAAAGCATCATAGTAAATTCAGTAACAAATATCAAGAACAATTGGAGTTTCTGGGGTCATGCGGAGTTAATTTAGCATTCTAGAAAGAAAAGATTATATGGATGTCCTTAAACACAGTGCAAAGAAAACATATGGTTTTAAGCTATAAACTCAGAGAATAGTGGTAGTTCTTGATTCTTCTAAGTCCCATATATAATCATAAACAAAGCAATAGAGAAAGATAGACTTATTCTAAGTACCTCATCATGAATGGCATCTGGGATGAAGAGTCAGCAACACCAGTAACCTGCAGCATAGGTTGCTTATCAAAGAGAGATCTAAATATATCTTCCACATGTTACATCCCAAAGAAGTAAAATATGATGTGAACCTTTGGTGGAAGAATGGCTAAGGGCATATACTTTTGATGCAAGGTCCTAAGGCTGCACATAATTTCCTGCTCAAGAAGATTTTATTAAGACACCATTGTCACTTAAAACAGGCCACAAAATTAGAGTAAACTGAGCAAAAGTAGGAGATTTCAGATTGATAGACACCAAAAAATAAGTATAGCATGTCACTCTACGGAAATTTTATACACCTGCAGATCTCCAGATAAATTCTTGGTAAGCTCGTCATTCTGGTTCTTAAAATTTATGTCAATCTGCTCCCGCAGATTCGAAACTGCCAACAGGATCTCTTGGTTCTTGTCCTTCTGCATAATAGCAAGTAGTTGATTTCTGATTAACTCCACGCTAGCTTTGGTCTCTTCTTGTGTTCGATTCTGATCATAGTAAATGACACGTTAAGATGGATATTGATAAAAATAAAAAAAGTAATACAAGAGATGGGACACTCTATTGAACTTACCAGCAGATGGAGGGAATCATGATGAGCAATTGATTTCTGGCGTATACCTTCCACTAAACAAGATCATAAATAAGCATCAGTGAGAATTTTATGACCTGCAAATAATCATAAATCGCAAATGTCGACAAGAAAATGCTTTATGCCCTACTCATATTTGGCAGAGAAAGTGAAGTTTTCTATTCAGAAATCAACGAGACTGTCAACCAAGAAACAGGTCAGTAGCTTAGATCATACTCAACTGACAGACAGTGGACTGTGACTTGTTAAATCAGATAAAAACTTACATAAAAAATTGTAAAATTTCAGGTTTCACATGACTCACCTTCAAGAGATAGCTCTTTTGTTCCTTTGTTTACTTGCATGATATCAGCCTGGACAGAATCTAAAATCATCCCTAACCTATTTAGGGATGTATCCATCATGGTGATTCTGTGTTCAAGTTCATCACTTAGCTGACCTGTGACAGCCAATACAACATAATCATCATTGATACCAATGAACTGTAAAAATCAAGTTTTAACATTTTTTGATATCCAAACATAAAGAGTACAAGAGTGCAGCCTGCTACCCTTCCAGTCAACATATCCAGAGGTTAATTCAAGATGCAAAAAGATGAAAACTACTCGTAAAAGAAAGAGGTAAGCATACTTTTTTGTTCTGGTACAGTAGCAGAACTCCATCTGCGAGTCAGATTGGAGGAAGATCTGGATATTGGCATCTGGCTTTCTTCCCGAGGGTAAGAAAGGGGAGCAAGGCAAGAAAGCCTTTTAACTGAGTTATCTTTCTCTTGTGAGCCAAATCTCTGCAAAGAGGAAAAACAAAAATCAAATGCAAAGTGCCAAAAATCATAAATCAACAGAAAAGGACTCTACATAGCACTAATTTGTTTGACAGTTCAAAGAGATATTGCTAGTGAATGTATTCCAGACATCGGTCAAAGTTAGCAGAGAAGTAGCATGAAATGATGAGAGGATCCAAGCTTAACTACATCCAACATGTTAGGGTTATGACTCAATAAGTTTTCAAGATGTCAATCTACCATATTATCTTATTACTATGCATGACATGCACTCTTTCCATCCTAAAGATGAAAACAGAACTTCACAGCCACTACATCTATTCTTCGCTGACTGAAAATGGAATGTTTTTCCCACAAGAGTAACGACGTAGCCTTATGCTATTCAACTGAACTATTGACATTGCACCCGATTCCTAGTAAGAAGTAGCCTTGGCATTGAATCAGCTTTTCTCAACTCAGTTACCTTTCACTCTATCAAAAGGTAGTAAGGTAGTCTACTTGCTTACTCAAGCAAATTAGTTAATACCTTTTCGACCTATCTATACCACAGTTACTCAACTCTTTTTTCACTTATCCAATAAAAAGTTCAAAACAATTTGTACGAGGAACTTTCTGCAGTTTGATGAGTTTTATAGCGCCTAAAGTGACAGTTTTTAGGAGAGACATACAACATTATAAACTGTACAGTTGTTCTAATCAGATGCCACCAATCACAAATTATTCTTCAAGACATAATGCTGGATGTAGCAACCATATATAAATCACTCACAGTAAACTACTTCAGCACTCTATGGTAAAGCAGCCCAAGATGTAAGTCTTTCACAGTACAAAGCTAGGCCTGAGAATACATGACAATGAAAAAAGGCCAATGATAATGTAAAAATTTATGAACAATGAACCAAATATGTTATGTCCCTCCAAACGCATAAAAAAGCGGTTCAGAGAGCAATTATCAGATCGCCAGCACAAACTGCTGCACACCTCTTGCTATTTTTCAATCAGCGAAATCAATAAAAAAGGTATCAGGTTGAGACATTGCTACATACACACATATAGCTAACCAACACACACGCACACATATTAAGTTCAATTTAATAATGCATTTCATTAACAAAATGAATATGACAGCAAACGATCAGAATATCATCTTCTTTCGCGAATCACAAAAAAAATAGATGATTCTCAGATGTGTGAAGAAACGAAAATCATCAGTATTTCCGCAATTGCAACAATAAATCTAGGTTTTAAAAATCAAACATATAACCTAAAAAATAGGAAAATTTATGTTTAACTTTTGCCTTATGTGCATCAATCGCAAGAGTATAGACATAAAAAAAAATTAAAAAAAAAATCAGACTAAGAAGTCATATTGCATCAAACAATAGCATTTTAGATGACTAATTGATTATTCACTTCAACATTAGCCTGAATCTCATGATACTTCACCAAATTAATGACGGCATTACGAAATTTTCCGGAATTTCAGCGAAATCGTTGATTTTGCTGAGAGACGCATCATCGGATAAAACAGAGAATGAAGCAGAAAAATCAAGAGGAGATAGAATTGCTACCTGGTTATCAATGAGAGCCTCGTCGATAGAGTTCTGAGAGAGTTGCGAGAATATTACGTTCTGCTGCGATGAGAATCCTTGAGAGAATGACTGTTGCGACGGCTGCGACCGCGGTTGCTGCATCAAACTCGACCTCCTTCAATGCATCGCCGCAAAACAATGATTGAAGTAGAAAACGACACTTCAGCACAAAATTCGAGGAAGAAAGTGAAAAAATTAGGTTAAAGATTGAACCTGGAATGAGGAGGAAGAACGGAGATGGAATTGAGATCGCAAGCTTTGTTGATCTTCAGCTTCATCTAGCCCGAACTTGAATTGATAATTTTCGTAGAAACTTCTGGAATTTGGCGTGAGATTGAAGCTTTTCGGTTTGAGAGAGGGAGGAGAATACTAGACTCAGAGAGTGGAATTCTTAGAAATGGAAGAAACGATGAGAATTGGGAAAAGGGGTTTAAATAGGGATTTTTTGAGGGGCGGGAATTGGCAACGGCTTCATTTTACGACAGAGTGTACTTCCAGAGTTGAAATTTGGACTTTGGTTGGGCTTCTATTTTTTTTGGGCTTTGATCTGCCAACCTTGAACTTGGCCCAAAATATTTATTTATGTCCCTAAATCCTAAGAGAGTATCTTTTTTTTTTCTTTCTTTAATACATTCTCTCTCCGTTCTTTTTTTTTTTCTTTTCATTTTCTCCATCCATAAATTTCAAAATGTTTTTCTCATTTGTAATTCTTTTATTTTAGTTTAATATTGTGATTGGTTGAAAAAGTTTGGTTAGGATCACTATCCATGTGATACGTAACTCATAGGTTGATTTTTTAATTGTTTAATGTCATAAACTTTAGAAATTCTACTGTTTATTTAATGTTCAACCCACTTGTATTATTTTTTAATAGAATATATTCTTATTTTTAGATTAATTTAAATTATTTTGTAAAACTTAATGATATTTAATATTGTCTTGGTTTCTTCCCTGATTCCAAATGAAAAGGAAAAAAAGAACGGAGGGAGTACAAGATTGTGACTTTATGGGTATTTGCTAAAACTAATCAAGGGTCGGGTTAGGTTTGAGTAAAAATCCGATATTTCATATGAGAATCTAGGGTGTATTTCAGGCTATTTAAATATTTAGGTCTATTAAACTCTTTAAAGTTTGAAAATTAGATCGACTTGAAAGGCCAATATCAAAAAAAGCTTGGCCAAAATTATCAGCTTACTAGTTTGTTGGGTTCCTTAGGTTTTGAATGATGACAAACAGCTAAGGGAAACAGGTTCTACATAAGTGTTAAAACAGTTGGTAGGAACCAGCTGACTTCAGTATACTGTTACCCTAGACAAGTTATTATTTACATGAGTTTTTACATTAAACTAACTTGTCTTTATACAGGAAACAGTTTAATAATAATTATGCTATGTACTGGTAGGGAACCAGTATGTACTGTTTCTGTAATGTACTTGATATTGTACCTTAACTGTGTTACGTGTGCAGTAATTGAGTTTGTACCAAGTCTTGAATCTTGAAGTCCTTTGAAGTTTATTAAAGAGCCACTATTCATGATGAGATGATTCGAAGGAAGCATTCAAGGACTTGAAGTTTACATGAAGAAAGATCCACTTCAAGAAAGAGTGTTTTAGGATTTTCATGTAAATGCTCCGTAGTATGTTTTATTAATAGATATATAAAGTGCTTTGAATATATTAAACATCGTTGTGAAATTTGGTACAAGGATTGGAACAAATTTCATAACATGTTTAAGACAGGGAACCAGGTCATGGGACCAGGTCAAATGTTCTGATTATTAGAGCTGCGATTTTAAAAAAAGATTTTATAAAAAGATTTTATTTCGAAAATTAAGTTTTGGAAAATATTTTGACAGCTATTAACAGATTTGATATAATCTTTTAAGTTACCTAAATTCTAGAGTAATTATCTTAGATTGATTTTATCCTATAATAAAATCAATTTAGGATAAATACTTTCCTAAAGTCATGTTTATCTTTTTGGCATGATTTTTGGTAACTAGGGTTTCGGTTACTTAAGGGTTATAAATAGGATCTGTTTAACTAATAATCAATCACTTCTCTCACGCATTATTAAGGAGCAATACATTGAGAGAAAAGCACTAAGTCTATTGATATTTCATATACACGAGCATCTTAGATTAAATAAGGTTCTCTATTTTCACTTATTAAAGAGTTTGATCATTTAGAGAGTGTTGATCATTGTAACGTGAGTCTTTGGCAAGGAGGCTGAAGGCTAGGTGAGTGTTTGTGAGTTCAAACACGTTTAGGACTTACGAGTGTAGGTCTTTAGCATACTCGGAGTAGAGTGTGGGGTTGCTGGTCCCGGAGTAGGGAACAGCAGAGTGCTATTTGTCTTTGTTTTTCGGAGTAGATTAATAAAGAACTTAGGATAGGAGGACGTAGGCCAGAGTTGGCTGAACCTCGTTAAAGTATTGTGTTCCTTATTGTTTTGTTTTTAATCCGCTGCTCAAGGGAACCAGCACAACTGGTTCCTTAACCATAATCCGAAAAGAGGTAGAATTTACCAACGATTGCTAAACACTCAATTCACCCCCCCCCCCCCTCTTGAGTGCCCATAGAACCTTCAATTGGTATCAGAGCCTAAGCTTCTCGAAAGAGTAACATCTAGAGGAGTTAAGAATGAGTACTCAAGAACATAGTGCAATCGGTTATGACAACAAGACTCCCAAGTTTAATGGAAATAATTATGCTTGGTGGAAAAATAGAATTAGGAATGTTATCATGGGTATTGACTATGAATGCTGGCTCATAGTTAAGAACGGTCCAAATGTCATCCTCAAGAAAGATGCCGAGGGGAACCAGGTACCTAAAAAGGACAGTGAGTTGGACACGGCTGATTACAAATTGCTGGAGAAGAATGCCAAGGCAATGTCTATACTACAACAAGCAATAGGTGAGACTGAAACAAACCGTATCTCTGGATGTAGTAGTGCTAAGGAGATATGGGACACCCTTGAACTTGCGTTTGAGGGAACCAGCGAGGTAAAACGGTCTAAAATTGATTTAATCATGTCTAAATATGAATTATTTGCTATGAACAAAAATGAGAAAATCAATGATTGCTTTCGTAGGTTTATGACTATTGTTAATGATCTTAGATCACTTGGTAAAAGTTTTTCTGACGAAGATCTTGTGAGAAAAATTTTGCGTAGTTTAACGGATGCTTGGACAGCTAAGGTAACAGCAGTGTATGAAGCAAAAGATCTGTCTACATTGTCTCTGGAACAGCTGATTGGTTCCCTCATGACTCATGAGATGCTGATTGACTCCAAGTCCGAGAAGGAACCAGCTAGAGGCATTGCACTGAAGGGAACAGTAGAAGAAGAAGAAGATGAGATCAGCATGATTGCAAGGAGATTTGAAAAATCTCTTCGTGATCAAAAGAGAAACTTCAAAGGTAAGAATTTTAAAAATTCTAAAAAGTCTAACTCTTCCTCTTCTTCAGGTTGCTTCAAATGTGGAGAAAAAGGACATCTTATTCGAGATTGCCCTAAATGGAATGACAAACAGTCTAAGACCGTAGATAAACGAGCATACAAGAATGCCATGATAGCTTCCATGTGGGGAGACACTGACTCAGGATCAGAAGATGAAGGAGGATCACCTAACTCGGATGTTTGCCTAACTGCCTTCACAAACATCGAGGAGAACATCACTGGTCCAGGAACCAGAGGGGGAACCAGCACACTCGAAAAATGTCTTATGGCAAAGAAGGATGTACTACTTGAACGCAAGGTAAGTTTAGAACAAATTAGAGAAGATATGCTTGAATATGATAGAGATAACTTGCTTGCATGTATAAACTCTTTGTTAGATGAATGTTATAAGCTAAGTGAAACATACATAACTTGCAAAAGAGATTTAAAAGAAAAACGCAGTAAATGTGAAATTGCTATTGCTAGTTGTGATCACTTAGAAGGTGTGTGCCATGAGCTCAAAGATCAAGTGGCAGAACTAGAAGTTGAGTTGGACAAGTGTAAGGTGGAACTAGAAAGGACAAGATCTTCTAAACCTGATTACTCAAGTGACGGTGAAGAAGATCTGACCTCCTGGTTCCCCAGAGACTTATCAACTACTAATGAAGCTCTTGATCTTTCAGCAGTTGTGAGTAAAGCAAATTCGTGTAGTAGAAACTCTTTGTTGGAGGCTTTTGAAATACTAGCTTCTAACCTTGAAAATTCTCACAAAGAAATTGCTTCACTTAAAACTGCTCAGCTCACTGTTTCCCCTACTGGAACCAGTATAGAAATCAGTAATATGATTGATAAATATGAAAGTGATATCTGTTATTTGCATGCGGAAATCAATCAATTGAAAAAGGACAAGCACCCAGTGGTTGTTGACATGTCTATTGACAATATGGTTTCAAAGCTTAATCAACAATTCGAAGTTTTAAAAGGTAATTTTGATTTTCTTAAAGAGAAAAACGAATTGTTGACTAAGACACTTGAAACTAGAGAAAAGGAACTTAATGATAGTCATAGACATGTGGACAAATTATTGAATGCTAAAGAATCCTTAAATCATCTGACTTTATCGAGAGGAAACAGAGGAAAGGCTGGTCTTGGTTATACCAGACAGAGAACCAGGACTAACTGGTCTCCCAGAGAAACCACCTGGATCAAAGAATACCAACGAGGTAAGTATGTCATGACTAAAGAGATGCATGTGTGTTTTCATTGTGGTAAGAATGGACATAAGATTCATGAATGTCCAGCTAAGAGGTTTAGTGCTAATAAGAACAGCAAGAATGTTAAATATGTTTGGATAAGAAAAGATCAACAAAATGTAAATGTTGTTGAAAAGGGACCCAAGTTTGTTTGGGTTCCTAAATCTAATGTTTGATTTGCTCTTGCAGGCTAGAGTGAAAGGAGACACCTATTGGTATTTGGACAGTGGTTGCTCAAGACATATGTCCGGGGATAAAGATCAATTCCTTTCACTAGTGGCCTTTGATGGAGGAAGTGTCACCTTTGGAGATAATAGTAAGGGAACCATCACTGGTTTAGGTAAGGTTGGTAAGACATTTTCTCATGCTATAGACGATGTATATTATGTTGAAGGCTTGCAACATAATCTTTTGAGTATTTCTCAATTATGTGACAAAGGCAATAGAGTCGAGTTTCAAGCCAATCTTTGTCATATAGTTAACTCACAAACAGGAGAACTTGTATGTGAGGGAACCAGGAAGCATGATGTTTACATTACCTTCCTAGATAAAATTCCTCAAGACAAGTCCATCTGTTTGAGAGCTGTTTCTGATAATAATCAATGGATTTGGCATAAGAGGTTTGGACATGCTAGCCTAACACTTCTAAACAAACTTAAAGCACGTGACTTAGTGGTAGGTCTTCCTAACATTAAGTACGAAGCTGATAAAGTTTGTTCTGAATGTGTAAGGGGGAAACAGGTCAAAACTTCTTTTAAGCCTAAAACAGTTATGAGTACCAGCAGGCCCTTCGAACTTGTACACATTGATTTGTGTGGTCCTATGAGAGTACAAAGTCGAAGAGGTCATAGATATGTCTGTGTTATGGTTGATGATTATTCCAGGTACACTTGGGTGATGATGTTACACACAAGGGATGAAACGTTTGAAGAATGGGTAACATTGGTGAAACAAGTGGAGAACCAGCTCACTCATAAGCTGGTCTCGGTAAGATCAGACCATGGTACTGAATTTGATAATGCTAACTTTATTGATTATTGTAGGGAACATGGAGTAAGTCACAACTTCTCAGCCCCTAGAACACCTCAACAAAATGGTGTTGTAGAAAGAAAAAATAGAACTCTTGAGGAGATGGCCAGAACGATGCTAATTGAAAGTGGTCTTCCTAAGAGATTTTGGGGTGAAGCTGTTGACACTGCTTGCTATATTTTAAATAGAGGTCTCATTAGACCAAAGATAAATAAAACTCCTTATGAACTCCTTAAAGGTCGAAAGCCCAATATTTCTTATTTTCGTGTTTTTGGATGTAAGTGTTTCATTCATAACAATGGGAAGGACCAGCTTGATAAATTTGATCCTAGGAGTGATGAGGGGATCTTTCTTGGATATTCTTCTCACAGCAAAGCATATAGAGTCTTTAATAAAAGGACTCTTTTTGTAGAGGAGAGTATTCATGTTATCTTTGATGAATTTAATATGTCTTCTGAGAATGCGCAGGTACAACCTGATGAAGAAATAGGACTAATGGACTTTACGGGGAACCAGGCTGCTGGTCCCTCAGATGACGAGCAAGCAAATCTAGGTATACCAAATACTCCACCTAATAACAATGATGATGTACCTAGAGAAGGAAATGGTGGCAACGAGGATTCAGAAAGTGAACCAAGTCCTGATGGTTTCACAAACAATAGACAGGTAATGAGTTCAGGGGGAACAGTAGAAGGAACCACCTCTGAACCTGAGGTAAGCAATGATAGAGGAAACAGCATGAATGTGAATCCTCCTGGTTCTTCAGTAGAAGAAGAGATTCATGATTATGCTGGTTCCCAACCTAATTTAGAAGCACAAAATGGTGTAAATTTTAGATCTCATAGATATCAATCTTCTCATCCCACTGATCAAATAATTAGTGATACTAATAAAGGAGTTCAAACGAGAAGAAGTGTTTTTTAAAACTTTTGTGCTTTCTATTCCTTCCTGTCTAATGTAGAGCCTACTGACTATAAGATGGCTTTGACTGATCCTGATTGGGTATTAGCTATGCAAGATGAATTGAATCAATTTCAGAGGAACCAGGTCTGGCACCTGGTTCCCCGTCCCAAAGAAAGATCAGTCATTGGTACTAGATGGGTCTTTAGAAATAAGTTAGATGACCTTGGTACTATAGTCAGAAACAAAGCAAGACTAGTGGTGCAAGGGTATAATCAACAAGAAGGAATTGACTATGATGAGACGTTTGCACCAGTAGCTAGGCTTGAGGCTATTAGGGTTTTAATTGCTTATGCTGCTCACATGAACTTTAAGCTGTTTCAGATGGATGTGAAAACTGCCTTCCTTAATGGTTACCTGAAGGAAGAAGTGTATGTGGAACAGCCTCCTGGTTTTGAAGATGCGCTGTTTCCCCAACATGTATATAAATTGGACAAGGCCTTGTATGGATTGAAACAAGCTCCAAGAGCTTGGTATGAACGGTTGTCCACCTTCTTGATGAAAAATGAGTACAAGAGGGGAACAGTAGACAAAACCTTATTTATCAAAACCAAAGGGAAACACTTGATTGTAGTACAAATCTATGTTGATGACATTTTATTTGGTGCTACTAATAAAGTTTTGTGTGATGAGTTTGCTAATTTGATGCAGAGTGAATTTGAAATGAGTATGATGGGTGAACTAGGATTCTTCCTAGGGCTGCAAATCAAGCAAACAAATGATGGAATCATGATCCATCAACAAAAGTACTTAAAAGAATTGCTGAAAAAGTTTGGCATGGAGAACAGCAGAGCTTATGATACACCTGTTCCCACATCTGCTAAATTAGATGCTTATCTTAAGGGAAAAGATGTTGAAGCCTCTCTTTATAGAGGAATGATAGGTTCTCTTCTTTACCTAACAGCTAGTAGACCTGACATTGTGTTTTCTGTTGGATTGTGTGCTAGGTTTCAAAGTAATCCAAAAGAATCTCACTTGAAAGCTGTTAGAAGGATACTTAGGTATCTTGTGGGAACAGCAGATCTGTGCTTGTGGTACCCCAAAGGCAGTACCATCAACCTGGTTGGATATACAGATGCAGACTATGCTGGTTTCCTTGTGGATAGAAAGAGCACATCAGGTATGGCACACTTCCTTGGCTCTTGTCTAATCTCGTGGGGTTCTAAAAAGCAAAATTCAGTAGCCTTATCCACAGCAGAGGCAGAATACATTGCAGCAGCTTCATGCTGTTCCCAGCTACTGTGGATAAGGAACCAGCTGAAAGATTTTGGTGTTATTTATGAAAGTGTTCCTACATTTTGTGATAACACCAGTGCTATTAATATTTCTAAGAACCCCGTTCAACACTCCAAAACCAAACACATTGAAATAAGGCATCATTTTTTAAGAGACAATGTGGAAAAAGGATTGGTTGAAGTGTTGTTCTGTAAAAGTGAAGATCAAATAGCTGATATCTTCACTAAGCCTTTGTGTAGAGAGTCGTTTTGTAAGTTAAGGGTCATGCTAGGTCTAGTTAAATTTTAGTCTTTGGCTTCAATTATTTCCTTCAATGATTGGCTAGATTAGGTATGCTTTTGTATTGATTATGTACATAACTATGTTGCTGGCTTACAAATGTTATGTAACCTAATTTGTGATCTCAAAAGGATTGCAAAATTGGTTGTGCAAAGAAACAGGAGATGTCGAATTGAGATAAGCTAGAAACAGCATAACTTGGTTTAGTACAGGTACCAGCAAGAGGGAACAGCAGTTCAGCTCTGATATGTCATTCAAAAATATTCAAAATATTTTTGGAAGATTAATATAAGATAATTCTTTTTGGAAAGATTTATCTTATTTCAGTTATTAATCCCTATTTAAGAGGCAAGTATATCTTATTGCCTATTTTTTAGTTGGTTGATAAAATTATGGTAACAAGATAATTACCATATTTTGATTCTCAAATTTGCAATCATATCTTTCCGTTTTTATTGCTTCAACCGGCTATATCTTTGAACCTCCTTAATTGTGCAACGTTGATATAAATACACTAACCCATTGCAGAGTTCATTCATCACATCATTCAATTCTTTCTCTCTTCTCTCTCGTGCTTAGACCCTAAACACTGTTCATCCGAGTTCAACTTCGCTTCTTCTTCAATTTCTCTTGGTTGTTCTTCTCCCAAATCTCACAATGGGTAAGAAAGCTACTGCTGCATCATCTAAGAAAGGCAAGAAGAAGAGTAGTGCTTCTAATTCATCACAATCAAAGGTGAAAGAGACCTCGGTTCCACCTATACCAGCTGAACCATCATCTCCAAAAACCGTCTCTCATACTTCACCACCCACTGAAACAAAACACCTATCACCAAAATCATCATCATCCACAAAATCCCCACCTTCCCAACCTTCCACAAAAGTCCCATTACCAAAATCCCCTGAGGTTGAGGAGAAGATTGTGAAGGAACCAGCCTCTTCACTAGGGGAACAGCCTAGAAGCACGGAGGAATTCTTTGATACTGAGGGTGGAAAGGAAGAGGAAGAAATTGTGAGCGGGGAAGAGGATTTACAAATCATCGGGTCTACTGAGAAACCACCCAAGCCCATGGTTCATAGCAGGGCAACAAGATCTTCTCTGAAGAGGATCAAGGAGGAAGTACTGGAAGAACAGTCCATTGATTCTGCTGCTGGTTCCAAAAGAAAAAGAGGAACATCACGAAAGGCAACAAAAGGTATGTCCTTAGAATCACCTTCTGGTGGTTCCACTGACTTAAGCTCTAGAGTAGTTCTTTCTGGGTGTAGAACTGGGGATGGTTACTTTGATGAACCTGCTTTACAAGAAGTGAAAAGTCTGCTAGAATATCAAGGATGGATGTCCTTATTTAATGTCTGTGATGCCAACACTGCTGGTGTTAGGTCTTTCTTTTTGAACATGAAACAGCAGCCTGATATGTCTTTAAGTTCAACTGTTCATGGTGTGGATGTTAATATGTCAGTAGCTAGCCTGTCTGTTTTGTTGAGAGTCCCTAGAGATGGGTTTGATAAGTTCTCTGGTGATGGTTGTCCAACACTCATTGGGATAACTCTTGATGACATTCATGACTTTGTGTTTGGAGGAAGAATTCCAAAGAAAACTGGAACATTCAAAACTGTCAACTTGAAGGAACCAGTAATGCTGGTCCTTCATTCCATTTGCAACAAAATGTTATTACCTAGGGCCCAAGGTAGAGGAATGGTACGCATCATGGAAATGGTGCTAATTTACTTGATTATGAAGAAGATTAAGGTCAATCTTCCATCTCTTATGATTGACCATATTATGTATAGTTACAATTCCTCTCACCATTCTCTTCCATACAGTTCTTATATCACCAAGCTCTTGAAAGAAAATAATGTTAGTCTGAGTGGATCTACTGTTCCTGTTATAGTATTCACCAAAGCAATCCTGAAACAGAAAGGATTGGACATCAGCTCTGGTGAGCTAAGGTTCAGGGATGAGGAACCAGTAGAGGAAACCCCTAGGCCAGCCAAGAAGAGGAAAGAGGAACCAGCAGGTCAGACGGTTCTCTTACAGAGGCTGGAGGCTCAGGAGGAAATGTTGCATAAGTTGATGGGTTTGGTTGAGGGTTTGTCTGCTTCCTTTAATATCAGAATGAGTGCTGTGGAGAAACAGATTGCTGGTAGCAGTAAGGAACCAGTTCCAGTTGAGGCTCAGGCTGCAGGGGAACCAACAGCTGAAGAAAGTGAGGATGAGGCAGAGGAGGACCAGGATGCAACAGATCCAGAAAAGTCCGAGGAAGATGATGAAGAAGAGGAGAATGAGGATGATGAATGAGCTTGATTCTTCCTTGTTTATGCCTGCCTTACTATTATTATTTCTCTAATAACTGATTATGTTGAACTGTTTTTAATTCCACCCTATCCATAGATTTCTTTTGGTTATGGATTTGGGTCCTTTTGGTTAACTTTTGCTTGGTATGTACTAAACTATTTTATTACTGTTGATGGTTTGTTTTGATTTTGATTGATCTTGATTATCTTTGCAGCATATTGTTTGTATAATGGTTGGTACCATTGATTGGTTTAGCACATTATCTTGTGCATATGATTCTACTATTGCATATCTTTTTAATGATGCCAAAAGGGGGAAAATAGTTGAAGTTGAAGCCTAGAGTCTTTACTAGTTCCTAGTTTAGGTTGAGTAGTTTCTGTTTTAGTTTTTGAGTCTTTTTTTCTTTATTTTATTTGTTCTGTTTTAGTTAGGGAACCAGTTGGCTTAACTAACTCGTTCCAGTGTGTCTTGAGTCCTTGAAGTTTTTGACGATTTTATTTTGAGTATGATAACAGGTGCAGAAACTTCAAAATGTTTGTCATCATCAAAAAGGGGGAATTTGTTGGGTTCCTTAGGTTTTGAATGATGACAAACAGCTAAGGGAAACAGGTTCTACATAAGTGTTAAAACAGTTGGTAGGAACCAGCTGACTTCAGTATACTGTTACCCTAGACAAGTTATTATTTACATGAGTTTTTACATTAAACTAACTTGTCTTTATACAGGAAACAGTTTAATAATAATTATGCTATGTACTGGTAGGGAACCAGTATGTACTGTTTCTGTAATGTACTTGATATTGTACCTTAACTGTGTTACGTGTGCAGTAATTGAGTTTGTACCAAGTCTTGAATCTTGAAGTCCTTTGAAGTTTATTAAAGAGCCACTATTCATGATGAGATGATTCGAAGGAAGCATTCAAGGACTTGAAGTTTACATGAAGAAAGATCCACTTCAAGAAAGAGTGTTTTAGGATTTTCATGTAAATGTTCCGTAGTATGTTTTATTAATAGATATATAAAGTGCTTTGAATATATTAAACATCGTTGTGAAATTTGGTACAAGGATTGGAACAAATTTCATAACATGTTTAAGACAGGGAACCAGGTCAGGGGACCAGGTCAACTGTTCTGATTATTAGAGCTGCGATTTTAAAAAAAGATTTTATAAAAAGTTTTTATTTCGAAAATTAAGTTTTGGAAAATATTTTGACAGCTATTAACAGATTTGATATAATCTTTTAAGTTACCTAAATTCTAGAGTAATTATCTTAGATTGATTTTATCCTATAATAAAATCAATTTAGGATAAATACTTTCCTAAAGTCATGTTTATCTTTTTGGCATGATTTTTGGTAACTAGGGTTTCGGTTACTTAAGGGTTATAAATAGGATCTGTTTAACTAATAATCAATCACTTCTCTCACGCATTATTAAGGAGCAATACATTGAGAGAAAAGCACTAAGTCTATTGATATTTCATATACACGAGCATCTTAGATTAAATAAGGTTCTCTATTTTCACTTATTAAAGAGTTTGATCATTTAGAGAGTGTTGATCATTGTAACGTGAGTCTTTGGCAAGGGGGCTGAAGGCTAGGTGAGTGTTTGTGAGTTCAAACACGTTTAGGACTTACGAGTGTAGGTCTTTAGCATACTCGGAGTAGAGTGTGTGGTTGCTGGTCCCGGAGTAGGGAACAACAGAGTGCTATTTGTCTTTGTTTTTCGGAGTAGATTAATAAAGAACTTAGGATAGGAGGACGTAGGCCAGAGTTGGCTGAACCTCGTTAAAGTATTGTGTTCCTTATTGTTTTGTTTTTAATCCGCTGCTCAAGGGAACCAGCACAACTGGTTCCTTAACCATAATCCGAAAAGAGGTAGAATTTACCAACGATTGCTAAACACTCAATTCACCCCCCTCCCCCCCCCCCCCCCCCCTCTTGAGTGCCCATAGAACCTTCATAGTTCCTTACATTCGATGTAAGTTAGAAGACAAAAGCAACACAAAGTCTATATAATGTAATTCGTAATTCGTATAATTTAGCGGTCAATAGAACCAACCATCAACTTTTGAATCCTTTGGTCACAATAAGTCAGTAACCAATTCTACACCATATCTCCATTATTAGAATTAGTTAGGCAATTAGTAGATAAATTTGAGTTGATCAAACCTAGTTGCCATCATGTACTAATTGAAACCAAAAATGAGAATGCTGAACATATCTCACATTCTTTTGATGACTTATAGCTTCTCTCTACAGTAAAGAATAATGAGCAAAGACTAAGAGGATATTTGTATAACATTAATTGAAGACTTAGTACCCATTATTTTTTAAAACAACGGGAGAATATTCATATTGCTTACTGGTATATGTCTCTATATCATAGCCTCATAGGAAGAAGGTCAGCTGGTCCCTCACTCCCTCTCATTTTTTTAGTCTCAATTATGGAGTAATGAAATTTACAATAATTTAGTACCAATCCAGCTGCTTGAATTTTTCAGGAAATAATCATTCTCCGCTTAAATTGCCTAGAAATGCGGTTTGCAGGTACATTCTTTTTTTCCCAGGTCTTTTATCTCTAAATTTTTGCTGACTTTTATTATTTTCAAGATATGACTTTAAAATATTTTTATTTTTAAATATGTAAAATAAAAAATTATAAAAACTTAATATTTTAAAAACTTACCTAATGAAAATCTGTGATTAAATAAATTAATGGGCCAAAAATAAAGGAGCAGAAGGAGTATAACGAGTTCATTGACTATATTTTAATTTACCATGTCTACCTAAGAATATACTCAAGTATTCACATTTCTCTCTGTATAAGCTCGATCAACAGGTAGACTTTGATTGGGAGTTTGCTCGTGAAAGAAAATTTATAGCGTGAAACAGAGAGACTTTGGCTTTCTTATATTGCATTGTTCAAGACTTCAAGGTTTGATAATTAGTTATAAAATCGACCCAACGGTAAAAAAGACTAGATGGAGGAAGATAAGATATATGTAGCAATAAGCAAAGAATTCAAGGCAAGTAAATCAACTTTGTTATGGGCTCTACAAAATTCTGGAGGCAAAAGAGTTTGCATTCTTCATGTTCATCAACCTGACAGAAGAATCCCTACTCCAGGTAACGTACCTCACCTTCTCTTTTATTTTTCAATTGTTCACCTTCTTATTATTAGGATTGTTTGGTAATATATTCATGAGATTTCGCGTAATTAACATGATGATTGTGCTCATGTACTCTGTATTAATGTTACTTTATTAATATAAGACTCATCATTTGGTTAAAATTAATTTTTGCAGTTGGGTATTTACCTCCTGAAAGTGTGGATAAAGCTCAGCTCAAGGCTCACAGGCTACAGGAGAGAGGAGAGATGGCGAAGATTCTAGATGAATACCTCCAAATTTCCCTAAGAGCTGGGGTATTAGTTGTTTTTGCATGTCTTCTTATGTGAATTTTTGTCATGTCTAGTTAACTAACTTACTGAAAGGATATACATGGCTATAACTGAAATATTCTGGGTAGCTGAGGCTATCATAAGACTTTAAAGTCTAATTGCAATCCCTTCTCTAACTGGTCAGTTTGATCCCATCAATGTCACGTAACTTTGCTTCTTTGAATTCATCATTCCAATGGATGCTTTAGGTTGATCTTATATTATTGTCTCCTCCAGATACTATGTTATACTATGTTGTAACGAATGCTAGAATGATAAACAATGATAAAAATCATACAAACACAAGGAATTTACGTGATTCACTAACAATGTGTTAGTTACGTCCATAGACACGGGAGGACATATTTTATTGATATGTGAAGAGGAAGTTGAAAATACGAAAGTCAAAGTACAAAGATTAGGTTAATAAGGGTTCTAATAGAACCCCTAGAAAAAACCTAATCAGTCCCTGGATATTTGCGAAAGCCGAGTGTGTGAAGATATAACTCATATGATGACAAACTAACTGACTAACAAGTATTAATTTCCTTAAATGCATGAAACAATTCACTTGGATACTGTTATTGAGGTTTTGTACAAAAGTATAATGTATTCTTTTATCTGTTTTTAACTGACTGGATGTTTGTGTACTGTAGGTGAGCATAGAAAAAGTACATACTGAAAATGGTTGTATTGAGGAAGGGATCATACAACTGATAGAACAGCACAAGATAGGAAAACTTATAATGGGGGCTGCAGCTGATAAGTATTACCATCCAAGGTGTGTATAGAGAGCATCTTATTTAGATTAAGATCACATAAGCTCTGAGGGCTTAGTTGTTAATTTTTCTGTTGTGAAAACAGGAAAATGACAGACTTAAGATCTAAGAAAGCCATATATATCAGAGCGCATGCACCATATTCTTGTCATATTTGGTTCGTCTGCAATGGTTATCTTATACATACTAGGTAATTTTTGCCCTCTTTCAATCATTTGAGTGTACGATTACTACTATACTGGCGTTCATAATTAATTTTTACGACAAGTGGACGCTTCGTTAAGTAATATATGGTGACTTTTTACTAGGATTGGAGTCAATTAACCATCTTAGTCATTTGAATTAAACGCTTTTAAATGGTACTTCTTTCTGAATGGACTGAACTTCAAGTGACAACAATTTAACTTAAAATAAAATTAAAAAAATCAGTAATGCACTCGAGTACTGATCGAAGTATTTGATGTAATACTGACTTTATTTGACTTGGATAAATATAGGAAAGCTACTAGGACAGAAAGCTTAAATGCCAGTCAAAATGAGGCTGCTACAAATCTTGTTGAAGGAAATGAGGCTGCTGCAAATCATGTTGAAGGAAATGAAGTGCTAGCTACTGCTCCTCCATTTAGCGGTCCTGAATGGATCCTACAGCGCTGGAGTATTGGTACAGATGGTTCAGGTCCAGTTTCAACTCCAAGTTCTGGCAGAGAGTCAGTTGAAATATCAGGGACAGAGTCTATTGCAGGATCATCAGGAAGTAAGCTCCTCGCGATCCACCATAGTTTTGCATCCCGAAATGAGGCTGTAAGCTCACATCTTTTACTCCTTCCATCTTAAAAAATGTTTGCACTAGTTTGGGTTTCAGTATGTACAAAACTAGTATAACTAGTACTATTAGTAGTTACACTATATAACAGGATGTGGAAAATAAAATTGAGCACAAATGTACGTATTCACAGACTTAAAATAATGGTTCGCAATCAGTGCACCTCTTAAAGGTAACATAACTCTCTTTATCTTCTTGAGTAACTTGGGGATTGCAGGCTCAGGGAACAGGCCTTCAAGATTTGTACATTGAGGAGTGCAAGAGGAGAAAACAGGTCGAGGCCGAGCTAGCAAAGGTGAAGGTAGAGCTAGAGTGGATGAAGAGTCATGTTGCACCAGAGTTGCCTAAGGTGAACGAAGAGCTGGACTACATGAGAAACCAAGTTGCTGAGTTAGCTAAGGTGAAGGCAGAGCTTGAATTTATGAAGAATGATGTCTTAGGAGAACTAAGGAGTGCAATTGAGCAAAAAGCATTGCTTGAAAACCAAATTGGGAATTTCACTTTCTTGCTTCAGATGCTGGGAGAGAAACTTGCATCTTCTTTCAAGTTGGTGCACAAATATGGGGAACAATGATTTAAGGCACATATGTATTGTCTTTTTTCCTGAATATGAACTAATCTATGTGTAACTGATCTTATAGAAGGATTTTTTTTGTAAAGCTGTATACCACATATTGAATTTGTCATCCTTTTTTGATTTGTACACAAAAAAAGGGGGAGTAATGAATCTTACCGAGTGTAGTTTTTTCATACCAAGTGACTTTAATATTTGCTATTTTGTATCATTTACGGTGTAAAATAAGGAGTTTTTAACTTTTTTTTAAACATTGTACTTCATATAATTTTACTTATACTCTCAGTCCCCAAAAATTGACCCAAATACAAAATGTAACTTTTTTAATACATAATGGAAAATATTTAGGGGAACAACCCAAAATGAAAAATCTCTACGGCAATCTATGAGGGAACAACTTAAAATGAAAAATGAGGCAATATTTGGGAAACAGAGGGAGTATTTTGCACCGGATAATTAATATGGCTACGATATATTCACCTAACCAAAGGCAAAACTAAAATGAATCCTATAACCCCAAACCCAACCAAAGTGAGTTTCATAACCCTATGCAGCTATGCTAGAGAAGAAGGTCCGACATCTAACTTATAACCATCCGATTTTAAACGATTTGTTAATCAAACTGTAGCAGGAAAGGAGCAGGATGCACTTTATGATCGCATTGATCAAGCCATAGCAGAGGCTGAACCAACCTGCAAAGCAGAAGGCAACCTTTCCTCTCTTTTGTTTGTTTGGACTTTGTATGTACCATATATAGTATCCATTTTGATAGCCAAGAGAGGTATATTTTTCTTTCTTGTGAGGCTGTAACAGCCGCTTTCTACTTTCCATGCCCCCAAAACCTTTTGTGTTTTGAGAGTATTTGATGTCTTTAAGGGTAAACTTCACCGCTGTTTCCTAACTTAACATAAAACTAAAAAGTACAGTATGCGGAATAAAATATGAAATTTGTGTTCAAGATAAATTGTGATGTACTATGTATATCATATCGAGTGTTCTCCTGTAAGAAATCAATTTTATTTCAACACGTTAAAAATCAGAATTGGTAAACCTCAAACGTACTTCAGATTAATTCAGTGGAGTTCTCATCAAAATTTGCAAATTTCAGGCAAGTGCAGCGGAAAATCATGTCTGTACAATGAGGAGTAGAGAAGAAGGAAAGAACTTGCAGAACATGCATGATTTAGGCTGTCCGCTTTCCCTTACTCTGTAGTACGCACTGTCTTAGCTTGATTTGGACTTCTATAGTTAAATTAATCGAGCATTACGTACCTAAGTACCAACATTCTGGTAATATATTGTACCAAGGCATTTTCATAGACCAAATACAGTACTCCGTATAGCAAAGAATGTTTCTGAACTTAGCCATAGATTGCTTGATTTACTTCGTATATAATACTCCGTACATAACTAGTGCGAGGGAAATGAAGTTGATAATTAGGCAGTGATTTCTTGTGCATTAAAGAAACCTTAGTAGAAAGAAGCCTTAGCGCCTGACTGCCTCTAGGGAAAGAACCACGAGGGAGAAATGAGATAGCACGTGGGTAATTACTGTATGTCAAATAAAAGTATCATTCAATATAAAAAAAAAAAAGTTATCCTTAATACAAAAAAAAATTACCTCTCAATACAACATATTTCAATTTTTATCAATTTTAAAAGTTTATTTTTATTTGAGATACAACAACTTTATTATATCACATATACATAAAAAAAAAAATTTGTATTTTTGTTATAATTGGATTTCACTTATTTTCTATTTTTCTTTATTAGTAGCAATTGTGTTTTTTGCTTTACCAGATCAATATTTTTTTTTATTATTATTTCTTTGTTTGTTTTTGACGTTAGGTAATAAAAGAGATATTTAATATTGTGTTTTGACTATAAATGAAGTATGGAGTATAAAATAGCTTTCTTTAGTTTATTTTATTTTTTGTAATATTTAAGAGTACTATCTCAAAATATTTTTAAAAAAGGGAAATTTATTTGTCTACCATCATTTTGCATAAAGAAAATAAATAAAAAAAATAAATGCATTTGTGTAATGAATGTCGTTTGTCATTTTTTTCTTAGTCCCTCTTCTTATTGACTTATCAAACCGCAAATAAGACTATGCACTCGGGTGCACAATGCTGGTGTAAAACGCACGAAATTTACACATAAAACTCTGCATTATTTTTATTTGGGGAAATATAATGAACATATCGTTCACAAGCACTAAACATTGGAAGTTTTAATAATCAGTTCAATTCATTATTTCCCAGCAAAAGTTATCATTAATGCTTCGTACTTTGCATCATTAATACTTTTGGGATTATTATTTTTGCATTGGGAATAAGATATGTATAGAACTTTGGGATTCTTTTTAAATGTGAATGATTTTTCATTTTAAGATTTTTATACATGCACACAAATTTCGAAATTATCATGTTCATTTCTTAATACGTAAATGTATGGTACGTTACTTACAAAGAAAATATTCGTTGTAAAATCATATAATGTACATTCGAGTAGATATGATTATATTATGTGTACTCAAAATAGAAATGTACATATCACAAATATTTGTCATTGTTAAATAGATATTATGTATTATATAAATGAACATTATGTATTATTAAAATGAACATAAAACATGCGTACAACAAGATTTTTATTAAAATGAACATTATTTATTATTAAAATAAACATTATATATCATAAATAAACATTATATATCATTGGAATGAACAATATATGTACTTTTAATGATCAGTACAAAACGATTGTATCATTAATAGCACAACATCATTATTTTTAATAGATGTAATATGTGTCATTAATTCTTTTAATTTGCAATGATGAAGCATTGATATTATATTATTTTTATTTAATATTGACTGATGTTGTGTTTTCAAGTCCCAACAGTAATCATTATAGTTTATGAGGGGACTTTTAAACTTTCAATATTCATTTCTTGTAAACGAAAATGTTCATTATGTTACCCTAAATGCAAAAAAAATAGCGTTTTATGTGTAATTTCCTTGGGTTTTGCACTAGGTGCACCAGGTGCATAGTCCAACTATTGTTATCAAGTACTACATCATACCAAAGATTGTCCTATTTTTATTTATAAAGTTAAAGTTTAAAAAGTTTGACAAAATTTTTTTTATCATATTTTATAAATTATATATTCAAGTAAGATCCTTCTTAATGCACATGAATTAAATTTTTAGAATATTTTGTAATTTTTTAACTTAATATTTAAAAATAAAAGTATTTAAACTCATGCCTTAAATATCACTAAAAGCCAATTGAAAATTTTGAATTAGGAGACAGATGACTATGAAGTAAAAAACAATTATGTATTTTGTAGATTCCTCAAACTCATCCTCAACACTCAACATCATCATCATGGTCATCATCATCACACACCACAAATTTTATAAATTTATTATACTTTTATTTATCTTCACTAGATTGGAATTTGAGTACTATGTTTACTAATTATTACGGAGTATCATTTTTCTAAAGCTTTCTTCTTTGTTACTTTGCTACCTGTTTTGTGTGTTGATGACAAGCAAATATCTTTTTCTCAATTTAATAAAGAAGTGATTTACGAAAAACACTTTCTCAAAATCCCACCTTTCTTTCTCCCTTTCCCCTCTTTTTTTTTTCTTCTGAAGTTGGTTGGATTTCCCTTGAATTTCCAAAGGTTTCACCTTTATTTCTACTTTTTTCTTTATCCATTCCTAGTTAAGCCAAATTTTTACTCGTATTTTTTGTATAGATATTAGGTAATATGGTAAATTGGATAAAAATGGAGAGACCCACAAATTGAGAAATGGGATCAAGTAGAGAAGTTGGAGGAGAAGCCAGAGAAGGGATGGAGATTGATAACAAGATATTTGTTGCAGTTGGGATGGAGGTGAAGGAGTGCAAGTCTACACTTTTATGGGCTTTGCAGAATTCAAATGGGATGAAGATTTGCATCATTTATGTTCATGTTCCTGCCAAAATGATTCCTATGCCAAGTAATTATTGTTGATTTATTTTGCTCTTATGATATAGTTTTTCATTTCATTTAACTTTGGTGCTTTAATGTTAGTTTCTATGTTTGTCTCGTTAAAAGGGGTGTTGTTGCTACTGGTTTACATTGTGCTTTGTGTATACCTAGATCTCATATTTTGTGAAGTGTTGCCTAATTTGCTCGCTACCTAGTTTATGGTGAAATAGTCTAAATGTTTGCCATTCGCGCGTACCAATCAGCGTGTTTTGGATCACTATTTGTGGGGGTTTAACGAATTAGGAAACATTGATTCTTTCATGCTTTCGCCTTTGTCAATGTTAGATTGTTCTGGGGATAGTTTAAATGGAAGAATATGAGGATTTGCAAGTGTTGTGAATGGAAATTTGGGGGTAAGGGATATTGTATGAGATGTTGGCGTGGCCTGCTACTCTGCTAGGAAGGCATTTCACTCAGTTATGTGAATCTTCGTAATTTGTTAGCGACAACTCTTTGTAAGTGACTGTTTATATCATGAGTTCACATAAATCACATTGAGTACTGCTCGACTTTTGAGGGCCAAGATTGCCTACTATGGGATTTCCCCAGGTCTGAGCAACGGGAGCCCTTACTGGGATGAGAGTGCTGTTTTCTTGATTATGAGGTTCATAGTGGTGTGGTGGACTGGTGGGGTTGGTCTTCTAGTTTTCTTTTCTTTGTTCATGTTGTGTGTTTCTGCACAACCAATAATCTCTTATTATCCTATCTTATTTGGTGCTTGACAATTGTTCAATTTGCAGTGGGTGGGAAATTTCCAGCTAGTCAAGTAGGAGAAAAGGAACTCAAGGCATTTCGAGATCTGGAAAATAGAGATGTGCAAAATATTCTAGATCAATATCTTCAAATTTGTGCTAAAGTTGGGGTATAATGCCTTTCTATAGGCAATAGCAGCTGTGGTTGAATTTTACCGCTGTCAAGCACTGGTTTTCCCTTTGTCTTTTTTGATGTTAGTATTCTTCATGTTACAATTTTGACAGGCATGTGCAGAGAAAATACATATCAATATGGATTCCATAGAGGAGGGAATTGTGCAAATCATATCTCAACATAAAATTGGGAAACTTGTGATGGGTGCAGCAGCAGATAGTAGATATTCAAGGTATCCATAATGGATTTTGTTGTGCAAATCTCTGATGATATTTGTAGGAATTCATAGACCACAGTCGTTAATGTAGAACTTAGATCTTACTAATTGCTAGGTCATAGACTGTGAGAAAAATCATTAATCAATGAAGTTGTTTCACTGCTATTGAAGGAAAATGGTGGAACCAAAGTCTAGAAAAGCTAACTATGTGCGCCAACATGCTCCCGAGTTTTGTCACATCAGGTTTATATGCAAAGCTCGTCTAATCTGTACGAGGTATGCCTTCCAACTTATTTTATTTCTTGCTCATTAACTAACTGTTCTTAAAAGCAAGCTAATGAAGCATCTGGTTTTTGTCTTTGATGTGGTTTGATGGTCTCTCAGTGAGCTTATATGGAAATGTATGGTGTCAAAAGTTACTGATCTGCTACTATCTCCCTATGAGCACATTCCTTTTTTCCCTTTCTGCGAAACAGATTTGGTTTTGTGAAATTTGGATTACCATGTGTCATAAGGCACTATTATATTATCGAGTTTGTGTATTTGCATTTTGGTTGTAACTTTTTCTGTACGAAGTATAAAGATATGCAAGATGCTACTTTGAATATGCTGGTCAATCAGCCTATTGAACTAGTTGTTGTGGATGTTGAAGTGATAGTATCTTTGATTCTTGATGTTGCTCAAGTTTACAGACACTATTTTAACACCTTTTGGGTGTAGGGAAGGCGTGAGGCAACCAGGTTCAGGTGTTGAAGGGAAATCATCAATCTCCTTGGAGAATTATCAACTTGATAGAGGAATTCTAAATCAAGAAATAAATTCCAGACTTGGAATTTCAGAATTTGGTGGATCTGAAGGCATTTCTGATAGATTTGATCAATCATCAAGAGCCAGTTTTCCGCGGTCCTCAATCCATTCAGCTGAATCTGAATCAACTTTTAACTCACCTTGTTCATCAATATCAAGAGAAGGAGTCACAGATTCCTGTCTGGAATTGTTGGTTCTATCTCCGACAAAGAATAAGCATCAAGGATTTCTACCACCAACTCCTCCAAGTGTATTGGTAGTACTTTGTCTCTATCCTCTGTTACCTTTAACATTCAGGTTTAGATAATTCAACTATCCACTTGGGCAACAATATAGTAGGCTTATTCAGCAGCTTTTTCCAGTTTTGAATCACTTTGCAAGTTAGTGAACTTGTTACTTGGTTTAGCAGGAGAGCAGTATGAATGATGATCTGTATGAACAGCTTGTGCAAGCCATGGAAGAGGCTGACAATTCAAAGAGAGAAGCTTTCGAAGAATCAATGAGGTGTCGGAAAGCTATGAAAGAGACTATGGATGCAATTCGCAAGGTAACTTCTGTCGGAGAACTTTTTGTTATACTAGGATGATTTTCCTCCTGTATTTTCTTTCTCCTTTATCCCATTGTTGTCTTAAAGGACCTTTTCTGTAGCTTCTCATCATTCTTAAACATCGTAGCTTGTCAGTGACAATGGGCTTACTATTTTGTAATGTGGATATTACAAATTTGGTGTTGTCACTTTGTAAATTTTGTGTATGTCATCCAGCAATTTATCTCACTTCCCTCCTTGAGTAGTTAGGATAAGACCCCTTGCTTTCCATATTTATTTCTTCACTTCAAATTTTGGGGCTGGATGGGCAGGCAAAAACTGCTGAAAGATTGTATTTTGAGGAATCCGGACAAAGGAAAGAGCTAGAGAAAGAGCTGACTAAGAGAAAGGAGGAACTTGCAATCACAAAGAGCCAATTGGAAAAGCTCTTGCAGGAACTTCAAGAGGCCTCGGATCTGAGGTTGTTGCTTGAAGCCCAATATGAGAAATCCAAGCTCACAGAGAAGGAGATGGAGGAAAAGATGTTTTCTGCAGTGGACTTGTTGCAGAAGTATAAAACTGAACGGGATGAATTGCAACTAGAAAGGGATCTTGCCCTCAGAGAAGCTGAAGTGTTGAGGAAACAATTCACTCTGGGACCATCAAGCTCACATGTTCCTTCTTTCTTCTCCGAATTCTCTTTCTCAGATCTGGAGAAAGCTACTAACTACTTTGATCCATCCTTGAAAATTGGGGAAGGAGGATATGGGAGCATATATAAAGGTTTCCTACGCCAAACTGAAGTGGCAGTTAAGATACTCAATCCCAAGGGCAGGCAGGGTCCTGTCGAGTTTGAACAAGAGGTAATCTTTTCCAAATCATCTCCTTTTTTAAAATAAAACTCTGATTTGGAAGATATTTACGATTCAGCTGATTCTAATGATCTTAGCTAACTTTTTTAACCTTTATATTTCACTGTATGGATTTTATATTGTCTTTTGGGTTGCTTGTATGGTAACAAATGAGTGTGATCCAGAACTTCTTACTGAAATTGAAATTTGGTTTCACATGTAAACCTTATAAGATCTAGTTGTATAAGCATGGTTATAGGACAATTGTACCCAACATTGTTTCATTAAATTTATGAGGTTTTGATGAACCAAAAACGGTAAGGTGAATTGTGGAAAAGCAATTGGAGATTCCAGTGTATGTTCTGCTGATGTGGCATGTATAGAATGGAATGTAATTTCCCAAATGATCCAATGTAGCTCATCGATCAATTTTGTAAGCACCTATGTCTTACAAAACAGACCTCTTTGCTCCTTATTGGACTTCTTCATGGTATGGTATAATACTTGCTTAAGTTAAATTAAGTTCCTTTTTCCTAGTACAGACATAGATTGTCCCGAAGATTGGACGAAAAGATCAGGATACATTAAAATCTTTGTCTTGTCTACATTTCTATTTGTTAGTTTGTGTTCAAACTAAATGTCTGATTTACATGTTGCTATCTATTGAATTTTAGGGATAGGTGTGGTGTGTCCCTCTACCTCATCGAAATGCTTTTTGCTCTCTTCCTTTGGAGTTTTGCTTTTGTTTTTTGTGCATATAGGACCAAGAGAGCAAGAATTCCTTGGCAGAGGAAGTGGATTTCCCATTCCTCAAGACTGTAATTGGGGGATTTTACTTTAGAACTTTAGTAAGCTAAAAAACAGATTAGAATGAATTGTATTGTTGTATTTCTTATGATTCAATTGCTTGTACATGACCGGTATTTATACAAGATTGCATGAGGTATAACCCTATACAAACTATACTTATGCATATCTTTTTTCTAATGTAAACACTTATCTTCTTATCTTTATCTTGCTTAATTTGATAGTTCCTAGACTCTAATTGTTTCATATTTCCTACACTCCCCCTAAGCCCTAACTTGCTTGACAATCTCTTAAGCACCTTAGTACTCACTCCTTTGGTTAAGATATTAGCTAGTTGATCTTCTAAACAAACAAACGTAAGAGTCACAGCTTTAGTATCCAAATTATCCTTTATAAAATGTCTATCAACTTCAACATGCTTAGTCCAATCATGTTGTACCAGATTTTCTAAGATGTTAATTGCTGCTTTATTATCACAGAATAATTCACATCCTTTCTTTGGAGCTACTCCTAGCTCTGTAAGAAGCTTTCTCAACCATAGTACTTCTGCAATTCCTTTTTGCAATCCCTCGAAACTCTCTCAGCACTATATATTGCAACCACCTTTTGTTTCTTGCTTCTCCATGTCACTACATTTCCTTCAACAAGAGTAAAGTAGCCATAGGTTGACTTCCTACTATCTTTATCTCCTGTCTAATCTGCATTTGTATAGACTTGAAGCTATATGTTGAACTTGCAGCTTACTCTTACTGCATATGCAATATCAAGACGAGTATGGGACAAATAGATTAATTTCCCTACAAGTGTTTGATACTAAGTCTGATGTGCATTAGCAGTGTCATCTAGACAAAGTCCATGGTTCACCACTATTGGGGTTTCAGCACGTCTACAATCGAACATTCTTGATTTAGCTAGAAGATACAAACTATACTTATACTGAGAAATAAAGATCCCAGTTTTATTTTTGGAAACTTCTATTCCCAAGAAATACTTTTTTCCTGTCAGGAATGACACATAGTTTTCGATTAGTGCGCTAATCTTCTTTCATCGCCCTTTTCCGGTTCTTACTCTGTAATGCTTCATCAACAGACGAAGGAATCTTCTCAGAGTATATAGTTGTATTGGATATTCCACCAATCGGGTATCTTGACCTTTGAGCTTCATAGTCTAGGTCGTAACGCCTAGGCAAGGTGCCTCCTATAGTTCAAGGGGGCAATTGATAACCCCTAGTATCATTACTCCTTGCTTTATTCTGGAAAACCTCATCCTCTTGAACAACCTCAATTTCTTGCAGAACTTCATTGCTAGTTACACTGTTAGAATGTGATAAGTGCTCAATAGAAGGCTGAGATCTTACCTCATTCTCAGGATGTTCAGAGGGGGGAATCACCAAGGATGGTGTTGATGTTTCACACTGTACCATGTGATAAGGTGTAGTCCAATTTAGATCGTTTATCAAGTTGGGGATAAAAGTACTCATCCTCGACAAATTCATAATCCATGGTAGTATGAACCTAACCGCTTATTGGATCAAAAAACCTATATCCTTTTTTCATAACTCCAAAACCAACAAAGACACATTTGATCTCCCTAGGTTCCGACTTATGTCGACTTCTTTTAGGAAGATGAACATAAACAACACACCCAAATACTCGGGGAGGTAGAGAATGAATAGATGATGAAGGCATAAGAGAACTTAGGACATCTAAAGGAGTTTTAAACTTGTGTTTCTTTGTAGGTAATCAGTTTGTAAGACAATTTGCCATTGCTATGGCCTCGGGCCAAAATGAGGTAGGAGTACATGATTCAATCATCATGGCTTGGGTCAAATCAAGGAGGGTACGATTTTTCCGTTCTGCTACCCCATTTTATTGTGGGATATCTGGGTAGGTGGTTTGGTGGAGGAGGCCATGGGTATGGAAAAAGGTTTTCATTTTTTGGTTGACATATTCTCCACCATTATCTAATCTAAGGATGCTAATTCTAGTCTGAAACTGAGTAAGGATCGTTTGATAAAAGCAACAAAAATATGTCAACCAAAAAGGAATCACACAATAAAACACATTGGGAATCATTAGGGTTGAGGCCTCTTCCGATCCCATTCTCAACGCTCCGGTTTTCAAGTAAAATAGGTGACTTACCTTTCATTATGCTCCTTCTCATGGTTTCTCAGCTGATGGTGTTGTACGCCTTGATTGTGGGCAAAGGATCTTGATTAATTAGATCCCTTCGATCTTCGTCGAGGCTGTTATCTAGCCCGACTAGAAATTGTATAATTTGTTCTGTTGAGTGATTTTATTGAATACATTTTTATCCTCTGAACATACCATGGGATTTGTTGTTTGGCGGTCTATTTCCTTCCATATAGCTTTCAATTTGCAGTAGTAGGTTTCGATGGGATCCATACCTTGTTTGATGGAATTTGCCTTGAATGTTAAGTCAAAGACTTGCAGCCCATCTTGCCCACCACTGTAGATTGCCTTGATTCCTCTCCATAAGTCTTTTGCGGTGGGGAAGTCAAGGAATTGATTGACCAAGTCTGTACCAATTTTCTCGATAATCCACAAGATTACGGCCGAATCTCTTTGGACCCATTGGTTGTACTCCTGGGAAGTCGGGAAAGGGGGTTCGGCATTGATGTGATTGAGCCGTCCCCTTCCTTCGATTGTCCCATTTGGAGTAGTTATGATCATTGAGCTTTTCCTATTGATTTGAACCGAGGAAACATTGGTTTCTTGGGTCTGTTTGCTCGTGTTGAACAATTTCAACACTTGAAGCAATTGATCCATAGTCAACGGTGGATCCATGGTCTCAGGTTCAGGTAAGTTTGTTTGGTAAAGGATGAAGCAAAATTTGTGATTTTCTGGGTTTGATAATCACGTTGCTCTGCTATCAAGCTAAAAAACATATTAGAAAGAATTATATTGTTGTATTTCTTATGATTCAATTGCTTGTACATGACTGGTAGTTATTCAAGATTGCATGAGCTATAACCCTATACAAACTCTACTTATGTATATCTTTTATCTAATGTAAACACTTATCTTCTGATCTTCTTATCTTTATCTTGCTTAGTTTGATAGTTCCTGGACTCGGATTATTTCATATTTCCTACATAGCAGTGTTGCCCTCGTTGCTAAACTTTGGTCGGTTGTTTGCTACTGTTTACTTTCTTTTATGTTTCCTGGTTGAAAATTTTATCTCTTAAAGATTCAGTTTGAACATTAAGAATTTGAGGTTAGCTTTTGAAATTCATCATATTGTGAACTCAATGACTACTGTGGAAGGATTCTCTGTCTAATCTCTTTTCATTTGACATGTCTTTCACTTTTTTCATATGAATAAAGTCTTTCAATGTTTCTTATCTCAGCTATGATATTCTTTTCTTTTAGGTGGATGTTTTAAGCAAACTGCGGCATCCAAACCTAGTGACTCTCATTGGTGCCTGTCATGAATCTTGGGCCCTTGTATATGAGTATCTTTCTGGGGGAAGTCTTGAGGACAGACTCGTCTGCAAAGACAACAGTCCTCCACTACCATGGCAAACAAGAATCCAAATAGCCAGAGAGTTGTGCGCTGTCCTCATCTTCCTCCATTCAAGCCGACCTAGCAGCATTATTCATGGAGATATAAAGCCTTCAAATATACTCCTAGATGAAAATTTTGTGTGCAAGCTAAGTGATTTTGGTATATGCTGTGTAATCTCACATAGCGAAACCTCCATGGGACAGACTACAAGGTTCTGTTCTACTGAACCAAAGGGCACTTTCTCATACATGGACCCAGAATTGCTTACAAGTGGAGAAGTAACTCCAAAGTCGGATATATATTCGTTTGGGATTATATTGTTACGCTTATTAACTGGTAAACCAGCCTTGGGGATAACAAACGAAGTTGAATATGCATTGGCTAGAGGTAATCTTAACAACATACTAGACTCTTCAGCTGGAGATTGGCCTTTTGTCCAGGCGGAGCAGTTAGCTCGCATGGCTATGAGGTGCTGTGACAAAAATAGATGGAACCGCCCTGACCTTGAACCTGATATATGGAGGATTCTAGAACCCATGAAAGCTTCATCTCGAAGCTTATCTATGCTTCAGCTGGTTTCTGATGACCGAGCGCCACATTATTTTGTATGTCCTATTTTCCAGGTTGGTTGGGTTAATATGCCTCTATCTTTTTCTCCCCTCCCTCTTCTTGGTTTGTATTTATCGGTTAAGTTTTATTTTGCAGGAAATAATGGAGGATCCCCAGATTGCTTCAGACGGCTTTACATATGAAGCTGAGGCTATCAGAGGCTGGCTAGATAGTGGCCATGACACTTCACCAATGACTAATGCCAAGCTTGCAAACCATGATTTTATTCCTAATCATGCTCTTCGGTCTGCTATTCAGGAATGGCTACAACAGCGCTGCAGTGTGTAAATCGTTTCAGCAAATACTCACACATCTCTCATTTTATACTTGTTTTGGTTCCCCGATCTCTCATTTTAGTCACAACTTTCACCTCAGGCTTATTTTTATAAGATTATGTGTAGGAGTATACGGCATATGTGACCCTAATTTAGTGTAGGCTGTACGTACCTAAAGTAAAATTCTGTTGCATTGCAGTGATTGAGGTCTAGTTGTAGTACTGGCATTTTCCCTTCAATGCCTTAGATATATTTATAAATGTACATAGTGAGTATATGGAACAATGGAAAAATGTTTAATGTTCTTTGCTCTTTTTTTTTTTTTATTATTGTAAAGCCGAAGATGACCGTGCATTATTTCAATTTACTCAAGTCACTCCCTTTATGCACCACTGCTCTTCCCTTAAGCTGTAGTGTAATGGAAAGCTATCTACAAAGTCTTTTTTTTTCTTGTAAAAAAATTAAGCGAAAGAAACGATTGGAGAGCGATACATTGCAAATTTGCAGTCATGAAGAATATGCTTTGCATACGCTCAATCTGCTAGCTTAGTAGCCTATGACATTTTAGAAAAATTATCTGGTCAAAAGAACAGTATTGGGTACGGCGGGCTTACAACATATTGTAACAATGGAGTAACAACTTCTATTAGTACGCTAAGGATTGTTTAATATATGCCTACAATTACTCACATATGAAGCAGATGCTGTTAGAGGGGTGTCATCCACTCTACGATCTGCAATTCTTGGAGTATTCACCCTTTGATTTGGAAGTCTACACCAAGAAGTTATGAACTCTTGCTAAATATATAAGTTGATATTCCTCGCTCATGCTTAGTGCCTGCACCACAGAGTAATATTCATGGTTTGAGGTTCTGTATAGTATTGATGAGATTGTTTGCATTATGTAGCAATTGAGAGCTAATCTTAATCAACGTCGTAAATAAAAACGAATGACCTTAACATACTTGTTGATCTTACATGTACTCAGGCACAAGTGTTCGTAAATAAAATTTCTTACCAAATAATGCAAATTCGGGCTAGATTGGAAAAACAAACATGGATACCGAAAGATTAGACACGTATCTTTATCTATCCGGCCTCTCCCAACAAACATAAGTTTTGTCCATTATTATTGTACAGGTATCTTGTGCTTGTGTAGTTACGCACCATTCTAAAATAATTTAGAGAGAGCGATAAGGTCATGTAGAAGGAATCGATCTCGAATCTTAGGTTGCAAAAGTTTAATACTCCTTGTATTAATACTCTAGATTGGGAATATTGGAAAGTTAATCTTTATTAGTCCAATGGCCAATCAACAAAGCACATCAGCCAAGAAAAAGCAGAACTTGCCACGGAAATACTAAACTAGGTCGCATGTTATGATCGCATCCCATGGTTAGCTGTCCCTATATATCACTTATGAGCCAGAAGCACAATCCAAAGAATGTGGTGTGCTTAAACTAAGGTTTTAAGAGGAGCCAACCTAACAAGGAACAACACTGCCTAATCAAATCCAAAGCGTGGCTTGTGGCGCTGGCTCAATACAGCCCAGTGACGAGCCTAGGCTAGGCAGTCCCCTAAGTCCTAAGACTCCTAACCATTATACAAATTATGTACGCTTGCAAGTAGTTGCATATTAAATTGCGCAAATTAGAAGGTGTACCCGGGTACATGGGATGCACTGTGCACTTGTCCTATGTGACAAGGTGTTACATGCACCAGGAAGAAGTGGCATCGGGGAAGTGGAAATATTGAGGCGACCGAGGGAGAAAAGAGTGGAAAGGTTGATGGGACCGAGGTAGAAAATGACAGCGAGATCATAATTTGTTGGCATTTTATTTTCACATGCAAATCCGGGTAATGATTACAAATATTTTCGAATTTGAACCAAAAATTTCATATATTTGAACATAATTCCTTGGCTTTAGGGTGTGTCGATGTATCTTCGGGCTCACTACATTTCAAATAAATATATACATAATTAATGTAACTCAGATTTGAATTATATTCCAATAATGTACATATTATACACAATCGATGTACATTAAATGTAACCCCAATGAACATAACTATATTTGACATTACATAAATGGAAAACAAGTTTATTGGTCCATTAATTGAATGTGTACATTTTTTTTATTCATATATGTACATTTCATACCTAGAGTATGTACATTTTTCGTCAGAGGTATGTACATTACACACATAGAAATATAATGTACTTAAGATAAATATATGTACATTACATACTAGTTAAATGTACATTTTCCTGCCAAAGTATGTATATTTGATATATAAGCATAGCAATGTATATTTTAATATGAATGTATGTACATTAAATATTAGTATTATGTACATTTCTCAATGATTACAAGTTTCTGAAGGCCAAAAATGTATATCTTAGTAAAACAAGGTCATCGATGCTGAAACTGTATGTGTACATTTTTAAATTTATATATGTACATTTTTTACTTCATATATTTATATTTCATGACTGATAAATATACGTTTTATGACTGAGACATGTACATTTCGTAATTGATAAATGTATATTTCTTGACTGATACATGTACATTTTATAAATGGGAAACAAGGTCATTGGTCTAGAAATTGAATGTGTCTTTTTTATTTATATTTGTACTTTTTTTAATTCATATATGTACATTTCATAACTATATATGTACATTTCATGGCTCATAGATTTACATTTTCATGAATGACACATGTACATTTCACTATTGAGATATGTATATTTTATGACTTGTACATAAACATTTAATGATTGATACTTGTACATTGGATGTGAGGTATATGTACATTAATTATTATGTGATTATAAAATTGATATATTTTCTGTAAAATGCATGTAAATAAAATATGTACATTACTCTATAGGTATATGCACATTATACACACACAATGATTTATACGGTTACAAGGACAATATCAAGAAGTTGTTTGAGTACTATGCCAGTGTACATTTCATAAATGATACATGTATATTTTATAAATGATAAATGTACATTTCATGACTTATAGGTTTATATATGTACATTTTCTAATTCATATATGTACATTTCATAACTGGTACATGTACGTTTCATAACTGGCCCATAATTGTAACAGAGTAATTGAAAAAGTAAAATCTGATTTGGAGAAAAATGGATGACTTCAATGGAGTTCGGATGGAATGCTTTGGGTGTGGTTCTTTTTTTATTTGGTTTGAAGTTTGAGTTATGGAGGGAAGGAGAAGATTTAGTATTTCGAAAATGGAAAATAACTGTGTGCGAACAAAGTCTAGTACTAGGGTCATTATAACTTCCCTTCCTCGTAATAATAGGGTGGGAGTTGCAGAGTGGCTGACTGACAGGCGACAGTAGAGTCCCGAATGACGGTTATGTGGATTGTATGTGGGGACACTTGCATCTGGCTTCATATTATAACTGACATATACTATGTATGCACTTCATGTATATTTTGGTCTGCGTTTTATTCACTGCAACTTGCGTTTTGGACCGGGTGTACCATATGCATGGTACACCCGGGTGCACTGTCCATACGACTTCGTATTATAATTGACATGTACTATGTACATTTTCAATGTCCTTTATGTAAATTTTAGTCTGTGTTTTATTCATTGCACCATGCGTATGGTACACCCGGGCGCAAATACTTGATTGGATATTTGGATTGTTGTACACTCACTTCAGTTGGCAGTGCCGCAGTGGGACCAGAGAATATAGAATAAAAAATTGACTTGACCATGTCAACAGTCAATTCACTCTATTCCAATAACAACATAACACAAAACAGGGGTTAAATCAAAATTTAAAAACCATGGATTTGATAGTATTTGAAGAACTTTGTAGTGATACTGAAACAGCAGTAAGTGCTATGCAAGAAGAGAAACTATACGTCGCAGTTGGAAAAGATGTCAAAGCCAATGAAACCCTTCTCAATTGGGCTATCCAGAATTCCGGGAGTCGAATAATTTCCATTCTTCATATTCATCAACCTGATGATTTCATACCCATTTGTAATTATTCTTATTTCCTTCACTCTTTTGTTGTATTTCCGAGGATATTTTGGTGGGTTTACAACAATTATGTGTTTTGGATGATTAGTCATGTCAAAATTTTAATTATTGTGTTTTGTTTACCTTTTTTTTTGTTGTTTGAGATGAAATATAGATGAAACGGTAATTTTGGTGATCTAGTTTTGATACTTTACGGATTGGAGTGAGCTTATTTGGGACATGTATTAGGGAGAAAAAGTGTTTTTTATGGAAATTATTCATCAATCATCATTATTAGCTTATATATATCAGTTGTTAATGTGATCAAGCTGTTCTAGTTAAGTCAACTTCTGTGATGTTGTGTTGTTACTTGTTAGGGTAGAGCTCCTTGATTCTTTCAATATTATTGTCTTTTGTGAAATGAGTTCCTTTAGTAGGGTTATACTGCATATAAATTAATGGTTTGATCAAGTATTTGGAGTTATAGTTTATCTTCCAACAGTACGTGTAGAATAGAGTTCTTGATGAACAATGCTTTTTTTTTTTTTTGTGGGTGGTTAAGTATTTAGAGTGATCTTCATATAGAGGTCTCAATTCTCTCCACCACCATTTTCTTGGTTTTTGATATGCTTCCAGAGAACAGGTTCATCTTGAATGTCTTGTTATTATTGATGTGCTTATTTGTTCAAGAGTCATTTGTGCTGATACACACTGAGAATTTTTTTTTTTTTTTTTTTTTGTGTACTTGTAGTGGGTGAAAAGTTCCACTGGAGCTCCTTGAAAGAACAGGACGTCAGGGCATACCGGGGAATAGAGAGACAGTTTATGCTTAAAACTTTAGATGAGTATGTAAACATTTGTCGTCAGTTTGGGGTAATCTTTTTCTTGCATCTTAAATACTTTATTCCATCTACAGTAATTTAATGTTTAGAAATTAGAATAGGTTAGTAGTATCAAGCTACTAGTATTTTTTTTTACTTTTCGGCTACAATTTGGTGATTCATTGGTGTTGTAGATTCAAGCAGAGAAGCTTTATGTTGAGATGGACTCAGTTGAGAGTGGGATCTTGCACCTTATTGCTGAACACAATATTGAAAAGCTTGTCATGGGAGCTGCGCAAGATGGCTGCTATCACACGTATGAATAGGAGGGTATTTTGGTTTTGTTTTGATCCCATGTTGTTGCCATATGGTTGTAAACTTAACTGGTGAAGAAGAATAGTGTTTATCTCAGTGATTCTGCTTAGCTGATTCACATAATAAAATTAAAAAGAAAATCTAGTTGCTTTCAGGTTGTTATTGCTAATCAAGTTTACTCCTTGTTGAATAGGCAATTCATAATAATAACCTTGATTTGCAAACATTGAGTGGTTTTTACCATACGTAGTATATAAAGCCAGACAATCACTTTGATGGTATCTGGTCAGCCTTATATTGCAGCAAGAGAGAACATTTTTACAGTTTTTTATGTACTGCCTTAAAATGTGTAGGAAAATGGTAAAACTCATGTCAAGGAAAGCAGTCTATGTGGAGCTGCATGCACCTGCTAAGTGTCACATCTGGTTTATCTGCAAGGGACATCTAATCCATCAGAGGTAAGCACGTCACTCTTTTCTTCAAATTTTATTAGATCTTAAAGATTTAGCACTACCTCGTGAGTCGTGATCCAGATAAATATTGCTGTATATATATTTCAATTTTGCTATAACGGAATTATTCTGGAACTTTGTCAGGAATTGCATAATTGCAGATATATTTTCTATTTGAGCTCATGACTTGTTGATTTGTGAGGAAACTTTGCACGGCTAGCTTTTTAGACAATGCCCTCTTGAATCCTGATTTCTTGTGGATGAAATATATAACTTACATGGGCGATTCATGTGTTTACTTGCTTAGTTTTTCCTGTCATGCATAGTAATTGTCTCCAATTGGTAGTGTCTTGCTCTGAAGTAGCAGACCTTAATTCCTTTTGGCGTCTGGTTCTCTCAGAATTGCTGACACAGAAGGCCCTTGTTTGCCTCATGACCAAGCTTGCAACTCAGCCCTTGGTTAAATGTATGTCAAAAGTTCTTAGGCCTCCAAACCCATACATTCAAGTGAATATACTCTCTTTCTCAGTATTGTTGTATGTCTAATGTCTGATTTAAGCTGTCTTGTGAACTCATATGAGTGTACGAGATCTCAAAAGGACTTGGTCATTGAGTTTATTTGATTTTGGGAATCCTAAGAATTTATAGGAGCTTAGCAGTTAGCATAGATGCAGGTTGGAGTTATGAATATTGCCAATTTCTATGTTCTCTTGTTGATGTTCTCAACAGTTAGGGTACTAATTAATCTGAAGCCATTTATCTGCAGAAAGTGTAGTTTAGAAGGAAGAATACATGCTCAAAACGAGAGGTCATTGGACTCAAAATCCACTTCTGAGATGGATCTTAGGAACAAATCTGTAGTTGGGAGAGAAAAGTTACTGCTCGGAGAGGGATCATCTCATGTTAGGATGGGTAATGGGAGTGTCACTGAGCTAGATCTAGAAGCTAATCGCCATAATTGGGATGAATTTTTGCAGCTGGAACTTCACGGAGAACCATTATTCAAACAGAATCATCCTTGTCATTTATCTTCTCCTCATTCAGTTTCACAGGTATGTACAACAGTCTATCTAAGTTATAGTTTCGTAACTCCATATGTATCATGTGGTTTATTCAGCCAGGATACTCATGAGGGGTGTGCCCTTTAAAATATTAAAAACATGCTGCTTATAGGCAATCACTAACTGATTTGCCTATAAAGTGCTCGTTTTCGAGTGTTTAAATCTTGTACAAAATCCTCTTCTAGCTACTTGTTTTATAAGACGGGTAGTTCTCAGGAAGCCATGCACAATGCAGATAATTCAAAGTGGAAAGTTTATCAATTACTGCAGGATTGAACATGATGACGTTGAAGAGCAAATATGTTTCTGTTTTGATGAGTTGTAGTGACAATTCTTTTGTTCAAGTTACATTTCTTTTGGACCAGAATATAGGTGCCATTTAATTTAACATGACGGAAGGTTTCTGTGGACTTTGATAGTTATGGTGCATGGTAGAAGCTTCAAAAGCTGAAGCCATAAAGGATTTGTTTGATATTTTTTCATTATATTTTAAATTGTCTCCATAAGAAAGTTTTAGCCCCAAGTAATCATTTTTTCACCGCTAAGATGCTTGATACTTTAGGTGTTTATGTGATTAGTGGCTAAAACTCAATCTTCAAACCTTGATATTTGCCAGTCACTTTGCTGCTGCTTGTACAGGAAATATTATCAGAAGGTGTATATGCCGAGGCACTCAGGAAAACTAAAGAACTTGTTGAAGAACTAGAAGAGGTAAAGAATGATCGGAACAAGCTCAGGAAACAATTCCAGGAAGCAATGGATCGGAATTTAGTGCTGAAAGGCGAAGTTACAAATTATGGTCAAATACTGAAGGAATTGGAAGAAGGGTTGATTTCTAATGTGGAACTGCTACAAATTTGTGAGAAAGAACGGGATGACTTGAAGATCGAACGTGATAATGTCCTCAGGACAGCTGAAGAATTGTTAAATCAATCTGCGGAGGAAGCATCCAGAGCCAATGATCTCAAGTGCTTCACCACATTCACTTTTTCAGAGATCGAAGGAGCTACAAATGACTTTGACCCAGCATTACTACTATGGGAAGGCGAGAATGGCAGCATTTATAGAGGCGATCTTTCCCATACACAAGTGACTATAAAAATGTGGCATCCTGAGGGCCAGCAAGGTCCCCGAGATTTTCATCAGGAGGTACTTAACTATAACTTTTATATTACCGCAAGTTAGAAAACTTTTCAGCGTCTTAAGCAATGTCATTTGTTTATATGTCAGCTTATTGGTAAATGTCCATTAGTACATCATTTGAACATTTTTTATCTCTTCTTAATTCATCTAAAGCGAATAAAAAAGAAAAAATAAGAATGCTGGAAAGATCATTGAATCATTTTCTGAGTTGAAATTCACTCCTGCCTTTTATCCAATTAGGTTGAGATATTGAGCAAGTTTAGACATCCAAATGTGGTAACTCTTATGGGAGTTTGCCCTGAAGCTTGGGGTGTTGTCTATGAATATCTTCCCAATGGAAGTCTACGAGAAAGATTAAACTCTACGGGTAATACTCCTCTCTCATGGCAAACCCGAATAAGGATCGCCACTGAGCTATGCTGTGCTCTAGTCTTTCTTCATTCCCGTGTACCTGAAAGAGTGATTCATGGTGCTCTAAAACCCGCCTCTATATACCTTGACTCAAACTTCACTTGCAAGATCAATGACTTTGGATTCTCACGCCTAGTCTCACACCAAGAAAACTCGGTCTCTAGGGGATTCTCATCCAGTTCCTCGTATACAGATCCTGAGTACTTTACGACAGGAGTGGCTACACCTGCCGTGGATGTTTATTCTTTTGGAATGATAATGCTGGAGTTGCTGACTGGAAAACCAGCATTTGGGGTAACAGATGAATTGAAAAATGCTTTGGATGAAAACAGTTTTTATTCCCACTTGGATACTTCTGCAGGAGACTGGCCATTTGTGCAAGCTGAGCAATTGGCTCGGCTGGCATTGAGGTGCTGTGAGGAAGACAATGCAAGTGATCGACCTGATTTAAAGACAGATGTATGGAGGATTCTAGAGCCTATAAGAATTTCCTGTGGGGGTTCTACGTCATACCATCTTGGAGATGAAGAACAACGTCAAGCTCCATCTTATTTCATTTGTCCTATTTTCCAGGTATATACTTCTACTGAAGCTTCATATATTCCTTTTTATTAAAGCTCATGTATGTTTGGGGGGGGGGGGGGGGGGGGGGGGCGGGTGTTCAAGTTGTCTTATGGACCAAAGTTTTTGGTGCTTCTCTCAGGAAGTCATGAAGGATCCGCATGTTGCAGCAGATGGCTACACTTATGAGGCGGAAGCGCTGCAAGGGTGGCTTGATAGTGGCCATGATACGTCCCCTATGACGAATCTTCAACTTGAACACGTCAATCTTGTCCCAAACCATGCCCTTCGTTCTGCCATCCAGGAGTGGAGGCAGGATCATTGACTTTCTGCAACTATCTTATTTGCCTTGCTTGCAATAAAGATAAAAATTGTAAGCTTATTAGACATAGTAGTGATGGTGATCTTAAGTGACCTGTGCATTGGGTCAAGTGAGGACCGGGATGGGATGAGTCACATACGAAACGGGCTAGACTGAGCCATACCAAAGAAGATGTAAAACAGCCGAGTCAAGTCGGGGCATAAATTTATGAAATCGGTCGAGTCGAACTGTGTCGTCTAAAGAGTATGTAGTTTTTTTATGTATAGAGTGTGATAGTTTGTCTGTTTCACTTTCAATCTTTGGCAGTAGACCTTCGGCAAGTAAATGGAAATAATTCATATTACCTTATAGTATTTAAAAGCATTGAAAATTATTGGCTCATTATTGACCCGATTTGACCCATTAATGATCTAATAAAACATGACCCTTTAAAGATTGATTCAATTAAGCACATAATTAATTAGACTCTTTTACAATCGAATTGATAAAGAAACCTTAATGAAACCCGTCCCATTTAAACAAGTCTACTCCTACCATCACAAAGCCACTGCCTCCAACCTTGTCTCCACGATCCACCTATCTCAATAGCCCAGCACCAATCTTTCGCCAATGACAATCCCTACCCCCACTCCTCCCCTAAAAAGCTCCTAATAATTGCCTTCATGATAACCTATTAGCATTTATCACACCCATTTTTAAATCTCTCGGGAAAAAAAAAATAGATTCTCAAATTAAAATCACATGACATTACATAATTAGTAAACAGTTGTGTTTGGAGAGTGTATTGGCCAAAGTTAAAATCGGTTAAGTAAAAGTCAAAGATTAACCATCAAATTCCAAAAATACTTAGATTTTATATAGAAAAATTAAATACGTTATAAAATAGGATATTTATCATTTTCTTATTTCTTGAATATGTGACTTGCAATATCATACCACAAGGACTCAAGGCAGATGACTTGACTATGATAATTTAGAGATAACGTTTGTATTCGGATATTTGGTATATAGTCGCTCTCAAAATTAGAAGATAATATGGGATAGTTTGCTGGTGAAGGTAATTGGTTCCGTACATGGACGGCCCTTTTGAAAAGTACTAACCCCATGCTCACTATAATTAGTGGGTCCATTTCTACATATTTGATTTTTTATGCTAATCACTTTGGCTCAATTATTTTGAAGATATAGCCAACACTCTTGTCATTTTTTAATAAATCAATCTTTCAATAAATCATTTTACTCCTATCCTATCAATCTTTCATTCAATCCTAATTAAACTGTATAGGTATATTTATTATTATTTTTTAATACAATATAGTTATCTTTATCATCTTTATCTTTTTATATTTTTTTTTCTAAATCCAATTAGTTTTGCAAAATATAAAACATAAAACTGATGAATGGATGATAGGCGTGTTGCGCGCCCAACAAAAATAAACCTAAGACCACTACTACGTAGAAGAGCAAGTAAGGGTCGAATCTCAAGCAACTAATAGTTCAGTTAGATAGATTGACTTCGACTATGCTAAGAAAAAAATTAGATTGTAAATTGGTGATCTAATCTAATTGACTAAAATGAGAAAGAACTTAACGAAGGATACTAAGCAAGGTTTAAAGACTTATAGGTTTGAGTATTCTCACTATCATGAATTAATGCATGAACTATTACTTCCTACCTTATTCAATTACTAAACAATTCATAGGATATATACGACATAATTAATATCAATGACTTCTTTCCATCAATCAATAACTTCTTCAACAATAGAATCATACCTATTTTCATGGAGTCATATATGCAATTCAAAGACTTTAAGCATATTATCTTAGCATCCTAACAAATTACATCAATATTTTTGTAATAATTTCCTTTATCTTAAATTAGGGTTCTAAATTCGATTAAGGATCAACTTTTACTGCAACCTAATCACAATCAACAAATACTATTTTTAGTCATTCATTGATAATAAAACCAATCTTAAGATAAAATGAATTGTAAACTAATCAAAACTGCCAAGGAGCTGCGGTTACTGCTGTTGGAAATCTTCTTTACTTGCTAAAATCCGCTTGCGCACCTTACATGGGAAGATCAACGTCTAGCTAAAGCCACGTTGCAATAGATTTTCAAAAACCCCGAAATAAGGCTACTAAACGACGTGTATACTTCCAGCATGAGTCAAGCACGATATCATGAGAGCTCTTATTGCGTCAAAACCTACAAAACAAAGTAAAGTATACCCGATAAGAACAATATCGAAATATATAAAATGTAAGCTCATAAAGGAGGAAAATGTGGAAGAGAATTGATAAAGGGGGATCAATTAATTAAGGCGTTAAAACCATAAATAATATCGTGTTATCAATGGATTATCCTATATGAGCGTTTATCACTGCTATTGAAATATTCTTGTTTATATATATACATTAGATTTGTAGTATATGTCGTCTATACTCCTATTCATTTCATAAATATTAGATTTATTTTACAGGATTATTTATGTAAAAATATATTTTACTAAGTACAACATTGTAATACAAAGTATTTAACAAACTATTGTCATAAATAAAAGTCAATTGTAATTGATAAACATTTATTTTCCAATAAAATTTAAGTTTATTCAGAAAAATCAATTTAATGCTTTAATCAATATAATTGTTTCAATTGTCAAGAGAGTTATTTTATATTTTGTAAAAATGTATTAAATAATAAATTAAAGTGAAATATTATTTGCTTTTAGAAAATTACTCAAATCATCCATAAAAATTACCTTTTGCCTCTTACTCTTCATTAATTTACCCTTTTGCCACCACCTAACTTGCCCCTCACTCTCCTCCTCCTCTACTCCTTCCTCCTTCATCTCACCTTTGCCGCCAACATCTATAATGCCGCCATTATCATAGATTTTCGCCACCATTGAAGAATTTTTAACAACCACATGAAAGAGTTTACAAAGTATTCCTATGTATTTTTTTTAACATAGGCGTCTAAATAAACGTTCACCTCAAGAGGAGGCATCTAACTAAGAAGCCTAGCCCTTGGAGGAAAAGTCTAACTTCAAGGGGAAATGTCTATTTTAAACGCCTAGTCATAGGGTCATACATCTAATATAGATATTTCTCCTTGGGGTTGAATGTCTTTGTTGGACATCTCTCCCTTTAATTTAATTTTTTTTCTCAATCCTAATTATTATGCTAATTATTTATTATTGGTTTTTTAAAAATAATTATTAATTAGCATTATTATTAACTATTAGTAAGAATTATTAGGATTATGATTAATAACATTGAACAAATTTTTTTGGTTAGTAAGTTCTTATAGAAGATTTTGGCAGTGATAGTGTGAACAATTACCCACATTTCATAATTTTGAAAATATTTTATTATAAAAGAAGGCGATACTAAGTGATTTAGGTCAATCATCCTTTAACATAGTTTTCAAAATTGATGAAATTATCATATAAAGATGAAAAACTTTATTTGAGATGCAATAAAGGAAAAAGAAACAAGGATAGAAATATGAATTTCGAGGAAGCTAAACGAACAAACTTGCAAAAAGTTAGGGCTGCGGTTGTAATTATTTTATTAAGCTAAAATGGTTTGAAGAAGGAATGGTTTATAGTTTTGGGTCTTGCTTTGTCCAACATGCTCAATCATGAGCTTATTAAGAATCCAAAGGTTAATCGACACATGTGCGATATGATCTTAGCCTTGGTATAGAAAAAACAAGTACATGAATTATCTGCCGTCCAAGCAAAGTCGAAAATTATTTTAACTATTGTTAACATAATATATAACACATTTATCCCAATATAAGTATAGCAACAAAATAAGATATATAGAAGTATATAATATTTTTATCTTCGATATAGTAACATATAAGCTCACATATATTATATATATTTCGCAAGGCAAATTATCATACAGTACTCTATTTTTCCCTCAAGATTAGAAACAATAACTTAACAAATTTTTTTGACAAATAACATAATCTATTGTTTGTTGGTTCAAAATTTTCTGACCTACCAATAGGGAAACAAAATATACAGTGAATCAAAGTAGTAGAAATTGTAGGATGAGGACTAGTCAAAATATTCTGATCCAACAAGTTGACTATTTATCTTAAAGTTATCAAATATCATAACCAAACTAACCTGAAACCTATAAATGTGAAATGTCAGTCACTACTTCATCACCTTTTTGACTTTTTCTTCAGTTTTTCCAAATTAAATTAATGAAAAACCTGAAAAACTAATCATATCACTGTTTCAGTTTTACTCTCTCCTACCTTTTGTTGTCTTATCTGTACGGTTCAATACGGACCCTCTATGGTTCCAACCGGTAACCGGTCTCCGTCACACCCTTATGTACGGTCGCCACGTGCCCCACATCCCGGTGTTTTTATTGGTCCGTGGACTCACACGCCATGGGGACACGTGGCGTACGATCTTCTCTCCCTTGATAAAGATCGATGGCTATAAATAAAAAAGTACAAATAAATAGAATAAAAAAAGAAAAAGAAAAGCATTTCTTTGATGACTTATCTCCACAACAATCACATTGTCTTCATCTTCTCACTCTAACTCCCACCTTCTGCTATGTTTCACTCTTGTGCTTAAATAAAATAAAATAGAAAAAATAACTACATAATAAAATTTTATTTATTTATTTGTTTGATTTGATGGTATTTGAGGAAACCCATCAATTTGAAGAAAAAACCCTAATCAGAAAACATAAAGAGTCAATCTTTATTCTAAGAGGAAAAATAGTTGAAGAAATTCTATGAAGTTTTGGAGTATTTTGATAATTTGTAGCTGTTTTCTGGGGTGGCTTTCGAGTGGGATTTATGGAGGTGACATAGTTCATGAAGATGATAGAGCTCCCAAGAAGCCTGGTTGTGACAACAATTTTGTGTTGGTAAATAAAGTTTTTTTTTTTTTTTTGGGGTGTCATTTTTGATGATTTGGGATTGTTTTCGATTATTGATTGGCTGGTGGGTTTGATTTGAGTTGATTGAATTCTGAAATTTGAGCTGAAGTGGGTGTTGGTGTGGTCCAAGTTTTGTTTTTTGGGGCTTTGACTTTTTATATTTGGGTGTTGTTTTGATTTCTAAGGGTTTAAAATTCAAATCAATGAATTTGGTAGTTTCCTAATCTTTGATTGTTGATTTAGAGATTTGTGTTCGGTATGCTCAGTCCAACTCTAATTAAGTGACATGGTGTTATTGTAATTATTACTATTATTACTCCATTTAGTGTAATTATAATTGGTATTCTTGTTGTGATCTTGTTCTGGTTTGGTTTCAATTTTGGGTTTATATATATTGTGGTGGAGTTATATGTTAGCTTTTCATTTTCAAGCTAATATACTCTCTTTTATGAGATTGTGACTTATAGTTGAACTAAACATCTGGAGTTTGGTCAAATAAGATTGAAGCTTATGATTGAGTTGAAAAACCGAATTCTGAGCGTAGAGTGTCTTGAAGATTGTAGCTAATAGTCTAGGACTCTCATTGCCCTCAAGATTGTGTTCAAGTTGGGATGAAAAGAGAAAATGTTTCTGAACTATTCTTTTAATCTTATTAGGTTAAAGTGCCAACCTGGGTTGATGGATTTGCTGATAATGAGTATGTGGGCGTTGGAGCTCGGTTCGGTCCTACGCTAGAGTCGAAGGAGAAATATGCCAACACAACAAGACTAGCACTTGCAGACCCTCCGGATTGTTGCAGTACTCCCAGAAACAAGGTTTGTATCTTCGTTTTCAGCTATGTCCTTCAATATTTTACTTGAAAGTTTTACCCCAAGGTCCATTGATATATATTACCCAGTGTTCAATTATAGAATATCCGGCAAAGTTGGCACTTCTATAAGTTTAGTGTTGCAACGTTTTTTGTTGATCTCCCATGGCCATTAAGGGCTACTTAACTTATATATTACCTAGTGCACTACGCCACTACCTATATGTTTTCTTGTGTTTATCCGTGATTCCTTGAGTCCGATGACTTATTTGGTACTCTCTAAGTAGCAAACCCCTTCATCACAGCCTCAGACATGGAATTTTAATCATCGAAATGCAAAAAAACTACACCTTGGAGGTGCTGCTTTTATCTACAACTTTAGACCCTGGCCAAAATTCCTGATAAAAAGTTCTGGATGAAAATTTTTAGATCTAATATGTGAAGCATCAACTGAATAGAAAGAGAAAATACATAAAAAACTACGTGTAATGCCTCTTATAAGGCCTTTTCTTTTATCAAGCATTTATCCATTTATGCCTCTCCTTTTGTTTCATTTTACGTGTAGCTTACTGGTGAAGCTATTCTAGTATACCGAGGAAATTGCAGTTTTACGACAAAGACAAATATTGCAGAAGATGCTGGTGCTTCAGCTATCCTTATTGTGAACAATAGCACTGGTATTTTTCCTATCGCTTCTCTGTTGTGGATTCTGCTAGTTCATATTTGATTCATTGATATGCCCCTTTAAGGTGGAATCTTTGTCTTATTTTTGCGTGGTTCTCTTTAGTGTATGGTGTTATTCCTGTTATATCCCTCTAATGTATTTCCTAATTACTGAAAATATTTTGTTTGCGGATATAGTGTCCCAATTTTTGTGAAAAGGGAAATAAATCTACTGGCACAAATCTCGCTGGCCTTTGTTCATGTCTTCTCTTGTTTGTCTAGTCATGTGAACTTAAGATTATAAGTGAGGATATTTTGACTTTTTATGGTTTTTTAGTCAACTCATGGCCACAACAGTTTTCTTCTCAAAGAAGCTTATATAGTGGCTGTTCTACTATGGTCTTGAATTGAGTGAGTGTGGCCTTGGACTCTTGGTATGTGAACAAATCTCCTAGTTTGTTTCAGTTTGCTAATTTGGTGAAGGTGGCCTTGGACTCTTGGTATTCCACCCATTTTAAAAGTTTTCACAGGATAAAAGGTCTCAAATCTTGACATCTTTTTGCTGGCTTAGAGGAGGTCAATGGTTTATTACTGCAGTCTGTAAGAGACTAGGAATGAAGGTAGTAAATCCTGCTGAACCATCAAACACTCTGTTAGGAATACAAATGCAGTGATAGATTGTTTATGGGTGGTGTAGCATGAAGCTTTTATAAGACCTTTATATTAAAAGTGAGCACATATTTTGGTATGCATATGTGAACTTTGTTGTATCAGATCTGCAAATGTTGTCAAAGATGAACTTTAGATCCAAATCAGAATATCTATAAGTATGTGTCTGATACTTTGTACTCAAAAGACCCTATCCATTCTACACTCCTATGTACCCCAACCCTTGATATAGTAGAAATCTGGGTAAAATATTGACCGATTGATGAGACTGGTTATATATTCTCCTGGTAGAAACTTGCTATTTTCATTGTGGGATGGATTATTTATAGATTGCTTGTGGAGGGAGTTCTACAACAAATGGAGAACTACAACTGATGTCTGTTGTGTGGATCCTCCCTATTACAGCTAGAGAGCATAATTATTTTCTTAATTTTCATACAGAACTCTTCAAAATGGTCTGTGAGGAGGATGCTGATACAAACATCCGCATTCCTGCTGTCATGTTACCAATGTATGCTGGAGGAACTTTGGAACAATTGTTGTCCAACAATTCTAGGGGTAAGATATACTTGCTTTTATTGACACCTATAGCTAACCATGTATTTGTCTTCATCAGCCATTTTTTCTGGCATGGGTTTTCATTTCCTATTATTATTTACAGGTTTCCCTTTCTTCAGTTTATGTGCAGCTGTACTCCCCTAGGCGTCCAGCAGTTGATGTTGCTGAAGTTTTTCTGTGGCTCATGGCTGTTGGCACTATATTATGCGCATCCTATTGGTCTGCCTGGAATGCGAGGGAGGCAGTTATTGAACATGAAAAGATGTTAAAGGTTCTGTCATGCAGTCTTTTGAGTGCTTGTGTATTTTATGGTTTAAAGGTGATATTTGTGGTTTAGGTTATCATTGTTTTGATCTGCAGGATGGGTCAGATGAGGTTTCTGTAGAAACTGGTTCATCTGGTTTTGTAGATATCAGTACCAGATCAGCCCTTCTTTTCATTGTGATTGCTTCAGGCTTTTTGGTTATGCTGTACAAACTTATGTCACTCTGGTTTATCGATGTTCTGGTTGTTCTGTTCTGCATTGGTGGGGCTGAGGTGAGCTTAATTTATAATTTGCATTACTAAAGTGAAATTCAATTATAGTCTATCAGCAGAACAACTCCTAACTATCCCTTATTGATCAGAGAGGCTTCTCAACCATGAGTTATTATAGTCATGTTCAATATTGGCTTTCAATCTTCCACAATACAATGTATTAATCCTTTTTACTCAGTTCTCAGTCTTTTCACTCATCAACTGATTTTAAGCTTTTAGAGCTGCATCCCGTGGATCTGGGGTCATTGTGGGTTAAGTGATTTACTGTATCCTGAAACTCGTCTTGTACCCTTTTGTGGGTTTTGAATACTGAGTGAGGAAGAAGGAAAGGAACAACTAGGACACCATTTACTTACGTAGGAGGAGGTCGTGAGTAAATTCTGCAGTATTTATGTGACATTGCTTATTTGATTCTGTTGTATTGCTGCTCACCTTCTCCAACCTTCTCCATTAAGTCTTTTGCCTGATTGTTTAGCAGAAAGTTTCATTTCAACTGCATTTCATTGATATTTTGGTGTAAATGGCTTCCTTATCCATCAACTAATTTTAAGCAAGGAAAGACATTGGAGGATCATGAATGTGTGTAAAATAATAAAAAGATGACTATATTATCAATGCCAAAGAAAGATGTTTTTCTCCACTTCCTCTTCTTTGGGTCTTAATCCTGAATCCTCTTCATGTTATCTGCAAGAACTCTTATTTCTATTTTCGTCTTAGTTTGATGTTTGGTTGGCTACAGTATTGCCAGAGCTTTGTTTACTTCTAAAAGTTTGCTGTGATGTTTATCTCTTTGATCTTGTACAGGGTTTGCAAACCTGCTTGGTAGCGATTCTATCAAGGTATGCCCATAAAATACATCATGTTCCCAGCTGGACTCAGTATCTAGGATTGCATTAGCCGACGATTTTCTTAGCAAGTGCATGTCATAACCTGTCTGGTGGCATATTATATCCAGTTCTATAATAGTTGGCAAATTCTATGTGATATCATTGATGTATTTTTGTTCCAAAGGTGAACTGACAGGCCAAACTATTGTAGTTTCAGGTGGTTTACACATGCGGCTGGAACATTTGTTAAAGTGCCCATCTTTGGAGCAGTCTCATATCTGGCAATGGCTGTTTCTCCATTCTGCATACTATGTGCAGTTCTTTGGGGTGTTTACCACCGTGGTCAATATGCTTGGATTGGTCAAGACATCCTTGTACGCATATATCTTTATTTATGTTCCTTAATGCTGCCCCTGCCCTTTTATCCTCATACAATTATCTCGTTTTGCTGTAATGTTTTCTGGCTGAGTCTACGAATAGCCCGAATGGGGTATATTATTGGGTCAAATGCTTAGGATCAGTGTTTGGAAGGGGTGGACTGAAGACTTAGATTAACACACTTTGGCAAATTTAGAAAAAAGAACACAAAATAGTTGTTGTTTAGATCGGCTTCCTACTCAATTCCTTTAGTGCAATGCAGGGGAAAGTTTAAACTAAGTCTCCGTATGTTTTGGTAGAAAATATTTTTCATGGAGAATCATTTTCCAAGAAGAACAATTTCCAAGGGAAAACACAGTTCTAAAATTGTTTTCCTTTGTTTGTTTGCTTACAAGAAAAGTTATAGAGAAAAGGGAAAATAAAAGAGAAAGGGAAAGGATGGATGGAAGGAGAGAAAGGAACGAATATGGAAAATGTGGCGTACCTTCCTTAACGAAGGAAAATGTATTTGCAGGAAAGGGACAGAGGCCACCCATTACAGTAACATACGCAAGGCATAAGCAGGGCAGGGGAGACTAAGAGAATATTGGAGAAGGGAGGCAAATAATGGAATGAGAATGTCAGCAGATGCAAGGGGAGACACGCACGGCACACATACACTGAACTTTTAGTTATCAATATTGAATAACTGTATTCTGTTACAGAGGTGTTTACCATTTGGGTATTTAAGGGAGAATTGTAAGAGGGGAGGGTATGCAAAAAGTAATCCGTAAATGTTACATTGGGATTTGGGAGAGTGCCTTCCTCTCGAAAGAAGGGCTTGTAAATATACTGAGCAGCAGCATATAATACATAAGCTTTTAGCTATTCTTACGTTGTGTTTCTGTCTTTAATCTTCTTCCTCATCCGATCCCCCGCAGTATTCCACTCTTGAAAAGTTATTTTCCTCCTTGTGGAAAATTGTTTTTCTCCCCTTGACAAAACCAACAAAGGGAAATGGGACATTTATTTTCCTTGGAAACATTTTCTGTCAAATAAACGGAGTCTAAGTTAATTTGTAGGGTGAAAAGGGAGGAAAGATGGGTGGGAATGATCTATCATAATATTTTTGTATAGCCCTGCTCTTATAGGTGCTTATAGGATAACGACAACTTCTAATTAAATTTTTGCTCTTGTCAGGGTATTGCACTAATTCTCACAGTACTTCAGATTGTACGTGTACCTAATCTCAAGGTAAAGCCTTAAATTCATCAAACTAGCTCAGCAATATTAGGTGACTGTCATGGCTTCCTGCTTTGTGGTAGTGTATTTCTTTGCTAGCTAAACATTGGTTCTGACTCCTCCAACTTGTATGGCACCTAAATGTCAATGAAGTGCATGTATGGCCAACCCTTGGAAGTATTGTTTATAGAGAACTGTTATATAGACCTTGTAGTTAATCAAGAGTTACAATCTTCTTATTTGATCATCTGTTAGCTGTGTGTAACTGTATATTTCTTCTTGATTCTGACAGGTTGGCACAGTTCTTCTAGTCTGTGCATTCTTTTATGATATATTTTGGGTCTTCATTTCCAAGCGGTTCTTCCATGAGAGTGTTATGATTGTGGTGAGTTGTTCTATTATCTCCCTGTCATTCAAGGAAGGTGGTTGTCTGCTTGTATCTTAATGACTCAATGCACAATATATGAAGTATATAAGTAGTTTTCTGATCTCTTTATAGGTTGCACGTGGTGATAATAGTGGGGAAGATGGAATTCCAATGTTGCTGAAGATACCAAGAATAAATGACCCTTGGGGTGGTCACAGTGTCATAGGATTTGGGGACATCATATTACCAGGACTAGTGATAGCCTTCTCGTTAAGGTGAGCATACCCACTTTGGTTTTTAAAAAAAAAAAGTTTGTTGACCTATACTAAAATACTTCATTTTCCAATACTTGTGCTCTTAATGTGTGTGAATGGACATTTGCTGTTCATTATGAACTTTCTAATCTTCCTTGAAATGGCAGTCTGACACTTGACAAGCATATATCTATTCTGCAAACCACACGTATTGTTTATTTGTGATTACTATAACTTATTGAAATCCAAAGTACTTGCGTTGTCCATACTGTATCTTACAATAATTCTTTCGAATGATAAACCTGGCTAGAAAAGTTCCCCTGAGTTCGGCATTAAATTTGAGGTAATTGCCTAGAAGATTTAACTTCATAGTTGAGTGTTTACACCATTATCAGATGATTACAATTTTTTCGTGGTAGGGAATCAGGAATGATTCTGGTTGAAGTTATTTTAAAGTTTACGGGTTGACTTTGCAGATATGACTGGCTGGGGAATAAGAAGATTCGAGCTGGGTACTTTGTGTGGGCAATGACTGCTTATGGTTTAGGTATGAATTGACGAATAGTTACAGAATTTGTGGACTTGGATATGTTCATGACTGAATTTACCATATTGTGTAAAGTAGTGTTGTTTAACCATCTCTTTTGCATTTTGTAAAAATGCTGCAGCATTGCCTTCGTCAGTACTTCCCCAGCCCAATCTTCCAACCCTATACCTTTTATTTGTAAATATATGCATTTTCCTTCTTCTTCTTCTTCTTATGAAGGTTGGTCCAGTTATACATTCACGTCCAGGCCATGACAAAGTACATTCTTTTATCTTGTGTTTGAAAGCATGAAAACTTCAAAACACCAATCATTCAATCTTCGTGATATAAAAAATGTAATGAACTCTTCTTCACCTCTGAATCCCCTCCCTTTCTTCACATGGGAGTATAGTAATATCTCAGTGACGTCTGATTCTAGAGATGCTGGCTAGATTGTTTTGGACTTGCTGGCTAAAGTTAGGCAATGACTTCTTAAGCTTTTATAACTTTCTGCTGCAGGTCTCCTCGTAACGTATGTGGCCTTGAACTTGATGGATGGACATGGCCAACCTGCTCTCCTCTACATTGTTCCTTTTACACTTGGTAAGTAATAAATCCAAGTATATCATATAGGGATGAATTTTTGTCAGGACTGATGCCCAATGTAAGTCCTCCATCTTGTGTAGAAGAATTGAAGTCAGATTTATTCCTCGGACTCCTCTTTCTAAAAATTGAAGATTAAGAAGGAAATGCTAGATATAAAACCATTCGCTTTAGCTATGTCAATGAGATGTACGGAGTACTGTGGGTCTGTGGTATTATAAGATTTCTAACCAATGCCAAGGTTTAAATTTTGCCTAGTGTACTATTGCTGGTAGTTAGTGAAAAAGAGGGGTAATGGCCTTGGCCACTGATGGTGCCTTTACTCCCTCCTTGAAATTGCTCCACCATCTTCTCTGGTGCATGCAGAGATTTATTTTATTTTTAAAAATCTTATTCTGCAATGTTGATCTCGTGCAGGCACATTCTTGACACTTGGAGGAAAACGAGGCGACCTTAAGAATCTATGGACAAAGGGAGAACCGGAGAGACCTTGTCCGCATATCCGACTTCATTCATGCCAATGACGGGTATTATTTAGGATATAACATCAACTATCAGGACTTTTAGAAGGGATCAAATCCCTGTGTAAGTTGTAGGAGATGTAACATATTGTTTGGTGTAGATTTGATACTTAACCGCTGTCTGAGGGTTGTGTAGTTACCCAGTTATAGAACAGAGAGTTCTTTTTCTTTCTTTTTTTTTTTTTTTTTTGGTAACGTTTATTCATGGGAGATGCTATCTGCACGCCTCCATAGCCCTCATGCACTTCCATTTGCGATCGTGCATATCCGTAACTATGCTCGTTCGTAATGGAGGTAGAAGACGACTTTTCTGGGGTGCAGATAGAAGTTCCTTCATTCATATGTTTGATTCTTTACTGGTACTTTGTCCCATGCTCTCTGCAAACAATGTAATACGAGCACCTGAGCAGGTTTACGTTTTCAGTAATGTTTCGTGTATCGCAACAGTTGGATAAGTGTAGTTAGCTAAGCTTCTCATGTTTATGCCGACATTTTGTTCCCTTACAACGACGATAGTAATGATAATAAGTTAAAAATTATGCTGTAAGTTGCTTTCAAGAAACATTACAAGCTAAAAAAACAGTGCCAAGTTGTGTGTTTGCATACTTGTTGCAACTGTTTTGCAAAGTAGTTTGTAAAACTTGCTTATTTGGACAGGTCAGCTACCTTGATTTGTGGCTATAAAGATCATACTGAATTGAAAATTATAGGTAATTTTGGGAATGTTTTTAACCCCGACGCTGGCAAATATAAATTTTTGACGCATAATATATATTCCAATACAATATATTCAATATTGTATAAACAAGTATACATGCTCTACATTTGGAATTTCCTTTCCCTATTTTGGAAGAATACAATTTCTCTCAACTTTTCTTCTCTTTCTATGATGACTTCACCGAATGGAACATTTTGATAGTTTAATGATACGAAACTCAAAAATTACTTCATGCATATGAATAAAATATATATTTTTTTTTTGCCTACATCATAAAAAAAAACACTTGCATGCAATTTTTTCAAGAAAATATAATATGACTCCTTAAAAAGGCACTATAATATATTATGTATGTGCTTAAATTAGCAATTAGACATTATAGTGAAAATATTTACAAATAATAATAATAATAATAATAATAATGGGTTTGGTGGATAGTGATAATGACCTAATAATCGAATTTACAGTCAATAAAAAACAGTAAATAATAACATCACAGTAAGAAGAAAAACTACAGGGTTGACGGTTAGAGAGAGACAGGTAAATTTTACCTAAATAACACAAAAAAAAGACCCTGAGGACAAAAGATAAGCAGCCCAGCCGACCAGCCGTATAATTTTTTGTATGTATCCTCACCCTTACCTTACCTCACCCACCTTCCCCCCTCCTCTTCTTATCCTCGCCGGTGTTCCGTTTGCCTCCATTTCCTCCGCCTCCGCCTCCGGCACCGCACTTATTCTCTTTCATCCCTCGCTCCGTCGCCGCTTCCTGTTTCTTCTCCGGCAGGTTTGAACATATTCCCGCCTTCTTTATATGTATTTTTTTGGAGTTTTGATTTGGTTACTATTATTATTGTGTTATTTGAATACGATTATTGCTTTTTTTGTCTTTTATTTGAATTTAGTTTCTTGAATTTTTTTGGTTTCCGATGTTCATTTTTGTGTAGGTTTGATGCAAAATGATTTAGTTTGTGGAATGAAGATTGATTTTAGGGTTTGGTTTTTGGAATGGTAAAATCTTTGAGGATTGATGGCATTAGATGTGTCTTTTTTATGGTAGTGTTTGATTCTTTAATTGATTGATTGAAGTTGATCTTGTTTTTTATTTTTTATTAGAAATATTTGAACAAGTCATTCATTCATTTTAGACATTTTATTGAATCATTTTGATTACCTATGTTTCAAGATCAGTGATAACTAATTTACGATACGCCTTAGTACGAGGAACTAGTATGGGAACGAGAGTGTAATTCGCTAACTACTTTTGTCAAATTAGCCTAATAAGTGTTCCACTGTACAAATTTGCGTGTTTATTCGCTCGTATTTGTATGTAGTTGCGGAGGAACCATAGAATTAGGTAACCCTGCTCACTTTAGGTTAACTTTTTGTTTTTTTGTCTTGTTATATAATGTGAAAAGAATTATATATATATATATATATATAGGTTAACTTTTTGTTTTTTTGTCTTGTTATATAATGTGAAAAGAATTATATATATATATATATATATATATATATATATATATTGAGAGAAGATGTTTTGACTGATGGATATTGGTTGATGATTGGGTGTACTTGATACAAAATCTATTCTTGAGAATGGAATGCAATCTATTATGTAGTAAAGGTCTTGGATAGTAGGCTGTAAATGGAGTTGTTTCATTAGCCATGAATAAAGCTGTGGGATACAAGTAATTGTGAATCTATAGTCAAACTCATACAACAAAGAGCTGATTTTTTAAATTATGAACAGGGATTTTTAATCAGAATCATAGAATGCCCACCACTTTTTGTCTAGTTAGTTTTCTCACAGTCTCATGCAACCTGGTAGAAATGGAACTGACCTAAAACCCCATTGAACCCTACCCAGAATCTAAGGTCTTTGAACACAATGTTTCAACCTGAAAATTTATGCTGAAATAATGGAAAGTGGATCTTGTTCAAAATCATTCCATGTCAACCTGAAGCAGTCCAACCCCACCACCCCCTTCTGACAGGTTTACTTGCACGGCTTGCTTGTTTTATGCTGATGCTATATGAAGGTCTATTATCAGGCTATCCTTTTGAAGGTGGATTTCACTATATTGTAGTTGCTTGTTTGATGTTATGCATGGGTGGACATTGTACACTACATTGAAAGTAAACTTTTTCTTAAAATAATTGGGGAACTGTGTGCCTTTTTTTAAACTGTAGCAAATGCTTATGGTTTCTTACTGTTCCTACAGAAGAAGAAACGGATATTAGTTTATCAATTATTTATCAACTATTTATCAACGTTGGAGGTGACAAAAGGTCAGGGTGTATATCCATATCCATAGTTTTAGGAGAAGCTTCAAATGTCTGAATTGGATGTGGTGGAATCTAAAGCAAGGTATGTTCTGTACACACTTTTTTGAATCAATAAATTTATTTATGGGCTGTTGTGGGGCCAGTGCTACCTTATTAGCGGTACATTTTGGTGCACAGGAACAGGTATTGGATACAATTTCCATCTAATTATGCTAAATTAGCCCTTAAGTGTTCCACTCTTCTAGTTCCTGTGCTCTAATACCGCGTAATAATTTGAAGTTTTCTGGGAAAAATCAGCAAATCAGGCAGCACTGTGTGGGACAAGTCATGTTTGCCTACCACGTACTCCTTCCGTTCCATTTTGTTTGTCATATTTAGAAATTCCATTTGAGTAGTGAGAAACTTAAGTTAAAATATATCTATTCGTGATCTTGTTAGATTCGTCCCAAAGTATAATTTTTCAATATGCAAATTTTATATTTTTTTTATAATATGTATTTATAGATATTAAAGCTATAATATGTGCTTTGAAAACTTTGCAAAAAGCAAATGTGACAAATAAAAGGGAAAGGAGGGAGTACAAGATTTTCTCCTTATACTTGGATTTGGTACCAGCACTATCAGGATGTGTTTGTGGTACAGAGGCTAATTCGTTAAACATAATCTTGAAGTTTGGCTATATTTTATTTGGAAGTCTTTGGTGGTTGTATGATTTAGAACTTTGGGTGAGTACTTTCGTTCTGGTCTCGTTGGATACAGTCTAGCTGAAATGTTCAATTATCCATGGTGTATGTAAGATATGGGTTAGATTCATGTCTTTGAAGATGATAAATTACATTTAAAACCATCCTGTTGTGATGGATGAGTTTTTCTGAACAGTTTTCTAGCTTTGTGATTCTGGTAGAATTTCGAAATATTATGTGCTTAATTGAATTTCTTACCCTATTTGATGCAATTGTTATTTTGAAAATTTTCTTTGACTTCTTGTTTTTCAACATAATGGATTTTGTGGAATTTTGACAGTTTACCGGCTCCAATATATGCCCAAATGATGAAATCATACATTTGGCTCCAGACAGCTGATGGTTCTATTCAACAAGTTGAACAAGAGGTAGCAATGTTTTGCCCTGTCATTTGTCATGAAATCCATGCAGGAAAGGGCACATCCAAGAGCCACGCTATTTGTCTTCCACAAAGAGTTAATCCTGCAATGTTAAGTCTAATTCTTGATTATTGTCGCTTCCATCAAGTTCCAGGACACTCTAACAAGGTTTACCCTACAATTCTCACCTTTTCCCCTAATCCTCCCTCCATTTTATATCTGATTCAAAGCTGTTTTTTGCACTTTTATATTGTAAAAGGAGGAGTAATGTTATGTGATAGCCCCCTAGAGGGTGTTTTGTTTCTGTGCCCGTGAAGAATTCACTTTTTCTAGGTTTTCTAGGCTCAAGATATTATGCAAATTCAAAGCCTGACATATGATTAAATTTTCTTAGGAACGGAAATCTTTTGATGAGAAGTTCATTCGAATGGATACCAAAAGGCTCTGCGAGTTGGCATCTGCTGCTGATAGCCTACAGTTGAAGCCCCTGGTTGAACTAACAAGCCGTGCACTTGCACGAATGATCGAAGGCAAAACTCCCGAGGAGATACGTGAGATATTCTGTTTGCCTGATGATCTTACAGAGGTTTCTGATGCTTACAGTGTTGTGTGTGCTTGACAAGGCCTCTTTATTTTGTCTATTATGTTAATGCAGAATTGGTTGTTATAGGAGGAGAAGTTGGAGCCTTTGCGTAACATGACTGATGATCCTCGAATCAGACTTTTGAACCGGCTGTATGCAAAAAGGAGGAAAGAGCTCAGGGAGAAAGAGAAATTGAAGGTATCAACATTGTATTTCTCTTTTTCTTTTTGTTTTCGATAGTTCTGGTTTACACTATGGTGATGGAAATTTGGCTTCCTTTTCTCAGACTGCTGAATCTGAAGAAATGCATGTAGACAATCGTTCCGTTGATGATTTATTGTCATTTATAAATGGAGATGATGAAGGTGAATTGTTTATTTCTTCCAAGCTTTCCATTTTATGGGTATGGTTAAAAGAGTTGCAGTTATACTGGTAGTTTTGGAAGGCTGCATTCATACTTGCCAATTGACATTCTCCCCCTCCCTCCTTAAACCTTGTCTTGCATTTGAACCAAAGTCGTATGCCAGCCTCTATTACATCAGATTGGTTATGGAGTGTTTTTTGAGTCTGTTTCAACTTACAATTCTAATAAAAAGAGTTGCCTAGGGCCACTTACATAATTATTTATGATATTTATCTGGCTTCTCTAAGGTCCCTGCAACTGTTAGGTGTAGTCTCTCCTTTTTCTCTTCATGCAGTTTTTGTTGCTTTAAGATGTCCCTACATGGTCTTTTTTCTTTTTTTTTTTTTGTTGTTGCTTGAACAAATGTTTCTGATCCTGTTAAATTTTGATTAGCAGCATAGGAAAAGCATAAGTTATGTGATTCACTTGCCAAATAGTTATGCAAAATCAGCAATGTGAACATTTCAGCTATTTTGGCTTCTAAATGATAAAATGCCTTAGCAAATAGTTTTTTTTTTTTTTTTTTACTTTGTTAGATGTAAATAAAGTTGATGTATTGGTTATGGCCCACAATCACTAAAACAAGGACTTCCTAATTGTTACGCAACTCGATTCCATTTGCTTGGGGTTGGTTCTGAATTCTTCTCTATCCTCTCCCTCGAGCCTCTCCATCTCATGCAATTTCTCTTCAGTATTTAAGAATTCTTCTGAGTCCCTTTTTCCCTTTTTTTTCATGCGCAAGACTCTAAATTCTTGTATATGAACACCACAAGAATTACAAATCCAAGTCACAATTCCTATTTTTTGGGGGAATAAAGTTAGAAGAGTGTTCTGTTCTATCTCTTGCAATGTAGTAACTAGGGTTATATGTTATTGGGCTGCTTGAAGATTGCCTGTTTGTCACTCCCCCTACTGTTGCAATATTTACTAACAAAGCTCCTAAGAAGGTTATCATCACTAACTTTATTTTTGTAGTTAGTTCTTGCTCTACTAGATTTGGGAGTAGTCATAGCATGTTATTATCTGTTCACTAAGTCACAGACTATACTGTAACCACAGAGAAAGTTGAGGGTAGAACCATTGACATATGTATTAGTATAAGAGACTTGAGAAGCAGAAAGAGTAGAAAAAAGAGAATAGATGAAAAGAACCTTACTCGTTTTAGTCTGTAACCAAAGACCGGCAACCTCAGAGAAGCAACATGTTTTAAAATGTTCTCTTAGTGCCAAGAGTTAATTTTTTTGGGAAACTATGACCATAGGTACCTCACTGCGAGTGATTGGAGATGCATTTTCTCTTCTGGTAATGGTGCTGTATAGCTGGCGATCTAGGCTAGAGAGAGATGGAGGGGTCCTGATATTCAGGGCTGGGGGGGAGTAATGTTCAGTATCATGAAATGGGTTTTTTTGTTGGTTAAAAAAAAGCTATGCTGTGGCTTTCCTTTTTTATAATGCCAAACATTTCCCCAGGTTCTTAAAAAAAATTGAATGAGATTTGAAATGTGTGACGGAGACCAATAAGACCACCCAAATTCATGTTTATGTTGTTGAAGAAACTAAAAAAGGTACATAATATAAGTCTTAAACATTTTTCTAGTCCCCTGTAAAATCATTCTCAGCTAAGGACATCTTGCCACTCCCTTATATTTCCTTGTATTATTTAATGTTATCCTTTTTCATACCCATACTGAAAAATCTGATATTCATGTTATCCTATCCTCTAATTCTGCTGGTTATTCAATTTTGAGGTTTCATAAAGCTCTCTTCATCCAATAAACATCTTCGAGAACTATAGCTCACTATCTTCAGTCATAGTTTTCAGAAAATGGATTAACTTTTTGAATTGGGAAAGTAGTAAATTAAAGTACATTAGCATCCCTCTATTATGCTGTCTGGTGATGGTACTATCCTTTTAGGATAATGAATGCAATATTTTGATTTTTCTAATTTTGTCGCACATATGATTTATTTTTCCATTCTTTAAAGTCTGGCAATTTGAAAATGTTTTCAAAATTTTTTGAAAAGTTATTGTCCTTTGATTTTCGTGAGGTTAGTGATGAGCAGAACATAACATTTAGAATTTCATGGTCACTTGTTTCTTCTGACGTTTTGATCGTGGTGTTATGTTTGGAATGTATGTTTTTTGTGGCAATCAAGTCATGCAGAAGCTTTGTTTATCCTATTTGGATGTTTTCATGTGATTTGGCTCTGTTTTAGATTTGCTAATTATTCGTTTTCTGTCACTCAGATAATAAAGGTGTCAAAACTTCTAAAAACAAGAAAAAACATCGTAGGAGGAAGGATCATTCTAAAAGCTCACTGTTAATCAATGGCATTGAGAACCACAAGGTTTGTCTTGCTGTTTTATCATCCTTTTCTCCTTTATTCTTTTTCTTTCAATTACCTAAATAATCATGAATGGCATACCATGAATTTCCAGTAAATGTTTTTATTTATATTGTAGGAGACCAAGGACAACTGTTCTCAAATATCTACCATTGGGCCTAACCCTAGCGAGAGAAGGGAGCTATCTGATTTAGATTCCTGTGTTGTTGGTGAAGAAAACTTGGACGGTGGGGATGATGACATTGATCCAGCTATAAAGGAGCAAATTGATAGGTTAGTCTTTGAAACCCATATAGCTAAGCTGTGAATGAAAATAATAAATGAAGCTTGCTATCTTGTTACCTTCAAGGTTAATTAGTAATTCTAGCTTTCTGCTTTATTTTACTTTGTGTCCTGGGTGTGGTAGTATTTGTTTCCTTGGCCACCTGGGATTAGTTTTGAAATTTTGGATGTGTAAGATGAGTTGCATGATATACCTAAAAACTATACAGGTTTTTTCAGAGGTTGATCAGTATATAATGTGTGAGAGGAAAGCAATTGTGTAAATCCTTGTCTGGAGTTATTTATGCTGGTTATCCATTGATTCCTTTCTTCTTCTCCTTGTTTTGCGGAGTGTTAAATGAGATTTCAGAACAATATTTAACTGTGCTCCTGAATGATCCTACATCCCTGAAATAATAGATCAGTTACAAGCTTCCATTTGGATAAGGTCGATAATCTTAACTTGTCGATATTTGGGAAGTTGCTATAAGTCGTGTTTAATCAAGCAATTGTTCAGTTAATTTCATTTACAAGATTTTGTCGTCTGTTGCATGGATAATTTAAATGTTTTAACTTTATTGACAATGGATGGGAAATATTGATTGTATATGTTGCCCATAGACTGAAATTTATGAGCAAAAACTTGAACATACTCCCATGTGTCAATAACACTGCAGGAATGGGAGATTATTATCTAGCCTGGTAGTGCAAGCTGTCGACTGAAATAAGAAACTTTTTTTAAAGCTAGAGAACGTTTTACTCGAATAGTACAACATCTGTGTACTAATATGGGGATTGAATTGGATATACTGTCTGGTTTTTTTTCCTTAAGGTATTCCTCCCCTGACATCTTCACGGTTGTTAGTATTTTTCTTCATGTATCAACCAACAACCGCCAGTGATTCATTCCTTTTTTTCTTGGAATCAACTTAATTGATACGAGAATGCTCTGCTTTTGCTGCGTGCTGTTTGTCTGTGATTTCCTTCATTCATAGCACTGAGGATGTTTTATCTGATCTCTTCACATGTTTATTCAGGGAGGTAGAGGATTTTAGTAGGAGGCTGAATTTGAACTGGTCTGAGAGAATGCATGAGCTTTTATATGGATCTAGAACAGAAGTCAGTAGCTTCATTCATTATTGAAACGTGTCTCACTGGTAGATATGTAAGTGAAATGTCAACTGGTTCTCCTGAAAATGTTTATTCCCACTTCTTTTGCCTCTTTGAGGGGTGATTTTGATGATAGATGTGTAAAATTGCTAGCTTCTCTGTTTTATTTTTATTTTAAAGGAAATGAATAGAGACAGTAAATTCTGCGGAAGTGGAGAGAATGCCATTCTTATGATGGATGGTGGGATTAAACTGTCCTGTGTACATTAAGCTGCGATTCTTGCTGCATAAATGAGGCGGGTAATAAGGTTGGATACCGATGATTCTTGCTGCATGAACAGAAGAAATAAGGTTGGCGACAGGGCTATATCAGTGAGTTTGTGTCTTTTCTAATCTCCTTTTCCTAACATATTTATCCCCTGTTTTCCCATTCTTTTATAGTTGGTAGGTTTCAAATTTTGTCACAAAAATTTGTTGTAATTTTAGCAGAGGCTACAATAAAATAATTATTATTTGAGGCTTTTGTTTCCTTGTCCACTGTGATTTGCTCGCTTGGAAGTTCATCCAATGTGTGAGGTCATAAACTGGCTAGTAGAAGCCATATAACCATCATTCCCTTTTGGCCAGGGCAAATAACTTGAATTGGGTATTGTCCTTTTTAAGTTTCAAAAATTTAGCTTGCGGTAGTTTTTATTTCTTGGTTCACCGATTAAGTCAAATTTATGCTAGATTTTCTTGGACCCTCTTTTTTTTTTATATGTAATTTGCGAAAGAAACAGGATTTTTAAAAGCATGATTTTTTAAAGCTTGGATGTTATCTTGAGGTAGTTATCTTTTGATAAATTCCTTTGACCTGACCCTAGACCCCTTGCATATGATTCAGTGGCCTTCGTCAATTGTATGGATGCAAGTAGAGTTTATCATTGGCTGGGTTGAGCTGTGCTTGGAGTCTGAAAAAGTTGGCCGCTAAGACGGTAAGAGTGAAAGACCAGGTGTCTTATGCTGGGATTTGGTCTTTTAGGACAGGGTGGCTCCTCGGGCCTGATTGGTCTGGACTATTATGGCCGATATTGCATCCATCTCACCTTCTGTGGACTGTGTGTGATCACTGGGTGGCAATGGGTCCAAGACCCGATCCGAACATCCGACCCATTTTTTAGGGTCTGGGTCTAATTTTTTTAAACCCATTGGATTCGGGTCGAATATGGGTCCGGGTCTAAAAAATTTAGATCCAGATCCGACCTATGGACTCGCATATTTAAATAAAATAAAATTAATATCTAATCTCTATTTAGAACTAAAACTAAAGATTCATTTATATTGCTCTGTTGTCTTTAACTCTTTCTCATCACCACTCGCCATGTAACATATTCATATAATTTTGATGTATACTTTGTGATTACTAGTCTCTCGTCGTCATGACCCCGGAAACATATTCAACTGGGTTTGAGATTATTAGCTTCTGTACGATTTTAAAATTTGCAAGTAGCAATGCACTTGATCTTAAAAACATTGTAACAGAGTATTATTATGTTTCGTACTTTTGATTTAGTGTTGGATTTTGACTCTATTGCTTATTTGTTTTCTACTTACTGAATTAAAGATTGTTTTGTAAGTATTTTAACGATACAAATTCTGTGGTTAAGAAAATATTTATTAATTTATCTCATTAGACATAATAATGCAAATTATTTTCCTTTTAACACTTTAACGGAAAACAATTTTTAAGGTCTGAACTTTAAAAATACATCCAATTTTAAACAATATGAATAATAAGCATATAAAAATAAAAATATGTTAAAGATCTATTTTGCATTCGAGATTCATTAAATCTAGTGAATTTGGGTAAGAGTCTGAAATTATAGGACTCAACGGGTTTAGGGCGAATATGGGTATAATTTGAAAATAATAGGTATGTGTCCGGGTAAAATAAGATCTGACCCATTGTCATCTCTGATATTGATAAGCATAATTTTATTTATTTTTCAGGTTACTACATTGTATCACACCTTCAGCTCCAATGAATTGCTACGATGTGTCTTACAAAACCTTACCGCGGCCCCTTTGAAATTGATAGTGATTATTAAAAGATAATCTTTAAGGTATAGGATAGTACTATGAATAGAGTTATATTAGAAATAGGATATAACTTGTGTATACATGAACCCTATATAAATTTGATCAATGGCAAAACACTCCGATTAATGGAGTTTTCAGATATTTCAACATGGTATTAGAGCCTAGTTGATAATATTTTTTTCCTAATCTTGGTTCTTCCTGTGTCCTCTTACCCGCTGCCTTCGTTACCATAGCCTTTCTTCACCATGTCTAAAGACTCCTCATATGGGCCAGCCATAACGTTGGTCGGCTCATGTTTGTCGTCAGGCCATTATTTCCTTCCTCCCATTAATTCATGCGCATGTGAGAAACCATGCATTTGAGCATTTGACAGTAAGACCACTTTGATAAAGAGAAAATTTTCTGGAATTTATTATAAAGCGCAGGTGGAATACACGGTGGTCTTTTGATTTAATACTCCGTACATTCTTCAATACGAAGGGTGGCCTAACTTAGCATTTTGAGGTATCATCTCATTGTTTATATTTTATTTGTGGTGTTTTCTTTGCCGTGATTGGGCCCAGACATACATACATTCCAGTATAAATATGACTGTTTGGATGGGTCCCACTTTCCATCAGGGAATGTCCATTCCATTAGCTGTAAATATATAATTAAAAGAGAATGAGGTCTTGGCAATGGAGTGAGCAACCTTATTACAATTTAAAAAAAAAAACTACGAAACAAGAGCATGAATATCATCCACTATAACCTGGACAACAGATCTTTCACGCGACTTTGTGTTTTAGAGCTTCATTAAAACAAGGCAGTCGGATTCCAAACATGTCTACGATCCGAGGTTGCAGCATCAGATTTTAGTTTGAAAGCTATTACCCTTGGCAGAGACCAGGTAGGGCTTTCCATCTCAATAGCCTGCAAGGGCGGGGAGAGGGATCAGTTCCAAGCCATTGCAGCCTCCAACTTGCCCAAGGTTCTGCTTGAAGCGAGCCTAGGGCTGTCTACACTACCATATGAACATAAATACCACTTCCCATGCACAGCTAAGAGTGCATTCTGCATAATATTTTCACAGCACTCAACAAAGGATGTGGAGTAATTAATGTTCACAGTTATCACAAAGCTCAAGCCTAGCAGGGTAAATATGCCACAAAATTCAAAATTCCACTCTCCTTGCACTTAATGTAAGACCATACGAAAAATGCTCTCCGGTAAACTTCACCTCCTATAATGCTCAGACCACACCGGGTTATATTGCTCATCGTAGGTAGCCCGTTACAAACTGCAACTAAGATTTTCATCTTCGGCTGAACCTAGGCTCTCCATATTTTCATGACTCTTGTCCAGAGTAGATGAGGTGCCTGCATCCCTATATTATCGTTGCTTCTTAAAGTGATTAGCACTCTATGAAGTCACCATTTTTGGTATGGCACCAAGCTAAGGTGTCAAGTTGATAGAACTCTGCTATAGGGACCTCAACCTGCATGATAGCCAATAGCCATTATCTTTTGTTCCATCAAGACCACACCAAATGCTTCCACATTCCTGTCGTGCTCTCACATAGTGCAAGGAAATGTTTTTTTTTATAAGAAGATAGAAAAGCTTCGTGTACCATCAAAGTATCAGAATGCAGCTTATTCGAGAAAGGTAGTATCTTGGTGCTATTAGGTAGTTTATATGACATATATGGTGGGTGTGTTAAATAAGAATTCCTATTTAATCTTTTTAAACCAAACAAACATTCCCTCGCAGTCGCAGGCAACGAACTTGGTATTTGTTTTTTAAGTAAAATCATTTTAAGTACTACTACAAGTTCATAGTTACCATACAGAAACATCAAAATGACCCCTGTAATTGGAGTTTGGTGGTAGATTCTTAGCTTGTCCCACCGCCTACCGGTTCTCTGGACCGTCCACTTTCTTCCGGGACAGTTGTCTGTCCCACTTTCTCTCCATTTATATTTAGTCCTGCGTTTTTTTTTTAACTTTATTTTCACCATACACTCGTTACCTTTTCTTTATTGCTTACGGGGTACTTTTCATACTTGTGTAAGAGATAAATTTTACGGTGACGACGGGATGAGGTACAAGATAATCAAACGAGAAGTGAGACAGTGGGGAGGTTAGGTGAGACCTGGGAGAAAATGAAGGAATGAGTTAAATATATATCATCTACGTAAACAATAAACAATATATATAGTATACATGTTAATTTTATATTTTATTTAATTAACATGTGTACTACATATATTTTTTATATACGTAATATATAATTTTTTATATTGAGTATATAATAAGTGTCTATCTATAGGTGAAAAGACCGTGTATGTGTACTGTGTATGGAGTGCAATTAGTACAACGAGGCATCCTCGTGAGTCGTGCAGAGACACGTTCTTGTATACGGAGTACGAATAGTGGATTCGGAATAGAAAAGATGGTGGGAGTACTCTCTTAAGTCTTAACATTCTGCATTTCTGCTTGACCTCCTAATCCTACTCTTTTCTTCCTACTTATAGCTATTTTTTGTAATATGCTGCAATTCATGTATTACATTAGATGATTGGAGGATAGATATACGTACTTATACTTAACAAATGAACAATTTTGGCAACAAACCCTGTGACCTTTACATACTTTCAATAGTCAATATTTAATTCGACTGTTAAACTATCTTAAACAATAATTTTGCGCTACACTGTCAAAAAAAATAAAATAATAATAATAACAATTTTGCACTAGTAATACATGTAGGTAGAAGTAAACTACTCGTAGATGACATCTTTTGACCGTTGCTAATTTGCTAACAACTCTCATGTCATGCAAACTAGTATCATAAATTTATGTTTATTTTTTCCCATTCTAATTTTTTGAATTAAAGTTTGATCACGAATTCAGACTATATTTTTGGAAATAATATTTAAAGTAATATTTTGTTTGATGCATAAGTATTTAGAATTTCATATTACGAAATCTCACAATATTATTAGAAATAATATTTAACATAAGATCTTATTATTTGAATAAGTTTTTTAAAATATCAAATTTTTATAATTATTTAGTTCTAAATATAAAAATAAAACTTATTTTAAGTCAAATTTTTAAAAAAATATAAAAAATTAAACAAGACAAAAAAAAATTTGAAAACTGAAGCAGTGTGACAAATCAATATCTTCTATGCTTTAAAACAACCTTTTTCCATAACCAATCATTATTAGCAATGTTAATAAAGTAACAAAAAAATTCCCTGCTTTTGTCAAAACTCATAAACTAGCCAGTACTCACACACCCCCTCCCATAAAGCAATAACCTTTCCCTATTAAAACCCACGTTATCCCACTCTCCCAACACAAAACACCTCTGAGGCTCTGACTCTAGTCATTCATTCTTTCAGAAATTTTTCTGGTGAGAATTACTAGAGAGAGAGCGAAAAAATGGAGGGCAAAGAAGAGGATGTTAGGCTAGGAGCAAACAAGTACTCAGAGAGGCAACCGTTGGGAACATCAGCTCAAACTAAGGACTATAAAGAGCCACCCCCAGCACCACTGTTTGAGCCAGGGGAGATGCAATCATGGTCCTTTTGGAGGGCTGGTATTGCTGAGTTTATGGCCACTTTTCTGTTCCTTTACATCACTGTTTTGACTGTTATGGGTGTCAAGAGAGCACCCAATATGTGTGCTTCTGTTGGTATTCAGGGTATTGCTTGGGCTTTTGGTGGTATGATCTTTGCTCTTGTCTACTGCACTGCTGGTATTTCAGGTCAGTCTTTATCTCTCTTATATTTGGGATTTTTTTCTGCTTCTTTTTGGTAATGTTTTGAGCTTTGTTGGCTGACTTCCGTGTTTGTTTGTATACTTTGTTCTTAAGATCTTGTTTTTGCTGCTGGGTTTTTCTTGGTTTTTAATTTGAAGTTCTGAATTTTGGTTTGTTGCATCATGTTCTTCGAAAATATTCAGCTTTTTTTAAAAAAAAAAATTGAAGGGCTATAATTCAAATTTTGGGTTTTTCTTGTATTTCATCAAATTATCTGTTTTTAGGTTTTGAATCTTATAGTTCTAAGATACATTTTCATCTTTTGGTTTAAAAGGGGATATTATTCATTTTTTGGTTGCATTTTTTTTCTATTTTTGGTTGATTTTTTTTTACAGAATTAAGCTTATGGTTTAAGGGTTTTAAGCTAAATTGACCTTCAGAGATAAGAGATTAAGAATTTAAGTACAAAGAAAGTGATTTATTACTTTGCTTAAGCTGTAATTAGTTTTAATGGTTAATTGCATGTTCAGAATGTGGTTACTAATGTTAAGGCTGAAGTTATCATGTGTGTAATGGAACAGGTGGACACATTAACCCAGCTGTGACGTTTGGTCTCCTATTGGCAAGGAAATTGTCCTTGACAAGGGCAGTGTTTTACATGATAATGCAATGCTTAGGAGCCATCTGTGGTGCTGGCGTGGTTAAGGGTTTCCAGCCAAACATTTATGAGATGCAAGGTGGTGGTGCTAATGTGGTTAACCATGGTTACACCAAGGGTGATGGTCTTGGTGCTGAAATTGTGGGCACTTTTGTCCTTGTCTACACTGTTTTTTCTGCTACCGATGCCAAGAGGAGTGCTAGGGACTCCCATGTTCCTGTAAGCTTCTCTTTCCTTCTCTTCCAACTCCATTACTTTGCTTATTTGCCTTGTAATTGAGTCATCATGAACTGTTGTTGTTTAGTGATTTGGTGTAGATTCTCTATTGTTGGTAAATAATGGAAATTTCTATAAGTAAAACTTGCTATGTGATCCAATTGACCCGAAATCACTCAAACCCTCCTTGAACACCCGATTTGACACCTTTTAGCCAAGGTTTTCTGTATTTCCACAAAAAAACTTGATTTTGAATCTTAATTTAGAAATTTGACAGCTTTTCTTTATATCCTTTGACTTTACTAGTTTAACTATTTCTCATACCTAAGCATCATTGAATTTGACTGTTAGCTAAGTATCAGTTGATAAATTATGTACTTTCCTAGTTAGTATGTGCATCATTTTGTGGCAATGTAGCTGGGTCAGATCTCAGATGAGCATGTATGAATTGTAAATGACATAGAAATCAATGTGGTCTGGCTACGGAAGTGGGAATCTTTAGTGAAGTGAGGTGTGAAGAAATTGTCGTTGAAACTTGTGAATACAAACTAATGTGTTGGTGAAACCAATTGTGATGCCAGAAGCAAGTCTTATATGTGTATTTCTAGAAGGAAAAATGATGTCTTGGCTGAAAAGCATCTCATAAACTTTGGCAATCACAATAGTAGCTGTCTAACTAGCTGAGAGCAGGGGTGCTATGGACAGAGTCAAGTTTGCTACTTTGTTGTACACCTGAATTTAATCAGGGTGTCCTCCAATGTGTTTGAGATTGACATTTTTTCTTTCCTTAACCTGCATAATGAAACTCCGTATCTTATTAATGGTACTGTTGCCGAATAAATGCAGATTTTGGCACCTTTGCCTATTGGATTCGCCGTATTCTTGGTGCACTTGGCCACCATCCCCATCACAGGTACTGGAATCAACCCAGCCAGGAGTCTCGGTGCAGCTATTATCTACAACAATGATCATGCCTGGGCTCATCATGTATGTCTACTTATCCAAACACTTCTTGTTTTTCTCTTTGAATCAACAGCAGAGCTGTTGAAAAGGAGGCTAATACATAACTTGGAATGTGTGTGTGCAGTGGATTTTCTGGGTTGGACCTTTCATTGGAGCTGCATTGGCTGCATTATACCACCAGATTGTGATCAGGGCTATCCCATTCAAGTCTCGGTCTTAAGAACCGATGTTTCCAGAGTGTCTGTTGATGATTAAGCTTGTGTTCTATGAACGTATTAATTTCGGCTTTTTCTTTTTGTGATTCTGAAATGAAGTTGATGTATGAGATGTGAATATGTTCCTTTGTTTATTATCATGCTTAAATTAGTCACCGCTTCACCATTTGGAATCCGATACGATCTCCAGGCAGGCCTTCCTATTTTTTCAGGCCAAGTTCCTCTTTTTGTTGTGCTAAACACACAACGCATAGACGACTAACAATCACATTCGTGCAGTGAATACAGTAAAGTTTGCATTGACCTTCAAATACTAAGCAATCAATCCCCTAATTTCTGAATAATGTGAGTATGGCCCAAATGGTTAGTTAGAGAAGCCCAACTAACAAGCAAAATTTTAATTGCAAATCTTCATACTTGAATTCTCTAAGTAGTAAGTACAACGTTGCCACCAAATGGGCTATCTGTCATCCTTTCAACTGATCGGTGTTGTCATTTTGTAAATGATGATCAACATTTTAATTGAATTGTTCAGGATTTTGGGCAAGTGGAGACAATGAAAGGAGGCGCAAACCAGAGATGTAAGAACTAAGAAGATAAAACATCCCCTGAATCTCTTACAGTGCCTCCCCCTCACTCTCCTGCTGATAAGCGTAAGATGTTCTGGAGTGAACATAGAGAGTATGGACATTCCTAAGCAATTAAGAGATGATCGGAAGAGGTGTATGAAGTCTATCACATTCATCATAAGGAGCGTGCTTAACATATTCATTTGTGTGCGTGCAGGTCTAAACTCTAAATGAATGGATCCAGACGTTGAGCACTTGAGCCCCCCTCCCCCAGTATTTGGACTGTCTGATTCTCAGACCCGTCCCTGGGATGGGGTGAGCATGGCAGATAAGATAAGCACAAATTAAGGTATTTTCTCGCCCTATCTAAAATTGTCTAAAATGATTGAATTTTATAGGTAAATATACATTGAATTTTTGAGATATTTTCAAAAAAATTTCAAATTTTAAATTAAAGTATCAAATGATTTCTAGGATCATATGAGGAGGTTTGAAGCCATTCAACACCTTATATTCGACTCCAAAAGCACAAAAAAAAAAGAGTTTAGGACCCAAAGGTAAGAGTTTAGAAAATTTGTTACAATTGGTCCTTATAATCAAAGTAGATGATTGCAATACTCCTAAAGCCTAATATGATATTATATACCCACGATAAGCATCAAAGAGTTTTTTCATTGGGTTTAAAATTTTCTAAAATGAACGAATTTTGAAGGTTATTACAAAATATTACCGAGATAATTTCAAAAACTTTATGAAATTGAAATAAAAGTATCAAATGCTTCCTATGATCATATGAAGTCGCATGGAACCATTCAATACCTTATATTAAATTTTCCATGGCCTTTAAAACGAGCTTAAGAATCAATTGTCGTAATTATGAAAATAAGTGTTTAGAGTCAAAGTAGATAGTTCAAATCACTCCTTAAGCATAACATGACCTTATTAGACCCATGGTAAGCATACAAGATATTCTCTTATCGGGTCCAAAATTATGAAACTAAAATCAAGGCATCGCTTGCTTTTTAGGGTCATATGAGGAGGTTAGAGCTATTTAATACTTTATAATCGATCTCTTAAGACCTTAAAAATGAGTTTATGACCCAATTATAAGAATTTATGAAATTAGATTAAATGGATGTTTAGAGTTACTAGATGATTTTAATCACTCCTAGTGCATATGACCATATAAGTCTCATGTTATGTATATCTAAGTGTTTCTCTCATGGGGTCTGAAGTTGTACAAATTATCCAATTTTAGAGGCTATTATAAACTATTTTTGAGATTTTTTAATAGATACTTCTAAGGTGACGATAAGTTTTAGACATTTGTCCTATATTAAAATTTCTGAATACGGTACTGTGTACTTTTTTCAAATATTTATTTTTTGACAAGAGCCATTGTGAAAATGTTAGGGTAAAATGGTTTAGCTAACGACCTTATGGGAAACATATTATAGTAAGTTGTAAGTAGGGATGGCAACAGGTCTAAAACCCGATCTAGACTCGATCAGACCCTATCAATTTTTTAGGGTCTGGGCCTAACTTTTTTAGACTTACTGAATCGTGGTCGGATATGGACCTAAATGTCCATAGGTTGGATATGGGTCCGAATTCAAAAATTTTAGACCCAGATCCGACCCATGGACCCGCATATTTTAAAAAATAAAACTAAAATCTGATCTCCATTTAGAACTAAAACTAAAAGTTTCATTTACATTATCCCGCAGTCTTCCTGTTTTACTCTTCTCCTCTCGATCCTCCATTTTTCACTCTAAATCTAATGTAAGCCTCCAACTCTTTCTCGTCGCCACTCGCCAGGTATATATTCATATAATTTTGATGTATACTTTCCTTTATGGTGATAATTCATACTCTGTGATTACATGATTCTCGTCGCCACGCCCCCTGCAAACATATTCAAATGAGTTTGATATTACTAGCTTCTGTGCAATTTTAAAACTAAAGAGTAGCGATGCGCTTGATATTAAAAATATTATAACAAAGTACTATTGAGTTTAGGACTTTTGATTCATTGTTGGATATTAACTCTAGTGCTTAATTGTTTTCCACTCATTGAACTAAAGATTGTTTTGCAAATATTTCAATAATACAAATTGTGTACTTAAGAAAGGATTGATTAATTTTTCTCATTTGACATAATAATGCAATTTATATTCCTTTATAACAATTAATCGGTAAATAATTATAATGTCTGAAATGTGAAAATACATCCACTTATAAAACACGGGAATAAAAAGCACATAAAAATACAAATATGTTAAGAATTTATTCTATCAGATCCAGTGAATTTAGGTAAGGGTCTAAAATTTTAGGATTCAATGGGTATGGGGCAGATATGAGTCTAATTTAAAAAAATGGGTATGAGTTTAATTAGACCCGACCCACATCCAACTCACTGGCGCTAGCCGTAAGAACAGTTGTAGACATTTAAACTTTTGTCGCTTTCCTTATAAAAAAGATTGTCCTTAACATGCATCAATGCATCATGCATGGCATGGTAAAATAAAATTTTCCTAGGCAATTATGTTGATTAACAACGGTATTTCTACAAGTTTAATTATCTCAGTCTATAAGTGTATATATAAGCATATCCCTTAAGGTCTTAAGTCCTAACCTACCTACCCTCAATTAATTCCTACCAGCAATTTACAGCATTCATTGTTTTATTTCTCTTTCAATTCTTCACATGAAGTCATTAAATTATTGAGCAGGCATAATTACAATAGTACGTGGCTAGCAATTATACGTTAAATGGAGCAATCGATGCCTTGATTATTTTCTCCATCCAAATTTGCGGTCTTAAAAATTAATGCAACCTTTGCCCCGCAAGCTTGATGAAATATTGTACTACTTCTAGCATCATATTAGAGCAGCAAATGTTTGTAATTAGGCTAAGGAAAAACTACAACTTACCTCATGGGTTTTGAATGAAACCTAAAATGAATGCACCACAACATTTCCATGCATGATTATGGAACACTAAACAAGATTCGACGTTGTTCGATCTAGTTCGTCTCCATTTTTGTGAAACCATTCCTCAAGCAAGGCAGCAGTTAAGCCATCGAAAGGTGGGTGTGAATAATGAAATTGTAAACATTAATCATTTTAAAGTTTTCCACGATCTTTTCAAGAAAATATTAGTTGAGAAAATCATAGGCAAATTCAGCCATAACAAATTATACATCGTTGAAGAGTAGTTCTCTATCTGATCTCTTGGCTAAATTGGAGTTAAGAGTATGTCACGATGAGAGACTTCATCAGTTACAAATAAATAAAGGTTATATTTAGATTACTAGTACCTTAAGCAAGGGTAAAGGCAACACAAATAAGGACACAACCTCATCCATAAGTAGTAAGGTATTTGCCTTCAAATCGCACAATCTTGCATTGATTTCAAGAAACCTTCCCATCCTCTCCCACACGACCCGAGCGACCTTCCCTACCAAGTGGACGCCTATGTGGTTCTATCCAAAAAAATAATAGCAATAGAAGTAGAGAATTTGCTAATATAATTCATACCTGATATAAACTTATATCAAGATATTAAAATTTCAAATATAAATTTTATTATATCAGATATAAAAATACATAAGTTATAAAAATACAAAAAAAAAGTATATTAGATATAAACATTATAATCTCAGATATATAAATAAAATTACGAAAAAATACCCTTAATATATCTATATATCAGGTATAAATTAGAAATTTCTCAGATGACTTTTAGACTGCTCTAAAAAGGTAGAAGCATAAGGACCAAATAAGGGGGCGGGGGAGATGACATTGAATATACGGCTTTGGAATGGAGTAGAGGGGTTAGTTGTCCCAACAAGCCACCTTGATTGTTTTGGCGTTGTTATTAATCTCATTATATTTCTATCCTTATTCTAATGCGAGCTCTAATACAAATTGATCTCTTCTTTCCAATGAAACTAATTTCATCCTAATTATAGTATCATGACAGTTGATCAATCTAAGGAATTTAATTTGGTTTCAAAGTAATTAGACTATATATGTTATACCCCCTATGGTTGATTGTTGACTGATTTAGGGTAAGACTTGTTTTCCCTCTTTAGATAAAACTAAGTACTCGATCCTTATCCAATTAGAAGAGAAAATGTCAACATAAACACAATACAAGAAATCAAAGATGGGAGGAATAAGTGCTTACTTCTTCATTTTGTTAACTGTACATATTTATAACTTATTACAGTACTTCATACACCGTACGTAGTAGTTTTCATACAACTCTCATGCATGTGTAAATGTGTAATGAAGTCATACTACCTTAGTACCAAGTACGTAGTGAAGTAAGTTCATAAAATTCAAAGCGTATTAATTGGAATAAATAGAAGTTACCTAGTGTACTCGGATAACTAACTTTCCATGGGTAAATATATAAGAATTTCTTACTATATATGCATGCTGTCTTACAGTAATATTACTTACTTATAAAGTACTTGGGCATTAAACAAAATCTTTTGGGTAAGTATTTTGATATGTTAAAAGAGAATAACAATTAATTACTGAGATAATTATTAGCTCTACAAGTTATCAATCTCCCAAGATTTATTTGTCCATATGCTTCCTATAACTCACTCCAAATTAATTTCTAACTACAGTGTGTCCTAAACTTTTAGGATCAGCATCTGTTTTTTCCACTCATAATAGCGTCTAATTAGCATGTACCTGTATAGTTAAGTAAACTAGTAAATGAAATTCAATTTGCAACCCACATACTCCAGCTACTATCCAAAGTGTCAAACTTAGGGCACTATCATTTTAATAACCGCATTATTTATGACAATGATATTTTCCCATAATTCCTTTTTACCGGGGCATTTCATGACTGGAATACATGCTGTGATTATTTAAAATAATCGCAGCACTTGTGGTTATAAGTATGTTCTCTCTATTCACGTGCATCGAAATATATTTAACCGCATCATTTGAGACGAAGCAATTGAAGTGTTTTCTACTAGTGTATTTTTATGTATATTGTTGAAGTATTAATTTTTTTTATAATTATTAGAAATTTATAATTAAAGATATTTAAATTTTAAGACATTGTTACCCCGAAATCATAAAGATCCTAAACCCCCTCCAACACGCTACGCTAATACTACACCAAATAGTGGAAGCAATAAATAAAAACCAATAAATACACCTTCAACTTCCAACCCAACTCCCCTTTCCTTTCTTCACCATGACCACCCTTATTCACATCTTCTCCCAGACTTGACAATACTACTCCCAAAAGCTCACCACTTCTTCTCCCCAACCGTTGGCCAACCCACACCTCCCTCCCTAAAAGTCAATCCTCCCTTTTCCATATATATCCCCTCATAACCTCATATATACTACACACTAACACACATACCCATTGTTTTTCATCACATTTCACTTACAAACATGGGGAAGTTTCCTCCAATATCAGAGTGCAAACTAGAAAACAAGTCCTACAAAACAGTGGCGGCTGACTTAGATGGCACCCTCTTACTCTCCTCCTCCTCTTTTCCCTACTTCATACTAGTAGCCGTTGAGGCAGGGAGCCTTCTAAGAGGGCTCGTCCTTCTTTTATCACTTCCTTTCATTATCATATCCTACTTGTTTATATCCGAGTCACTAGCCATCCAAACCATGATCTTCATTTCCTTTGCCGGGCTTAAGGTTCGCGATATCGAGCTGGCTGCACGGGCCGTGCTGCCTAGGTTCTATGCAGCGGACGTGAGGAAGGAGAGTTGGGAGGTGTTTGATAAGTGTGAAGGGAAGAAGGTGGTGGTTACGGCTAACCCTACCATTATGGTGGATACGTTTGCGAAGGACTATTTGGGAGCTAATAAGGTGTTGGGGACTGAGATTGAGGTGAATCCTAAGACTAAGAAGGCTACTGGTTTTGTTAAAGGGAGAGGAGTTTTGGTTTGGGAGAAGAAAAAAGAGGTCGTTTTGGAGGAGTTTGGGGATGATTTGCCTGATCTTGGCCTTGGTGATCGCACTTCTGATCACGAGTTTATGTCTCTTTGCAAGGTATGTAACGTTACTCTCTTCCTTTCATAATACAGACTTGCCATTCAAGACTACAAATTGTTTCAGGAATAGGACTGTAATTAAGAGTCCATAATTCAATGCAAAACCATAGTGTGTTTATTATGTATATGGTCGATCATATGTATTTAAGTTATGTAGTTACAACTTTCAAGTTTAAGATCATACATGCGACTGGTATTAGGTCTTAGTTAACTACTCATTCTGTACGTAGATAGTCTCGTAGCCGTATAATGTATTGCTAATACCCTACTCGGATCGATCAATCAACTACAATACATTAACATTCTAGTACACTTCGTGCGTAAATGAAAATATGATACTCCGTACAACCAAGCCACCACATAGTCCTTTTATATATGCATGCTATATATGTGCATTCAAAGTCAAAAGCACCACCTTAAACACTTCTATACGTCCTAATTAACCTTATACATAGTAGCCCTTTTTGAAGAAACTTGAGCTCACAAAACTTGTTGATTTCTTTCAGGTGACAGAAAGGTAAAAAAAAGTATATATAGTTCTATTTGATCTCAGTGTCATCCCTAGGCATAGGCACCGAGTGCTATTGCTTAGGGCCCAGGTCTTGGAAGGATCCAAAACTAATTTTAAAACTAGTATTTTATTGGAGGTTATAACTATTAAATGAGATACCCAACTATTGGAGGTTATAAGTATTCTATTAACAATTATTTAAAGATATCATCATTATTCTACTCTATTTGAATAGTTTGATTATAAAAAAAATCGTTTCATTAGTAGACCTTGTGTGTACCATTTTTTAATAATTTTTTTCAATTATTTTTATAATGGTTGAATTGTTTTACGGAAGAAATTAGTAAATTAAAATAATCATATTCTATATAACTATGTATTTACTAACCCCGAAATAGAAAAGTTTTACGCATAGAACAGAGCACATGAATATTATTACGCCCATGGCCTCTAAAATGTCGTGATCGGCGATGATAAAATTACTGCTAATTAATTTTATAAAATAGATCGATGTTGAAAACATATTCTCCTAGTAAAGTTCATGAATAATAAAGAACGATTACAGTTGATGTTTTGGGGCCAAATTTAATTACACTAAGAACATACAACCATTTCCCCAAGAAAAAAAAACGTACACTATCATTATCAACCAAATACTAACGAGTAGCCAATTAGTTGAGCTGAAAAGGCGACCATATTAATAAGGTCCACAAGATTTACATTGCTTAGTTGTAGTTAGTTAGGTAGTTCATTGTAACTAACAAATTTTATAGCCTTACTTTTAGTGGTCCAAAGTCCACCTCCAATCAACGGTCAGGTAGTCTTATCTTAATCCACATTTAATTGTATGAAAAGTCTGACTTGTATAATTAACGAAATTGATATCTGTAACCCAAAATTGAAAGCATTTAGTAAATTTAATATTAATAACATCTATAATATATATTTGATATTTAATTACTAGTATTCCTAAATATCATTGCTCTTTATCAATGTACATAGTACTTTATTATATGCAATACGTAGTATATTAGTTTATCCCATGGCAGCTAATTGAGAACTTATGGATAACTCTACAGGAAGCGTACATGGTACCAAAGGACAAGTCAGCAAAACCATTACCACAAGATCGATTAAAATCAAGGATCATCTTCCATGATGGACGGCTAGTACAACGTCCAGACCCACTTAATGCATTGCTCACCTTCATATGGCTGCCATTTGGCTTCATTCTATCCCTTTGTAGAATCTACTTCAATATTCCATTACCCGAGCGTATCGTAAGATATACATACGCCCTCATGGGAATAAAACTCGTGATACGTGGGAACCCACCTCCACCTCCTTCACCCGGGTCCCCCGGAAACTTGTACGTGTGCAATCACCGAACCGCCCTTGACCCTATTGAGATTGCTATTGCACTTAAGAGGAAGCCAGCGTGTGTTACATATAGCGTGTCAAAATTCTCACGCTTCATCTCTCCAATCCCAGCCGTTGCTTTGACTAGAGATCGCGTGGCTGATGCTAAAATGATTCGTGATTTGCTTGAGAAGGGTGATTTGGTCATTTGCCCTGAAGGGACTACTTGTCGTGAACCTTACTTGCTTCGGTTTAGTGCTCTCTTTGCTGAATTGAGTGACAGGTAATTCATCTATGTATTTAACTCTTATATATAGCATATAGTGTAAAGTGCAATCTAGCTTTGGTTAACATAATTGTAAGGGGATATTTATTTTGTTTTTATTCACATTACGGAATACAATATATAAGTACATAAATTGAAGAAAATAGTACAAATTATACAATTCCATTACAACTAGTTGTGAAAGGTTTCTAATTAGAAATTTATAATTTATTCATGATATAAATATATTGAGTAAATTTTCGTAATTTTATTTCTATATATGAGATCATAATGTCTATATTTTATTTACATTTTTTTGTATTTTTATATCTTCTATATTTTATATCTAATATAATAATGCATATATCTAATAATAATAATAGTTATATATTTAATATAATAATATTATCTATATCTACTATAATAATATTTATATATAATATAACAATATTAATATATTATATTTCAATATTCAAATATAATTTATATCATGTATGAATTGAAAAAGTTTCGATTTCTAATATCTCATTTTCATTTTATACCCTAGTAACATTATTTAAGTGTTCAAGCTAATCCTATAGTATATAGTCATATAGTTTTCTGTATGGCATTTGGTCGAGTAACATTTGTATTTGGGTGTGGAACAGGATTGTTCCAGTAGCAATAAACTGTAGGCAAAACATGTTCTACGGTACAACAGTAAGAGGGGTCAAATTTTGGGACCCTTATTTCTTCTTCATGAACCCAAGACCTACGTACGAAATGACCTTCCTAGAGAAGTTACCGCCAGAGATGACGTGTCAGGGAGGCGGAAAGACGCCCTTTGAGGTGGCGAACCACTTGCAGAAGATTTTGGCAGGGGTGCTGGGGTTTGAGTGCACTCAGTTCACTAGGAAGGATAAGTACATGCTGCTTGGAGGCAACGATGGCAAGGTTGAGTCTATTCATGCTGCTAAGAAATCTATTTAGCTTCTAATAATGGCTGGTTTAATGTGTTTGTCATGTTTTTTTGGGGTTGATTATAGGTGAAATTGGAAAATGGAAAATTTGAAGTATACTTTGATAATACTACTCTTAGTTAATCTTCTATAAAATCATTATTATTTATAATTATTGATTGTTTAGCCTTCTTTTAATTTGGTTAGTGTATTAATTTTAAACTCAAACAATTGCAATCAATGGTAAATTTAGCAGTAACGCCAGTAAGTATTGCTCAATGGTCTTGTCTATGCTTATATCCTCTGTTAGGGTTTTTTTTTATTATTATTACGGAATATTAAAAAAAAAATGTTATGCATTATTTGTACGTGAGGTATTATGAACTTTATAAGCATATATATGGGTATCAAATGGTGGATTAGGAAATTAGTCCCCTCTCTTTTCTTCCCTTCCCCTCCCTAAATCCTTTTAGCAAGGTTTCTTTTTTTGGCCATTTAGGTAAAAAAAAAAAATATAGTCCAATTTTTTTTCAAAATTTAGACTATTATTTTTGACTCTTTTTCATAGTTTATAGGGTTATATTTTAGTTTTGAAAGTTTCCATCATTTTATTCTCTAACAATAGTCGGAATGAGTTTTTTTTTTCTTCAAGTTATCAATAATTAGAAAAGTGATCAGGATTCAATTAAAGTTTGTTATCAATTTTTCAATTAGAACAAATATATTATAGTGCAATACTTGAATATGCTAAAATTTAATCATGAAAGTTGTGTAAATTTTTTAAATATATATTTTAAGATCTATATATTCTATTATTGTAAATATCGTATGATTTATTATTACCAATATTTTATTTTCTCGTAACATTAAAATAAAATATTATACATACATATATATATATATATTATATATATATATGCTACGTATAACAAATATCTGAAATAGAATGAATTGAAATGACATTGACTTAAGCATAGTCACATAGTCTGAACAGATTGAAATATAGTAATATACTTAAGCAACTAAGGGGTATATGAATCAATAATGTCCCATACGAATTCGATACGCACCACGAAAATCCTAATATTGGTTGCTCTTTAGTCATTTAGCAACTCAATAGTCAATATTGCTTAGCAAAGAACACACTGGTGTATATGAATTATCTCAAGCGTGCATTCAACAAATTTGTGAGCGACGAGGATGTTGGCCATGCCGAATTGATTGTTGCTAAGGCTTGTAGACAGTACAGTGGACGCAACAACCTAATGCTCCATAATAATTACGGAATATATGAAACATGAAGATCATACCATATTTCTTTGATTTGCTCTTCCGGTAAGGACTAAGGAGTATATTCCGTGAAATTTACAATTAAAATAATCTAATATATATAGTTTAATTAGGTATTTTTGGGGAAACAATTTAGAGTGCCACGTCAAATATCAGTAAAATGTAGCCAATGAAGTGTAAGACTTAGAATCTAGTTTAGAAAATAAGTATCATGCAATTGGTAATTTGTGTTATATAACTAACTAGGAATTCCGTGCAATGCACGGTTTGATAATAAAAAAAAATTTGTCAAATATTTCAATTATAAGAATATTTTCATTTATTGGTGAAAACTTATAGGTTTTATAAAATTACCTTGAAAATTTTAATTGGGATAATACTTTTTATTATATTAAATAAAAAAATATTATAGAAAAAAATAGAGATGAAATATGAAATAAAAATAGTTTTATAGTTACACAATTTTCTATGTACAACACCTTTCAATCTAATATTAATGTAAAGTAGAAAAAAAGGAGATTACATCATCGTTAAAATAAGGCGGAAAATTTTTTAATAATAGCTTGACACGTGTTAAATATGACGTCAATAGAGATTTTGTTTTAATAATAGTTAAAAATTTACTCCTATATAACTTAAGTTAAATTTACCATATCTAAATAGGTGAACGTAAACAAAGAACTTAATGAAGCTTATTCGATCACTGCTTGAAATAATCCATAACTCCACATGACTATTTCACATGCTAAATTAAGAATGGTTCATCACTTCACCATGAGGCCTAACCGCCTAATACGGATTACTAAACTCTAATCTAACTCGCCCGCTCTATCTAGATCTAAATGTACGACATTTGGTTAGCCGGGGAAAAAAAAACTTAACGTTTGACTTTCTTTAAGCTACGTAAAAAAAAAAAATTAAAACAAAATTTAGGAAGTAGGAATATAGATGTAGGTAAGGAAAAGAGCGACGTGTGAAGACGTAAACCCAGTCCTAGTCTCTCTCCTCCAAATGGTACCAGAATAGCTAATTAAAGCGGGAAAATTCCACGAGATATTTCCGTCATAGTCACCTCAGCAACTCGGCTTATCACCTCCAAGTGTTCCTTCTGCTCAGAGATAGCCATACACGAAACACACCTCAATTCTGCATTTCTATATTAGACCTAGACATTTCGAGATGATTTGATAATTTCTTGCTTCTTAATTTCTATTCGAATTCTGCATAATTTCGCCGATTTTAATGGCAATTGGCGGCATTATCTCCAATCGAAGATTCGGCTCTTTTCTCTCTACTGGTATTTTTTTTGGGACTGATTTAAGTTGCATTACATTCGAATTTGGGGTTTGTAGAATTTTGATTGCGAATTTTATTTTTTTATCATTATGTCGAAAAAAGTAGGAACTTTGGAGGAGTGAGAATTGATGGACATGAAACTTAAACCTAGATTATAGACAACTATGAGTAATTGAGTAGTGAGTGATGAGCTGATGAAGAATTCAGGAAGAGCGGGGTTTACGAGGTGAAGATGCTGTGATTGTATGCAGATGCACTCTTACGAAATGTGTGGCTTGTTGACATGCAAATATGCAATTGGTACATTGATTTAAAGATTAGAAATTGTTATCTCTCTGAAAATTACGGATAAGGTTGCTTTTAATTCGATACTCTTCCTGCATAGGGTTGACCGGTTGACTGGGGCTGCTTCAGTGCTTCTTATTTTTGCTGTTGCGTAGCTAATAGTTATTCGGTCAAAAGTCTCCGTTTTCACCATAGTCAGAACAAAACATACTTTTTTTCCCTGATGGTTTAGACATTAGACAAATTGCATTACACTCATGCTGTATTGGGCGGACTGTGTAGTTTGTTTAAAAGTCAGTCATATTGTGTCTAAAGAGGCGCTTTGAGAAGCTGCGATAACACATATCATCTCTATGTTTAACTCACCGAATTCTCAGAGCGCCTACGGCGTGGCTAGGTTGGATTGGAGCGTTAAATTTGAATGTCATGTATTTTCTAATGAGAGTGGATTGATTTGGTATGGGATTGAGATAGTGACAGTAATTTCGATTGTGTGTTCTATAAAATCCTTTAAACACTTTATATTTGCAGGTAAAGTATGTCAGAAAAGAAATGATGCAGCACGTCTCAAGAAAGAAGATTTTGGTCTCTCCATTGGGCTATGCGGAAACAAATCTCATCGCCTGACTAAGAACTGTCTTACTTCTACATGTTCTCATTTCTCACTTTTATGCATGATCTATGCTTCAGACTCCAGTAATCCCAAGCATGCCAAGACTGCTTATGACAATAATTTGTATTCTTGTTTCCGGCATGTACGTGAGCACAATAATTTCTGTGGGCAAGGTTCTGTCAAAAGGGTTAGAGGGGTATGTAGAATTTCTATATCTCCTATATCATGTTGTAGAAACGGCACATCAGATAAGTTTCTTGTGGATAACAGTAAGCAGCCAACATCCAATGGTATCAAGACTAATGGAGTCCGTGCTAATTACAAGTCTGAGGAATTTGACATGACCGAATCGCCCTTCGAATCACTGGGGACGCCTGACGGAGCAGGTGAAGTTGTTTTGCCTGATAAAAGTGAACCAGAGGCAGCTCAGTTACCAAAACGCTGGGTTATTGTGTTACTTTGTTTTGGAGCATTTCTGTTATGCAACATGGATCGAGTGAGTTGTTCTCCTATTCATCATGTTGAAGTTGACTGTCTGGCTATTTCCTATGAAACCCACAGTATCCAGTTATTGATATAATACTAATTAAGCTCTAGCCTAATTTGAAATGGCTTATGCAGGTAAATATGAGCATTGCAATTCTTCCGATGTCCAAGGAGTTCAACTGGAGTAGCACAACTGTTGGTCTTATTCAGTCATCCTTTTTCTGGGGCTATCTACTTACTCAGGTTTAGCTCTAGAGATCAAAACATCAAACTTGTTGGCTGACTGTTTGAACATCACTGAATTTGTAAGTATAATACGAGGATCATGTGGGAGATAGAGCTGTTGTACACAAAATTGTAGTAGACATATATTTGCAATTTGATAATAAATGGCAATCCTTGGCTTCTGCACTCATCTAGCAGTTTTGGCTTGTTGTCCATACTCATGAAATTGGCAAATTATCTTGGAATTGTAGTTTTTTAATCATCAAGTTGTTATGGTGATTTCCCTCCCTTGTTTTTGACCGCAAGGCACAAGTGTGCTATCTTTGTTGGTCATTGACACTTCAATTAAGGAAATGCTTACCTCTTAAGGAACTTGTCTCATCAGTTTTTTAAGATATTCTGTTGGGGAATATTATATCATTACTCCAGGTCTTGTTTGGTGTAGCCGGAAGGAGTATCATCTTCACATAATGTGTGTTTAAGATCCCCAAATTCACTGTTTTCTTGGTTAACTGTATTGTTCCTTGAGTTTAGAAGATAATGTACCTGAGGAAGTGAGCTAGCAATAGAATTAGATTAGTTATCCTGACTTGTATCACTATCTAAAGTGAAATTTGATCCAAGAAAATTCTTTCAGCCACTCGACCATATTTATGGAGTTCCAATGTCACGTTTTCCTCAGTTCTTGAATATTGGTCTATGGTTGACTAATGTATACCTAATGATCTGTTTGTTTATGTATTATCAGGTTTATAACATGTTTGTGATATTTGATTTAATATTGATGTTTATACTTCCACTTCATCACATCCATTGAGCTGCACATCATGATAGTAGTTGCTCATGCATGAACAGGTTTAATCTGCATCATAAGGTTATTACCCACTGTTGTTTCTAATAACTTAAGATTTCTTTTGTATTTTCTGACGTGCAGATTGTTGGAGGCATATGGGCAGATAAGGTTGGTGGGAAGCTTGTCTTGGGTTTTGGAGTGATTTGGTGGTCAATTGCCACAATTTTGACTCCTATTGCTGCAAGGATAAGCCTGCCTTGTTTACTCATAGTGCGCGCATTTATGGGGATTGGTGAGGTTGGCCTGTAGCTCTTACTAAGCTTTGTGTAACTAAGAAGATATTGCATCTTAATTTTTGTTTTGATAGTGCTAGTGTCTATGTTTTTGTTGTTTATGCATACTAAGTTAATTTGGCCTTGTTTAATATCTTAGGTTATTAAGGGTATGCTATAGTGATGCTCTAGTACTATGTCAAAATGTATTTTAGTCATGACTGGAACATGAGAATACTTTGCTATACTTCATATTATATAGTAGCTATGACTTGGAAATGTGCACATGTTCTTTAGTTTTATTTGTATAGGTAAGCTCTAAGCTTGACTTTGTACTTATTCAAAACATGTAAATAGTACTTAGCGATGTGGATGCTGCTATAAATTAGTGATTTGCGGATGTGTATAGACTTTTCATAAGCCCTCAAACTACTGAATCACGCTGCTATGCTTCGGGAAATACAGATTTTGAGAAACTTTAGACTGATAGACTCTCATGTTTTCTAGTCCTTCATAAGTATGAAATGTATCTATGGTACTTGACAATAATTTTTTTGGTCAAAGTTAATGTGGATAGAATGACTGCTTACTTCACAAAATCACCATGATGTTATAATTCAAGACACCATGCACAAAGCACAGTTCAATAATACTAGTGGGTGTGCCACTTTTGCTCTGTTGCACATCCTTGTATTTATTTTCCTATTTCAATGATCTTCCTGCCTCCTCTCTCAGTAGCTTTGTCGCTCAAGTAATTTTTTTCTTGTTTCAGGGTGTTGCTATGCCTGCTATGAATAATATGATCTCAAAGTGGATTCCAGTGTCTGAGCGAAGCAGAGCTCTTTCCTTGGTATACAGTGGCATGTATCTCGGCTCTGTGACAGGATTGGCCTTTTCACCATTTTTAATCCACAAGTTTGGCTGGCCTTCAGTGTTCTATTCTTTTGGCTCTCTTGGAAGCATCTGGTTTGCATTGTGGCTAGCTAAAGTAAGCACTCTTCTCTTATTCAGATTTCTGTAGCTTTAGTTGCATGGATTTTCTGCAAATATGCCAAGACAAAATGCTTGCCATGATATTCCTGTGACTAGCACCGTCTACAGCTATGTATTCTCTGTAACTACGCATCATATGTCCCAGGTTCACAGTACGAACACTCTGGATCATGATTTAGATTGTAATTCAATTGTTATGGTTGTCTCATCTTCTGCCTTTTCTGGTGGAAAATCTTCCTGGTTCAGTATTTTGAAAAAGATTTCTTTTTGATGTAGAATCACCATTTTCTCCTCTTTCCTACTGCAAGCTTTGTTCATTTTAAAGTTACTATGATTGGTACCATATAGGTGAGATGAAAAACACTTCTGTATGCAGAATATTCTTTTGAATCACCTTTGCTTCCCATTCCCACTCTGCAGCCACGATAGTCAGTGTGTCTCTACAACTGTTTATCAAAAGTGAGAAAAAATTCTCTATTGATTTAAATGAATTAATTTCTTATATTCTGTATGTCTTCAGGTTATCAGAGGCATGTAGCTTACCAGTATAAGAACTGAACTCAGGGCTCAAGAAAAAAAAAGGTTAACTTCTGTGGCAGATGATCCATAAATGTAAATGACACTGCACAAATATCGGATCTGGAAAAATTAAATGCTCGACTCATAATCATGACCATCACCCAAAGCCCTAATTGAAGCCCTCACGTCCCATGTACACGGGGTGAGTGGGCTCCTATGTAAGCCGCCTGAGTGTTGCTTTCATCTGACCCCTATTCTTAAAATGACAACCCAATAAGAGAAAACAAAATCTGTTAATTTTTTGCATCTTCACAGATAAAAATATTGGCAGAAATTTTGTGGAAAGTCATTTATTTGGTTCAAAGCTTAGATATTGTCAATAATGACTTTGCTAGCTCTATTTGATTTCGACAATATTGAAGCTTACATCTCAGGCTCATGTAACCCCTTTGACGGTTATGGAAGTTCTTAACCAAAAATCCAAGAGAAGTCCATATGATTGTCTGAAGTCCCTTGTAGACACAGCTGTATAAATGACATTGCCTCAACTTATCCCAGTGATTCCTATAGGAATGTTAACTTGTATATCTGTAATTCACATATGTGATACTAATATGGTGGTTGGTCGAAATTTTCGACGAATTGAAGTCAGAGCCGTCCAATTTGTTACAGTGCTCTAATGGCTATGCTACAACTAATGCCTCGACATGTAGAATCTCCTTGGGGGAAATTCTATTGTAAGCGTATAAATTAAACCTAACCTTTTGATGGCCAGTAGAGTTTTTGACAGAGTTTTGGAGGGAATAGTCTCCCCAGGAGTCCTCCCATGACACCAGAGTGTAGATGATATTACACATTTGCATTTTGGAGCATGTTGGGTTGCAGTCTTCCCATTCTGGTTGTCTGTAATTTGTTTCGTTTTAAGGATAACCAAATCTCATTGAATTCCTCTTTTTTCTCTGTAGTCATGTGTTTGTTTTATGCATCACTAATATTTAATTATTTTTCCAAACATGTGTGGTGTATTGCACTTCAGAAATCATAGGAAGAAAGAAAATGTAATTGTCTTCAGCATTTCACAGGCTCATAGCACACCAGTAGAAGATCCAAATCTTAGTCCCCAGGAGAAAAGGTTTATCTTGGAAGGCAGCATATCCAAGGAGCCTGTTACTGTCATTCCCTGGAAACTGATTTTATCTAAAGCTCCAGTCTGGGCTCTCATAGTCTCCCACTTTTGCCACAACTGGGGTACATTTATTCTTCTGACATGGATGCCAACGTATTATAATCAGGTATTGCAAAGAACAGTCTTTCTTTTAGTAAATATGACAGTTTGCATTTGTTGCATATCTACGATATGTATGCATTTTTTCCCTTCGTCAAAGGGAATTATTACATTAAGGATTCCCAACATGATGCCTTTTACATGAAATTTGCTAATTTAGTAGTTACTATGAAATGTACATTTCTTTGCCTTGTTATATTGGCTATATAGTGGAGCTAAGAATGGAATTTTGGGTTCCTCCGTCCTGTTTATTAGGAAAATAATATTGCTGTATCATAATGGTTTGTCCTTGACTCTTCTTTCTTCATGATTTTATTTATTGAAGTGGCCTATTCATATGACTGATCTTAGGATTTAGGACTCTAATAAGTTGATCTGATGGCTCCTATTTTTCTCTTAATAATTGCTAGTTTAGTGACATGTTTTTTCAAAGGGTTTCGTTATCTGACTCAGGTACTTGTCTCAGGTGTTGAAGTTTAACCTTATGGAATCTGGGCTATTCTGTGTACTTCCTTGGTTGACTATGGCTGTGTTTGCAAATATTGGAGGCTGGATTGCAGATACACTCATCAGCAGAGGCCTCTCGGTTACTTTAGTTCGTAAGGTAAGCATACCACCTACATAATGGCTTCCATATTCACATGTGCTTTTGTGTCTCTGCTGTAGTTGGAATGTCAGAGTCTCAGAGTTATCAAACCTGAAAGAAGAGTATGCGCATTAGATCAAACCACCTACATAAGTATATTGAGGTTTTGCCTGTGGCATTGACAACTTGGCTTCACAGTTAGATATCCATTGTGTGTTGACTTTGTGATGCTGAGGATCAGATCTTCCTTTTTCATTATATTTCTTAGTATGATTTAAAACGCTTACCTGCCATTTTGATGTAAATATTGTTTCTTATTAAACAGAACATTCGGAGTCTTATGTAACATATATGTCTGTCTGCAACTTTGGTGTAGAATTTATTTTATTTTTTAATATTTGAAGTGATTTGAAGCATAGTACTTATTTGATGGCCTACCGATCTTCCTGGAACAAAAAATTTAAATGTTATTATGATAAATCTTTAAGCATAGAAATTAGGGAGGATATAGCATATGAGCATCTGAACATTTTGCTTCTTATTGGATTGACCTTGTCTAAGGCTCTTAGCATTTCTTTGCAGATCATGCAAACAATTGGATTTATTGGCCCTGCTCTCTCTCTTTCAGTGCTAAGTCAAGTCAGAACCCCTGCTTTAGCTGTACTCTGCATGGCATGCAGTCAGGTTTGCTCTTTTACTCGAGTTTTAAAGCAGTTGAGTTTCATATTGCTTTACTGGAACTGTGTTATATGGATAGTATATTACAAAATTTATCTAATGATAAGTTTATCCAACAGGCTAAAGTCACATAATTACATATACTATCCGTTATGATTGTGTATTTTTATGTATATTCTTTTACCAATGTAGCAGCTAGATTCTTTGCAGAAGCTATCAGTCATAAGATGAATAAAGTCTTCAAAAAAAAAAAGTCAGTCTAATGAACTAAAAAGAGGAAAGGGCAATCTGGATATTCGCAGAGGCCTGCTCTAAAGGATTACAATAACTAGTATTTTTCTTGCAAGTAAAAGATCCATATGGTTCATGTCAATATCTTTTTCTTCTCTATTATAGTGTCTTTTTTATTGTCTTTGCCAAAAATTGAAAATGATAATAACATATAACATAACACTTATGATGACAGGGATCAGACGCATTCTCACAATCTGGATTGTATTCTAATCACCAAGACATTGGTCCTCGGTACTCTGTAAGTGATGTCCACCTTTCATTATCCAACCTTCTCGTAGCCAATAAAAGCTGCTGCTGAAAATATAAAATTTTAATAAATGATTGGTCCATTTTCTTGATATTATTGACAATAGGTGCTTTTTGTTTATATTATTGACAAGAGGTGCCTTTTGTTTTTCTTTTGTACACCATATTACAAGTGATCTATAGGATCTTTATTTCTAAGGGTTTCGAAAAAGACTTGTTGGAGATCAAGATTTGTCCTAGTTGAAATGTTAGATGGGTGATCCTGGGCTACTATCTACCAAACCTTGAGGTGTATGCTTTGTCTCAGAGTATCTCTAAACCCACATTAGTGATAGTTGACCCATGGGAGTTTGGGCATTGTGGTGGCATTCTGGATGTGCAGGAGTCGAGGTGGTCCCAGTGGTCTCATTTCTCCATCAAGGGATTTTGGTCAACTCTTTCTCAAGAGTGCATCATCATTGGGGCTTGCCGATAAGAGATGCTGCTTGAGTCCCTCAACTATTATTAGTTAACGTATCCCAGATTCCTCAGGGTCAGGAGACACCTCTGGAGAAAGTGTCCTTTATGGCAGTATACCACCAATGCTCAAGGGTGCTCATAGTTGACATGCTTCTAAGTACGTAATCCATTGAATATCTCGTCCTAGTGGCTTTTGGAGACCAACTCCATGGATTCCAGTCAATACTTATCAATATTGTCACTCATAGTCTGTAGAATGTTGGCAGAATTGAAGCTTGGTCTAAAGTAACTTGATTAGGTTGTTGCTGCTGTCAATTTTTAGTCCTTCCTTGACTTATCGTGTTCCCTTATCTGTCTTATAGTCTTTTTGCCGAGTTCTACCTTTATCTTTCTTCTGAAATCAGAGACAAATTTGTAGGGCATATTGCTGGGGTTGTCCAATACCGCAGGTGTTCTTGCTGGAGTCCTAGGTACGGCTGCCACTGGATTCATTCTTCAACGAGGTATATACATTCATCTGTACTCTAATTTGATTACTGAACCCTCGAGCTTCCTTGAACTGACCATTAGTCGACACAATTGATAGGCTCCTGGGATGACGTGTTTAAAGTGGCTATAGCATTATACATTATTGGCACAATAATATGGAACTTATTTGCGACTGGAGAGAAAATTCTGGATTGAAAGGGCAGTAAAAGGATAGGCCTTTTGCCAGACCTAGAATATCATCCACGTTTATATTCTCTCGGGAAGTGATGAAAGGGTCGATTACTCCAAATGGAAAGAATATTACAGCAGGGGGATATCAAACAATAATTTGGCAACATTAGGTACCCTTTGACCCTTCTAAAGACTGGAACAAGAGTTGGCATGGATTACTATTGTTATATTTCAAGCTTAGTGGTCCTTAGAGAAATTTTGAGGAAGAGGACGCCTCATAGATCTTTGATAAAATTAGTTTATTGAAGTCCCTTTTCTGTATTGGAATAAGGTTCTTAAATTAGGTGACAAACAAGATAAATGCTGGAAGAACTTGTAATTGCTTAGAGAAATAACCTGATATAAATATATATTATATGAATGTAGTTCTTTTTTCTTCTGCTTGTACTCCCTTCTTTTCTGTGTTTTGATTGTTATTCTTGCTTATTGTAATATCATTCTTGTTTCCTCCTGCTTCCTGATTCAAACACTGTTAAGGGATAGAGTATAGACTAAATGAACCCGAACCATTCACTGACAAGGTGATGACGGGAAATGAACAGAGCATCCCTTGCTAACTCGAATACCCTGATCCAAACGGCACCCTAAGAAGGCACAGATTCCTGCCCTAGGATGACAGTTGAATCCATATTTGAGTCATATTTATCCTTGTCTCCAAGTCTACAGAGTCGCATACTGAATGTTGCAGAAAATCTTAGGATACAGAGATACTAGCATTTTCATTTATTCACTATTATTTCTTCCCATCACTTTATGTTCAGGATGGCAGAAATTACAAGTAATGCAGCTCATTTTTCCTGCCACATCTTTCCATGATATTTATATGATTTGGGAAATGAAAACTTTCATGTTTCGAATATTTGTCTGTTCCCCTGGAAGTGGGAAGTGAAGAATATTATCCCCACGACATTGACCAGTTGCGCCATTTTGTACATGGTCTAACAGAGGACAGGAACCGTGTAATATATTGAAGAAATTCCTGACAAAAACGGATCGAAGGAGTTAACATTAAACTTTATTGCTTCAGATATAATGTAATTACAGAATGTCAATAAACAATTGAAACCAAAATTGAAAAAAGAATAACCTGAACAAATTTTTCCAAGGGTGCCCTACTATTCTAGGGTGGCCCAAGATACACATGGATATTAATGCTCTGAATACAAAATTACGAGTTTCTCATGAATTGCAAGACCAAACAGCTGTAAGAAAGAGAACCCTTGAAAATCTGTAATAATTTTAACCATGTAGTGTGTGACTGATCCTTTGCTCTACATATTAATGAATAGTACCCGTTCGGCATGAACCTTGCACCTCCCCACGCTCTCCCCTAAAAGCTGAGCGAAAGTTCCATTGACTGCAGAAAAAACTCAAGAAATCTACCAACATTTCTGTTGGTCTGACTGTTAATCTTCGTTCTCCCGCTTCAAACTTGCAGCTACTTGGCTTAGGTCCCTATGATGCACATCCACTTTAAGCCCATACTTCATGAACAATGTCATAGACATCTTTTGCTCCACCTTATGTCCTGACGCTAAAGTCAAACGGTGGCGTAGCAATACTGAGGCTGCCACCGACTTCATCTGTAGGTACGCCAAATCCTTCCCTAGGCAAATTCTGGGACCCGCATTGAAAGCCACAAACTTGAACTGATCCTGCATGATAAACTTCTTACCATCAGGGGACAACCACCTTTCTGGCTTGTACTCTAAGCAATCCTCGCCCCATGTGCTCTGCATCCTCCCGGCAGAGTATATTGAGTACGATATCGACGAACCTGCTGGCACAAATGTACCGTCAGGCAACACATCGTCGGCCACCACATGCTTTGAGTCCTCCGGCACCGATGGGTATAGGCGTAAGGTTTCTGACAATGCTGCCTTGAGGTAAACAAGACGGTCCACCTCATCGAAATCCAACGACTCATCCACCCATTTGGCCGTATCAGCACCACGTGTCTCCATCAGGACTGTGCATATTTCAAGCAAGATCTTTTCTTCGACTGTGGGATTTTGTATGACCAGCCAGAAGAACCAGCTCAGCGCCACTGAGGACGTGTCGCGTCCAGCTAGGATGAAGTTTAATGCCACATGTTGCAGGAACTTATCTGAGTAGGATGAGTATTCCTTCCTTTTCATGAACCTAGAGAGTAGATCATCATAGTCTTTTTGCCTGTTCATCAGTTCATCCTTGCGTTTGTCAATGACTTCTGACAAATAACTGTCAATGTTGGCTAGGCTTCGGCTCAAGCTTACTTCTAGCCCAAGACCAAGCCATTTCTTGAGCCGCCAAATGACCTCTGGGAAAATGAACCGTTGGAGGCATGCCTCAGTGGCCCGGTCGAAGGAATTTGCAAACCCTATTTCTGGTAGCCCGGGCACAAGGGTGTGAGGGTCTCCGCCAAAAGCCAAGCCGCATATGTTGTCAAATGTAAGCCGGAGCATGAGGTCTTGGAGATCAACTGCCTCGGCTTGAGTTTGAGCTGTCTTGAGGATAGGACAGAGCCGTCCACGGATGGCCCGATTGACCCACCGGGCCATGGCTTGGCGGAGTGTCCTAGTGGTGAACTCAAGGGCAGCTGTCTTCCTTTGGAAAAGCCATGTATCACCATCTGAGTTAAAGATCCCAGACCCAAGTAGTTCATGAAACACACCTTGCCAAGTTGGACCTTTTGGATAGTTGTCAAACCGGGTCTTGAGTATATGCTCCAGGTTCCTTGGATCACAAGTAACGGTAACGAGACCTTGCTTCCGAGCCAAGAATGGGACGGCGCATATGCAAGTTTGATACGTGCCACCACACGCGCGGAGATTATCAGCCATCCAATCATGCATTCTCTCAAAATTCTCGATCAAACCCGGGAGGCTGCCCAACAAGGGCCAGACACGCGGACCCCGTAATGACCGTGAGATGAAAGTGAACCATAGCAAGTAAGCTGTAATGGCAGTGAATAGTACAGTGCCCACAATAATATCCATAATTAAGACTTAAGAGAGGAAATCTTGAATGTAGCCTAGGAGGTTAACCAAATGTAGAAGAAAGCAGGAAATGTGGGTTTACTTGAAGGGATTACTTTTCTATTGAAATAAAAAAATAATCCTTTAACTTGTACAGATATCCCCAAAATATTGCTGCTTCTCTTAGCACTCTAAAGTTGGCCAAAAATGTGCATATTCACTTGCTGGTTGAACCTTCAATCTATCAGATCACCCATGTTGGCATGCAACCCTCTTCTTAGCTTGCTAGAATCCTGAAAAAAATTGGGATTTAATGAAGAAGTACAAGACAATGAAGCAAAAAAGGAGAGAAAAAGGAAACAAATGAAGGAAAGAGAGAAGCAGCAGAAGAACAGAGAGCTAGAAAGAGATACATGAGCTGAGAGGGAAAAGATAGAAAATATATAACAAAGTTTATGTGATAAATTTCAAAGACAGTGCAATTACTATGGCCAGTTGTAGCTCTTAAATTCACCCACTTTCCTCCCTCTCTTATTATACCTAAAGAGAACTTGATGTGGTTCTAACTATTAACCATTTTTCTGCACCCCTATTAATGGAAAAAGTGGAGGGGAAGGTGGTGGAGCTGTTGAAATAATGGAATCATAAAACTGCCAGCATGTAGAAGTAACTACTGTAGGTTTGTTACGTGAGTACTTGAGTAATACGGAGTAGTGTGCAAGAAATTAAAATAAAGGGGACATATCACATTTGAGGGATAAAAATATAGCTATTTGGCTTAATGTTAGCCCTTGACACGTTTAATAATATGTATTAAAAAAGTAGAGAGTATATTTTATCTTCACATGCATATCAAACATAGAGTAGTTAAGCTATTTGGAGTTGATTATAAAAGGGAAAGAGTGAAGCTAGTTTCATACCTCAAAGGCTAATGCACACAGCATGAACCCTCCTTTGTCTTCTCGATCTATCAATGCCTTTCCACCTAACTGTAGCAGGGCTTTAAAGTTGAAGCATTCAATGGAGAGGGATATTTATTGTGATTAGTTGAGAAACTAGCCCATACCTATTACGCTTGATTGGAAATATTGAAGAAAATAGTAAGAATAGAGAGGGTAAATACTGAAGCCACACCAACACCTACAATTTAACAACAATAACAGTTCCTTCAAGATCGCGATGATATTATGTTTTTGATATTGTTTCCTTAAAAATCAAGAATTATGTTGGTTAACTTGTTTTTAAGGGGAGTTTAATTTTGTAATTTGTGGTGATTGTGGAAAAGATATAAATTGGAGGATGAATTTAAGAAGAGTGTAGAAGATAGGTCAGGGTTGGGTGAGCAACCCAACTACACAACTCATAGTACCGTGCAAGAACTTTATGGGAGACATTCCAATCTATCTTTGCTAAGAAATTAAAAGGGCGTCAACTGTCAAATACTCATCAACATTTCAACTTGCTGATGGTAAATCAAGAGGGGGAGGGAGAGTCCAAGCACATGTTAACAAATCGCCCGAGTTTTATATTTATGTAGACTTGTTGGGTTTACCATCTATACCAGCTTAGTGGAAAAACACATATTTATAGGTTGCCTGTTTGATGTAAACTGTCTTACACCCTACCTAAATCAAAGTGTGCTTAGTTTGACATGTTGAATGATGTTGTTGACTAGCGTATAATAAATTAAAATATCTCAAGACATCGACATTAACTTGTTTGTGTGCTAAAGGTTAGGGTCTAGAACAAGGTTTGCACATGACACGATAAAGATTTCTATAAACTATGACTCGTACTAATTAATATATATCTTTCTCAAAACAAAAGCTGAGAGGCTTTTATATTTATTAATCCGAAGCTAATACAAGACTTATATCTACCACAACTAACAAGCTTCTTTCCTGTTTGTTGTCAATTTATAATACAAATATGATATTATTTGTCAGTTTTGATAACAATGACTACCAATACGGGTATTGGGTGATGTCATTATTGATAAGTTGATAAATCCTTAATGTGTGAAACAAAAGGAAGTTACATTTTTGGGATAAAGTATAAGTTGTTGATAAATTAATTATGGAGTAATGGGTAATCTGGCTAAGTGGTAGATAAAAGTGTAGAATTATAATGCATTAAAGCGGAATTTCATAAAATGATTTTCTTACATCAGGATCTCATGTATAGACCCCTTCACTTCCTTTTGGAAAGAATACAGAACATGTTCCTGAAGTTGAAATCACTCTCAAAATTTATAGCAAACCAAGCATTAATTTCAAAATTATATGGACTTCAAAAGAGCTAAATTTGGCCAGATTTAATGCATTATAATCTTTCTACATTTGCTATTGCCACATATTTCAAACTATCCAAGTATCATGTGGTGATGTTTCGTACACATGATTGCACAAGTGAACATAGCAAAATTGTGTGGGTTGGTATACAGGATATTTGTCACACCATCCCCTTCTAAGATCAGAAAATAGCCAAAAATGTAGACAAATTATTACAAATAGCTTCAGACAGCGAACCTAATTGATCATTTTGACATTGTTCTAACAGCAGTAGAAACCATATACCTATTGACCAGCTCATGCATCACCCTTCAGCTGGTGTGTGCATCAATAGCCTAATCAAACTTTTAATCAATACTCTTACAAATTGGAACTTGCTTTCTGCACGGGAACATCATCGTCTATACAAGTATCTTGAAATGGGAAACTTGAGACTCCTTGCAATCTGTGAGAAGTCTTCAAAGGTAAGAAACCAATATAGATGATACTAGTTAGAAAGAAAAACTAGTCAAATCAACCACATCAGAAAGCTACCTTCACAGCCAATTCTTCAGAAACAGTAGACTTGTAACGAGTTGACCCCTCCAGAGGACAACTGCTTCCCTTATTTATAAAATTAGCATTACAGAGACTAGACACTTGCAAGAGAACATTAGATTTAAGATCATTCTTAGCTCCTTGGTTCCCCATGGAGTCATCATCATCATGGACCTCTTCTTCATCAGCAGATATGTCAGCACCATATGTAATGCACTCGAAAATAGCCAACAACCTTTCCAAAGCAAAAGTCCCAGGGCCCTTCAAAAGTAATTCCTGCTCAGACATTTCCTTCTGCTCTGTTGACTTCTCAGAATGCCTACAGAATTATTTTGTAAGAACAATTATGAAAAAATGCCAACTAAAATTGGAAGACAGCCTATACTTCCCCAAGGAAGAATTACAAGCTTTTCTCTTAAAGCAGTATAGCTTTGTTTAGAACCAAAACAGGGAAAAGAAAGTTCGCCAAAATTAAAGGTGGGAGAAGCTTATCAAAATACTGGCAAAATCCAGAGTTTTGCATTTTAGGTACAAATGAGTCCCATACAAGTATCATCTAGCATTATAATTTGGATTATACAATGATATACATACTAACAACAGACATTGACGTATGACAGCTGGTAAAAGCAAATGACTATGTAGCTATAGCCACTGGCAAAATCAGAATCGCAAGACTAGTGGTGAAGTACTTGATAAAAATTTCAAAGAAACTTACTTTCTCTTCTTTTTGCCATTAGAAAGACCTCCAGTTGAATCAAAAAATGAAGCATCAAGAGTAGCAGGATTTCTTGAAGCAAGGAATGCCGAAATAAGTAGATATTTTGCTGATATAGACATGTGGAAATCCAACTCTTCATCATGAGCTCCTAGTTTCTTTGCACTTGCCGTCTCTTTCACTTTTTCAATTTTAGATTCAACATCAAGAGATGAAATGCTATATACTTTGTTAAGAGAAGGGCGAATATAAGGCACAAGATGACTATACAGTCTTCTTTTTGCATCTTCTCTTTTCTGTTTGGTTTCCCAGCTAAAATTGTATCTGGGATCATTCAAGGGCTCACAGTATTTCTCATATAGTGGATGGAATGCAATAGACAATTCATCAACTTGTCTCGTAACTCTAGAGAAAGGCTTCAATACAACACTGTAAACAAAGATAGAAGCACAAAAGCTCATGACCAATCCTGAAGTTTAACCATATAAAAAATTTAACAGGATTTAAACCTGAAACAGAAAGAGATTCTTACTCTAGGAAAGAGGAGTTAAGCACTGATTTTTCTTTTTTTTGCAAGAAAATTTGACGAAGATCCTTCTCTGAATATCCAGGAAAATATAGAGGGATAGGTTCTGTATGACCAGAATTTAAATAGTAAGCATCTGGAGACACTTTACTTATGAAGATGATACCTACTTCGGGCAAACCCAGCATACGATACAGGCCAAACAGAAATGGCAAAACAGTAGAGCTTTTATCCCACTCTCGAACAAGCTCAAAATCATCAAAAATCAAGTAAATCATATTTCCCAATTCATCTGTAGACTTCCTCTTACCACTCAATGTTGCAGATTTCTCCTTTAAAATATCTAAAACATTAAGCAATGCCTCTCTAACAAAGTTGGCAAAATCCGAGGGCTTATCACACTTCTTAATACTCGAGTAACCATTCTTCTCCACCCTCTTATAAAACGCCAACTGATTCAAGATGGACTCAAACAAAATCCTAGGACTGTAACATGCTAGACAGCTCGAATACACAAATGGCCGCTTAAGATATCGAAGAACCTCAAGGATAACACTAGTCTTCCCAGTCGAAGCAACCCCATATACAAAAAGAGGAAGCATAGGGGAATTCAAGGGACCCAAATGACCTAAAACCTCAGTAATCTGACTACTCCTTCCAGGGAAGCTAGCAATAAGATCATCCAAGACTAAATCTTTATCGTTCCCGTTACGATAAACGAGATTATAAATGGTGGGTTTGTAAGAAATGCACTTTCTTGATGATTCTGAAACATTTTCTGAAGCAATTGCAGAAGCTAAAGATCTTGTAGTTCTTCTGCTAGTTTGTGGGGTTTCTTCAGTGCCCATTTGATTTCAACTTGTGATAAACGAAATGCAACACTTAAATCAAATACCCAAATCCTTAATTGTCAAACGATTCAATAATTGCTCGTTGATCTTTCAGCATAAAATTCGCCCAAAATAACCCTAAGTCAACAGTTTTGTAACGAAGTACTAGAAGCATTTACCTAAGTGGGACTGTGGGAGTGACTTTGAAGTCGGTGACTCTTCGGAAAATTGAATTTGGCCGGATTCCTTTGCTTTACTTCTCCGAGTTGAAGGAAGGACCGAAGGAAGCCCGCCTTTTTTCAGATGGAAAACTGTGAAATTGAAATGGATGAAGAGCTCTTTGAGTGAGAGGTTTGCCAGCAGGCTGCAATAACCGGTTAACAGTTCATAGTCCAGGTTAATGGTTATTTTATAATTTTATGGAACCGTTAACAGTTACGTCTAATAAAATTTTTATAATGGTTTACTGTCGGTTAACCGATATTATTATTTTATAAAAAAAGCCTATACCTAAAAGACTAAAACATGAATGAATGTCACTAATTTTTTTTATGTATGATCAAACCTTGTGTAAATATGTGTTATTAAGACCCAAATAAGCTAATAAATCATACCATTAGTTTCACGGTATTAGGGGAACAATTGCATAAAAATGAAATGAAACGGTTAGCGGTTAATCGTTAACCGTACTGTTAAATATCAGTTAATTGTTTATCAGTTACTGTAACTTAACGGTACAGTTACGGCTAGTCTTTTTCAAAAAACTTTATGAACACCCATAATCACCCCATTCATCTCTGTTTATTTACTATTTTTATTTTAAAAATTAAAGATTAAAAACTTAAAATTCTAATTATTTTATAAAAATAATATATTCTAGTGAAATTTTATAAATTTTTAAAATATCACATTTTTATAATTTTATAAAATATCCGCTCTTTACCAACCACTTACTCTTTTCACTAATCAAACCAGCTTGTGGTTGATTGGCAGATGCTTCATTGTTATGTTATACCTTACCTATCCCCTTTGTACTTTCTTTCATTTTGTAATATGCGACTTCAATCCCCATCACCATTCGAATAATTTCTATCAGCCAAAGGCGAGGTATCCATGTAGGAGATGTAATATGATTGATATAGATTTAAGGTGACAATGTGACACAAAGTGTTGCATATTGGTGATTGGTGAAACATTAAATCCCATAGCACTAACTAATACGGTGGTAAGTTGGTAATCCATAAGTAGGCACTAATCAAATTTACTTCTTACTTAATGGGATTGAAAGTGAAAATGATCATATAAAAATACTCGCACCATCTCATATTATCAAAAAAAAAAAAAAAAATTTGGCAGATCTCTTGGGACATCATACTACAAACCAGACGAAAATTAAGGATCATTTAGTTGCAAAGTGCAATCTCAATCATATAAGTGTACATTGCTTGCATTCGTGGATTTAAACCGACGCCAAGAGATATTAGGCGGAAAATGCCACCCCAAATTCACAATGACATTTGTACAAATGCCAACGCAAAATAACTGTACAGCTTAAGCCATCATGAACATTACTTTACCTAAAATAATTAGAAGTAAGCTAAGTTCGTACCACTCCCATCTCCATTAAGCAAGGCCATTTTAGGGAACCATATGCAGAATCCGGCCGCCAACACTATCAATACACAACGTAAAGCAAACAAAAGTATAAAAGCTATTTTAGCTCCGTGAGAATATTATCTGGATCATCATACTCCAACATCAATGCACCACATCTTGGTTGTATCTCACGTTTTCTTCAAGGCCTCAACACAAACGTCAATTTTCATCATCATCTTAACGGTCAGCTGAAGCAGCAGTGATATATGTATTACGGCGACTTCCCCCAACAATCACATCTTTCAGGCGTGACAAAATCCTTCCTGATTTCTGTCAAAAAAAAATTCACATAAGAAACCTAAACCAAGTCACAAAAAGATACACTCTCCTTAATCACATCAGTCCCAAAGAGGTTGGAAGGTTGCTATTGTTAGGGACAAACATTAATAAGGTCTTAGCATTTTAACAATCTTTTCATCCTTTGCATAATTATCTCATTAAGAAGTCTGAGTTGTGGCAGGAATACTTCAGGGAAAATAAATATTTTCCATTGAGCCAAGCAGATAGATCACCTCATGCATTGGAATCATGCCTATAAAGAGAATGTAAGCTTTTAGTAATACTCAATGATAAATTTCTGTGGTGGATCTCACTGGAACCTGACTCCTTAGCACAGTGATCATCAGCAAGCACATGTCAAAAGCATGACTACGAAATGCTAGCAAGTGCTCATGCTTCTAGATACACCCTATGTATTTTGTTCATCAGGTCTCAGTCCTAGTTTTTGTTCCATTTGTAAATTTCTAAAATATGAGGTAATTAATATAACTTAATATTTAAGTACCCCATTCAATTCACACCTGGCACTTATAAACATACCCTGTGTAATTACGAATTCTGCTAAAAGGGCTAAAGTTCCACACCAAATTAAAACTTTCATGGGCAAAGCAGGACGAAACTCAGTACTTCAATAAAATTCCAGTCCAATATCCCAATTATAATCTGTAGCCACCAAATGTGCTAGCAGGGAGATGCACTGTCTTCTTATTCCCCAGCAAGCTAGCTACTTTCCTGTAGAACCAGCACTCTAGCAATTGTAGTTGTAGGTTGAGTCCCTTAACTAGTTTAGACTTACAGCACACTAAAGGAAGAATAACAGACAAAACTGTTACATAGAAGGGACTCATGGTATCTTCTGCAATCAAATGCCTTCTAAGTTCTAACATTTATCAGCTCAGAGAGGGTATTCCATTTAGGGTCTCTCTGGAACATGCCAACCAGTACTGTGCCCAAAATTATCTTTCAGATTTACAAATTTTTCTGCTATTCTGCTGGTTTTGTATCTACATACTTTTCTCCTAAGATTTGTATCTTCCTTCAGTTATGAAACTTTTATTTTGTCTAACAACTCAAAGGCCCTATTGCAAGAGAATAATTATTTTAAAAACTGGCTTTCTGGCATTCCATACAGATATTTCGAGAATCAAGATTCAAGATAACTACAATTTTGAAATTTAAAATTCAGAGTCATGCACGTATAAGAAAGAAAAAAGAAATTGTGTCAATTAAAAGGCAAAGAAACAAGCAATACCTCATTGCCAACACTGAGCTGCCACCTTTGTTGCAAAACCACCCACCTCTCTTGTTGCCACCGCTGCCCAAGAATGACAAGACCCATTACAGCTGCAGCAACAAAAATGGACCAAAATGCATTTGTATCTTTCACATGAGCACATAAAGACACAACTCTTCTTTTCCACCAAGCCCCGCAAGGGAGCTCAGAATCATCAAATTCATCTTCATCACCAAATTTGGTAGGCTTGGATATCAATGATGATGGATCTAAGCCATGGTCAGATGATTCATCATAATCACTCAAAACACTTTCAACAAAAGCTGCTGGCCCACCAATCTCTGTTTCGCTAAGAAATGGACTAAATTTAGCAGTTCCATACACTTTTGGCTCTTTGTCATCAACATCCAGCTGATGTAGAGTTGCTGATTTATCAAATCCTGGACCATGAAAAGATAGCATCTTATTGGCTTTCTCTTCAAAAAATGAAATACCAGGAAACTCCTCCGGCATATTCAACCCTTCAATATTCCAGTTTTCCACTTCCTTTTGCTCATCTTTGCTATCATTAGCCACATTCCGTTCACCAGCAGACTCATCCTCTTCAAGTCCTTTGGAGATTACAAGGCTTTCAGGTTCTATGGGTAAATTTTCATGCTGACTTGGCGGAAAAACAAAGTGACCAGACATAAAAAGAGCTCTAGAACTTTCTGCTTCATAATCTTCACCTAACATAAGAGCCTTCTCCTCGTGAATTGTAACATCTCCCCTTGGACCAGGAGATGCAGCATAAGCAGAAGCTGTTAGTGACACAACTTCCCATTCATTTCCACGTGGCACGGCTTCCCCTCCCTCTTCATTATCAGATGTCTTAGGAACTTCCCATTCATTTTCATGAGTTGTGGTCTCCTCTCCATCCACATTATCAACCATCTTATGTATCTGATTATACAAGGACCAAAAGCTAAAGATAATCAATCAAAACATTAACAGGAGAAAAAAAAAATAGCATTCCAAAATTTAACCATATTCACAGAATTGCATGCATAATAAAGCATGTCTACAACACCAATAATAAGACAACAAAGCCAAATCTTTCAATTAGTGAGTGGTTGTCTGTCTATCACAACGAGAAAGAGCGAAACTGAGTGAACGATTTCTTCTTAGGTACAGCACAGAACAAAGGTACTCCCAGGCCCTATTGAAGTATATAAGCTGTTGTTATCATCAAAAGGTCAACTCACCACCTACACCTACTATTTAATAAATCAAACCATGACTGCGACTCATAATCAAAATTACTTCCATAGCTCCACAAAATCTTCAACTAAAACTGCAATGTCACATTGTACTACATTATTTCCCACTTCAAACAGTAAAGATCCAGAAAATTCAGCTTATGGATTTGGAAACTTCAAACAGTTCAAATATAAGCCAATTAACGTAAAAACAGTGGCTTATTTTATAGATACATTTCGGGAAAAGATGCCACAACAAAACCATCAAAATTAAATAGTTAAGTCCAAATTCTAATTTAAATTCAAAAATTTGGAGGTGTAATAACATTAAAAGGGAAAAGAAGGAAAAAATAGTGATGAGTTTTCAATCCTTAAAAGTGTTAGTACAAAACGTATAAGAAAATAACTTGTGGGAGGTGTAATTACATTAAAAGGGAAAAGAAGGGAAAATCGGAAAAGAAGGGAAAATTCATGATGAGTTTTCAATCTTTAAAAGTAAGGAAAAAAAAACTTATATCAAATAGTATATATTCAGCGAAAGCATATGAAAAGATTTAAATCATACCTCTACTGGCAGTTGGTTTTCTAGTACAAATTGAGAAACAGGAAACGAAGATTGTAACAGATAATGAAATAAGAAAATGGGGAAAGGAAATAATATTAGATGAGATCAAAAACATCAAAAGTGGGTAAGGAGGATTGAACCTGACGTCCTACTCAAGCAAAACAGCCCGAGGACAGTTAACATGCAATACCACTGATCCAAGTTATTTTAAGTGAGTTCTGCACGAAAAATTTATATATTTTGTTTCCTTTCTTAAAACTACCAGCTTCACCAGAAATCCAAAATGGGTTCAGCTGAACCCTTAGTGGATCTGCCACTACCTTCAACAAGAAACAATCTTTACCTCAAGGCCACAAGATAGGTAACAATCATCAGTTTTAAGTTCAATCAAGCAAAGTGCAACAAGTATTGCTCAGACATTGGGACCAATACTCCGTTACATACGCATTACACACGACCCCTAAAATGTCAGCACTATGAGACGTAGCACTAACACAGAAACTAAATAACTCGAATCAAGTTCTAAGCAACAACGCTCATATTTAATCACATTAACCATACTTCAAAGCGCTCATGTGATATAACTATACAGATATTTCATCTTTAAAATCAATGGTCATCAAACTTATTAATTGTCATGAAAACTATATCAATCACCAAAAATACAATCAACCGAAAGCTGCAATATTAGCATCATGTTATTCAACAGTAACAAATACACAAAATACATGATGAAATTACGTCAAACAATCACAAATTCGCAATAAAATCTCGAATATCAAGAGAATTCCAAAAAGACCGAAAATCGAAACCCAAACTCTACGTAATCGGACCAATCAATTCCTAATCAAATCGAATCAAAACCAAAACAAACAACAAGATCATACCAAAAAAAAAAACAAATCGGAAAACGAGACTGAGAGCCAGAAAATCACGCAGCACGATGACGACGGAGGAGAGAGAAAATGAGAAGGAGAACTCACAGAGGAATCGGTGGAATGAAAGGTGATCGCCGGAGAAGGTGGGGGGATATATGAGAGCAGTAAGAGATAGGAACTGACTTTGGGAAATGCGGAAAATATTAATATTGAGATATTGAACAAATTAGATAATGGGAGAACCGGGAGAACCGGTGATAGGTGGTATTGGAGTTTTGTACTGTGTCGGCTTACTACCGGTTGTCGGCGGTAATTGTTGTCAAGTTTTGAGAGGAAGGTTACCGACTTACCGGGGTGACCTAGTATTAGGATTGGAGGACTCTTGCTTGCTTTGATGGCGTTTGCGTGTTCGGGCATCGAATAATGTACGGTTGTGTGATTTTTTAGATAATTTTATTACTCTTTTTATAAATATAAAGAAAATGATGATTTGATGTCCTAAAGATTTTATTGCATTAATTTCATTGATGAGTCGTAACAATTTGTTTTTTTATTCTAAGTACTTGTTTTACTTTTTTATTTGTTAAATTATACTCGTATAAAACATAATCATGTGATTTCTTATTTTATTCGTTTCAATTTATACATGTAGTAATAATGTTCTTGTTATAACCAAAAGAAAGAATAAATTGTAGAAGATTTCGTGATTTATCACAAAATAGACAATAAGGGTCAACTTAATTAGGATATGTTGGTACGTCTTTGTTCATAATCAAATAGTTTAATTTGTTTTGGTGTTGGCTTTAAATGGTGAATCATAGAGAATATTCACTTGATTATTGGAGTTAGGTATGGTTTGTTTGGATGATTGTTATGTCACTATCATAAGAAATTTTGAATTTAGTGACCATAGGTTTTTAAAAGTTCAAAAAAAAAAACAAAAAAGGATTGTAAATGGAGGATGAAGAAGAATTGATGAGAAAACATTGTTTGTTAAATTCTCAATTTGAGAATTAAGAATATAGAAATTAGCTTTGATAATGATCAATACAATGCATTAGAATCGGTCCATTAAAATACAGTGCTTGAACTTTGATTAAAAAAATAATTAATTGTCGAGTGAGTAAAGCATGTCTCAAAAAGGTTGAAAACTATGCGAGTAACTGGTGGCTAAAATTTGAATGGCCTACTTACAGAAACTTTATGTAATGATTTTAATTTCTATATGTTGCTTAAGTTATTATTATTTATTCATTTAAAACTGTCTCAAATCATTTACAGCGAGATAAACTCTCAAATATCCACTTGCTTTAAATGTTGAGAGATTGTGAATGATTTGTTCTGTGATAGATTAATTTAAATTGTATTGCTTACTTATAAAACGCAAGCATATATTATAAGTGACAACCTCATACTATTACCATTACATATAGACGTGTATGCCTTGATCAATCTTTGACAATTGACATATGTGACCTCTCGCTTCAAAGAGATTTTTTTTTTTTTTTTTTGTGAAATTTCTCATTTTCTAAAAGTTTGTCTGAAAACTAATAATACACAAAAAATTAATTTGCTTCTAACAAAAATTAAGGAATAAGTTTGAGAATTCTGTGAACTATCTAAAAAACTGGACTACTCCTTGTTCATTTAAAAGTGTTCATTAATATATTTTTTCTACTTTTTTAAATAAACCCGCCATATAGTAATATGTTATCATTTACAAACCCGCCATATAGGTCCACTTATACCATTTAAATAATATTAATATATTTAAATTACTTTCTCTTTCTTACAAAAATAAAATCAACCCACTTTCTTCTTGCATATATATTAGTCCCCATATTTCTTCTATTCATGATATTCTACTAATTGTGTTGTAATAAATTGAATTTCCTTTCAATATGATTTTAAAAGTGGTATTGAACCCTTTAATTTCCCTAATTTAGTTTTTCATAGTTGGTTTTTTATTTGGCCCCACTTTCTCTTTTAATTTACTTTTGTTAATTAAAGTACTAAAGTAGGAATGTAAACACACAATCCCACATGCATTTTTATTGTCTTGCTTTTAATAAAATGAACAAAGAGTATAGCGTAATATTTAAGGAACGAAAAGATAACATTTTATTTCCTATTTTGTGAAGTGATATTCCATAAACACACTTGTTATTAATTGACTACCAAAAACTACAAAAGGTCATTTAAGGATAAATCCATTTATTGGGTTATAAGGTCCATGGATACAACACACAAGTCTTAAAATCAAGGGTATGATTATTACTAAATATCACCCGTAAATCTCTACCTATCGCTCGTAAAGCTCTATCAATGGCCCGTATTTTATACGTCTCTTACCAAATTTGCTTTTATTTTATATAACCTTCAACCACTTTCACTCACGAAAGAGCGTAACTCCTAGCCAAGTATTAGATTGACACGTTTGTTTGAAACCCCTTATTTTGTGCTCATGTATGCATCCGTAAAGTTGTTCAGTCGTTTGATTCACATATAAGGAGATTTACTTAACAAACTTTGAGAGGACGTAACTTTAGCTATGGGGCTTCGGACGACACAATTTTCTTTGAAATAGTGTATTTTTTCGAGATCTACAATGATTTAAAGTCTCGTAGGGGATTTGACCTACTTATTTTGCCAAAAAAGCCTCTAAAAGGAAAATTGCAAAACGTTTCCAATTTTACCTTCTATTAATTTTTAAAATAGCAAAATCATACTAAATAAAGTGAACTTGTTCATACATACTAATTAATACTCCCTTCGTTCTTTTTTTCTCTTTTCATTTAGAATCAGGAAAGAAATCAAGACATTATTAAATATTATTAAGATCCTCTAAAATAATTATAATTAATCTAAAAATAAGAATAAATTCTATAAAAAAATAATACAAGTGGGTTGAACATTAAATAAATAGTGCAATTTCTAAAGTTCACGACATTAAATAATTAAAAAAGTTCAATTAATGGACTACATATTACAAGGATAATGATCTCAACTAAACATTTTCACCCAATCACAATATTAAACTAAAATAGAATGATTCCAAACGAAAATAACATTTTGAAATTTCCGGATGGGAAAAAAATTGGAAGAACAGAAAAGAACGAAAGGATTACTAAATATATTAACATAAATTAATTATTTTTATTTTTAAAAAATATTAAATATTTTTATTCATTTATACTAAATATCTTATTTTTGAATTTTATAGAAAAAAATCTAATTTGTAGAAAAAAATTGTATTTGTCCAAAATGGATGGTTACTTTATGTAAAACCGTCCATTTTTTGTATAATTTTTCATACATAAATCTATATAAAAGTAATTTGGTCAAATAATATATAAAATATGCGGAGAATAAGTAGAGATTTGCGGGCAATGTATGTATGTGCTGTGATAAGACCATCTATTCACAGGGAGTGAGTGGCAGGTGATAGAGTAGCTCTATTGCATCTATATTCATTCGTATCACCAAAATTAGTCCCAACAAAAAAAAAATGGGGGATTTATACGCCCTGGATTTCGATGGAATATTGTGCGATAGTTGTGGCGAGAGCTCAATCTCTGCTCTCAAGGTCCTTTCTTTTTCGTTTAATTGAAGCTCTTTGAATTATTTTGCGTTACCAATAATGTTGTTTGTCAAAGCAGGCTGCCAAGGTTCGATGGCCTACTCTCTTCATAGGCGTTGACTCAGCCTTGGAGGACTGGATTCTTCATCAAATGCATACTGTAACTTAACTCTCTTTCCTACTTCGTGTTCTGCTATTATTTGCCATTATTTGTGGAGGGCTATTTCTCGACTGGAATAGCCTCGTATAACTTAAATTATAAGGAATTATTAAAGAATTTGGTGTTCGGAAGGCGATGAGGTTCATCAACGATTCATTAGTTTACCTGTTCAGACTTCCATTGTTATGTTTAAGAATTACTGTGAGGCCGTTTCATGTGAGATTTTGACCAAAGGGAACCATGAAATCCATTGTATTCGTCTGTTTATGTTGTGGCAAAGTGGCAAACTTTGCATTTTCAAGTTCGCTTTTGTATGCGACTACACTGTCTTCTTGAACATAATTTTATTTTTCTAGGAACTGATGAGTGATGATTAACTCTGTACGGTGTAATGCTGAACTGCTGATGCACATTCATAAAATTGTTAAGTGGGATTTTTTTCAATATCTGTTACCATTTGCTTGTTTCTCATGCTTCTTGAATCCTTCTACGTTGTTGTCTCGTTACTTGAGGATAGTGCTTGTGGTCTATGAAAAGGGAAGCAGCTAGATTGAGGTTGCATACCTGGTTGTTTGAAAATGGACTGATAGATAACAAATCGTTTAGATAACAAATTCTTAATTGGATGAGATTTCAACTAGTCTAAAAGGAACTTCTAATCCGTAAGAATGGGTTTAGTGACCTGTGGCTTTGAAAGTCGTGTGTAGTATCTGGGTCATTATTTACAGGTGAAATTCGTTGGATAAACAATTACCATAGATAAGCTGTTGAAAAACAATTACCATAGGTGAAGTCATTCCCAGATAGGGGTAATGCTTTCATCTACTCTTCCTAGAGTTATGTTTTTTCATCCCTCCTCACTTCACTACCTAGTTTATATAATCTCCACTGCCTGTCTTCATATCTAACTCCTTTTTTAAACCCCTGGATTCTTTCCCATCATCTCAAGCATGGCTATGTCGATCTATTTTATTGTATGACACCTTAATATATTGCGATTATCTTTAGCATATCCTATGTTACACTTTTAAGAGAAAGTTCCAGATTTATCTCCAACTTTTAAGCTGCTCTTCGAAAATCCTGTGATTCTTCGTAGATGTTTGCTAGTCTGCTTTATCATGCACGTACTTAGCAATCTGAGTCTCGCATGTTTGAGCAGGCTTTGACTTCAACCATCAACTAATGCAATTCAAAGGTTTTGGATGTGTGTTGTCATCTTTGTTCTATTTGAGCAATTAAGGCAATAATGTGTATCACTGTCAAAACCTCTCCTCTCTATTATATGCACAACTAGAGCAAGGCAGCCTGGTGTTTGAAATTCCTTGGTTCTGTATGAGCTTTCAGCTTGGAGAGAGTAGATCAGGAAAATTTCATGTTTTATGGTTTATTATATCTTTTATTTTTCTATTTGCCGATAAACTAGAAATAGCAGAATAAAGTTTGAAGTTTGATGCTATTGTTGCAGGTGCGACCTGTGGTTGAAACAGGGTATGAAAATTTGTTGCTTGTGAGGTTGCTGTTGGAGATCAGAATTCCTTCCCTCCGTAAATCTTCAGTGAGTACCAGGGATTTCCACGGTTTACAGCAATCTTTTTTATTATCATTGTCTAATCTGACATGATTCTCTTGTTCTGCATTGACTAGGTTGCGGAGGGGCTCACCATTGATGGCATACTCGAGAACTGGCCAAAGCTGAAACCAGTTATTATGGATGCATGGGATGAGAAGGAGAACAGACAGGCCTTGATAGATATTTTTGGGAAGGTCAGAGATGAATGGATTGAGAAGGATCTGGCTACATGGATTGGTGCAAATAGGTAACTTTTGTTTCGACCATGATCAGGATGCATAAATATGGTGGAATTGGTAAAACCATAAATTAAGCCTTACATAATGGAAGATAATGATTCAAGCTCCTCTAACATGTAATCCCGGACCCACTAAAAGGGTAAGAAAAGGACTGTTTTGCATAGGTTCTGCAGATGAACTGAAGTTGAGACTGTTAGTATTGTGCATCTTATCTTTTTTCACTCTAATACTTGATATCTCCATTATGGTCTGATTACCATTCTTCTCTATTACTTTTACAAGTGCATCATCTGTTTGAACTCTTGTAGATAGAATTTTTGTTTTACCCAGGTTCAATAGGATATGCAGATTTGAATAAAATGATATTCAGATCACAATGCATTTATCCTGTTAACTGATTCATCAGCAGGAAATTTTGCAAGAACTTTCTCACTCCATGATAATTTGTTGCTACTGAACCCACATGTGGACACTTGCTTGAGGCAAGTTGGGATTTTCATCTATACCACTCCGAGGATGTTATTTGAACAATTCTTATGGACTAATATGAATCTCATTTGCATTCATTAAAGTTTCTGAATATCATGAATTTTATCTGCAGATTGTATCCTGGGGTTTCAGATGCTCTAAGATTTACCAGCTCGAAGATATACATAGTTACCACGAAACAGGTACTTCCTATCCTTATTGATTAATAAACATAAAAGAAAAGGTTGAAGCAGCTAGTTATTGAAAGAGGATGATGGAACATACAGTAGGGACATTGCTATACTTGTATTGTCATTGCCCATTGAAGATTGCGTCTTTCTGCCTTTTAAGGTTTTTTTAACTATTCTATTTCTAACACTTATGACTTGCTTACTTGTTTATGTGCTGTATTTGTTCCCTAATCAGAGCCGATTTGCAGATGCTCTGCTGAGAGAGCTTGCTGGTGTAACTATACCTCCAGAAAGAATATATGGACTTGGGACAGGGTAAGTATATATTGTCTGGAACTACGTCAAAGCAGAACTTGCTGATGAGATTTTCTAGATATGGCAAGTGTAAATTTCCTAGTACATAAGTCTCATTTTGTTCACTCAACTCAGCCCAAAGGTGGAAGTGCTCAAGAAGCTTCAGAAACAACCAGAAAATGAGGGACTTGCGCTGCAGTAAGATTTTTATCTTTTGCTTCTTGTTGATTTAACAGGATAGATATGCTTGGCAAACGCTATTATGATTCCAATTTCCAAGGCAACATTTTGTTTGTGAATTGTGTTTCTTATGTCTATAAAATCTACCTGATGTACAGCTTTGTGGAGGACCGACTTGCTACACTAAAAAATGTGATGAAGGAGCCAGAGTTGGACGGCTGGAACTTATATCTAGGTAAAGCAGTCATGAAATATCTGCTCGTGTTACTTGTCTTCCTTTGCTCAAACAAAGCCCGCATCTAATCATGCATATTTAATCAGGTGACTGGGGCTATAACACCCAAAAAGAAAGGGAAGAAGCTGCGAGTATCCCAAGAATTCGCACGCTTGAGCTATCTGAATTCAGTAAGAAGCTAAAATAGATACACAATTTATTTTGATGTAGTAACCCATTGTCTTTTTCAGTGCAATTTTTGCACGACATTTCTACTTGAAACTCCTGAACCCATAATTGTTTATGTAGACATATTTATAATAGTACTACACTGCAATTCACCTATTATTTCTTTTGTTGTAAATCACATATCCCGCTGTGAAGTTTTATACAGAATAACTCCTGAGCTTAGATTTACTGGGCATTTCTGCGAGTTTCGAACTTTCTTTGTTCCTCCACTTCACTTTCTAGGTTTACAGCTAAAGCTCATCCTTCTCATGCTCCTCAGTAGTTTTGCCTTTCTCTCTACGAAGTGTCTCCATCACCTCCTCCAGCGGAAGATCCCCAGGTCTGCGGTAAACATTGTCTCCAATCTTGACTTCGTATGCATCCGGCTGCTCCAATATAAACTCCTTCAGCTGTAAAAACAAGGTAGGGACGTAGAGTCTCAATGACTGTTTAATACACAAGATCTAAAAGTTGACATCCATAACCACATCTAAGCCCATGAGCAAGAAAATATTAAAGCTTTTGCTGTTGCGCATGTCTACTGCAGACTTTGTTCATCCTGGCAGAGGTTCCCCAGAGTTCTTAGTGAGGGACTATCTGATTCTAAAATTGCAAATTTGCAACTAAGAGCAAACCAGCTGGGGTTTGTGATCGATCATCTGATAGAACCTTTTATAATGTGTTGAGTATAGTGCATGGTAGTTTTGGCCAACTGCACACATCTGTAGAGGTATGAAGTGATGATATTCATCAATTCTTGCTTGGATATTAAGCTCATGGCCATCACTTTCAGCCACCTCTTGCCTATGTTACAAATCTGAAAAACAAGTCAGGTCGGAAATAAAGCCAATAACCCTTTCGAGTTTCGAGAAGACAATAACTAAATAGTTTTTTCTAGGCCGCATTGATCATTTTTAATGGGATCGAGGTACAACTTACAATCAAAGTTTCAAACTTTTACCTATCTAGTATACGATACCGAAATTGTACAAGTTTCTTGTCCAAGTGTATCACGAGAAGACGATGATGTGAAAACTTTCCAAAGATTAGTTTACTAGGATTATGACCCATACCTCATCCATGCCTAGGCTTGCCTCCATTGTAAACATGATTGTGCTAAGATCCACGCCCATGAACTTCACCTCCAAACCACCCGTTTTCGCAACCTTGCTCCATTTCATGGCTAACTCAGAGACCACATCCTGTCAAATCCCATTCCACCATACCTTAAATCAACAACTATACATTACAACAAAAGCCCAGATGAAATTAACGGAGATCAGCCAATAAAATACGATACCGGGGTCCGTCGAACGCCAACTCTAAGCTTGACAAACCCAAAAAGAGGACCTGTATGGTGCTTCATCATCTCAGCTTGGATCTGGGAAGGCTCCATTTTGTCCAAATCAGAAGGATTTAAGTCAAACTTGGGTGGTTTTCTTTTGCCCCAGTTTTTCCAATCATCGTCCTCTTCGTCATCGATAACGTCGTCCAGATCGTCGGGGATGTGAATTTTCCCGGCATTGACAAATCTGAGGAATTGGGTGGTGGTGTACTGTGCGGTGAGTATTGTCAGGATGAGGAAGACGGGAAGAGAGTGTGTGATTTGGTTAGTCATGACTTTTGGGTTTTTACTAGTGTTACTCCGTAAAAGGTTAAAACTTGGAAGTCTTAGCTGTCTTAGTGTCTTAATACGAGGCATAGGTACTTCGTAGTTCGTATAATCATTAATCACTCATATGTAGGCCATTAAAACTTGGCTTTTAGGTTTTGATTTTGTAATTTGGAAAATTTGAAGTCTAAGCTGTCTTATTACGAGGCATTGGTAATGTCATTAATCACTCAAATCTAGGCCATCAGCCATCAGCCATCAGCCATCAGCCATCAGGTGGTAATAGTCTAGTGGAAGATTTTTTAAGAATAGGCAAAGTCCCGACTCCCGAGATAGGTTTTGAGCTCTGATGTTAAGGTTTTGAAAACCAACAAGTGTTGAGCACTTGAGCAGCTCACTGGCCTTGATTTTATAGTAGTTGTAATAAAAAGCAAAAATAATAATGCAAAACTTAAGGCGGACAAAACATGTTAGATTGTACGAAGTTGGGCTATTATTAGTCTACGTTTTTTTTTTTAATCTTCTTTTTAGGATTATCTAACTCGTAGAATTTCTAGAGCAATTCTATAATTTTTATTTTGAGTTATTTCGAATTACAATAATTATAAAAATTATTTATAGCATAACAACATTAACTTTATTTTTAAAGGATTAAAACACTTGAATTGAATGACTAATAGTCTTGTATTTTCATTGAATAGTAAATGATTGAAATAAACTCAAATAATTTCAAAATTGAACCAAATGACTCACCATCCAAATATGGAGTATATGAATAAAACCATTCAATCTTAAAAATTAAATTGTCACCTCTAGTCAAAAGTATGATTGTTAGAATTATAGAACCAAGACTAATTTCAGTGGACCTAAATCACATAATTTTTAGTAACTTAAACAGAATCATCCAAGGTCACTAATTAAGTGCAAAGTATCGGGTCATCACTCATCTGACTCCCTAAATCACATTATTTTAAGTTACTTCAAGTCTACAACAAAAGCAGCCAAGATTTATTATTAACACATTCCAATTCTATTTACCAGTGTAGAACTCCGTCACGTTACTGCTACTATAGTTACGTGACATATTCCATTACGAAGAGTCAAGGCCATACGCCCATACCCCTTCACAAATCACAACCCCACATGTTTTGAAGAAACGACATAACAGTCCGCTACTCCACTATCTGACCTATTCTGACTAAATCCATTTTCAAGAAAAATATCATTAAAATTGTGAGCCACATGCCCACATTTATAAGTCCCTATTTCCACAACCAACCATAAAAACATAGTTGCCGAAATATAAGGAATATATACAGTTAAGGATGGCAAGTGATATTGAACCAAACCTGAATCAGCAGTACGGAGATGGATCTTTAAAATTTAGACCCGATGGATTCGGGTCCTGTGACTGAAAAATGAATCTGGGTACGAGTCTAACCGTAATACTCAGATCCGTTACCTTTTTTCATTTACACATTTATACTTGTTTTTATTGTTATTCAAAAGACGTGTAAAAAATTTAATTTTCTTTATTTGTACTTTGTTTTTTGTAATATTTGAGTAGTTATAAGAATTATATTCAAGTATTAAACTTACATCCTTCGTTGGACTGTTGTTGTTGATGTAAAATGCAGATTTATAAATTTGAAACTTTTTTTGCCGCAAAAAAAAAAAGGCAAAATATGAAAGATCCATTTTGAACCCGTTTGGACTTGAATCCATTGGATTTGGATGTGAATCCTTACTTTTCATACCCACCGGATCTGGATATGGATCTATCCTTAAAGAACGGATCTGAACCTGGATTCATAAGAATCCGGTCCAGATTCATTCCATTATCATCACTATATAAAGGATATGCACAGCCTCATATAAAACATATAAATGGACAGCTAGCATAGTTGCTCATTACATTTTTCATTCCACTCAAATATTTTATCTTTAATCTTTAGTTGAGATACTGAAGAAACTATGGCAACGGTGTCAAGCTGCTTGATTAGAAGATCAAAATCAACATCACATATCTTAGGAACAGTAACAACAATCAGATGTTTCTCTAGCAGTTCTTCTTCTGCACAAGCTGCTGCTGATTATGGCTCATCTCCCTTTCCTTTTCCTGGGACTAACATCAAAACCCAAGTTTCCCAAGTGAGTGCATTAGTTAATCTTCAAAAGTAATTTCCTTTGATGTAACATTTATTGAATGGAATCATGGTTCCTGTTGGTTTTGTTGATGTGACTTGTGCCAGAAATCTGAACGACTTTTGAAATAGATGGGATGTTTTGGACAGATTTCGAGCTCCTATTTTATGTTTAGCTACTCCATATTACTTTAAGAATTGAGTTTATGAGAAAAGACAATGTAGTTTATTGTTTTACTTTCAGTTTTTGATTAGAGTTGCTCCCTCAGCTATCTAGCAGCTACAGTGAGCTTTATTGCCCCATATCTCCCGGGCTCTTCTTAGAATGATGTTGGATCTCACTTAGATCTCTAGTTGGACTTCATATCTTGATCATTTGCAATTTTTTCTTCACTCATGGTCTAGTGTCCCGAATTTTCTTTGACAATGATACCTTAGCCTTGTTAAAAGGTTCATATGGCCAAATGTACCCTGCTTTGTTCACTGGAAATGGCCGCGGTTGCGTAAGATATGTTGACAGCTTGACAGAAAAATGTCAGCAGAAATAAAATATTTTGTATTCATTTATATACATTACGTTGCAGCTTATTGGGAGGACTCCCCTAGTGTTTCTCAATAAAGTTAGTGAAGGATCTGGAGCGTATATAGCCGTCAAGCAGGAGATGATGCAGCCTACTGCTAGTGTCAAAGACAGGTATTTACATACCCTTTATAAACCAGTTACAGGCAGAAGAATTCGACGCTATTTGCTGACTATATTATCTGCTGTAGACCTGCGATGGCAATGATAGAAGATGCAGAGAAAAAGGGATTAATTTCTCCAGGAAAGGTAAGTCAGTAATTGTACAGCTGTACTTACGGTCGATTATTGATATATTTTTGTTCACTGATACCAAGTGTTATCCAGCTGTATTCAATGCTAACTGTTATGATGTGTTGATGATCAGACGGTGTTGATAGAGCCCACATCAGGGAACATGGGAATAAGCATGGCCTTCATGGCGGCGATGAAGGGGTACAAAATGGTGTTGACAATGCCATCATACACTAGCATGGAGAGAAGGGTAACTATGAGGGCTTTTGGTGCTGAGCTTATTCTCACAGACCCTGACAAAGGAATGGGGGGAACTGTCAAAAAGGCTTACCAGCTTCTGGACTCCACTCCTGATGGTTTCATGCTTCAACAATTTGCTAATCCTGCCAATACAGAGGTCCTCCCTTCTCTTTCACTCTTGATTATCATTCCTGAAATCTCAACTAGATGCTTAATCATTTCTATGGTTACGATGCTCCATCATCCTCAGTTTTGTTCTTTATGAGCATGATATTGTAGTATGATCCACAAACTTGTTAATTCTTATGCATTTCTATGGATACATGTATGAAGTTGTGATCACATACAGAAACTTTCCTGTTTTAGGTAAGCTGGAACCTAGCTAAAGTGCATGTTAGGGTAATTCGATCAACTAACTAGGAACCTTGGAAAGCTTACCAGTTATCTCCCTGGATTTCGGGAAAATAGTATTTTATTTTGCTTCAAATAGCATACATTTTCAATGACAAGAAAATACTTTCTTTGACATAAGGCTGAAAAAACAGGTTCATTTTGAGACGACGGGTCCTGAAATATGGGAGGATACTCAAGGGAAAGTGGATATCTTTGTCATGGGAATTGGAAGTGGAGGCACAGTGTCTGGTGTTGGTCGCTATCTCAAATCTCAAAACCCTAATGTTAAGGTGTGACTTATTTTGAGAGGCACGTCTTTGAATTGTGCAAGTGTGGTTCACATGCCTAATTTGATTCGTTTTTATTGATGCTATTAGATCTATGGAGTTGAACCAGCTGAGAGCAACATACTCAATGGAGGCAAACCAGGCATTGCAATAACCCAATTTACCTGCTTCTTTAGTATTGAAGAAATATCCCTTCAGCTAATTTTCATCTTCCAATCATGCAAATAGGTCCTCACCTCATCACCGGAAACGGGGTCGGCTTCAAACCAGAAATTTTAGACATGGATGTAATGGAAGCAGTCCTGGAGGTAAAAATTCTGTGGTTCAGCTGTTTATAGAAGTACTATCTATAGCTTACTTGTATATATCGTAGCTGTTCTCAAATTCGGAACACTTGTTAACAGGTTAAAAGCGAAGACGCTGTAAAGATGGCCAGGCAGTTGGCATTGAAGGAAGGACTTATGGTAAGAACAAATTTAGCTGGTTTCTTACACAAATATTCAGAACTAGCTATCCTGTATAAAATAAGGTTGCTAGTTTGCGAGCTTACAAGTTCATGCCACTTAGTATAGCATAGCAAGTGTAAAATGGCACATATATAGGGAGTATGAATTTTGACATATCTGAATATATATTTAGGTTGGGATATCATCAGGAGCTAACACGATTGCTGCTCTTGAACTTGCTAAGAGGCCGGAAAACAAAGGCAAACTTATTGTGGTATGAAATAGATAGCTTCCTCTATACCATGCATATGAACTACCTATGGTTTGATTTAATTTCATGTCACTGCTTCCATTTTTTATTTTAAAGTGACATTTGATCCTAATCAGCTAGCAGGGAGTGCTGTACTGATCATTGACGTTGCTTGTGGTATGACTAATAAGAATCTGGATTGTTTTTTTTCTTGATCATAGACAATTCACCCGAGTTTTGGAGAGCGATATCTGTCATCTGCTCTGTTCAAGGAGCTGAGGGATGAGGCTGAGAAAATGCAACCAGTCCCGGTTGAATGATCATGGCTTATAGCTCTACGACAATTAAAGATTCTGCTTATGTTTTGTGACTACTATGTGAGGACACTATTGGTTTCATCTATTATGTACTTATGTAATAACTTAGAATGTGGTTCGAAATCTCAGAATTAATGTCTGAAAACTGGCACTTTATGTTCTAAATCTTAGACTCGTCCAAAATATAAAATTACAAGCTTATAGACTTAAATCATTGTTCATAATATGAGACCTATTGTCCAAAAACTGAGACTTTATATTAAATGTTGGGGGATTTTCCAAAATATGACATTACTAGTCTAAACCCCAATTTTTTTAAAAAAATAAATAAATAAATAAACATAATTAAGCCACTGTTAATTGATAATTTTCTTTCGAAACTAAGACATTTTTCTTTCAATAATTGAGATTTACTTTTCAAACTTCTGAAGTATGAGGTTCAAATTTGTTCAACAAAAATTTATTGTGAAGTTGTTGCTATTCTAGCTACTTTATTATGTCTAAAGTTTGACAATAGTGTATTTGTAACACCTCCATATTCTTCCATAGGAAATATTAATTATTTTTTAAAAGAATATTTGGAGAAATACAATGATGTTTTTGCCACATGATAACGTAAAATATTAACTATGATTCAACTATAAATACGTAGCTGGTTAATTAGATGAAGTACTTTATATAAGTTTAAATCAAGGGAAATAAATAGTAGAATTAAAAGAATTAAATATCATATTACTAAAATAAGAAACAATAACTAAATGGTGAACTCTCTTCACTCAAGCACTTTATGTACTTATTAAAGCCATTCAACATGTCAATCTATTTATATTACTCCCTCTATTTTTCTTTGTTCTTCTTATTTGCTTTTTGCGTAAATCCCAATGTAAATTTAAAATTCAAATATCTTCAATTGTGCATTTATGAAAATTATAAAAAAAAACTCATATTTAGAAAATATACATTGATACCAATCTATCAAGTTCTCAATTAAATATGTTTTTCATCTTGATTGGGGAGAACTTGTAGTCAAAATTTGACTCTAAAATCTACAATATTCCAAATGGAGGGAATAATGAATAAGAAAAGGCTAAAATGAAAAGGAAACACAAATTAGTATAAAACTAAAAATATTCATGTGTATGGTAATTCATATAGATTGGAAAGAACTTATAGTCAAAGTTTGACTCTAAAATATATAATATTCCAAACGGGGAGAATAAAAAAGAATAGAGGGAATAATGAATAATAAAAGGCTAAAATAAAAAGGAAACATGAATCAATATAAAAGTGGATATATTCATATGTATGGTAATTCAAAACACATAGTTCTTTATATTTCCATTCAACCACAAACTAATCAAAATATTCTTTAAGTAAATTAAATTCAAAGATCTTGAAGTATACAAAGAACGTAATCATAAATCCAAATTATGTCATAGGCCAAATCTAATAAATCCAAACTCAACAAGTGAACATAACATAGAGGAAAAATCATTTTATTTTCAAAATACTCCAAAGTTTGTAACATCCAATCTAACAACTCTTGTATATAGTCTATATTTGATGAAAAACTAAAATCCATAGTCTTACATCCAGTAGAATGAGGAAAAAAAATATTTCACATAACATTTGAATGCCAAAAAATCAATACTTATTTTATAAGATCATTATAAAATTTTAAAAGTTAGTAAGCAACCACTACTCAACATTTCATAAATTTTAGGATTCATTAAAATATTTTTATTTGTTAAATCATAAATATGTCCAGTTTTAAAAATTCGTAAAATAATTCAAAATAAACTATTTTTGAAAATTCCAAAAAGTTCAAAACTAATTCCACTTATCAAATAATACTCACTAAGAAAAATAAAACAAAATTTCAAAATTTTCACTTGGTGAAAACTCATTAAGAAAAATAAGACTAATAAATTGCTACATTATGAGAAAAAAGATATTTATATAATTTTTAATTTTTAATGCTTATTTCTCATAAAATATAGTTCTCTTTAAAAAGAAATTAATTTTATTATATTATTGGCAACAATTAAATTTCATTCAAAATTAGAAGAGAGATCAAGCAAAGCTTCTCACTAGGTTATTTTATCCAATTATAGAAAAGAGATCAAGCAAAACATATAACGTTATCCCCTTATCATTATCACTATCTTTAAATGCGTCCCATAAATAATAGACCACAAAAATATAAAAAAAAATCCAAAATTATAAGGATTGAGTTATGATCAAGGTCCTTTTTCACCACTAGGATTTGGGGGGTGCTCTAAGATAGGAGTGTATAGTGAAAGTAATTCAGATTTTTTATTTTTGTTTTTACTCTTATTAAGTGTTATAATAATGTTTTATGCGTCACAAATATTTCAATTCATTTTAACCAAAACAAACTCGTGTATAAGATCGGCCCAATGCCAATCAATACACTTTTTTTAAATTCATTTTTTACTATTCTTAACCTCTTAATTATGTCTCTATCTAGCATACTAATTCAAAACAAAAAGATATTATGACTATCAATATACCTTCATTTATATATAGGGGCTTAATAGTCATTTTAGTCTAGCTATATAAATGACTTCAATCCCTAAACCTAATTATATTTCTACCGACAAGATAAAATTCTCAATACATCTCTCTTACGCCGCTATCTCAGTCGTTTACAAAACCTGGTTTTGGCTTTAGCACTCAACAAAAGACGATTCTCTCATCGTCTTTACCTCTTAATGTTTGTAAGTTCCCCTTTCCATCACATAATTTTTTCTAAGAACCGAGTTGAAGGAGATTCATTAAATTTCAGGTTAAATTATTTTTAAGCTTGCAATTTATTGTAGATGCAATTTGATGCTTCTAATTTGTACTACTTACCATGAAAGTCGATATGCAAGTTGATATGTAACGCTTATGGAGTTGTTGTTTTAATTACAATTTAGAGATGAATTTTTTGAAAGTCATTTTTACCAAATTGAACCCCGATCGAAAATTATGTAAGAGTCGGTACTATCAATAGTGACTTAATACATAAACGCAAATCGCAATTGAGGAGTCCACAAAGTAAATCAAACAATTCTTTACTTGGAGCCTTTGGAGGCATATAAACTTTCAACACTTTCGTCCTTTTCTGTCCCTAACCATGGTTAACCCTTTTACAGAGAAAGAATAAATAAAAGCAAAAACAAACAAACGCTTAGGGTTTGTTTGACTCTGATAGAAACCCAGAAAATTGCGTGCAAAATATACACACTTCATCCAAACAAAGAGAGAGAAATCAAACAAATTGAGAGTTGCACACAAAAAAGGTAATAAAAAAATAAAATTGAAAATATAAGTAAAAAAAGCAGAAATCAGCAGATTCCGACGAGTTCAGACTATAGAGCCAAAAACCCACATCTTCTTCTCATCTCCATTCTCCGATCTATGAAATTGGACCCACACACACCTATTTATTTGCCGCCAAAATATTCATTCTTTTTTTTGCAGACCCATTTGATTTCTCACCTCATTATTGTCATCCCACCTTCCAATTTTACTTTTGCCTCGAAATAATTAGTTGAATTTTCAGAAGTGGGGGCAAAATCTGGAATGAGGGTTTTGTCATTTTGTTGATTTGGATTTGGGGTGTGTTTGAATTCTCGATTTTTTTTGGGGGTGTGTTGGATTTTTATAGGGGTTCAATTTTATGCAATCTGGCGGTGGGTCCCAGCATGGCCGGAGTCCGGCGTCTGCCGCCGCATCGCCCTCGTCGTCCTCGTCGGCGGCTTCGCAACAACAGCAACAGCAGCAACAGCAACAACAACAGCTGCAGCAGCAGCAGCAGCATTTTGATTCAATTCAGCAGCAACAGCAAAGACAGGTTAGGGTTTTAGAAATTTGGAACTTTTTTGGGGCAGTATTTGTGATTGTTAGTGTTAATGTTGATAAGATGATTTTTGATGCAATTGTTTGAATTATCTGAACTGGTAATGCTGAATTGGAGTTTTGAGGTGTTTTTGGATTGTGTTTTTGACAATTTTAGTGATTTTCTCTCTCATCTCAGAGAGGTTTTGCTCAAATTTGTGATTCATTGTGTTAATGTTAGTAATTTCTCATATGGGTTGTGCTAAATTTTGGATTTTTATGATGTTCTCAGCTTGTATTTGAAAACTTTCATTTGTTTTGAGTGTGAAACGAACTCGATTTTGTGATTGGTGATGTTGATTTGCTGTTTGCTGGAGGTTAACAAGATGGGATTGGCGTTTTATAGCATGTAGGTGTGGTAGTGGATAATGTAGTTATTATTTATAATTATTAGTCAGTTCCTTGAATGATCTGAAAATGTCAATTTTAATGCTGTACGAGGTATATTTATGTGAAAAAACAAAGGTTGGCCAGATGCTTTCTTGTGTTACTTTTACTTTTCCAGTTTCATTTACTCGGCCACTTCTCTTTTTTCAATTGTGGGCATCTTGCTTTAGTAAGAAATTGTAGAAGTGGCAGTTGGGTGATAGTTATTACTTCGGAGTTTGAGATACTTAAGTATTGGTAGTTTGACGTTGTCTCTTTCTGGATCCAGATTCTCTCGTTTTCTGTTCTTACCTGTATTGCTTTGTGACTGTTTGCTGTGAAAGTTTCGATTGGGCATTGATGTTTATAATTTGATTTGCGAGTCTGTCTATATAAATTTCAATATTCATTCTTGAAATTCCAAGTTCAATGAAATCTGGATGGCTTCAAACTGGTTTATTGTGTGATTATATAGGCTTCAGTGAGATTACTATGCATCCTGTTCTGGAGGGTGTTGGTCTTTTAAAGCTCTTGACTTGCTGTACCAAAATTTATATTTTGACCTAGTTTTTCTTGTTACAAAATCAATCCGAATCTATATCAGAATTATTTTCTTTGTTACCTTCTACACAGTTTCAGGGTCACTATATGATTGTTCAAACAGAATACTCTGTTCAACTGTTTGGTTTCATCTGGATTTGGAAGGAGCCCACCTCATTCTCTGATTGCCACTGTCATGTTCAAACAGAAGAAACATTTATTTCTCCATGTCTATATTGTTTGTTTTCTTGATTTGTTTCCATTCCCTTTAAACTTTGGAGGTTTACTGAGTCACAATCTGTTATTTAGATAATTTGATATTGGCTTCTGATGTGTTTCTTGTTTGTATATTTTGTAATTGGGTAGCCTTTAACATTTGCATCAAGTTCTGGTATGATGTTTAAACTTTTGACAACTGTTTATGATGTTCTAAGAAATTGATCCAGTATCTGAGTTCTACTATTGCATACTTATGTTTGTAGTCTTTACAGCATCAACTAGTACGAAAACCTGAAGGTAATGAGGCCATCCTAGCCTTTCAAGCTGCTGGCTTCCAGGGTGTTATGGGTGGGGCTAATTTCATGGCATCTCCGAGCTCATTGCAATTTTCGCAGCAGCAAATCTTGCAGCAGCAAAGAAAATACCTTGATAAGGCCCAGGCTCCCCAGCAGCATGGATCTCCTCATTTACGTGAAGAAGGTCAACCTAAGAATCATGTTCACGAGCAACAAGTACTAAATCCAGTCCATCAAGCATATCTGCAATATGCTATGCAGGCTGCAAAACAAAAGTCTGTTTTGGGCATGCAACCTCAGGGGCAAGCTAACATAGGAACCGGAAGCCCTTCATCTGGAAAAGACCAGGATATGAGGATTTCAAATTCAAAAATGCAAGAGCTTGCTTCAATGCAGGCAGCTAATCAGGCCCAGGCAGCAGCATCAAAGAAGTCATCTGAGCCTTTTGGTCGTGTCGAGAAGCTGATAGAACAAGGTCAGCAGGGTGGTTCTGATCAGAGAAATGAGCCAAAGCCATCTATGATGCAGACAAGTATGGGACATCCTGCTTCTGCAAATATGATGAGGCCAGTCCAACATCCACAGGTTCAAGCCGGGGTTCAAAGCATTGGAAATAACCAGATGGCTGTTGCTGCTCAGTTACAGGCATGGGCACGTGAACACAATATTGATCTGTCACAGCCGGGAAATGCCAATTTGGTGGCACAGCTGATGCCATTAATGCAGTCTAGGATGATTACCTATCAGAAGACAAATGAAGGTAATTTGCAGCCAGCTCCAGCCCCTATGCAAAGGCAGCAGGTTGCTTCTCCACCTGTGACCAGTGAAAGTTCACCCCGTGCAAATTCTTCAAGCGAGGTTTCTGGGCAGTCAGGTGCTTCTAGAGCTAGGCAAACAGTTCCTCCTGGTCTATTTGGTTCAGCTTCAAATGCCAGTATAAGTAACAGTACTAGCAATTTGCCTACCCAGTTCTCTGTACACAGTAGAGATAACCAGGCACCTTCAATGCAGTCAGTAACAGTGGGAAATGGAATGATGGCTGTCCAGGCATCACACCCATCGATGAACTTGAACCAAGGTTCGGAACATTCTACGAATGTAAAAATTGCATCAACTGGTCAGGAAGCATTGCAAATACAGTATCTCAGGCAGTTGAGACAGTCTTCGCCTCGACCGGGGGCTAGTGCAACTATTGATGGAGGCTCAGGAAATAATCCTCCTCCCCCAGCTCAGCCGCCGTCTCAGATCTCTCAACAGCCATCTGGGTTCACTAAACAACAACTTCATGTTCTTAAGGCGCAAATACTTGCCTTTAGACGCCTGAAGGTTTGTAATTTATCCATTTAATTTCACACTTGCTATATGTTTGATGTTCATTATTCCTTGTAGACTCTATTGGGCCCTCTGCGAACTCAGTTTTTTGTTGCTTGTTGTCACTTCCCACTCTCAGACTTTGTGTCTTCACCTTGTCTGCCTGCAATATGAAGGCATTTCTCGCATAATGCTAGCATGAGGGAATGCACTATGCCCCTGGTTTATTAGTCTATTTGCTTTACGAAAGACCATGATAATAATTTCTAGAAAATCATGAGAGATTTCAGATTGTTCCCTATTTTTATCTGTGGAATTTTGAGTGCTTCTCATGTGGGGAGCAGAATAGAAATCCTATATTTATCTGATTGTATGTGAATAAAATTGTGTGGTATCTTTCATAAAGGATTGAAGATTTGGGACAGAGGAAGCATTTTGGAGTAATAGTAGAACATGTCAGTGCTAGTTTGGGAAAGTTGTACTATAATTTTGTCGAAATGTCAAGGACTATGTCATACTTGCTTAAGACACTCTAGGATACTGTTAAAGATGTTAAAATGTGTCCATTTCTGTACCTCATTTTCTTGTTCATCTTGGCTTCCGTTGCAGAAAGGGGAAAGCACTCTTCCCCAAGAACTGCTTCGATCTATTACTCCACCTCCTCTGGAGGCGCAACTTCTGCAGCCTGTTGTTCCTGCTGGTTCTACTAACCAGGAAAAATCTACTGTAAGAAATGCTGATGAAAGTCCAAAGCACTTGGCCTCTGGTGAGAAGGCTCCCCAACAAGCTCCTCCTTCTCTTGCTAAAATCTCGTTCAAAGAGGAGGATTCTGCCATTGACGAAAAGGCAACAATCTCAACAGCCAATGTGGCAGGTGCAATATCTGTTACTAGAGAAGCTTCTTCAGTTATATCTTCTGGGATGGAGGATCAGCAATCTACTTTTGTTGCTATTAAGGCTGAACAAGATGTTGAACGCAATGTACAAAGAACTTCTGTCAGAAATGATTTGAGTATGGACAGGGGAAAGGCTATTGCATCTCCGGTATCTGCTGGTGAAAGTACACTGGCTAAGAAACCTCTGCAAGCAGGTTCAGCATCCCAGCCCAAAGATTCTGGTTCAAGCAGAAAGTATCATGGTCCATTATTTGATTTCCCCTGTTTTACCAGAAAACCTGATTCAAATTCTGCAGTTATGTCTTATAACAATTTGTCTTTGGCATATGATATCAAGGATCTCCTTTCTCTGGAAGGATTGGAAGTCCTAAACTATAAAAGGGCCGAGAATTTGAGGAAGATAGGTGAGCTGTTAGCAGTTAACTTAGAAAGAAAAAGGATTAGGCCAGATCTTGTTGTTCGACTACAAATTGAGGAAAAGAAACTTAAGCTTCTGGACCTCCAAGCACGTGTGAGGGACCATGTAGATCAAGAGCAGCAGGAAATTATGGCAATGACTGATAGGGAGTACAGAAAGTTTGTCCGTATTTGTGAGCGACAGCGTTTAGATCTCTCCAGGCAAGTTCAGGCGTCACAGAAAGCTATGAGAGAGAAACAGCTTAAATCTATATTTCAGTGGCGCAAGAAGCTTCTTGAGGCTCATTGGGCCATCCGTGATGCCCGGACTGCTCGCAACAGGGGTGTTGCAAAGTATCATGAGAGGATGCTTAGAGAGTTTTCAAAGAGAAAGGATGATGATAGAAATAAAAGGATGGAGGCATTGAAGAATAATGATGTTGAAAGATATAGGGAAATGCTTCTAGAGCAGCAGACCAACATTTCTGGTGATGCTGCTGAGAGATATGCTGTTCTTTCAACATTTTTGACCCAGACTGAAGAATATCTGCACAAGTTGGGGAGCAAAATAACTGCTACCAAAAGTCAGCAAGAGGTTCAAGAGGCAGCTTCTGTTGCTGCAGCTGCTGCTCGAGCCCAGGTATGATGTCCAAGTACTGGCTGGTGGAATTTGGTGGTTGTAAAGCCATTATGGCTACCATGTTTTTAAAAACCTTTTCCTGTTGCTACTTTTCTACCACCTGTGCCTTTTCATGTTGATTTCCTGATTTTATTTCTTTTTCATTTGTCTTGCCTGGGGGGTGTTGTGGGATAAAAGGGCTTGTCAGAAGAAGAAGTCAGAGCTGCGGCTTCTTGTGCTGGTGAGGAAGTCATGATACGAAACCAGTTTTCTGAAATGAATGCGCCTAGGGATAGTTCATCAGTGAACAAGTATGCTTCTTTTTTTTCTTCCAGAAATGTATCTTTTATCATGTTTTTTTATTTATATAATTTTTATGGTCAATGTGCTTACATTGGATGGAATAATCACTTCAGGTTTGTGTTTAACTTTTCATGCTATCTGCTGTTTCCTCTAAATCAATCTGTTTGAGTTTTATTTCTGTTTGACAAGTGCCATTTACGATGATGTAGTGCTGTATGCTGATGAGTGATGACTTTAGTGTATGAATTGTGTTATCTATCATTAGCAACCACTTTTCAAAACCTTTATAGATATTAGTCTTGTATGACTTTAGTGTATGAATTGTGTTATCTATTATTTTAATGTTAACAGGTATTATAGTCTTGCGCATGCTATAAATGAGAGGGTTGTGAGACAGCCTTCAATGTTAAGAGCTGGGACTCTGCGAGATTATCAACTAGTGAGCTGCATTCTTTTGGTCGTTGATATTCATTTTTGGAGTGTATATTGAATAATATTGATGGCCTTCTAATCTTTGGTCACAAATAAATTGATAGGTTGGTCTACAGTGGATGCTTTCCTTGTATAATAACAAGTTGAATGGAATTTTGGCAGATGAAATGGGACTCGGGAAAACTGTACAGGTAAAATTGCCCCTGTTCTTATCCTCTTCTCCAATGAGAACTGTGCCATTTACTGGCCTCTGCAATTTTTTATTTTTATTTTGTTGATGTTAGAACAAAAAAGGAAAGATACATAAAAGGCATTTCTAAAAAAATAGGCACTTCTTAATCAAGCACTGCAAACTCTAGGGGCTGCTTGGTTAGGAACTTGGAGGTTTTTACCAAAGGAAAAAGAGAACTCAAGTTTTCAGCAAAGGATAAAGGGAAAAAGCACCACAAATTTGCACGTGTATAGTTTTCTCTTTTCAGATCAGTTCTCAAGTTTGGTTGGGGTTCACGCCAGATTCCCTCTTTCTAATTTCAAACTTTCCTTTGGTTCCTTCATCGAACATGGATTCCCAACTTTAGTTTTGGTTATCAGGTTACCATCACCTCTCGCAACTGTGTGAAGTCACTGCCACCAGTTCATCACCACGGCACTATCCCACCAGAACCCACTTCCATGGCCTCCCGCCACGCAATAATTGCTTCCTATGACTACCGCCTTTATTTTTCTATTTACCATTAATGCTCTTATGCCACCTAAAACCACTGCTCTTTGCTGCACTGCAACTGCAAAATTCTGAAACTAACACCTCCAAGCCTCAGTCAAGCAAACCTTTTACCCTGAAGAGCACTCCCCTTAACAATTCTTCCTTACACAGCTACCATAGAGTACACCTCCTTGACCCGAGCCACCACTGACGCACCTAAATTGTCGATAGGAGTCAGACAACAAGAGGTAGAGAATGGAAGTGGTGTGGGGCGAGTAGAGCTTGCCAGAATATTAGATCCCTTAAAAATCCTACTTTGAAGAATATAATTAAGACTGTAACAGCTCAAACTAATTCATCGAGACTGCAAATCTTGGTCTCAATTCTTGAATTTTGGCATGGTTTTTAACCTTTACATGAGATAAACTGCTTCCAGGAGGGAAAGGAGGAAGGGGTTTTGATGGGTTTGGGCTTTTGGGGAGGTCGTGGTGATGGAGGATGTTGGGTGAGGATGAAGGTAATCGAGGAGGTGGTGACAGGAATATGTGGAAAAATGTAACAGAGTGCTATCTTCTGTTTTATTTATAGGTACTAAAGACTGTAGTATAGATTGAGACTCTGCTTTCTCTTTAAGCCAGGCATAATATAATTAAGTTCCATTTCTGGTTTCATATCCTTTCATATTCCTTTGCTGTTTACTAGTAACAATTGACAGTGTTGAAACTTGGAGTTGCGACTATTTTGTCTTTTCATTGTGTATTCCTATTTGTAGGTGATGGCACTGATTGCTTACTTGATGGAGTTCAAAGGGAATTATGGGCCCCATCTTATTATAGTTCCTAATGCTGTTTTGGTCAACTGGAAGGTCTGTGGCTACAGGTCTCTATTCAGTTAAATATTTTATGTGTGTTTTTTTGACCTTTGCTAATTGCACTTGTATCCTCTGCAGAGTGAGCTGCATACCTGGCTGCCATCTGTGTCCTGCATCTACTATGTTGGTGCAAAGGATCAAAGAGCCAAACTATTTTCTCAAGTAATCACTATTTTTTTCCTATTGAATCATTGGATGTACCAATGTGATATAACCTTTCATTGGCTTAACATCTTCTCTTTTGTGATTTCCCAGGAAGTTTGTGCCATGAAATTTAATGTTCTTGTCACCACCTATGAGTTCATTATGTTTGATCGTTCAAAGCTTTCTAGAATTGATTGGAAGTATATCGTAATAGATGAAGCACAGCGAATGAAGGATAGAGAATCTGTTCTAGCACGTGACTTGGACAGATATCGCTGCCAAAGGCGTCTTCTTTTGACTGGGACTCCATTGCAGGTTTGTTAGAAGTCTTGAAACTTGTGTTGTCATGGGATCTTAAGTTTTATCATGTGTTGCATACTGCTCAAGTCATTATATCCAGTGTCTAAGTTGGGATGCCAAGATCCACATAATTAAACTCTGCTAATATTCACATGTTCAATGCTCTTTTTTATTGGTTGTGGTTTTAATGATTGAGCTTACCTTTACCAACGTCATGCAATCTAGTCATTTGGCTTATTTTGGGTGTCTGGTTTTTGGAATTGTGTTTGCACTCAAGTGTAGGATTTGGATGTTTGGGGGTTTTGTTTTATGAAAAAAATTATTGATAAATTACATCTGCTGCCAGATTTTAAATGTGGAATTTATATGATGATGGATGCTACAGGCCATGTGTGTGTTTGATTTCTCTTCTAATTGGTGTTTTGATGCTGCAGAATGATTTAAAGGAACTCTGGTCTCTATTAAATTTACTTCTACCTGAAGTATTTGACAATCGCAAAGCTTTCCATGACTGGTTTTCACAACCATTCCAAAAAGAAGGTCCTACACATAATGCTGAGGATGATTGGCTTGAGACAGAAAAGAAGGTTATCATTATCCATAGACTTCATCAAATATTGGAGCCTTTTATGCTCAGACGTCGTGTTGAAGATGTAGAAGGCTCCCTTCCACCGAAGGTATATATCATTTTTCCAATTCTGTTGAGTATCCATTTTCTGTTGTGCCTTACTGACATCCAGCTTGGTTGCAGGTGTCATTTGTTTTGAAATGTAAGATGTCTGCTATCCAGAGTACTATTTATGATTGGGTTAAAACCACTGGGACTCTTCGTGTGGATCCCGAGGATGAGAAGCTTAAGGTCCAAAAAAGTCCTTATTACCAGGCTAGAGCTTATAGAACTTTAAATAATAGGTGTATGGAGCTCCGGAAAGTTTGTAATCATCCATTGCTTAGTTACCCCTTCTTTAATGACTTTTCAAAAGATTTCCTTGTGAAGTCGTGTGGGAAATTGTGGATCTTGGACAGAATACTCATTAAACTTCACAGAACTGGGCATCGTGTGCTCCTCTTTAGCACAATGACCAAGCTTCTTGACATCTTAGAGGAATATTTGCAATGGAGACGACTCTTGTATAGGAGAATTGATGGAACTACTAGCTTGGAAGACCGGGAATCTGCCATTGTGGACTTTAATGATCCACAGACTGAGTGCTTTATCTTTTTGCTGAGTATCCGTGCTGCTGGACGTGGTTTAAATCTTCAGACCGCTGATACTGTCATTATATATGATCCTGATCCTAACCCTAAAAATGAGGAGCAAGCAGTTGCCAGAGCTCATCGCATAGGACAAAAAAGGGAAGTCAAAGTCATCTACATGGAAGCAGTTGTTGACAAAATATCTAGTCATTTAAAGGAGGATGAGTTCAGAAGTGGAGGGACAATTGACTTAGAAGATGATCTTGTGGGAAAGGATCGGTATGTGGGTTCGATTGAGAGCCTTATCAGAAATAATATCCAACAATATAAGATTGACATGGCCGATGAAGTAATTAATGCAGGGCGTTTTGATCAAAGAACAACACATGAGGAACGACGAATGACATTAGAAACACTATTACATGATGAAGAGAGGTATCAAGAGACTGTCCATGATGTACCCTCTCTGCAGGAGGTAAACCGATTGATTGCAAGGAGTGAAGAAGAAGTTGAGCTCTTTGATCAGATGGATGAAGAGTTTGATTGGATTGAGGAGATGGCAAGGTATGATCAGGTACCTGAGTGGCTTCGTGCCAGTACTAAGGAAGTTAATACAGCCATTTCTGCTTTGTCTAAGAAGCCATCAAAGGACATTTTTAGCAGCAATGCTGAAGTGGAATCAGGTGGAGCTGAAGCTGAGAAAAGAAGGGGTCGACATAAGGGGAAGAAAGTTGTGTACACGGAGTTGGATGATGACATTGGAGACTCCTCTGATGCTAATTCTGAAGACCGAAATGGATATTCTGCTCCTGAAGAAGAAGGTGAAGTTTTAGAAGACGAAGACGAGGAGGATGCAGCTGCTGCAGCCAACAAAGACCAGTCAGAGGAGGACGTTCCAGGTGATGATGGGTTTGATTATTCTCTAGCTTGTGGAGACACCCGAACTGGTCTTATGGTAGAAGAACACGGATCCCCTGGATCATCATCTGACAGTCGAAGGGTGACACGAGCAGTCTCGCCCTCTGTATCATCTCAGAAGTTTGCTACTTTATCAGCTATTGATGCCAGGCCTAGTTCTAGTTCTAAAAAGCTGGTATGTTTTTTTTTTTCTATCTCCCCCTTTTTTCCTTTGTTCCTAAGATTTTTGTTATAAAAAAAAAATTTATTTGAAAAGAGGAAATAAGAGTATTAGCTTCTCTCACTTTCTGATCTAGCTGAATGTTTAACTTTAGAGCAACAAAGGGGTGAGACTAGCCTTACATGAACAGCGGAAATAGCTAACATTTTTGATAAAATTTTATGTCATATCCTCTTTATTATATTCAGCTTGATGAGCTAGAGGAAGGTGAAATTGCTGTCTCTGGAGATTCACATTTGGATGTACAGCAATCAGGTAGTTGGAATCATGAGCGTGAGGAAGGGGAAGATGAGCAGGTGGTGCAGCCCAAAATCAAAAGAAAGCGTAGCATTAGGCTTCGACCAAGGTATACCACAGAAAGACCAGAAGAAAGATATAGTGAAAAGATGTCTCTTCAACGTGGAGATCCATCACAATCTCATTGTTTATCAGATCAAAAGTTTGGAAGTCAACTGAGGATTGATCCAGAGTCCAAAACATTTGGGGATTCTTCTGCTTTAAAACAAGATCAAATTGATATGTCTTCAAAAACTCGTAGAAGCTTGCCCTCTAGGAGAACTGGGAGTACATCAAAGTTGCATGCCTCTACTAAATCTGGTCGCTTGAATAGCTTATCCAATCCTAATGACGATGCTGTCGAGAATTCCAGGGATAGTTGGGATGGTTACAAAGATATGAACACATCTGGAAATTCTAACTATGGTGCTAAGATGTCTGACATCATTCAGAGAAAGGTTAGTTTTGGTTGGCCCACTTTGAAGGAAAATGTGCTTTCATAAAAATGATTGCAGCTGTTTTCACTCTTGTTCCCTTTCGCTCCTCTCCCCCACTCCAACTTTTAACAAATGCTTTATTATGGAATACCCTTTTATCTGACAAAAACTTGTAACAAGCTAATTATATTAACCTTAAAGTTTTTTTCAGTAAATAACTTCCCAACAGGCATGTGAAGAGTTCCTGTAATTTTTTTAAGAGTACAAGAGTATCCGTGCAGTTGGTTGTAACTTGTTAATAGTTGGCATGCTGTCTAGGTAGATGCAAGATTCTGGGTGCTTTGAATTATTTATGTCATAAACTGAACCTGAAGCCTTTATCTCAGAGTTTCTTTTTTGGTTTATGTTCCATGGTCATCTGAACTACATCTGTTATCTAGATAGTTTACTCTATGCATGGGGTTTGTCATTTAAGTGGTGGATTGTTTATCCTTGACACTGTACAGTGGCCATAATCTGCTATGACCTTGTAATACGAGGATCAAACTTTTGTAACTGACAAGTCCATTTCCTCCACTGTATGTATTTTGATTTAGATACCTGGCGAAGGAATTTAGTAGTTATGTTTTTGCAGTTAAGATCATTTCTTGAGTATATGTGCAGTAGCCTGATTCAGTTTTTTGTCCATCTGTAGTGCAAGAATGTGATTGGCAAGGTCCAGAGGAGGATAGACAAGGAAGGCCATGTTGTACCTCTCCTGATAGATTTGTGGAAGAGAACTGAAAGTTCTGGATATATGAATGGACCAGGAAACAAATTGTTGGATTTACGTAAAATAGACCATCGAATTGATAGACTACAATATAGTGGAGTGATGGAAGTTGTTAATGATGTGCAGTTGATGTTGAAAAGTGCAGTACAGTATTATGGTTTCTCACATGAGGTATGTCTTCTTTCTTTGTTATCTTCGATTCCGCAATTCTTATAGTTCTATGGCGCAAACAAGCGGTATTTGTTTAATTAGGAGACCCAGAAGTGTTTAGCTGTGACTCGTACAGTTCTAGTTCTCTCTAATGCTTTCTTAGGATTTTCTAAGTAGTGTCTTTGCATTTGAATAGAAATTACTATTGGGGGTAATGACCTGTAAAGTGCTTTGTGTTGTCTAAAAAATGTTGTGTTACAACATCTGTTGTGCTACACTGTTAGTTGTGCTGTTCATTAGTGACTTATAGTATTGTGAACCTGGTGGATCGTTGGTGGTTGTCATTCTCCGTCAAGTTAGAACTCACTAGATCCATGAAAAACTTTCATGTTAGGTTTTATCACGCCTATTGATAGTTTTAATGGGATGAGGCAATATTTTTGGTAGATAGTGGTAACATAAAATATGTAATTTGGCCAAGACATTACAGTGAGATGAATTAGCATTTGACACTGAATTGAATTAATGAAAATCCTCAAGTGGAAATGTATGACCCCTAATTCCCTAATTTAGCATGCCTTAGATTTTTACCAACTTGCTCGATCTGTTCAAGATTATTTGCCTAATGTAATTTGAAGTTATACAGTAAATATTTGAAGAATTAAAGAAGATTTTGGTTGTAATGAGATGGTTTTGTGGAAGAGAGTGAATAAAGGAGTGAAGGAAAAGAAGTTGGGGTTAATTAACGGTTTTCCTTATGAAATACATTAACTGGTATTAAGATTAAAATATTAGGAAAGTTTAAGTAGTAAAAATTAAATAAGTAGTGTTTAGTTAGTAATTCCTAAACTTGAACATTTTTAGGTAGTTTAAAAAAAATCCTAAAATAATTGATTGAAAGATAGTTAGTGGGAAAAAATAATTGATTAATAATTGATTGAAAGAGAGTTAGTGGGAAAAAGAGAGTCACCTCTTTATTATACAATAAAAGCCACCTCTTTATTATATAATAAAAGTCACCTCTTAACTTAACAAAAGTGATTTTGTAAAAGTTTGTCATTCAATATGGTTTATGTGTCTCCACTTTACTAAAGTTTTTGTGTATTAAGAAAGAGTGCGAGATAAAGCGAGTTGAGTTAGTGGAGGGTTCCACATTTAATAAATTGGGTGGGTAGAGCTTTAAGTTACAAGAAGCTTTCTTATGGGCATCCCAAAAAGGAATACATGTGAGTATTTTGAGGACCGAGGGAAGTAATATTTGTTGTCTTAAAAAATGTGCTTTGTAGATTATCATGGTGTTGGAGAAAAAGATCCTAAAGGAGCATTCATGTTAGAAACTACTAGAAGTGCGGATGTGTATATGTGGTGCTTTCAGGAAACTTAAGTTTGGAGTAATTTGTCGCTATGGTAAGTGCCAGGAGCCTGGGATTACGTGATACTATTTCTGGTGTTAGGCTTATTTGATTGAATGCTGTTTAACGTCCGACTCCGTGTAATGCATTCTTGCCTAATTTGAGTGAGAGTTGCCACTAAATCAAAGGTAATTCGGAAAAGGTTACTTCTTGTTTGGAAGCAGTTCTCTCCTACTTTGTCTTTGGATGAGCTTATGCAAATAGTTGTAAGCTATATAAACGCATCTATTTGTCTTAGAGAACAATTTAATCAGGTGGCTGTACCCTGTATTACTCACTTCACAGAAATTAACTCTTGCCTATTGTTTGTATGAGCAGGTGAGATGTGAAGCAAGAAAAGTTCATGATCTGTTTTTTGAGATATTGAAGGGTTCTTTTCCAGACATTGATTTCCATGAGGCTAAAAATACAGTTTCCTTCTCTGGTACACCATCAACTGCAGCTTCAGTTGCTTTGAGACCCACATCTGCATCTCCATCACAAGGTAGTAGTAGAAAGCATAGATTAGTGAACGACGTTGAACGCGGTGACATAAATCCATCATCAAGGCAGTCATTTCGAGGATCCCCCATTTCTATGGCTAATGAAGACTCTAGGATGACGAGGTCCCATTTGCCTGTTAAGGAATCTAGGCTTGGCAGCAACAGTAGCAGTCGAGATCAAGATGACTCTCCCTTACTGACTCATCCAGGAGATTTAGTTGTTTGCAAGAAAAAAAGAAAAGATAGAGAAAAGCCTGCTTCTGTGAATACAAGATCTGGTTCTACAGGACCCGTCTCTCCTCCAAGCATGGGTCGGAGTAGTATAAGGAGCCCTGGTTCAGTGTCAACCCCAAGGGAGACTCGAGTGGGGGGCCAACAGCAGATGTGGTCCAACCATTCGGGCCAACAGGTTAATGGCAGTGGTAGTAGTGGTGGAACAATTGGATGGGCCAACCCTGTAAAGAGATTGAGGACAGACGCGGGAAAGAGGAGGCCGAGCGTTATGTGATTGAAACATTTTATTACATTTAATGTATGATGGTGTTGAAAGAAAACTCCTTTGCCCATAAATGTGCAAGCAGGTATAGGGTAAGTAGTAGATCTGCACAAGTACAGTTAGACTTAGGCTTTCCCCCACCCTCTCTTTTTCTAGCACTTTTCTTCCTTTGGTAAGCTTATACTTTATTAGTTTGTCATATATAATGCGAGCATCAGTGCCACCTTTGTATATTTGGTGATGTCCTGTGAATGCTATGTTCTCAACTTCTAATAGCACTAAAGCAGTCTCCTCAACCTGTTGAATATATGGGAATCTTTGCTGTTGGTCCTCTCGTTGAATATTGTGGGAGTAGTGATCAGTGTTTCATCCCCATCAAATAATTTGTCATATCCCATTTTTATCGCTCTTTGTTGTTGCTAGAAGTTTAGGATGTCCTAATCATAAAAACAAATGGGATTTTGTGCCAGATACTTTTGAGGTACAAAGAAATGCTTTTCAACCTTGGGTTTTATAGAGTTGTAGTAGGTCCTTTATGTCGTTTAAACTACTTTTGTTTCTAAACATTTAATTCAACCAATTTTCAAGTACATAATGACCACGTCTTTAGAGATTGAATTTATGACAATAACGGGTCTAAATCTCGACAAATGTCCTCGTGAGGAACGTAGTAAAAATATTTCAATTTTGGATTACTTTTGAAAATATTTCAACAACTAAACCTTTAAAATACGGCCATATTGGACACATTTAGAATTGATGATAAAATACCTTCATATTCTTACTATCAGTCTTATAGTATCATATACTTTTACTTATGAGTTATTGGAACCCCCTCCTTTTACTTAAAATAATCATTTTTAACCAAATTTCATATACTAACTAACTTGGTCTTATACAAGGCTTTATGGTAATTGAATATATAACAATAAATGATCCAAACCTCTTCATATGGCACCCTTTGACACCTAGTAAATTTATTTCATTTTAGAAAAACTTTAAAAATATCCTTAAAATGGTGTATAATATAACCTTTTAAATTAAAGCATATTGGACATTTTAGAATTTGGTGACGAAATAAATTCATACTTTTACAATGAGTCTTATAAGGTTATATTAGGCCTTAAAAGTCATTAGAACCACTTATTTTAAATATAAACATCCATTATATCCTCAACATATTTTCAAAGCCTTAGAGACCAAATTAAGGCAATAATCGGTCCACACATCTTCATATATCCCTAGCAAGCATCCAATAAATATTGATCTTAAGAGACACCATGTGAAAACTTCAAAAAATGATTTCAAACGATTTTTATGTACTTACAGTTGAATTCTAACACGTTTACAAGGTCTTTGGAGATAGAACATAAGCATAAATAATTATCCATCATATACCATATTTGTTTTTGGTTTTTATTTGCTTAAACCATCACACCCATTGAAAACTAAAGTGTAATTTTTCTTACTTAACTCATTTATTTACATTTATTTGATCTAATTTCCCCTTGTAGTAGAGTTATAGAGTTATTACAATACAGTTCTGAAGGAGTTATTTTGAATTGGAGACATTCAGGTATCAACGAGACTAAAACTTGTTGCAAGTGCCTAACTCGAGTCACAATTAATTAAATCAAACTTTTCATACACTAAAAAATAAATTACCGGATTTCTACATAGAAAGATGGTGAAAATGTTTTAAGGAAGAAACAAAATCAATCTGAAAGAAAGGAGTTTGAACTGAAATAGATGGACAATCAACAAAGTGGATTCTGAACAATTAAAGGAAGGACATAAGTGCATAAAGAAACAGATGGTACATTTATTTACAATGACACGTATTAAACAAATTAAAGGAACTTGGGGACAGCCGCTTCCCCCAAATAAATGATCCCCAACAGACTAAACTCTTTACATTAGTGTTGGGAATAGATACAACCAGACCTACATGATAATGTACAGATACAGTAAATTGAATGAGATGAAATGAGTACATGCAACTATGGATCTGCTTCACCCACCATTGCTTCATCACTGGAAGCATATTCATCTTCACTCAATTCCTCATCGCTACTCTCTTTTTCAGGAGCAGCTCCTGCATCCTCCCGTTTTGCATACTTCTCACAGTATTCTGGTCAATAGCGCACAAAATCATGTAAATTTTATCATGATCAAGACATTTACAAGATAAATAGGTCAATACCCAGATAATGAATGATCTTGTAAAAAGCTAGTCTCCCATAAAATGCTTTTACACTTAACATGTAGCAAAGTATAATCGATCAATAAAAACAAAATATTACTCCCTTTGTCCATGAATTTTAAGCCACATTTCTATTACAAACTGTCTCAAAACAATAGGCTACTCTATAGATAAAGTAAACCTATCTATTCCTAACTAAGAACTACAAAGAATAGTGAAGCATTTCAATCCTACACTCTTCCCTTTAAGAACTACAAAGAGTTGTGAAGCATTTCAATCCTACTTCCCCTTTCTAGGCCATTACAATCCTCTTGGACCTCTTAGCTACACCTATCTATGAATAAAATGGAGGGAAAGAATGTACAGGGGAATGTCTGAATGCAAAGTTTGGTTAAGCATCATATACCCCTTACCCCAACCCTCATCCTCTACTCGAAAACCTACCCCAACACATTAATCCCAGAAATAGTAGACTTTGATAATAACTTCCAAGACCTGAAGTGAGAAAAAATTATGGATGAAGAGCCAAAGCTTTAGAAGGCACTGCTAATCTGTTGTTGGTGCAGAAGTTAAGAATGAGAACTGAGAAAGATCATGACAAAAGTATCGCAAGAACCTGCAGGGTGCAACTATGTTAGTAGTAGGTTTGGTCCTAGACGGCTACAACTTATGGCAGAATATGACAAGCACTGAACTCATCCTAGTTTTGAAGAGTTCAACCAATGAATACACAATTTTCCAGTGAAAAAATCGAATGAATTCACACTACATATACTCCACATAAATTTTGAACTAGCTTCTCCTTGATTCTTTGGATGCTTGAGATTTAAATCTTAGATTCCTTAAGTAATTATATCTGCTTAGTTTATGATTCTTAGGACATTCATCTCGTCAGACCAGGGATTAATTGAAAACAACATTGCAGTCACAAGGGTAAAGCTGTATAGACATTTATTTCTAAACTGCTTTTATGGAGACATTGGATTGATGTTGAAATTATCGCTTTGATTCTCACTTACAGAGCGAGATCTCCCCCAGACTTGAAATTATGCCAGTAATCTAGTTGGATATCAAGTATCAAGTGTTGTGAAACTGCAAAATCTAACCCTGAACTATCCTAGAAACACCCGAGATCATTCACGACTCGCTTCAAATAAATGTAATCTGTTTCTGAGGTAGCAATAAGAAACAACAAAAGAACAAGGCCTTTGAACAACCAATGCAAACAAATGCCAATGACCAAAGAAAGCTTGGAACCTCCAAAAGGCTTCCTGCTTCCATGGAACAATTAGAAATCAAAATTTCAATTCTCAAGATCCTCAATCTAGAGCATCCTTTTCCCTCAACTGCACCAAGGCCATGAACAACTTGAAAGACATGAATCATCCTAACTTCAAATCTTCAATCTCTACTAGTAATAATAAACTGAAGTTATATACTTTTCGGCATGCACAATTAAAAATGTAAACCCAATTAAAGAAAGGTTGGGGCTCTAGAAATAAACTGTGAGGCACCATAGGGGTATCCTAACACTGGAAATTATCCCAAAGTATAACTGCCTTTCAGAAAATCTCACTAATACATGACACATTCTCCTTCCATCTCATTCCCACTTAAAATGGAGTAGCAAATAACACATGCTGTACAAACTGCACTCCAAAGTTCAACCGTAGAAATTATCAAAAATAGGAATACAACTGAAAGGATTTATCAATCTAATATCTTCTATGACACTCAGAATATGTCCAGACGCATGACAATATGAGATTGTGCTAAATACCTAAGGCTCTCTTCTTGAATAGCTCCCCACAAAAAATTATCATGACCAAGCAAGATGAAGTTCTAACTTGAGACATACATAATCTTCATAATTCTTTAGGCAAACGAATACAATATGCATCACTTAACATGAAGAAAAATAACGTACATGAAGTTAAAAGCATAAGAGAAGGAAAATGGACACAAGCAATCGGAACACATATCAACCACCTAGATTGCAAAAAAGTTCACGACAGTTGATACCTTTAACTCTTTGTTCATATGCAGCTCGATCTCGCATCATCAAAGCAGCAGCCTCTCCATTCAAGGGGTCTGAAGGGTTCGGGTACAACAGAAGCTGTGGGAGGAACACCTCAAAAACATTTACCAAATCTAGGAAACATGTGCATTAGCATGTCAGAGCAACTCCCTAAACCAGTAACGCATTATAAACTTTACAAATTATCATAGAAAACTACTTTAAGAGAACTGTGCATTACCAAACATAGGGCTCCAAGTCTGGTTAATGACATCAAGACAAACTGATCCTGACCTGAAAAAGCATAGAATGCAAGCAGTGAATAATATCGAAAATCCAAGCAGACAACTAAACATCAAGCCAACAAAGTATGTGAAAAGAGGCAATATAACACCAAGGGCGGTCACCAACTTACATCTCGTCAACATTGGGATGGTATATCTTGTTAATGAATCCTATAGATGGAGACTTGTACGGGTAAGCATCTGGGAGCTCAACCCTAATTCTCCACACACCTCCCTGATAGGGACCTAACACAATCCGATTCGAAATTCACAACTGCATCAGACATTCAGACTACCAGATACTAACAAAATCGAAGCTGCTACTGCTGTTAAAATAGAAAGTTGGAGTAGTATAAACATTCTGCATAAAAAAATCATACACAACAAACTGGTAGTAGGCATGCAGAAAATCTAAACCTGAACTAAGAGCTAGTAACCTAGTGAGAATGCAGGGGATTTTCTCCAAAATAAAAGAAGCACAATACTTTGAAGCAATTCTAATGAAAATATATCTATTAAATCATCCTTAGACATTGCCAAAAAAAAATTAAAAATCATCCTGAGAACCCCAATTTGTAAATTCAAAGCTAATCACCCAAAATAGGAATCACTTCTAAGTATAGCTAAATTATTATAAGGGGTTCCCAAAATACCAATTATCTACAAAAGATCAAAGTGGCAAACTTTATCAAAACAGGAAATAACCACAAAAATTCAACAAACAAATAGCAAACCATTTTTTTCACTCACCCAAAAAACTCATAATCTAATTCAGCAATACATAAAGGAAAATAAAGGATAAATAGCGAAGAAGATTTACTTTCAGTGGGCCCATTGAATTCCACATAAAATTCTTGCATCTCATCATTGATCATCTCCACTTTGTAATCACTCATCATCCTGTTTTTTCACATAGTAATCAAACAATTAGCCACTAAAAAAGCTAACTAAAGACATAATTAATTAGAGAAAAGTTCAAAAATAAATTTTAAACGCATAATTATTAAGGAAAAAAAAAGATAAAAATTGAATCAGAAAGGGTTTACAGTTTCATCAAGTCCATCTCTCGACGTTTGCTTGGGGAAGACATGGTTGCTTCCTTTGAGATATTCAACTTCTGGGTTTTTAGAGAGAGAAAGAATGGGAGGTCTGCAGGCAACAACAACGGTAGATGAAGATACAAGAAACCAAGAAAAGATGGAGATTTTACCAATTGAGGGCCCTATTTTTTTATTTTTAAATAATATGCAAATTGTAGAATGATTGATTATATTACTTATTGTTGAGCACAAATATTAATTAAAAATATGGGTTGCACTTTGAAGATTCTCTCTTGTCATCTTTGGACACCTATCGCTTTTGTTAGTTTCTTTCTGACTAAACTACAAAATTTTCCAAGATTGGATGTAGCATTCTCTCTATAATTACTAATCCTATGCCGCTTTTTTTGCCCATTTTTTATCTTGCTAGGTACTTTAAAAAATGTGTCATTTATTTAAAAACTTTTTATTTTTGATTTTCCAATCAAAAAATTTTTCATTGTACTTTTAAAAAAAAAAGTAGATTTTTATACTTGAGGCAAAAAAAAAAAAAAAGGACTGATGGAGTACAATTAGATATTGTGTTCATTGAAATATTCAGAGTATCACTCTATCTAAGCTATGTCATATAACTCTGTTTCCAAAACAAATTAACACTGTTAATTACATATTGTATGTGCTTATAACTTAGTAGAGGTTTGTTGAAAGATACGATTAGTGCAGATTTGAGTTGGAGCCGTCTTCCTTTTTCCTTCTCTCCCGGTGTTCAGAGATTTGAACGACGCCATCTATGTCCTTTGTTTTGGCGTCTTCCCATTCTTCTGAAGCTAGAGAAGGTCGATTGGTTTAAGCTTGGGAGGGATCCAACCTGGGGCGTCTTTCAATTATCCTTTAACCCCATTTCTAGGCTAAAAAATTAGTCGATTGTTTGCGAAATAATTTTTTGTTAATACTAGAAAACGGGCAAATATGCATAAGTATAAGAAGTTGGCACAACCAATGGAGTGGGTTGTGCAAAGTCTAACAAAAAGACAAGGCCTCGTTACATATGAATGCACCCTTTTCGGATAGTCCAAAAGGTAGCTCTTCTCCTTCGGAAGCTCAACTGAGTACCCCTCTGAAAACCTGAAGAAGCGGGGTTGATGGTTGGTGAGCCTCTACTTTCGGGCATTTACTAGCCATCGTTAGTTCATCAATAGTCATCATCCGAATAGCGGCATCCTTTTCAAAATTTAGGGGCACTCTGCTTCTCTTAATGTCTCACTCTTAAAAGTTCCTCAGCCGTCTCATCCACCAGACGGCCAAGGTCATCATCATCCTCATCTTCCCCTTTATTCCCACCCCATTCGACTTTGAATTGCCGAACACCTCAACAACATCTTTAGTCCCGACTTATGAGCCTTCATCAGAAGTAGTTAGAGGCTCATCCTTGACCTCCTTAGTACTAGAGAGGTTTTAACGTCGATACCTCGCCCGATGTTTGGAATAGTCATGGAACTTAGCTAAACCATACCTTCTTATTTGGGGGGAGTTGTATAGGTTCCCCATAACTAGTATGGGTCCTATAGAATCAAAGATTATAGTTAAGTCCAAACGTCTTGGACTAGAATACCAAACACAAGAAGTATACGTCTGCAATACCAGTATAGAAATCAGGTATAAGTACATATATGACTATATATACTCAAAGAACCTCATTTATTATTGGTATTCATTATATCACTAACTCAACTACTTTATGTGATTAATGTGTTTTAGAGCATTTATTCATGTCAAAGCATTTATTCTTGTCAGAACATCTGACATATTCTAACTCAATCTTCAGAGGGGTTTCCTCACAGTTACAACCACTTTAAAAGCAGTTAACATTTGTTTCGCAGGATCGGTTTGGACTTACTTAGGAGTATCAGATACGGATCATCAGACCCACAACCCGAAACAATAATAATTGTGGATGAAATGTTGATATTTTTCGAAATATTTAAATTACTTTATATGATTATAGCGTATTATTATAATATTATTAAGTAATTAAGTATTGCATTACTTGTTTGTCATGTAATCAAACATGTGGACATGATATCACCTTTGCAATTGTAGGCTGGGTGATATATGTTGCTTTCCATTTCAACATTATCGCCTCATGTTTTCCTTTTGTTTGTTTTTTTTTCCTTGACAAGGGGAATGGTACAAACTACGGACTAATTTACAATTATAAAGGCAATATCAAGCACAAATGTTGTGAATAAGACAATGATGCATTCCCACTAACACACTCACAGTAGTAATGTAGTGTAGTACAATTTTGACAATTACCATACTGCTCCTTGTTAGTTCATCACGTTCACCCTCTCTAAATTGACTAAATAACAAATAAAAGTTGATTGATTTAGGAGAATATTTAATAATTTTGCAAATTACTCCATAATGAATGTCGAACTATAATATTAGATGCAAAAAAAAAAAAAATACATAAGGATGCAAGAGTAATTATATTGCTCATGGTAAAAGAGCTTGACGATCCACCATCATATCCACTAATAATATATTCTTCATTAATTGATTTCTTTAGTAATTGTTAAGAAAAGAATCTCCGAAAAATGCATCGTCGTGTAGCCCGAATAAATGGGGAAAAGTACCAATCAAGCATTAAGATTACCTCGGAATTCTTTTCAACTCATATTTAGTTAAATGATTCAATTTATATGTTTTGTTTTTTTGGCTAAAAAAAATGATTAATTGTTTGACAAGTGATTCTTTCTATGTGTTCTACAAAGTATTTTTCCTTCCAAATAAAGTCATAGCATAGGGGAGGGTCACATTTTTCTCACCTAAGTATTGTAATTATGGCATGCATGTTCTTGCACATTACCCTTTTCATTTATGCACAAGTACCGTGCAATTGAAAAAAAAAAAAAAAAAGGGAGACCCATTTAGACGCTTTGTTGATATGGATTATAGTACAGAAAAATCAATGGATAAGTTGTGATCTTGTAAAACATCACAAAAAAAAAATTGAAAAAAAAGTAGTAAATGCAATTTTAGAGCAGGTACGAGATCTAAGTAGGACAGCTCCTACCTTTATTTTATGGTGTATAGACCATGAAAATCAGTCCTACATTTCACTGTCAAAGTGACAAATTCCAAAGAGACCTGCGAAGTCCTAAGCTATAGGATACCTAATGAGACCTCCTAAGCTACATGAGCTTTTTCATCCTAAAACTAAAACTGGCTAATTTGCAGCTTAGAATAATAAAATTATCACTTCATAATATATATTGGAAACATCAGAATATAAGACTGTCGATGATGTTAGTTTTGCTACAGCTAGCTGCAGGCTGCTAATGAGAACTGTCAACAGTGTTCCTCTCAACATGTGATCAGATGAGATGAATGCTATTGTGAAATCGGATAAAACTGCCTCCCATGCTGGGTTTAGGATGTTTTGCTCTATGCCTCAATGATATGGGTGTATTAAATTAAGCCATACTCCAAAGCTTAGAATCAAAACACTCAAATCTAAAGTAGTGTTCAACAAGATACTGCTGGAAACTGGAAAGTTGCTCTTATCTTTTCGAGATAGTGTTTTACAAACGGTAACAATACTAGCTTTTGAAGCAGTGACCGGCAAATGCAACCTTACTAAGTTCAAAATATGTCCTTTATATTTGAATCACCTAACAATTTACAACATCAACTCATAACTAACAACTACTTTTGTCAAGTCCCATTAATTTTAAGGGTTATCCGACCTTACACCAAGTAGCAATTAGCAAGTGAAGGTTTTTTATATATATATATACAAAATTTAATGGAGACATAGTTGAAGTACCACTTATTTGATCATTATTATTAGCTTTCATAAATCAACTAAAAAGAAAGCGATGCTTGTTAGAGAGAATTTAAGGGAATGCCTTAAATGAAAGTTGATATTGCACGCAACATTGTAATTGTTTGCATTTGCCATCCATAAGGCCTATTATATGCTTCATTTCTTATGGCTACTTTTGTTGATAAGATATACATACTAACTAAATATGTAAAAGGGTAAATTTTTTAGTTTATAGGAAGTGCCAGATAGGAAAAAGAACTAATTGTCGTTTTTCTTTATTGTAATTAGTAAAAAGAGAAACTAAACTACCATGTCATATTTACATTATATTACCTTATAGATAATTTACATGTCATATTTCATATAAATACATAAAACTACGAATATAATATTAGGCCACTGGTAAAAAGTACCTCAAAATAAAATCTATTTATGATATGTATCAATGTTATACTTCAAAAAGTTTCTAATATATTGTAAAATATTATGTATATGAGTTTAATTAAGACTCACTACTTATAATTAATTATATTAATTGTGAGTTTCATGTTGTCTTGAACTAAGTTGAGATTTAGTGGCATTCTACTTTAAATTAACAATATCGGAGTAAAATTGATTGGTATATAGAATTGGATGATAAGGTGAAAATACAAGTGAAGTACTTTATTCTATTCAAATATAATCAATATAAAAAAATTAAGACAAATCTACAAGTATTCTTCACCTATGTACCCCATATAATACAAGAAAAATAATGCAAACAGTTTTTTTGGTTTTCATAGAATATTTTATGTTGCATTATCCTAAATGCAAAATCAGAAGATTTGAGAATATTTGAAATTAAAATGATGTATTAATTAACAACTCTTATCCAAAAGTTTTGAAAATTCGATTTTATGATTCAAGTACAAGAATTTTGGAAATAGGTTGCAAGAGAATTTTTTATGTCAAAGATGTGGTTCCAATCACCCCTAAGGCGTATATATCCCCATTAAACTCATGCTATGCATATGAAGTTGTTCTCTCACAACTCACAAATAGATAGTTTTAATAACTTTTACGGCTTTTATTCATGAGATGCATATCAAGGTGTTCTCTCCATAGGTTTTAAAGCACACTTCATAAGGTTAATGCCTATCCAGGAGTTACCTAGCAGAATCTTATGCTCTGTACTATGTAAGAACCTAGGACATCCTGAAGATGTGCAAGTGCAACCCTAAATAACAGGTGATAAATGACAGTACAACTGTACAACGCCTTAAAGATGTGAAACCATAAAAAACTTGTGTAAGAGCACTTAAATGGAAAAGCAAATAAACCGGCATTAGCTACAAACAGAGAGTAACTTTAAGTTTGCAACAACAAATTGCTGCAAAGAACCAACACCTGCAACTCTGCAAGTGCAGAAAGCTTAGCAAACTGATTGCCAGAAACCTCCTTTCAAAAATTTAATATCATGACTTGGCAATTCCATGAAGGAGTTTATATACAAGAAGTAAATCAGGATCTGAAATACTATAATTCATAGATAACGGAAACAGGTCCAAAACCCCAAAGAAAAAATACACAAATAAAAAAGAAGCCAGCTTCATGAATAAGAATTTATCAAAAGGGTAAACCAGCTATACCTGCCAACTTAGTGGAGTAATTAACAAGGGTCTTCCCTGTATCAAAATTGTAGGAGTATTTGCAGATGTAGATAACACAACGGAGTGGAGGTTTTCTTCATGAACTGGGAAAATTCCCAGATAGCAATCAGAGAAGCAACCATAGTCCCACCTCCCAAAAAGTAATATATTTGCATCCATATCCCGCTATGAGGTGCTATCTTTGAAAAGTAGTGTTGTGTCCAAGAGTGTTGATAGCAGACCCATATTCTGATTCATCATCGTCACTATCAATGTTCCAGGGGGTGTATCTATTCTGGAAACCTCGACGTCGAAGCACAAAGACATTGAAGTAGTAATTCACCAGGTCAACCCAGTTTTTTTTAGGTAAAACTTCACACAATTGTGTCCAAAAAGATTTCTGATGAGATAGAGGGTTCTCCTTCACCACGGTCTTAAAGTTCTTCTCCTCCTCAGCAGTCCAAGAAACACTACATTCTTCACCCATCTTATCAAATTTCCAAGTATAAAAAACTGAAGCTAATTCAAACTTCATTATCATTCTTCTCTTAGAAACATGAAACTTCACACACTCACTGCTTCCAGGAAACAGACAACCACAACTATCTAACCTGCCTTTCCCAATAGGATCCGATTCAACCAAGAGATTGCTTTCTCTGTTTTCCAAAGGCCAAATTTTAGTACCCAACCATTTACAGTCACTCTCAGAAACCACTCCTGTCCATTCCGGTACCTCTACCTGAAAATATTCTCCAATGGGAATTCTCTGCTGTGGACGACAGGTGTAGATTGAAGCAGTTGGTTTCATGTCGATTTGAGCCTCCAACCGTTGCCTTGAACGGACTAGCTTTGTAGGTAATGGCCCAACAGGAGGTGCTTTTGGTAAATTTTCAAAAAGAAGTCTTGGACTGAATCTTGGTCCCTCATTCTCATCAAACATAGATGGATGCATTTTCTGCCTTTTCTACATGATAAAAATAAAAACACATGATGGATAAAAGTCCAAACTAAAGAGTACAGACAGAACCAAGACTATATCAAACAAGGACCATCAAAAACAAAAACTAAATATCACTAAAATTATTGGCCTACAATCTTTAAAGGTGGCAATGGGGGGTCACAACTCTCAGAATTCAATCTCATTTGTGTTATTTTTCCAAGAAAATAAAATAATTAGCAAGGTGACAACTAAAATAACATGAACGAGTATAAGAGAGTACAACACTCTTAAGAAGACATCAGGAAGATAAAATATAGAATCTATTCAAGGTACACACAAAGGGAAAAAAATCATACAGGAAGGAAAATAAAGCCATGCATTTAGGAAAGACGGTTAACAAGTCCAATTGGTTAAAGTATTATAGATGATTATAAGTATTAATACACATGAGATATTGCACGGAACGCAAGAATGAAAGAGGGAATTCAACCCATATCCAAAACGTGACTTAGGCCACATTCAGCCAATGTCAATTCCTATCCATAAAAAGTCAACTACAACAATAACCAATGCCTTCCAAAGAGGTTCCTGCCTAGAGAGTTTTATGTTTCAGACAAATGCAACCTACAAGTCTATGATCATGGAGATAATGTTTCCTATTGACTCTTAATCTGATATATGAGGAAAGCTTGCTGCTTTACCATAAGGTAAGAAGGCATAGACAGTTTAAAGAGTCATCTAATACAGACATTCGGTAATAAGGTCATGATGAATTATTAACCTCCTTGCGAAGGACCATGTATTCAAAAGACGGCACATAAAATCTGAACCCAGCATCTTAACAGCAAACACGTGCTTCTAATACTTTCCTTTTATACATCTCAAAAACGCTATAACATCTGAAACCTGTTTGAATTCTTTCTTTCAAGGTAAGGCCTTAAAGTGCCCCACTTATGCACTCAGCAGCTAATATTATCATGAGAGTAATATTTATTTAACTCAAAAAAGGAAAACTAATTCAACCCCAACCCAACTCACGGGTGTCAAGGATTTTTGACACATTGTTTTTACACAAATCCGACACAAATTAAATGCCAACTCTACACCCAGAATTCTTTAAACCCATATCAGTGGCCAATGCCTCTTTTCTTTTTTATGCAGTCCTATGACAATAACCCCGAACACATGTAACGCTTCCTTTTGAAATCAAAATCGAAAAAGATATCAAGCTTCTACAAATAATGAATTAACACATCATAGACAGTCTTATGGTATATGCAACACAACACCTATACACCATAAGAATGATAAAATACTAGGCATATTCCATATTCAAATTCAGAACAAGCATCAAATTACTATTCCAAAGTGCCAGTTACACTAGACAACCGAGTTTACATTGCAGCAGACAACCGAGTTTTCATAAACAACCACTTCCTGGAGTGACATGCAATTTGCTTAGTGTCATAATCAGCCGTGTTTAACAACAAATTATCCAGGCTAAACACACTCTACCTTACACGATCTCATGCGCATACATGAAAATTACTGTCCACTCATGTAAGCCAAATCATTCAAGGACATGCACTATGATTAGATTGCAAAAGACTTACAATAAATCATCAGAGATTAAAAGAATGGATAAGGTGAGTACCTCATAAATAGAATGATCAGAGCGCTTCTTACGGAACAGAGATTTCCGAGCAACCAAAACTTGCTTCCAACAGTTGTCATTTCCATATAAATCCCATTTAGAGCTCTCAGGAACTGTACCAGTCCCGGGATCAGTAGGATGCTTGGCAACTTTAGCCAACCAACAAAGCATTCCCACCAAAGGATCATCCCGCTTTCTCTTAAGACTCGAAACCTCCTTCAATAAAGAATCCATAACAAAGTCTTCATCTTCACTCAAACACTTCTTAGAATCACAAGAATTTTCAGAACTCTTAACCACATTATCAGCAGCAACTGTTTCAACCGAAGACCTCCCATCATTAGAACCATCTGACGAACAAACACCCCCATAACTCTCCTTGTCAAGATTTTCACCCGTGAAACAAACACCGTCAGCAAAACCCATCTCAACATCCTCCTTCAACTTCATAGCATCTCCATTCTCTTCGGTTGAACCCATCTCAACATCCTCCAACTTCATAGCATCTCCATTCTCTTCGGTTGAAACCCCATCATCTCCAAAACTTGTAATGAACTTATTCCAATTCGACTTCTCATTCTCGTATTCATCTTCAGTTAAATCTATGAAACTGATCTCACTCTTCTCCTTCAAGCAATAAGCATCACAACTCTTCCTCATCTCCTCCATCAGATTGCTCACAAAACAATCAAACTCCGATTCTAAAGCCATCAACACCCCTTTTGACCACACCCCGGTACGAAACCGAGTTTCACTCTCACTCGATAACTTGCCTAACCAAGCCTCCAACGAATCCAAATACTTCAAGTAAACCAACTTCAAAGCAGACCCAATCCCAGGACCCAAACCATACAACACACCCACTTCATCCCACAATCTCTTCCGCGAAATTGCCTTGAAACCGCCTTTCAACTTCACAATAAAGTAAAATTTCAGTAAATCTACACTATGCCCATTTCCAAGCATTGGAGGCAAAGGACGAAAACATTCATTCGAACAACTCTCCTCCAAAAAAACCGAAATCAACTCCACAAACGAACCTTTAAACTCAATTCCGTCGCTTTTGAAATCCTTATTAGTGGTTGACGATAATTCGAGCATCGAAACCGATTTGAATTCCCCAAATTTCGACCACCCTGCCATTGATATTCCCGATTTCAAACCCTAAACCAACAAATGTCATTATAATTCAAAACAAAATCAAGAACCCAGAAATTTAAAAGCAGTGTTAAAACTGTAATTAGGGTTTAATTTTTCTGGGTACTTAAAAAATCATGACATTATAAATGAATAATTCAACTCGAAAAAGATAAATTGGACCGGTGAGGGAGGTGTAATTAGGGTTTAATAACTGGGTATCAACCAGCTTTTGGAATAACCTAGAGATTGAGGAGGGGTGAAAAGGGGGGAAGTGAAGAGGAGAAGAGAGAGAGAGAGCGCGGGATTTGAAAATTTGGAGGAAATACTGTAAAATAGGGACGACTACAATACAGTACTACGGAGTATTCCCTACTTTCCCTAATCCCATAATACATAAGTACACAATGCAAACAGTCTTCGAAAATTGAATAGTGTGTGTGTGCGCGCGCGCGATGGACTCGATAGTCTTAGTTTGATGTCAAATTTTTAGAGAGAAAAAGTTAGATGATCGTAGACAGAGAAAGAGACGTACCCGCAGAGTATTGGGGAAATTTTTTAGGCTTCTTTGAGACTTGCTTCTTTGTTTTGCCTTTGTCCCTTTTTACCCCTGTCTGTGTCTGTGTCTGTGTCTGTGTCTGTTTTTTTGGCTTGTTTATGAAAGGGTAAGCAAAATTACAAAGCAATGGAATTTGGTATTTTGGTTTGGGGATAAAGGTTTTGTGAAAATTAGTGGGTTGTGTGATGTGTGGGGGGGGTGCGGGAGAGTAATTAGGGTTTTTATACTTGGAGAAGGGGAGGAGGGTGAGGACTGAGGAGTGGGGTAGAGCACTAGAGCCAAGAGGGATGGAGAAGAAAATTTTTAGGATGTGAAATTTTGGGGAGATGTCATGTGATTTGTTGTTTGATTTATAGAGTGTTAGAAAAAGTAGCTAATCATGGTTATCTAACTATAGTGTTTGTTTTCTTTTAGAGGAGGTGTGTGAGTTGAGATCTGATATATGGTTTGTCTTTTATTTATATATACAAATATTTTTATGTTGGTAAGGTTTTAAATTTGTGCAATGATAGAGTTTATATTATTGTATTTTTCAAAATATAATACTACCTACGTTCCTTTTTTACAATTTTATTGTAAATGTAAGTTAAAAAAATGAAATATAGAATCTTAGGGAACCAAGGTTAAATGGATAAATTATAATGAGATAGTAAAGTTATTTTTTATTAATGGGAAGAAAACTTTGAGAGGAGAAAGGAGGGAGAGTATTACTTTGTATATTTACAATTTTTTCCAACTTAATTATATTAATATTTATAAAAAACTACTTTTTTCTTGATAATTGATGAAATTATGTTAATAATAAAAAAAACTACTTACCAACATAATTACGTGTGAACAATACTATTTAATATTACTTTAAATAACCATTTTGAACATTTTCTAAAACCTTTTACATGTAGGTCTAAACTCAAATCCTAGGCATTTGGAAACCGATCTTCTAGTGGTGTATAATTTTCATTACTTTATTTTTCAAAAATTCTTTCATTTTGCATAGTTTTTTATTTTGATGAGGGAACATATTATATGCTTGTCATAGGTATTACAGGGCCATATTAAGTCCCATGTGCAATTAAAACCATCTAATATGATTATAAATTATTAGAATAATCGATCTTAAACTCAATGATGGGCCTTTAGAAAATGAGTATTGGCTATGAATGATTCCGGAGCATTTCATTGATGAAGTTACTTTGCACTAGCCCAAAAGTATTATAGGCTCTATTTGTCAAAAAAGTTAATGTAGACTAGTAGGCCTATAAGCCATTGTCAAAATCCAATCATCATACAAGCCCATTTTTTTAGACCATGCACCTAAAGTCTAAACCCAAGCCAAAGCCCAAGAGTCCATCCATTACGTTGAAACATTGGTTAGATCCACAAGTAAATTGGATCCGTATCCATCTCCCAAGTTAAGATCATGGTTAAGATGCTTAGATAATACAGAGTACACTGATAATTGTATCAATTTTTGAGTATGCCATGATATCCAATCAGTCAGTATTTAGCGTGGCTAGCTTAGTTAAAAGTTATGTGAAGAGACCTATGTCTGATCGAGTTGCACCCAATCAACCCATACACACGAAACGTGCATAATTGATTAATTCATCCACTTGAGTTGGGGTCATTAATTATATGAGAACTTGAGAGAGACCTGCACTTTCAATTGCCAATGCCACACCCAAAATATGAGAATAAAAGTCACATTCTTTGTTAGTTTCATGAATCTTATTTTAGTATTATCTTTATCGGTTGCATCTTATAAATCATCAAGGAAAATTTTCATACATATATTTTTAAAAATTGAGCTTGGGTTGTTGGGAATTACTTAGTAAGTTTAATCAGTTATAACAATAGCAATTACTAAAGGAAATCGACGGTGGTACAAAAACTTGTTTCTGTTTATTACTGTCAACGGAAGAAGAAATCACAAATTTATGATATATTCGATTTCAATTATACAGAGTATTTAATTTCTCTTTCAAAATATCAAGGTAGTGTGATGTATTTGTGCGCTTGTGTCTGCATCCGACCCTTTAGCTTCAGTCACGAACCAACAATTGGTCCCTATTGTTCTCCATCCTCAACTAATTTATTTACACTAATTTCATGGAAAAGAAAAAAAATATGAATGCTCTACTTATATTCACCTTACACGTATAAGTATATTGGTATGATGTATGTCGACTAATAATACATTGGTATCCACCAAAATTGACCATATTGACCAATGGACCCTCTAGCTTCAGTCACGAACCACATCTAAGCTTTGTACGTTTAGGCTAATGTGGAGTAAATTTAATTATATTCATTGAGATTAGGAAAACACTGCACCTTATATTCAATTTATGCATAGGACTTCTTAGGAATTAGACAAGACATTAGCAAAAAATGAGTCAATATTGGAATTATCATTCATGATATAATAAGGTTTTCTTTAATTATAGTTATAGCAGCTTGTGAAAAATGTCTCTGAGTCCTCTTCAGCCTTGGGCCCTAGGCGGTCCCACCTCTCGTCTACACCCAAAACTAGCCATGTCCATATATAGCTAGCTATCTAGACTATACAATTGAACATAAATTCTTCAGTGATGGAAAATAAATTCAATCACATGACCTTGATGTTTTGACCTCTATCACTCTACAATTGAACATGTAAGGTAAGTCATTTTTTCCTTTTATCTATTTCATACAAATTTTATTGAAGTTTTAAACCCATAATAGATCACTTGTAATATCCCACATTAAAAAAATATATAATGGAGCAAAATTTTCATGTTGGGATGATTAATGGACTCTCTACATTATTAAAATATAATAAAATAAATATCACTAACTCTAAATTAATAAGCTGATGTGTTGACCGAAGCCTTTTCTATTGAGCAAACATGATAGTCAAAAGACACCTAATTTTTGAATTTTATTGCTCGCTTTAAAATTTATAAGTGTCTTGTTGGTAAGACGCACAATACAAAATATAAGTGCTTAAAGCTAGAGTGGAATATACAATATAGTGGTTAAAGCTAGAATAGGTATTTAGTGTATTGTTTTGTTTATTTTTGTTTTATTTAATCACTGTTGCCAAAAAAAAATTAATTCATGAAGTAATAGAAAGTAGTTTATGATAAGGGAAGTAGGGAAATGAGAATTCTTGGTCGAGGCAACGTGGAAAATCATACCTTGTCATGTCAAAGTGCATATTAAATTCAACCCTTCTACAGAAAAGATCAAAAAAAAAAAAAAAAAAAAATTTAAAGGGGTGTTGATACCCCTAGAATAAGTGCATAAGGTTGATAAGTTTTATCTTATTATCATATTTAATTTCGACAAATACAACTCAAAATTGTATTTAACAAATCACATTATATAATTTAGAGATATCTTCATATAAATTACATATATATTTTTATAACAAGAAACAATAGGATCTCTTGAATAATTTAAATAATGAATTAAGCTTCTCACAATCAAATAGCACAAACAAGCTAGAAGGGTATTTTCTCAAGTTTTATTAGCAAAGGAGGCTAGAACTTTCATAAGACATTTGTTAAAAGCGAAAGGCCTTTCCAATTGAGCCAGGTGACCAACATTCTTAATAACTTGTAGCTCAGTTTTCCTACCCAATTTCCAACATCATATCATCATAATCATCACAAGACATAAGTACGTTGGTTAACTTGCTAATTCAGTCTATACCAAATAAACCTAATCTCCACCCACTTCATCCATAACAATACTTGAGTTAACATCTATGAGCTTTAAATTTATATTGGATATGAATTACGCATTTCTCATAGAACTTAATGATTCTAGGGGGTATAACAACATTTCCAGGCCTATTCAAATAACATTAAGGTACAATAATAAGAAATATTAACATTGAAATAAATTCACTTGTGCATCTAAGCTTTGATTTGTCTTCTTCACTTCGTCGTGGTGTTGCCTTGTCTGCTCGGGCCTTAGTGGTCAACCCACTACCAATTCCATCCTCCGGCAAAGGTGAGTAAGGTATGTTCTGTCTCATCACTCCCCTTCTTATCAACTCCCTTCGAATTGTATGGGTAATGGGTCCTGGTTCACAAGATCTTTACGATCTTTGTCAAAGGAGTCATCCAAACCCGCGAGAAATTGGTATAATCGGGTTTGTTGTTGAAGTTTGTTGAATACGGTTATGTCATCTTGGCATTTCATAGGATTGGGCATCCTTCTGTCTATTTTTTTCCCCACTGTGTGACTAATTTGCTGTAGTAAGTCTCGGTTGGGTCTTGTCCTTGTCTGATTGTATTTGCTTTGGTTGCTAGATCAAAAATTTCTAGCCCATCTTGCCCGATACTATATACAGCTTCAATGCCAACCCATTGTTCTCTGGCTGAGGTAAAATCTAAGAATTCATATACAAGTTCTGGATTGATATTCTCGATTATCTATGTTCGGACAATCGTATCTCGTTGGCTCCATTGGTTGTACTCATCGGTGTTAGTGGAGGGTGGACTGGCAGTGATATGCTTGAGCCTACCTCTTCTTTCCATCGTTGTTGTTTGGTGGTTCACCCATGTTCAGGTAAGGTCCTTGGTAGATGATGAGACCTAATTACCGAAAACTCACCGTAAACCACCACTATAAACCTGATTGCTCTGATATCAAGAGAAAAACGTTTACTGCTTAAATTTTGTAATGTATTTTCTTTTGTGATTAAACTGATTGATCACTAATCTGAACAATTCTTGTGCTTTTATACAAACTAGTACACGAGTTATATTGCTCCTGTACTTCTAGGTATGTTTATCTTAACTAATTATCTTATCATATCCTTTACTGATCTTTATCATAATCTATCTTTACCAAGTTTTATCTCATCTTAATTCTACAGACCTCAGGGTTATATTTCAAAATAGTTTGGTGTCGATGTTCTATTTTAATTTTTTTTAATAAGGTTAAAAAATACTCTAAAAAAACTTCAATGACAGATTGGCAGATCTGCTGAAATTGATGGTTGGAGATATCTTCATCTTTGACCACTAGAGCCTGTAGCAGTTCATCTCTCTCCTTTCTATTGCCAAACATGATCTGGCATCATCATTCATCACAATATGATCTGGCATACTGATGACTAATGAGGCATTGCATGGTTAGCTGAAGAAACTTGACCTTATTTCCATTTCTTATACTTTAATCTACTCCATAACTAAAAGTAAAATGAACAGAGTATTAAGTACAAAGTATTTCATAAAGTTGAAGTTGAGCAACACACGAGGTTTTCAAAAACACTCACAAAAGGACAAAGAGGTAGAGGGAGAAGAGAAATAATAATTAAGTACCTCAAAAAATATGAATAAAAGAATTTAGGTGCCCAAGGGAAGTTGTAAGAACCTATTATAAGAAGAACCTCAACACCTTCAGCAGAATCAGGAATCAAAAGTTCTGGCCAAGAAGCAAGCCCTATCCTCTCACTTGCTAGTGATAGACTCAGACAAAGCCACGGCTGAGCCACTAACCACCAATGAATCCACCAAGTTAGGATGGTGTCGAGCCATTTGGAACCCAACAAACCCACCGTAACTGAACCCAACCACCATACACTTCTCCTCAACAACACCCAACTTCCTTAACCCTATTGCAATACAGTCTGCTTGGAATCTCGAAGACCTCTTGGTCTTGCTTGTTGTGTGGGACCCACTAAAGAATAGGAGGTCCGGGGCATAAAGGGAGTACTTTTTTCTTAGGGATAGAACTTGGAATCGCCATGTTAGTATGCCATCACCTGCAAATCCATGGATGAGAACAAGAGGTGGGTTCCTGTTGATGTTGTTGTTGTTAACCCAGAAATGAATAACTGTGCCTGGCTCTATCTCAACTTCCTTGGATTGCATTCCAACTAACTTCACCAGATAGTGTAGCATGGACAAGTAGCAACTCACTATGTTCACCATCACTCTACCACTTTTAGTTTGAAATTAGTATTGTATATGTATACACTGCAGTTCTGCAGGATCTTAGTTTTCTTATTTAGTGTTTAGAGCAGTGGGGAGTCACAACAAGCTAGCATATTTATAGCTGTAGAAACGAAATATAATTTTTGATATTGGTCCAATTGGGGGTCCCCATCAAGACATAACAATGGAACTTGCATTGTCTAAGGCTCTAAGCTAGCGATGTAATGTCTTTTTTCCCCCCAAACAAATTCAAACTTAAAATCGTTCAGCTTACTGAAAGAGTGAGAAAATAATGAATGAATCTTTACTAAGTTCAAATACGAATTACTCCCTCTGTCCCTAAAATATTGCCCCAATTTGACTTTTATGGTCTCTAATACACGGCTTTAAACTTTTTTTTATCTCCAAATCCGTAAGACAATAAATTATGAAAACTTGATATTCTAAAAATTTACATTAAGATGCATCCAACAATATCCCACTTATATTATTTTTTATAACATGATTAGTATTTGTGGTCAAAGTTTTCAAGTGTTGACTCTAAAAATAAACATGGGGCAATATTTTAGGGACTGAGGAAGTACGTAGGACAGGTAAACAATAAGTGTCAAATACATAGATGTATGTAGCTTGATAAAAAAAAAAAAAGAAGAGAGATTCGTAATACGTGTATGCATGTTGCTGCAGACCTGCATTAGTGTGGTTCCATGAGATTGTTCATTTAGCCATTGTACGATACTTTGTACAATCACTCCGAATGCACTGCACTTGAAATTCTCACACTGATGCACTTCCTGAGTTGTTTTGAGAATTGAGCATGAAAGTTCACTCAGTTACTCACTACTTAGGTAGTAACTAGTAAGGTAATGTAAAGAGAGTCGTTTTTAAAGTACAATGGACAACTAACATAGCTTTGCGCACACTGTGGGTGTGGTCATGTGTTTCACTACACAACATTCTTTCTACTTCCGCTTAAAACTGGCTAAGTTTGTATGGGAAATGGACTCTTTTATCAAACTGAAAACAAATACTACATATATAAAATATATACAGGCCGAAAAGTTACGCTACTTTTATGAATTGGTATGAAATGGCTAGCCATATATGATGTTCTGAAGAGTGACACTGCCATTTGCTATTCGTATCAACTCTGTATTCAGTGTCCTACCGTTAATTAATCTCCTATTACTAATTAACTAGCCTCACAACTCGTAAGAAAAAAATCATAAGCTCTACAAAATAAAATAAAAAATGATGTCTGGCTGGAAGAAAATCAAACGCCTGCCATATATCTGTTTGTTTATGTAAATAACACCTATTTAAATGATTCAGTTGGGACCATGATAAGAGCCTTTTCATCGTCAAGTGCCTCTTCTGCTTGCCCACCCCATACTCGCAGCCTCTCTGAAGCTTCCTCTACCTGTAAATACGACAGTATGATCATAGTATCAATTATCAATATATTCATACTATAATTTTTTTTTGATATAAAAAGAGCCGCAAGCGGCAAGACAACAATATAGACGGGATTTGATCTCAGGTCTTGGATACCACCCTCCAATACTTTAACAAATTATGCTAGTTGTCATCCACTTTCATACTATAATGTGTATAAGGAAGTTTAATCTGCCAACATAAAGTAAATGAGAATTTATGACAAAACTAAACTACATTTAAGCATTTGCACTATTGACATTGTCCCCTTATGCGTTATTTCATTTGATTATATTTTTGTTGTGGTAAGAGAACTGTGACATATATAATGGATCAGAAAATTGCAACTCACCTCTCTATTCCAGTTTGTTTGGTAAACTATGTAGAGAAGTATAAATGTCTGAAGGCTAGTCCCAATAATCATTCCTATCCAAATACCCTGCACATTGTTAAACATAGCTCTATCACTTGCTCATATAAATAAACCAATGCAGTTTTGTGTCACTCTGAAAGTCAATTTAGCCTTCATCTCGTCTGCTAAATTTATAAGATAAATAGCTCGGAGTTAGCAATTACCTCCACGCCTAAGGTAGTCTTATAACCAAGTAAAAATCCTAGAGGTAGTCCAACAACATAGTAGGAGAACAGATTTATGTAAGCAACTAATGCTTGCCACCCTCCGCCAACTGCAACACCTGGTTATAAAAATATATCATACTTTTAACAGTGATTTATATAATTTTGGTGTTGGATAGTTGGAATTTTGATCAATTTATACCTGACATGACTGGCTGGACACTATTAAGCACCATGGTAATGCCCAGAAGATAAGCTAAATTAGCAACTGCACTTTGCATTTCTTTACTTTCTGTAAAGATTACTGCAAAATGGTTCTTGGTGAGCATGACTGAGCACGCGAGAAGGACACCTATGCAGAGGGACTGAGAAACGATGACAATCACAGAGTATTTCGCTGCCCTTGGATGTCCTGATCCAAGCTCGTTGGAAACTCGAACCCTGAAGGAATAAAAGTGTTTTAGAATGTCTCAAAAAATTGTTGCACATAAGTTGGTGGAACAATAAGGGGAATGGTCCTAGTTTCAAAAGTATATGTTCATTGTTTGATGAAATTTATGAAGATGAAATTCATAATAGGGCATTACCCTATAGCTGCATTGATTCCTATGAACAGCACGCCTTCCCACCCGTTTAAATTCATACTGCATAAGAAAACATGGGAGCAGGATCAACTCTTCTGCAAAATGTGCAAGAGACTGATCCATACACAGTACACGTACACCCGGTGCGTGATAAAATTTGCACCTGAAAGTGGTCTTAACAAATAAGCTTGATCCTTTCCCCAACCCCCTTCCCCAACTCCACACACATACACAGATAAATGTAAGATCACCATAATAAGTAAGCTTACCAAATAGAAAGGGAACCCACTGCAATAACAGGATCTTCAACATGGCCAGTGAGAACAATGATACTCATGAAGTACCAGATCTCCAAGCAAATCATAACAGCAGAAGCAACAGAGAGCTTAGCAAAAGGCCAAAGGTCATGGAAAGCTAACCAAGAGAAGCCAGTCCAAGCATCCTTGCACCAACCTATGATATAAAACGCTTGGGCCAACGCAATCCCCCAGCCAGAAATATTGTAGGCAAGAGCAGCACCCATGGTGGCCCACCCAAACACCTCAATGAAGATGTAAAGCATCATTACATGGATGATCAAGGCCACAAAGCCAACATACGCCATGACTGCGACATCACTTTGTGCTTGTAAGAACTTTTGGCTAGGAAAATTTACAGCAAGTGAGAACATCTGAGGGAGACATTGTAAGGTGAACTTCCCTGCAAGCTCTGCTATATCCTGTTCCTGACCCAGAAGCATGAGTATTGGCGTAGCAAATATGTAGAGAGGTAAGAAAAGGAAGCAAGCAGCAAAGAGGAGAAGCCAAGATCTTTGCATATATATTCCTAGCATTTGAATTTGTCCTGCTCCATATGCTTGCCCACATAATGTCTCCAGGGCACTTCCCATGCCTAACTGTGGATTTTATTGATAAATTAACTTTCAAGCCAAGTCATCATGCTTTATGCAGAACTTAAATTTTGACATAGTTAGAATTGAAATAATGTCAAAAACACCAAAATCAAGATGCAAAATTTTGATTCAAAGAACAACTTCTAGGACGTCGAACTTTTTTCTCTACATTTCATAACTATTTTCCTAGATCTATAAGTCCTGTGAAAATGGAATTACTATCAAGAGCTGATCAAGCATGGTTCCGGGTTAGGATAGCCTATTTCACCCCGAAGAGGCCCAGCTCGATTCTACCTAGCATGGTTGCACTTTTTTCGGCCAGATGCTTTGTGCTTGAATGAGCCAAGCTTTTTGGCCCCAGCAGATACATGATCAGCTCAGAAACATAAGTACACAGATATTCTTTTTAGATTTACATCTCAACTCTTTGCAGTATTGATATTAGCAGGACACAATAATTTAGCTCATTATCTTGGCAAATGTACCAAAGGACAATATGGTTGTAAGATTAAAATCACTTCTCTGCATGATTTAAGAAAGCCGTGAAACAACAAATGGGGTAAAACTATGGCAGCCGCCCGGACCTTGATGAGCTCTAAAACATTGATTCACATCTCAAATCCTAGCAGGCTAACAAACATTAAAATGTCAACTGTTTTTTCATATTAAACCAGGATCATTTATAGCATTAGCATTAACATTTCTGTAGACAAAAAGATGGAGCAGAGCACTTAAATTTGGTCATAAGATTAGATTCATGTCTCAATCGTATAACCCTGATCATAACTCTCATTTCAACAGCCAACCACAGAAATAATAAGGAAGCAAAATGAAGAAATAAAATACGGGAAATATGCACTATAAAGATTGTGCGATCAAAGGCTTAAATTAGGGACTAGGGAGTATAAGAAAGCTCACCATGAAACCAAAGACAAACGTTCCAAAAACAGAAAGAGCAACGGCCACAGCTGAGAGCTCAACATCACCAATATGCCCAACAAAGATATTGGTGAAAGAATTAATACCATAATTGCAAATAATATTGAAGGCAATAGGACCTGCAATTGCCCATAACTTTGTGGACTCAGACCACCATACATACTTAACATCTCCGAAATTCCTTATAGGAGGACAATCACCTCCAACCTCCCCGTCCTCCACCATGAGTACCCCTGACGGTGCTGAGTGCAGCTCGGTCACGAGCTTGCTATCATCACCGCAGGGCTCCCCAATCAGCGGTGCATCCATGCTGTCATTTTCCACCTTTTCTTCGGCAGGGAAAAGGAAGGCATTACCATTGCCCATCTCCCCTGCATTTTGTGCAGCTAGTTCTAATTCCTTAGCTATTTTGCCTATCGTTGTATTGTATGTATATGTTTTCCGGAATCAAAACAGAAATTTAGAAATGTTATTCAAATGCGTAAAAAAAATGTAAAGAAATCTCAAAGCATAAAAGAAGGGAATAAAATATATAACAATATACGTTTATGTCGCGCAATTTTCACCCTTCTCTCAAAAACAATGTTATGCTAATTGCTTAAAAAAAGTTACGATTTTTGTTTTATTTTTCTTGCTCTTCTCTTCTCGTTAGAATTATTCTTCTAATTCATTACTATAAAGGAATGGATGATACGGAGTGATTTACTGATAAATGCATTCCATACAATAGTAAGTTTTGCGAAAAGTGGCAAATTTAACAATGATTCCTTAAACTTAGGATAGCCCTGCTTTTCACGCACTTCTGGATTTGAGCTCAACTTTTTTCGAGGGGTTAGCATTAAATGGAATAAAAATGAAATACGTAGGGCTGGGATTTAAATGTCTGACATTTAGGTGTTAGCTCTTGGGTGAAACTTATTTCAGTTACATCTCTATATGTATAAAGAGATGAACGTTGTCTCTATTTTTAAAGCGTTTTTACTGAAATGAGGCTCATAAATTTCGTATAAATTTAGAATTTATGGTACTGTTACCTGCATAGACTGCTTTTATGTACTCAGTACTGTTTTCACCCCCTGAAGACATGTAACTATTTTTTATTCATTGATGGAAATTATACAAGGTAACGCTTCACTTGAGATGTCTTATCATCTCAGTTAATGTTGCAGATGTTTAAAAAAAATGCCTCCTCATACTTAACCTAAGATACCCTTTAACAATCAGCCCCCAATCCTCGAGACAAAGCATTTTACGAACAACAGTGTTAAGTATTCACAGTAATGGAAATATAGGAAGACAAACACATATCAAGTGTTGTCAACGAAAGGAAAATATGCAGGGTAATATAAAATATGTTTGATTAGATTACAGAAGTAGTGTATTGAATTGAAACATAAATATATAATGAAGGAAAACAGTTCAAAGAAACCAATTCAATTCCAGCTTGGACTCGAGAATCTTTGTGGAATGTGGGTCAAAGCATTGATGCACAGATTTGTAGCTGCCCTCAGGACAGAGAAGACCTTATAATTTAAGAGACAAGTATATCATCAAGTCTAAGCCAAAGTCCAGATCTAACTTCAGTATGGATTTGGGATGTTTTGGTCAACTAGTGTGAAAATAAGACTTCAGTGACAGGGTTTATAATAAAGTATGATGAAAGAAAGCTACGAGGATGGTGCTTCCTAAATAAGCTGGCAACATAAAGAAATCAAAAAAGAAAGATGATGAATCTGTAAAGTTGAGAATCTGGGTAGCAATGTGAATTCAGTGGGTTACATGCAGATTGTGCCCATCATATGACTCAGAGAACTAAAAGTTCTGGAATTATTAAGATGCTCTTCCTTTTTCGTCTCCAACTTTTCAACTGTTGGAAGAAAGGTGCAAATGAGCAAAAGAAAAGCTCTTTTTTGCAATGGAATCCCTACGGACTCCTTTATTCAAGTATGCAACAGATCCCCCATTCGATCCCTATCTCACGGCAGCTAGAGGATTTATTGCACAGGAGAGTATCAGGATTCAATCCTGAAACTATGGAGAAGACGGGAAGGGGGTTGCTCTTCCTACAGTCCTACCATCTGAAACTCAGGTCCCCCAACTGCTAGACTTGCAACCAAGTATCATCTGACCATGCTTAGCCCTCTTTCAGTAAACTAAAGGAGCAGCAGTGTAAAATGAAACAGTATTGGAACGGAACACAAACAAAAATGAGCACTAAAAATGATGGCCTTTGCATTAAACTACTGATTAGATAACTATACACTTCACTTGTAGCTAATGAATCATCATTCATCTTCTAGGAGAATGAGGCGATACTGAATCTAAAGAAACTCTAGCGTTAATATCATCAGTTCCAAAAACCCCCACATTTGACGCAACGTTTTCAGAAGAAACCCCAACTGATGACTCTTCAGCAACCAAGGCTTGAAGAAGTTTTGGAGGTGGAGGAACGCCTACTTCTACTACCCCTTCCAACATCTTCACGACCATTCCCATTGAAGGCCTAGCTCTCTCCTCGTCTTGTATGCACCACACAGCTACCATCCCAAGCCTCTCTGCCTCCACTCTATCATATGTCACACCAAGCCTTGAATCCACCACCTCTTCCAAGTTCCCCTCAATTAATTTCTGAGCTGCCCATGGTGGGAAGAACCACTTATCACCAATACCACGAGCCCCATCACACCCGTCAACATTAAGAGGTGAGGTTGGTTGAGCTTCCACATTCCTTCTGCCTCCAATAAGCTCCAGCATTGTCATCCCATAGCTATAAACATCTGCCTTGGTGGTAATTGCAACTCCAGAAATCCATTCCGGAGCAACATAGCCCCAGGTTCCCCTCATTGTTGCCAACACCCTACTAAAGTCGCGGCCTATTAACTTTGCTAACCCAAAATCCGAAACTTTTGCAGTATAATCCGAATCAAGGAGGATATTCTCAGGCTTGATGTCACAATGAATAATACACTCTCTACATTCTTCGTGTAAATAGGCCAAGGCTTTGGCTGTACCAATTGCCACCCTAAATCTAACATCCCAACTCATATTCCGTCCATCTTTCTTCAAATACCCACTCAAAGGACCATTATGCATATAATCATAAACTAACAACCTATGAGAATTCTCAGAGCAAAAACCTCTTAATCTAACCAAATTCACATGCTGAACATTACCAATTGTACAAACCTCAGCTCGAAACTCCATCTCCCCACCATTGCCCGGCCGTTCAAGCCGTTTAACCGCCACATGAATAGAATCCAACAGTGTGCCACGAAACACAGTCCCAAACCCACCATGCCCAAGCTTCTCGGAAAATCCACGTGTCGCCCCGTGAAGCTCCTTATACGAGAAAACCCTCAAATGTGTTGCAGCCATAGCTGCCTTTTTCTCCTCTCTCCTTTTTCTCCTCCTCACTTCCTTTCTTATCATCCAAAAAACCAAACCCACGATCACTGAAATTGCCGCTAATCCGGAGATTGCTCTAATCAAAACAATCATTCTATGACTCAAACCCTTGTTTTTCAACCCATCTTTCCCAATTCGAAGGTACAACACCTCATCAACACCGCCCATTGTATTATCAGCACTCATATTCCTCAAATTAATCAGCTGTCCAAACAAATTCTTGCAAGAATTACTCCTTCGATTGTGAACCAACCCAATACAAGAACAATTCCCCAAACAACTCTTCTCGCACTCGCCTTTACTTCCCACACCCGGAAACGACACCGTTTTTGCACCTTCGAAGCTCATAGCTCCCACCTCCACAAACCCATCATCCTTCCCACACACACCCTCTCCCCCACCACTCAATCTCCGGCACCCACCCGAGTAATCTCCCCCGGACCATCCTAACCCGTCTTCCGGACCGAATCCATCCGGGCACCCACACACCCTCACGTTCTCACCGTAACAAATCCCGTTAGGCCCACATAGCCCGTAGGCCCGACATTGAACCTCGGGCCGGGCCCAGAATGAATTCCAGAACTCTGTCTGCGGGGACCATGTGTACTGACGGAGCTCCCCAGTGGGGATCACGTGGAACCTTGTGAACGGAGGGGGCCCACTTTCCAGCCCCGCCGGAACCTCAGAGAACCCAAACGACGCCGCTTTGGTGAACACTTTTTCGAAGTAGAATCTGTAAATGTAATTGACCGTCATCTCCGGAACTTCTGCGAAGGAGTTGCCGGTCCAGTTCCCGGTGCTCCAATACGAAACCGAATCGTTGAACATCAGCTCTATCTCACCGTACACCGGCGGCCTCAATCTCAAGGAATACCTCCCAGGAGAAGGGTCCCACAAGGACTTCCACGAAGTAAGGTAACTAGTCGTAGTGAGGTTCATACCGGGGAGCCACGTATCGGCGGGATGGTCGAAGCTCTGCCAGACGACGTCGTAGGAGGGAGAGAGGAGGATTAAGTTTCCGGAGTCGAGGAGGCGGAGGTGAGACCCAGGGGAGGGGTTGTCGGAACGCCATACGACGAAATTGACGGAGTCAGAGACAGTGAGCTGGTCAAATGAGAGAGAGAGTGAGGCGGAGGTGTTGTCTTTGAGAGGGGTGTGACGATTGGCAACCCAAACGTAGGTCCGGGTAGGGAGGGAGGCGTACCATATCCCGAGGTAAATGTTGGCGAGTTGTGGGTTGGGGGTGAAGAAACCGAGTTCGAATATTCGGTTAGGGCTGTAAAGGGTGGAGTTGGCTCGGAGGATGGTGACTGAGTCAGGGGACGAGTCGAGGAGTGCGAGAGAGGAGAGTGCGAGGAGGAACAAAATAATAGTCATTTTTATTTAGAAGGAAACAGTGAGAACGAAAAGTTGGGGGTTTTGAAAATGAAGAAGCTAAGTGGAGGAAGGTTGGTGAAAACGACGACGATTGAAGCTATCTAAGCATCAAACGTATAACACTGTCTTGAGTGGACAGTGGAGTGAGTGCTCGACAGTCGACACTGCTCCACAGAACGACGAATGACTTGTCATCAGAGACAGAGTAACATTTTCTGGACCAAATAAAATATGGAGTCCTTGTAAATAATCAAGGCCAAGGAAATGATTTCGAATGAACAAAGCCAGACAGTGTTGGACTGTTGGGTTTGTTTGATGCAAAAGGAACAAGAGCTTCTAGATTTGTCTCGTTCCATACGTACATGAAAAATGTACATTATATACATAAAAAATGTATATAGTACATATGTGAGTTATGTGTAATGTACATTACTCACATGTGTACTATGTACATTTTTTATGTACGTAATGTATATTTTCCATGTACATGATGTATATTTTTTTTGGAGCTGGTGCACTGTCCACCCATTGCATTCCATACACTCCTATGGCTTTGGTTACAATTACTACTCACAATCAGTCAATCACATATGTAGTCTATATATACTCTTTCTTTTTCATTTGCTCATCACTACTTTTTCAAGTTAAATTTTCCCAAGTTTTTTGTTACACCTTATTATAAATCTACTTAGGATATGTGAAATTATGACCATCTTGATCTAATTATTGGATAAGGATTAATTAAATGAAAATATTTATAAGTGTAATATTACCATATTCATATCCTTTGAAAGAAGATTTACTAGTAGGTTTGGTATTGTTTGGTCATCAAAATCTTAATTCTATGTATCTAATTTTGTGAAATGTTGCAATTTCCCAATATACCTAGGAACAAAAATCAAAACTTAAAATCACATGCATGAGACCCCTTTAAACTTTAAAAGGTGGTTAAGAAGATGAATGCATTCTATTATAGGTGAGTATTCCCTTTATTTCAATTTATTTGCTACTTTTTTTATATTTTTGGAATCAATTCTACATAATAAATAATATATACAAGTCGAATGTTGTTGGACACATTTCAATGTAAATTTCAGTAAAAACGTTTTAAGTTGTGGCTTAGAGATCGTTAAAAGTCAAATTTAGAAAACAAATAGAATTGGAGGGTATATTATCTAAGTTACCTTAGTCCAAGTCTAATGCCACTTTTCTCACTTCCACAGACATTTTAGGAAGCTCGTCTTATGTCTACTGAGGCTGATGAACTGTTGCTTACAAGAGTTGGAAAAGGCATCACTACTGTTCCTTGTCATTTGGAGGGTATAATAATTCTTCCCCTAGTATTTCTCAATATGTCTGTCATCATAGTTGAACTCTGGAGCTTCCTTTAGTCGTCCACGAGGATCGTTCAATATCTATATTCTATAGAGGATCCTATCCAACTTTTCAGGCAGATATCCACCCGTACGAAAGAACTCATCAAACTAATTCGTGAGTACGTTACAAGCAAGCCGCCACAGCCCACAAGATGAACAATTTTTGTAAGGCAGTTTTATCAGTGTTAAACAAACAATCAACTAAAACGGCAAGTGGGTTAATAACTTGATTGATAGCACATTAAAGATCAAACCACCGATCACATACAGTGACTAATCCCACGTCAATCAGCCAGTCGGTCAATCATCCTTACATGGCTTGAACGCCACCAACACACATACATTTGCGCAGTAGGAAGCCATGAGGATACAACTTTTTTAACATAGGAAACCTATGTCCATAAAGCCATATCACTATATTCTCATACGCAATGTGTTTGAATCCCGAGTTCGGTGTACAATGCAAGTTTCTCCTTTAGCCTTCCCCATTGTCGGACTACAAACTGTAGCCTCAATAATTTAAGTTACTCCAACCGCTTCCTAATTTCCTATACTACCCTCCACCCTCCTAACCCTCATCCATCTAATAATTCTCTTTCCTTCTCTACCACCACCATCACCATCATCCTTGCCGCCACTCGCTGCTGCCACCACCAAAGCCCATGCAGAGGTCATTTCTTTCGTCGAAAATATTTTCGAAATCGTGAAATGAGAGTAATAATTAATACCATCGCCGCCAAAATCTTATATCGGAACCTATTATAACAAAAAACAAAATTACTTAATTTTTTTTAAAAAAAGTCACGCTGCCGAAGGGAAAGTCGGGCGGCCAGAGGGCTTGCCGTTGTGGTTGACGGCTCGTCCATAGTTCCGGCGTTTCCGGCGTCAAGAAAACCGATTATCGTGTCGTGGTTTACGGGTTTCCGCAGGCTTGATGGTCGACAGCCTGGTGGTTGGGAATCGTATTAAGGTTCATTTTTACAGAAAAATAAAGTGAGAAATAAGAATTAAAGTGTAAAAAGTTCGATTTTATTTAAATGCTTTAAAGGGCAAAATCGTCATTATGGGAGGCGATTTGATCAATTTTGGGGCGGCTAAATAATATTGTTTTCGTAAAGTAGAGATTCGGAAACAAGTTCACGAATACCATCAATATCTACTAGAGGAGCAACAATAAAGGCTATAAATAAATACAGAAGTTGCAGACAATAAGGTAGGGATCATCAAAACACCAAACCATCCAATGTAAAGATGGTTTTCAGTGCTAGTTATCCAGTTACAGAAGCGACCCCATAGGCTTTCACTTTTGCGTCTCTCTAAAATTGCAGTCATGGTAAAATCTTGATTTATTTAATATAATTATCCAGGGACTCCCAAGCACACAAATTCGCTATTTCTAGCGATTGAAAGTTTGTTATTCAACAGTATAACATGCCTTATATGCCCGTGTCAACCAATATCTTTTGAGATCTATCAGAAGAAATTGTTCGTCGTCTTTTATAGACAAACGAATCAGTTCAATAACGAATACCCCTAGTATTATCGAGGTTGGAAAAGTGGTGAAATCAAGCATTATATCCATACTCAATTCTTTTCTTTTCCAAAATTATGCCTAGCAACAAATTGTGGACAAAACGTAAGATATTGCTAGCGCGTCCGTAATACCGAATTTTCATGTAATCAGCTAGTTAATTTGAATGAAATTGACTAAAACGAAATAGACAAATAATTAGGCCTTTTCCCTCAGGATATGTGACTAATGTAGATGTAAATTTACACTTACAGAAAGGGGGAATTTTTTAAAGGGAGATGCATATCATGCATTCCATCACCGACATGGCAAAACCATCATTTATAATAATGTTTTTCCCAAAAAAGAAGAATATGAAAAAGAAATTATGGGAATCTTTGATAACAATGTCAAATGGACCCAAAAAATGTTGGAGCTTTAACAACATATTCTAATAGTACAAAAAACCATCATACTACCAGTACCAGAATGTTTATAGGAACATTCACATTCCCTTCTTCTGAATTCTAATCCCACAACCGTCCAACAGGGTGAAAAAGTCAAAAACATGAGGTTCCACCATGGTAAAATGTTTAATCCACCATGGTAAAATGTTTCACTTCCCTCCTCAACAGAAGAGGGAAAGAAAAAACATGAGGTTCCAAAGTAATGTGTGTCACCATTTTTTAAGGTAAGGTGACCACGATAACCTATCTCAAGGGGAAGAATGGTGCCTCATAGGAGACGAGGACAGGACAGCACCAAAGTGCTGCACCTCTCAGGTGATTTTGTCATTAGCTCATCAAATCGCCTATCGATTACTGAACAAATGGACCACACTATCTATTATGATATGAAATGAGCGAATCAACTATTTTGAAGTTTTACAAGTAGGATATCTATGATAAAGAATATAAATCACAGAAGGGCATGTAATTGACAACATCCAGAAAATTGCTTCAGCAACACTGCCCATAAAGGAGTTAAAAGATTGAGCAAACTCACTGTTGACATTTTGGTATAGAATTCAGTGACAATGAGCACTGACTATACCATTAATAAAAAGGTTTCCCTGAAAAAAAAAAAAGAAGTTTCTGAAATTGTGCAACAGTACACAGATGCACTAGTTGAACGTGTGACTAAAATGGAAAAGGGAAACCATAACCTATATTAAGAAATAAGATCGAGGTAGGAGAGGATAAATAAATAAGGGTTGAAGAAGGACAACTACCTCCAGAAGGGCAGAAAAAAAAAAAAAAAAAAGAGGGGGGAGGGGGGTATAAAGCTGTACATGAAAATGGAGTTTGCCAATAACAAAGATTGGAAGGCAAGAGCTAACCGTTGCATTCCTTCCGTAATCTTCCAAAACTTAGCTTGTGAAATAATCACAATCCTTAACTTGCAGCTTGTACACATTTTTTGACAAGAACCTGTCAAGTGTTCCAGTCACTGATACATTGAATCAGAAATCATGCAGGAGACTCCAGCAAGCCAGACTTTAAATGGAGGGACGACGTAGAACACTGAATAAGCCACAAGTTGTGTCAGCAAATAAGAAACCGGACTTCACTGAAAACATAGAACTTCCTTCACGTTTGGTTTACTGAACCAAAACATTTGGAATAAGCAAATTAGTTCTGCTCATCAAGGGAATTTCTCAGTTCTGCTCATCAGGGTGATCAAATATCATTACCTGTTTCCATTAATAATCATAAGTGAGTTCAATATCACCTTTAAAGAAGCAAAAACACATATCTCAGCAATTAGTACTTGAAAGCATTAGTCCTGTTAAAATATCACAAGGAATTACATCTGAAATAGTATTTTTGCCAAATGCTTCTTTTCAAATATACCTCAACGAGCCTCTAACAGGCAATTTTCAACATTAGATTTCAAAGGACTAATTTGAATGTATAATTAACTTTTATGTTGTTCATAATATGCTCTGAAGAAGTAAGGCCCAAATTCCCAAGTTCAGCTACCTCACATAACAAGTTTATATTGCAAACAGCCTCTTTGTAATAAAGAACTGGAACCCTCATAAAAGGTTGAAATCTTTTAAAGCAATAATACCTATGTAGAGTTCATAAGAAGCATAACTGCGATTTAAAAACCAGCCCAAGAGTAAGTCAAATAGTCAACCATCACCAAACTGGACCAGCCCTTCAGCAAAAACCCATTAATTTATCAAATAATTCCAGTCACTAAAGTGGGAGTAAAGGTCAGAAGGAAAGAGAGTGGAGCAATATCAGGGGTACATAGTTATGAGAAAACTGACATTAAAGCACTGTTTTCAAATACCTTCACCATCAAAACAAGTCATTCTTACTGTAATTAAAGCCTTGAAAGAGTGTATACAACCTGACTGACACTAAGTGGAAGGTCAAAAGCGACTAATAAAGGAAAGAGAAACATATAAATCACCATCTCCTTACAAACAATATATATCTTTGATAATAACAGTGATGTTATGTACACACCTCATCACAAACTGGACAGGAATCACTTCTTTCCATCCATTCGAGGAGACAAGACAGGTGAAACTCATGCTCACAATTGGTCACCAATTTAGGGTTGTCTGTGTCATATTCTGCAAACAAAGTATATCAGTGAGATAAGATACAGGTACAAATACAAATACGAAGCTTTACTTTGAAGTCGAAAATCAAGTACCTTCAAGACAAATAGGACAGGCATCCTCTTCCTCAGCAGCTAATTCATAAGCCTCAGATGATTTTGAAATTTCTACATCAGACTTTGTTGGTGAAGCAAGCAAAATATCAGCAAGTGTTTTTCCTTCTGCTTTCCCAACAAGGTCACCAGGTACCAATTTATCAAAGCTATCAGAACCAGCAATTTCTCCAATGGCTACGGGTTTTGACTGTTTCGTTGCATCACATTTAGGACCTTGGCATCCAAGATTACGAATTGGAGTCTGGGGGCGCCCAAAAAGCACATTAAATGGAATGGGCGCTGGAGGGGGTCTGAAAGTATCAGGGCTTGATGTGTCCAGATTTAGTCCAACCAGAAGTCCTGTAGAAAGACCAGCGGTTGTCCCACGGAACGCTCTCAAATTATTCTGCTCTTCTAACGACGGGGAACACTGCTCGACAGAGTGAAAAGTTAAGCATCTTATACAGCAATAGGAATGGGTGCTCAAACAACCAAAACCACAACAAAAACAATTACCACCTAACTCAACATGATATTCCCTCTACCTAGTTGAAACGATTCATATGCTAAAATACAAGAACAATTTTTAACTTAGAAGAGATCCTTGAAAAGCAAGCAAAATAAACATGACTCTGAAGCCAGTCTGACAGACTAATTATGCAAATAAGAAATCAACTAATTACAGTTTTCTGCTAGTGACACATAGCAGTAAGTGCAACTGCTATAGGCTGCATTGTGACTAGAAGGGTCATATATTCATAGGTTTGGAGGAAAAGATGTCAATCATGGGGTCTATCAGATGAACATCAATAAGGGATATTGAAATTTTGAGTGGCTAAAACTGAAGCAGCTAGAAAAATTTCCACACTTTTCCACTCATGAATATGTCAACTCTTATTCATCATTTTTAAGGATAACCATCATGATAGCGACTGCACAGAATACAAGAATCTGAGCTGGCAGATCGTGCCTTTTGACTCTATATCACAAACGAAATATCAGTTGTTAGTTGAAGTACAGGTACAACACAATAAGTAATCAAAGACAGCCAACCAAAAAAAAAAAAAAGGTGAAGTTCCCTCCTTCGGAATAAACAGGCACTCTATTTCTCACTTGCTTGCATATGCACAAAACAAAGACCGGTACCCAGCTGATGGGAGCTAAGAGAAATCATACAATGATAAGCAAGCCAGTAAATGATGATGTAACCTCGAAAGACTGACACAGTTGTTTTTTTTAAAAAAAAAAAAATCAACCACCACCTAGTGTAAAGTCGGGGATCAATGTCAAGTAAATTTTAAAAAGATAGCAGCAGGTTTCTGCAAACACTTGACTAGAGAAAGCATCCACAGAACCACAAGCTCAGCTCTCAGCTCTCAGCACTAGTTCAAAGCACTCCTACTTCACCCCTAGTTGTGTGGCAGTCTTTTTTGAATGTATGTATGTCTGACGGCAACTGAACATTCTTCTACCGAGCTATGGATCTCACAAAGTGTCCAAAAAGCATTAGAGAATGAGGGGGTTACACTTCAAAACTTAAGAGAGCACAAACAGCTAGCATCTGTGTTTGTCCGCTAGGCTTATGCGCAGCTCAAAGTATTTCGATCGCCTTTCCCGAATAAAAAAAAAACACATTGGCTCTTACTAAAACGAGAATAAAACTATTAAATGATAATACACACGCACACCAAAAAAGAAATAAGACAAAGAAAAATTAACTGACATAGTAATACACAGGTGTCCCCTGCAATTGAGACTTTCTGGAAGAGCAACAACAACCACCCATGGCCAGTTATGCAGCTTCAGAAACTAAGTCTTCATTACAAATCTTCCCTGCCACACACAATAACAGTACCAGAAAATGATAATTATTAGTTCATTACCACACACAAGGGATAACACTAACAGTTAAGAAAAGATAATTATTAGTTCATTATCACAAACAAGCAATAACACAAACAGTACTACTGTCAAACAGCCATACTTCTAAAAAGGAAAACCCAATCTAGAAGACTTAACGCAGAGAAGAATCACGCAATAGCTTCATGCCATAAAATTATCATCAGACGATCGGAAAAAACAGTGGCAAATACAGAACTCAGAGAACAATTACAGAATCTGACAGCACTATAGAAATACATTCATTTTGTATAATAGGGTGCTCGAAAGTTGTAGCAAATAGCAAACAGAAAAAGTAAATCAAGTAGCTGTTCAAAACTCAGAAACAGTAAGAACAGCCACACAATTCAACTGTACATCAACTCGACCCCTCCTTAACGGGCATAATCAAGGTCTTCTTCTCCTACAACCTAATTCATAAGTTCATAAGAGACAACCCACCCAATTCACTTCACCAAACAAATGCGTCAGCGCTATGAATTCCGACATCGATGTCCACTCAGCGATCCCACAAATCAAAATTCAGACTAGCAACTCAACGATGCTTTCAAAACGTCAGCACAAAAACATAGGAAGAGCAGACACAAATAATTTCAGCACAATTTAGCTTCAAACCTACACTTCACAGACTCACAGTTCACACCATCAAATTCATATCCATTTCTCCAATCAGCAAATAGTAATCCTCAACCCCTCAATCTATACTACTAAAATCCGAACAACATCATACCACACCCACCCTAAACAATAAATTCCAGAAAAAATAGAAACACAATGAAAAACGGTTCAACAATTTCATAGAAAAATGCTAAAAAAAATCATCCCTAAAAATAAACAAAAATCAAAGAGAGATAACTGATAAGCGGGTGCTTGATAAGCAGTTACCTAAGGGAAGAGGCGAAAGCAGTGGGAGGGGAGGGGAGAGAATAAAGAGGGGGGGGGGGGGTAGTGACTTGTGAGAATGAAGAACCAAAAGCTAAATTCAGGAATATGAGAGCGATTTCTTTAAAAATGTTTTATATTTTGATAGTTTTGAGAATAATAGTAAATAAAGAAAAGTATCCTCAAAAGGTGTGGGGATGGGGAGATGTGGAATTGTGGACTCCTCTTTATGTAATTTGTCTCACTCGCCTCACCAGTCAGTCACCAGTCACCACCTTTGGAGTTTGGACTGTGTTGTAGCAGTGATGACTGATGGAGAAAGTCACTGAGGCTGATGTCAGTTTTTTTTTTTTTTTTTAAACGTTTGCCCCCTCTTCTCTTTTTTTGTTTTTTCTAGTGCTCTGTTTTACACGTCGTTCTACTTTTCCCACTTGAAAATCTAATGTTGTTGTGTATTTTTTTGCTCCTAAGAGTTTGTTAGTCTTTTCATCCCAATAGTGCTTGTGTGTTTTCAATTGGTTTAAGTTTTTAGCTTATAATAATAATTCTTATGAATTATTATCTTATTATGATAGGTCTTGTATTTAACGGGTATATTACACAGAAATATTCGATACATTTGATTAGTTTTTGGTCATTTTGGAATATTTTTTGGTTTCGTATTTTGATTGTACACTTTGTATAATTAAGTATCGATAGTCTATATACATTTTCACATTGAAAAAAGTCTTATTTGGAATAAGAAATGCTTTTATGCAAATACTTGAATTTATATACAAAGGCAACAATGTTTATAAGCAATACATCTAAATTATAAATAAGTATTTGTATTGGGATTTATATTTGCATTTTGCCAATGTTTTCTTTTAGTTAATTTTTTTCAAAGCTATCTCAAAGACCCATCATTTTGTCTTGTGACAATCTCAATAGGCAACTAAGACACCGCAAATGACCGATATATTTGGATGCATCATATATTTCCGACTGATATAAAACATATATAACACACTCTATGGGAGAAGATTTTGTAAGGGAAATGTAAAAATAAATAAATAAATAAAGGCAAACTTGCCCTATCCCCTATTTGAAGATTAAATTCTAAATAACCCATTCAAATTCATCTTATTCATCATATGTGTTAAAATAATCTGCTTAACCATTTTCAATTCTTATCAAAATGAACATACCAACACACTCTTAAAGAATTATCACAAAAATTTATTTAATTTTTGCGCAAAGATAATGAAAATACAATTTCATATGTAATGTAAATAAATTGCACGGGTTTAATGTACGTATAAATAAAATTTTAAGTCATCACACCTAAACACGAAAGTTAGCAAGCCAAACACGTTGCTAATCCAACATTCAAAATTTTATCAATTTCATCACCATATATCACAATCTAGAGCATCATTGCTTGTTCATTTGGATATACATTTCGTGTTATTCTTTAGTACCTTCTGAATTAACAAAACACAATTGTATTGAAATGACATTCTTGACTTTGGAATCTTTGAGCAGCTTGCGTTTACCAAACTCTTAATTTTAAGAATATTCATTATTTTTGTACTTTATTCAAAATCGACAAATCTGATACTCCAAACCCCAATTCCATTACTAGAAAGCAACCTACAGATTCCTTTTGCTGTTAAAATACACGCCAGTTTCCCTCTTTCCAACGGTCATTTTCATCGGTACTAATCTATGGTCTCCAAGGGTCGCATCCTTTTTTTTTATCTACACCGTCCATTTCAAAATTCCGTTATTTTCACCGTTTGTTCGATCTTCCTGTTCCTCTTATGCCAACGGGCAATACCCACCAAAGAGAATCTCAAGACTTTGAGGTTTGATGCCTGAAACCGAGTCATCTGGGTACGATGACGCCACGCTTTTTGTTCTTTGGCATTCAAATTGTCTGCGTATTATGGGTTCCTCTGTAAAGTAAAGCAGCTTCATTCACACGTTATAGAGTTAGGGTATTGTGACTTTGTGAGGCGTTGTCAATGCAGAGTCCAGTGTTACATGGTTATGTGAAATGTGGGGCGTTCCGGGATATTGACAAGCTGTTCGATGAATTGCCTGTGAGGCTGTGAGAAACATTATGTCGTGGAATACCGCGATTTGTGAGGCTGTTTCGAGGGTGGGATTGGGGTTTAATTATCTTAGGGGAATGTTGCTGGAAATGGTAAACCCGGATTCTATAACGATTAATACCTTGCTTCGTCCTAATGCTGTTTTCGTGGACCTTGCATTAGGAAACCAGTTGCACATTTTTGCTATGAAAGTTGGGCTGACTATGGATTGTTATGTGGGTAGTGCCATTGTTGATTTCTATGGAAATTTTGGGTTAGTTTGTGATGCGCGATTGGCTTTTGATGAGATGGAGATGGGAGACCTGCTATTGTGGAATGTGATACTGTGATGGTTTCCGTTTACAAAATGAATGGTTTAATGGGGGAAGTATCAGGGTTTTCAGATCAATGCAGGTGAAGGAGTTCGAGTGAGTTTACTTTCACCAGTCTTTTCATCTTTTGTGTGCTTGTTACTTGGGTGGATACGGTGAATTGTTGAAACAGCTTCCTGGACTTATTATCAAAATTATCATTTGATTTGGACCTAGGGGGCTAATACTCTTGTTGATGTTATAGCCGATTCACTAGTTTGTTAAGACTAGCGCAAGAAAGTAAGAACGAATTATAAGATTCTGACACTAATTTAACGTGGTTTACTATCAACTTGTTAGCTACGAATAGTTTTATTGATCTTGAGGAAAGAATAACATCCGGATAACTGAGGCCCGACATGACTGCAGGCCGTCATCAGTGAGCGTCTGTAGTGCCTGATGTAGAGTTTGCTGTTATTCATAGTCTGTACACAGGCTCAATCTACACTTGGGTCTGCAATGGTCTGTTGACCTGCAACGTTTTACGATGGCCTGCAGCCTGCTCAAGATCAAGGCATATTTCAACAGTTGAGATGTAAATGACAAATGGGAGTGTAAAGGATGCCAAGAAGTTGTTTGACGGGATGGTTGTTCGTAATCTTGTGTCTTGAGCACAGTAATTGCGGGATGTGGTCAGCAAGGGTATGGTAATGAGGCTATGAATAATATTTATTTGAAATGCTCAGGAGAAATATTAAGCCAGATGAACTCACTATAGCTAGCATTGCTAGCTCATTGGCAAGCTAGCAGCCATCAGTGAAACTACACAAATTCATGCTTATGTTATGACTTGTGATTTTGATGGCTAATTATCAATTGCTATTTTTTTAACAGTCTCATACAGTCATACTCCAACTGTAGCAGTCTAGCTAGTGCCTCTCTATGCTTCGATTCCATTAGAGCCAGATTTAATCACTTGGACTTCAATTCTCATTGCTTAAGCATTTCATGGTCTTTTTTGAGCAAAGGCATTGAGATATTTGAGATGGTGCTCTCATGATTCTGAAGCCAGACAATATTTCCTTTCTTGGGATACTTTCAGCATGCTGCTATGCTGATCTTATAAGAGAGGACTTCATTATTTTGATTTAATGACCATTGACTATAACATCATTCCGAGTTCAGAGCATTATGCTTGTCTCATTGACCTCCAAGGGTGTGCTGGTCTCTTGGAAGAGGCTCCAGCATTTTAAGTTCCGGAACTTTTTTCCTTGAGTCAAACACATTAGGAGCACTTTGTTAGAGTCTATAAAGAACATGGACATTTCAAATTAGCTGAATGAGCTGCTAGAAAACTCATGGGATTAGAGCCTCAAAATCCTGTAAATTACACTCGTATGTTATGTATGCAACTGTTAGTCAATGGTGTGATGCAGGCAGAGTTCGCAAGATGAAGAAGCAGAAGGGAAATTTCATATTACCTGGATGTAACTGGGTCAAAATACGGGAAATGTCATACATTAGTATCTAGTGATATGTCTCACCTGTAAGCACATGTGGTGTATAATATGCTTGGCATGTTGAGAAGGCTAATGAAAGATGATATATTTGTGATCTACAGTGATGACTTATGAAGGGAGGCTATGCACCTAATGTTCAAGACCGATCATATATTTCTTGCTCAGACAGTAAATGTGGAACTACTACAAGTTCTGGTAAAGAGACCACAGTAGGCTGCTGGATTCTTAGTTTGAGGTATGGACTAAACTGAAGTCCAATCTTTTAGTGGTATGCTAAACATTTTAAGCATTGAACTACTGCTGAACTCATCTAGATATCGTTTTATGTGGATCTTATTTTGGTACATCTCTTATGAGAATTGAATGCATACAAACATATAAAGGATACAAATGTATATACGTGTAGCCTGTTAAGGCATGTGGAGATCAGTAGTGAAATGCGTCTTTCTTGAGCTAAGGCTTGATTCTCTATAATTTATACTGATAGCCTAACTTTGGCTGTGGAATGTCTAGGGTACAAAACCAGTTACAGCTTCCGTGACCCTTGGAAATATTAACAAATTCCTTAACATGTTAGCCAGCTCACAACTATCATCATATTAACAAAGTAATCCAGAGAAATGTGAAGTAGAAAAGGGGCCACGGCAGGAGTCCCAAATTTGACTGCTTAATCAGCTGATCAAATGTGGTTAATAGTCAGCTATTTAGTCGGACTCATACATATTGGTATCTTTGTGATTTATGTTATGTCAGTATTTATTACTAGGGCATTACCCTACTCAAATTATTTTGCCTTTATTATTGCGCTCTATGGTAGTCTCCATATGTATGAGTGTATGACTAACATGACTACATGAGTAACAGGACTCATAAATTTAAACATGATGTGGACCTCAGAACTGAACGCCAAGGTTTGCTGGGTAATCACATCAAGCTACTTGTTTCACTTCTCTATAAATCACACACCACCCACATGTAAAGATCCTGGCTTTACTTTTGCTATGTTTTTGAGTAGATTATGAGTCACCCTTCATAACCAACTCTGATAACTAACTTGATGGTTATTTCTACTTTAGTAGCTTAATTCTCTCCCTCTACTGTATGCTCTACTTATTTCTCTTTGATTGTTCGCCTGGTTGATGCTAGATTTTATTTATTTATTTTTAATCTATATGCTATTGTAAAATTTTATGATTTCTCCGTTTTTATTGTTTTGAAAACAAAATATAAGTTTTAGCTTTTGGTTTTAATTTGTCATTAGTGCTTGTATAGTACTTGTATAAATTTCTAAACATCAAATTCAACAGTAAATTGCTGTGATGCCTAATAGGCATAGAGTACTTAATCATATAAACCAACTGTATGTATTGTCTGCAGAGTACATAAATGTTAGGAGTTGCACATTTAATCGGATGCCACTATCTATAATGATTAATGAACATGCGACAAAACCATATGCGGAACAGTACAGGACTAATATGGAGTAGTACAGTTGCAAATCTTGGCTTTTGACCAAAATCTTGTTGAAGTAGTAATTTCGAGCATATTCTTGATTCGTTTAGAGTTAGAAAAGGAAGGGTTGGTGGTGGAGGTTGGATTGATTATTGAGCAGCTAATTTAATCAGTGAATTAACTGCACAAGCTGAAGCTTGAGAAGGATCTGACGTGCATATTTATGTATTACTTAGCGTTTACGGAATTTAGATAGGGATACTATGATATTACTGTAATGTTTTTTTTTTTACATAGATTAGTCCCTTTCTTAGTGGCCCATGTTTATTTTCTTAAGTAACCTTTTCATTCTGGAAATCAGAACAAATCATTACTTTCTCTTACAACTTTTTTCTATAAAAAATTCTTGAAAAAATATCACTTTTCAAAAACTACGTAAATTAGGTCTATAGTTTAAATAAACTTATCACACTGAGTATTGCATGTCAGGTTTCCTTTGGTAAAACAGTAAAAGGATAAGATATATGCAATCTTAATCCTAAGTGATAATAGAGAGAGGCTATATTTGTAGGCAGTTCATTCATCTAATAAAGGTAAGTCAGAAAAATATGGCTATCAAGCTGTCCTTTGCTTCTTGCTTGGATCCTTCAACTGTTGAACGTAAAAGTCTTTTAAATCAGCTACTGACTTAAAAGCCTTTAGCATTGGATCTGATATGAGTTTTTCTATATTTTTATATCTGATATAATATACTTATATTTGATATAATCATAGCTGTACATGAGATTTTAATATATTTATATAATTTATATCAGTTATAAATTTAAGGAATTTGAGAATTGACAACAAAATTTTGTATACCACCCATTCACCCAAGTAGCGCGTGATAAAATTAGGTGCATTGTGCATATCCTTGTTTGAATGTTACTAATAATAAAAAAAAAATGCTAGCTTAAGTGGGTCACTCGCTGGTCACTGGAGGACCCAAATTGTTGAAACATCCGAGTCTTCCTTTCTCTGTTTTTCTGTGTCTCACTCAATTCTCACAGCTCACAAGAGGCAACTTGCCTACTGTCCGCCATTTTCTACCCCACCTATCTTCTTCTCTCTTTTTCTTTACCCTGTATTCAAGAATGAACAAAAATGGAAGTGGTATAACGTGGAGCTCTGAAATGGCCATAACATCCGAGGCTCTGTCCCGGTCCTCTGATTCCAACACCTCCGTTGTTCGTTCCCAGAATAATCGGAGATCAGGAAACCCAGTCAAGTACGCTGCCAGAGCTGTCGCCGGAGTTTTCATCGATTGTTTCACACCTCCGGAGGATGATCAGCCCTCACACTTCCGAAAACAGGGTAGTTTTCAGCCTTTAAAGTCATATTCTGGTAATTCTGAGTCTTTCTTTTGCTACTCATTGTTCCTATCTGTAGAAGGGCCTTGATTAGATTAGCCAAGTTTTATCTAATTTATTTGATTAATTAAGTAACGAGTACATCTACTAGTGGGAAAGACAGGAAATGTTAAATAGGGACGAAAAAGGTGAAAGAAACTAATGTTGATTCAATGTATCCGTTGACTATACTTAGTTGAAGACCATATGTAGAATCGTAATTTTCCTGTTTTCTTTAAATTAAATTCCCATATCCCTGCCCTGTATGGTAGCAGAAATCATTCTGATCATCTCATCAGTTTTCTGTTTATTTGTATAATGCCTAATTTCTAAGGAAAGTCAATGGGAATACAGTGCCAGAACAGAATTTATGTGTAGCAATAGGTTGTTTGTGTCAGACAACGAACTAAGAAGCTGTTTAACTTTCAGTTTGGTCTGGTACGGGTGACAGCGAGAAGAAACACAGTTCAGGGAGATCATACAATCCAACCATGGAGAGCAATCCTGGAAACGGTAATTTTACCATGGCACAAATTCACAGGGGAACGAGGAACTTCTCCCCTTCCCTTAGGCTTGGTCAAGGGGGTTTTGGAACAGTTTATAGAGCAACTCTGGACGATGGCACCTTTGTTGCTGTGAAACGTGCCAAAAGGGTATACTGGAAAGTGAAAAGTATAACATCTTTTCTGTTACTCTAGTGTGGGTGCATTTTTCTTGACTCAATTCTGTTTGTCCAGAATGATCATGCTTCGCATTTGGGAGCAGAATTCCGAACTGAGATTCAAACACTGGCCCAGGTGGACCATTTGAACTTGGTCAAGTGTTATGGATATCTTGAGGAGAAAGATGAGAGAATCCTTGTCGTTGAGTATGTTCCTAATGGAACTCTCAGAGAACACTTGGACTGTAACTCCTCTAATTCCACTTAATATTTTTCCACTATTTCTAAAACAAAGGAAAATTTTAGAGCTAAATAGACATACATTGCAACATTGATGCAGGTAAGAGTTGTGAGGTTTTAAATATGGCTGCAAGACTTGACATTGCAATTGATGTTGCTCATGCCATTACTTATCTTCACATGTACACAGGTATTTAAATTATTATCCCAATTACCCCCCCACACACAAAAAAAAAAAAAAGAAAAATGGTTGCCCACTGAAAACTTGAAATCTGGTTGCAGATAATCCTATCATTCATAGGGATATCAAATCTTCCAATATTCTCCTCACAGAACGCTGTCGAGCAAAGGTGGCCGACTTCGGATTTGCCCGGCTAGCAGCTGATAGAGACTCCGGTGTCACTCATGTGTCAACTCAAGTTAAAGGCACTGCGGGGTACTTAGACCCAGAATATCTTCAGACCTACCAACTAACTGAGAAGAGCGATGTTTATTCCTTTGGTGTATTGTTGGTGGAACTGGTGACTGGAAGGCGTCCTATTGAAAATAAACGTGTGGCGACGGAGCGGATCACACCAAGATGGGTATGATTTCATCTCCTCTGCCTTTTCTTCGTATTGATTTCATTGACTTCGCTCTATACGGCTGACATCAAAACCCAAACATCATGCAATGTGCTTTATCACGGTAATTCCCGTCTGTTCCGCACTTTACGGTCGGGATCAAATATGTGGAATCAATATGAATACCAAAATGTCTCACCTTTAACCAGTTTAAACAAGAAGAAGAGACTACGGTTTTATCCCTTTTCTGAAAAGGGCTTATTCATCGATGATGACAAATAAGTTCAGACAAGTGTGTTTCAGGTGAAATGATTGAAGCCATCTTGATGTTTAGATTAGAAAGGTTGGAAGCCCTCTCGGTAGACATTTGCCTGACAAGCATTTAACTATAAATGACTGTTAGTAGATGGAGAGGAAAGTTAAACTTGAGCTCCAAATCTGCATCAATGTCACGTTAGTTTACTGCTGATGGGTAATATGCAGGCCATAATGAAGTTCACAGAAGGAGATGCAAAAGCAACTATGGATCCAAAGCTCGAAGCAACCGCTTCAAATGTCATTGCAGTAGAAAAGATTCTTGAACTGGCCTTAATATGTCTAGCTCCACAACGAAAGAATCGGCCAATTATGCAGAGATGTGCAGAGATACTCTGGAGCATACGCAAGGACTTCAGAGAGCTATCAATATCAGACACAGGCTCTCTCTCTCTCCCAGCATGCGAAGAAGCAACCCATTGGGAGAACCCGCACTTGCAACACTAGTGCCTTGATCATCTTCTAGAGCTGCAGATGCGATTATCCTGTGAAGTTCCGCAATCTCATTCGATAAATTACTCTGTTCTAAGAGCTCTTAGCCAACATGTTTTTGTCCACGCTGAAGTTTTTTGTTTTTTTCTTTGAAGAAATGATTGATATATACATCATAATTAGTAGTACAGAAAAGATGAAAAACGAGCTGTATAGATCTTTATATGACATAAGAGTAACTACAAGAGATTCTTATAGAAGAACATGATTTAATCTAGAATTTGTTATAGAGCCAACAGGGAAAGACAGCTACAAGTACAAGAAGAAAGATCTCTGATTTTTCTATGACCAAATATCGAATTTCTGGCCTTTAATGTTCAAATGTTCATTAGACAATATCAATGATACTATTTTCAATGCCACTAGCGATATCTACTCTGTATAAATATTGACGCTCAAGACCTGTCCAATAAACAGGTACAATGAAACCTGTTCCAGTAAAGACCCTCTATATCTTTTTATGGCCTGATATACAATCAACATTTACCAATGATATTTGTTAACTGATTTGGAGTTGGTGGAAGTGTTTAAATCATGAAAAGATAGAAATTTCGACAACTCACTAGTTGAACATATGACACAACCTGTTCAGCTCTCTGATTGAAGTGGTGGTCTTGTAAAACCTATAACTATCACAATGACAAATATCAAAGGAACCCATAGTTAAGAGCTCTACTCTAATCAGCCCTACGAGAATTCGATTCCTACTGATCTCTGGCTTTCAGTATCAGATGTTCTAGGTATAACCTTTGAGGAGACGAAGAGAAAAGAAGATGAACATATGCTCACATGCCATAAACTGCAAAAAGCAGGCTAACAACCAAAAATCAGGTGCTTTAAAAAGCGTTGATTTTCACTTTAGTCTTCTTTGTGAATCATAAAGAAGTTGATCACATCACGGAAGGCTTACCTTCAAATCCAATAATTCTGAAAGGTTTCAAGTTTCCAGCTCACAGTCACAGCAGCCATAGTCAGAGCAACAAAACCGACCAGCAGAAAACCCCCATGAAAATGTAACAAGAACATCTTGACAAAATTCTCAAGTCATGTTTTATGCTGTGCCAGATGAAAAGAAAACGCACAGAGGTGTACTTGTCAAGTTGAGCAAATTCATGTTTAGCATGAAATAACAAAAATGCAGTTCAACAAGTGTGCGTGATTAGGTATATCCCGGTCCCAAATATCTGAACTACCTTGATTGTTACCCCTTCCTCAGCAGCAGATTTCTGACAAGATGTATCCCTCCCTCGGTTTAAACAGGAAAGGAGAATTCTCACAAAGTACGGAGTATATCATAACAATAAACCTAGATCTTCACATCATTGAGTTTGACTCCAAATAAACAATACTATCACCATAAAAAGCTTGAAGCCAAATCATCATTCAACTGACTGAAAGTTAAGAGCAGACATAGTATAACCATTGCCATATGAAAGCAAGTAGTAAGCATAAAAATTCCACAAACCCCACCATGGGAATTACCCATACCAAACTGATTTAACTGACACAAGAAAAGACTCAACCATACGAGAGAGCTAAAATTTTCCATACTTTTTCTTCGCTTGATGAATTTGACTAATATGATAGGTTACAGCAATAGTTGAATAGTTTACCAGTAAATTAAATTCACTTAAACGAAATCCTGCAGGTAAGGACAGTGATCTGAATTTAGTGGACACCTCTATGAGCCAACCAATTAACAAAACTGTGGCCCTAATGGTAATTACCAGAATTCAATTTGAAGACCTGCACACCTCAGCACGTTAGAAATAGAAAAAAGCAAAATGAATGAATTGAAGTTTTTCATCAACTGGTACGTTTACCTGGTCGCCCCAGTTATGGTCATCAAAGCTGTAAGAATTGATACAACAGCATGGATAGTCCTCCTTGAAGCTTCATCGATAGCAGCCAGATACACAACAGTGCTGACCACCACCATAAAAGACAGCCAGAAGTCCATAAATTGACTGATATTGCAGAAGAGCATAATACTTTTGTTAAGATACAAGTAGAAGAATTTGAATGGTCTACCTACACATATGTGCATGACTGCAGGAAAACACAAATGCGGTTACCCACTTGATAAGGGAAATGAAGATTGTTAAATAATGACAATCTATAAGCGAATCACATCTTAGATGAGACCGTCTTACAATAATTCATTGTGAAGAGAAAGTCTCTACTTGAAAAAAAAGGTAAGAAGTCAACTACAGGGATTTGAAATTGAAAGAGGTAGTCCAATGTTAAAAGTTATAGCAAAACATCTCGTAGGTGCTAACTTTATCATAAGTTACACTCAATTGAGAATAAACACTACCTGTAACACACGAAAATTTAATGCACACCAGATGCCCACATCACAAGCATGATAAAGAACTCTTGAAATTCCACTGGAAGTAAAAATAACTCTATGCAAACATCTGCACAAAAAAGTTTCCTTAGGAGGATAAGACAGTGCAAAAATATCAAGCAAGATACCTTTACCCAATAACAATATGATTTACAACTTCAACTACTCATTGAGGAGCAGCACATATACCTTTAATGGTTTTGTTGGCCCAAAAAAAATATTTTAATATAACTCATTAATTTACCTTATTTCGAAGAGCCAAACATGCAGGAAGAACAGCAGCAGCAGCAGCATTAGACGCAACAAGTGAAATTGATTGCCACATGTGCCCAGAATCACTTAATTTACATTATAATCTTCCTCCCAGGAGGAGTGCACTCGAAAGAATTCAAGCCTTTTAGTAGGGTACAGTATCTTGTATCAAAGAAAGAAATACACAAATAAAGGTTTCTCAAAAGGTTGCAAGAATTAAGCCATTTGACTAGTTATATTCATGCACGCAGCATCCCCTTAACACAATCAATCATGTCAAAATGTATATGCCTGTTTCGACAAATCAGCCAATATTCTTTGCATGTTGTACATGGCTGTAATAAGGGCAGTGCAAACAAACTGAGACTAGATTTTTTATTCCTTAAACATCATGAGCAACAAAAGAAGATTCAGCATAGAAACAAATGAAATACACTTGTCACATAGTAGCAACAAGACCACTTAGCAGGAAAAATAATAGCAGGTCAAACCATGTCTTTCTCAATAAACATACCTTGATGAGATACTCTGCAATCTACCCTCCACGGGTCCGGTCACAAGCACACTTAGCTGAAGAATGAAAGTAAGTCATAAATGGTGTGAATGATGAATCATAGAGAAAATCTAAAATATCTTGACTGATTTTAGTACAATGATCACTGATTTAAGAGTAGGGACAGACAACAAAAGGGACAGCTACTATAATACACTTGTATATTGTCAAGCCACTTTCATTCACAACACTTTTGGCAAGTTCCATGAGGGCCAAAGCATTTCTTGGGACTCCTTTCAAGAGAAACAGAAACTGTTGTCTTCGCTGAGGATATAATAGCACTTGAATTCAGATGCCTCAAGCCAAAACTCCAGGTTCCTTCCCTAGCATTTAAGAGGTAAAACTCAACCATCTCTTTGCTAGAATTATTTTGAAGTAAAAACATAGAGCCATCGCTGTTGTTCATATGGTTTATGTAGTAAAAAATCCATATATCAGAAGATGGAAGCCCACTATATCTCACATATAATTCATAACCAACTTTTTTGACTGATGTTAATCTGAAATGCAAATTTCCCCCAGCTGCACCAAGAGGAACGTCAAGAACAAAATAAAGTAAAACCAAAAATTTTCCCAACGTCGAGTAGCTTAGAAGGGGTTCAAGAGGAAAGTTGGCTGAATCAGAAGACACCTTCCCATTCAGCGATTCAAAGGGTCAGCACCAAAAAAAATCTTTTGTGAATCAATAAATTATTCTTCATAGTGATTTAGTATAATTCAGCAAGAGAAGTTAATTATAAAGAATAAGCTCAGTGCCACAAAATGAATTATTACAGGGTCAGTAGATCTATCAAGAGATACGCAGTTACTAGCATTATATACTCATCTGGATTAAAAAAAAAAAAGAGAAGGGTTTTCATGTAAAATACTGAAATGCTAGAGAACATAATTTATCTATTTATGGAGTATTTTTAAAAAGGATGATACAGAAAAACAAAAATCACTGTCAGATAAAAGAAACGGGAAAAACAGAAGCAAAACAATAAATTAGTAATAAGTAGGACTGTTAATGCAAATAAGTAGCATATGAGTTCATCTCATGGAAGAGGCATAACAGATAAAGCGACAAATTCAAACACCAACATTATAGCCCACTGTATAGAGACAATAATAAAAAATCTGATCTGAAGAGTGTATATTTCTGAAGTACAGTTGACGCTTTTTGCAAAGGGCTTTCAGCCACCTCCCATGCTAAGTAATAACAAACATTCATGACATCGCCTTGAACTGCATCTAATCCTTTGGTTAAATTAACATGGGCAATAGTGATGTACCAGAGACCTACCTTTAGTAAACGGACAATTATAGACTCTTTACTTAAGTCACCAGAGAAATCATGCATTGTCGCTAGAGCAATGGCACCATAGCAAGCATAACAAATTAAAGCAGCATTCCCAGCTTCGGCATTGTTAAACGACGATAGCACATTTAGTTTGATATCTGTCACTGAAATGGCCATTCTCTCTACCATTCCGATTATTTCCAAGGAGCAGAATCTGGTTTCATTACCCCCAAGGCAGGAGTCTAACAGATCATCACACATTGGACCTGTTCATTCATTAAAATTCAAAGTTACCCTTTTCTCCAAAGGGTAACAAAGCTCAGCATTTTGAACATCCTCAAGGGCAGCAACTGACCCATTAGTAAGAGATCCTAAAATTGCACCACAAACGGATCATCACACATTTCAAAAGGATGCAGTTGCTGACAAAGATTAGCTAAACACAAAAGCATAAATAGCTTGACAAAGCTCCATATCATATTAAAAGAACCTGAAAGAAGACAAAAAAGACTTTCACCTAAATGATCCAAAGCTTTGTACGAGCAATCAGACAGAGTAGGACTTCCTGCTCTAGTAAATCAGTGGCAGCTTGCTTTTGGAAATCTTTTCCACACTTCCCTGCCCTGGTAGAAATTTTCGTCAACGAAAAGTAAATAAGTGCAAAAATGATTATTTGAATTCACACATATACTTAAGTTATACACCCTTGTGTAGGTACACCAAAGGCTATGTTTTTTGCTCATTCAAGGCTCTGAAATTATCAAATGAGTAGAAAAAATGCCTCGGGCATACCTACTTCGTATTATGTAATCATTTTTGCTTTAATTCACTCATACAAGTCATTAATAATAAAAAAAAAAAATATGCTTGGTAATGTGACTTATAGAAGTGGCATTAACAAATTACAAATTCAAACAAACATAAAGATCAATTCTTTAACAGTAATCTGAAACAAACTTTTCTATAAGTATCCCTTTCTAGATGAGAAAGCGAGCTCGCGTCATAGCAGGCTTACTAATTGTACTTACAAGGTTGACATCTGACTCTAGTCCTATAAACACTGATGATAACCATGGTGGCAAATCAACTGCAGGAACAAAAAAGCAGAAAATACTTTAAACTTTTAGACAATTCGATTCGTAAAAGCTCGCTTCTCAATCTCGAAATAAAATCTTCAAAGTAAAGAACTTTGTTTCAAACAAGAAAAACAAAAGCAATAGTCTCCTCATTTCATTGAGAATGCTATTACAGGAACTTACTAACAAAAAAAATAATATGAACTCATCAAAGTATGATACTGAAAACTGAATCAACAATTAAGTATTAAACATTTCTCAATTACAAAATTAACAAGATTTCAAGCACAAAAAATATTCTTGTGGTTAATTGAATCAACATTTACGAGCAATTAGTAACTAAATCTACGACCATACCATCTAAACTGTAAAAATCATCAGTTCCTCTAAAAAAAAGGCAGTATTTTTAACCAAACATACCCGGATCAAACTTCTAGAAACTTTACAAACTACACCACCCGAGCTCCAAAATCATATAAGCAACTATTTAATATAAAAGTTACAGAACATACAACATCCAATTCATAAAAAAAAAAAAAAAAAAAAAGGCAACTTTAATGGCTCCAAAATCACATAATCAATGATTTAACACGAAATTTACAGGACATACAATATCCAATTAATAACTAAGGCAACTTTAATGGCTCTAAATTCACCTATTCAATAATATAACATGAAAAAAATCAAAACTATGAAAAGTATAGCCAACAATTGCATGAAAATGGCAGAATCAATAATGAAACAAAGAAATCGCATGAAAAAAACTTTGAAAAGAATATCCGAAAATAAGAAAAACCCACCTCTAATATAACGCCAATCATAAGGTTAAAGCTTTGTTTGAGGGTACATGTTGCTGGAAATGGTGAAGGGAGTTGTACGGAAGTGGGTCCGTAAATGAATAATCAGAGAAATTCAGAATTTATAAAATACATAAATTCAGAGAAAAGCAACTTTGAATTGAATGTGCTCTCTTCATATTTCATTGAATTCTGCTCAGTCCACAAAACCAAAGGGTTTTGGAGAGATTTAAAGGGGTTAGCTAGTAAAGTAAAGTATTCAATTAGGGAAATAAATGTATTTTAATGATAATTTAGGAGTTGGTTTTATAATCTAAGTGTTGAAGGTGATTAAAACATGACGAAGGATTAGTAAAATAGGGTGAGTTGACTCGTTTACGTGACCCTGATTTTCATATGATGACAGCTTGATACTCCAGAATATGACATCATTTGATTAACGTAGTGGTCATGGAAAACGTGATGCCTACTGTTTACATTGAATCATTGTAATATGCCACGATTAATCAAGAGGGTTACACTGGCTCTGGGATTAGGGGTTAGGGGTTAAGGGTTAGCATATGATCAGTTTTTTTTTTTTACATTCAAGAAATGAATATTAATACAAAAATAAAGTGTTAAGAGTTTATGTTACGTTGTATTTTATCGTTTTTTATTAATTGCAAAGTCATTATATTTATGTAAAAGGATATTTCAAGTTGTTCATCCGATTTTTTTTAACCAATAAATCTAGCTACACAAGTTACAAAATCACTGAGAAAGAGTCAATACCATGTCAAGTTGTTCATCCGATATTTCAAGTTGTAAACTAATAGGATCCAAACTTTGGTTACTCTCTCGTTGTACTAGTCGTATCTTGAATCCTTTTGTTTTATTTTTCACTACTCCATATTATTTGCGCAAATACCACGTCATTTTAGGTGTGCAAGAAGATTGTTAACCAACCAAACACCCTCAATTGGTTTATAGTTGGGCTAGTTATTAGTTAAGTTGCGAAATGGATACATACATAACCAACCGCAATTCCCTAAGACCATAATCATATGAAAATGGAACTTCTTCTTAAGATGCCAAAAAAATCTAATTGCAGCACAAAATAGAACAAAGATCAAGCAAATGTAGGTAAGAAAGCTAGAAATGAATTTGCACCCTCAGCCCATAAATCACATAGAAACTCTCTTTCTAAGAAAACACTAGTCCTGAAGTATGTACAGAAGTACAATAAAAGGTTGCTATTATTGAATCCTCCAGTTAACCTATATAACGCAAGAGTGCTTCTTTTCCATGGAAAGTAAGGAGATGCTAGATACAAATATACGCATACACACATCGTATAACATAGAGAAGCGGTTGTACCAGTATGAACATCTGACAGAGCTGCATTCAAATGTCAAGTTCATCAGTTACAGCTAATTTATATTGAACAATTGCACATATAATATCAAGGAAACTCATTAACTTGACTAATCATGGAAATGTAATAATTAACTTTTCGATGCCATCTAAGGATACACATATAATTACACGGGCAAAGGAAGTGGGATGATCACAATTCACAGCCTGTTTGGTAAGGAGTATTTGTTAGTAAAACTTTGCAGCAATGATAATAATCTATCTCATTTTGCCAAAAACAAGTTTCAACGGCATTTTCTTGATGATGCAACTCCGTCTCTAACCACATTATTTTCCTCAGGTGACACCTGGGATAGAAAACTACAGAGTATTTACAAGGTGCATGGACGATGACAAGAAACTTTCTTAGCATAACCATCTATATAATCTAATCACAATAATATCCTTTATTACAGTCTACTAGAAGGGCGTATCCGGAATATTCTCTAATACTTACAACAAAGTGGGGTGACAGAAGTTAACAAATGCATCAGGAATTCAGGATATACGTGTGGCAAGAGAGAAAAAAAAATGTCCTCTGCCACTGAGCACAGTCCTGTTGTACACCAAGCATTGCCCCAGTCATGCATCATAGGGGCTAGATGACCAATTGATGTGAAGGGAAAATCATTCCCAAAAATACCAGGACCAGGGCGCAGAGAAAAAGATAGCTCAAATAAAGATGTTACCATTTTTTAGCACTTTCTAATAATCCTCCTTGTCCTACCTCAAAAATAAGTTGCTACATATACTACTAGATATGTCAATGTCATGATTATTCATGGATACCACAACAGAAAAACAAGGGATAAGACGTGGAAAAAGACAATGTTAATTACTTCAACAAAATTTATGGAAAAAGAAGACCATTATGAGCCCCGCCAAAGCAAAGGCCAGCACCAAAACTTACCATCCCGAACACCATTAAACCAACAAAGTCTTCCATCTGAACAAGTCTTACAGATTCTCAAGTGTTCCCTCTAACGTAATAAAAGCTCAACGTGCTCATTTGTAGAGTTTTTTTTTTTTTTTTTTTTTTTTTTTTTTTGTTGGAGGAAGCATTTTGTTTCTGGGAACCTAATGTACATTAAGCGTCTTCCCTCCCTATTTCCTAACAAATACTGTCAGCTAACAGCAAAAGCAGCCACTCAGTAGGAACTAAATTAAGGAAGAACGTTGGTATACTGATGTGTTATTTATTCCTTATAACAAGCGAGCACAATTTCTACCATGGTACTTTGTAACTGCTACCTAAAAGCTCCACTACAGAAATAATTAGTAGTCAAAGACGGTTGTTTCAAGGATTAAGAATATGAACAAAGGACAAACTTTTGCCCAGAAATATGTGCATATTTGCAAAGAGGTGGTCTACGGAATTTTTTTCTTTCTAACCAATCTGACAAACTATGTAATATCATATATTCCCTTCCCCTGCCCACTACCACACTCTTCTCACGGGTACACTCTTCCTTCCAAGGCTGTTTGGTACAGGGGGGAAGCCTGACCAGACAATAATTAACTAAAAAAAAGATATTAAAACAAGACCGAAACTGACAGCATTATAGGCAACAGAAATTTCAAAAAATGATATGATAGGAACTCTCAAATACAAGCAGACAGCTATTCCCAAAATTATATATAAGACTATGATATCAAGGCAGATTAATTAGAGAACCATTCTAGCCAGAAGTGGAATGCCCAACACGCCAAGTAAGATTTTACTATACAGAGTATTAGAGAATGTTTAAGCTTGCATAACTATATACAATGCTGGGTGTTAACAGTCACCCAAATTGGCTAAGAAAATAGACTCAAACGGCTGTAGTCATAATACAACAAAAACTTGGAAAAACAAAAATTTTGTTTGTATCACGAGAACATCATAACAGAACTGAAAGCATCAAAAAGTTACCTTATCGATTTCATCCATTAGTGGCTCTTGTCTATCTATATCCTGCACTTTACAACTCAATTAATTTACGTAGATCGAGAGATTATTCCTCCACCACCACCACCCCCCCCCCCCCCCCCCCCCCCCCGGATATTGGTACAATGTTCTCACACTATTACTAAAGGGGTAGTATAACATAGTATTACTAGGTCTCAAAGAATTAAATCACCAGGAAAACTCATTCATAGCTTGGGCCATATCTTTCAGAGTGTCCAATCCTTTCAGCAATAAAATCCGAACCTTCATCCTGCAAGAAATAGGAAACTACAGAAACAGAGAGATTATCAATGGATAAACATGCATTAGCCAAAATATCTATAACCAGCTACATAAGTTGCATTAAATTGTATCGAAATATGGTCATCCTACAATAGCACATCAATATAATGAATAATCCTCATTGCTCGATCAAGCTGATTATCAGAAACATAACTAGACAACCCTAAAATAATAGCATAATTTGGTCTCCCAATCCAAGCAATAGAATTTCAGACTGACCACTCTACTCTATTCACCATACCATAAAATAATTCATAGCCAACCCATTGGCTCCCAACTCAAGCAATAGAATTTGACACACAAGAGCACAAGTTTGGAATCATATTTCATCGACAATAGCTAAAAGAAATCAGCACAGGAGCAAGACTTACCTGCTTCATTTTCCGCATTTCATACTCCTTAAACTTAGAAGATTCCTCACTTTGCTGGAAATACCCAGTACGAGTCCAGGCCTCTACCATACAAGTTAATCAAGGCTTCACTGCTTCAGCACTACCTTGATGAATTAATGAAAGGGACACCCTGAAAGCTTCGGCATGCATCATTCACTACCTGAACGGGTGTCTATTTTGACTGCAAATGTTAACGTTGAAGTTTCCATCCACAAGCTTGTTGGGTATACTTGGAGAGTTGGAGTACAATCTGCGTTTGCCTCAATCCTATCTTTCAAAGCAGACAATAAAACATTTCGAGCTTCAAAGCTCCTCCCTCGACAGCCCTTTCACCTACAAATCATCTTAACTAATCAGAAAAATAAATACAAATCAACAACCCCCCATTCCCCTTAATCTTATTTTTTATTCTTGGTTCTCCTTGCGATGAGATCATGTGTTCAAACCCTAGACACAACCTCTTTAATACTTCAAGACAATAAGAGTAAGGTTGCGTAGTGTTGGACTTCCCCTTACCCAATTACAGATTTACAGCGGGGGCCTTGTACACCAAGCACAACCTATTATTTTACTCATTGCTCTAAAATACGGTATACTAGATCATTTTACAATAACAATGTCACAAACAACCCTAATCACAATTCTGAATTCTTATAAAATAACAAACAAAATTTTTAACCTATGCTTAGCCTTATCAATAATTACGCAATGCTCGAATAGTCAAATCTAAGTTCCACAATAAATTCAACCCAACTGAATCTCAAACCCTAAAACCTAAACCTCATGTAATTAAAATAAATTATGAAAATTATGAATAGTACCAAAGTCATTCCTTTGATTAGTAAACCCAATGAAAAATCCAAACTTTTCTCCAACAATTTTCCCAATCACATAAAGTTTTAAGCTTTGAATAACTTCTTTAACTTTCTTCAAATTACATCAAACCAAATTACAGAAATATGGAGCAAAATTAAAGCAGTCATACAAAAATAATGATTACAAATAACAGAGGAGCAAGAAAACGATCAAATGATTAATCAAAATTAGGTCAACAAAAATTAACAAAAAAAAGGTTACTTTGCTTGATTCGTCAGACATCAGCGAAAAGAGAGACGGCAGCAGCCCTACTTTGCTCCGAAGAAGAGGCGTAGGATTTTTCAACAGCGGTTTCAATATTTGACTGAAACTCCCAGTAGAAGCGAGTGAGGGGGTCTTCGCCGGGAACAACCAAGTCTCGGCGGTTGTCGGCGTGGTTCTTGTCGTACTTCTTGCAAATGTTGTCTCCTCTTGCAATTATGTCATGTAAACTATTGATAGGAATAATTGTTCGATTTATTTTTAATAATTACATTTTTATCTCCCTTGGTTTTTATGGGTAATGAAATTATTTGTGACCAGCAAGAATAGGTGAATTAATGACGTCATAGGATAAATGTGTACGTGTATAACCTAATCATGTCTTCCTTCTTCTAGAACTTTCTTCCATTTCCTCTATTAATTTCTTCTTCCTTCCTGGGTCCTGATACCTAAATCCAGATTATGTAGTGTTCTTAGACTTCACCTTCCACCATAAACCTCTTCCCAATTTTTTCTTTATTTCTCAAATCCTTCCTTTGTCTCTCCTCCTCCCCTACTTTCTTACTCTAGCTTTCTCACTCTTGGGTGACAGCTTGGATCCGATTTCTTTAGATTTTTCTGGGTTTGAGTTTGCTTTTTGGGTGCGACCCAATGAGATTTTCTAAATTTTTGTGTAATTTTGTTGAATGCGGATTTGTGTTGAGCTTAATTGAACTGGGATTTGAGTCGTGTATTTGAATTTCATTCTGATTTGATGTTATTTAAGCTGAAAAATACCATGTTTCAATCCAAATTCGCTTTATGGTTGGCTTGATAAATTCTGGGTTTTGCATTTCGTTAGTATTCAACAAGTTTTCTAATCTACCCATTTTGTATTTGATATTGTACATTTGATCAATTGTTCTGGGGTTGAGATTGATTTTTCAGGTTCGTATCGCCTGCTAACTGTTTGTTGAATGATCTCAGAGAAGATAAATTAATGGAGCCATTGCCTAACGCCATTGTTCAATACATATTGTCTCACTCGAACAATGCCAAGGATGTAACATCTTGTATTTCAGTCTCAAGAAGGTGGAAAGAGGTTATGCCTTTTATCCGGAGCTTGTACTTTCCTCGGAACATATGCGACCCGACGTCGATCAGATATTGTAGCTATAATAACTGATGAAATCATATTAAAAGTTGTATGAATTGTACTTCGATTAGAGGAGATTGTTGAATACTGTCCTTTCAATTGTAGCAATACTTATTCTCTAGCGATTGGAAAGAGGTTTAAGGTGGAAAGTGCGTAAAGGGTGGGAAGAGGTTTAAGGTGGAAAGTGCATAAAGGGATGTTCTTTGGTTCTGTAGTGTTCTTTCCAATAAGAAAAGAGAGGAGAAAGAGAGGCGGAGCAGGGGAAGCAGGAGGCAGCAGAAAGAGAGAGGGAGGAGTTCCGTGAGGGGAGGAAGAGTTGGGAGGTTGACGGTGATGAATAGCAATGACAGGGCGTTGATGATAATTAGTAAGATTAGACAGTGATTAAAGAAGGAAAATGAAATTAAGTAAACAACTTTTTTACTCCCTCCGTTTCATAAATTCTACTAATCATCTTCTAATAAATAATATATATATATATATATATATGAAATTTTATTGGCTATTATTTCAATGTAAAATTTTAACCTATTAAGTTTTTATAATTTTTTTGTCTTATAAATTTAGAGAAAGAAAACATTTTAAGTTGTGTATAAGAAATCGAAAAAAGTTAAATATAACAACTAAATTGTGACAAGGAGAGTAGTAGGTAAAGGAGGTTAAGGTAGGCCATGCATAGGATTATTCAAAAATAAAGATTAGATTAGTAATTACAGATTGATTAAAGATTGGATTAATCTCATTAATTTTTTCAACTATTGAATATAAAGTTGTTAAATAATCCTAATTTATAATAATCATATTGTGAATGAATTTAGTTAGGTATTTCTCAAGCTAGTGTGGAGAAAAGGTATTGTACTTTAGAGGTGACAATTATAATCTTATATTCTAATTCAATTTTGAAATTATCAATTTGAACAGGCTGTTGTACAACTCTCAAAATATAAACAGACAACACTAACTAATATAGCTAAAGAAGTAGGGATTGTATACTTAGGAAAGCGCTGTAATTCTATTAGCTCTTAAAAGTTTAGATTGTATAAAGGGCCTTGGTTGAAAGGGAAGCTAAATAAGGAACTAATGATAAAAACTTTAGTGAATACTTGATGTAAATTAGCTAAAGCCTAAGGCAATGGTTCACCGTGAACAATTAATAGCTTTCTTGAATTCAATGAACTATGGCTCACTAATTCTCTCGAACTTAAATCTCTCATGACTCTTTTAGCGTCTTTCACTCTTGTCTAGATTTGTCAAGTCTATTATTTTTTGGTCTTATTGTGGTATTTTTTTACCTTTTAGCATCAAATTCAACAATTACTCAACATATAATTAAACATGGCCATAATCTAATTGTAAGCAATTATAAACCAATAATAGGAATTCAATTGTAAACTTGAAACCAATTAATTAGCATAAAACTATTTCATTGAAGTGTTCATGGATCCCCAAAACTCTAGAAAGAGATCTACTCACAATTCATGACTAAAACAATAATAATCATAAATATGAAATTCATGGATAAGAAATAAAGAAGCAACACTAATAAACAATTATTATAGAAATCAAAACAATAAATAAAATAAAATAGAGAAAAAATAAATAAAAAATACCTTTATAAGTCTTGATTAATGGGAAAAATAAAAATAGGGTTTTTCACCATGGAAGAGAGAAAAATCAAAACTACTATGTTCTAGAAAAGAGAAAACTAGAATAATAAAACCTCCGGAAAATAATAATGCATCAAAATAAAATAATAAGTCTATACTATGTATTTATTTTACTAAAATCTTCTTAAATAGAAACATAGGATGACTAAACTAAGTATTAGGGCCGAATTAGAAGTTTAATCCGATTATAACTCGGATTCGCTATTTTCCCGCGGTCAGGTTTTCAGGGTCAACTTTGCAAGGCTGTAACTTTTGTTCTACCCACTTCCACAAGGCGTGTGACCTACCGTTGCGAAGATCTTCAAGTTTAATTTTAAACCCAGTTAGAATCCCATCAATAAAATCTGTAGAACGTGAGTTATGATCAACAGAGTGAACATATGTCAGAATTGTTCTTCTTCAACTTCTCTATCTCCTTGTTTTCAACTCAAATTGACTTTGTTAGCTATTTTTGACCTTTGTGGAAACTAAAATAACTCCATTTAAATATGATCATAAATAAAAATCATCCACAAGAATGAATCCATCAATCAAAATCTTCAATTCGTCGATTACATTTACAACAATTATCCAACTCATTCAAACTCGCTTCGAAACCATTCAAATAGCTATAAAAACTATAAACAAAGCGTCATAGAGCATAAAATGGATAATCTATGCAAATGATACCTAAAATGCAACTAAATGAACTAAAACGCTCTAATAATGCAACCTAAAAGACCTAAAAACTCTATAGAATTGTGTCTCATCACAGTCCTATAAGCTTGTATTTTTTCTCTCAATTTAAAAAATCTTGCTATTTTTGGTCTCAAATACTTTTGCAATTTTGCTCTCGATTTCTTGAAATTATCTATGCAATTGCTATTTTTTCTTTAAATTGCTTAATTTTATACTCTCTATTCTTGCTCTCAAATACTCCTAATTTGCCCTAGAGAGGGTTCGCCATTGGTTTATCTAGTTGCTACTTGAGGTATTGCACTTGGTTATGGAGGAGATTGTTCTCCATCTGATGGCACTAGAGGTGGCAAAAGAGGGACGAATTTGTTAAGTATAAAGGTTTGTGGAGTTCTCAAGTTTTAAAAATCTATATTCAAGTAATCTACAAGTATATTTTATCGTATTTTAGTGCTTTTTGTACTTCATAGTTTGTAGATACTATTTTCTTGATTTCTTAGGGTTTTTTCATTCGCATATTTAATTAGTTTTCCCATATTTTTTATTATTTTAAATATTTGTTAAAGAGTTTGATTCTTTATTTTGATATATTTCTTTTGATTTCATTTATTTTCAACGTTTATATGGATTTCATGCGATTCAAATTGATCATTATTGTGATGTTGTTTGTTCATTATACATAAGTTAAATATTCACGAAAAAGTCATCACTATGTTACACTAAAATATCATTGTAATGTTGTTTATAGTTCTCTATTATATTGCCTATGAAACTGGAAAGGGGACTATGGATGCGTTCAAATTGAAATCGAGCATGATTCTAGAATTGCATTTCTCAAATCAAAGATTTTGTGGTCTTTTGAATACTTGATTTAAATCAATTTCAACAATATAGTAGAACATGGGTTTACATTACTCATGAAATTTTCTTGGAATTTAGGGAGAGAAACAGTTTTATAGAAAGAAAATTAAGTTGTGAAAATGGTTGTGCTTTGAATGAGAATGGTTTCACTAGAACTTTGTGGCTCATGCTTAGTTTTAGGTCCACAAAGTTTGTGTACACTAGGTCCACGCAAGAGTTTTTGATCATATCTTTAACTACTATATCTATAATCTATCTGGCTAGATATTGATATATAATCATCAATCAATAATAAGTAGGTTTTATAATCATTTAGAGAATACCTACACATACTTTGTTCAATGTCTTTCTTAATCACTCATTTATCATCATTTCGAACATTTAAACATTCTTTATCACTATAAGATTTTCATATACAAATCATCTTTAATTATTGTAATCGCAATCTGTTCCAAAATTGATCATCTTTAATAACAATTTTCATACCTTGTCAAATACATACAATCTTGAATAATAATGCGTTGTATCATCCCAAATTTACCAATTTACTCATTATATCATTCTAAATCCTGCAGGATTTCAACTATCTTTTATGGACAAGAAACTTACAGTGACAAATTGTATTATTTGTCATTATCCCATATGTTGACAATTGACATTTTTTCTATCTTAAGAGAAACAATCACATTTCTCAAGACTTTTTTTTGCAATACAACTTAGCTAATTGGAAAATTTAAAACAAACTACAACACATCAATATTCAAAATTTTATTCATACATAATGAGTGTATCTTTGATATTTATCTTTTAGATTGATTACTATAGACATAATTCATATCATCTTTAATAACAATTAACATAATCTGTTCGAATTCAGACTCTCTTTAATAATAATGTTTCCTAATCTTTTTGAGTCTCGTATGATTTTTTTAGTCTCTTATGAACATATTATATACTAAGGTGTTGATAACACTTAGGTTATTAGAATTACAAATCACAAAAAAACTATATATTGCTCTGAAATAAGTGACTTATAATTCACTTAGGATTTCCATTTTCAAATTAAACTTAAAAAAACTCATTCTTGTTCTTTGAATATGTACCTCTATTGTACTATTTAGTTAAAAATAATATCCACATTGGCCATTGACTATGGCCACTGTGCTATAGAGTAATACACATCTCATTATATGAAATCAGAATGTATCTATGTCATGAGAATATGAGATAGATCACATGCTATAGTTTCATTTCATTCGTACATCACATCATGTATCTACTTTTTTCTAACCAATTTAACATGGAAAATAGTAAAACAATTGACCATTTTTGTAAGTTTCACCCCCCCTAAAAAAATTAAATACCACACAAAAAGTACAATGTATCCAAAATCAAAGTGAAGAAAACCATAACCGAGCATCCAAATTTTTCCATATTGAGTAATTTTCAACAACATTAAGCTAGTGGTGTATATTGATACACCCTCTCGAATGAAACAGCCTAAAAACTTACCTTTTTTTTTTTTTTTTACTTACAACACTTCTTAAAATACGCTGTCAATACATATTTTTAACTATTAATACCTTTAATTACACATAAGTAAAAGTTATAAAAAATTGATATATTAAAAATATACATCGAGTCAAATTCAATAAGGTCCTAAATGACTACATTTTTTCTAAAGGATAATTCACCAAAGAAAATCAAAGCCAAATATATAAATAGTTTAAAAATTAAAGAGTTCCAAGTAAAAAAACGAAGGAAGTATATGATAGGAACACAATACATGAGTTAAATTGTGCTCGTCTAATTTTACAACTTACTACTTCTAGGTCTATTAAAACCAAATAAACTTCCAAACTAATTAATCATAAACTCATACCATTTTTCAAAATACATTGTTCATTTTCTTGATCTCTCTGTCCTGCCATGTCCTATCCTGTCATGCCATAAAGTTGAATAGTAGGATCACATTAGAGACTTGAGCGACCTGGCTTTGATCGGCTTCCGGTGTTTCTTTTGGGGTACCCAATAATATTTGTCATTGTGATCGAGTTTTTCATCATCAGCTCTCTCCCCCACCACAGGAACAACCTTATTTTTTTCCTTACAATCAAAATTTTTATCTCTTCCGTCATCACTAATATCCTCCTCACTCGTGATCAGATTCACATACGATGTTGAATCGAAATCCTTAGCATTTTTACAATCACGATCCCCATTCTCCACTACATTAACAACACTAGAATTATTACTATTATTATTAGTATTATTACTACTAAGCTTGTTTTCACTTCTCCTCTTGCTACTACTTGACCCACCGAACCCATAGCCTGTATAATAGTAATAATCAGAAAATTTACAATTAGCAGCACCAGCGGCCACCCGAGTTGATGGCCTTTGCTTCTTAGGACGGCCCATCTTCTTCTTGGAGCAAGCGGGGGTAGGTAGTGGTGGTCGAGGAGGGGGTTTCTTTGGTGGAGCACGAACTACTTTCTTTGATGGAGCCGCACGGAGACGCTTGCGAAGGTGGCTCCCGGCTTGCTTGACTTCAGGCTGCCTAGCAACTTGATGAACCTCAATTGCCTCTCCTTCCTTCTCAAGGCTCACTACTGGTGATGGTGGCAGAGGTGGTCCCATGTATTCGAACGTTACTTCCGTCGTCTCCTCGACTTTAGGAATACTGTTTATACATCAATTAATCCAACACCAAAATGGAAGAAAATATTAAATCATTTTAATGGAAAAATGATCACACGTAGAACAATTAAAACATAAAAATGAGGAACCCTAGAAATTTTAAAAATTTGAGGTGCAAGAAAAGGTCAAAAGGCAAATACCTGTCTGAAGCAGGACATTTTTTAGATAAGGGTCCTTTGAGGGGGAAGCTCTCATCGGAATCATCATCTCGGAAATACTACAATCGATGTCATAAACAAAAACACGAAAAAATGATCTGAAAAAACTAGATATTTCTCGAGAAAAACAGAGCAAAAACTAAAGGCGTGCATGAATGTGATTATAAATTGTAGAGATGAAATGAGGGTTGATTTACGAGAAATGAACCCTAAAAAAATTGTGGAGTAGAACAAGGTGCTTGGGAAAAAAAAAACCCTACTAAAAAATTACATTAATAATTAAAAATGAATAAAAACTTTGAGAGAAAGTGAATTATTTAGGTGAAAAAATAAAAATCTCAAGTGGAACAACAAAAAGAAAAAAAAATTGAAAAATTACCTGAGAATGGAAAGGGTCATCCCAAGGAGAGCGATTAAGCTTGCAGACTAGAAATGAAGTACGTGGCGGAGTTCCTTCAGGTACCACTCTTCTTGCGTTTTTCCTAATCCTCATTTTTTCTGATTTTTGGTATTTTTGAGAAACTTTTTGATTTAAAAAGATAAAACAATGAAGAAATTTTGCGTTTAAGGTTTTTCTTCTATAACTCTTCTTTTTCTTTTTCGTGTTTTTCTGGGTTTTTTTTTTTATTCTCCAGGTATTGCTTCTGCAAAGTGCAAACCTATCCCCTCTTGCACAATGGGCGAGACGGGGCCGGGGGTATCTTTATAAAAATCAGTGTTTAGTTGAGGAGAAATACATCATATATTACTTGGAAAATTATTAAAATTAAAGTAATTTGAAATATCCAACAACTAATTAAGAAAAATATTATTACTAAATGGAAATAAATAATTTTCTACCTATTACAACTTTTTCCCGAATCTCAATGATTGGTGTGAGGAATTTACATACTCCCTCCGTCCCATTAAATTTGTGTAATTTGACTTTTCGCGATTTCCTATATACGACTTTAAACATTTTTCTCTTCAAATCCGTAAGGCAAAAAATTATGAAAACTTGGTATTTTGGAAATTTACATTAATATATATCCAACAAGATCTTATTTAAATATATTATTTTTTATAACATGATGAGAAGTTGTGTTCAAACTTTTATTTTATAAATATATATAAATCGAGCAATTTTAGTAGGACGGAGGGAGTATATAAATAACATTCATTGCTTTTATAGCTGCACAAATGCGTGTGGTTTGTAAATGTCAATTCATTTAGTCAATTACTCCTTCAATTCCAATTAATCTCTATATATACTAGGCTTGACATAATGATTAAAAAAGCCTACTGTGTGGACGACCTATAATTAAGATTTTACTCTCTTTGTCTTTTTTTTGCCCCATATATAAAAATCAACTTTTTAAAAATATAATGTAAAAGTTTTTGGGATAATCCAAAATGGAAATATTTTTTTTATAGAAATGGGGTAATTTTTAAAAAATGGGCCAAAATAAAAAAAAATAAGGCAAAAAAAAGATAGAGGGAGCATATTGTCAAGAAAGATGAGGAGACAATCCTTAAGTACATGTGAGGATTCCAAAAGTTTGCAAGCCGTGTTAGATGAGTCAATAATAGTAAAGGTGGGTGGCAATTTTGTGTTTTAAAACAAATAGACTTAAAATGAATATGGGTTCCTAAGAGATTTGGTGAGTATTTAGATAAACAAGGGAATTCATGAAGATAATTTTGGAGTAATTGGGAGTTGTTTCGCGTTGCATTGTTGAGCCGATGAGAAACTCTGTACTCGAAACTTTACATTATTGGTGTTTCATCATGAAATATATTTATATTTTTTACTTTATTAGAGTAAAAAGTATTGATCATGTGAGATCTCGTTTTCCATATAATTTTCATCAGTAGTTTCAGTTCTCTCTATCGTATAAGGGATATTATTATTATTATTATTATTATTATTATTATTATTATTGTCAAATATAGGCAAAGTTTTATTACTAAACAGTTAACACTTAGAGTTTTAAAATGCAAGTGAATGGAGCTTAAGAAAATAGAATTTCCTCCATTACCATCTAACAACAATTAAATAAGAAATCAATTAGAGAAATATTAAAACGTACTATATACTCGACTACATGTCTACATGTGATTAATATCTGGATATGTGGAATAGCTTTTACTTTTGAGCATAAATTTTTAAAGCAACTTCAATTTTAAACGATTCAAGAATCCCATTTTTTTCACTGTAATTTAGTTTTGATTAGGAATCTATAATGATGAGATACAGAGAGAGTAGTACATTGCAAATTATAACGGGGATGGTAGAAGGGGTCTGTGAGACTGTGACTGCTGCCATGAACGGGGACCTACCATCATTATATTTATTAGCAGCATCAACATTTAGGGCATTGAACAGCAGCCAGCAACGATATTCTAGTAATATATGCCCCCCCCCCCCCCCCCCCCCCCCTTTTATTTTATTTTATTTAGGCAAGGTTCTTTCTACTTTCTACTCTGTAGCATTATACGGAAATACTTTAATGTACTTCATTAGTTGATCTTCATGGTCGGTTAAACAGCCTCATCCCACATTAAAGATCGTGATGTAACATAAATTTTTACTTTGGTTTAGTAAACTTTTTGTTTGGTGCTTGTGGTTATACTATTGATAGTTTTGGTTCATATTTATAATGACACTTCTAATGGTTGTAGCTAGTGTTAATGGTTGATAAATTGACAGTTTCATTTATCTCTGGAATCAACTTTAATCCGCTAGTTATTTGAACTTGATTCGCCGGGTGAAATCAAGTTCGACAAAGTCTAGGTTTATATATACAAAGCCACAAAGGTGCAGTATTTATTAATATCGTCTTGTTAATGATGTCTTAAATTTAATTTCTTTGATCAAAAGTATCAACCTAGCTATATATTCCATCTTAGTATAAGATCTTTTGAAAAACGCCAAAAATAAATTCGTGAGAATTTGACCCCTAAGCGGATAATATCATGCGGATCACTTATAACACTCAGGTCCAACACAAGTGTCATTAACTCAAACAATTAGATATTGACTTTGATAATTGCAATTGGAACATAATGGAATGAAAAAATAGAGGTAGAGGCAGGCTAATTTCAAGGGTTACGAAGTTGACTAATTAAAGCATCAGATTACTGTATAAATTGGACAAATGACAGTGAACATCCCTACCCTATATGGCCATCCAAATTCGGATAAAAAAAACTTTAAAAAAAGTGCCATCCCCGTTCCTTTTTAAATGGCCGTATACCATGGGAATCATAGAAGATTATAAAAATAATTGCAACGAAGAAAGTACAAGCTTAAAGAATCTGCCTTTATTTTTTCTTTCTCCCTTCTTCTTTTTGTTGCACTTGTTGGAGTTCTTGGACCAGTCTCCATTGTCTCTAAAATGCTCCCTTTTTATTTGGGTACTCTTGATATCATCATCTTATAATATAGACAAAATTGTCTGATCTCACGATTTTTCATCCTAAAATATCCCTTGTTTAATCCGGTACTCTATATTCGAAATATATAAATAGCTTATGAAAATATCGTCTTTGTCCATCTGTGAGATGGCTTCACACCCCATCCCTTATGTATCACTGAACAAGAAACAACGTTTGAATATCTCTGTTTGTTGCTACTCCTAATGGCAAAATTACACTCTTTGGTTTACATTTCCGCACTTTCGAGATGAGGGTTTACTAAGATATTTGCCAATTTTCTCAGCATAGAATCAGATGCCATGTACTGTATTCAGCAGTACACACACTTCCCTTCCCTACAGTTGTTCAACCGAAGCAGAATACAACTAGCGTCGAGTAAAAAAGAGCACTTAACATACAAATAAAGAAATGTAACTTTTTTTGAAAACAAATACACAAGAACTTCTGCAAGAGGTTGATTTTCATGAACTGTTACAAAGAGAGAATGACGTGTGTCCAAAGTTGAGTATAGATTATAAATCCAGATAGGAATATGGGCATAATCTGTCAGCTCAACAAGCCGAAGCCTGCCGCCACATTTGGCACCGGCACTTGCAAGTTGAGGTTGCTTCTATTGTGCTGGTCAACCAAACTTGGAGTTGAAGGTTCTTCATTCAACAAAAACCTTTGCACATAATGTGGAAAGAACAACTAAAAAGTGCTTGAATATAATTCAAGTAGCCAGTGCAAAGAGCGCAGCTAATTGTTTCAATCTGAATGTAGCAGTTATACTTTTCGGTGCAGTAAGAACTGACCTTCTGCCCTGCAGTACAAATCGATAAATGACAGGGGAAGGAGAAAGGGAGCAATCAGGAGAGGAGGGACATGCATCAACTGCATTATTATATTCATGAGACGTCACAAGGATGAATGCAGACCCGTTTTGAGGAAGGAAAATCTCCTGTGCGGTTTTAAGGGGAGAAATTTGTAAGCTTATTTCTATTCTAATAAGGGTAAACAACACTATCCCACTGGAAGATTCTGTAGTTGCAGGAGAGTATCACGATTGCAGTGGATGAGATTGAATCGTAGAGCACCATGTATATTTGGTCTAACCGAAATGTGAGCTTCAGCTTAATTGAGGAATCTCACAAGAGACGCTCACTCTCTTCTCTGGCTTTCAATTATCACAATTGGTGAGAAATGAAGCAATGAAATCCAAGATCATCAGAAGAATAATGTCTTAGTGCTGGCACACTTTCACAAGCAAGTAATGAAAAGGACCTGCTAACTAGTAACTAGTACAAGTTTCGTAGAAGAAAGTAGTAAAAAGAAAAGTCATCAAACAGTACATCCTTCGGCTCTTTCTAGTCTAACCACTGCTCCCTTGGTCCCTCCATTAGCAAAATACTTGCCACAGTCATAGAATAAGAAAAACTAAACAGTTAACAACTAGGCACCTAATTTAACGCACACAAACTCCGTAACTTCAATTTCAAAATAGTTGATAAATGTATCCAATACTAGCTGCTCCGTATGTACTATGTTTTCAATAGGGGCCGAAATGCTTAAGCTAGCAACAGCGTGTATGGCGAGGGTAAGAACCTTAATGATGAAATGGGGCTTTTTCAATTGTTGCGTGTTCAGCCACTCTTAGAAGGCCGCACATGCTTCTTCCGTTCTGTTGGGTTTCAGCCCTTCACCAACACTTTTCTTCTCGTGGAACTGATCTGATTGTTTTTTTAAATGGAGTCTATTTATTTGGCACGTCTTGTTTATTGATTGAGCAATACACTAACAATTTGGGATCGTTGCTTAGCTCAAAAAACAAGTTTTGCAAACTACAACTCACTTGCTATATAAACAAAACAAAACCACTCATCACACTTCAAAGAAAAACCACCCCACGTTAGCAAAATGGCTAATCATTGAAATTTTTTTAAAATAAATTATTATTCATCGCGTCCTAGTCAATTACGGAGTAATCAATTTAAGAGCGCCTTTTTATTGTTTCATTTGATGTTTTAAGAAAATCCGCTATATACTCAATTTATATACAATGTAGTAATTAGAAAATGAATGATATACTTCCAAGAATATATATTATCTATTTAATACTATATCAAGGGAATATAGTGATAAAATGAATACTTTCTCCGTTTTTTTCTTTCTATTTGGAATTTGGAAAGAAACCAAGATAATGTTAAATATCATTAAAATTTTATAAAGATAATTTAAATTAATCTAGAAATATTATCAATATCTATTAAAAAATAATAAAATTAGGTTGACCCTTAAATAAGTAGTAGAAATTCTAAAGTTCATAATATTAAACAATTAAAAAATCAATTATTGAATCACATACTATATAGATAGTAATCTCAATCAAATTTTTCCACCCAATCACACTATTAGAATAAAATAAGAGGATTCTAAATAAGAACAATATTTTAAAATTTTCAAATGGAGAAAATGGGAACAGAAGAACGAAAGAAATACTATTTATAAATCACATTGTATCTCCTGATTCAAAACCCTTATTTGATATCGATATCATTTTAGAATATCTTTCAAATTTATAATGATGAAAGAAACTACCGTGCAAGACAGAGCAGTGGCCGGACAATTAACCGACTCTCTCAAATCGAACTCAATACGGTATTAAAGTCCACACATCAGAACTGTTGCCAAAAAAAAAAAAATAAGTCCACACATCAATGGCTCAATCTATTACTGATATTTTTTCCTTACCGCCCCCATTTTTACTATCGTACTTTCTATTGTTAAAGCTTACTTCCAAACTTAGGAAGAAAGAAAAAAGAAATAAAATAAACACAGAGTATCAAAACTCCGTCCTACATGGCTACATTAGTCACATAGAACAAGCTCACAATTACAAAAATACCCAAAACTTGAGTATTCCAAATAAAAGGGGCTTGCTCATCTGCCAAGTCATCCACAAAATAAAAAAATAATAATTATAATAAAGGTTATGCTAAAGTTACCGTCAGTCAGCTACCGCAAACGAAGGTACATCATTACATTCGATCGAAATACCAACAACATTACAACAACAATAACACAGGGGAAAAAAAAAAAAAAAAAAAAACCCCATAAATCTTCACCAAAATACAAGCAATAATAGTGGAGAGTAAAACATACACCGTTACAACCTTCCTAGTTGCAACAACAAACACAACACAATCAGCCATTGATCGTAATGACTTACATTAAGGACTTGAGTGACCTAGCTTTCACGGGCTTACGAACTCTCCTCCCATCATCATCGTCGTCGTCGTCGAAATCGTCTTCGATATAGTCGAGCTCTTCATCCACAATGCCCTCCATCACAGCAACCTTACTAGTTCTAGCATTACCATTATTAACTTTCTTATTATCGTCATCATCTTTATCGTCTTCACTCATCACATGACTAGTACAGGACGACCCCGGCGAGTCGTTTACATCGTTGTTGTTATTCTCATTATTACCAGCAATGTACTCGCTCCCTCTTCTCTTGCCCCACCTCGGCCCGAATCCGGAGTAATAGTAGAACTCATACGGGTTATTATTATTACTACTAACCTTACTGCCAGGAGTACCAGTTGTTGGTGGTGTACTGATAGCTGATGTAGGCTTCTTAGGCCGTCCCCGCTTCTTTGGAGCAGCGGGGATAGGCGGCAGTGGTGGCGGCTTCATATGCTGCCACCCGTTATTATTAATCCTATCGCAGTTGCCGCCACCGATTCGTTGTTCCTCTTCGATATCTTCTCTTTCTGGCGACGGTGGCGGCATTGATTTCTCCACGTACTCGAAGGATAATTCCATGGACTCCCCACCACTCGGGATGCTGTATCGAGGACTACTATTTCAATCATTATTACACATTTTTTCTTAAAAAAAAATGAAACAAATTTCTGAAATCGAGCTAATAGATAAACCCTAGAAATTTCCCCAAGCAAACTCCGTAATTTTATTCGAAATAGAGACGAAAAAATTGAATTAAAGAGTAGATAGAATAACAAATTAATTACCTGTCCGAAGATGGAAGATGTTCGCCTGAGTTGAACCCATCATCGCCCCACTCCCCCTAAGCGAAATTAAACGACGTCGTGAAAATAATAGTAATAATAATAATAACAATAATAGACAGCAAGGTGGAGATTAATTAAGTTAAAAAATTAACCTACTATGATTAGTAATTTGCAAATTATTACACCGTGGTAATAGTATGACTTGAAAATGAAGGATAATTTAGAACCCTAGAAATAAAGCAGACATAACAAATAAATAAATGAAACCCTACTTATATATTTTCAAAGCCCGACCCGCTATTATTATTCACATAAGAATTGCAACTATTGAAAGCAAAATGTAAGATTATTGCTTCAAAAATTGAAAGAATAGATCTGAGAACGAAGCTGAAATTAAATATAAAAATAAAAATGATACCTGAAGGGAGAAGGAGTCGACATCCCAAGGAGAGCGATTGAGCTGACAAACGAGGAATGAGGAGGGAGATGATATCAACCTTGCGTTCTTCCTAATCCTCATTTAAAAATAATTAAATATATAAGATATTTCTTCGATTTTTCGACGAATTTCAGATCTACTCAAATAATTTTGGAAACTTTTATTTTTGGGGGGTTCTGCTGGGTTAGGGGGTTGTGTTTTTTTTTTTTTTTTTTTTGTTATTGATTTTGTTTTCTCTCTCCTAATATTTTTCGTCGTCGTCGTGGTGAGTGAGTGAGTAGATCTCCTATCACAGACGTTGCCTAGTTTATATAATGAGGGTTTTTCTTTGATGCGACAACAGGAGTAGGGAGAGGAGAGAGACACCTGTAGTCCTGTACTATTGTTATTTTTATTATTATTAAATTGTGAGTAAAGGTAAAATGTGAAATGAATATTTGGTTTTTTTTTTTAAAGGAGGGTAATGAGTTTCTGTTGCTTTCTTGGGCTTTAGTTGTTTTCTGTATTCCCATTATACTCTTTTATTAAAAGTGAAATTATATTTTTTTAGCAAAAAAGTGAAATTATATAAGGATATTTAATTTATATTTCAACTTCTTTTTTTCTTTTTTTTTTTTATTATGTTATCGTATTAATGCATGCTCTTACATCTAGGAAATTTTGAAAAAGGCAAATGGATGCAAAAAAAAAGGTTGATAAAGTACAGAGTAAAAAACAGTGGAAAGTGGATAGATGTTAATTTTGAAAGGTAATTCGTGTGTCATATGATCTCACATTTTTATCCTAGTGGTTAGTTACTTAATTTAATGAAATACTCTATCAGTTTTTATTTTGTCTCATTTTTTTATCACGGTATTCAAAATATGACTTTAAACGTTTTTATGTCCAAATCAGTCGGATAAAAAATTGTGAAAACTTAATAATCTAATAATTTACATTGAAACGCATCTGACAAGAACCGGCTTGAATAAATTAATTATTTCTTATAACATAATGAGAATGTATGATCAAATTTTTAAAATTTTGACTTTATAAATAGAAATGAGAAAAAAAAATAAAGAAATAAAGGGAGTAACAAAGACTTAAAAGATAACATAAGTTCAATTTTCTCTAACATCAAGGGAAAATTTACAAGAGATCGACTCGATTGACATATTGTGTACAAATAAGACAAAGAATCGGAATATTTCTTTGGTGTAAAAAATGTTACTTTGATTTGCACTTTTACTCGAACAAAATCAACGCATATCCTTAATTTCTATTCTTCTTTACATAGTATGGGAAGTGAAATAACAGGCAGAATTAGTGAGAGCCAATTACTTATATTTTCATTTCCTACTTTACATTTTTTTCGATGAACCACTAGGTAAGAACTAACAGCTTAGTTTTCCTTCTCCAATACAAAGCAACCAATTAAAAGCCAAACGAAATGCTCAGGAAGTCCCATTTTTTAGAAATTATGCATATCCTAGTTGCTTACTACTTAGTGTCCCATCTATTAGATATTGGCAAGTTTTACATCTTTAGAACAAAGTGTAATGCACCTACTCACTTAGTGTCCATTTTTTTTTTTCTTTTTCTTTATTACCAAGTAACTGGTTGTGTATGAGTTACGCTTTCCTTTCCTAGTTCCCCTCCAAATGTTTATCAAGATCAGAATTTCTAAACTTTGACCATAAATATAAATGTGTGCGGTATACTAATAGTCTAGTACAAAATTATATGAATTGAACCAATATTATCTTGCCTTAAATTTTATTGAAATCGTCTTAATATAAAAGTATAATTAAACTAATCTCGATATAAAAGTAAAATTAGTATTCACTATTCAGTACTCCGTGATCCAGCAAATAGTGTGTAGCAGCGTGGGCGGTTGGCACACTGCCTTGTAGAGTTATAGGAAATGTCCACTTCTTTGCGTGTACGAGTTTTAGAAATAAAAAGAAGCCGTAAATGGACATCACAATTGTAGGGTCAAAACGAAACTCAAAAGGGGCAAAAAAAAAAAAAAGAACGACCCAACAAAATAGCCCAGAAGTATGCCGGGGTTTCCAAAAGCATAAAAAGCCCAATTGGGATTAAAAGTGCGAGAAATAATCCATTCCACTTCTTGTCTTCTTCCTTCCATTCAACTTCTCCTCCTTCTCAACAAAGCTTGCGACCTCGATTCCATCTGTGTTCTTCCTCCTCACACCAGGTTCCATTTCTAGCCCTTTCACATTTTTCTACAATTGTCTCTCAAAGATTCAATCCTTGTTTTTCCGGCCATGAATTGAAGGAGGTCGTCGAGTTATTATTCATAATCAGGTCGCATTCTCGCTCCTCTTGTTTATTTTTGCATCAATTGCTCTTCATTTTCGTACGTTGTGATTGTCAGGCGAAGTTCTCGTGTTATATTATAAGTATTTTGCGATTCATGCTACAATAAATGCGAATTATATTACTGAAATGGCGGGATGGCCGGCCCCTCTACGGTGGTTATAGTTATTCGAGGAAAGGAGGGCGAGGTCTAGAGGGCAGCGGGTCCGGGTTCGAGGAAGTCTGACAGACCTACGTAGTTGAAGGGGATCTTACGGTTGAGAGCGAAGAACGTGAAAGTGTGGATGAAGAGGGTTGGGAATTGGGATGTATACCTCAGTGTATGTGTATCCAACTGAGAAACCCATGTTTGTGGTTCTGTGTTTGAGAAGGAATAGACAGGAGGCTTAGTATGAAACCATTAGCAATCTAGTATACTCAGTCGAGTCAGTTCTTAACACGCACGAAAACTACTTCTTTGCTCTAAATCTAAACGACTAAACATAGCCCTTCAGGCGATTTTTTATTTTTTTTATTTTTATGGTAGAGTTGTGTTAAATATATGTAAGCAAAATAGTTAGATAATGGACTTATTAATGTGAGAGAGAAATACTAATATAAAAAGTAAAAGATGAGATGTAAGTAAATAATCATGTAAATGTAAATAAAAACTTTTTTATGGGACAAATTGAATACTCCATATCTTACCAAAAGATTGCCCCATTTACCTTTTCGCAGTTTTCTAAACACGAATTTAAATATTTTTATCTCAAAATTCGTAAAGCAAAAAAGTTATGAAAAATTTATATTTTAAAAACTTATATTAAAATGTATCCAACAAAATCTCACTTGAGTTTATTATTTCTTATAACATGATGAGTATTTATTGTCAAAGTTTTCAAACTTTAACTTTAGAAATAGAAATGGGACAATTTTTTAGAGTATGAAAAATAAGAAATTTTTTATGGGAAAGAGTAGTATATATGGTAGGCCCTCTTATGGAAAATTTATCCCGATAACATAAGGGATAGATCAAATTTTGGAAATTGAAGTATACTATTAATGCTGAGAATGGAAAAAAAGAAGCATATAATGTCAATACTGTTTTTTGTTTGTTTCACTCCCTACGAAAACATTTAGGAAGTTTGAAAATAGTTGCACCCAATCTTTTAGTAACCTACAATAAGCAAATTGTCTACTTTGCACTCTCATGTGATTAGCATTCAACCAAGTAAGCAAGAAGAAGAATGTACTGATAAAAAAAAAGGTTATACTAAACCTAAACTTAAAAGAACACAATTATGCCCTAACCTAACCATAGTGGTTCAACTCCCAACTAACCCAACCATACCCCGATTCAATCGAAACATCAAATATACACCCTAAATCCTAATGCATCTAAGGTTAGATACATCTAAATATATATTTTTTCTTATTTATTAAATTTTTGCTCATGAGAAAAAAAAAAACACTCTTGAAAGTTAGCGGTACCTCTGAATACCAAGGCTCCGTTTAATAGGGTATAAAACGTTTTCCCTAAAAACTGTTTTTCCATTTTACATTGTTTGGTTTGGAGTAAAATATAGGATATAAAACTTATAATGTAAATTCATTTTACACCATATTGAAAACATTTTCCTTCAAAATTGAGAGTAAAATAATTTTACATCCATTCACTCCAAAAAAAAATATCAACTAACAAACAAACCACGCATTACCAACTCATGCATAGAGGTGGCACAGGTCATACCGTGCCCGTCATGAATCATGTCAGCTCGTGCCTGATTTCTTGTCGTGTTGTACCGTGCCTAATTGTGGTGGTGTCGTGATATCTTTCCCTAAAACTCGGCAAATGGCCTAGCATGACCTATGTTCTTGGTGTACCGTGTCGTGCCTCGTACTAGCCTAATTTTTTAACAAAAAATAAAAATAAAGTATATAGTAGAATTGGAAAAAAAAAATTAGATAATATAAATTATATTATAAGAATATAATAATATAAAAAATAATAGTAATATTAAATATGGTAGTAATAATAATATTACTACTAATAATAGTATTAAATAATACTAATAATAGCGTGTTTTGGGCCGTGCTTCGTGCCAAATTGGCGTGCTGCTCGCGTGCTAGTGCCTAAATATTTTTTGTCATCCGCAGGGTGTCGTGACGTGTCGTGCTATGACCGTACTCATGTCGTACTATGCCAAAAGTTTGCCTGCTCGATCTGCGTGCCAACCCGGCCCATGCTTAGCTCTATTCACACATTCTTTATTTCTCATTGTCTCGGTAACCTCTCTTTGTCTCTGCTCCACACTTTCTATTAAAATTTGGGGTAAAAATCCACAATTTCTTTTGATATTCTTTGAATATCATCAATTAAGTACGTTTTTTTCGAATCTCGTGTCATGATTATTAAATTATTATACTATATAAAGAATTTGAATAAATTTTATCCATTTTAGTAGAAAATAAAAAAATAACATAGATTTCTCCTCGATTCGACTGAACCATAAAAGTTTCTCATGAAATGTGGTCAATCAATAATTTATTTGAAATTAGATTAAAAAATTTCTTTTTTTGTTAGAATTTAAAATGTAAAAGTACAAACTATTATATTACAACCGGTTAATTGGTTTACCTATTTGATTGCGAATATATTTACTTCTTTGGTTGATTTGCTTATTCGATTGCAAATACTCCTTTATAACAAGCTTAAAGTCTTTTTATAATGTTGAACCAAATTTTTTAGGGGTTTATGGTTTTATGGAGATATTCTATATAATATAATATGTTATTAGAAGATTAGAGAAATATATTGTAGAATTTATAAAAAAAATATTTATTATAGCATAACAAATCTAGCTAATGACAAACAACTAAAAAATACAACTGAAAAAAGTTAAAAAATGACAAGAGAATACAATTAGAAAAGTTAATAAGAGTAATTGATTTTCAGTTCAACCAAACAACGAAAAATGTTAAAATGTAAAATCATTTTCCATGCAAATAAACATCGGAAAAGTTCTATAAAAATGAGTTTTCTACCGTAAATAATTTTTCATAGAAAATCATTTTCAGCTGAAAATATTTTATGTCATACTAAACGGAACCTAAATATATGCTAGAAATCATGACTCAACCGGGTCCCATAGTCCATAACCATCAATCCATCATCAGTTTCCCTCAACAAAAAAAAAAAAAAAAAAAAAAAAACACAGTTTATGATTGTAGGCAGAAGATTCAGATCTCCCTCGAGTCCAGAGAATGAGATCGTTGTGTCCTTTTTCATCGAATGCTACGCTCTCGATTCCTCGCTTGGAACCCTAATTTCTGCAGTCAATTAGTGATCTCTCTCTCGTCGCTCGTCAATTTGCAAATTGATAATCGAATATGTATATGGCATATGGATGGCCGCATGTGATGCCGATTGAATCAGGGATTTGTCCTTCTTCTAAACGCATAGTTTATCTCAAAATCATCAATCATTTGCTTCTCGTTGTCGCTCCTTCTCATATCGAGCTGTGGAGTTCGTCTCAGGTTCTCTCTTAACTTCCCCATTTCTCCTCTGATTTCTCGCTATTTTTTTGAAATATGTGCTCGATTTTGTCATGCTAATTCCGGTATTGTACTTTTATTTTTTTTGTGAATTCGAAAATTCAATTGTTGATGATCTTGTTGAATACGCCGTTTTTGAGTATTGGAATTTGGATGTTAGTGCCATGTCTATGATTTCGTTGCAAATTTGCAATGTGCTGAACTTGTGTTGTTCATGAGAAATTTGTCCGTTAGGTGCGAATTCGGAATCGATCATCCGCGAGTGTTTTGGTGTGTCGGCAGCATTTTTTGGTTATCAATTCAGTTATCTTCGCAAGTATACTTGTATTTTGCACTGTTTTTTATTTTTTTTTATTTTTATAGTTTAATTCTGCGATTTACTGTTGGCTGGGCTCAAACTTTATTGATTTACAGTAAATGTCGTAAAAAATTGTTCGGATTTAGTTATACATTGATGTTGATGATGATTGAATTATGGCTGTGTCGTGTTTTGTGGATTCTGTTCTGGACCTGAGCAGTGACGTTCCTTTGAAATTGGCCTCTGTGAACTTAGTGCAGTCTAGTCTAGTATAATAATTAAATAGAAACTTGTGAAATATTAGCAGTTGTGAAATCAGGATGATTCAATAATGTGTCTCTCATAGTGATTCGTGGAATACAATGTTAGCTGATCATTGCCATCAGTTGCTTTGTTTCAGTTAATGTGTGATCTATTTTTGGTATTTGAATGTGACTTACGAGCTGTAGTTCCTATGTTTTGGCGAATCAGCATAAGGTGAGACTAGGGAAGTATAAAAGGGATGCGAGCTCAATCCAGAGAGAAGGTGAGAACATACAGGCTGTTTGGAGTCCAGATGCAAAATTGGTTGCTGTTCTTGTGAGTTTGATCTGTTCTTCTCATTCTTTTTGCTTATTTGCTTTATATAAGTTTTCGATGTGATTTTTATCGATTAGATTATTGTCGCATTTTTATTTGATTTTCAGACAAAAATTTGAAGCATTTTAGCATCTAAAGTTGGTTATTCCCATGGACATTTGGGTCATACCCTTTTCAGATATAATAGGGTAATTTAACACGTAGCTCTCAATCTTTGAAACTTTTGTCTGGATGGTGTCTGAATTTATCTCATTATCATGTGGTGAAAATCAAGGCATTGTGGGCAGTTTCTCTGCTAGAATTTTAGATATGAATGCTGTAGGAGTTCTGAGTACAATTTGTTTTTGTAAGATCAAATTACCTGCCTTCGTATTTCTGTGATAGTTGGTAGGTTGTGGAGGCAAAAACAGTTGGTTGAAGACACCTTGCAATAATTTTTTAAGCAGTGGAAAATTTATGAAATGATTTGATCTTAAGAATTCAAATACTAGGTTATGCTTGATTGTGGTACTATTTCTTCAAGGATATGTAGGGAAAATTGTTTCATGATACTTAAAGAAGAATTTCATTGTAGATAAGATTTTTCTTGAATGTGATAAGATGATTATCTACTGGAGAAATATTGTAAAAGGATGAGATGAGACTAGTTGGATGGATATCTTGAATAGTTTTTCCTTTTTTTGGTACCAGTTAGAAGTACCAGTGCATGATGATGAGGTACCACAGATTTTCCATAGCAGTGTTCTCAATTTGATGGGACCAAAAAAAGGGATTTGCATAAAACATTGGACAGCCCCCACTTGCCTATTTGTTATTATTTACTGTACCTTCTTTGAAAGGACAAACAAATTTATATCCTTTTCTGGAGAAGCATTAGCAAGTGAAGAGGTAAAAAAGGCAGAAGTGATAATGGTTAACCGTTCTTAGTTCTTACTGGGAGATACTAGAGTCTGTTTCTTTGACTGGTCTGCTTACAAGCTAGAATGTGGTTGCTTTTAGTTGTTGCAATATACAGGCTTATCTGTAATCATGGTTTGACTACAATTTCTGTATTACAAGTAGATGGTGAGGTTATGAAGTATGGAATGTTGCTGACTTAAACTTTCTTCTTTCCTTGCAGACTTCTTCTTTCTTCCTTCACATATTTAAAGTGCAGTTCTCTGAGAAAAGAATACACATTGGGGGAAAGCTGACATCAGCACTCTTTCTTGCAAACATTAATCTTGTTCTGAATGAGCTGGTCCCTTTTCCTGTCAAGGATATAACTGTGTAAGCACCAATCTTTACTACAAACTTGGAGATAATTTAGCTTCATATCCATAAAGTATATGAAATTTCGTCCTTCAAATAGTTTTCTTTTCTCCAAGGGCCATATGATGGTATCATAAGGTCAGGGAATTGGATGAAAGTAGTTGACCTGCTCTTCCTATATGCTCATTATTACTAATCAGTGAGAACTGATGTCCTGGAAGTTTTGACTAAGTGTTTTGTATTCTGTAAAATTTAATTTTGTATGCTGCAAATGGAAGTCTTCACATACTGCTCATAGGTGTTTCATTGAAGCATTTCCTATTGATTTCTGATTAGTTTTACCCTTCTCCAGGAGCAATATTGTGTGCGATAATAAGCATTTTCTTATTGGACTCTCTAATGGATCCTTATATACAATATCATGGAAAGGGGAGGTATGCAATTTGTTTAAGAACCAGAAAATAACTTCTTAAATTCACATATGCTAAAGGTCTGATTGGTGTATTAATCTCGGCTAAACCATGAAAATATGACCACTTTTATTTTTACCCAATACTGTAACATTTGGCTGTGACAACTGCAAGTCATCTGCATTTCCAACAAATATGGTTATACTGCTAATCACAATCGCATCCACTTCTGAGATTAAAAACCTTACTTTTCCATGACGCTTGGTGTTTCTTTTGTAATTCTTTTATCACCATTCATATAACTTTAATGTGTTTTTTGTGCAGTTCTGTGGTGCTTCTGTCATTGACTGCCATATTGGCAAGGGGAATGAGATCATTAAGGAACCTTATTGTTTAGAAAATGGTTCTGCAACAGTAAGAACCTTAGAAGTAAATTATGTTGGTCCAGCATTATCAGGGCTTTCTTCCATCGTGAAATTGGAGCTTTCATTGTCTTTGAGGATGCTATTCATTCTTTTGTCCGATGGAAAACTTATATTTTGCTCTGTAAGCAAGAGGGGCCTTAAGCAAGCTGAGTCAATAAAAGCTGAAAAGATTCTTGGTTCAGGTGATGCTGTGTGTGCTTCAGTAGCTTCTGACCAGCAAATTCTTGCAGTTGGTACTAAAAGAGGGATTGTTGACTTGTATGACCTGGCTGAATCTGCCTCATTAATGCGGAGTGTTTCCTTGTATGATTGGGGGTAAGCCATGCATTGTTGGGTATCTTTGAGCTTTGGCTATAAATGTATATCAAGTCTTTGTTGGCTAGAACCTGTATTTGTGTAACTTGAGAATGTTGATAGATCTGATGTTTGGCCTGTAAGGTTGCTAAATCATCTGTAGTAGACTTGATGCTGATCTAATCTGATTGCAAAACGGAGAAGTAAATCCTTCAGGCACTGATATGATGACCGTGGCTTTTAACTACTGGTCATTTCTGCAGGTATTCTGCTGACGATACTGGTCCTGTCAGTTGTATTGCATGGACACCTGATAATTCTGCCTTTGCAGTTGGATGGAAGCTTAAAGGACTTACAGTTTGGTCTGTCTCAGGATGTCGTTTAATGTCTACTATCCGTCAAGTTGGTTTGAGCTCTGTCTCTTCTCCAGTAGCTAAGTTGAACCCTAATCAGAAATATGAACCCTTAATGTCTGGTGCATCAACAATACATTGGGATTTGTATGGATATAGGCTGTATGCTGTGGAGGAAAATTCTTCAGAGAGACTCCTTGCATTCTCCTTTGGTAAATGTTGCCTTAACCGAGGAGTTTCTGGCTCATCATCTGTTCGGCAAGTGATCTATGGTGAAGACCGTGTTCTTCTAGTGCAGTCCGAGGAAATAGATGAGCTTAAAATGTTGCACCTTAGTCTTCCAGTTACGTTTTCCTACTTGTCTTTTTTGCAGACATACATAATTTGCTTATGATGCATGGCCCATTCTAACTTCATGTTTGTCCAGGTCTCTTATATCTCACAGAATTGGCCAGTTTTACATGTGGCCGCAAGCTTCGATGGAACATTCTTGGCAGTTGCTGGTATTCGTGGGTTGATATTATATGATGTACGACTTAAGAAATGGCGGTTCTTTGGAGATGTTACCCAAGAACAGAAGATCGAGTGCAAGGGTCTGTTGTGGCTGGGGAAAATTGTTGTTGTCTGCAATTATGTCAACTCATCTAACACGTGAGATTATATTTCCATCTCCATTGTGCAGATTCTGTTAGCAATTTATTACTGATTATCTTAACACATGGACAAATTTTGATTTAGAAAAGGACAAGTGAATGAAATCTATTGAGAGCCTTACTAGCTTATAGGAAAGAGTAAATCATTTCTAGGATCTTACCAATGTACTTATGAATAGTTTTAGTGCTTAATTGAGGTGAGTTGGGTACCTGCTTATTGGTTTGTGTGTTTAAGAAGCATGTTTGAACTTAGAAGCTATTGAAATCCATACACAATAGTTAGAGGTGAATATTAGCTTGGCAAGGAGGCAAGGAGTAATCCTGCTCAGGGGGAAGTCTTGCAATTGCATGCCACTCCCTTCATCTGGATAAATCGATATGGTATTTTTTTATTTGCTCCTTTCTGTTGGATGTATCATGCATGCGTTGCTTTTGGCTGGTTTTGGGGAAGTGTTGCTCTTCTGAAATGGGCATCAGAAATTGATTGACTAGAGACATTTATGGAGTTATGACACAGTCAAGATAATCTGAATTATTTCCGTTCTCTAAAATTTGTTACCGTACATTTTATTTTTTGGACCCAATGGGTGAATTGTTGTCAAGCTCTATGATTGCCTGTTAGGTCTGTTGTAGTTGTCTGGAAACATGTGTTAAACGGCTATTTTTTTTGGTTTTTTAAATTGCAGATATGAGTTGCTATTTTATCCTAGATATCATCTTGATCAGAGCTCACTATTGTGTAAAAAAATGTTGTTGACGAAGCCGATAGTCATGGATGTTTATCAAGACTATATACTTGTTGCCTATCGGCCATTTGATGTCCACATATACCATGTGAAATTATCTTGTGTACTGACTTCTACAAGTCATCCAGATTTGCAGGTAAAATGTCTTCATTGTATCTCTTCATTCTCTTGTTCACACTTATAAAAGTTATTCACATTTTACATTCCTGTAGAATCCACATTATCTTCATGCTTTTTTAAGTGATAAAATGACAAACAGCTTTCTACAGTACGAGAGCTATCTATCATGACCGCAAAGAGCCCTCCTGCATCTATTCATTTTATACCAGATCAATTTTATAAGAATTATGATTCATTAAAACACAAGTCAGCACAAGAGCCTGCGAGGTATGTGTTCAAAAGCAATATACCTTTTTTTTACTTTATATATATATATATATATATATATATATATAGGGGAGGGATCATGTGAGAACCCTCCCCTTATCTGAGAACTACTTTTTGGTGAGAACCCATCTAAGACCCTTGGATGCTTGATGATCTATGGCTGAAAATGCATTAGAAATGGATGGTGAATCTGTAAATATCTAAACATTGTGCTAAAAATGTTTTGGCTCGCAGAGTGTTTCAGAGAAAGTTTGTACTTTCTTCATACTTTTGCTGTCACAGTGACTTTTGCGTGTTTTATCCTTTTCTTCATTATTAGACTTACAAGTCATCCTCTTCATTTTTACGTGTTTCATCCTTTTCTTCATTATTAGACTTACGTGTTTCATCCTTTTCTTCATTATTGTGCATCGATTTAGAACATTACAATTCAATTGTTTAGAACATTACGTTCAATGGTTTAGAACATCAAGTTCAATAGTTTAGACCATGATGTTCACTAGTTTAGAACATGATGTAAACTAGTTTAGAACATGATGTCCACTAGTTTAGAACATGATGTTATTTGGTTTAGAACATAATGTTCTACGGGTTAGAATATTATGTTCTTCGGTTTAGAACATTATGTTAATTGGTCCAATGCTTTGATATTATGTCAAATTGGGCTTAGAACATTATGCTCATTACTGGGTTAACATAATGTTTATTGTATATACCGAATTTCGAGCATTAATCACTAATTCTAACGAAATAAAACAAAATCCAGTTCAATAGTCTAGAACATTATGTCAAATTAGGTTGAGAACATTACATTCAATGGTTTAGAACATGATGTTCACTAGTATAGAAATATTATGTTCAGTAGTTTAGAACATGATGTTATTTGGTTTAGAACATGATGTTCTTTGGTTTAGAACATAATGTTCTTCGGTTTAGAACATTGTGTTCTTCGGTTTAGAACATCATGTTAATTGGTCCAATGCTTTGATATTATGTCAAATTAGGTTTAGAGCATTACGTTCATTACTTTAGTACATAATGTTCATTGGTTTTTATGTTCTTCGGTTTACAACATCATGTTAATTGGTCCAATGCTTTGATATTATGACAAATTAGGCTTAGAACATTATGCTCATTACTTTAGAACATCATATTCATTGGTTTAGAACATTATATTCAATGGTTTAGAACATGATGCTCATTATTTTGGAAAAACACCGAAACTATGGAACTATCACAAACCTGTTTCGAACATTCTACTCAGAACAAACTACCAATCTACTCATAACAATGGTTGCAATATGAAGAACATTATATACCTGTTGCGAAATAAATGTACGAACTTGTGGGTTTTGAGATGACGAAGTAAGTGGTGCGAAATGGAGGAATTGTGGAAGTTTGAAGAGAGAAGAAATGGCAGAAGAAGATGAAAGGGCTCTGAAGATGTTTTGAAGTAGTGAATGAAAAGTGATGCGTGTCGAAGTGTCAGTTACACTTTTTAAGCAACTGCCTTTTGTCAGTTTTTGGATTAATTACGGATTTGCCATTATGTTCAGTTAAATGCCATCCATTAGATCTGCCAAGGCGTGTGGTTTTAGATGGGTTCTCACCCTTAAAAGAGTTCTCATATTAGGGGGGGTTCTCACATGAACCCACCCCTTTATATATATATATATATATATATATATAAGGCCAAAATTCCTCTTCAGTAATTCACAAAATTTACAAATGTGTTGGGATAATTCTTATGAGGTCCTTTTTGTTTGTTAGATGTTTGATACTACGTGCAAATGGGAAGCTTTCCCTTCTAGATATGGATGATGGGCATGAACTGGAGCTGACAGATTCTGTCGAACTGTTTTGGGTTACGTGTGGGCAATCAGATGACAAAGAAAATCTGATTGAAGAGATTTCTTGGCTGGATTATGGTCATCGAGGAATGCAGGTGACAATTTCCCATTTTATGTGGTCCTGAATAGCTTTGTTGTTCTTATAAACAACTTTGGTCTTAGGCTCATAGCTCCTTTGGGAATTTTCAGATGTCTGATAAGAATGTTTTGGAAGTTAACTTTTACAGGTCTGGTATCCATCTCCAGGTGCTGATCCTTTTAAGCAGGAGGACTTCTTGCAGGTATTGACATATTTTTGTTACATAGCCTCATATCTTATTTTAAGGACCAGATATTACCAAGATTCAGGATGTCTGTATATTTTTGTTACATCGCCTCAAACATATTTTTTGTTTGGAACTAGTAATGATCCCTCTGTCTGTTTCAATGAATTTGAAAGAGTCACAATACTTTGCTTTAGATTGTAGTGTGCTAATTTCTTATGACGCATTTTATTCTCTTATTCTAAATAGCTAGTTAGTTGTTCTACTAGTTGTCAATGATTAGATGTCAACTATTAAAGTACTTGTTTATATAGGTTTCTGCAAGACTGTGTTGAAGGAGTTCAATAGACAAAAAAGATTATAATAATAGCTAATTTCGGTAGATTATCAAAACACTACCCCAAAAGTTAATTATGGTAGATTTTCCTAAACACAACCCTAATAGCTAATTTTGGTAGCTTTTGCTATACACTACCCCTGAACACTAAAAGCTATTCCACTACTTTGCCACACACTTATACCAGTACTGGAAAATTCTACTCTAAAAGCTGTAGTTGACATTTCCAAGAATGTTTATGCTTTTTATTTAGTGTGAAGTAGAGAGAAGAAATAAGGTAAATCCTGATAAAGAGTAGGGGTTTTTGCACTCTTTATTTTTGATGGCAACGTCCTTTGGATTCAGCTCTCTGTAAAAAAGAGTTGTTTACCTTACTAGAGAATTCATTAAAGTTGTTGCATTGATCAAGAAAGTTTTGTATCTAAAATCTTGCTTAGAGTTCTGTACCTTGAAAACTTATACTTTTTCTCAAGGTTCACCTCATTACTGCAAGGGTCAGGCTAAATAACTTTGATTGTTTTCACCCCACCCTGTGTACTAGCCCCTTTGTTGGAGGTGTTGGACTAGTACTGAGGGTTGGAGGTAATTATTTAAGTACCAGACAATCTTTCATTTCAATTCCTGCGCCTTCCTGAAACAGACTACTCTATTTAATTCCAAGGCAGTTGTGTAGGCTATCATTACCAGATGTTCTTATTGTCTATCATCCCTGTGGAGTTTCATATCTGAATCCTCATTTTTTCGTTGGGAGGTGAGGGGGTGGGTGAGTTGGTGGTGGTGGTTGGGGGGAGTGCAGAGAGGGTATTTGTGAATTGTGAATGCTTTGTTTTGTGCTTGTGTGGGCCTACACCTGCTATATTCGGGTTTGAGAAAAATCTTGTGGCTGGAGGGCCCACCAAAGCATTTGCATTCTCAGTCGTGGTGTCATGGAAGTGACATCATGCAGATGTAACAACAAGCTCAGCAGTCGTCACGTGTCACATCATGAATTCAGAAGTTGAAAAGGATCTGCTTCTTCTTTTGATTCTAGAGTAATTGAAATTTTTTAGTTTAATATCTTTACAATTTAGAATAAAATCTTCTTTTGTTTTGTACGAGTGTACTCTTATCTGATATGTAATTTTAATGGTTTTGTTACACTTAATGGCTATTGTATATCATTATAAACGCAAAGATGATTAAACAATGGTTTTTAATGGATAATTTATCATGTTTCAACGCAGATTTTACTGTACTGTTTTTCACAGAACAAGTGCAAAATCTTATGCAGTACGATGATTTTATTGAGGGCATTTAGGGTAGTCATTAACTTGTCAAATTTTTAAGTTGAACAATTATTAGCAAGCTGAGAGAATATTAATTTTGTTTCTATCATCAACGTCACATATTCCTTATATTGTTTATTTTTGTAATTTTTTTCTTAACCTTGAATCTTTGTACTTATTTGTTCTCCTAGTGTTCATGTTTTTGAATTTTCTTCAACAGTATGTGGTGAAAAACAATTTTTTTTGCTGATGTCAATTTTTTAAACGTCTTTTTAGCTGGATCCTGATCTGGAATTTGATCGTGAAATTTATCCTCTGGGACTTCTTCCAAATGCTGGAGTAGTGGTTGGCATTTGTCAGAGAATGTCATTTTCTGCTTGTACAGAATTTCCTTGTTTCGAGCCATCTGCCCAAGCACAAACTATATTGCATTGCTTGCTTCGTCATTTCCTTCAGGTATTTCTTGTTTCTCGTATTCCTGGTGATGGATTCTGGAGTAGATGAGATTCATAAATTACGCATTCATTCTCATCTCAAACACCTCTCCTTTCGTGTGGGATGTTATTGTTAAACCATCTGGCTATGCCTATGCTATCTTCCGGATTCTTGATTGTTTTTTTTGTCCCTCTTCTTTTTTTAAGCACTTGTATATAATTATTGTGTGCATAACAGAAGTAAACACCACTGAGCAACATAAACTGGAATAAGAGATGTTATGAAGATAATCTGAGAAGTCCTCCCTTCCAAAGCCATCTAGAAAAATTTATTATCTACATTACTAGTTTTTAGAAAAGAGTAGCCACACACCCCATCCCCCCTCAAAAAAATAAAAAATTCCTTTCACCTTAGTGAGAATGACACTTTTTTTCTGTTGTTTCATTGGGAATATTCTTCTTTTGGTCCATATGTTTTTGTTTTAATTGATTCTTTCTGGATCTTGTCTCATCAATTGCTTTCCTACTTCTTCAGAGGCACAAGATTGAGGAAGCTTTAAAGCTGGCACAATTATCAGCAGAAAAGCCACATTTCTCCCATTGTCTTGAGTGGCTCCTTTTTACAGTATTTGAAGCTGAAATTTCAAGGTACGTTCGTTAGTTGTAGAAGATAGTAATGTCAATTCTTGATTGTTAGTAATCCTCTTATATCATGTTATACTATATTTATGCAAATATTTCAAGTCTTCATCTGGTTAGCCTATTTTTTGTTGGAGAAATAGTTGCTAATGCCTAAATCTCTTTTTAGAAAAAGGATCTGTTGACAAAATTTCACTTATCCCACCCTACTGAGAGATCTTGAAGCCTCTTGTTCCCTTCTTAAACTATGTGTTGTCTGCTCCACTTTTGTTTCAAACCTGTATCTTCTTCCATTTAAATTTCTCTCTGCCCCCTTAGGATATGACTGCCTTTCTATTTACGCTGTACCAAAATAATTGAATTACTTAATTGATTTATTAACTTCAGTTTGGAATTCCCTGATAATCCCATATTTCCCTTGATGATCGCTTAACTAAGAATTTGAAGAAAAAGAATGTAGCCGTGTTGCAGTTTGAAATTTTTTAATATCTCTTGTTGCTTTCTTTTGGGCTATTTACAAATCGGTATATCCCTGTCTTTCTGATTTTTGGTGCATGTCTGGTATTTCAAGCCATACAGTAGATCCGGAAGTTTGGGTATTCATTTGTACCTTTGCTGTTGAAGGATTGATGTCAAATGTTGTATTATGTCAATGCTTTATGCCAAACACTTCTTGTACTGACTACTAGTCTCTTCTTGCATTTAAGAACCTTAGGCCGAGCATTAGGTCATCATTTATTGCTTCATGATAAGTGCTTGGCTGCTCATGGATGTATACAGCATTAATCTTCTCTGGTATCTTTCAAATTAATCTATTGCACTTGCTTTGGCCAGCTTCCAATTAGTGCAACCAAAAACGTGGCCTATGCTTTTCTTAAAACTCTTTATTTCGCTCTTTAACCTGGTTTCATACCCTGAAATATACTGTTGATTACCGCTATTGTTGTCTGTTTCTGTATGTGTTGGTTTTGTTGAGCTGTTTGGCTGCATTAATTTGTGTTAAACATTTCTTTGCAGGCAAAACATGAGTAAAAATCAGAAGGCAGTCTCCAATCACAAGCCTGGTGAATCTCTTATGGAGAAGACATGTGACTTGATCAGGAATTTTCCGGAGTATCACAATGTTGTAGTGAGTGTTGCTAGGAAAACAGATGGTCGACATTGGGCAGATTTGTTTTCTGCAGCTGGTAGATCAACAGAGTATGCACCTTCCATTATTGTTTGATTCTCCTTTGGCTAACATCCAGTGAATTTTTTTTGGTTATCTATAAAAAAAAACCTATCACTATTTGAAAAATAAGAACACATCCTATAAAAAGAAACGAAAACCCCACAAAATGAGAAACTTGCATCAGACTTGGAGCGAGGCCCAATTTCTAGGAATGGGGACTGTGCATCAAGCTATCATTTGCATCCCGTCCTACTGTCTAGTGCTTCATCAAAGGCACAGTTGTTGCATAGGCTTACATATTAAGCAACTCTACGGCAAACATTCCTCATCACTTCTTGATTACATTATTGTTCAGACTTTTTTTCCTATCATAAATGCTTTGGTAGTTTATTATACGTTGTCAATACTAGGCAGGGTCTTTCATTGATAAGCAGGCAATGGCATTCAGATGCTACTCTGTTTTATCAGCCTTGAAGTCTAGTCTTTCCCTCCAATAATAGCTGCAAGTTTAATCTGTTATAGTGCACTTTATTAGGTTGTTTGAGGAGTGCTTCCAGAGAAGATGGTACCAAACTGCCGCTTGCTACATTCTTGTAAGTGCATTATCTTCTTGGTTTTATACAATATTTCTTTGCTTTTACTTCTTTCTGTTGTTTTTTTGGGAATATTCTTTGAGGAATCCTTTTTATTGTGGGATCAAGTTGTTCTCTTGACCCGCATTAAGATTGTAGGAAATAATATCATGCTTGTTTCTAGGAGTGTACTCTCCTATTCTGTAAATTATAGCAATGTACTCAGTTCATGGAAGGGAATTTTGGTTGCATTATCCTCCTTGCTGGATTTGATATTCCTTATTTCTGCATCTCATAGATGTTACTTCTCTCAGGTCATTGCCAAACTTGAAGGTCCTGCCGTCAGCCAGTACTGTGCTTTGCGCTTGTTGCAGGTAATTGAAGTGGAATGTGTATTAATGATAGATTTTCCCCCTTACATTACTGTCATAGTGTCATCTCTCTCTACTGACTGGGAGCCTCAACACTTTGCAGGCAACTCTTGATGATTCTTTGTATGAACTTGCTGGAGAACTGGTACATAGTTCACGTTAGCACTTTTGCTGAAATCATCTCATCTCTACCAATTTTCACACTTCCTATTTCTTGAAAGAATACAATTAATACTGCATTTTAGGTGAGGTTTTTGCTGAGATCTGGAAGAGAGTACGAACAGGGACCAACAGAAGACGGGGTTTCACCTAGATTTTTAGGTTATTTTCTTTTCTCTTCAAAGAAGCAGTTTTTTGATTCCAAAAGGTTAGGCAATATCTTATATCCTTGCAGTTTAGTAATTTATTCGGAGTTGTCTCAAGTTTTAAGTGATGGTAACCAGAAAATATTTCTTTGATGTAGCAGCTCACATAAAGAACTAAGTGCTCATGTTGCTTCTGTTAGAAATATTCTGGAAAGCCATGCTAGCTATTTAATGTCAGGGAAGGAGCTGTCAAAGCTTGTTGCATTTGTGAAGGGCACTCAATTTGATGTGGTGGTGAGTTAGCTTTAGTATATATTATTTTTAATTTCTTCATATCATTTACTTTTCTGATGTTTAAAATAATCTTAAGAGTGTACATCTTGACAGCCTTAGATTAGTCAATGGTGATCCGCTCCTGTATCTTCTATGTATATTGCTTATAATATACTTATTGTAACTTGCATTCGAACAGGACTTCCTCCAACGAGAAAGATATGGATGTGCTCATTTAGAGAATTTTGCTTCTGGTCTTGAACTTATTGGGCAAAAGGTACTTTCACTTTTGTTTTGCTTATTTCCAGTGGACAAGGTCTCAAAGTTTCTGAAATTTATCACTTTGATAGTGATTGCCTTTTTCCTACTTGTTTCTTCCCTGGGTTTACACTTTCTATCCAAATGGGTTATTTTGTATTTTCACCCTTTTTACCTAATAGTGGCTGAATATGATTCAACATGTGTAGCTTCAAATGGGTACACTTCAGAGTCGATTGGATGCAGAATTTCTCTTGGCTCACATGTGCGCTGTCAAATTTAAAGAATGGATTGTTGTCCTTGCTACTCTGTTGAGAAGATCCGAGGTATACACATAACTTGAGTCAGAGTTTGCATCAAGATTATTGCATTTTGATTTTGACTTGGTGCAAAACATCTCTTCCTGACACTTGTGACTCAAAATACAATGTGTAATTAAGTTTCTGTCCCAGTATTCATGTACTTGAATTGCATTTGAAGGCAGATGAAAGCGAAATAATTTAAGCAATCTAATATCATGTTTAGTGCTTGTCCGCCATGTTGCATTATAGATGTATCTGCCATAATTAATTTAAATAGTTTGTCAGTCTTATGAAGCCATAACATAATCTCTTTGTACTGTCAGTTTTTATATTAGAAAGGCTTGTATGTAAATTGATTTATTTCCTTGTCGAAAACAAACGAAAGTATGAATAATGTTTATTTGAAATTATATGAAATCTATGTCTGAGAAAGTCAGGTCCTGCAAAGTGCTCACCTAGGGGTAAGTAAATGGTATGCAAAGGCCATGAGTACATCCATTTTTTTGGTGTTTATATTGTTTTCTAAAATTATTCCTCTTTATGCCTTGGCTCTTAGGGCCTCTTGTTCTATGAGAGGTAAGAGTACATCTTTTCTGAAGAATTCTTCTGAACTTTTGTCAGGTACTTTTTGATTTATTTCAGCATGATGCACGTATATGGAAAGCATATTGCATTACTCTCCAGGTATGCTTTGACGTCTGATATGGATTGACTTCTGATGTGTAAAGAAGACATAGTACTGTAAAGGGAAAATGAAAGAATCAGGTTAAATCTGAGTGGAGTGATTATAAGTTTAGGGCCCTAGGTGATTGCAGTAGTGGTCTGTCCAGAAATACATAGCTAAAGATAAGGTGAACATATGAGTTGTTTTTTTGGGGGATGGGGGTAGAGTAGGATAGGTTATCCATCTCCCATCTCCCTAGAAAATTGGTTGTAGGTTTTTTAGTTTTGATTGGTGCCTTAAATTGTTTGGGGCCCTATATTATTTTAATTATATGGCCCTTGTAAGAATAGGAAAATGTAGAATTATCAGTATTTGTGATGACTGATGTTATTTCAAAAAAGGCGAAATTCATATGATATGAATTTGATAACCGGCACTATGAATGATAAATCAGTTATTTTTTTAATTCCAATGTCAAAAAATGCAACACTTTGGGCATAACGTGTATAACATAATTAGAACACCACCAGAATTGAACCACAACAATTTTAGAGGTTCTTAAAAGTTACTGGTATAAAGGGGGAAATTACGAGGCCCCATATATTGATGTCCTATGCAATCTTACAATGGACACACCCTAGGAACTGATAATGTCATATTCTATGTCTGTAATTCCTATTGTTTTTTTGTTAATGTAGTCGCAACCAGCATTTGCTGAGTACCATGAGTTGCTCGAGGAATTGGATGAAAGGCTCTCATCTGTTCCAAACTTCCAGGAGGTATGACATTGAAGAGGCAGAGTTGTAAGTTTTCATCCCAATGTGTTTTCATAGGCTTCTGGCCGTTGGTTTTAATTAGTATGGTACATAGGCAAAGTGCCCTACTATCTTAAATGACAATTTCCACTTGATAGGGTTTCACCTATTTATTATGTCTAGGAACAGTAATAGTGTATCATTCTTTTTTACCCCTCTGTAACATATTTTCCATCTCAATTTTTTGATATATAGCATATTTCCCGGTTGTACATGGAAGTTATAGGCTAGGATGCAACTATGAAACCCGTGAATGCTGTCAGCAGATGACAAGCCTGGATCATGTCGTTTGTATACTCCTGTTTTTGTAGTGATTGATAGAATATGGATGCCCTAATAAAATGGAAAGGTTCTATGTTGATGTATATAAATACATAATACGTAGTATTACTTCAATATAATAATAGATCCACTTGGTTTTAGTCTAAAGGTTTCAAATCTTCTTTTTTCTTTTTTCCTTTTTCTTGTTTTTTATGCAATTTATTTTTTGAACTCCACATTATATAGCTTCTAACAATCTTCAGACTTGGCATGGGGTCTTGTTTGATCTCTTTTTTAGCAACCTAAGCTAACCCAATGATTTCAACTCACAAACTCACTAATTCACTATGTTAACCGATAAAAAATATTACTCTGTAGTAAAGTTGTTTGGTTGTAAATTATGGGAGACTGTATTAAAATTAGTGTTGTTATCGAACGATGTTTCAGGATAAAATTGAACAGTTTATCATATTTCGATCTTCGCAATGACTATTAGCCTAATCTAACATGGAAATAGAACTATGGTTGGTTAGAATATAGTTAAAGATTTGATTTGTTTGTGACTTTTTGCAACAAAAGTATTGATCTAGTAGCAACTACTATGTCCTTAAAGTAAATATCCCTCAATAATTATAAATACTTATCACAAAAGTTATAGTTTTTACTTTGGAAACATAACATTACTAATTTAACCAAGTACAAACCCTTTTTTCCATATTTTAATATACATTTATATATATCTTAATAGGTGGAATTCCACATTTCCTTGCTTGAAACCAGTTATGAACCAAATGCCCCCTAAGAGTTGTTTATATCTCTTTTTCTAGGAATCCTTGATTTTACACTTCTTTCCTTTTGATTCAAGGGGAAAATAGAATATCACCGGGGAATATAATTTTTTTCAAAATTGAATTTCAATAGTTCATCTCTGTGTTCTCCTGAATAAAAATCTTAAGCTGCATATAAAAACACCGACTTTGTTTGGTGTCTAATACTTTACCGACTACTCCGAACTAATTGTGGTTAAACTAACTTTCATATATACTCCGTATGTAGTAGCAGTCAATAGCAGATAATTGTTGTCAATCTACTGTCATAAGTTCTGACAGACGTGCTACTGATAGATGGAGAAAGCATCAACAGTCGAAAGAGTAATACTTGAGTAAATTTTTTTTTAATATTTTTCATGTACTATGTTAAGGAAGTGGAAATCACACGCTCAAATCTTTGCAAGTTTGCTTTTGCCTTCCATTTATATTTTGTACAGGAGTTGGACGTTTCTGTTTATATGGTATTGAAACTATTGATTAGAAAGTGCAATACATAGAGGCACGCCAAATTAACAGAGGGAGAAAAACGGCAAAGTAACTGCAGGTTCTTCAAGCTTCGATCATCAGAAAGTGAAAATTGTTGCATCACACTAGAAATAAACCAGACTCAAACGTTGTTGCTCTTCAAATTTGGCCAATTTGAGGTTGGAGACTCACCAACTAAAGCTGATTGATTCGAAGTGCAGATTCTCCACCAAACCAGCTCCACAGATGGCTGCAACTTCGTGTCTCAGCCCAGCCGGACCGCTAACAAGTACTCCAACACTCGTGCCCTTACAATCAAACAGTAATCCTGCACAAGAATGAAGGGTCAGATTTAGGCTTTGTTCTTTTCTCCTAAAAAATTAATTTTGTAAAAATAATTTAAGATACCTCTCGTATCCAAGTTCAGTTAAAAAATTAAGGCGAGGTTGACATTATATAGTATTCTCTAGTAGGAAAAGACATGTGAAAGTTGGCTTACTCTTGAGGTCAGGCCTTTCACCAAAGTGAACTTCAGTGGATTCAAGAATAGACTGATGAGGAAGGCTCTCAAGTTCTCTGTCAGGGTTATAGAACCGTGATTCTGGTGTTGCTTGTGGAGTAATCCCTTCCATGCTCATAATCTGCTTTGTTTCCATGGCGTTCCTTTTCTTGTTCCACAGGAATGCACAACTCGCTGCCATGACCATGCAGCCACAGAGTATCAAGACACTGTAGATAGTTTTTGCTGCTGAAGGGAAGATGTCGTTTGTGTTATGGTCAATAGGGTATATGTAGTAACGGGTAAGTAATCCCATGAAGAGAAGGAATCCAAGGAATGATGACGCGATTATGGCACCAAGCCAAAGCCAGCCATTCTTGCCTAAGCTTGGAGAGATGGGTGAATCGGATACATTTGGCTTGAACCAAACGGTTTGAGGTTGCCTTAGGTAATCATCGCTCTGTACTTTCTCTTTTGTTACATAGGCCTTGATCTGTAAGTCTAGGTTCGAAAGGCCCGGAAAGGTGCCAGAGAGCGGGAGGAGGAGATTTAACATGGAGAGACCTGAGGATTTCTTGAATGAGGAGACAAGGAGGATTTTCGGGGTTTGGCATTTCATAGTGGTGCTTGCATAAAGAAGCTCCTGGATAACGGAGATGAACGGGGTTATGCCACTGCCTCCACTCACCATCACAAGCATATCATGCCTGTTACCACAAAAACCATTCATCATAATCAATCAACACATTTAACTGATTTTCTTTCAACTACAGTACAGTATTGCCTTTGACAAAAGGGGGAAATCGTGATGACTAACCTCAGAAAATGGTTAGAGGCAGGTCCATAAGGTCCTTCAACCGAGACTTGAAGACGATCACTCGATGAAGAAGAAACCATGTCGTAAAGCTTCCTTGTCCATTTCCCTTCAACCTTGATTACAACACTAAGCTTGTCTTGCTCCAAGTTACTACTTGAACTAACAGTAAAAGGGTGCCATTGGAGCTTGGAAATGCTCGGGACATTAACAAACATTATGCTCGTAGGATTGTAACTCAAAGCCCTGCTCTTGGCAAAGTTGAGCTCAAGGGCTTCACAAGGCAAGACGCGGGCAGAGAGCAATCGCACACGCTGGCTAGATTGGAGGAACCGCAAGTAACGATCGATCATGAAGAGGTAGAAGCCAGGAAGCATGTAGAAAGCATAGCCGATGCCTACATGGAAGAAGAAGAAGACGACGAAGAGGATGTAGAGGTAGTGGGCGTAAAAAAATACCTCAAAAAACTTCCTTCGAATGCGAGGGAATGTTGCTGCCCAAAGGACTAGCCCAAAGAACAAGGACAGTTCTCCTGCTACATTAGATACATCTGTCTTGCTCCACTTCAATGCCTGAGATATTTTGAAATTGTAATCCTCGGATCATAAAATGAATGCGCAACAATTTACGAGGTACAAACTCCAAAGTTATAGAAACTAACAACTATTCCGTATTTCTTACACCATAACTTGTTTCCTTGAAGCAAACTAACTGTCATCTTCAAACCAAGAAAGATTTTCAAGATACGATTGTGGATGGATAAGTATATTCATTACAGTGAAGTGTGTTTGTGATTTATATTCCGTGTAGACTTGGGATCTAGAATATACCTTGATAAATAACATGATTACTTGGTACGGAATATCTCGTTCGAATTTCTCTTAGTAACTTTATACATTGAATATTTTTCATCTCTCTTAGATGTTGTCCATACACAACCATGCCATCAATTCGTACTTTTTCATGCCTTATGGCGCGGGAAGGGGCACACTTATACCTCCAGCCCAGAGGACTAGAGGAGTGAGAGATTGTTGATTAAATAGTGATAGTTTCGGACGTAAGATTGGATGGAGAGAGATTAATAGTTCGACTCTTTCTTTTTATAAGAAGGATCTCCGCTAGCTCAAGTTCAAGCAATTAACTGAATGTCTTGTGAATCACTACAGTTTGTTTCATTTGGATTTATCCAAATCTTTAGAAAAACCTAGGCTTGTGAGTCTTATGAAGCTCAAAAACACTTTCACAATGCATATATAGTTTGCTGCCTGGAGAATATGGTAATGTTCATCTAGTTCACTGGCTTGCAAACTCCTTGCCTTACGGGACATGTCTAGCTATACAAAGTACATGTAGTTGAGAAGCATAAAAAGGAAACAACTTCCCTGCTGTTGATATCTTGAAAGTAAAAATCAAGACACATCTAACAAGATCATACTTATATATTTTTTTCTTTACTTAAAAATTATAATAGATGGTTAAAGGATAGCGTGTGAATAACTTAAAAAAAATTGTCAAAGTTTTAATTTCAAAATCGATGAAAATATTATATAATCTTATATGGTGTAGAACTTATGTCATATATCAAGCATTTGAGATTAATCCATGAAAGGGCACCACTGAAAATGCCAACATTTTTGGACTAAAATTGCAATTAAATTACATCAGTTGATGCTCTAGCTCCACTTACTTAGGTTATTGGACTCTTGCCTAAGATTGTGATTCAAACACGATTCTTATCATTTACTGTTCCGTATTCATAAGTTCTTCACTTCCTAACTCTGTGTATTTCACCATCCGTTACACGTACCATATATATATTTTGCTATTTGGTCCTACCATTAATATTATTTGCGAGTTAATTGTTAAATAGGTCTATCTATGGAGTGATTAATTCACACATATATCTATATTTGCCTCCATAGTTAACGAATATCTATTATTAAAAAAATTCACGGGAAACATTTTAAAAGTTTCTTATACAAATTCCAACCATTTCACAACACAAATCACAAACAATCAATGATATATATTTATAATTTGCCTGCAGGAATTGAGGATACTTGAAATATTTGTGAGGTGCATCATATCGAATAGTATAAACTCTAAGATAATGCAACAATAATGAATTGACGTGATTAAATTTACCTGGGAGATTTCTCCAGCAACAGCCCAAAGAGGGATATAGCCAAGTCCATGACAAGTAAATAGTGCCATAGTCAAATGACCGAGCCATATGTGATACTTAATGCAGCCTTCCGAGGTTAGCCCGAACAATGGCAGTATTGATGATCCTCGAGTCACAGGATAGAATAACAATGACAAGCATATGTTACCGGTCAGCCCTAACCTAAATATGGTTGCTTCCCACTTGTATAGCCATCTGCAACATACATGCACTTTAATTTTGTTACTCCTTTGGTCCCAAGAAAACCCTTACTTCTTCATTGAATAAAGGAAAACATACATCAACTACTCAAGTACATATACAACCTATAATTATATAACCAGTTTTTATTCAAATTTGTGATATTTATATCAAATAACGGTAATGTTTGTGGATTTTGAAAAATGACAACAAAATCACAAAAAATCTGGTGAGGCCATGAAATATTTATATCAAATAACGGTAAAAGTGACTTCTTAAAATAACAAAAGTTATTTTTCAAAGTTGATAAAGATTGACATATATGGGGTTGATAGATAACTTTTACTAAGGATAGAATAATTTTTTGAAATACTAGAAAATTGTAATACAGGGTATTAATTTGCTTAATTAGGGTAAACGTTTGGAAATTTCAAAAGTACTAAAATATCTCTAAGAAAGGAAATTACCTTTGCCCTCCCTGCACTTTGATTTTAGAGTAACCGACATGCAAATACGCAGTCAAGGACCAAACGAGAAAGGCGACGAACATCAACAGAAATGACAATTCCACCCCTGAGACTATCCCCAACGGTCCTCTCACAAGCGCTGGCCTTCTCCATGTTGCTAACCACCTTTTAGTAGTAGAGGTTATCTCCTCTTTCCTGTTCACAAAATCAGTGAACAAAATTAAATCCTTACACATTTTTTTAAATATAAAGAAAGCTAGCGAGACAATAATAGGACTTGAATATCATCTTTCAATACTTTAATCAACCGAACGAACGAAGTTGACATTCACATTGCGGAGTAACTTTTTAAGGCAATTATTATCCATTGTAGAAATTATTGATGTTCAATTCTAGTTAACCTTTACAGCGGTGGATACGGTCTTAGAGAAAATCTTGCCAGCTAGCGAGAATGGTATAGTATGAAAAACATACCTTGGCACTTCATAATCAAGATATTTCTTTCCCAAATGGAGATACACGGATCCCAAAACCGCAATGAAGAGGACAGGGAATGTGAAAATCAACAAAGAAGTGCCTGCAAAATTAATACCATCATATGATTATTCACATGCAAATCAATTGTCTGGACATGCATGCTTTATAATTTAAGTAAGCATGCATGAAATTACATACATACCTTGAGTGCCAAAAAAAGTGGAGGTTAATGTTTCTGACAGTCTGATCCTCCAATGATTCCTGTAAACATTAGTGGGCATAACAATCCATATCATGAAGTAACCCAACATTACCACCGCTAATACCACCATTATAACCTTTCTAACTTCCTTAACCTCTCCATCTTCTCCTCCATTCTTAGAAGAAGCTTCTCTTTCTACACTCGCGTCCGCCATTTTTTACACTTTAAGCTCTCTCTTTATATTACTTTACTTATTTGTGTGTCTCTAAAATGGAGGTAGCAGATCCCCTTTTATAGGTACAGAGAATTGTGGTTGTGGGGCTTTGAGATACGGAGTACGTACTAGTTGATTTTGTTTATGTTTTTTTTCTTTTCTTTTCTAAATACTTTTAAAATTTATTTTTGGGGTGTAATAATAATGCTTATGGCCTTGTGCTAGCAAGCTAGGTTTAAGGCATGGTTCACGTACCATAAACATTCCCCTTATGTAAGCTTATAGCTTACGTGATAGAATTAGGACTGACTTTTTATTTTAGTTTGACATTATTTCAAGTCAAATCTACACTTTCACAGAGACGAGATTCTATTTCGTTGGATTAAAAATTAAATTGATGTGTTCCTTTCTTCTACGTATTTCATTACCTCAGTTGCTTCCTACTTGTATTCCATAATCAAGTAAGCTATCTCATAAAGTCCCTCTTTCAAGTTATCGCTAATGCAATATTCATGCAGCCCATTTTTGAGTGGCGAATGATAATATAGGCTATAGCGGCCTAATATGCGTCTTCAATTTGCACGATTTAAGTTCAATTTTCGACTATGCTTTATTATATATATATTTATATTGAGAGAGAGAGAGAGAGAGAGAGAGAGAGAGAGAGAGAGAGAGAGAGAGAGAGAGAGAGAGAGAGAGAGAGAGAGAGAGAGAGAGAGAGAGAGAGAGAGAGAGAGAGAGAGAGAGAGAGGAGGATACTTAAAATTAAGATATCTTGACTCTTCATCTCCTAAATCCAACGGATGATATTTTATATACTCATAGTAATCCTTTTTTAACTCATAGTGACCAAATAATTTTTTTCACTTATAATGAATCTTTTTATTATTATAGTTTCTCTTTTTATTATTATAGTGATTATTTTTCATTGTTATAGTAACCATTTTTTTACATTAAATCTCCAGTGTTAGTTCTTACCATTTTAATGGCTAAAATCTTTTTTATTCTTCTTATTTTAAGCATTCTCCTTATAGGCATACAATGTGTTTTTTATTAACCATAGAAACCTATAGTAATCCCAATCAAACGGTCTCTAACAAATTTTGCTAATTTTTAGTTTTTTGTTAGATAAAAAAAACTAGCAATAAACTTAGTTTTAATTGAAACTAGGATTCATTAAAAAATTAGATATTGCTTGGTGTCATAAAATACTAAATACTTCTACTTTTAACATTTTTTTGAGTCCATTCAAACATATAGAATATCTCGTATATGAAAAAAAAATAAAAAATTAAGATATCAACTACGATAATTTGATAAGAATAGCATTAATGGTAGCAAATCCCTTACCAAGTTTGTTTTGTAAAGCATTAAAGTTTCCAATTTAAGATTCAACTAATCTATCAGTTCCCCCAAAAAAATAGCAACTTTTTCTAGAAAATACTTAAGTCGTAACTATAATATTTAGCTGCGTGAGGTATCATTATTTATGTTGGTGTAAAAGTCGTGAAGTGGAGACTCAGGAGTGTGTACACATTTTTTATGCAATAGCAACCTGCAATTTTCTATTTTTATTTTTATTTTTAATTTTTTAAAGGTAGTAATTAGGGTGTCCATTAAATATGATTTGACTTTTTGTTGGAGATTGAAAGTGAGGTCACCGATTTTGGCAAACATTATTCCTTCTCCGTATATGCTTCATATCAAAAAGTGGCGCAAAGAAGAATTATGTTTGACTTTTAAACTCATTTTTAAAAAATATTTAATTTACTTTATGATGGGTGTGTGTGTGCTCGTGTCAATTTCGTATACATGCGTGGTGGACCATATTAGATGTGTGCATTCTTGTGGACATTTCTTGTTAAAATAGAATTACAACAGAAATCTTCTACTATTCTATTAGTCGTTTATAATCCATTCTATAAGATCAGTAATCTTCTAAAGAGGAAATGGAGATAAATCAACTTGAATCATTGGAAAAATGCAATATTCTAGCTTCATGGTTTAATTGGTTAAACTCACATGCATGATGCATCGTTCCATTAGTATTTCAAGTGTTTATAAATGACAAAGACAGTTTAATTGTGCGTTAAAAGAAACATGTTTTAGAGAAATCACAAGATTATCAGGAAATATATGTATTCAGGTTTAATATTCATTTTCTAGACTAACAAATCTTACTCAATGTTGAATTACTATATTTTATATTAAAAAGGAGCATTTTAAGTTCCATTTTACTTTGTAATTCATAAGTTATAAAATATAACCTATTTGAACTTTTCAAGGTATTATACGTTCATATGGATGCCAATTAGTTTAGTTGATTAAAGTCTAGGAGTGTGATATCTAAGACTTTAGATCAAATTTTATCCACATCAATTCTTGCCTTACTGCTTACAATTCTCTTTACATGAAAAAATAATTATAAGTTCACAAGGTACCTAAGTAGTATTTTAACTTTTTACGATCTGATCAAAGTTCAGTTGTTTTAAGTCAGGCTTGAACTGTGTTAGACAACACGAGGCTCTGTATCTCTGATAACATGAAACGATCTTAATGAACTTGGAATATTTCTATGTCCGATTAATCATTTCAAGATCAGCTTATTGCTTAGTTTACATCCACCAATCGATTTAGTTGAATGCTACCTATTCCGTGTATTTGAAGAGTCGTGAACATGTGAATTCATGTCTATGAGACTCTAGAAAGTACCAGAGGGCAAAGAACATTAACTACCCCTTGCAAAGGTTGTATGGCTGACTTTACCAAAAGTCTCTTTCCTTCGAGAAACACACAATACAACAGATTCAGTAAAGAGAGGGGGGGAGAGTTGCTACAGATTGCTGATTCTGCCTTTGGATAGCTGTCTCACACAAGGCTTCCAGTTTCATTATTCCCGATAACTGTATAACAAGAACAAATATGCAGATATCTTGACCCTTCAGTAACACCAAGCTAGCCAGTATATGTTTGCGACTACAATTTTAACAAGGATGTGATAGTTATGAATTAAAAAAGGAAGATACTACATGAAAGCGTCGGCAGCTTGAATCACAATGCTCACCAACAGAAGTTATAAAACTACAAGAATACAAAACAATAGTAACATAGCTTATAAAACTTGAAACACCATTTGTTGTCAGAAACCAAAGAGTGACGCTTGCAGAGTAAAGCAATATCAACTTTTACCAAGTACACTTCAATTATACTCCCGCTTTTCTAAAGGACATGCTACTTTTCCATGTATGCTTGACCTTAAATTTTCAAGTACAATATACAGGAATACAGAATACAGGGACTCATTTGCAGAATAAAATAGATGGTCAAATGCAGGATTGTAAGCACTACAGGTAGAGTTTTCTTTTTTCAGCCTCAGGGAATGATCTCCACGTTTCCCACAAACACAAAAAAATCAACAGAGAAGTAACCCCTTTTCCCTACGTCTAGATGACCGACTACTACATCTTTTTAATGTACGTTACTATTGGATCATAGATTCTGGTGCCTCTAATCATATGCCCAAAAAATGCAAGTTTGTATATTCTCTTTACTAGTAGTGAAGCTTGGTTTTCTGAAATCCATCTGCTACAGCCATAGAGATATCTTGATACATGGCCATAAAACTACAACTGATTCTCCATGATACACCTACAATCTTTCTAGCCGAGGAGCCGCTATAGGATTAGGCTGAGGTCAAGCTCAAAGCTAAAGTAGATGCTTTCAACCACCAAATAGGCAACTTGAGGTCCTTTAAGGCTCATGGGAAGCATGTTATGGTGTTACCTTACCGGGTCTAGAAAAGTCCAAAAGATATGGTCCTACCAATGTTTGAAAAAATATTTGAAACTTGATTAGTGGTAGGGGTACCTTCCAGGGTCATAAAAGGTGCTTTGATCCATTCAATGCCAAGTATTCAGACTCTAAAAGCTTGAGACCAAGTGTAAGAAACAACGTAAAACATTTCGAAAATTGGTTGGATGGGTAGTTTAGAGCTGAAAGACAAGACTCCAAGTACCTAAATGGCATCCTAGTGTTTCCTGGGAGTCTAGGACCAATGGAAAGCACCTCCAGATGTTACCTTCTTGGACTCAAAAAGTAAAAAAAACTATCCCAAATTTGAAGGCATGTAGACCATTTAGGACAAATTTCAAGAAATTTATACGAAGCTGAAGTGGTAGTGTGGGTTGCATCTCTGGGTCATGATTGGTGGTTTGAAGTTTGAACCATAAATATCTCAAAAGTCAGTCACAAGAACCCCGAGGATCTATTGAAAGTTGGATTTGGAATACTAAAAGGATAACTAAGAGATTTAACATTAGTTGGGATTGTGGCTGGTTTCAAGTAGATATCTACCAAATCAAAGGATGGTTGTGTCTAGTATTTATAACAACCCATGAAAAACTATATTTTCCCCTTGTTTGAAAATAACCCACACCCCCTCCCCCACCACCCTTCCTTACATGGTACAACCTCCCTCACTTGCCAGGGTTTGCTTCACAAAGCCCCTAAATCTCGAAAACAAGCCCCCTGAAAACCCCTCTGGATTCCCCTGGAACTCCCAACATGTGACATCCCCCTTTCCATTTTTTTCAAAGAAGTATTCCACAGAATGGAAAGTTTGGATTGGAGTGAACTGTAATTTTAGAAAAGCTTCGTCAGGTGTGTGTAAATGGATGATCGATATGAGGAGAAAAGATTACAAGGATAAAGTAATTCAGGGTTATACTGTTGCTCTTCAATCTGGCATCAGGGAACAGAGGAACAATGTGGTCAGGAATCAAACTGTTCTTCTCAATAGGGCTATCAGGCGGTAATCCAAAGGGTCAAAACCAATTTAAGCATTAGAGCAAAGCTTATATCACCTAAAAAATCTACTGAGGTAGTTTCCTGTTCTTTTTAGAGGTTGATCTGTCAAGAAGGTTTGTCTCTAAGGTTTTCTCTAGTTATGTTGTAATCAGTAAAGTTTCCTGATTCAAATAAAGTTTCACTTATTGACAAAAAATATTAAAGAACGATATGACAGCACGAAAATACTAAGATGCAATAAAAAACAGTACTCTTAACCATCACACCTTTCAATCCAGAGAATTATTAAAAGGATATACATCATATTTGGGTTTCATTCTTATGTCTTCATAATATATTACAATCAAACAATATGATCAATAAACTTAGAAAAATGTAAGTTAACATTATATCAACAAAAATAAGTATCTATAATCAGAAGTACATTACAAATACAAGATACTTACGTAGATGCAATAGAATCAGTCCAAGCATCCAAGCCTCTTTCACATCTAGCAGAGCCTAAATATGAGTTCTCTGAGGTCCCATAATCAGCCATCAAATAGGGTAAGGATATGCCAAATTATAAATATGGAAACATACATCACCTCAAAAAAAGCCCCCATTGTCAATAATATTACTATTGGGTAGACTTAAAACTAACTTCAGAAACATCCATAGGCAATTGAGACCATGCAACAGAATCACGGAACCACCAGAATCTATTATGCACGACCACTGATGCAGCAACCAACAGCCCTACTGCAGCAACAAGAAGCACCAAAAAACTACTGTTTCCTCCCATACACCTTCCCAAGATTGACTTTGCAGATACCATTCCGTCAAGGCTATCCATTGAGTTGCTCAATTTGAATATTTCTATTCCATTCATTAATGCATGAACTCCTGAAGTTGAGCTAAAATTAGAATGTCCGATACTAACTGTAATAACCCCATTTTCTCCATTAACCACGAAATCAGCATAGTAAGGGGAAGCCAAACTGTTAGTAATCGTCGACAAATCCAAATTTTCAATAGCCCTCTTCCCATTAAAATACACATTGAAGTACAATGACCCAAGCACAGGACTAGCAATATCACAAAAATGGGTCCTCACAAGATAATTATACCCATCAACAATTGGAAAAACCCATGTCAAATACTCCTTATCAACACCAGAACTTGAAGCACTAACCACCCTCGCGGTGTTATACACATTATCCGGGGCAACCTCACGGCTCGCTCCCCCCAATCGGTACTTAATTCTACCACCAAAATGTACTTCTTTAGACACTTGATCAGATTCCAAGAACGCATCATCAGTACCCCATGTTCTCCACAAAGTGTCATTAAAAGGGGTCACTTTTGGCCCTCCAACGTTAACCCTAAACATAGTTTCAAACCCATATTGGGAAATTCCATCAATTTTAAAAACCCCATTAGAATCCACAAACTGGGCAACATCCAGGATCAAATCTTTAGGCGCAGAAATAACTTCAATTGCATTAACGAACCCAAATTTGGAATTTTTCACAGGTTTGAATGAAATTTCAAGCTTATCATCATCAACCCACAAAATATACTCCTTAATGTCAAGCCATTTCATAGTCAACCCACTAAATTGATTCAACAACAAATACCCATTTGCTAAAACATAAAATTGAGCATCTGAAAGATCGAATTTTGACGAATCAAACCTATGAAAATGAAGACGTACCAAGTGGGCCCCTCTCTCTTTGATCGGAAACGCATACTTCGAGGGCTTCCTGAAGATTCTGACCGATCTGTAGAGAGGAGAGACAACCCCAGATGGGTTTGGGGTCAACTCAGCGAGTGGGATCGTCCGAGATGCAGAGAGGCGGACCGAGTGAGGGAGTGACGAGTCATCGCCGGAGAACTTGCGGTTGTCGAAGTCAATAATGGAGGGGGCGGTTGAGCCGCAGCTGATTAGGTAATGATCAGTGGGAGTGAAAGATGAGGAAAATTGTGAGTGAAGCTGAAGAAGAAGGAGACAGAAAATGGGAAAGATTGGGGAATTCCCCATTGATGGGAGAGAGGAAGCAGAGACAGAGACAGAGTCAGAGGAAGATGGAAAATTGTGAAGGAAATGAAGAACAGATGTTTCAGAAAACACGGATCATGTTGTGCTTGGGTTGACCGTTTGAGGATGCTAATGATGATTAGATTAATTAATTAACTTTTGGGTTCGTACGCATTTTACAGCCTGACAACTATTGCAGGTTGGTCACTTGCTTGGGTGGTTTCTCTGCCTGTCCATATAGGAACTTAGCAAGGGTCCGAAGGGATGTACTTGATTACTTGAGGAGTTGTGGTTTAGGAGCCACCAGTTGAATACCCTGTTTTATACGGAGTGCTTTTTATATACGGAGTATAGATCATTGTGCAATATATGAGGTTGCCAGATCATGGATTTATGGAGCCTACTCAAATTAAAAAAACAGATAAAGCTAAAGGCCTTGGTACAAGTTCATTTGGAAAACTACTTAAGAATTGCAGAAAAGCAGGTAGAAAAATAAGCAAATTGAGCAACAATATGATTCAGCTCAACAATATGACTAGTTCAATGTATAACTCAGCATATCTAAGGAATTAATATATATGAATGCTAGAGATATGCCATGCAACAAACAGTTAGTATGATAGTTTCAGTTTTAAAGTGCACCAAAATTAAGGCTCTTACCGCACTGTAGTTTCTCCCATACGCCTATCTTCTCTTGATGCACTTCAAAATCAAGGGTAAACTGAGACGACGGTCCATCCTCGTCAATGCGGCTTTCCGCTACCCCAGCTTTGTTTTAACCCTCAGAATGATTTCCGTCGTTTATAGGTACGAAATACACAGTTGCTTGTTTGGTTTTGATATCATAAGAAAGGCACTCCTGGTGTCCTTGAGGAAACATCAAGGTGTCAGTCTTTCTTATCTCTCGCTCTGTCAAGCAATCTTCTTATTAGATTTTGGCACGTATATTAAAGTCGTCAATTTTTATTGACAAATAATCATGTGGCATATTGATTCGTAGACTTAATCCAGCGGAATATTGTATATAGTAGCGGCTAGAGGGATTGTGTTTCTGCTCGAGGTGGTTGCCTTCTTGGCCGTGTCAATGTTGTATCAATATTTTGACTACACAGCCGATTCCGTTGGAAGTGTCTTCCATTTTAAGTCGTATTATATTGTTAGGCTGTTTGAACCAAAGAGTAATTACCTAGAACAGGATTGTTGACAGGGAAGACAACAGATGGGACACTAGTGAACATGTCTTTGAGACTTTTGATTTGGAAGGATGTCTGTACTATTGCTCTGCATTGGACTCTAATAATATTTCATGATCTGTCCTCCATGCGCTACTGCTTGCGGTTTATGTTTCCTGCTGCAGAGGATTAGGGAAAAGTGTTCAAAAAGTCTTCTTGTATAATGCTCAAGAAATTTGATGTGAAGCTGATCTGTTTCATATTCATAATTACTTTAGTCAACATTTTAGTAGCAGTAGTAGTATTCTTTCCTAGTACCATTTGCTGTTTCTGCTTAAATTTATAGTCTGATACCCTGCTACTTTGATATCTTTGTCTGCTCACCTATATTAATCCTGAATTTTTGAAATGCTCCTTAGTTTTAATTTTTTTTTCTTTAATAAATACTGTGTTGTTTTATAAATTCGTATATATATAGCTATCAGATAATTATACTTTCTAACTTTCCAAGTTATACTTTGAAAAACAAAAATAAAAGGAGAGATGAAAACTAATTGAACAATCTATAATAAAGAAACTGTGTTAGGATTTCACTTTCCTCGAATGAAGTAAAAAAAAAAAAACTTGGATTGCGTTTTTTAAACAAGAATATGTAAAACACCAATGACATCGACGATAAAAAAATGTACGGGACCATAGTTAAGAAAGTAACTGCGACATCTTCGTTAGAGTATATACAGCTGGTCACCGGTAAATGGTTTTCTAATTGTTCCAACTCTCTGGAGTATCAGAAAGATACCTAAAAAAGGGTAAAGACCAAACTGCTTCAATGTGTCCAATCTGTAAGTACCCTTATTGAGTTGTTGAATACTCAACATTATTTTAGCAACCTTAAGTTATAATAATAGTGGTTCAATGGTTTCCCCTTCTCTGCATTCCCCTACATCAATTTCCACTGTACTTTCCTTTTCTGTTTGCAGCACCCTACAACAATCCCTTCTCGGAGCCTGCCACAATAACACATGATCACAACGAACATATTAATCATGCTTCATCCATAGGTTCAATGTAATCTGTTTCATGATTTACGATAGAAAAAGTAATTGATACGACATTTATTGGGTAATTTCATACGTCTTACAAGGCCGTTTAGTATTTCGGGATATTTTTTTCCTCCCTTCGTCCCGTTTTACTTGCAATAGTTATAAACTTATAGATAAAATCATAACTAATTAATAAGTTCAACTTTAACATTACCTCATCCCACTTATGAGGATCAGTAGGCTTCTTATAAACCTCAACTCTGCGTATCTTTTCAGGGTTCTCAACATCCCACCAGCACCACGGATGAGGCATTGGATGTAGCACATACTCACTCACAGTCAAATTAGTTTTTGAACTTATCTCCGCATTAGAAAGATAGTAAATGTAGGGCTTTTCACAAGGGTGCTTGTTAAGTGGCCTTGTATTGAATGAAAAACTTGATGGTTCATCTTTCTTGTACCAGTTGAAGAATGTTCTAGTTGGTCGTTGCATCTCCCGGGGTGTGATAGAACCGCGGACTATCTGCGCTGCATACCCCCAGGAGACGGAGATGGTCCAGTTCCTGGCAGAGTCGTAGCAAATGGATTGCTGCATCAAAGACTCTGAGTCCAGTTCTGCGGGAACCTTCAAATGTTGGAGGGCTTGGAGGCGCCCCATGTAAGGAAATATGGGATCCACTATTTCGAGGTGGTGAAGTGTCACTAAAGGTGCTACCGGGTGCGCTGTTAGGAGCCCAAACAAGTGCCCATGCACGTCGAACTGCCAAAAAATAAAAACAGAAGCTTAGATAAGATGTTACTCGGTAATAAAAAGTTATGTTTTGTAAAAGATACGGAATACACATATGACACTCCACGGAGGCGGACCCAAGATTTTTTAGTCACAATCAATAATAAAATATGTTCAAAGAATACAAAATACAACCAAATACTTTAAAAAAAAATTTTAAAAATACTTAAAAAAAATTTTGGCCTTGGTGAGTCACTTGACTCACCATGCCAAAGGGTAAGTCCGCCTCTGACACTCCGTATATGCATACACAGATTGGTTGGGATATTTCAAATATGCAAATATGTAACACATTTATGATCTTTCATGACCATTACGTCGTGCTAGTACGTATATGTTAGTGAATTCAGATGGTTCGTGAATTCAGAAGTTGGAATGAAAAGTCTGGGAGATTTAGAATTAAGATTATGAGACTATGAGTAAACCTCATTCATGGTTCGTGTTGGTCCTATTTGAAACCAAACTTCAATCTGGAACTAAAATTGGAATTCACTACAATCCTGTGGGCCCTAACGAAAAACGTTTTAGTTAAGTTGGTCAATTTTTGTGGGACTTCTTTGCCTTGGGATCTAATTTCATGGAAGTCATTGAGCCTATTGCAAAAAGCTAGAAGCCTAAAACAAAATCTATATACTCCTTACGGCCCACTAAGTTTGTCTCATTTGACTTTCACGGTTTCTAAGATATGGATTTAAACTTTTTTTTTTATCTCCAAATCCTTAAGGCAAAAGATTATAAAATTTGACATTTTAAAAATTTACATTAAATAAGATCTCACTTAAATATATTATTTTTTATAACATGATACAAATTTATAGTTAAAGTTTTGAATTTCGACTCTAAAAATGAAAATGGGTCAATATTAATGGGACGGGATGAATACCATACTTTATATTTTTTTGGTGTGAAGTGTCGTACATCAATACATATATTGGCTTTTATAAGCATTTGTGAGATGTCAAGTGTTTATTAAGCACCAACCCCACCACAACCATATATTGGCGGAAACATTGTTATGTTTCCAGTTTACTACAACGTTCCAAACATTTCTTTTTGTTAATCGTTTATATATAGGTCACTACTCTCCATAAGTTTAAAAAGAGTACATGCATTCCTATGCAGTAATTGTTACTCCATCGGTTAGCAAAAATGAGCTCGTTATATTGAGTTAAAAATCACTCCCCCCACCCCAAGTGTTAAGGTATTGACTCCAATTTTTAACTATTAGTTATAGTAGTAACTGTTGTATACAGTGCATTGTAATCAATGAAAAGAACAGAACGGTAAAATTGAATAATTGTAATCTTAGAAACCAACATATACTTCATGGCCATTACTTTTACCATCAAAGTCACAACATTTACCGCATTTTAAATGTCATTTATTATCATATCCCTAAGACTCAAACAAAAATTGAACAGCACTCACCATTTTGTAGCTTGTATTATTCCAATCTCCTCATGCATGGATAATCTCACTTTATCAACGATCAAGTAATACCAAAAAAACGTGAAACTAAGCAAACAAAAGCAGTCACAATGTTCCTCGTGAAAAAGGAAGTGAACTTGCAAAAACAACGTGACAATTTATGATATCATCATTCTAAATCATGAAGATACACAGGAAATGTAACACTGATTTTAACCTAGTAAAATAATGTGACAATTAAGTTCAGATTAAACAGTGATTGATACGAACGAACCTGATGGAAACCAAGTTCTTTTGTGAGAGGAACACCGAGCTCGGCCAAACAAGCATGGATTCGATCATCCGAACCATACAAACCCGTATACCTTTGGATACAACCATCTTGCATCTTTTCAACAGCCAAAGCTAAAGGATAACTTATAGCGATGCCTCCGCCTCCAAAAGCCATGTCATATGCAAAATCAATATTTTGCAAATGTGTCTCGGAGTTGCTCCCAATATAGTACATCTTGTTATGATCATACTTTTGTAGCACCCGAACCAAGTTATCGGGGAAGAACACGGTGTCGTCGTCTCCCATGACAAACCACCGTACGTCCTCTAACCCCATCCGGACCATTTCGGATACAATCCTAGTCATCCGTAGGGCAGATCGAGACCCATGTCTATACGAGTATCCGAACCTAGAGGTGTCCTGGGACACCCTCAGGGTAGGGTACTCGTTAGGGTCTTCGGTTTTAGAAAGGTTAACACGACGATCTAAAAAGACAAACCCATTGGTAACGTTAGGCCTCCACCATAGCTTGACAAACTCCTTACGACGGCCCCACTTGTTTGCGGCGGCCCCTATACCGAAGATAACGTGGCGAAGCTCGGTAGGTTCAGGATGTGGCTTGGGTGCGGAATCGAGTAACGCAAAATGGGTAGTGAGGGAGGAGGGAGGAGGAGGAGGAGGAGGAGAGTAGAAGGATTTGAGGGAGACGAAAGTGAGGAAGAGGTAAAGGGAAAGACAAAGGAGAAGAGAGAAAACGAGTTTAGGGAGTGAGAGATTGTTGGAGTCTGAAGAGTGGTCTTTTGGGTGTGATTTCATGGCTTTGATTTGGAGGAATGAGCTATAATTAAGAAGGATTGTAAAGGAGAAAGAAATGACATATACTGTTGGAAGGTAAAAGGAATGGAGATGGGAAAAGGTGCAGAAATCTAGGAAGATTTTGTGCAGATGGAAAAGTGTTTAAGCTTTGGAAGAAGTTGTGCACAGATTATTTAATCAGCTGCTTGGTCAAATGTTCATAAAAGGATATACTATTCTCAATCCATTAATAAAATCTGACATTTTGGAGGTAAAGAAGTATAATCTAGTTTGAAGTCGACCTAGAAGTATATTGCTTCGGTTGGCTACTGATCTGATCAATGGTGTAATGGAGTCACACTTGGCGTGTAGGAGGTGATGAAATGTTCCAAGTTCAAGGTGCAGCGTATGAACTAATTATAAAATAGTGTAGGTTTACACGTAACAACTCAAGTTTCAACTACTAAATACGGGATAATTAATATTATAGGAGAGTTTAGATGGAGTCAGTGTTAATATTTTGGGAAAACAGTTTTCTTATGATGTTGTATTAAGATGATCCTTCTTCTATTGTGAAAATTCATCATTTTTGTGTCATGTAGGTATATTTTACGAGAAATTTCTGATTTATATCGGATATAAATATATCATGAGGTATTTTCATAATTTCATTTATATATCTGTCTATCTGAGATCATAATATTTATCTGTATTTTTATATCTTATATATGTATTTCTACATCTGATATTACAATACATATATATATGATATAACAGTAGTTATATCTAATATAATAATATCTATGTCTAATATAAGGTATAAATTAGAAAAGCTTTGTATTTTACTATTAAAATTGTACCTAGTAGATGATTGAACAAACAAATTTTCATAAAAGATGTTTATGGATGAATATTTCTCCTACAATCGAGAATTATTTTTTACTTTATCGACATTTTGGACTCTATAAAAATTTAGGTGTATATTGTTTGAGCTAACTAGTGATCAATGGTGTACGTATAGTAATGATGTTTGATTTGGCACTGTAGGAGATAATATATAAGTAATTTAGGTGTATATTGCGTGACAAGAGTTTCAAGTTCATGGTGTGCACACATGCTATAAAAACAATATAAGTTTTTACGTATATATGAAGTTTCAACTACTTAGTATGGAGTAATTAATTTATTATGGGTATTTTTTTATTATTATTATTCATGAATATCAATTAGATAGAGCTGTGTTAATTTTTTGATGTTTCTTTGGGAGAACAATTTTATTACGGTGTTTGTATTAAGATGACCCTTGTTTAGTTTTGAAATTAAGTTCATTTATCATTTTTATGCACCTAAATATATTTTATTGTTAGCCACTTAGTGAGATGATTAAGAAGTTTCCAGTGTGCTGAAAGGAGAATAACCAAGGCAAGGTGTACGGAGCATCAATGAAATAGAAACGTACGGTTACATTTGATTGAATTCCAAGGTAGCAAGTGTAACATAAACATAACCAAAAGAAAATAATAACTTAATAAATTGTTTGAGTTAAGTTAGAAGTTCATCAAACGCAAGTCTCCGTATTATGTATTCAGGCTTATCTATCTATCACTAAGGCCCACTATTAGTATGGAAAAAAAGAATTAATGCATTTTAAAATCAGCTTCCACTTTTGCTGAAGAATTATTAATGAAGACATTCCTTTAGATATTTGGGAATTACCATCCTTTTTAGATTTCTAAGCTTTTGTATTACTAATTTATATTACAAATATTGACATAATTAGATTTCGATGTTCTGTAATTTCCCTCTTAGTTTGTCTTTTAGTTTAAATGTCATATAGTTGAACTTTTTCCCACTTTAATAGCCTGAAATCATCTCCGATAGAAATCTATTATTAAGTTATAGTACAAATATTTCATATTGGGTATTTGCAATTTGTTTTTTTTAAACATTTGATTGGTGAAAGTTAAAAAGTAAAATTGTTCGAACAAAACATTTGGATTAAAACAACACTAATTTTACAGTATGTCTACGGTATAGTACCTTCTTTAAGGTGCTCTTAAGGGTATTTTTATAATTTTGAATAACATTAATTTCAATTTTTGGTAAATGGATCTTAGCTTTCGATCAACAATATAAACAAATGATTATGTGACACAACGACACTCAATGTATAAATCACAAACAATTGCAAGGAAAATTTTAGATTGAGTCAATCATATAGTCATTCGCGATATATTTTCATGGTACTCATAATGGATGATAATTTTTTTAATTAGATAATATCGAAATTTCTAAGTGAGACTGTAAGCTTGTGGTTAAAAAATTATACAAGAAAACTTGAAAAATCATATCAAAAATTGACATTACAATTATTTAAAATTATATATATATATAAAAAAAAAAAACCCTTAGACACGCCTTAAAGATACCGCAATAGTTTGGACATAAGTAGCCCATGACTCCAGCCCATTGGGTCCAATATGACTTGGATTTGGAACAGCTGGCACAAAATTACAATTCTTTTACAATAAAACCGACATGCGTTCTGTGCTGCAAAATTGCAATTTCAACTTCATTCTGACTTGATGAACAAGGAAACACAAAATGACTGACTTCATCAGTCTCCTTCCTCCTTCCGATTTACGCTATTTTCAGAAGCTCACTCAACTTTTGGCACTTTCCATAACAGGTAAACTCTTCCATTCCTCTTTATTTCGTGGCTATACATGTACATATTTGTCTTCTACTTCACGCTTCTTGCTTACATTCCCATCATCGAATGCATAGCTTAATCAAATACCCAGGTAATTAATTCTTGAATTTCCAACTTCAAGTTGAAGATTCCCCATTTTTTTTACTTGGCTGTTGCTCAACTCGAGTACCCTAATCCTAATCGTTAATTCGTTCAATTTGCAGATTTGAAGTGATTAATTTTAGTGGGTATGATCCAGAATTAGGTAATATTGAGTGATTTTGTTTAGTGATAATGGCGAGAATTTGGACTTCCAAGGTGATATCGGTATCTGGGTTATCAAAATCTCTCTCATCTGGGTTTTATACTGCGCTTTCCAAGAATTTTACAAGAGCTGGTGATTGTTTTCATGTTAGGCATGTCTCTGGCTTTGTGGGTCCCACTTATATGACGGATAATCATGGTAGAGTGCTAAATTTTGAGAATAGAATTTGTGCTAAGCTATGCAAACCCGGTTATGCATCAGTGGTTTCGCCCACATTGTCGAGTTACTGGGTTTTGACTAGCTCTCCTTTGACGTCTATGTTGGGTTGTGTGTCGTATTCGTCTTTTAGTGGTGGTAAGGGGGATAATAAGGGGGTTGGTGTTACGGAAGCTTCTGGAGTCGGAGATGCAAGTGTTGGTGGAGGCGGTGAAGGGATTGTTGGGAGTTCTGAATGGGTTGATAAGCTTAAGGAGGTCTGGCAGAGTGTTGTCGATGTGGCTACTGTCACTGGGCAGAAGGCGAAAGAAGCCTCTGATGAGTTGACTCCTTATGCACAGCAAATTCTGGATTCTCATCCGTATCTTAGAGATGTTGTGGTGCCTGTTGGTAGTGCATTTAGTGCTGCTGTACTGGCATGGCTGGTCATGCCTAGTATTTTGAAGAGATTGCACAGGTATTCTAATCGTGGATCGGCTGCTTTTCTGTCTGGAACTGGAAGCATATTTGGTACTGAAGTACCGTATGAGAGGAGTGTTTGGGGTGCTTTTGAGGATCCAATGCGCTATCTGGTGACTTTCATGGCGTTTTCTGAAATGTTAGTGATCAAATTACTGTTGAGTATTGTTTCTGTCACAAAATGTTAATTCAGTTTATTAATCAATGTAGCTTCTGTGAATATGCAGATGCTATTTGGTAGCTCCAAATGCTGCTGCATCCCAGTTGATTGGACAGACCTGGAAAGGGGCAGTTGCCCTTTCATTTGTATGGTTTGTGCACCGGTGGAAAACAAATTTGTTTGCTCGTGCTTTGGCTGCTGAGAATCTTAAATTGCTTGATCGAGAAAGGTTGCTTACTTTGGACAAGATTTCCTCTGTTGCCCTTTTTTCCATTGGAGTTATGGCTTTAGCAGAAGCATCTGGTGTGGCTGTTCAGTCCATTCTTACTGTTGGCGGTATTGGGGGTGAGAATTCTATATAACCGAACAGGGAATGCTCTTTAACTTTTACTTATTACTAATTTGTGAATATTAACCATGAGCCTATCAATGCAATATGAGCCTTGTGACTGTATTAGAGGCAGAAAGTCAGATTGAAGACACTAATCTCTATTTTGAGATCATGTATCCTTTCGTGACTTATGCGTCATACTGGAAACAAGTATTAGACATTGGCAAAAGCAACTGGTGTTGTTCTGTACAGTATATTAATTCTGTGTTACTTATTATGCATCAATGGCATGGTGGGAAGAGGGAAGGACTGAGGAAGGGATATGTATAACCCTTCTAAAGGTCTTTTGTGCTCTATGCTAAATTAAGCTACTTTCAGTGAGAAACATCTAATTAACCTTGTCCATGGCTTTAGGAGTTCGTAACTTTTAGTTTGTGGTTCATTTCATTGTTTCAAGAAGAAACTGTAGATATATAGGATTATTGGGCCAGAATTTCTTTATTGCTCTACAATTTGCATATTTGCACTATGTGATAAAGCTTACGATAATTTACTTGGTCTTTAATCATCCTGTGCCTAACCTATCATATATATTGAACTTTGTTGGTTACTAGTGTTGTATATACTCGTCTTCTGTTCTTCTTTATCCAGGAGTGGCGACTGCTTTTGCGGCAAGAGACATCCTTGGCAATGTGCTTAGTGGCTTGTCTATGCAGTTCTCAAAGCCATTTTCACTAGGAGATACCATCAAGGTATGCTGACCTTCTCTTCCAGTTTTCTATATGCGAGGTAATTACTCCTTGTTTTCTTATTTCCAACCTTACTCTGTGTAGGGTATGTTGATTTCAAGATAGGTTTAGTCAAAAACTGATTACAACAATGCCTTTTGTGTTCGACACATGTCTACTGGTCATGGATATGTTTCTATTACTGCATTAATTTTACTCCCTTCTGTTTGCTGAAATGTCAGGAATCAAAGCCAGGGTCTTTTTTATATGGTATGAAGGGGGTTTCATGTTGAGCATGAAGTTTATTGGTTATGGCTTCTATTTAGAAAATGATAACAAAACCAAGCTTCAATCCCTAAAAGATGGGTTCACCTACATCACTACATGAACCAATGATTTATCTCACATGATCATCTACATAAATCCTCCTCCATTCCCTCTAGGGCCGCATCTTCCTATAAACGTATTTTCTCTAATTCTTTTTAATTCCCCTCATCCAAGTCATCTTTGGTCTGCCTCAACCACATTTAAGATTACTATTACTCTAACCCTCCGCCTTCTTGCATCTTCTAATCGGCGTCTCACATGCCCAAACTATCGTTACCAACACCCACTCCCCTATCTTATCCTCAATGTTCACTACTCCAACTTTCTTTCCAATATCCATATTTTTTATTTTATCTCTGAAGTGTCTCCGTACAAAGTCCACTTTATCATATATATATATATATATCTCTACTACACTCATTTTCTTAACCTGCTTCTTAAAAGTCTAATACTCCGATCTATCCATTAATTCGAGTTTAATTGTTGTTTTGTTGAATTTTCCTTTTAACATTAAGGGTACACTACGATTGCACAATAGTTAAGTTGCAACTCTTCATTTGAACTACCCTGATTACATCTTTACCATTTTTTCATTTCTTTGAAAAATCAATCTCGGGTATATCTGCTTATAGATAACTCCTTACCACCCCAATTCACACTACCTTCATTTGGCCTCCTTTCGATGCTAAATGACACTTTGTATATTATGTTTTACTCCTATTAACTCTTAAACTTTAAGATTATAACATTTGTCTCCATTACTTTAACTTAGTATTCACATCTCTCCCCAAGCTAGTCTCATCCACTACAATAGTATCATTCACAAAAAGTAAACATCATTGACTTTGTTATTTCGCAAAAAGCCATGTACCTTGTCATACGCCTTGTCCAAACAATGAATACCATGCGTAAAACGTCCATACTCTATTCAACCCCCCCCCCCCCCCCCCCCCCCCCCCCCAAAAAAAGTATATTCTTCTCATATTGATTCTTCGGAATCCTTTGATTTTTGTCATTTACACACTTAACCATACAAAGATTGTTAGCCTACAATTGTCTCCTCTTGATATCTTATATGTTACCTATTTTCGTTTTAAAGTTCGATTTTGTCATAAACATAATTATACACCTTGTCCCTAGTCTCTCGAAATAGTTCCTCTTGACCTAACGTTTGCTTTTTTATATCTTGCAATAGTTTCTTCATCTCTATAATTTCCAATACCCAAGTAGAAGTTCTCCTCATTAACCGCCACTTTGACGTCTTCATTCCACCATGCTGTATTTTTGTGCATTGATTGTTTTTCCCTTAACTCTCCAAGTACAACCTTGACTACACTATAAATATTTGTCTTCATTTTTATCCAAATAAGTTAGGTTCCTCCTCGAAAGCGCAGTCTATTTCTTTAATCAATCTTTCTAAGACAACCTTGATGTTTACGCTCTTTAAGCTCTACCATCTAGTCCTCTTTTCCCTTTGTCGTTGGTTCCTCTTAAGGCTTGATTTAATGGGAGTATCCAAGGCCAGTATTCTATGTTGTGTGACTACACTATCCCTTGTAAATTTGGAATTACCATGCAATTCAAACAACGACTATTATCCATTCTCTTTGCCAACACATAATATGTTTGGGTTACATTTTCCCACTCAAAAAAGTCATCAAATGGGTATCTCACGTCTTTAACAAAGTATAAGTCAGAAATAAGTAATAAGATTTCTTTAAGTTTAGGATGTTTCCCTTCCTTCATTTCTTACTCCATTGCTAAAAACTCCATAAGCATTTTCATACCCATAACGACTCTTTTTAACATAAATATTTAAATCTCCTCTAATAAAATGCTTCACTGTTTGGGGGATTTCTAGTACCACCTCATCTAGGTCCTTCTAAAATCGACGTTTAACAACTTCTTTAATACCTATATTTGGGTGTGTATGCACTTATGATGTTCAAGATCTCCACCTTCATAATCCTATTACCCTTCCCATATACATCGACCATATCACTTACGAGTCAATCACAACCTCAATTTCTATTCTTTAAATGCCTATAGTCAAGGTTTAATAACTTTAACTCTTTCTTGTCTGTGGACAAAATATTAATAGTCCTCTTCATTACCGTCTAGCTCAACTACTTTCCTTAGAACCCAAGTGCCCTTAAACATTTCTTACCACACTCGGGAATTGTGGTGCGCTACTTCAAGCGACTACCTAGCAACCCTTATATACTTATTACTACTCTAGGGCTTAAGAAATTAGTAGGGGGCGCTCCTACGAAAACATCATCTTGGTTCGTACTCATAAATGTGACAGTTTTCCGCTAGTTGTCACAAACATACCGCAACCCTCCTCTTTGGTCCAAACTTGGGACTGGCAACAAAGAAGAAAAAAACCTAGTGGCAGAATTAAGAGTATTAATTTGATAGTATTGGCTTGTGCCTTTGAGTTTCTCACTTTCTCGATCTACCTTTTTAAAGCCTTATTTGATTTATTCAACAATTGGCCTGTTTAATTCACTGATTTGTTTTCCTTCTATCCTTCGACCCTTTTGTTAGTCGGTTTCTTTTTTCTGAGCTTGGTTTATTTCTTTGCTTCTCATCAGTGGTTTCTTATTCTTTGCAGGCTGGATCAATAGAAGGTCAAGTGGTGGAGATGGGTTTAACCACAACTTCATTGTTGAATGCTGAAAAGTTTCCAGTAATAGTTCCGAATTCTATGTTTTCCAGCCAGGTGAAATCTTCTTTCCTCTAGCTCTGTATCTCACTTTTAAAGTTTTTAAGAATTCACTGGTGCTGGTTTCTTGACTCTGCCAGCTTGCATTCCAGTAGTTCTGTAGTTTTGATTGCCCTATCAACATCTTTACTGTGCTAGATTAAATATGTAGATCCTGCACATAAATGGCTTATTATGATAAATCATGGTTGCCATTGTACAAATTTATTTTTTTCACCTAACTCTTGGGTCAGTGTCAAATATGCAGGTCATTGTGAACAAGTCTCGAGCTGGGTGGCGTGCTTTTATCAGTAAAATTCCACTGCAGTTCAATAATTTGGAAAAAATTCCTCAGATTTCAACTGATATAAAGGCAATGCTAGAGTCATATCCAAAGGTTTTTCTGGAACGTGAGGCTCCTTACTGCTATCTTTCTCGAATAGAGGATTCATATGCTGAACTGACTCTTGGATGCAATCTCAAACATCTGGTACTTTCCTTTTGCACTAACTTTTACACCTTTCTTCAGAAAAAAATTTATTTATTATTTGGATGTACCTTTAAGTGAATAACATCATGCGCTTGGGTTCATTGAAGCTTCACGATTGCTAATAATGATGCTGATTTAGCTAATATTTTGTTGGGTTCCAGAATCAGGTACAGATGTATAAGAGATATTAATATATTTTCCCTGATTTCTTGATTATCATGTCGCTGCCGCCTCAAACAAATCACTGCCAGTATAACATGATTTGTTTTAAGGGAAATTTTCGTTGGGGAATTTACAATAAACAAGGTCACAAAGATAATCGAAAAATAAATTTTTTCGAGTCGTGAACTTGATCACCTTCCCAAAAGTATAATTTCGACCTTTTAGACTACAACCCGGGTTACATGAAATTTACTTAGGAGATAAAACGAAAAACAATAGTAATTTCGTGTAGTAAAATTACAATATTATGAAAACAAGTTTAGGAATTCGAGATGATGATAAATAAAAGTATTAATGCATAAAGGAAAAAAGAAAATGTTTTCTCTTTTCCATCCTTCATCATATGAGTAATATCACATATTTATACAACTATTTTATTCTTATGTTTGTTTAAGTCATGACACCATAACCAAATGACTTAAACAATACATAACATGAATATAATCAACCAAATACTCTAAATCTCTAACAATTTTTTGACTCATCGTCTTATCCCTGTACATTTTCTTTGAGATTGTATGGTCTATTGGATTTAGCTTTAGCTTGGCTAGGTTCAAATGAAATGTAAAAGTAAAAGACAATTCTTATGACTGAGAAGTTTGAGTTTTCTTTATCCCAGAACTATGCAGTGTTTTGGTACATTTGCGCACACTTATTTTTCATCAAAGTAGTACATGTTTAAATACGGGGATAAATGGGTTATGAACTAATGTAAATCTGTAAAAGGCAAGGTTTTCTTTTTGCTCATTTCCTAAGATTGAGGTTTCTAATTTTTTCTTTCTCTGCATATGTTTCTTCCCTGCTTGTTAGACCTAAATTGATATGCATGTATCATTTTCTGGTGAATGTAGAACAAAGCAGAGAGGTATTCCACGGAACAAGATATCCTTTTACAGTGCGTCCAAATAATAAAGCAGCATGGTGCATTGTTGGGCAGTACGCAGCGTGATCTGATGAGTCGATGATTTTCTTCAGAGTGGAACATCCAGGCACTTAGCTTTGCCCGTCATTTGAACTTTATCAGCCCCAATACATGCATTCAACTTGATACTTGGAACATTACAGTTATGCTCATTTCTTCACGTTCGTTAGCCATGTTCATGTCTTAACTGGTTATCAAAGCTAGACTACTTTACTTCATCTAAATTAATTGTTACATTGTTACAAAACTTACCCGTAAACCCCTCAAAATGAGGATTTATGATGATTAGTTTTTGATCTAGGAGGTAATTAAATTAAATATTACCTTTAAATTTAGTCATTTTAAACAATCTTAATCAAGTCAGGGATTACTGTGATATGTCTTATAGGTACAATATAAGATAATAATGAGTTCCAAACCTCGTTAAACTCTAAGCGTCTATTTCAACCAATTTTCATGCATCTACAACTAGTTGCTAAAAAATTGTGTTTTGAAATCGTAATTATTGAATATAAAGCTATTATGGGTTTCAAACCTATTTAAACACTAGAGACAAGTAAATTTAATTTAATTTTGGGGATATTTGGATATATCTCAAATTAGTAACCTTTAAAACTTAGCCATTTAAAACATTTCTAAATTATAGAGGTCGTTTTTTTAGATTTCAATGAAACTATCTATTTTAACTTTAATTATTTATTTCAATTGATTTATGTACCTATAGCTAAGTCTTAAATATTCTTCTAAGGTCTTTGGGGACTATATATAAGCCATAATGGGTTCTTAACCATCTAATTCAATCATTTTGGACGTACTTGGAATTGTTGATGGAATACTTTCATGTATTGATCATGGGTCTTATTAGGTCATATTATTCCCCAAAAATCATTAGAACAATCTACTTTGACTCTAAATATCCCTTTTAACCAATTTTTTTGTACCTAAAATTAGGTTTGAAACACGTTTCTAAGATCATCGAGAACCGAATACGAGGTAATAATTGGTTCCAAACTATCTTTAAATGTTTCTAGGAAACTCCCAGTAAATTCATTTCAATTTAATAATCTCCAAAATATCTTAAATTACCTTTGAAATTCAGACATTTTCAAACACGGTGGTGGAATACCTTCATATTTTTACCATGAATCATGTAAGGTCCAAAAAATTGTCTTAACCGTCTACTTTAATTCTAAGCATCTATTTCAACCGATTTCCATGTATCTACAATTAGGTCTTAAATAAGTTTTCCAAGTCTTTCGGGACTGAAATAAGGCCTTTATTTGTTCAAAACCTTCTTAAATGACCTCCAGAGGCACTTGGTAAATTTAAAAAATACAAAAAATTTTGCACCCATCTCAAAAGCAGTATATATATAACCTTTAAAATTCAGTCAATTTAGATAGATTCAGACCATGAAGGAATACATTTATATTTTTTTTTCATGTGTTTTATAAGGCAATAAGAGTCCCGGGATTCATCAAAACCATTTACTTTAACTCGAAACCTCATTTTCAATTGAGTTCCATGTATATAAACCATGCCCTTAACTATTTTCAAGTCCTTTGGAAAGCGAATTTAAGACAATATTTGGTTCCAACCCATCTTAAAATGATCCTTTGAGACATCTAGTCAATTTAATTTGATTCGGGGAACTTTCAAAAATATCTCAAAATTGTTGTACTATTAACCTTCAAATTTCAGTCATTTAGGACATTTAAAAACTCAATGACAAAATATATTTACATTTTATCATGGGTCTAACAGGTTAATATTAAGTCCCAAGAGTCATTAGAACAATCTATTTAAACACCCATTTTACTTGATTTTTATGTTTCCACAAGTAGGTCTTAAACATGTTTCCAAGGCTTTCGAAACTAGATATAAGACCATAGTTAGCTTCAAACCTCCTTAAATGACTCTATGAAGTACTAACTTAATTTATTTTAATTTTAGAGAACCATAGAAAATATCTCAAAATTGCTTTATATAACCTTCAGGATTTGTTCATTTTGAACATTTTCATACTCAGTGATGGAATACCTTCATATTTTTTTTTTTTCATAGGTCTTAGAAGGTCTAATTAGGATTTTAGAGTCATTAAAACCACCTAATATGACTCTAATCTCATTTTAACCGATTTTCAAGTACCTATTGTTAGGTCATAAACATGCTATCAATGTCTTTGAAGACTGAATATTAGGCAATTATTGGTTCTAAAGTTTCGTAAATGATTATAGGAGACACCTAGTGTATATAATTAGGTTTTATAGGACTTTCAAAAATATCTTAAACCTGGTATACTATTAACCTTCAAAATTAGATCATTTAGGATAGTTTCAAACTTATTAATGGACTACCATTAGATATCGACCATGGGTTTTATATGGTCATATTATACCCCATGATTCATTGAAACAATCTAATTAATTATAAACATCTATTTCAAAAGATTTTTATGCTTTTACAACTAAGTCCTAAACTTATTTCCAGGGTCTATAAAGACCGAATAAAAAGTATTGAATAGTTTCACACCTTTCTCATATAACATAGGAAAAAGCATGTACCGTTAGTTCAATTTCATAAATTTATCAAATATGTCTATAGTATATAATAATCTTTAAAATTTGATCATTTTGGCTAATTTAAGATTTGGTGAGAAAGCACCTTAACATATTGATCATCGGTACTTTAGTATCATATAAAGTTTTAGGAGTAAAATTAAAACCATCTTCTTTGATTCAAAACATCCATTTTAACCATTTTTAAAATTCTTATAAATGGGTCCTTAGCTCATTTTTAAGACCTTTGGAAACTAAATATAAGATACTAAATAATTCCAAACCTTCACATATGACCCTTTGAAGCATTAGGTACCTTCATTTTAAATTCAAATATTTATTTCAATAATATTTCAAAAGCATTGTATAATCTTCAAAATTTGGTCATTTCATACAATTTTAATCCATATGATTACACATTTTGATATGTTTACCATAGGAGATAAGGTCATATAAGGCCTTAAGTGTCATTGGAACCAACTAATTTGACTCTAAAAATTCATTTCAACGAACTTTCAAAACTCATACACTTGAATCATAAGCTCGTTTTTAGGGCCTTTGGAAAACAAATATAAGGTATTGAATGATTCCAAACCTCTTCATATGTTCCATGAATATTGCAATATTTTTATTTCAATTTCAAAAATATCTCAAAATTTTGTATAGTAACCTTCAAAATTCAAGTATTTCTTACAATTTTGTGCCTAGTGAGGTAGCACATTTATATGGTTACCATGTACCTAATAAGGTCATATTAGTACTAAGAATGATTGGAACTATCTATTTCAACTTTAAAAATTCATTTCAATGGTTTCCAAAATTATTTGTATGATCTTACGTTCCCAATTGGATTTTACTCCCCTCTCATTGATTCAAAGTTGTACCAAATCCTTACAATTTAAGCTACAACTCATATCTCAAATTAATTTAGAATGATATAAAACTCATAAAAAACTAATGTTAAGTAGTGAGTCTTAATTAAATTCATAAACACATTATTTCATAATATAGTAGGAATTTTTTAAAATTTTACTAATCATATTATAAAAATATATTATTCTTAAATACTTTTCAATACGATCATAAAGATATAAAAATTATCAAATTTATGATATACTTTGTAATATTTTTAAACAATACAAAATTGACATGTTAGTTTTTTTAAAGGTAAATGTTCTATGCAACTTAACTTTTTATTTTTAATAATAATAAATGAAAATGATAATTAATAGGATAATTTGTGAAAAATTACCGCGTAAAATCATTGATTTGTGAGAAACAACTATTTAAAATTTTTTTGTAAAAACTACCATTTAAAAAATTCAATTTGCATGATACTATCACCTGGTGATTTCCTAACTGTTGACCCAAATTTACGGCATTGACTAGTCATGTCACATAATTATGTCACGTGACTAGCATGTGACTAACTAACCTGAATTTATTTTTCCTTCCCCCCTCCCCCCTTAATTTTCCTTAGTTTCTTGCCCTCTTCTACTTACTTCTTCGTGCTCTACCCACATTTATTTCCTTCCTTTCTTCTACCTCCTACAATCTTCACTCATCCTTATGCTAAAATCATACACTTGAATAAGATTAGCCATCAAATTCAACTGAGGTAATGGTGTGAATCTCTAATTCATTCCCTTAAATTTTACACGATTAACTAATCACAAATGAAGTAGAGAATGGGGTGCAAAATTACCTTTTATACTTCCTAATTGAATGAGATTTTGATTTGCCCACACTTACCAAATTTTAATTCAATGAGCTCCAATTCTCTAAGCCTTCAATAGTAGGTATTTTAACGGGTGTTTTAATGTTGCTGGAAAGTTTAATGGGTATTAAGCCCAAGTCAACAAAAGAGGGAAATAAAAAAAAATAGGTTAGTTAGTCACGTGCTAGTTAACACCGTAAAACGGATCAATGACCAGAAAACCACTAGGTGGTAGTATCATGCAAATAAAAGTTTTTAATTGCTAATTTATCACAAGATTTTTTTTATATTATAATTTCTCACAAGTTGGTGTTTTTACATTATAGTTTTGTGTAAATTACCCTAATTAATATCTTTTCAATGTTATACTCCTTATAATCTCGAAAGGTTCCTTTGTATATTTAGTTAGATTACATTTTTTCTTTGTTTAGTTTTTTTTATAAATGAACTAAAAAATAAATATGTAAATAACATGCAAACAAGAAATAAGAATTCAGTTTTTGTTAGAAGAACCTGTTACTATATATACTCTAGATAAAGTTCTCGAAAAAAAAGTTGGAATTCATAATTTGTTAGTGGTAGTAGTTAGCTGAAGAGAGTAATTCCGCAAATATAATTAATAATCAACCAATTTTAGATGGTGCAGTCGGTTAGCATGTAAGTCAAACACATTAAACTACAAGAGGTTCCCAGTTCGAACTCGGGCTCAGACGTACTTTTTGCCTATCGCCGACTTCTCTAGAGCGCAAATAGGACTATGCACCCGATGCATAGTGCTCACTATCTATCTAGTGCAAAACGCAACGAATTTACACATAAAACGCTGTATTATTTTCATTTGGGAAAACTTAATGAACATATTGTTTACAAGCACTGAACAATACTTTTTGCCTATAGCCGACTTCTCTAGAGCGCAAATAGGACTATGCACCCGATGCATAGTGCTCACTATCTATCTAGTGCAAAACGCAACGAATTTACACATAAAACGTTGTATTATTTTCATTTGGGAAAACTTAATGAACATATTGTTTACAAGCACTGAACAGTGGAAGTTTTAATGATTAATTCAATTTAATATTTCTCAGGAGAAGTCATCATTGATGCTTCGTAATTTATGTCATTAATATTTTTGGGATTATATTATTTTTACATTAGTAATAAGATACGTACATAACTTTGAGATTATTTTTAAATCTGAATAATTTTTCATTTTAGGACTTTTATACATGCACACAGATTTCGAAATTATCATATATATTTCTTAATACATAAATGTACATTACTTACAAAGAAAATGTTCATTGTAAAAGCATATAATATACATTCGAGTAGATATGATTATATTATGCGTACTTAGAATACAAATGTACATATCACAAAGATTTGTTATTGTTAAATAAACATTATGTATTATAGAAATGAACATTATGTATTATTAAAATGAACATTCGTGCAACAAGATTTTTATTAAAATGAACATTATGTATTATTAAAATGAATATTATGTATCACTGGAATGAACAATAGATATATTTTTAATGATCTGTACAAAATGATTGCATAATTAATAGCACAACATCATTATTATTTCGTAATTTGCATCATTAATACTCTTAATTTGCAATAATAAAGCATTGAGATTCTATTATTTTTATTTAATATTGATTGATATTGTGTTCCCAGCATTAATAATTATAGTTTATGAGGGAAACTTTTAAACTTCCAATGTTTATTTTCTGTAAATGAAATGTTCAATACTTTACCCTAAATGGAAAACAACGTTTTATGTGTAAATCCCTTGCGTTTTGCACCAGATGCACATTGAGCATTGTGCACCCGAGTGCATAGTCCAACCATTGCTCTGGAGTCTGGACCATTTTAAAACGCTCATGAATTAAATAATTAATAGTCATAGTTAGATGATCAAATCCCCCACTTGAAAGAGAATAAAAGAGAATCAAGATCATGGGAGAAAACATTTCACAATAACGTACTTTAAGCAGTTTGATGGGGTATTAACTTCCTGATTTCCTATACAATAATTATTTTCAAGGATTTACATGCTTCACCATTTTGGCCTTCTGTCTATACGAAACAATACATGAAGTTCTTCACATTTCTATCAGGGTGTGAATGGAAGAAAGAAGTTGCCTTAGGAGATAATTAGATGGAGAGGGGAACACCATGCCTTCATACCGGTCTGGCAGTGCCACCATGCCAAGTTTCACCTTAGTAGTATAAAGTAAGTCATATCTGATACAACAGTTAACCACTTAGGGGATCTGGGTTGAATATCACGGATTCCCTCCAAATGAGCTCCTTGATGGTCTCCTCTGTGAAAGAAGGCTGCTCAAAATCAAAACTAAATGGCTGGGGACAAACAGGTTCTTCATTTATGTCGTGTAGAGGGGCAAGATATGGGTGGCAAAGTGCCTCATTAACTGCAAACAAGATAATAAGGTGGAAACGTTATCTTGGCATTCAACAAATGATTACAAGAATTCTAAGTCGGATTAATTGCGCTATTTCAAAGAGACACACCATGCCTCAAGCCATTTCAAGAAACCAAAGACATTATTGAGTTTTACGGTAACCTAAGATAGCACCTTAAAATCCTTCCCACAAGTCTAGAGAGTCTATCAAACATCTTCAAATTATCATATCAACGATATTCCAATACACTTGTAATTGCACAGAAATATGTTTTATGTCCTTTGAAAACCGATTATTAGGCATTGGATGTTTTCAAATCTTTTTATATGACCTTAAAAGGCACCCTATATCATTAAAACAAATTTGGATATTTTTTCAAAATGTCTCAAAATCATTGTAACCTTTAAAATTAAGTCATACTAAACTTCTTGACAAGATTATCATGAGTCTCATAAAGTCATAATAAACCCTAGGAATAATTAGAATAATATACTATAATTCTAAACAACTAATCAAAATCTATTTTTTGTAAAACTCGCATAATTCATTCGGGCCTTTCAAAATTGAATTTTGAGCTATGATTACTTCAAAAACTATTCATATGACCCTATGAGGCCTCCACTACCACTACTTAATTTTGGACAATTATTTTAAAAGTATCTCAAAAACTGTTTATGGAAACCTTTAAAATTTAATAATTTAAGAAATTTTGAAATTTGTGAAGGAATACCTTAATATGCTTCCCATGGATTTTATTGGATCATATTATGCCATATGTCTTATTGAAACCATATACTTTGACTCAAAACAACCATTTTAATCAATTTTAAATTTCCTATAATTAAGTTTTAAATATTTTTCAGGCCTTTCAAGACCAAATTTCAAGCGACTACTGAATTAAAAACTTCTTAATTGACCCTAATAGGCATGGAGCACAATCATTTAAGTTTAAGATACTTTTTGAATATATTTCAAAAACAATGTCTTAAAACTTTCAAATTTTAGTAATTTCGAACAATTTTAAATGTTATAAGAAAACTCTTTGATATGCTTATCATAGTTAAAGGGTCATAGTAGGTCATAGAAGTGATTAGGACCATCTACTTTGATGTTAACCAGCTATATCAACCAATTTTCCAAAACTACTACCATTGGGATTGGAACCATGTACTTTGATTTTAAACAACCTTATCAATTGATTTCTAAAAATTCTACATTAGGTTCTAAATTCATTTTTAGGCCTTTATAGATTGAATTTTAAGCAATAGTCAACTCTAAACCTCTTCATATGACCCTAGGGGGCAACATGTACCTTTATATCAATTTCGGACAACTTTTAAGAATTATCTCAAAAACAGTGTATAAAGCTATGAAATTTAGTCATTATTGGATAATTCTGAAATCAATGAAGAAATTCCTTAGGTCAAGGTCATAGTACGCCATACATGTTAGTGAAACCATCTATGTTGGCTCTAACAATCATTTCAAGTGACTTAAAAAACTCTTATAATTTGGGTTTTAAACTATGTTTAGGGGTTTCAAGACTTAATTTTTATCCAAATAACGAATTAAAATTCCCTATATGACCTTAAGAGTCATAGAGTACTAACATTTACATTTTGGATATTTATTGAATATATCTCAAAATAGTGTTGTTTCAAATTATTTTTCTAGTTTTTTTAGATCAAAGTTTAGGTGGTTAATGAGTTTAAATCTCCTTACATAACCCTGAGTCATGGAATACCATCATTTAAGTTTTAGATATATTAGGATGTATTTCAAAAATAGAGTGCTAGGTCTTTTAGGTTTATAGTAGATCGTAGAAATGAATAGAATTATCTACTTTGATTCTAAGTAACATAAACTCGTTTTAAGGCCTATATAGAATGAATTTTAGGCACTAAATGGTTCTAAACCACTTCATACGACTCCAAGAGGCATTAGTAACATTTTTTTTCCATATATATATATATATATATATATATATATATATATATATATATATAGATATAAGTTAAAATAAGAAGGGTACTTAAAATGAGAAGAATGAGAAGACATCTTGGCTCTTCATCTCCTAAATCCAATGGATGATATTTTATGTACTCATAGTGACCCTTTTTTAACTCATAGTTACCAAATAATTTTTTTCACTTATAATGACTCTTTTTATTGTTATAGTTACTCTTTTTATTATTATAGTGACCATTTTTTATTGTTATAGTAACCATTTTTTCTACGTGTAATCTCTAGCGTTGGATCTTACCATTTGAATGGCTATGATCTCTTCTTATTCTTCTTATTGTAAGCACCCTTCTCATTGGATCCCTCCCATATATATATATATATATATATATATATATATATATATAATAATAATAATAATAATAATAATAATAATAACCTTCAAAAATCAGTTATTTTGGAAAATTTTGAACTTGGTATAGGAACACCTTAATATGCTTCTCACGGATCTTCTATACCTTATGTGTAATTTAAACCATCTATTCTGACTCTAAACAAACGTTTCAATTGATTCCAAAAAATTTTATAGTTGTGTTTTAAACTATTTCTAATGCTTTTTGAGACCAAATTTTAGGTGTAGAGTGGATTCAAACCTCCATTGTATAATAACAACCTTCAAACTTCAATAGTTTATGAGGGACCACCTTAATACGCTTATTATGGGTCTTATAGGGTTATAGTAAGTCTTCAGAGTGATAAGGACCCATTTGCTTTACAACTAAACAACCATTTCAACTGATTTCTAAAACTCTCACTGTTTAAGTTCTTAACTCGTTTATAAGCCTTAGAGATTGAATTTTAAGCAATGGTTGGTTCTACATCTCTTCATATGACCCTCGAAGGAATTCAATGCCCTTACTTTAAATTCACCATTTGTTTCACAAATGCCTAAAAACAGTGCATAACACAACAACCTTCAAAATTTTTGTCATTTTGAATTTAGTGAAAACATTCCTTAATATGTTTACAATGGATCTTATAGGGTCCTAGACCTTACATATAATTAAAAAAAAAAATTATTTTGACTCTAAACACCCATTTCAATTTAGTTCTATAAAATACTATAATGAGATTCTTAATTCCTTTTCAGGCCTTTTAATATCAAACTTTAATGAGTTCAAACCTCTATATATGACTCTAAGAGTCATGCAACATCATCATCATCTTAGTTTTAGATATTTGAAAAATATATCTACAAGACAGTGTACCTTCATTATATCATTTTGTACAATTTTGAACATGATGAAGGATTATATTAGTACGCTTATGATGAATATACAATAATAGTAGGCCCTAGGAGTAATTGAAACCATGTATTTTCATTCTAAGCTTCCATTTGAGTCGATTTCCAAAACTCTTACATTTGGATCCTAAACTCATTTTAAGGTTTTTGAATACGGATTTGCAATGACTGGTTCCAAACTTATCCATATGACTCTAGAAGGCATCGAGTACTTTTAATTTGATTTCTAACATTTTTCTCAAAAATACTTCAAAAATGGTGTATTTATTAACCTTCAATTTTTAGCCATTTTGGATAATTTTCATCTCATTAAAGAAACACCATGCACCTGTTATATTCATGCACAATAATATTTGTCAAATGATAATACCTGTTATACGCTGGTTGGGATCAAAGACAAGCATTTTCTCCAGTAAATCAATAGCTAAAGAAGAAGCATTCAGAAATTTAGCAGAGAATTGTTGCCTTGGATACTGCGGTAGCTGCCTTACATATCTTCGAGCATTGTCACTCTGTAGAAATCCTATACTGGAGTTGTCTGGTGAGCCTATGAGCTACCAAGAGACAAAACAGCAAGAAAAGAGTCAAAAAAATTCCCATATTGTGCTGGTATGACTTTCTTAAGACAAATAAAGGAAATAAATGAAGCAAATAATACATAAAGCTCAATTAATGTCATAAGATGAACTACTATATAACAGTCATCAAACCATCCAACAACTGATCCAATTTTTCTTCACAATTAGTAGGAGTCTCTGGGGAATGATTTTTTAACTTCAAATAATTATGGACTCTGTTGAAAGTCTCATTGAATTGTAAATTAGCCTAACATTTGCTGTGTGGATCAAGGGTCTATTGGAAAAGTTTCTTCATGAAAATAGAAAGTCATTTGGGAGCTTTGTTGAAAGCACCAGGGTAACGAATTGTTATGGTTGACCAACTAAAAGAAAAATAACATAATGATAAACCAACAATGTAAGAGGTCTATACCATTGAGGAAATTTAAAATTTTTAACACTAATTTCTAGCCAACAGATCTCAGAGCTTGATATGCAATATGAACATGGGATATGCAGGAGTTACAAACAGTATCACAATAATATCCCAATAAGTTTAAATGATGTGATTACTACAAATAATATTGAGTCCTTCAAACACAGTAATATTAGTATATGCTTGACAATTTCCAGTCCAAACTCTACAGGTCAATTCACCCATGCAATACACTGTCTGATGAGGCTACAGACTCTTGGATTCACATGAAATATATATTTGAAGCCTCAGTGTCTCACTAAAGCAGTTATATCAAGCTTTTACAAAAAATAGCCAGCACACATTAGGCACCCACAGAATAGTACTGTAGGACTAATATTAGAAAGAGACTATCAGCAATAGAGTCTAGGAGAACAACAATGACAAATACAAAAAATCATCTGAGTTCATGCTATCTGAGTATAAGAGGTTGATTGAATTTTCCTAAATGCTAAAGAGCATAGAAGGTTACAACACAAGCAAATTTTGAGGACCTTACTACTGATCCAAAGCAATCATATTCCTATGATTTGAAAGATTAATCTTTTCATAAATGAGCCTACCTCAGTAATAAGTTTCAGTTGATGAACATAATCCTTTCCAGGGAAAAGGGGTTCTCTGGTCATGATTTCCCCAATTATGCATCCAACAGACCAAATATCAATGGCAGTAGTGTATTCTGAACAACTTAGAAGCAATTCTGGTGCTCGATACCACCTAGTGACAACATACTCTGTCATGAAATCGGTTTCAGAAGTTGTTCTGGCAAGTCCAAAGTCTCCAATCTTAAGGTCACAGTTAGCATTCATAAGTAAATTGCTAGGTTTCAGATCACGGTGCAGCACCCCGGCAGAGTGAATGTACTTCAAGCCTCGCAATATTTGATAGAGAAAATACTGCAAATGCATTAAACCATCAATTATTCTTACTCACAAGGACAAAGACAAGGACATAAGATCAACTAAAAGATGACCTAAACGCATTTGACCATCAATCATTTGTTGAATAGCTTAAAAGGATACAGGATAAAGTTGACTATAAAAAAATAAATGCTTCAAACCATCAACCTTTTGTTGGGTAATATCCTTTCACTTACAAGACACAAATGCAGCAAGGGTCAACTAGAAGATGATAAAGGAAGTAAAACCACTAAAATTTTAAGCAGACATAGTAAAAATTCTACATTTTTCTCTTATGAGAAACATAACAGGGACACATCAATGCCATTCCATCAGCACAATGCAAGTAAGTTCAGAATCATGAGTGATCAAAGAAGCTACTTCTACCATTGAGTGAAGGATTACTAGATTGGGATAATAGGCTTCTTTATTTGAAACTGTTTTTGAACAACTTGCATAAAAAATTCCCAGTACAGAAAATATACATTATATGATTATTTGTTTAACCATCTAAGAAAAGGGAGACTCCATTTTCATCAAAAGCTTTTAAGTAAGAATATCAAAAACATTTACACATACATACCCGACAATGATCATCTGTCAACTGCTGGTTGGATCTTATTATTTGGTGAAGATCAGTATCCATCAGTTCATGAATCATATATACATCATAGAAGTTGTCTTTCTGTGGAGGCCGAATTATGTCCCTAAGTGAAATAACCTGCGCTAGAAATATTAATCACCAATTAAGACATCAAATTGAAACTCATAGCTATATAACCCTCTAAAAAGATAACTACAATGCACAATAATTCATCAAATACATGTCATCGGCTTCATCATCTGAAACGGTAAAACTCCTACGAAGGTCTAAATGGTTTGAAGTACTTCATTTTTCAGAAAACTTCAATGTGGTTGGGATCCTAACCATAGAAGTTCCATACGCTTTTGCAACTAGAGATTCTAGTTCATAATTATTAATGGTTTCAGAGTTGTCGAGCAAAAAATAAAGTTTACATTCGCAAATTGCAACTGACAATAATACACTCCATGGAGTAAGGAAACTAATCAGAGTGAAAGTCAAAAGTCAACAAAAATTAGAATTGAAACTAAACACATTCACAAAATCCTGTATAATCACCACCACAGACACTGAATATTTGAACTTACATTATCATGATTCATGTGGCGAAGAAGTTTGATTTCACGGAGAATTCTTTTGGCATCGATTCTGTTATGAAATGCATTGCTGACCTTCTTGATTGCAACTTCTTCTTGTGTCTCTGAATTGACAGCAGCACTGAGGAAATGGATACAAAAATTCATCTGTGTTAAATACAAAATGCACTTGTTGCAGCACAAAGAAGCATACAAAGCTCCAATTCTCAGTTGGAGGACAATAAGCTACCAAAAGCTGAAGTAAGATCAAAATGACCACTTGGTCATAATGTCATCAAATTCTTCAAAACAAAAAATAGACCAAATGCAAATATACTCCTACTTATTTTCTCAGTAGAGTCAATAATTACAAACTGTTTTAGAAATTGTGAATTAATACAAGGAGTAATATATATTTTGCTTGGCACTGTCTGGTACTTCTGGCCTTAAGTGTAACGAGAAGCCTAATAATAAATACAAGAAAATAATCTCGAATCTATGAAATCATCCATTTCAAACACATGGATTACCAATTAAAACCTAAGAAAAAATAGTGATTGGTAATACTTACAATCCTAGGTTAAATATGGCTTGAAGGAAAACCATTTCTCAAGAAATTGTTTCCTATTTTCCTTTGTTTGGCTTACAAACGGAGTGTTGAAAACAGTATCTTAAAAGGCAGGATATATTTTCCTAGTTAAGGAAGAAATGTCACATTTTCCTTCCCACTTGTGACCTTCCTCAGTCCCTCCATTCCTTCCCCATCATCTTCCTTCTTTCTTGCCTCTAATTTCCCCGAAACTTCCCCACCTTTCGTGAATGCTTCTTCCAAAAGGCGGTCATCATACTTGAATTTTTCTTAATCATCATAAAGGGTTTTAAGAACCCAATTAACCCATCAAGGCATTAACCAGACAAGTGTAAAGCACATGATAAAGCATATATAAATTTATAAAGGAAATAATGATTAACTCGTCACAAAAACAACAAATCCTTCGACAATCAAACTAAAAACAATCAACTAGATCAACCAATAATCACTCACTAACAACTATACTCCATCCCACTCAAACCCCACAAAAATTCAACAACATTTAACAAAATTCATGCTATGGATAAATCAACAACAACAACAACAACAAAAGTGGAGTGTCGAAACACTGACCAGACAATACCATACGCGCCACGACCAACAGGGCGAAGAGGAGGGACATACTTACTGGAAACCTCGAACAGGTTTCCGTACAGATTGTACTGTACATACCTTCCACCATGAGTGAGTACTCCTCTAAAATTCTGCTCCATTCCTTCAATCTCTCTCCTCGATGACAAAATTTGAAGGGGCTTTTGGTGATTAAATGAAGGAGTAAGATAATTTTACTGGGTTTTTCAGCAAATGAAGAATAATTGAATAAATAGGAAGAGTAGAAAGGATGGAAGCCTGGAAGGTTGACATTTCTAAGGCAGGACTACACTACAAGATTCATAAACTATTAAACTATTCAACTATTGCCCTTTTTTCCTTTCTTTTGAAATTCTTTGACGACGCGTGAACTTTTTTTGGGGTGTGGTTGATTTTGAAACTCAAGTCAATGAATTGGATTCTTCGTTTCTCACCCATGGCAATGACTCATACAATGGAAATTTGAGTAGTATTTTTATTCAAATACTGGAAATTGATTGCGGGTTAAAGAATTAATATAGGGTAACACTATTTATGATCAATTGGATCTTCCTTGACAAATGTATGTTTTCTGTTTTAGATATTTTACAGGCTAAAAGAAAAGTGATTAATTTCAAATAGTTATGAGTTAAGATTATTGGATTGGTCTAATGATTCATTTTCATCATCTAGATTTGCGGAGACTTTCAATTATAATTCAATAGCAGACCTTTACAATAGTTTTATTTGAGTAATGACTTGTTAAGTTGCAAGTGTCTAGTTGGAGTTTTTTTAAAGTATAAATTATTATTTATTTTTTTTAATGTAGAAAATAAAACTAACACATCTCACTATTCGAATGAGTCCAAAAACGGCAGTATCACACGGAGAAAACCAAGCTGTCATAAGGTTCCATGAACAACTTCGTTATCCTCTACCTTGTATTGAAAACTCCTGAAACTTTGTCAAGTCCATAGCACACTTGAATCATACACAATTGTATATTTACTGGTCTAAATTTAACTTCAAGTTGGGTGTAGGTTGATAACTAAGTTTCGGATTCAAAAGATACTCTTCTTAAAGAAATAGCAAAATTCAAACAAATAAGCAATAACAAGTTTATTATATGATAAACATAAGTCGCATCATTATACTCCTCAAATAAACGTAAACAAACACTCCTTTACACAATGTATGTCTTCATCAGGTGCAACCATCTGCGCACCTAGTCGTGCTGATTAGCAGCAGAGCCTCCTATCTCAGACGAAACCAGACCAGAGCCTTGTGCAGATGGACTAGAACCAGAAGACCATGTTGATGGTTGGTCTTGACCAGGCCCAATTATGGGCGGTGCATATGGAGATGGCAAGGGATACGGTGATGTGTACGGTGAAACAATAACATAGGGTTGAGGTTGACTGTATACATAACCGGGTACATACCCACCCCCCCATCCAACGCTTCCCCCGAAATCAATAGGCCCTAAATTAAAATGAAAAGAACCATCTCCGCCTGGAATGACGGGAATCAGTCCAATCGCCATATTTACTGGAATTTGCTTCAGTCCCCCATTTCTATCCCCATCCCCACTCTCTCTCTCAGTTTTTTCGTTCATTATCCCCTTCGGAAGACTTCTTTGACTCACTGGATCAGAACCCTCATTATTACTCCGGCTCACATCAGTGTGCGAGGCAAAGTCGCCAGGTTTCGTTTTTCCACTTCCACCATAACTCAATGGATCAGAGCCCTCATTATTACTCCGGCTCACATCAGCGTGTGAGGGAAAGTCACCAGGTTTCTTTTTTCCACTTCCACCATAACTCAATGGATCAGAACCCTCATTATTACTCCGGGTCACATCAGTGTGTGAGGCAAAGTCACCAGGTTTCGTTTTTCCACTTCCACCATAACTCAATGGATCAGAACCCTCATTATTACTCCGGCTCACATCAGTGTGTGAGGCAAAGTCACCAGGTTTTGTTTTTCCACTTCCACCATAACTCAATGGAGAAGGAAATGGAATAGAGGCCTCATTATCTTCAGTCACAGGAGGCCTACGAGCAGATGCAGATGCAGAGACAGACATTACAATGAGAACAAGACATAGCAAGTATGATATTCTAGCCATATTTGTACCTCTAATAACATATTATATGTCATCCTGTACTTTCTAGCTATTTATAAGGAAATTTGTATGAGCATTTCAGTAGTCATCTGGTCACAAGGGAGGAATTTCAGCATGAAATGAGACATGAAATGAGACAGACGGATAGCAAATTAACTTCAAGAAGTTCTTGTTTATAACACGTAAATAAACAGGATCAGGACTCATGCTTCATGCATGGCAAAGTTTTAAGGGCATTCAGCTGAATTCCAGACGTTACAACAATCCAAAGACCAAATGGATGATATATGTAAGATTATTGGACATCCTACCTGGCATTCTGTGGATGAATTGTCATTACCGGATATACCACCATCCAAGACCATATCGTCCTCCCTGCAGCATAAGGAAAAGATAATGGCTTCGAAAACTGTGTAATGTGCTACAACAGCACACAACCCACAATATTCTACTAAGTATTTTTCATGACTCAGTGGAACAGACTTAGCACACAAAACTCTTACAAACGAAAAGCTAAACTTTGCTAGGTTAGTCAACCTTTTTCTGTATGAAGTTGATACACATAACCGTAAAGTAATTTATTTAGTCATCCATCTTATGAGAGAAGATAAGTACAGAATCAGAGTAGAAACTTAATGGTTGTTGTAAGAATGCGACTGTTAAATCACACAAATATGAATGACAGACTAAATAAACACTGTTGGACTCAACCATCAGAATGTATACTACAGAACAAGCACTCTGTGTAGCACAAAAGAAGACAGTGACCACATTCCCAACGGGGTCCACTGGAAGCCTGGTTTATTCTAGAATGAGGGCTAAGGAATCGATGTTCACCCAAGGACAACACTTACAAGCACTCAAGTGAAAGAAAGAATCAGGACTGACTTTGACCTGTTCTTATATAGATGTATCTCATGTTGCAGCATTATTCAGCAGTATAAAGATTGCACAGCGGACCAAAAAGGTACAAAGTAGATCCATGAAGCCACAGCCACTATAATTTCAAGGTTTCATAGTAGTATATTACTGTAGTACAATATACGAGGTATGGTAACGCGATGAAGAGGGCGATGAAAACAAGAGATACAATATTGTCTTAGCATTCATATGTATGATCACACTGTATTGAAGTGTTTAGAATGAAAAAATACCAGTAAGATTTCACACATCAAATACCCTTTCATATATCATTATCATTATATAGTACATAGGTACAAAGCTCAGGCGCTCATTCAGAACAAACATATTACAAGTTACAAGATAAGCATAATAATATGCCAGAGAAGATCTCCTACATTTTCCCATAGCACAAGTATAAAAACCATACCTAGACCTGTTTGTACATGACCTCGGCATTTTCATCTCACAAGCTGTTCCACTGTCTTGGATTTTTTTGGAGAATCAAAGGCACCGTTTGACACTCGAAGGTTACCAAGCAAAGCATCTCGTCCACTCAACACTATTAAGAAAAATCCATCCACTTCCTTCGCCAAAAGATCTATTCCAGATGAGAGTTTCTCTGCTCTTATTCCCAATTCTGCAACTAAATTCAGAATCGCTTCTGTTTTCGAAGGATCTGTATCTTCTTGAATCATTGGATACAGTTGCCCGACACTAGTTTCAACTGCTTCTAACTCTTTCAGGAGAACATTTCTACCACTTGAAACTAAAGTTCTAATCTCCCTATAAACAAAATTCTGGAGATCATTAAAAGCTTCTGCCCACAGATGTGTTCTGGCAACTTGCAAATCTACCAATTTCTTATCAGAACCCGTGAAAGCAGATATAAATGCACTGCAAACAAACAAAGTTTGCACCTTGACTCCATACATTGCACGCATCAATGTCTTGCCTTTGGCTGAGTTCTTAACCTTGGGCAACTCTAATGATTCCATTAGCTTATCAACGATAAGAAGGCAATTATCAAGTCTGGGGTTCTTCGCACAAACATGCTGTTTCCAACTATCAATTGAAGACTTGGCCTTCAAAAACTCAGTTGAACTGTTTTGGTCCAAATTACGTTTAACACAATGGAGCAGGAGCTGGCCTTGGCTAAGGCGTGATAACTCAGAGCAGAGAGCAATGCATATATCCAGCAATTTCACACTGTTGTCCAAATAGACGTCAATCCATTTGTCATCCCAGTCAACAACAGGAAGCTCAAGATCAGTTATCAGATCTTTGATATCTATATGTGTCTCAGATAGCAACTGTATGGCTGATATCATCCATGAACAGCTGAAGACCTCATCTTTGTGCTTGGGAACAAGTCTCCTCAGCCTTCCAGCCAGGCTTTCCTCAAACTTATTCAACAGTGCCTGTAGCTTAGGGGATATGTAAGAGCCCTTCGGAAGTATCATCCGAAAAGGGTTTCCATGCGAGAAGAATGGTCTATGGGGTTCCTGTGGGCGACTCATTTCTATCAAGTAAACTGAAATCAACAAACCAAAGAAACAGGAAGCTTTCAGCAACCAAAACTTGACAGCAATTACTATCAAGTACCGACATCATCACAACCACATAAAAATCTACAATAAAACAAAGTGAACCAACCTAAAGTAGAAGAAAGATAAACATGAATCGCATTTCTCCTCTTAAAAGTGCAAAAAAAAAGCCAATTTTTATCAGCTAACACTACAACAAAACTTGCAAATACAGAAACATGCAATGTTAAACTAGCAGAAACAACAAAAATGTGAACCATAACCCAACTTAATGGACACACGAACATTTTTATCAATAAAACCACAATAACCAAGCCAAAGAAACGGGAAGCGTTCAGGAACCAAAACTTGACAGAGTTACTATCAAGTCTCAACATCATCAAAACCACATGAACACGAATCGAGTTTCTCCTCCTAAAATAGTAATAGTTAACCAATACCTATCAGATAACACGACATGCAAAATTTTAATTACGAAGAAAATTAGAACAAGCAGAAACATAGAACATAAACACCATAAAATAACTAAATCAATGCGCAACCATACATCCAAACAAACAATTTTGATTACGAAGAAAATTAGACAGAAATTATAAAAAAATCTTTCAGTAAAGTTCAATCCAACCAATTTAAAACTACAATAAAACCTAGGTTCATCAAATACTTAATAATTTAAATACAAACTCATAATCAAACCCTAACCTTAAAGATCTGATCAGGTCAACGGATGAAAACACTAACCGCAAAACAAAATCCTCAAATATCCTTATCATTTCCTAGCTACTTGCAGATTTACACAGATATAAATTGACATAAACAACGCTTTTCATAAAAATCAACTCTAAATTGCATTAAATACAACAGAGCACATAGATCCAACACTAAACAACATTAAAATTAACAGATCTGCAACAAAAACCATATACTATACAAATATACATCCAAAAATCAAATAAAGAACACAAAAAGACACAAGTGAAACCAACAATCAACCGATTAAACAAGAAGATGATAGATCGAAGTATACCCGCTGTGAAAACGAAGGAGGCGTAAAACTGAGAAAAGAGGCTGAGAATGGAGAGGGGGGATATGGGGGTAGTTGGTGGAAAAAAGTCGAAAGAAAGGAGCGGAGGAAATATGTTGTTGATAAGAAGGAAAATGTTAGCCGTTGACGATGTGTGCTGCACCGTGTCAAAATCTCATGGCGGAGATTGGATTTTATAAAAAGCTGATATGGAAGGTGCTCAGTGGATTGGACGGCTCTGATTTGGGCTCACCTTTTTTAGTATGTGTTTGTGCGTAGAGTATTCCTGCTTAGAAATTGAGGAACATTTATATTGTACGAGTAATCTTAGAGTCTGGCAAGTAAGGCCAGAAAAGGAAGATTTTAATTTGAAGGGTTTGTAAAAACGTGGGCTTGGATCAAACCATTGGCCATCTTAAATGCTGGAATTCTGCCCCAAATTACGAGTTGGATACCACCCCAAAACCATATCCAACCTGTCTCCATAGTCCATACACCCGTATCCTATAGGATCCCAATGTTTGATTATTCTACTTTAGGCTCGCGGTTATACAGTGAAACATCTAAGAGTGAGGACAAAAAGTAAGTTCAACAAAGATAATTTGAGGATCATAAAGTTAAACATGGTCAAGGTGGCGGCCTAATTCTACGAAATGTTCACAAATTATTTTCATTCTTTTTGCTTAGATACGATTTTTGGTCTGAGATAACCTTTTTACTGTATTAACCTTAAGTTCGTTAGATGTATATCAAAACTCTTTCCATTCCAAGAGTGATAGCTTTAAATGCCTTACATTATGTGATGGAAGGAATTCTTATAATAAAGTATCATTTCAAAAACCTCATAAGGAATAACGTTAGTACTAAAAATTCCCAACACGTAATTGCTAATAAAAGCTCATATTCTTTACTTAGGCGTAACAATTTTAATAATTAGCTCTAACTCTTAATTAAGACCACAATTACTTAATTAGCTCAATGTAGCTATCATAGTATCATATTTCACTTTCCATCATCTAAGTTTGACAAGTGCCAGCTTTTTGTAAGGTTATCAAAGCGTGCCAAATTATAATGTGCTACTTTGCAAGGTAACATATTGGTAAACTATTCTACGCTTTTGCCTTAATCACTTTTTGCTAAATATCTTTCTAAGCTAGAACTTTATATACAAGTTTGTAATTTTTACCATATATTTTTAGTGGTAATGTCGTCCTAGTATAATAAATATATATATATATATTATATGAAATTATATTAGATTAATTTGCATGTGTAATTTCATGTAATAATTTTAGTTTTTAGCAATGGTGAATACATGTTTGCAAGACAGTAAAAACTAAAAAGATGCACAAAATTGAGTTGGTAGAAAATATGGCAACATAATGGGTCTATGAACTTTTTTTTTTCTAGATAAGATTTCCTTCTGCACATTTTTGTGTACTTATTACAGTTTGATAATTGATTAATGTACTAAGTTTGGTTCTATTCAAAGCTAAGCATACACAACAATATTCAACTGGATTTTCCAGCTCCAAGGCGTTTACATAGCTAGGTATATCGTACGGGGTATCAAATATTTCTCTTCATGTTGCACATCATGATAGATTACTTGCTAGTACAAAGTCAAAAGAGTAGAAACTGCATCATTCCTAGAATTCTTGAATAAACTATATAGCGAAGAGCCGAAGACAATGCAACATTCACGCATATATAGCTTTTTCTTTAAACTTTTTTATTTTTTTTGACCAACATATTCTTGACTTGATGGAGGATTCATCTTTTCAATCAAAAAATGCATTCTCCTAGTCATTGATAAAATTATTACTGTGTTTAACAGATTGTTGTCATGTATTCACCATGACAAAAATTATTCAACTTTAATCTTAATAAAGTGTTGTAGTATAAACTAGTCTATTAGAGCAACCCTAATGGTAAAATTCTCATCTTTGTAAGGAAAATGCCCGCTTGTAACATTACTCAAGAAGTGAAAAAGTTAGTTTTTTTTTATTATTATTTGTAATACAATTGCATGCATCATCAATGGTTTAATACGAGAAGAAGAGTTGTTTTTAATTTTCACTTTCATTTTTGTACGGCAAAGATGAGAAAGATATAATTTTTTATGCTATTGATGATAAACCGAGAATTTAAACAACAAAGAAGAGAAGATATTTTTGTACAGACCAAAGATACATGAAGAATTCGAGGAATGCTGTTCCCAGTTCAAAGGGGCACCGAAAGGGGGGCACGTTCTGTTTCATGATTTCTGCACTCTCCACAATCACTTACATATCATTTGGTCAACCTTTGCCCTGTGTATGAAACTTCTATATGTAATGAATTGAAAACCTATCTTTTTGGCAAGAAAAATGGGATGGATGTTACTCATTAGTAAAACGCAAAGAGACAAATATATGGAGCTACGAAATTACTAGAATGTTCATTGAAAGACATTTGAGTAACTTGATTGCTATCTTCTTGCACGATGGTTGCTGATTTCTATTTCAGATCTTAATATCTTAATATCAATTAAAGTTTCCAAATCTAGGAAGGATATTAATGCCTGTAAGTAGACTTGTGCATTGGGTCGGGTTAAGGCCGGAATGAGTCACATGCAAAACGGACCGGGCTAGACAAAAAAATGTAAAACAAGCCGAGTCGGGTCGAGCCAAAAAAGATATAAAACGAGTCGAGTCGGACCGAGCTGTCCAAAGAGAGTAAGTTTTTATCTATAGAGCATAATAATCTGTCTGAATCACCTCCACTATTTGGCAGTGGATCATCGATAAGTAAGTAGAAATAATTCATTACCTGATAGTGTTTAAAAGTCTTGAAAACTATTGATCCATTATAGACCCAACTTGCCCATTAACGACCCAATAAAACATGACCTTTTAAAAGACTCAATTAAACCTATAATTAATTTGACTATTACAAACGGGTCGATTAAGGGTCCTTGATGGGGCATCTCCCATTTAAACAGGTCTACCAGTAAGATACAATAATCTAATTTGGGTTAAGAACAAAATACATCACATGAGAACGCATTCTATAAAAGGTATAATGTTTCATGAATTGATATTATTTAATGTCAATTCAATTTTGTTAAGTGATATTACAGCTTTTGGGCCAAATAGATAGAATCTTACAAAAGTCTATGACTTGATCTAACGACTTTATTCAAATTTCTAAGTAGGTCCATCAATTTGAAAAAGTATATTTAAAATCTAAAAACTTTTGTTTATAACAAATACAATATTGTTTTTAATAAATACAATCTTAATACTTACTTCGCTTTTTTTAAATTACATCATTTGCCTTTTTATGAAAGCTACATATTAGTTGCAACATTTCTTTTTTTATTAACTTTTTCCGTGATCTTTACACATCAAACACCCTTGATTATATTTTTGCATCTACCATTATTATCCACCTATCTTACTCTATTTTATATATAGAGGGATAAATTTGGAACTCCCCCCATTTTACCGACTTTTGAAAAAAAAATTTGAGATCCAAATCAATGGTGCAACTAAAAAAAAAAGAGTTTCTCATACTAATCACAATCTCTTTGTTTTCGAAATGATGACTTGAGAAGAGTGAGAGTTCAAATAAGGTCACTTAAAAGGCAGATAGATAGAGTATGTATAGGGTATACCCAACTAACGACACCTAAGACGCAAAAATGCACGTTGAGTCAAGCTCATTTCCCAACATCAGCACAATATCGCAATAATGAGATACCAAAACATCTGTCAGATATTATTTTCAAGAAATCACATTTGAATGGGGTTAAGCCTTCATAAAACTATGAAATCGTACAGCCGCTGTTTACGGAGACCAATTTCATGGCAACTTGGTACCAAGTATCCAATCAATTTTGAATTCCATTTAAAGCATTCACATGCATTGTCAAAGCAAAGAAACTATGCATATCTATATACTGGTATGTAATTAAGGCATCCACTAGCCAAATTTGACAAGCAGATTGAGCAAGCTGTATCAGCATTCAGCATTTACACATTCCATTTCCATAACCAAAAGCCAAACCAGCACCCCTTACAGGGCTTATCGATAAAAAATTTTGTCGAATTAGTTAGGCTACTAACAGAGGGCAAATATATACCATAAATGAACTAAATACTTTAGCTCTTTGTAAGTTGATTACTAGCCAGACAGTAATACAAACCTTGCGAGATATGCCCTGGGGGGGGGGGGGGGGGGGGGATAATACCCCCCGAAGTTGCCAACTCTATAAGTAGCCTGTAAAAGTTTGTGCCGAAAGGATAGTAATGGAAGCATAAAACAAAACATGACAAGAAGGGCAAAGGACAAACATTATCCTGGAAACTGTCAATACCAGTTTGGAAGCTTACCTTTGATGTTCAAGGTGGTGGCGCAGGCAAATGGAAAATGAAATAACTTTCCTGGTCCCTGGACAGATCATGTTCTGGCATCGACAGCTATATTCAGAAGCATGGCCATATATAATTCTTTAGAATGTTAAGTTGCCCAGCTTGTTGATACAGCTAAAACTTGGGAGTGCCCACAATGTGAGAAAAAGGCAAAAGTTTGTATGTTTAGGCAACATCACAGCATTAACTGGTTCAAGGGTCCACAAATGCGATAACAAGGCACGTAACACTTGGAGCAAACGAGTGATGTTAATCCACAATAGTGAAGCATAAAATGATAAACTCGTGGATCCATCCTATGCTAGGGGTTGACATGGACTTGTATCTCTAATTATATTTGAAAATGCAATCAAATGAGATAGTTATGCTTTCACAGCAAAACTTATTCAACTGAAAAAGAAAAAAGTTTCACTTTACAATTGGCCAAATGGGTCCTAAGCAGCAGGCAAGATATGAATAAATAGGTATATTGTGGACTCAAATATATTACTTTGTAGAAAATGAAGTTACAAGGCGAGAAAATTGAGGGAATATAATCAATGGATAAACTGAGCTTCTAAAAATTCAAGTGTAAAATGGAATGCAGACAGTACCCATTTACAAACTATCTCCGTCTGCTTGATTGATGATGGTCTCTACTAGTTTCACCATCACTTCTGTCTGTACTGCCTTCCCGCAAATGCTTTGCATCAGCTTTAACTGCAATAACAGGCTTTGCTTGTGGATGTTGATGACTAGAAGTGGAAGATTCTCTCCCAACTCGACGATCCTGCATACAATAGGGATAATATTCAGTCTTGAAATTACCAACATTCGAAACTTCAATCAAGTCCAGTCTTAACAAGCAGTTTCTGAACCATAACAAATAAACTTGAGCGATACAAATCAATTTAATCAGATGTACTTAGGGACCACATACATCACGGAATAGCAAATCATCCGCCTCAAGCATGTGAATAACATGCCCCATCTTCGGCCTCTTATGTGAATCTGGATCAACACATTTAAGAGCAACTAACAGAATACGTTTCAAAGCTTTCGAGGTTGGCATCTCAGGCAGTTTAGGATCCACCACTTCCTCGGATCTTCTATTTCCCACCATTGTCTTTAACCAGTCAACCAAATTAACCTACAATCAATTTGCAACTTCTATTGCTTAGGAATACAGGAGACAACATTGCAAGAAATATAAATAGAATGGTCCAAAAGTCCAATTAATGAGATAAAACGTAAGTAGTAGAATTTACCTCTCCAGGTGGGCGACTGTAATCAACAGGAGTTCTCCCTGAAATGATCTCCATAATAAGTATTCCAAAGCTATAAACATCACTCTTCTCGGTCAACATTCCAGTACAAGCATATTCAGGAGCTACATATCTGCAACAGATAGAGTAATTAGATATACACAAAATGCATAGTTAGACTAATACTAAAACTAAAGGTTTCTGACTAAACACTCACCCAAAAGTACCCATGACACGAGTTGTTACGTAGCTAATCTCGGAACCAAGCAACTTAGCAAGGCCAAAATCAGATACTTTGGAGTTCCATTGTCGATCAATAAGTATGTTGCTAGACTTGATGTCTCTATGCACAACCTTGGGTTCAAGACCCTCGTGAAGATAGGCCAACCTACACCAAATAATTGTCAATAAGATTACCACTCAACTGTGGAAAAGGTGCACCACCAAATGATGAATGTACATATTACAGTATTTTACCCTTTGGCTGTCCCCAAAATGATGTTCATTCGGATTTCCCATGTGAGAGGGCTCACTTCACCGACATCACCATGAAGCCATTGGTCTAAATTGCCATTGTCAACATACTCGTACACTAACATCCTAGAGACGCCACAAAAAAGTCAAATTACCAACTGCTCCTACAAATAGAAAACACAAGTCTTAAACTCGGTAGATTAGTTACCTATACGCCCCCTCAACACAGTAACCAAGCAACCGAACAAGATTCTTATGTCTAACACGTCCGATAGCTTCAACCTCCACTTTGAATTCCTTCTCGGCTTGACCCCTGGAAATCGATCATAATCTTTTACATAAGCCAACAAATACAAATTACGCATCACAAAATGGAACTGTCCGAGTCTCCACAAACATCAAATATGATAATTAACATGATGACCAGAAAGAACTGTCCAAAATCAAGTTAATATCACATAATCAATATCGACAAACTGTAGTAGTGGGTGGACCCCTAGGGAACAAGTAGGTAGAACGCCCATAACTGTACATTAAGCATTGAATAATTCATAAGTGTAGATCCATCCATTAATTAGTTAGGGCATCATATCATCATAAAAGTAAGGAATAAAGGAAATAAGGTTCTGATTTGGTTTCTAATACAATATCTGAAAAAGGCATATTGCAATTAAAAAAAAAAAAAAGCTGTTCCCAGAGTATTCAGCCCACTTTACAGCAGCACAAGCCATTATCAGGACAAGACAAGAATAATTCCAATCCAACCAGAAGAACACAATTTTGACACCCATTAAATCAATAATGAAGGTAGACGGAACTATCATGCTTCCATCACTGTTTTATTGCATCAAATTGCTTCAATTTCACACAAACAGAATATAATGATACTTCATGATTGAATCCTTAAACAATATAATAGTATAAAACCCTTCAAAACATCATAAATTAAGCTCAAACTAAACAAAAGGAAGCAATTAGGCAAAATCCACATGCTCAAATCAAACAAATAACAGACACATTGATTCAAACACATTAATTAGCATAAACCCATCATGTCTTTACCAATTACACACATAAAAAAGAAAAATTTTATTTAAAAATAAAATAAAATAAAGTTGGAAGCTTTACTTGTTATTCAAGAGATTTTTGACAGCAACCTGAGTATTATCCTGCAAGATACCGTGATAAACAATACCATAGCCACCTTCACCAATGACATTCTCATCAGCCAAACAATTAGTAGCCAATTCCAGCTCTCTGAGAGTATACCATCTGCCCCAACCCAAGTGGGAAACTTCCGGACCTCCATACGACGACGTATTATGCTGACTACCACTATTATTATTCGAATTATTATTATCACTGCTATAATTATGATGATTCACATTATTAGACCTCAAGCTCTCCCCACTCGAGGGAGCCTTGTCGGAGAAGACAACCCGGTGTTCGGGTTTTCCGATGTCGATCTGGATCTCGGGTGCCCCATTCATCGGACGGTGGTGATGGTGGTGGTGTACAGATGGGATTATCTCCTGGATTTCCTTTGAGATCGGCGGGGTGACGTCAGCTGCACTGGCATTGTGATGGTTGGAGGAGAGAGAAAGCTTGTTGTTGTTGCGGGAGCGGCGGGAAGTGATACAGAGTGAGAGGAGGAAGAGAAGGAGGACGATGGTGGATCCCATGAAGATTCCGATGACAACCCACAACCGTAGGCCGAAGATTGAAGTAGGTTTTGAGAGCTCTGAGTTCACAAATGCGGAGTCGTATATCGACATTATTGTTACTTAATTATTATTGAATGGATTGCTGGCCAATCAGAGCAGGAATAAGAGAGGGCGGCTGATTAGATAAAAGAACAGTGCATTGGAGTGTCGCCGGAGAAATGGTAGTTAGTCCGGGCAGAGGAGAAGGGTGGTGGAGGGGAGAGAGGGGGTGTGAAATGTAGAGAATAGAGTAGACAAGAGGAATCGGGGGTTGAAAAAGATTTGGATGTATGGGACTGTGGGACTAATGAAAGAAGTGCCTCGAATAATGGACCAAATTATAAGTGTTTGTATAGTTGTACTCCATTAGTCCATATTTATACACTGTATAGTCCAAGACTCCAAGGTGATACAAATTGAACTTTAGATTGTGTATGGAGTTGTATCATTTTCTGTAGATTTGCTTTTGCTTTGCCTTTTTGATTAATACTATTTAATACGGAGTAGTGTATAAAAGTCTACCATACCTTTACACGGAGGAGATTAGATCTTTTATAAGCTCAAGGATGATCTGATTACATGTTTTTATTAAACTTCCCAAAATCGATGATTTTTCTCTTTAAAGCATTTATATAAAATCGAATTCTTTATACTTCGATTCTTATTTCTCACTTTACTTTCCTATAAAAACGAACCTTAATACAATTCTCGACCACCAGACCGTCGAACATCAAGCCTGCTGGAAACCCGGAAACCACAACAAGAATCAGTTTTCTTGATGCCGGAAACACCAAAATTATGGACCACCAGACCGTCGAACATCAACCTTTAATTATTCTCTCATTTTACAACTTTGGAAATATTTCCGACTTAGGAAATGACTTCTGCATGGGCTTTGGTGGTGGCGGTGAGTGGCGGCAAGGATGATGGTGATGGTGGTGGTAGAGAAGGAAAAGGAATTAATGGATGTATGAGGGTTAGGAGAGTGGAGGTTAGTATAGGAAATTAGGGGGACAGTTGGAGTAATTTAGAGGCGATAAATAACAATCCCCTAAAAATATTTACGATGAATTCAAATTGTTTTAGTTATATGTTTTATGTTGTTCTTCTCACACTAATACCTTAAGATTGATTGATTGATTGATTTTTATATTTGTGGAGTATTTTTTCATTGTCACAGAATTACCCCGTAAGACAAGTATTCTTTTAAAAGTAAGGTATAAGAAAAATTGATAAACATTTGCCAAGAATAATGTATCATGTTTGGTTAGGAATGATTAAATTACAAAGGAGATGTAGTTGGTTATTCAACTATTTCTCTTGATGAATGATGAGTAGTATATTGCTTAATATAAGTTGTTAGATTTGGAAGCAAATGCGCTACAAATACAAAATGGAATAGCTAGTTATGCATTCAACCTAGTATCCAAAGCAGGGGAATTTAACTCGTTTAACAACCCAATTATAAATAATTTTCTATTATTGAACTTGACACTTGAATATTTATCAGCAGCATTCAAGTAGTGAATTTGTATATCTAGATTATTACAAGTTTGTATATATGTTTTTCCCACTTTTTTTGATTGTTTGTTTGGTTTGTCTTCAAGTATAAGGTATAGAAATGTACAAATAGTGCGGGGTTCCAAACAAGTGATGTTATAATGAAGTTTTGCAAGTAACCCATGTCAATTGGTCAAGCTGAGTTTCAAAAACAAACAAACAAACAAAGAGAGAGTGAAATGGACCTTTATTATCAATAGAATGTAGATAACCTCTAATCCAACGTTATCTCAATCAAAACATAAAATGCGGTTTGGACGAGAAAGAAACAAAGTTAGTGACTTGGTGGAGTATATCAAAGGTATTTTATGTAAATCAAAGATGATAAAAAATGTGTTGTTCCAATTGTCATCCTTCAATGCAAGGATGATGCTGCCAAAATAATATAAACTGATTTTGATTTTTATAAACATTTTTCTTGTATAAGGTCACTGGTGAATATACTACTTAAAAACAACACAATTCTTACCAGCTTCGATTCCCAAACTCACCTTTCAATAGACTAAACCATTCTTAGACCACGAAAACTCATACGAAACTTGCCCAAGTAATTGTTTTCTAAAGTTTCATATTAATTATTAAAACACTCAAAATACCAGCTTTTAATAATAGATTTAAAAGTGCTTATTAAGTTAAACCATTCTCAAACTCGACTTGGTTAAACTCAGTTGAGTTGAACAATTTTAAAGTCGACTCTAAAAGTTTGTGAAGAACTAATTTTGTTTTAATCATATATATTTACATCAAAACCAAATTTTATGGTCACTAACTCACTAATCTTCATAGGATAGCTGTGTAGCACAACAAACAAAACTGGGTGACTAGGCAATTTAACAGGAAATTTCTGCCAAGAGATGCAAAAGCCTTTCTACACTATGGTTTCTTCTGCTTTGTAATAAATTAGCCTCCCTTTACAAATGAAAATTATTTGATAATTAAAATTCAATCAAGCATCAACTAATCTGATATTCTATCGTACAGAAAGTGGCTTTCGCATGACAACTTCCGCTTCCAACGAAAGGAAAACTACAGTATTATCTAAGCAACTGTTACTTTCTATCTAAATTCCTTCTTCCATGATTCTTTTACTTTTCTCAGCTTCTACTTAGGGGTCTTTCTTAGCAACGCAAGTAGTAACCAGTAAATGATTCCAGGAGACACCGTCATAAGAAGAACAGTAATTTACTTGAGACTATAGTAATACTCTGAAATGTAATCGTTACTGCACCTAAATTAAGTAGCGCATAAGTGCAGAACAGCTGAAACCGTCTAGACTATAAATTTTTTTGTGTGTTGGACTTGGGTGTATGCTATAGGGCAATACTTCGAATCCAAACCTTGGCAGCAGAAGAAAAATGCATAGATGAACTATGACCATTAAGTTTTTAAACTATGACAAAATTCATACATGTAAGCTCCACAAAAAACCCCAATTTTTTTTCCTGATTCTTCCCCATCAAACCCTGTAACGATATCTTTCTGGAGCATAGGTACAAGTCGAAGTTAGTGGAAGTCTGATCAACAGACTAACATTTCAAATTTGTGGCAAAAGTTGTGCTACATACACCTGAGTACATCTCTGGCCTCAGTTGCACTTCAATCAATCTTCTTTCTTGCCAGTTTCATCAAGTGCTGCCAATCTTTCAACAAGGGGCGGGTGAGAATAGTGATAAGCAGAGTACCATGGATCTGTATTCATAGCTGACAAATTCTCTTCCTGGAAAACCAGCAAATAAACATTTAGAAGCTCACTTTATTAAACCCGGGCTTCTCTTAAACGCTAGTATAGAAGTACACATGAAAATATATAACAATACTGTATGCGAAAAATAACAAAAATGAAGTATAAAAAGCATAAATGAAGAATAACGGAGGATATAAAATAGACTGATGTGACCACAATTACTGAACATTTTTCAGAAAAATCAAAAAATATTACCTGCAATTTTACAAGACCGGCTTTGAGCTCATTTGCATATCCTAGGTTCTTTGCAAATGCATCGGCCTGTGCAAGAACAAACATTTGATCAGAACATGAATCAAAAGGAAGAGACATTATGGAGTCTTGAAAATGTCACCTGGAATTCAAAAGATCGGCTCACAAGATTCAGGGCAAAGTTTACAAGGTGCTGGAGAGGTATTACAGTGTGCTGAACATAAACAAGAAAATTGAAGAGTTACAAATGCTTGGAAGCATATCTTTAATCAGGATACAGAAGGGAAGCAGCCAGCAAGAAAGCAAGGGTGATGTAAAGTAAAAAAACTGAAAGATGGCCCATGATAATATTGATATAAACAGAGAAGTGACTTATATCAGCAATAAGTGTATCAAGAAAAAAGTCCAAGAAGGATATGTCAAAAAAAAAAAAAAGGCCCAAGAAGCGTTGACATCTAACTCTGTCCAGCAACATATCCATACACACAATTATTAAAAAAAATATTTGGTTAATCAGTATCGACGCAAACCTGAAAAATGATGAGACCAATGAGGACCGGCTGAGTTCCATGAAATCCAAAACTCTCAAAGAGGTCATTTGAATTTCTCACAAGAGTATATCCTCCAAATTGCAATAGAGTAAGAATCTGTATATAACACATCATAAAATCTCACCAGACTGTTCACATGGACCTCAATCAAATGAACACATAATGGAGTGAGAAGCACAGGAAAATATCAATATTAGATATTCTTTTGGACAGCAGGGCCTCGATCTTTTGGACAAACAGATATCTCTACTCATGCGAGCACTAAAGAGGTCAATGTCCTATCCCAATAATATTGACAATTCTTTTGCAAAATTTGGGAGTTCAAAAATTTTTGCAGGTTCTTTTTTTACTGAAAGATGTTTTACTTGGAAAATAAAATGTTATCAGATATGGACTACTTCACAGACCACAGTCATGCTTTTGATAGAGCCCACATCACTATTTCAAAAAAAAAAAAAAACAACTGTCCTGGTCACTGAGCTATGTTTGACTGATATGGACTACTTCAATACTGCACTATGTTAAAAAGCTACAACAGACTACAAACTAAGAAACAACACTCAAAAGATGCAGGAAGATACAGATATAAAAGAGACTCATCTGTACGTCAAACTTATTACACGACAAAACGTTACAACTATGTCTGGTTCTAGCTCCAAGATATGAAGCAAACAAGCAATTAGCTAGAGTAGATACATGTATAAAACCTAGTGAATATGAAAAGCCGAGTATCCCTCAAGCTCCAGATTATGTCCTATAGTTATTGAAAATTCATTTCTCAGTAACCAGAATAAAACTTGAGAGCATCATGAAGTAGTGCCATCAAATCAAGCCAAAAATTATTTTTCAGTATGCAGCTGAATCAGATGATAGACAAGGAAAGCAGACCAGACACTAAGACGGGGAAAAAAACAATGCGAAGTTCAATGAAGAAATGACAATTTATACCTGCACAGCAATGAATGAATACATGGTATGATTGAGTTTCCAGTGCCCAAGTTCATGTGCAATTACCGCAACAACCTCCTTATCATCCTTGCACTGCCAAAACATCAACAATCCAACTAAAATGCCTAACGGTCATAGTGCAGTATTTACATATAGCCAAAAAAAATGCCAGGAATAAAATTGAAATAATAGAATTATAACCATAAACTTGAAAAAAATGCAAGTGAATAAACAGTCTGGTCTAAAACTTTGGTGAGCAAGAGTCCACATAACTCACATCAAACCAAAAATGTCTATATACTATAAATATAACATATGGGTCATTGAAAATATCAAAGCAACATAAAATGTGATTCTACAATACAAATGCAGAGTTTACTAAGTTTAACCAAGTATTCTTTGGTAAAAGTGAAGATGGATAATATAACTACTTCCTCTGTTATTTATTATAGCAACATGTAAGGGCTACATAGTATTTAAGGAGCCCATGTTATGAGCAAAGAGATACAGAGAAACAACAAGAGAGACCAATGAGATGAGTAGAGAGATAAAGTAAATCATTCACAAATAAGGAAATATTGCAATAAATATGAAATTTCCACAGAAGGCAAGACTAACAATTTTAAAGAGCAAAGGAAGTAGACATTAGACCAGGGAACATAAATTCCATAAGAAATCTATTAAAGAAATAGTTCAGAGTACTAAACATACACAAACTAGAAAAGAATGCAGGTAGAATGACACATATATCACAGACTTTAGAATAAGTAAATACAGGTCCAGAGTGCGCCTACCTGCTGAATCAGTGTGTCATAGAGAACTATACGCTTGTTATTGAAGAAACCATACATGTAGGCCTGCAAATCATTAGGCAAACAAATAAATTACAGTGGAACAACTTCCCAACATAACAAGAAGATTACTACATTTTTTGCCTATCTATATTCCAAATTCCAATAACTACCAAAAGCATAGCATGCCGAAACAAATACAATTGTTTTGGCTAGTGTTTGGACCATAATAGTAACTATTTTTCCAATTTCCTATACAAACCTAAAGAGGTTAAGGTCGGGATCATGATTCATGAGGTGTCTCTAGCCTCTTTAGTTGTACTAAATGTTTATTCGTTTTCCATACCAAGCATAAAGACTTAAAGAGGTACACCATTATTCTTTTATATAGTTCTTCCATAAAAAATAAAAAATAAAAAATAAAAAGGAAACTTGTCCTTAGCAAAAATTGTGGTTAATTTTACAATAATATTTCAAGTCCAAATAAACAGAAGTAATCACATGGAACTCCTAAATATCCTCAAGCACCCCAAACAACAAAATTACTAACTAGCCTAAACTCATCTACTCCTATTTGACAAGAAAGTTAAATCAGAGAAACAGCATTTCTCAAGGCATTGCCTTACTAAAAGGAAATTTTCATTATAAGAAAAGGCAGTAGATTAGGATATAGTGCGATGGACGGGGGCAAGTTCACTAAAAGCTAAACATAACCCACACATGCTTATTACATTGTACATCAAATAAAGATATTTAGGAAAAAGTCACAGGCAGATGCGAGAGAGGTGCAGTACACAAATCAGGAAGACACCTTTTGGCACAAAACCCTATCCCATATAATCCTATCATTTCTCGGACAACATGAAAACAAACAAAAAATAGAAAAAGAAAAAAATAGCAAGCATATTGCATTGAAAGTGTAAAAAGCTAAAAACGTATCTCTTCAAGTATGTTCTAGAGAATTTACAAACATAAAGGCCAAAAGCTATTTTCCAGCCAACTCTATAGCGTCCAGGCCAAAATATAGTATCATCATTAAGCATCACCTAATCAGTTCATTCTACAAAACTACCTTAAAATACCAATTGTAAGTACCAAGATATCAAAAGCTGCCATTTAGACAAGAAACAAAATGTTTCAACACAAAGATTCATAAAAGTTTTAAGTGATAAGCTAGTAATGCAGAGAATGGAATGAGAAAAATGAGCATATATGAGCTGAGATCTCACATTGCTATGGCCTGACCTAGTTGACCCATCCACCACAAATAATTTCTTTAAAGGGAATTTCTGTGAAGAGGCGAGATCCTCAATTTTCGTCCTTAGCTCTCCTTCAGGAAGCTAATTTTCACCAAATTCCAAATCAAAGAAGAAAATTCAGGCTACATATAAATTAATATTCTGCTTAAGAAAATCAAAGAAACTGAGTGACATTAAACATACCGGGGTGAACTTGTTAAAAAGAGGAGCAATCAAAATGGGATAGAGGGTCATCATCACAATAGATAATGCAAACATGAATCCCCAGAGGTAGATAGCTAAATATGGGCCACCTTTCTGAAACCATGCATCGAAAAAAAATAATTACCCTTTTTTATAAAAGTAGGTTGATATACTACTTTTGCAAAAGGAAGAAAAAAGAGAGAGAACCCTCAAAGGAATAAGAGACAAACAAGAATAAAATTATAAAGGATATTAGCCATGCAAACACAACAAGGTGGTAGCGGTCAATACCTGTACAATGACAATCATTGCAGACACAATAGGTGGTCCAATTACTATTGCAAGAACAATACTCTTCACCATATCTTTGAAGAACAGCCATACAGTTTGCTGCACAGCAACGTAAATGATGTTCAAGCAGATACTCAAACAAGTTAAAAGAAGAAAGGATAATGATATATAGGTTAAGCTATACATGATGAAAGAAGATTATAGACTGAAAATAAATAATTAATAAGCTATATGAGAGACTAACTACCTTATTAAACCCATGGCGTGCTTCAATCACAAAAGTTGAGTACAGAGAAAAGGGCAGATCAGTGATCTGCATAAAAAAAAAAAGACCATAACTTGTAAGCTTCAAACGAGATGTAAGTCTCTCACATAATACTAGTAAAATATTATTCCAAGGAAACTTATCTCAAAAAAGGACTTTACAAGACAAAAATAATTATCTGCAACATATCTCACAACATATTCCTTTCAGTTTATCACCATTTCACAAACAAAGAAGCTGGCATTGCTATTGTTATTGTTATTGACGTAAAAATTAGAGGGTTCACAAGGCCTCAGAACCTCTACAAGAAATAGAAAGAATGAATAATATTCTCTTCCCATACCAAGCTTGTCTCTGTATCAGTTTCAGGATGTGCATAAAGAAGATCACCTCTACTAAGATACTAAAAATATTTTACAACCTTCCCAAACTTCCTTTATTCGCAAATTTAGCTCATCAATGTCCATTCCCATTTAGCAAAACATGTACAAACGACTTTTGAATATTTAGATACAAACTCAAACTACACCCTGAGATAAATCAACAATTTGAGAATAAAGATGCATCAGTTATCCAAAATATAAAGCCCTGGAAGATATGACTAGCTCTAACCTTGCACCAAATGTGGCATTTTCAAGAATAAAAAGGAAGAAATAAGAGTAAATTTCCAGAGTAGGAAAATTCCTGACATCTATAACTTCATTATTTTACTCTCTTTCCCAATCTATCAAAATACTAATTAATAATCCAAACTGTAAGATATTCAATTAAGTATAGGGTTCTTCAGTCAAACAATAGAGAAGCTAGCTTGAGCACAAGTTGATAAGTCCAGGAACAAAGCATCTCCCATCTTATCACTAAGTGCGTATTTGACATGGCAAAGAGTTTTCATCCAAAAACAGAAAGGGGGTGGTAATGTTAGAAGTGAACTTAAGACGACATAGGCAAGTACCAATAAATACCTGTGACCAAATCATAACACCAGCTAGGAAAGCCAAGGTGTGGAATATTTCATTCTCAGCATTCAGGCCTGCATACTCTAAAAAGTCTCCTGATTTCTGTGTTCAAGAAGAAAGAAAAAAGAAAAGAAAAAAAAGATTGGGGTCAAATTAACGACTTTGTCAGTGACAATATTTCACAGCAGCTTCACTAATAACCAGGACTACAAGATTCAGCCACTCACTTTCCAGAACCATGGCAGTATCCCAAAGTATAAAATTCCAGAATCTAGCACTATAGTTACAAATTCATGAACAAAGTGGAAGCCGCTGCATATTAAGACAAAGATTAATACAATAAGCTATTGTATGCCAGTTGAGATATAGAAAGATGACAAAGGAGTGGGGAAAAAACCTTTTATCAAGACTATATTCTCTAGATTTTTCAAATTTCTCTTGGCTAATCACTCCAACCAAAGAATTAGGGAGTGTTGGTAACTTGTGAGCAGCATGTTGACGTAAATCCAGATAGGTTTCAAATAAGTACATCAAAATCATAAAACCTGAAAATGTATAGTGACAAGGAAGCATGATCAAGAGAATAGTTCAGCAAAATGGCCCCACTTTTAAACTAGTAGACCAAACGGAAGAGTAACTGAGAAGACCACAGCATAAAAAAAAAATTGACTTTTTCAATGGCAGTGGCAAATATCAGTCCTTCCCAAGTGTTTATTTTATGAAATCACCAACATTGCTGCAGCAGACAGAATTAACCACAGAGTATGATGGTTACAGGTTTCTTATAATATATAATATAATATAATATAATATATATGTATATATATATATATATATAATACTGATTTTCAGATCTTCCTTTAACAATGCTTATGCAGAAAGAATTAAACTCAGTTAATTTTCCCATAGTAAGATAGTAACATGGTTTCTTATAGCATACAAATATATACATTAATCTTACGCTTTCAGATTTTCCTCTAACCCTTCCTTATTTTAAGGACTTATTTTGTATGATCCAGTATAGGGTACAAAAAGAATTGCCATCGCAAATGATTTTGGGTGTCTACATAAACCACTCTTGAAACCTTCTCTTTAATGTTGAATAGAACAGTTTTCTTTTTAGAAAGTAACTATATTTAAGAGGCATCAAAATACATGATTTCAGAGTGGATGCTTCAAGCATGGATGGTCTTAGTCCCATTGATGTCATATACTTGGCTTATTGAGTGATTGAGAATAATCTTAAAAGAAGACTTGAAGGGGAATTGGAAAGTACCATCAGAAAGATTTTTCCAATCAGAGGGAAGGGGAAGGAAAGGAACTCGATCCGCATTTATAACATGTGCTCATACCATCCCCCTTCCAGTCAGCAGGTTTTAGCCCTTTACATTAATGTTAACAGGTTTTCCACCCTCAAAGGTACGATAAGCCTATGTTGCACGCACTCACGTATGATATGCCTTCTGTACCCATATCCGTATTCATATCCGGATTCGTATCGGTGCAACATAGTTCATTGACAATTAAATGATTTTGCCATTTTTCGTACCTTTGTACCCGTATCCGTATTTGTATCGGGGCAACATAGAATAAAATCAAAAAAGGTTACATCATTTTTTGAATAAGATGGCTCCAAAAGAACTTCCAAGAATGACATACTCAGATTACTGCCCCTCCATTCACTTTTGCACCCAAAACAGCAAAACACCATTTTTCCATGGACAACACATGCCCTAATTTAGTAACAATTCAACTTCCCTTCACCTTCCAAGTTCCAACACACTACTAATCCTAATCTAGATTCCACATTATAAATCAACTCCCTTCAATTTTCGCAGCCACAAAATTTAAAATTTTTCAAAAAACGTAGCCCAATAATCAGATAATTCAGCCCAACCAAATACAGCAACAATCATACACCCTAAAACCTGAATCGAACAGAAAATGTTATAAACGAAATCAAAAACCATAATCGACACACAATAAAACCCCAGTACACGAAAATTCATGCCACAAACTTAAGCACCAATCCAAGAAAATGGGTGCCAAGGGATTAAACCCAAATCCCTTAAACTGGATTGTTCATAAAATGAACAATCGATCAAAACAAACAAAAAAAAAGTGGGTAACAAAGAAAAGAAAAAATAAAATAAAAAGCGTACAAGATCGAGACTAGAAGATTCATGAACAAGCGGGATATATTGAAAACACAGAAGAATGTAAATCAATGAATTGGGTAGAAGCAAAAGGAGGAAGCGTACCGACTACGGCTTCCAGGTAAGGGAACGTCATGACTGAATCAAAGAGGGTTGTTCCTCGGATTTTGTGAGAGGGAGAGGGAGAGGGAGAGGGAGAGGGAGAGCGGGGAAGAGGAACAGAAGAACCCCAATGAAGAAAGGAGCAAGTTTACAACAGGCACTTGATTCGTCGAGTGTGGAGAATTGGAGATGGCCCGTCTTCGATAGTTTGGCTGGGTCAAACCATGACTTGGATTTGAAATAGGAAGCAATGTGTAGCTTGGAATGTCTCCATTTGTTACTTTGATTATGACATTATATGTAGTATTAAGTTAAATGAGTAATTAATGAATTTTTTCATGTTTAATTTTCTTAAAAGTATCTTTTATTTTATTTTAGACACTAATTTGGTGTATCAATTTGAGTTTATTTGTAAAACTCCCAAATTCCTTACCATTTTAACGCATTTCGGACACATTAATTCAAATATTATGGTATTATCGCCACAGCTAGATTGCAAATCCATGTGTGAAGCAAAAATAGTTCAAATAACAGTGTACTTAAAGAAGAAAAGAATAACTAGTCAAACTAAAATCAACCCAAACCGAACTCCATGTGTAATATATTACAACTAAAACAACTATATTCCTTCTTTAAATTATTAATAAGAACTACATTATTGACCCTTATATAATGTTGAGGTAAATGTTGCTCAATACATAGATAACCTGAAAAAAATCAAAATGACAAGTATAAAAAGAAAAATATAATCGGTGAAAAATTGAGTGTAAGTACTATTTTACCTTGTAAAACACTTAAAAAAAATCTTTCCTTACCTTCAAAAAAAATCATTTAACTCAAAATTCATTCACACACAAGTAGCACAATTGGATTTTTTTTATCCAATAAGGTAGACTAAGCCTAAGGTTATGCAAATTACGCATATTGTGTCGTTCCATCAGTATTTTCATCACCTAATGGGATCCCACGTAAGGTTACTTACCCACTAAGTTCTTTCACCTTACATGATTACTCAATTAAGTACCTAGTCATATTGCTTAAGATATTTTTGTCTTATGACATCCACGGTCTCTCAAGTAGCTCCCTTAATTTCATGGTTTGACTGTAAGACTTTTACTTTTTTTTACCTCATTGCTTCTTGTCTTTCTCATTATTTCATCTAGGATATTTATAGGTCTCTCTTTGCAACTCAAGGTTTCCTCCATCTCAATGATTTTTGGTTAAATCACATGTAATGGATCGTTAACATAATTTTTGAGTTGCAAGATATGAAAAAACATTATACACCTTAAACAACTCTGTTGAAAGAGGAGTCGATAAGCAACTTCTCCAATTTTTTCTACAATTCATAGCGACCAAGAAACCTTGGGCTAAGCTTCTCTTTCTTGCCAAATCTTATGACACCCTTGGTTGAGGACAATTCAAGTAACACTTTTTCCCCAACTCAAATGTAGCTAGGTGTGGTATTGATCACCATAAAAACATTATTGATTTGTGTAGTTTTTATCCTCTCTTTAATTATTTGGACCTTTTCAATCATAATTTGCAAATATTTAGTTTTTATCCTCTCTTTAATTATTTGGACCTTTTCAATCGTAATTTGCAAATATTTAGGGACTAACATCACTTGATCACTCATGTTGTCCCACCATCAGGAACTTCTACACTTCATTCCATAGAGTGTCTCATATGGAGCCATCCTAATATTTATATAATAGCTATTATCATAGGAAAATTCAACCAAATCCAAATGCTCTTCCCATGATCCTTTGAAATCAATAGCACAAACTCTAACAAATCTTCTAAGATTTGGATTGTTCTCTCAGTTTGGCCATCAGTAGCAAGGTGGAATGATAGGCTTAATTTCAATTGAGTCCCAAATGCTTGTTGCAACTTCTTCCAAAAATTTGAAAGAAACCTCGAATATCTGCCAGAATTAATGTTTTAGGGCACTCCATGATGCTTCACTACATTCTTGACATATGTAGTAGCCATTTGCTCCATCGACCATATATGTATCCTTCATTGGAATGTATCTAACAGTTTTGGTTAATCGATCCACTACAGCCCAAATGATTCTTCCTCGTCGTAATCAAAGGCAGGGCAGTTACAAAATCCATCGAAATCTAATCCCACTTCCATCTTGGAATATTCAGTGGTTGTAGTAATATCTTAGGCTTGCTTCTTTCAACTTTCTCCTTTTGACAAGTCATGCACTTAGAGGCAAATTCTGCAACTTCCTTCTTTATTCTTGGCTTCCAAAAGTATTGCATGAGGTCTTCATAAAGCTTCCCTCATCCTAGATGCACAGCATAAGGAGTATAGTGGCCTTGCTTCATCAATTGCCTTTTCACCTCCTCGGTATACATCACCGACCATTGAAATGACTACTACCATCACTATGCCTCTTAAAAAGGTCATACTTTCCCATTCACCATGTTAGACTTCACTCTCTTGAGTTTCACATCTTCATATTGTTCACTCCTTATCCTCTCGAATATGGTAGGTATAACAGTCATTATATATAGAATTTGATCCCATCTTCTGCCTCTCTTCGCTCCTTAACATTCAGAATTAACTCTGCAAATTCCTTACACAACTTTTTTGATAACACTCGTATTGGAGTCATTAAATGGCTACACTTCCTACTAAGTGTTTTACGAGGTAAAGTAGTACTTACTCAATCTTCCGTTGATCCGTATTTTTCCTTCTATACATGTCTTCTTGTTTTTTTTTATCCTTCAGGTTAGCTGTCTACATATTGATTTATTGAGTGACGTTTACCTTAACATTAAGTATAGGGTCACTAATGTAGTTCTTATTAATAGTGTATAAGAAGGATTATTGTTGTTTCAGTTGTAATATATTACACATGAAGTTCGGTTTGGATTGATTTCAATTTGACAAGTTATTCCTTTCTTTGTTATTAGTGAACAAGCTTAGTGGAAAATTGGTTAATAGGACACTATTTCATTGTTCAGACAACACCATAGTTTTGTTACATGGCATGCCAAAAGGCCATAAACTGTAGTTACATGAAAAATACACAAAAATAGAATGTTCATAAATGTTTTCTATCTCCTTCCCCTTGATTTTGAGTCAAAGTGGTGAGACTTCAACTTCTTCTTACGTACGACTGTAGAAGGTCCACTACCCTCTCTAAATGGCATTCCCATAAGGGCCAGCAGCCTGTAAGCTTCCTTATCTGTCTTAGCTGTTGTTGTTATGCAAACATCCATTCCCCTAGCCTTTCCAACAATCTCAGGTTTGATCTCCGGAAACACACTTTGTTCACGGAACCCAATGCTGTAATTGCCATGCCCATCAAAGCTATTTGGGTTTACACCTTGGAAATCTCTTGTTCGAGGAAGTGCCAAGTTGATAAGACGGTCCAAAAATGAATACATAAGCTGCATCACATCAATAAACATAGATATCAGAACATTTGTAGATGGATCTCTGAGAGGTATTTCTTTGTTGTACAGCTGTACGCTTTACATTAAGTAAATTACAGAATCAAACAATTATACGTCAATACTATGTACTGCTAGCCAGTAAGCTCTTGTTATCTGACCACAGTCGGACAGAAACTAGGAAGATAGGATATAAATTAACAAGATTGCAAGCACAAACTAAAGTTCTACGAATCAGGTCAGAATCCTGTTTAGTCATATATAGTATCAACGTTCGTTTTCCATCATTTGTGTAATGATATGCACTTTGTTAAGCCATAGAGCAGTCAACTCAAAATCTGCTTCATTTTCCATGGACTTGAACAAATTAGATAGGAGTAACTACTCCATTTGAGTCAGTTACTGTTCCTTACTCTCTAATAATCTCATTCAACAGCCTAGTTAGCACACTTTTTAAAGGTATCAAAATGCACCAACATCTCAAAAAAATATGGTAACATATAAGGTGAGACTATAATAGGGATGCAGCATCAAGCTTATAAAAAATTATACTGAAAGAAAAAAGCAAATCAAGTCAAAACCAAAATCAAACACATAGAAACAAGAAATAGCAGGCACGGAAAGCTTACATTTCCTCGTAGTGTGACAGCAATCCCAAGTGTCATCCCTTCTCTGACCTTAAAACCTGCAATCGAAGTTTTGGCCTTTGTTTTAACAGGCCTCTGCCCAGTAATCAGTGCCAACTCATTAATTGCAGCATCCAAACCCTTGGCATTCTGTGAAGCATCTCCAATCCCACAGTTCACCACAATCTTCTCAACCTTTGGAACCTGTCCACATCCCATACCAAGAAATTTAGATTCAGGCATACTCCAATTACAAGAAAAACATTCTCATTTTCAAACCATACTTCCTATGACCTTTATCCACGACTATGCATTAAAGAAGATAGTAAATCACTAATATTTGTATCAGAAAATATATATATATATATATATATATATATATATATATATATATATATATATATATATATATCCGTTCAGAAGTCCCATGGAACTGCGAAACCACTGTATATTTTCAATTGAAACCAAGTTTTACTATACTTGAACTTCAGTTAAATATAAGGACAAGGTTCATGGAATCCTCATAAAGTTCCCTCAAAAACAGTAAGGTACATGACCAAACACCTATTTCAGGCACATATATTCAAGTTCAGATTTTAAACTTCCATTGTAAAGAGGCGTAATTTGACAATGCACTGATCATTAGACCAGTACCAGTTCCGCCCTAAAACTGAATTAAATTAAGCAAAAAACGATACGATTAAGTTTCGACCGCATATATTCAAATTCCAAAACAAACTGCAAAATTCAAGTTCCAAGCACATATTTTCTAGTGCCACAATAAATAGATGAAATGCAGGACTCAAGTTACTGGTACATACATTCAAGTTCCAAATCAAACAGATAAACTGCAAAATTCAAGTTCAAACTTGGCGAAATGCAGAAAATCCGTAAATATTTGTCTTCATCATAAAATGTATCAGAAATTAATCAATATAGCAAAGAAATCTTCACTTATAAACCTAAGCATGAAATTCAAACTAATAATCTCATCCAAACCTCAAAATTCAAGTTTGCATACTACTGCGTACAATCTTTTTCCCGAAAAACCTGACAAATTCTTTTCAATGAGAAATTAAAAACAATAATTTCACTCCCTATATTCACTCAAAGTAGCCATGAATTACTGAGGCAGATGTGAGAGTAAGAGTAAGACCTCGAGAATGTTGGAGTAGGAGAACTCATCCTTGAGAAGAGGAATAATTTTCTCGAGGTAAGCGGTTTTGAGACGGTTAATTGTCTCCGCTTCGGATTTGTCGACGAAAACCGCCGTACCTGCCGCCGCTCTAACGGATAGAGAAGAAAAACCGAGAAGAGGAGCGGCGGAGCTCCGGAAAGGAAGCCTGACGCCGGCGAAAGAAGAGGAAGTGGAATGGAGTAGGGAAGTGGATGCCATGGCAGAGCACACAGTGGGAACTGTGAAGGGAGTGATTTTTCAAGGCTTCAAATAGCTACTAGATTAGCCTTACCCAATAGTCCAATACTCAAATATTACCATTCGCAGTTTCGCAGACTTGGAGTTTGTCCAATGTATTATGTTTTTTAATTGATTCCAAGCATCAATAGTGTCTGGGTGGTGTAGTTGGTTATCACGCTAGTCTCACACACTAGAGGTCCCCGGTTCGAACCCGGGCTCAGACATTTTGTTAAAGTTTTACTATTATTTTGTATGTGTTTTGTTTTTGAGGTTCTACTTGGGGATTTAATCATCGACTAAAAGTTATTGTAAATCAATGTTTCATTTTTGAAAAGTAAAATTAATTTATTAATAAATAGTTATACTACATCTATAAAAGTTTTCTATATCTAACAAATACATAATACATTGAATTAAATAAAGGGATCTTTCATCAAAACTACTATTATTAGATAGATCCCGTACCATGAGATATCTTTCGCATAGTGGCAGCAAGGAAGAGTGTCATTTGATTCATCTGTTTGCACATGAAAAATTTTAAAATTGTTGTAGTTTCACAAGATTTTATGCCTAAGTTCGACCAACACAAAGATTAAGTTTTATATTGGATTTATATATACCAATTCTCTCAACCTGTTTGTAATTTGTTTTCAATGTGATCTTATAATATATATATAATTCTCTCCACTTATAATCTCCAAAAAAAGTCTCTAACAACATATAATTCATAAAATTCGATTTGTAAGGGTTAATTCTATATGAACACGACATATAGCATGCAAAACTAAACACAAAGGGATTTTTTGTCTTTACATTGATGTGTAACAACTTACCAAAAACAAATAATTTAAAATATATTTTGATTTCTAAATAATTTAAAATTAATTTACATGGATTTATATTTTATATTTTGATGTTTAATTATAAAGATTATATGTTGTATTTTGTGTATTGTTCCAATTTTCAAATCTAAGTTAGAAAAATGGATTAATTGAAATTTGAAAAAAACAAAAATAAAATAGGAGAACCGCATAAAATACACGATCCAACCGTGGTGAACCGTCCAGTTCAACCATGGCGAATCCATCCAAATTGGGCAGTTCTACAATGGTGAAACGGTCTAATTTGGATGGTTCTCCTTGGTAGAACTTTTTTTTTAATTAATCCATTTTTTAGTCCTAATCGTAGTTAAATCATTGTTAAATCGAAACAAATAATTAATGATATGATTAATTAGTATTACATATTAGTTAAGATTACGTATTAAATTAGTTAATATTTATTAATTAATATTATTAATAATACGTATAATAATATTTGTATTTTATAGTTAAATCATGTTTAGTAGTTAAATCTTATAATATGCTTAGTTAATAATTAGATGTAGTTAAAAATATTAATGTTATTAGGTTAATATTATTATAGTTAATAATTACAATTTATTTTTATATAAATGAAAATATGTTAATTAATAATAATATAATATTTGTATTAGTTTATATTACGTGTTAAGTACATTGAAGTACAAAATACTGAAAACTGAGAATAAAATTGAAATAAAAAACTTAGAGTGAGAAATAAAATGATCTTATATTGAGTGGTGAAAGTGAAAATACATGTAAAATATTTATACACAAAGGGCAAATTTGATAATTCACGTATAAAATACGGGCGATAGCTGGAGATTCCAGGACAATGTTTAACAAACCCCTTAACATATCCAGTCGAGCTTTGATCGAGTTTTGACCCAGTTGAATTCGAGTAGATCACAAGTAGATCAAATCAATAAGTACCCCTAAGCACTGCCCAAAGAGCAATAATTGCTCAGAGTTGAAATACTTTCAAATACCATACGGTTTTTTAAGTCAACTCCACCGTGTCAGAAACAAAGAGCAAGTAAAAACCTCTATGCTAGACGTTGGCAGTTGGAACAAAAAAACTACACTATAGCACATACAACCCATCCTGCAAAAGTCATCTGGGATGACAAAGATCATATGTTTTCCTTTTAAAATACATCCACAATCACAATACACCTATCTGTACCTAAAACCCATGTCCATCTCGTGTCCATACATAGGTCGACTAGGACTACCGGCTGCAAAAGAGTGCATTTGTTTTGGATTTGCCCGAAGTTCAATCTCCAGAAGTCTTTGGAATGCCTCAGGGGGGTTATTGGCAGCACCAAGTTCAGGACCTAAATTACAAAAACCAATGGTAACAGAACTACAGGTCATTCACAGCTCAAATCTAACAAACATGCAGGGAGCTCCATGAAAAACAGGGAACAGCTCTTAAATTATGCTTTTGGTTCCTCTAGATTCTGAGACTAATCACTACAAATCAGATTTTAAAAAGCTTATATAATTGTCGTAGGGGTTAGGAATACAAAAATAATTCTAGTGCACCTTGCCAAGCCCCAGACAAGGGACTCATTAAGAGACATTAAGGTGAAGTTGAAGTTTTATTACCTTCTCCAAAAATTGGAAACAGCCTTGGTGATCTTTTGCTGGCAAGGTAAAGTCCACTTGCACTACATTTGTTAGGTTGAGATAAAATGAGGAGAGGTGATGGTAGAGTGGGACTAAACAAAATATTTGGTATATACTTATTAGCTAAATGGAGATGAAAACAAGGATGGATCACCAACAGAGGCCAGACAATAGCTACCACCTACCTCTGGCTTACCCAGTCTCCCATCCAACGCCTACTCATTCCTACAAGACATGCATCAAGAATGATCACCCTGATCCCAAACCCTCATCTCCAATCCCAATCCCAAGCACCAAAAAACCGTTACACATTTAAGGGTAATGCCAACTGTAGAAAAGAGTAAAAATAAATAAGGCTAGAGGAGACGTTTTACCTGTTGGGCCCATTCCAGGACCACTGAAATGTGACTGCTGTTGTCCAAATGGGAACTGTTGCATTGGGTTAGGCTCCTGCATGTAACCAGCAGGACTGTGACTGGGATGAGGAGGCATAGGTGCAGAACCAGAAAATCCCCGAGTCAGATGAGGCGGATGAAGATTGCCAGACATGTGCATCTGCTGCAAGATAGGAGAAGGAATGGGATGATCAAACCCAGGTCGACCAGCACCAGAATGTTGAAAAGATAGGTGGCCCATGTTTGCAGGAAACTGATGATGTGTAGGAGCATCATGACGAATTACAGCCTCAGGAGGCATAAAATTTAATTGTGGATCCAGATGTGCAGGATGTGAATCCAAAGCATGAAATAATCTGTTGTGGTTCATTTGGGAGGCATGGAGCTGTGGAGAAGAGGCTAGTGGATGCATGTTTTGGTAAGAAAGTTCAGGCTTCATCATATCACTAGGACCATGCAATAAACGTGGGTCATGGCCCCCTACCATTGATCTTTCATCTTTTTGAGCCCCACCTAGAACTGCTAGTTTCTCAAAAACATTAGCTGGCATCCGTGAAGATGAGGGCAGGAAGTCGGACTTAGAAGAACCTGAATTGTGCATCAACATGGAGTTTTCAGTAGTGATAGGATCAATAAGATTGATTAAGCTATCTTCTTCCGGAAGTGTTACATCAATTCCCACATCAATGCGGCCAAATTTAGAATCAACTTCAGCTGGTTGCTTTGAGAATTCCACTTCATTTAGAGCATCATTAAACCCAAACCACTCCCCTACTTTATCCAACTTGGAAATTCCATCATTTGGTGCATGATGATCAATCCCGTTTTCGTTCATTGCAGGAGGAAATAACAAGCGCTCTTTTGCTTCAATTCTTGCAGAGCCAGTAGCACTGCCTTGGGCAGAGTGCAATTCTTTCATGAAAGCTGTCCCAAAAAGTGACTCAAGGGTCAATGACTTGCCTGGATTATTCAATCCATCAGCATCAATTACATTGCCATCAAACACACCAAATTTGCCAACCTCGTGTTCACGAGATCTATTAGGTGGTCTTTCTTCAACTGAGATTGATGCCACATCTTGCGACCCTCCTTTCTGCAGCAATGAAAGAAGATGATGAGAAGCTTGATTGCCAATATTATTACCAGGTAGTGTAACTTTCATCTCTAATTCATGATGCTCATTCCCAGCAAACTGAGAATTAGAGGTATCTCCACCAATTCCAGAGAGAATTGACTGCTCAAGATCTTCACAAGTGAGCACAGCAGGCTTTGCTTCGGTAACATAACTATTGGAAAATTGCTCCAATAGTTCAGCTGGAGAAGATGCTGAATTGGTTGTCTTGTGCCCCAGCAAAGTCTCAGGGGTGAAAATTGATCCCATTGCCAAAACATCAATCACATCAGATCCACCTTTATCACCACCAGCAATTAGTGACAGCAGAGTATTTGGATTTTCAGGTGATGGATCTCCTGGAAGTTTAAGAGAAGTGACTTAAGTACGACTTAAAATATATTTATATCAATTTAATACTGCAAATTTGAATAGAGCTTACCTTCTTCCGGAAACCAACGAGAAAACTTGGATTGCAACGTATTAGAGCTCCATTTGTCATCTGTTTTAGCATCATCCTAATTGCACCATGTACAGAAAGTCAGAGTCAGATATCAACCAAAAGAGATAGATCGGAAGTAGATCAACAAAGATTATTAGATTGGAAGTAGATCAACAAAGACTATATTTCTCTCTCGTACCTTGACAGTAATTAAGCCAAATATTATCACCATTATATTCAATTTCCAACAGTTCAACTTATCCAGCATAAGCAGACATTAATGAAAAGCACCAAAAACTGTTTATTATGCGTACTAGGAAATTCATTCAAGTGGCTTATATATGGCTCCCCAGAATACTCATATGAGACATATCCACCCCAGCCATACATATTATGAATGAAGCACACAAAATAAAGGTAGTGCTGAAGGAGAAATTCCCAAGTAAATTGCCAGAATTGCAAGGGGGAAGAGGGCGGGTGGGGGTGAATCATCATCCACTCAGTAAGTTTGCATTTTATTAGGCAAAAAAAAGGAGAACTATGTAGGTAGTTTTGGATTAGTATCTATAGACAAAAGTACGAGCATGTACAAGCAGTATACCAAAAGGTCACCCAAGATCACAACCATACATTATAAGCATAAGGAAATGCAAGAAACTGGCATTTTTACCTTCACCAAGTTGGATGTGCTACTACCATTGCTGGCCGTTAACAAAGTGCTAGCTGGTGAAGCATTGCCAAATAGCTTGTCTAAAATGGATGAAGAACGAGCAGTTTCACCGAGTAATTTAGGCCCAGTGACACCAAAATCAAGCCTCATAATTTCACCATTCTCAAGGACCTCACTAGGATCAGGAAACCTTGGAGCCTTAGCATGATCAGCACCATGAACAACTGAAGAACAGTCCAGCACCTTTTCAGCCTTAATATCTGTTGTGCTACTCGCCTGAATGTGGAGGTCATTAGAATCTATTTCCTGAAATTTGTTTTCCACATCGTGATAAATGTCTTGTTTTAATTTTCCTATCTACAACAGAGAAGGATTTGTGCATAAGCAATGAGGAAGGAAAACATCTTTACATAAAGTTAACATTAATTTATCAAAGTGCTCCAATTAAAAAGGCGGAACCTGACAAATATTAGCATGAACTGTAGCTATCAAAATTTTCAACTTAAAGATTATCCCTATTTCATCATCCAAAAGCACAAAATTCTTCAAGTGATTACCCCTTTGGTGTGGATTAGCAGTCAGGGAAGGTTAGTAGAGAGAATAATGGAGAGGCAGAAAGAGGAGGAAGATAAATCTCAAGAAAAGACGAAACTAAAAAAAAGATTAAGAGAGACGGAGATTTTCCTTTGGAGATAACAAAGTATTTCTTTCCATGGAAACGATATTAAGTATTTCATGGTAGGGTCGTTAACTGGTCTTAAAAATAATCAATCCTTTATCTCCAATGCAGTTACATTTCCCATGTTGTATTCTAGGTACTGATATATTTTTTTTACACAAGGAAACAAAGTTTTAATAATAGTAAAAAGAAAGAACTACAACTAGATATCCATATTGGATGAGGTTAACTAAGTCAGGAGTCATTAGAGAAACAAACAACTATCCAAAACTAAACCCTCTTCTCTATTTATGTGCGTATTTATTAAAAAAGTTGGGATAATTAGTAAAGAAAAGTGGATTAAAGGAGGAGTTCAAGCTTAAATGGAAGTAAATAAACTGGGGTCCAGAGTAGAGTATATACAAGATACAAATCTGAAATGAATATGGTTAGAAACTTTTTGAATTTGATATGTAGAATAGTGTGATTATTCTACTGTTTCAAGTTGTATATCTCGTCAGTCACTTTTATTTTGACAACTTTTCCCATTTTCCGGATGAAAGGAAAACCACTAAGAAAAGTAGCTAAAATCAACTAACCATAGAAGGTTTATAATACCAAAGAACCAAACAGAGGAAGATTAATCACAGGCATCAGAAGGCGTAAATAAGTCAGTGCTTTATGCACAATTTATATGGGTGGATGAACTCATCCTCCAGTCAACATACTCTTATAAACAAATGAACTCTCCTAAATAAGTAATGATTTTTTTAAAAACATTTTCCTACATTGCAATCTTCTTTATAAAAAATGGGAATAAGCTAGGTCTCTATGCTTTTTTTGAACAAATGAATCATCCAAGCACGTACAAAATTTTACTTTTTTCACCTACAGTGCAAGATCAGCAAAAAGGAATAAAATAACTTAACCATCCATACACTGAGAAGAGAAAGTATTTTCGTCTGACCCCTTCACCAGTGACCAATATGTTTTTCATAAGCTTTATTTAAAAAAATTATAACTCCACAGTAAAAGGAAAGCCTGAAAGAGGGAGAAAAAAATACCTCCATTGGTTCAGCATGCACAATAGACTTGGCCGTGGAGCTCTTATCAACAACACTACTCACAAATCCTGGGGGCACTCGTGGTCTGGATGGAGGTGCTTGTGAGGAAACAGAAAGCTTGCTTAATTCATCTTGTGGAGTTTGATTCATTATTTTATCCAAGTCACTGGATGTTTTACTGTCACTGGGATTTTCCAGCAATGCCATCTCTGCAAGGGGATCTGCCATCTTGCCATGATTTGAATTTTGTTTCTCTTGAAGAACCCTTTGCTGCTCCTTCCTCATGAGTTCAAACTCAGCTGAAAAAGGTACTTAACTGTCAAACTTGAGTTTGATGGTAAAAAATACTTGAAAAAAATAAGATTAATTATATTGGAACATCAAGAACATGAAGAAAAACCCACCAAATAACCAAGACTGAAATTGTAGAAGAGTAAGTATGTACCTCTTCGCTTTTTCTCCTCTTCAACCCTATCCTCACTGGCATCATCAGCTGAACCAAATGTTTCATCATTAAAAGAGTCATTAGCTTCCCTCCGAGAATGAGGCACTGCCTGGAGGATAAGGAAAGAAACTGGTAAAGATATTTTACATGTGCATGGCTTTAACACTCAGTTGATAGAAGATGTATAGTTTAATTCAATATCTATTGCTGATAAAATAAACCAAGACTCCCATGCACAGTTCTCTTTAATTTAGGAAAAATTCATTTTAATAACACAACCTTTAATTAATCTTCTTAAAAGAGGCCAACCTTACAATTATTCTGGAATAATTCAACTTTTGAACAGTTTCTTTTCTAATTGGACCTTAACCAGCAGTCAACCGGTGTAGCAAGTTAACCAAGACATGAGCCCTCTTCTAATGGGAAAATCACTTCTTAATTTTTATTTTTAAGAAAAATCTCATCACTCTTCCCTTCTCGTGCTCACTTTCTCTATCCGCCCTCTACCACCCAAATTTCTTCTTTACATTCCCCTTAGATCCCCTTTCACCATTGGACCAGCTAATAACCATTGGTCCTAACTTTTGTATCTTGTTCCTACCTACAGTTTTGGGGAAGATTACCAAATCTATTGGCCTTTCTTACTTGGATTTCCAATATCAAATTTTCAACTAATTAAGATTTTAGACACTTAAGCAGCCCCTAATCCATAATATTCAGTCCACCAAATTTTCTTTTACAAAAATTTTAGTAGTGTTGCATCTGCTGCGATTTTGGAAAATAAGCAAATTATTGTATTTGTATGATAATGGTTTAATGTCACAATCTATACTAATTAAGTTTGAATCAGGCTCACAAAAGTCTATTCAATAACCCCTACATTACTTGTTCATGTCATTCAAGTCAAAAGAAGTACAGTTCAAAGAAATTCCAAATGTTTAACAGCGATAAGCCAGTCACTGGCTCCCAGCCCCAGTAATAAACCCAAAAGTACAGCCTATTGTGCATAACATTACTCGGTTTCAAGTTTTCCCACATGATATTCATTATAAGCATAGTACGGTTACAAGTTAGGCAACCCTTGTACAGTTTGTATCCTGAGCACTTTACTTCATTTGTCAAAGTTTGGTGCTTCGTATACAGAATATCATAATATCCAATTTCTGTGATGGTAATGTTTTAATGAAAGCATCAACTAAAATTGAATTTTGTTTATTCAGGTACATCCAGAGTCCACAAAGACTGAATGGAAGTGTCTATGTGGTTAGTTTAGGTAACGAATGAGTTTGGAAGGGGAATGGAATCAACTAATTAGATGTTGACCTGTTTTATAGGTTACCAAATATTTGGCCCATTTAAAATACATTGGTTAAAAAGGTTGTATTATTTTGAAATAATTTAATGGTTGGCCTGTTTAAAAGATTGATGAAAGGTTAGATTAATAAAATCAATTTCCTATTAAATTTGTTAAGGAAATGAGGGCACACATACTAACATCAAAGAGAGAGTACAAAGACACTTACAGCAAATCTCAACCTAAAAAATTCATAAACAATGACACGTAACATAAAATGAAACCCTTACCTTATAAGGACGAGGAGGATGATATGGTTCGTTGCTCCTATTAAGATGGGTGTTCTCATTAGGAGGACGAAACCTTGGAGCTGGTGCACCTGTTGCATGTCCAGGAGGTCTTGGAAATGAACCACTTCCAAGAAGACCATCATGTTCTGGGGGGCTCTGCCATGACCTCCTCGCCTGGCTTCCAAAACGCCTTCCTGACTCTACGTAGCGAATATCTTGTTATTAGAGAGAAGAATTGATGGAAAATCAATATATAGCTCCAAATCATCAAATCTACTTTAACAAAATCAAAATTCAGAAAGCCTCATTTAACCCTACTCCTGCAACAACCCCATTAATCCACTTAACTCTAGTTTATGAACTCCAAAATATCCAAGTGAAGTTTTGAGTATCCCAGTGAAAGTAACTCATTCCACATATTAACTACACAGCAGAACTCACAGACTTAGTTTACTTTCAGCTATCAGAAATCTGTCTTTTGTGGAGGGGAAAAAAACGTACTCAGATTACCTACTTTAATGCAATGACTTTATTTAATGGCTATGCTGCGAACTCATAAGCATACTGGGTTTGTTCTCAACTCTTTATCTATTTCATTTTAATAAGTTCAGCAATAACAAAACAAGTTCAAAGGAAATAGATTAAGTACAGGAAAAATAAGTTAAGTTCATCAAAAATAAGTTGAGGATGATAGAGCTGTAGCCCCTTTGGTACTCGTATAGGAAGCCTCTGATCCCAGGTTTTCAATTTCCTACAACAAAAAACCATCAATCGCTGTCCTGGGGGTTGAAGAAAACTAATTCAACCAATTATCTAACCATTACGTGATTTATCCTCAACCTATTGGCTTTCATCCTCCATAAACCAATACGATGATTCTTAATCAATTAGTCAACACAAGATCCACAACACTAGGCTCACCGTTCAACAGTGTACTAACACAAAGATAGGCATAATGCTATTAAACGAAGAAAACATCCTCTGAACATTACACAAGAACAAGTGACAAATACAAAGAGATACTTGTGATAAAGTTCGACGAATCAGGGAGCATGAGTTCAAAGAAAGATAGAAAATAAAACAGATCAGCACAAAAAAGATTAAACTTAAGAAACTCGTAGCAACAAGGATGAGTCTAAATATTGTACCTGAATCCGAATCAGTATCGCTTCGTACACTTGAACGACTATCCCACCTATTCAATCCTCTCTGAAAATTACCTGAATCCCCTTTAGCTGGTATGGATGATCCATATTCAGTTCGCTTGAAACCTTGCACTGGGGAACTTCCTAGGACTCGTTGACGATCTTGGAAACCATTGGATGTATCACTGGTCAATCATCAAGCCCATACAAATAAGCCAAAAGGATGAACAACTACTAGGCAACGAAGACATGTCCAACAATTACGTCCACAAGTCCCAAACGAAACAAGTAATACCTTAGGAGTGATTCATCAAAATCCTCAGGAAGCTTTTTACAAACTTCAACTTCGCTCAATGACAAAAGGAATTCCCTTGTATACGACCTGATAGGTTTCCTGTTATAGTAAAACACACTCATCACCAAATCAACATCAACAAAGCACGAAAATTCACTACAAAAACTCAATAAACAACAACTAATAGGATCAATTACTTCAAACATGTCGCGGTTGAATCCTCGGGCTGCACCACCAAGAGTTCCCCCTCAACTTCAGTACTCATTGCAGACATACACAACTAAACACTCCCCCAAACGATCTTAACCACTTGAACCACTCTCCACTCAATCAATCCACAGCCCCAACCGGAATCAGCGCGTAATATTAGAAACGCAAACCCAGAAAAATTCGAGCAAATACAGAAATGAATCACACCAAATCCACAAACCCTAGATAGGTCAAATTAAGCTCATTCATCCATCTTCGTGATCCACTCAAATTAATGTACAATCAATACTACTCCAGAAATTCAACCTCAACATAAACATATCATATACACAGCACCATTCCTCTCTTCAAATCAAATAGAAAATTCAACTTCTAAATTAAGCAACTCTAAACTTTTGAATTTCCAATAAAAGCTACCTCAGATTACCATTTCGGAAAATTGATATAAACTCTAAATTCAAAATTATATTTTTTTTGGTTTTTTAGTTCTAATTTAAATCGAATTAGGGTTTTTTCAACTTTTCGATTGTCTGAGTTGACTATTGCGATTGCGGGATCACAAAAGGGGAAGAGCTACCTCACTTAGGGTTTCGAAGAGAGGGAATTTGCAATCAAACGTTGAGTTTGACGAAAAACTTTCTGCTGTGGGGAATTCGGATCGATTTAGAGGAGAGAGAGAGAGGGGGAGAGGGGAGAAGGGGTTCTCAGATGAAAGAAGAGCGGAAGGAGGAAAAGATATTGGGGAAATGTACTGACGTTTTCCCACTCGCGTTTCACTTGACGTGGATGTTACCCTCTATAGTGAGTGTTTCAATGTTTAGAGACTCATCTTCTATTTTCCAACCTCGGCTAGATAAGAAGGTTTTAAATTTTATTTTTTCTTGTGTTTTAGGCTCTGTTTAGTAACATTTTTAACTGAAAATGGTTTTCCATGAAAAACCTTTTATAGTGGAAAACCCATTTTCATGAAACTTTTCCGTTGTTTAGTTGTATGAAAAATGATTTTACATTTAAATATTTTTTGTTGTTTGATTAAACTGAAAATCAATTACTCATATTATCTTGACTAATTATATTCTCTTGTCATTTTTTAACTCTTTTTTCCGTTATATTTTTTAGTTGTTTGTCCTTAGCTAAATTTGTTATGTTATAATAAATTTTTTTTTTATAAAATCTACAATACATTTCTCGGATCTATTAATAACATATTACATTATAAAGAATATCGCTATGAAACCAGAGAACCCTAAAAATTTGGTTCAACATTATAGAAAAACCTTAAGCCAACTATAGGTATTCGCAATCGAATAAGCAAACAAATTAAATAGGTAAAACCGATCAATTGGTTGTAATGTAATAGTTTGTACTTTTACATTTTAAATTCTAACAGAAAGAAAATTTCCACTCTAATTTTAAATAAATTTTTGATTGCTTATATTTCATGAGAAACTTACATGATTCAATCGAATCGGGGGGAAATCTAGGGGAAATCTATGGATTTTTCTATTTTCGACGAAAATGGATAAAAATATTCAAATTCATGATATAGTGTGATAATTTAATAATTAAAACATGATATTCGAAAAAAACGTACTAAATTGATGATATTCGAAGAAGATGAAAAGAAATTGTGGATTTCCCCCCAATGTTTAAGACAGATAAAGTATGGAGTAGAGAGAGAAGCTACCGAGAAGATGAGAAATGAAAAATGCTTGACTAGAGATAGGCATGGGCCGAACTGAGCAGGCATGCTTTTAGCATAGTATGACACAAGCAAAGACATGGTACGACAAGATACACTATCCATGGAGTGGGCCGCAGGCCAGACCACGGACAACAAAAAAATTTAAGCACTAGCACGCGAGCGGCACTCCAATTTGGCACGAGGCATAGCCGAAGCACGCTATTATTTAGTATTATTTAATACAATTAATTTGGCACGATGATATTACTATTTTTTTTTAATTCTATTGTATACTTTATTTTTATTTTTTTGTTAAAAAAATTAGGCCAGCACGAGGCAAGACACGACACGCCAAGCACGTGGGTCGTGTTAGGCCATTAGCCGAATTTTAGGGAAATGTAGTATGACACAGCGCGGCACGACTACAATTAGGCACGACACGACAAGAGGCCAGACACGAGCTGACACGGTCCATGACGAGCACGGCACAACCCGTGTCCACCTCTATGCATGAGTTGGTAATGTGTGAGTTGTTTGTTAGTTGGTATTTTTTTTGGAGCAAATGGATGTAAAATTGTTTTACTCCCAATTTTAAAGGAAAATATTTTCAATAGGGTGTAAAATGACTTTACACTCCAAGTTTTACATCCTATATTTTACTCCAAACTAAACAATGTAAAATGGGAAAACAGTTTTCAGGGAAAATGTTTTATACCCTACTAAACAAAGCCTTAAGGTTTATAATTTTTGTTAACAAAGTATTTTCTCTATTCATCTTTGTTTACCCATTTTCATAAAGTTTTTTTTAAGACTCAACCATAAATGCTAATGATAGTTTTACAATTAACTTTACTAATTTAATAATAAGCAAAAAGGAGTGTGGGCCTAAGTGTTGTCCTTGTTCACAAAATCACATGAAATGAGAAAAAAGGAGAGGAGAAATTTTTAACCCCTTTTAAAATTTTCCACCAATAAGGATGGAAAATTTTGAGACAAATTTTTCATCGGGATTTAAAACCCCACTAGCCAAGAAGACCCCATTTTGGAGGCCTTATAAAAGCATTCAAAAGGGAAGAGTTGTCCCAACATTCTCACTTTACAAGCATTGGATACAGCAAAAAAAATTGTACAAGATTCTGACTTTACAAGGTTCTCATCATTCTCTCATAACATTATCATCATCGAGAAATACAATAGTTGTCTTTTGTGATTTTGTTTCCAGCCAATAATGGTCAGCATACCTTTCACAACCAACCATCAACAAATACAAAGGACTAGCAATAACTGTATGCTGAAGAGTTGTCCCTTGGAGTTTTCCTTCAAGACAATGGCAATGACATTTCTCCATGAACAATACATACACACCCAACACACTAGCAAATAATATAGAGATCCAAATAAACATGACATAAATCAACAAAACCAAAGCAAAAAATGACCTCAAACCAACACAATAGGTTGACAATCAACACAAAAAATGACCCCAAAACCAGCACAATCAGACCCCAAAATAAGCACAACCAGCACAAGGGCACTAGCATAGCTCAAACCCCCCCCCCCCCCCCCCCCCCCCCCCCCCCCCCCCCAACACACCAAAAATTTAAAATAAATGCACCAGACCCCAAAACCAACACAAAACCACAACAAAGACCAGCACAAAACAAGACCCCACTACAAGCACAAACCAGACCCCAATAGTTTCATATTTAATACTATTTATCTAAACAAGTTTTTCTCACTAGAATCCCTAATGTTTTAGTCTTATTTAGTTTTATGGTGATTATCTTTCTCTTATATTTCTTTCTAGATAAGTTCCATGTGATGCACGATTTAATAATAAATCAATTTGTTAAATATTATAATACTTGTAGGTTTTTTTTATGCAATTACATATAGTAGTCCGTATCTTAAGGTAAAGTGGAAAATTTTTTAATAATAATTTTTTTTATTGTATTAGATGAATACAATATTATAGAAAAGGGTAGAGATAAAAGTATAAAATAAAGTGAGAGAAATAAATGTGATTTTAAATGATTTAGAAATCTGTATTGTCATACAAATTTTTAAATATGACATTTTCAATCTAATGTTAATGCAAAATAAAAAAAATACATGACATCATCTATTAAAAAAAGGCGTGATAATTTTTTTTATAATAACTTGACATGTATCTAGTATGAAATTAGTAGGGAATTTGTTAGATAATTCAATTGAAAGAATATATAAACTACATATATTTTAAGGTAAAATAAAAAAATTTAATTAGAATAATATTATTTATCATATTATATAAATAAATTATTATAAATAAAGATAAAAGAAAACATGAAATAAAGTGAAAATAAAGCTAATTTTAAATAATTTAAAATTTATATAGTCATATAATTTTTTATGTATGACATTTTCAATTTTAATGTTAATGTAAAATAGAAAGAAAAAGTAGATAATATCATCTATAAAAAAAATGCGAATTTTTTTACAATAGCTTAACATGTGTCTAATATGATATCAATAAGTATTTTGCTTTAATAATATTCATACATAGAAAGATTAGGTTAAAAAAAAATACCAATAGTCTCATGGTTGAACAAATGTGTTATGCAAGAGTTTAGTATGGCAAGGTCTTATTATGAGACAATAACCGAATTAGGGATTTGGGTTGTTTGTGAAGCAATTAATTGGGAGAATTAGAGCATCAGTGAATTCTTGCCCCTTGCTTGAAGAATTCTTCGCTGCCTGCAAAAATGTCATGCCAAATACAATATGCCAGGCAATTAGAAACACCATTCAAAGTAAATGTACATGCACGAAAGCCATAGAGTGCAGGAGCTAAAGACTTGGTGAATCAATGATTTAAGGTTAAAGAAAATGATATTTAATTGTATGATTTCATATTAGACTGGTTACACCCGAGTTCTTTTTAGAGAGGGGGGTGCCACAAAGCACAAAGCATGTATCCAATCTTGAGAGAATTCTGACCAAGACACTAATGGCCAAACCACATGTGCACCTTTATCTATGTACATCAGATTCAACATGTACAAAGGTATCTAGTTCGCAGCTATGCTGGAAAGTTACAAAATTACAACTTCCCAACAGCCGCAGCAGCAACACTCTAAACTATCTAATTAGTAGATATTACAAAAACCTCAGTAGAGGATAAGACCATTTTACAGCCACACTTCAGATACCTTAAGATTACAAAGTTTTATATTACAATTTACAAACCTAGACTAGCATCTCAGACAACCTATTTGGCTGGTAATAAAACTTCAGAACAAAACCCAAACAGCAAGGTACGAGGTGGTACACCACTTTGCTCCCTCCAAAAATTCGACTCTGCAAACCAAACTCACAGAGAACATGCACATTATACATAAGAAGACAATGCGTATGGAACATCAGGTATTGTCGAGGGTCGCCCAAACAGCCAAACTTGTATTCTGCTGATTTCCCTGAAAATATTGTAGTTTTAGAGATTAGTAAGACAGGAAAGTAGAAAATATAAATAATATCAGATACTGGTGTATACCTGCTTGATTAGTAAACAGCAGGAATTACAGTCTTAGAATTATCAGGAGCTGAATATAGATGACTACACGACCTGGCTTTACCCGACTCCGCATCATATGATGAGAATAACTTCCTCTGCCACCATGGAATATTTTCAACATCAAGACCAAACCAAGAAACAAATATGCTAATGTTTAAAAACATCATTTAAGTTGTTAATTATAATGATCAAATTCATGCAGGAACTAGATGATCTAAGCACCAGGAAATGAATAGCTCAAAGGATCATATAACACAATAATGTCTTACAACATGCACTTACATATTCCTCGAATTCAGGGCTAAGCAAATTGACAGAAAGATTTCTCATCAACAGCAAAACCTAGAAAGAATCCAAAGGGAACATCATTAAACATCAGAAGAAAGCAATGATCATAAACATATTCTAAGCTCCCTGAAAATAACCTGTCAATCATATATATATGCAAGATGTTTGAAAAATAAGCAGCAAGAATATGAAATCCGAACCACTTTGGGACATGACTACACTTGTAATGAAGTAAGCAGTATGATATCTCCGATAATTTGAGTAAAGGTAACATACTGTTTCAACATTGATAGGGTCCATAATCTTTAACCTCTTCAGGTGATCACGCGCATTAGGGTCAAAGACACTTCCAATAAAACTATAAACCTGAGCAAAATCTGGCACAACTGCTTCAAATGGAAAAGAAATCAATACATTAGTACAAATTAAGGGCTATCCTAATGATAACAGTAAGCAATCAGAATACTAGCCTTCTTAGAAACATCAGATGTGGATGCTTTCAGAGCTATCCTACACATCATCTATTTTACACGAACTATATGACAATGTTGATTGATCTTACTAGTTACTACTAGAGTAATACTATACAATCACTACTCTTAGATCATGAGCCAAAGGAAAAAGATTACATTAATCCAACTGAAAAGAAAATTGGAAGTAGATAACTATGCAATGCTTATACATCATTGATTCAAAGCTTCTTAGATTAATTTGGTACCAAATAAAAAAAAAAAAATTCAAAGCTTTCAAGTACCAAATAAAAAAGAATACTAATGGAAAGCCCATATATATCAGAGATGTACCCTGGTATACAAGTGTACAAACAGAGTATAAGTTGGGGAATCATAATTATTACGCCAAGAAACAATACCTTTGAGGCGCTTTACTTGATGAGTCTGATCCGTTGCTCCAGCTGTTGGCCAAGCACTTCCGCTCTCATTGCTACTGCTGCAGCAACCAGTGGGAGTCGTCAATGGCACTGCTAATGCTGCATCATCTGCAAGAAAGACGTCAGAATAAAGTTCCATTGGTGATTTTCTTTCAGGTTAAACAAAATTAGACTTTTAGCATTTACGAGAACACAGGGAAAAAATTCATGATACTTAAAATACTCCAGTCTTCTCAATTCTTGCTAAATACTGACATACCGTCCACTTCTAGATGAAGTCCATTCACAATAGATTGTAATCTTAAACAACACACTTAAGGTTTCCATCTTTTTCATTCAATCTCTAGAAAGTTTTCATTCACTAAAGTACCAACTAACAATATTTTCATTCACTTAGGTTCCAAAAATAAAAGAGACCCTTCCTTCCATAAAAGAGATCCTTATAGAACTCATAGAAAGTAAAGGTCCCTGGAAACACCAACAACTGCCTTTCAGTCAACATTCATGGAACTTGGAAATGAGTAAAATGTATGTGGATTAATGACTTAACGGTACTTAAAATGCAAAAAATTAGATACTGATCAAAATACGACTGTTTATACAGGGGATTAGGAGATCGGTTGCAAAAATACCTCTTGTCATGTTGGCTGGATTGACAACTGGCAAAGATCCAAAATTCCAAGACAATGATGGAGCACTGCCACTTTGATTGGTGAGTACAGATGAAGGGTCATGATGACAAACATAGCCTGGTTCCATAATACCAACAGGTGAGCTCTGATAATGCACTGCAGGTTTATTAGCCATCAGAGCTACAAAACCAAAAATTCTGGAGTGTAAGAATACCTAGTACTCAAAAAAAGGTAAACAGTGAGAAGCATACATGGGAAAGTAGGATTCTAACCAATCTTAGAAGCCTTTTGCGGGTATGGATGTGATGCTTTCCTCTTTGGTCGAGGAGGCGGCACACGTTCATTAGAACCACTCTTCTGAACCTTGAGAAAGTACTTCTGAGCATGACTTCGAATCTGAAAAAACCATAAATTCATGATTCACCAGCTGACATCAGCAAACAAAGGCCTATAATAAGCACATAAACTAGAGTGATACTGGCTCACCAGCATTATAGACAATGCAATCCAAGCTACTCTAATGAGCAGCAATGTTATTACTTGTCAACACCACCATCTTACAAATTATTATTTATTCAACAGAATTATCAATTACATTTTCAGTTTGTAGCACCAAGAAGTTGCAATATGATTGAACATTTATTTATGGTCCAATAGCCAAATCTTCCAGATTACTAAGGGGAAAATTTGTATAAAGGCCCAAAAAAGGTGTCACATATGAACCACACATCTTGAAAAATGGATACCAAAACTCACAAAGTGGATGGAGGACTATTGAAGCTGAAAACTTGACACATATCCCATCCCAATCTCATGAAAATTGGGGAAAGAAAGCAAAACATGTGAAGACAATTTATATCCATTGGGCCATACAACCAAATATTAAAACCTTGGAAAAGTGCAATGACAATCAATTATTGCACCAATTGTCCTTCACACCTTCAAATCATTTCCGAATATCGTTATCAGAATAAAATATAGGATGTTAAACAATGACCTCATCCTTCTCCAAAACAAATGGTAAAAGCAGATACTTTGTATGAGGTTCACATTGGCTACTGTAAACAGGGGTTTAACATATCCATTCAAATATATGCTTATCCTATCAATTATGAACTATAGAACAACAGACTATGTGCAAAGGGTGCTTCTAGCCAAATGCTCCTTTAATTCCAAGAGATATTTCAAGAGGAAAACATAAAACCACTATCGTGTAGAGAACAGAGTAATTTAATGGACTTACACAAATGAGAAACTAAGCATCAACTTCACTAGCTCATTGGTATTGTACCACACACATGTGGACAGAAGTTAAAACACTTCATGGTAGATTGAAAATTAATACTCTCTAACAAAAGATGTTCAGTCACAGATATCAAACAAGACATAGTAATCATTTTTGACAAGCTCCAAGCCAGTGCTCAAAACATCCGGAAAACAAAGGATCTCAAATATGTACCTGAATAACAGTCTTGGAGCCAACAAATGCTTCGATTTTCTTCCAATCACGATCAAATCTGAGGCATAAATTTATACCAACAAATTAGGGCGCATTCAATGTTGACGTATTACAAAGGTGCACCTAGCTTCCAATTAATAGCCAAAAAAATAATAATAAACCTATCCCTTAGCAACCCAATTCAAAACTGCTATATAACTCCATTAGACAACTTGTACCTTTCCCTAAAATGGCCTAAACCTAAAACCTTACTTTTAAATAGACACCAATGATTTATATTTCTTGAAGAATTTTCCAAAAACCTAAATTGCTCTTTACTGGTTTCCAATATTTGAAGGCCTCCATCAGTCTTTAAATCCAAAGTTCAAGTTAGCATTTAAACTTTCAAATACTATCTTTGGATACCACATCAGTCTTCTACAAATGACTGACCAAGCTTTTGAAACTGACAGCTCCAAACTACTACCATAAGTAAACACAGATTAGTATGCAGAATTCAATATTGCATAAGCAAGACTAAAATTTTTAGATAAGAAACTAAATTTGAGACCTAAGTCCCATCTGTCAAGAGTAAAATGTCTGAAATTCAAATAAGACTACCAGAACTAAAAACAATTTATGGACCACTATGACCCTTCACGGCTGATTACAGAGAATGATTCTCACTTCACAGCTGAACACGTATTTTCACTTCAGTTGGCAGAATCTGAATTGTCCAAAGTTGAATTTGTCCCCAACCCTTCAAATGTAAAAACAAACTAAAATGAAACACAATCTTTCGGATTGTTATTTGTCAATCTTTCACTACCCGTCTTAATTACAGAGTAGTCAATAAATTCACAATGAGTTGATTCCATAGAACATTGAAGAAACAAAATATGGTAACATTGAAATAGAAAAATGTTGAATTTTTCATGAAATTTTTTTCATGACCAATACTCGGATAATTTCGACATGGATGCCTCAAAGTCGGCATAAATTTCACCGGAAAAAGAGCCCCATACGAGCGAAACACATAAAAAAAATGATCGAACATGAGGACATCTCAAATACTAATAGCAAAACACATAAAAAAAATGATCTAACATGAGGACATCTCAAATACTAGTATATACAAAATCAATCTGTATCTTGTTTTGAGGAATTTGGCCTATATACTTTTCCATTTCGGTAACTCCAAAAAATAGGAAAGTTAGAGTGCAGTAAGAATCATTCATACTTTACATTTTTTTTTTTTGAATTGAACATTTCATCTCAATGCCATGAATGAAAAAAGTACAGAGAAAAGGGTAGGTTAAAGATGGTGAGGTAAACTTTACAATTTTTCTTTAGAATTGAACACTTCATCTGGTTGCCATGAATGATAAAAGTACAGAGAAAAGGGTAGGTTAAAGATGGTGAGGTACTATGTAGATGAGGAAGGCAAGGAGACATAGAAATTTGCATGAAAAAAGGCTTACACTGAGTATGGAAACTAAATTAATGTAGAAGAGGGTGGAAAAGTTAACTATGAGAATCTACAGAAAACAAAATCCACATAAATTCATCCAATTTTCGTCTGTTTGTTACGATTTCATTAGAAAATGAAGTAAATTTACTTACTACACGTTGATAATATTGCACATTTTAAATTTACGCACCAAAAAAGTAACACATTGTGCCTTTTATCAAATTACTACTTCACTCATTAAAAATAGAGTTATAGATTAGCAAACCACCAAATGTTCTGCTGCACTAATTAATCTAAGCTTAGTGCCAAAAGTATCCTTTGGGTAAGAATGACCAGAACCTCTAGTCCAAACCAATCATACAAAGCAAACCACAGCAGCCACCTCACAATTGCTACTAAAAAACAAAAAACTAGAGCAGTAGCCTTGCATAAGAGCAAAAACGAGAATGATTATTAAGTGAGGAAGAAATTCTGGTACAGTAACTCCCATAATCTGTACGTACATTGGAAATGGGAAGTCTGCAAACCTTTATCTAGATTAAATTAGTGGAACAAATACTTGCGAAACAAAAAATAGAAGGGGGAGGAGAGATGAAAAACAACGTGGTATGAGGATGGGGAAGTGGGAATTTTTTTAAGTAGCTGAATTGCTTTGATTTCCTTAGTGTTCCATCACTTTTGAGGGGATGGAAAATAAAATAGGTAAGATATAACTTAGAGATTTCCACTGATTTCCTCATGTTTACTTTTCCATTTTAATTACCAAACAGGTAAAATATAAGGAATTCACATATTTACTCTATTGTTTCATGAATTTCCTTCATAAACCTAGGTTCCTAAACACTGCGTTAAAATTCAGATGCATATATTCATCAAATTAATGGGTGAGTTATCATCATGCTGGTTACCGGTGGTTATCGTAATTTATGGTGGAAATTGGCCGGCAAATGACAAGTTGGAGTGAATTGCACTTTGTCCAGAAGTTATGGAGTTAATATACATAAATCAAAAGTTATGGGGTTGATATGCACATTAGTCTATAGTATTGGGGTTGATTTGCCAAATTTCCCAAATATTAAGATTTGGGCAGTGTTCTTTTCTTTCCAACCATCATACTTAGAGCTATCAGTTTTAAACCCAAACCGTGAAACACTGAAACTGCCTGTAACTGACCTAATAATCATTCCAAAGGCTCAGCATTCCAAAATCATCACCAAATCATAGATAACCCGAAACTTCATCGCAAAACCCTAACTTTACTACAGCCGACACATCAGATCAAAGCAAAATTTGCAATTGTAACCAATCAATCAACAAAACCGACGAATATACAAAACAAGTTTTAAAAAATCAAAACAATTTAATATAAAAACTTCATGAAATAATGAAGAACATAGCTTGAAGAATAAGCTAATTGAATCAGAAACTCACAATTGAAGAGCTTCGAGAAATTTGTCATGCTCTTGTTCGGTCCAGCTCTCTCTAGACTTAGTAATCGTATACGGCTTCCTGACTTTCTTACTTTGATCCTCCGCCGCCGTCGGAACAACAGCGCCACAACCAGAAACCGGAGAATTAACCGACGGAAGAGAGTTGACTCCGGGAAGAGTCATGGGAGAGTTGAACTCTAGGTTAAACCCTTGCGATTGGGTCGGATTCAGGTTAACTGACACCATTAGATTGATGGATCGAATCCTTAAAAGTGGTTTGGTTCGTTGATAAAGTGATAGAGAGATGACGGGTGAATTCTCTGGAAATTGGAATTGCTTAAGGACTTGGTGTGGTTTATACTTTATATAGGGAAAGGCAAAGCTCAGTGATTTAACCGCCTTCTATTTTTAATTAGGAAAAAAAAGGAGAATATTGTGTCTGTGGTGGAGGCGAGGGGGGGTAGAATGGTCATTTTATTGTGTGGCTGGAGAATTGGTACTGCATTAAATAGGAAGGTGCCAAAGTGTGGGGTGGTGAGTTTGTGACGACGTGTATAGTATAGAATAAGGGATGAGCTGTCGAGTGTGGAGCTGGTCGCTGTGGATTGCCGATTGCATGCCCTATTCGATGATGGAGGGGCAGGGAAATATGCTAAAATACTCCGTATAAATGCCAATATGGTGTATCTAATCTAATTGAGTATTGAATAAAAATACGGAGTATAATGTTTGTGTGGTGACCGGTGGGTGACTGATGAATCTATCGAGTATTGGGTAAAGTACGGAGTATAATGTTTTGTGTGATGAACCCATTTGTCATTGGTTATAAGTCATTTGTGCTTTATCATTAGCTCATGACTTTCAGTTCATTTATTGGTTGGAGTTTTTAGACTATGGACATAAGATATAATTTGTTGGGTCAAGTCTAGTAAGTTGAATTATGGACGATTTATGGTGGCATATAAAAGTCTATTCACTACCTCTTCTCCCTTAGTGTAATATATATCCATTTATGAGCTAAGGATAAATGGGTTGATGATTTCACTTATACGAGCACTATCTTTAAGCTATTTATGGAGATACATCCAAACTAAACACTAACTTTAAGACAACTTTGATTATAAGATTATTCACTAATAAGTAACATATTTCAATCTTCGAGCATAAAGACTTTCTTTAGTATGTACCTTGAGGTTAGGATTGAGGATAACTGAGAATAGTAAAAAAAAAAAAATTGTTTTACTTCAAAGAGGGAGAAATGAGAATGATTCTTTACTTTGAGGACGAACATGAGAATAACTGTTATTTTTTAGATGTAATTTCGTTAGAGATCCAAGATTTGAAGGGTAAATACATTGACAATGGGAACTTAATGGACTTACGGAATGGTATATAGATCTAGTGTGATCAAGAACCTCGAGCCTCAACAGCTTCACAACTTGCCAAAAACAGATTTGGTAACATCCGGTATTGTTAGATTGTGCACATATTTCATAGGTAATGTTTGCGTAATCAATCATTATCACAAACGTCCATCTAAGAAATGGAAAAGTAGTTATGAAATTTTTATACATGCCTTTGCTTTCATCAAATGTTCCAGCTTGAGTCGGCTAACAATCTAACATAGGACTATTATCGCCTGCTCATACGTAATAGATATAAAAGTCACAAAACATATGCAGATACAGTGATATTTTCATGTACTAACCTCCGTATCAAATAAAGTGCAACATTTAACTTTATATTATTCACGAGGCACATTTTTTACTAATAAAATATGTTCAAGTATATAATTTCAATAAGTTAAAAATACACATTAAAATAAATATAGTAAGGTCAATATGATGATTTCTAGTGTTGTAATTTTAATTAAAATACACCGTCAAAGATTAAAAAATTAGCTTCAAAAAGTCAAATAGGGTATTTGTTTTAGAACTGGAGGAGTAGATTATAGTGTAAATTTTACAATAAAACCCAATCTCACATTAATTTAAACTCCGCAACAAAATGTTTGATGAATTACTGCTCCCTGGTGCATAAACATATATAATACGAAAATGAGAGGTAAATTTCTTTTCTTTTCCAAGACAAAAATTGGATCAACCCAATTAGGCGGTTTGCCGATTGGAGAATGAATGTTCAACATAAGCTCATGAAATTCTTAGACACAAACAAATACGAACAGAGCAACACAATAAATGGAGTACATAATTCTGAATGATATACAATGTTACAAGCCTATGGAATGAGAATTTGATAACCAGTATTCCACGAGCTCTGCAGCCTAATCAAGCCAACGTAAAATTCCATCTTCTCCTGCGGAAGCCAGAACTTCAACTCGTACATCTAAAACAGCCTGCAAAACACCAAAAGGGAAGAAGTTGAAACAGACGCCTTTCCAAACAAACAGTACCTGTCATTAAATATTGGATCTAAGGTTTAAAAGATGTTCCTAGATTCCTAGAACATGAAGTTGCACAAGACCAATGTTTTCAGTTCCTTCGAATCGCCATGTAGTTAGTATACGGGCCATTTGTTATTGGTAACTTGTACCCTGTAAAATTACATTAAAAAAAACCTAGCAAATTGCAAGGCATGGTCTCTACAAGTACTCTTTGTAACAGGTTAACTGATAGGAAAACAAATACTTTGGATGTATAAATCTCAGTGAGTGCTAATTATTTAACCAGGATATGAAGTAGAAAAAAGCTACCTCAGTATTTCTACAATTAACCAATCTACACTCCTCCAAGGGACCTTCTAATGACCAACTCTCCCAAACGTCAAAGCTGTGGCTGGCAAATACAAATTCCATCCTTCTATTTATCTGCAACATCAACAAAACTTTATGAACTACAACTTGTACATAAGAGCAATTAACCTCAAAAATAAAATAAAAAATGTCCTGATTCCAAGAATTAAATAAAAGGTTTAAGTCCATCCATCTAATCCGAGGAGAAAACATTGAAATCTTGATCGTCTGATACACGACAAATGGAAGTGAAAGGGTTACATTGAGCAATAAATCCAAAGGTCAAAGAAATACCAAAAATATATCCATTAGAAGAAAAAAAATTGAAAATTGTAGGAGCCAAAAAATACTGATAAGCCCTGCAGATATCAAGAATATGGAGTAACAAGTACTAATCCAGTGCCATGAATCTCTCAACACAAAATGAATTCATAATCTGCAGTATATTCACAGAGTTCACGTAATTTGTTTGATTACTGAAAGTCACAACGTTTCTTCTGAATTCCATTAACGGATAAACCAATCAACTCATCTCTTAATGACAGCTAAGCTTACATGATTTTTACAGTTCTTAGGCAATAGACAGACAAGTGGAATCAGAATGTCAGAACTGTTGCGATTTGGGACAGAGCCTATAAAACTATAGGAGATCGAAGATACCTGCAACAATTTCCCACCAGCTGCAAGCGATCGCAATCCAATTGTGTCCTGGAAAAGGCAACATGTAATCCCATCAGTCAAGTACACAAAAGAAAATTGGATTCCCTTTTCAAGCTCAACCAACCCAAATATATTCATGGAAAGCCAACATATGAACTGACTGACCTTGTTTCCAAAAACAACAAGGAACTGAGCTGCAGGGTCTCTTTTGGTAACACTATGCATTGTATCCAGGAAATAACCACCCCCCTTTACCCTCTGTCTTGAGACATGCAGCACAGAACGCTCCCTGGAATGTAAAGCTATAACACAACCATTTTTAAGAAGGTCCCCAGATGTCCTACTAGTACTCTTGCCTTTTTTCTGAAACTTGTCCGATGATGATTCTTGAACCAATTCTATTGATGTTTTCCTACTTCTGGAGTCTTCAGGTGAAGCACACCTGGAATTAGAACTTAGTACCTGATCAGTACCACTCATAGCAGTATCATCTTCCTGCTGCAAAGTACTCTCTTTTTCTAAGATTTCCTCAGGTTTTTGTTGAGACTTTTGGCAAACATGTCTGTTTTTTGCCTTTTTACTTGATCTACTACCCTTTGTGTTAGATTGAGCAGAGTTATTTGGTGACAGCCCAGAAACCTGATGCAGGCTAGGAGATTCCAATTGTTTAGATGGATTCCTATGTGAACTTTCTGGAGTTGTTGACTTATCACTAGGCAAATGTTCAAGAACTGGACTATGTGAGTATCTTTCTCTGTCTAGCTTATCAGACTCCTCATTATCAAAGGTCAATTCACCTTCCTTGTCTTCATCATCAGAAACAGCACTACTTGGAACAACGCCATCAAGGAAATAAGTCTGCAATACAGAAATTGCCTTTTCTCGTATCTCCATCCATACTTCCTCGCTGTAATCTGCACTTCGTGGAAGTACCAATACATTAGGCATCTCCCTAACCTGAAACAATATTATGAACCAGTTATATTAAAGGAATAAAGCGCAACTGGTCATTCAAAAAAAATCATGTACTTACGTTGACTCTAAACATCATGTCAAAATAAAGAAGGGTTAACAAAAATTAGTTATTTCAAAGCATGTAGGTTACTGACTAGGGAAAAACAAATACTAAACACTCTCCTATCATCACCCATGGAAATTGCTGAAATAAAGGATTAACTTTCCTACAAGCATTAAGAGTTACAAATATGCATTCTTACTTCAATTGGGTAAGATCCTTTTACATAAAAGAGGAAGATCACAAGATTTGGCGGGATTGAACCTAATCAACCTTTGTTCTAATCACACTGCATGCATAACTTCCCCAAACGCACCATATACTCAAATACACAGACACGAAATATACAAAAGCTTTCCATAAAACAAGGATGAATGCAGGAACATAAACATGATTACATTGCTTCAAAGGATACAAGGATAAAGGATCAGCAGAGAAACATAGTGTTGCATAGCCCAAGGCTTGTTAATAAGAAAGCCTTCTTATACTGGTAGCGTTGCAAGTTCAAAAAGATTTGCTAAACAAAAGAGCCATGCCATCTGTTTAATCAGTAGATCTACACTTGTGGGCAATGATAGCATGATGGTCATGTAAACCTCAACACTTCACAAAAATATCACCTCTGATAATAAGTTTTGTTCACAGGAAAAGGATATAAATATTCAGCTTGACAACTACCAATGAATTGCAGAGAAAACATCTACATCAACATATACAAGAAAAGATATCTCGAGATTCTATAGATGTATGCCCCGATTACAAACATAGAGAGAAAATATATTTGCAGAAAAAGGATCAAGCAGCATATGCTTGACCTACACAATGGAGATCAAACCAGAAAGAGTATTCTCATAACCAGGACCGTTAACTCATATATGGAGGCACAATTACAGGAAAGATGGGAAAATAGAGGAAACACATAACATGACACAAGTATTATCTTTTATCATACTAGTGAACATACCCATGCTTCCATCCACTGTGGCCCTTCAGCACCATCCAGCGCACAGCCAGCAAGAGTCCCATCGATCAATAGCTGTTTCACGGCACAATCATCCAAAAGCTGACTGCTTCCAGTGTTCACCAAATAAGCACCTAAAAAGAGAGTGAAAAAATAGTGAACACTTGGTGAAGATAAGAAAAACAAGGTCCAAAGCGACTGATAGAAAAAAAATAGTAATCGCCTGCAAGTAATTAAGATTACCAGGCTTGATATGCCGCAAGCACTCAGCATTTATAATCTGGACGGTCTCATCTGTCAAAGCACAATGGAGAGAGATCACATCACTTGCAGCCAGTAAATCATTAAGTGTCTCCATTCTTCTGGCAGCAGGAGGGAATATTATCGACCTGCTAACTTGTCCCTGGGAAAAAGTGAAAAATATATCAGGCATAGATCAAAACATAAAATTCCCCAAAAGCTTCCAACCAAAAAGCTGAGAAGGTAGATGCATTGAGAGCTTGAAGTCCCTCAAAACTCCTATACATGATTTCATAATACTCATCATTTGAGTCATTTGCAGGAGCTATTTCTCTGATTTAGTGCGTACAACATTCATTAAACCAACCAAATCAAATTCAAGAGTGCACACTATACCAATCACTTTCTTGCTACAGGAGCAAATTAAATCTATAATTACAACAAGCTTAGGAGAGGGAAAGGTGGGAACTGAGATTGGCTTACTAAATTAATTTCCTATCATAAGGTGAGTTTTACTCGTGCAAAAATGTTAGGCGCTTGACTTAACTCTCAAAACTCAGCAACTGACACAATGCGATCATCTCAGTAAATCAATCAAACCGAACCAAACAAAACCCAATGTCACACCAATCAAACAATCAAGATCAAATTTTTTCATCTCAAAAACCAAACTTTTTACAAAAATCATACATCAGTTACACAAAAGGAACACAACATTCTAGCAAACATACGAATTAAACCAATGTGAAAACACAGCAACCAAGATCAAAATTTTCGCTCCAAAAAAATCAATCTTTTCCATAAAAGAACATAATTTATCAATATTACACAAAAAATGTGAAACAACCCAAACTAAGGTTACCTGGGAAACATCAAAGTAAAGCACATTCATCTTGAACGACAAGCTTCTGTTAGCCAAAGACCTAGCAGACGCAGATCTCCCGACAATCCCAAGCACTAAACCCCGACACCGCCGCATACCCCGATAAAGCGGTTGCACGGAACCCAACCACCCCGACGAGGACAGAGAGTGCCGCGACAACAGATGCGTGCGACGGAGGAGACCAAGAACAAGAGCCATGACAGTGTCAGCGATCTCCTCGGACCGAGAGACGTCCACATGGACAAGACGGAGCCCTAGATCGGCGGCTAAAGCGGAGTCGACGGCGCGGTCGGATGAACCAAGGCAGAGGACGAGCTGCCGTGGGCGGAGGCGGCGCTGGGCGGCGCGAGGGAGGAAGGCGAGCGAGTGGAGGAGGACAGCGGTGGCTGACTCGATTCTTCCGTCGGTTAATCGGCTCAAGCCGACGTGTTCAATGACGGCAACTCCAGCGAGGGAGTCTTGTTCGAAAGCATTGTCTTCGATACAGTTTAGAGTTACGACCAAGTGGATAGGCGATGTGGGCTGGTGGCGGGCCATTGATTTGGGCCCTTCTCCGCTGCTGTTTGTGGTTTTGATCGACATTTGATGGTTTGAATTGGCGGCGGCAGCGGCGGCGGAGGTGGTGGAATAGGGGATAATTTTAGAAATTCATTTTGAATTGTGTAAGTGCGGTTCTGAACGCGGCAAGAGATGTCGGAATCCTGTCTTGTAACCCATCTCCCACATTTTTGGTGGTGGTTTAAATTTCAGATGTGTGATATTGAAGCCACGTCCCCCATTTTTTTAACAATGTATAGAAATTTTTTTATGTCATTGATTGATGTGAAATGGGATAATGCCATAACTAGTATACTATTGAGCTTGTTACCATTGATTATTATTATTGATGTAGTTCACCGTTAATTTGGTATTATTGGTTCTTATCCATTCATTAACCTTTCATTAAAATGATAATATCTATGTTAGTACTTCAATAGTGATATACGAAGCTTTATGAATGAGGTATGTTAGCATGTGAGTCAACTAAGCCACCTTATCTATTTCATCTCAATAATTAATTGCCCTATATTATACATTATGCGATATAAATATTACATAAAACTTGTAACATGAACCTCTAACCACAAAAGAGGAATATTTGGATGGCACCATAAGATAAACAAATGATTTAGTCCATATCCCTTATTCGTGTAATTATAAAATCTTTCCATTTTAATTTATCATGTTATGCTTATTTTCTCAACACTCACATTGTCATCAACATATTTTGTGTGATGACAAGTTAGTGTAGTTGATATGAAAAACAAACGTTTGCAAAACTTCATGTCGACAGATGGATGGATGGATGATTTGTTACTCAACCTGACTGTCTCTAATTGGTTGTGATCAAGTGTTTACAAATTGTTTTCGGTGTTCTTGTGCTTTAAAACTTCTTTTAAACAAGTAGCCATGCTTTTTTTTTTTTTGACATAAGAGTGGCCATGTTTTGTGTGATAAGAAATTGTATTTTTCCTTTTTCTTTTGGGCGATATTCACTTTGAAAGACTAAGCCTAGGGTCTAGGGACAACACACTAAGACAGTCACTAAAGTGAATCTAGAACCACCGGCCCAAACCTCAGTCGGTAAATCAGGCAGTCAAGTCACACCACACTTTTTCTTGTTTTCCTAGAAAGGAAGGGCGGGGGTGGAGGCCATAACATGTCACATGGGGGTAGTGGCAGTGGCCATACCAAGTCATGTGACCCTTCCCCTTCTAAAGCTCTAATTATGATTGCCGAAGAACTAAGATAAGTTCTATGTATCTAACAGTAGTACAGTCAACATAATCTTCTATGTATGTAACAGTATTACTGCCAACATAATCTAACATATGCTTTAAAGAAAGAAAAATGGCCAACATAGAAAAGCATTAAAGTATAATCAATTTGGTAAATTCTAGGATTTGGATGATCAATAGCATAATTTGCCATTTAGTCATACATTCTATATTCCAATGCTAATTCTTCTACAAATAAGCTCGTCAACCAACATCAGCAACCAAGTACATTCCCATCAACATCTGATAAGGCCCACCAAAAAAGACAAAGCATCATGAAAAAGAAGAGACTGGGACCAAGTCTAATGCTGGCCTATAATGTATCCTACTGTCCTGGCTTGTAACAGCCTCTCATTCTCTAGAAAATCAAATTAATCAACCTCCAAACAACCAATCATCGTATAATCAAGACAATTTCAACGCCAGAATCCACCCACTTTTGACCATAGTAACATAAATAAAAAGCAATCACAAATTCACAATACAAGAAGGCGAAATGGAACGCATCCATGCTAACTATACTCGTGAAAACAGGTTGCTCACATTATCATTTTAACTGAGACATCAACTTAACAAATTCTGTGAAACTCCGCACTATTCAACGGACATGCCATGATTATCATCTTAATGAGACATTAACTTAACAAGTTCTGTGAAAGAGAATATCCAGTCCTTACTATTCAACGGACATTCCAAAATTGCTTATCTTTACAAAATGAAACAATGTACGCAGAGAGCTAACACACTCACTTAGATACACAATTTTTACACCACCTTCCTGGATAATGATCATCACCATCTCATGGTTCCAAATACAGGCTACATACAGTGACCACGCTAATGACTATCTAATAACTACTTAGGAATGCAGATTTCTTCATTATCTTATGATATCTTACAGACTCACCTATGAATTTCACTCAAACCATTCACACCTTTGCTTCACAAGAAATTCTGAAAATGCATAGTGGTTGTCATGATTGCTTGATATTATTAGCTATATTTACTGCAGTTTTGTACAGTTTATAGCCTCCATTTGACGAGTAAAAACCGTCATTGTAGTTACTAGTTAGTGTTGTGAGTTCCTTATCCATCATCATGGAAACTTTTAGCAGTTGCAATATAGTTCATTGAATTCCCCTCTCATTTCTCGTCCTTTCTTGGCCCAAGGGAAAGTTCATGTACAGTCAGAAAAATTTCCTCCTAAAGTTCCGGGTGGTGGTTTGATATGATCGCATAAGTAATCCAACACCGATACCAATTCCTAGACACATACCAAGACCAATACCAACACCAACTCTCACTCCAGCATTGAACCAAGTGAGTTGGCCATCCTCCCCTTCATAAAACCCTTCAGGATACCAATTGTGCATCAACTTTCCTTCTGCCTCAAACTCATCATCAGTCTCAGTGAGCTGCAATAACCAAAAATTACATTTCATAGTTCAAATCATAGCAAGATAAAAGACAGATAAGCATAGGTTAAGCAGAGGCATCGATGAAAATATGTACTCCATATTATTTGATGAACATCAACCTAGTACAAAGTGAAGCAGCTGTCCTGAATTGATATCATACTTATGTTAGATACTAGCAAAGATAAGCCAAACCCCATACTAGGCCTCAAGCCCTCAAGCCCTCAAGCCCTCAACCCAAGCTTGAGGATATAAAACAAACTAAAGTCCTCAGGTGTACTGTAGGTAGTGTTTCTCAACCATTACAGACAGTGGGTGAAAACTGAGGTCTTGGAGGAACTGGCTTTGTTAGCTCAAGTAAATGGAAAGGGCTTCAGTCATATTTATAGTTCTTATTCTTCATATATGAAGTTCAGTTGGAAAAATATGTTAAAAAAATATCTGAGAAGGATTTCTGTCACTTGATGTCATTTTACAGGAAGTTTATCCAAAGTCCAAACACTCAGGGCATTCGTCTCCAAACAAAATAAAAATCCAAACCAAAAAACCTCCATATCAACAATAGGTGAAACAGATCAAACATTCAAACGCCCTGCTGTACTATGTCATTGCCCATAGCTAGGAGATTTCTTAGAATTGCATACATGTTCAGCTCTTCAACCTTAATCAATTTCAATTGATTTTAAGTGTGATTGCTTGGTTAATTCTTAAACAAGCATCCACTTACAAATAAAGCATCTATGTCTTCGCTACTGCTACTCACAAAAAAGCAGAAAGTCCACATTCTAAGTTTATGGCTTAATTCCCCAGCTAGCAGCTTTGTTAGTAATTTAACTCCCCAATAAATGAGAAATTAGTATATGGTCTAGGACCACCACGTCATTCATGGTCCCGTCGTCTAAGTATGAAATGACACCTTAGAGGCTTAGATACGCCATATATCCTTCATATAACTTGTTAAAAATGAGAGTCTTCATAGTTATTCGGAAACATAAAATCATCCAACAATTTTCCCATAAACACGACATTCGTAGCTGGCCTTTGAAACTTTCAACATCCAAAGGCACATGGACATGGGTCCTATATACTAATTCAAACCATATCGGTAAAATTATAAAATCACATTAACCTTCAACCAAAAGCACCAACATTTATTGTAATCATAGAACAATTAACAGAAGTTCGACATAATTATAATGACAAATAATATGTTTTCAAATAAATGATGATCAAATGTAAATTGAGTAAATTACCTGTAATTTCCGGTAAGCATTATTAGCAGGAACAACCTTCAGATCCTTCTCAATCTCATCAGAAACTTCTGGAATCGCATCCAAAGTGTTATACCTCGGCGATTTCCTCCTCGGACTAGAACTAATCATCTTCGTTAATATCACCGGCGTATCCAACCATCTTCCGGCTACATAAACCTCAATCGACGGCGACGACATACCTAACTTCGCCTGAAAAAACGCCGACGCCGACGAACCACCGGCATAACAATCCATACTCCAGTCATTCTCAAACCTGCCAAGCGATCCACACAATAGCAAATTATCCTTCTCACAAACCTCGAATTCTACGCCGCCGGAGATCTTGACGTTGTCAGTACTAACGTAGGTAACCTCGGAGGAATCTCGATCAACGCGATCTCTTCGAAGCGTGGTCGACGAAACTTCATTGGCAGGGACACGAGAGCCGTTGATTTCGAGAGACACGCCGAGCTTGTCGCGAAGGTGGCGGAGCGTGAGATAATCAGGCGCGGCGTCGATTGCGCAAGGTGCGATTCGGACGTAGAATAGCCGGATATCGAACCAGATACAGGGCGGCGAGGTAGGTGATCCTCCTCCGCCTCCTCCGGCGTTGATTAGACGGTATACTTTAGGCTTAGAGATAATAGATAGGGTTGTAGAGCCGGTTGGACGGGCGTGAGATTGATGATCCATAATTGAAAATGAGGATATGGAAGAGAGAATGATGAATGAAATATGGGTTTTATGAGAAAATGGGGGGTAGAGGTGAGAGAATTGGGGATATGTTAAGGGTTTTGGTTGGGTGTTAGGAGGTATTTGTTGAGGGAAAGGAGGGAGAAGAGGAGGAGAAACTAACGGGGTTGAGAGGAACAACACACTGGCTTATGGTTGGAGTCTCAGCTTTTTTAGGACATTAGAGTCTTAGACTTTACATTCTTTCTTTCTGGTTTTTTTTTTTTTTATAACAATTTACCTTTTTTAACATACACTTATCTTTTACTCATATTTTTAGTTTGACCATTACATTTTCAAGTTGACTACCGTTTATTTTCAACGTGATTTCAATGAGGATTATTTTTTATTAGTAAAAGACCTAAAAATTTATCCTATTTAAAAATCACATATATAATACACACTAGCTGTTTAGCTTAAGTCATAATCTATAACTCAAATTCAAAACTCTGGCATTAAGTAGTTTTTACAATATTTTGATTTTATAGATTTAATTTCATAAAATTTTGATTTTATAAATATTTTTAATAATATTTTGGTTTTATTAGGTGAAAAAGTTTGGCTGAAATTACTATACATGTGATATATAGCTTATTGGTTAATTTTTTAATTATTTAATGTCATATATTTTAAATTTTACTACTTATTTAATACTCTCACCAAATTTTTATTTTTTATTTTTTCCATTTACAATCAAAGAAGAAATCAAGAGATGAGTAAATATGAATAAGATTCCTTAAAATAAATTTAAAACAATTTGAAAAGAAAATCAGATATCCTTGAAAATAAGTTGTAAGTGGGACATGTATTAAATACTTATGAAAATTTGTAACTGAATTGTTTATAAGTAAATGTTGGTGGAAACTTTTAAGATTAGTGGGGGTAGTTTAGGTGGACATTGAGGTTATTTCGTCAACAATTTTATTCAAATGATGTTATTTTAATCATAGTAAATTAGACTATAGTAGAATGATTTTATATAGGAATATCTTTGTGAAATTTCTAAATGGAGAATACGAAAAGAACAAAAAAGAACAGAGGGAATACTAAACCACTTGCATCATTTTTTAATATAATTTAATTTTATTTTCATATTAATTTAAATTATTTTTATAGAACTTTAATAATATTTAATATTATTTTGATTCCTTCCCCATTTTAAAATGGAAAGAAAAAAAACGAAGAGAGTAGTATTTAATAAAAAAAATTTATAAGATAAAATATTTTAAAAAAGTTTATCCAATAATTATTTTTATAAATATTCCTTTATTTCTGTGGATGGTTGAGTATTGGGTGTTAATTTTGCACTTGAGTTGTAAAATTATAGTCTCGAGAATAACGGATGGAGATAGAGACAATGATTAAGACCAATAGACCAGCATGATAATAGTCTGGGGGATAGGAAGTGTTTTAGATGTTGTTTTTTCTTTTCTTATGAGTGTGTATTTTATGCTAATTAAACTGATCGGGAGTACATGTCAAATAAGAGATGAAATATGATGCATTGAAATGTCATTCACCAATTTTTTATCCCTGTATTTATGACCTTTTTCTTTTTACCGAAAAGGTAACTATGACCTTATATGCTTGATCCTTGTATTCACTACCCACTACACAAATTACACATAAACACGCGGAAGAAGATTGTAAAATATAATACTAATAATAATATCATCTAGAATACTAATGACTTGGATTACCTTGCTGGCTAGCTATCTTTAAGGTTAATACATCTCAAATCATGCCATTAATAGTATTCTAAAGAAACAAGATGTCCATGAAATTTTTTTAAAGAAATTTCAAATAAAAAACAGGGAAGTTGGCCTGATCTCTCTCTCACTCACACACACACAGATCCAATGTAATACCCCATATTTTAGACATTATATTAAGAATATTTTAGTACAAAATAAATAATTTAAAAATTATTTTGGCACCAATCACAATTATGGAACTTTATTTATATATTTATTTTATAAATTTATTAAGAAAATTATTTAATTTTATAAATAAATATTTAATTCCTCAATTATTCCATTAAAATTCCAAAAAAAAGCCCTCTAAAATATCCAAAGTATCCACTTTTATTCTAGAATATTCTAAAAGCTTTTAAAATATTATTCTTAACAAAAAAATATAGTTTAATATATTTATAAAGATTATTTTTTAATTTAAAATGGATAATGTTGAAAATATGATATATTTACCAAAGAAAAAAATATATATATATTTAAAAAAAAAAATTCGACCATATCTAATAATGGTCAACTACCATGATTAGAATTTAAAAAAAAATTATTATTATATATATTTAACCCTAATTTAAAGGATAATTTTAGTTGAAAAGATAAGTTTAAATTAAAAATAATAGATTTTCAAAAAAAAAAAATAATAAATTCTATCCTTATCCTATCCTTTTTCTATGATTTATATTTCAAAAAAAAAAATTTATTATAAAATTTTATCTTTTTTAACTAATTCTAATTGGTTTGTTTTGAATTAAATACTTTTAATTGGTTAAATTATTTAATAATTTAATTATTTTATAATTAAAATATTTTTCTGAAATTTTGAGGATAATTATCAATTTAAATTCATATTTATCTTTTAGTGTTTTAAAATTCTAAAATTCATCCTAATTTCTACTATAAATAGACCCTTAAATCTCACCTAATTCTTCACACAAAAATCATTAAACCCTTTCTCTTTTTCTCAAACTTTCTCCCTCTCTCTCAAGTCACTCTCTGCATCTCTTCGGCCATCTGGTGCCACCAACAACCACCAGCCTCCGTGAGCATCCTATTTCCCTAACTATTTAATTGTTTGCAAACTGTTTAATTCTTAAAACTATTTCTAAACATAATTAAAGTTTCAATATTATATGCATAATTATTGTGTTGCATTGTGTTGATTAGTTTATCTTAAATTGATAGGAGGATCAACTTGAAGTTTAGTAAAGAGTTGTTAGAAAGTACTAGAATTTAAGGTACGTATATGTGTTAAATCTTTTTATGTGCAATTGAATATATTATTTTGTGAATTATATTGTGCTAAAATATTTTTAAATATATGTTTATATATGGCTATGTATTTGAAATTTCGATAACAAAAAAAAGGGTGATATACATTTACCTTATTTTATTTAATATGTATCATGTTTCAAAAGGGCCGAATGGCATTTGAGATTTTATAAATTTCAATGAACTTTAATAATTAAAACAAGGTATTTGTATTTAAGGAGTTATAAAAGGAGAGTTATTATTATTATATATTACCGCTTGATTTCATAATCAAGAAGGGTTCATGCTTCAAAGTCCACTTGTTGGCAAATAAAAGGAAACTCCAAGGATAGATCCGTGATGGGATAACTAACTTGGGGGGTGTGCACACTTAGGATCAAGGAGGGGATATAAGAAGAGGAAATTATTTTTATTAAGTGTTTTAATAATTTCATTTGTATTGGATTATTATAAAGAAAGGTTCGAAATTTATTAATATATAAGAAGGCAAGTTTGAAATGAAGGAATTTAAAAGTCAAAGTATTTCTTTTATCATGTATACGTACACAGTGTTTTTACATTGACACGTATTTTCCTATTTGTTTTGGTTCGCCCTACTTACCACTTATGGTGAGTAGATTTGCAGGAATAAATATGCATGAGAGCATTACATCAAGTGGCACATACTAGTTAGGAGTTTTATAATTTTTCTTAATCAAATTTTGTACCTTTGGATAATCAAAATTATAATTCTTTTTAATAAATAAATTGAGTTTTTCTTCCGCTGCAATATAGTAGTTAGTTAGCACAGCCGAAGTGTGGTGACACGTGGCGGTAATACCCCTAAGTTACTAAAATTACTATCATTATTATTATTATGTTAGTAATTTGGGGGTGTTACATCCAACGCATGACATTTTACGTAAATATAGTGACCTTTTTTTAACTCATAGTGACCATGATATTTTTTTCACTTATAGTGACCATATTAATTGTTATAGTGATTATTTCCATTGTTATAGTGACTATTTTCATTGTTATAGTGACCAATTTTTTTTACATGAAATCTCATGCGTTGGATCTTACAAGTTAAAGGATTAAGATCCCTTTTCATCATTCTTATTTTAAGCACCCTTCTCATTGAATCCCTCCCCTATATATATATATATATATATATATATATATATATATATATATATATATATATATAATGGTTTACTTTTAAGATTTTTGTGTTATTTTCTTTGTTTATTTAATACCGTTCACAAAAAATTAAGTAAAGTAAGGACACATAAATCATATTAAATGACAAACTTTTACATAGTCGCTTTTTTTTAAATTGGGGTAACTTTTGTTTAATTGAAGGTTAACTTTTGTACAATATGTCTCATATTTCCTTTTTTCAAATATATTTCAATCTTCTTCAACTAAAATCGCGGAGACACATAAACCATATTAAATGGAAATCCTTTGCAAAGTCATTTTTCTTAAATCGAGAAGTTACTAAATTGAAATTAAAACTACAATATTTGACTCATATTATTGATAAAGACCAATATTTGCTTTATTTTATAAAATACAACAATTGGAATTCATTGTATTTTAAAGAGTAAAATGATTGATCACGTCAACATTCTTACTTATAACTAGACGGTCATTTTTTTCATTTTACTCTTTAAAATACAATGACCTCCAAAGGCTAATTTTTTTTGAAATAAAATAAAGATTGACCTTTATAAAAAAATATGGGTCAAAGATTGTATTTTTAATTTTTAATTTTTACTTTGTTTTATTGAAGTTTAACTTTTGTACAATATACCCAAATTTTTCTTTTCGAACAATTCTCAATCTTTATCAATTAAAATTGTGATAACTTTTGTTGTAATAAAGGGTGAGTTTTATTGTACTATTAGGGGGTAATTTTTATTATATTGACTTTTGAGGGGTATATTCGTTAGCCCCATAATAACCTTATTATATTCCTTATGTCCACAGAGTCTTTTGTATACCGTTAGTATATGGATTGATGAAAAGTAGTTTACTAGAGTTTGCCACATTTTAATGTCATTGTTTGATAAAATGTGAATATTTATCATATTCTAATTGCAAATTTTCAAACTAATAGTATAAACAAAGTGAGATAACTCTTCATCATGTACCTATATTTTCATACCACTCTTTTCGCATTAATTATCATCATCAAGTGCCTAAAAACCATTTTTTGACATTAATTATTCCGTATCAGATAATCGAAGGAGTAATATTGATTAAGAAAACTCAAATATGAGAACCAATTTCAACAAATTTTCTTTACAAAAAGACATGTTTCACCTCCTTATGTAATCATTTGAGTTACAAACTTTAAAATCAATCAAACATTAAATATATTTCCCATGTTAGCATGGATATATACTCCGTACTAGTTAGCATGGGAGCTAAGGCATGAGGATAGTGCATACAATGTGTGTTCATTGTATGGGGGCGGCTGGATATGAGATGAGCTAGTTCGTGAGCTACCGGAGATCGGATTGTCTAAAGCTCGGCTCAAGCTCAAGCTCAAAACCAGAACTCTTCATCATGTACAAAGGCGAGCCCAAGCTCAAACAATTTAGGCTCGAGGACTCAATGAGCCTAAACGAGCCGAGCTTAATTAAGGACGTAGTTAAAACCAATATTTAGAATAAGTATTCGACAAATCTGAGCTAAGTGACTAATTTATACCGAGCCGAACCACGAGCTTTTATCAAGCCGAACCAAAACTCAAATTTTAAAATTTGTTGAGTTACGAGCCCGAGCCTAAACTTTATGATTATCAGGCGAGCCGAGTGGGCTAGGATTTGAAGCGCAAGTTTGTTGTTGCATGGGGTGGAGGATAACTTGGGCAAAGACGGCGCGCTCTTAGTGGCCTGGAGATTGCTGCCGGCGCCAAGTGGGGATTTTTGGTCCGTTGCAAAGCTTGGGTGGCCTGGTAGATGAATTACAAGGATTTGGTGATGGAGAAAAAACAACGGAATACTTGGTCGTGGCTTCTTGCTCAGTTGCTCCCTCACACGTACTTGATGTTGATTGATGTTTGATTTCTAAGCCCCTCGTGTCTCGTGATCTACGGAGTATGCGATTCTTTTGCTGGTTCTCCTGCATAGTATGCATCATGCATGTGTGGGGTATATTACAATGCCCTATGTCACTACTCGCTATTGTATTTCCTGCTAGGATGAGCGTATCTTTATTAGCGATTTCCACAACTGTAATATATTACTCTCTATGCGTGTTTACAATTTTATGATAAATTTTTTCAAAAATATAAAAAAGAAATGTATTTTTTTATATATAAAAAAATTCTGAATATTAATGAAACGAGGGAGTAAGTATACTTTTAATTTTGGGGGAGAGGGGACACAAAGGTGTTAAATACATGCAAATTTAACTCTTATGTTAGCTATTACCCTGAACATATTATTTTTATTCGGAGACTATGACAGATTACTTAGTAGTTAAATAACAATTAGGACAATAGTTGAGTTGTTATTGTTAGTAAACTAAATAATATAGCTTATCTTCAAACTGTAACAGTGCATAATGTGCAAAAAAGACAAGTAAACTAGCGTCGAGGTGGTGATCCAAGGAAACTCACTCAAATGTGTAAGTTAGAAGATAATCTTAGGATTACGATCATGCCTCAAAGTTCATATTTGTTTCATATGGATTTCAGTTAATACTTGTGAGAATGTTGTGTATTTTTATGTCGAAAATTAAATGCCGTTTATAATTGAGTTTTACAGTACTAAGGGTGGAGGGGACATGTGGATTTGTACGTGCCATTATAGAAGGGCCATGAATCAATAAGTTGAATTTGTTCCACTAAGATTTAAGTATCAAAGTGTTATTGAATTGCTGATAGCTGTGGCTTACGTACTGTACTGTGAACTATCAATGATACCCACATGCCCTATGGCCCATATCAAATGGGCTACCCTATACATACAACATACATAATCAACTTAATTATTTTCCTGTCATGTATCCAAGAGTTGCAAACAATGTTTGTCCACAAAGAACCTCACTCGAAAAAAAGATTGAGGGAAAAAGTAAATACCACTGAACTCCTTGAGGCTTCAGCTACTACATATGATGGACTAGGTCACTAGGATGCTCATTGGTTTCCAAACCAAGTGTTTCTAAAAGTTTAGAAGCATTATTAGCGATAATATTTTCGTGAACGGCAAAATTACAAGTTATTCCAACCACACGACACCTTAAATGGAATCTCGATCTGAACTGTATCATAATACCTTTGAACCTCCAATTGCTACAAAATGATTAAATGAAAGCCAAGTTACACGTTATAACCCCTAAGTATCAGACGATTCAGACCCTCCGCCATTAAAGTTAATTAACTAGCGCCAAATTACAATAAAGCTGTCCCCAACAACAATGCCAAACACTCACGCAATTAAGCAAGGTGTATCAGATCTGTTTGTGTACTCGGAGAAGCATACATACCTCACTTGTATTTACCATTGTTTTTCTTTTTCCAAATCGCTAAAACCGCTTAAATTATAAAGAGAATCTACAACGTTCTTAATGTTATTTTGTGTGAATTTAACAAGACTCACAAAAAACGTATAATAGATAGATCTTAAATCCCCTCTTTTATTAACCACGTTTTTAAGATTAACCACTCGCAGTCAATTAGACAATTGAAGGGAGTACTAATTTATACATATTGTAGTCACAAACCAACAGTTAAGGCAATGGGATTCATTATAATTTTTTTACCATATAAGCAATTTGTCGATAATGTATTGTAGAATGAGTAATTTCCCCGATAGTATTCTTAGGCTTAGTATTCAAACCAATTTCTCTTCATGAAAATTAGACCTATATTTCATTTTTTTTCGAGTTTGTACTATAAAAATACCCAATTAAAAGGGCTTTATTGTTTCAAAGATGGTTTGAATACACACTAGTTAGGGTATGATTTGAGTACGTTTTAATACATTAGAGGCCTTCAAAGAAGGATACACGGCAATCATTTGAGACATTTAAAAAAAAAAAAAAAAAGACTTTAAACAAAAGGAGACGAACTCAGGTCTTGGATTAGAGGACTATCAAGAATAAGTTGTGGCATCGCTCTATAGAAGGAAAAACACAAAAAAAAGTGTCATCTGAAAAAATTATAGCAGTAGATTGATAAACATTGACATGGTGCCCCTTGCAAAATGTATTTAGCTTCTGGGTTGAGATTGTAATGTACAAATTAAAGGCCCGCAAAGGTGAAATTACAGAGTGGGAGCTCTTTCAGCCGCTCCAGAAATGACGGTGAGCAAGTTGTTACCGAAGGGGTCGCTAAGGTGAGCAGCCAGATTCTCAACTGGGCCTTGGCCAGTCACGTAAGCTTGAATAAAGAAGGCAAACATTGAAAACATTGCAAGTCTACCGTTTTTGATCTCCTTCACCTTCAACAAGGCTGCTTGGTCTGGGTCATTGGCCAGCCCCAATGGGTCAAATGGACCTCCTGGGTGAAGCTTGTCCTCCAAATCCTGCCAAATTATAAATTGTACAATCTTAGAAAAACTTCACATCGTCCGTAGCCGTGACTGTAAACTAAAGGAGCCCCGGGTGCTAAATTGCTAATGCTAGTGGCAGACGACCGCTATAGAACCTTTAGTCTAATGGGCTATGTATATACTAGCTAAAGGAAGAAAAGGTAGCAACATTAGCAGAATAATCTTTTCGCTCAATCTTGTCTTCATCGTTCCTGAGTCCGGAGAGTTCCTGGAAGTAATACTTGTTCGGAAGCTGTGCTGTTATCATGCATTCATGCACTCTACCATCTAGCCGTAAGCCCGTAAGTACGAATAATATACACATGAAAAATGATACAATGGATTGTATTTCTTAGTCAGAAATGTATAAACCTATCAAATGACTAATATTGGCTATTATTCATTGAGAAACACCGTTAATATATTCCATACTGTGTTATCATAAATGAAAAAAATTTTAATATATTGGCTTCCTTCAAAATTATTAGTCATGTAACAATTTGACATGAACTAGAAATGTGATGACTTCTACTGGAAAGGGAAAGATATAATATTGTCCTTAGTCCTTAAAATAAAAATTTGTCAAAGAAATTTGTAAAACTAAAGCAACCAGAAGTACTCCGTATTTTATACAAGACAAGGAAAAAGGAGGAGGAGAAGGGGACTCACCAAGCCATTTATGATTCTGTAGTACTCAGCACCACCAAGAAGAACAACCTCAGCAACAACAGCAACAACAAGGTTGATGGGAATGTTCTTTCCGAAGTAGTTCAAGGTGTTCCCGTCTAGCAACAAGGCACCAGTCTAGCAACAACACGCCCGATTTTCTCAGATTGAATCAAGTAAAACAAATACTCCGTATTGTATCATACATAGATACTAACTACTCCGTATAAGAAACATTAATAAATCAATTAAGATGGTTGGACTTGATTTGTGTTAAAAAGAAAAACCTTGAACCAAACAGCTTCAGGACCACAGTTAGCACCAAATTTGTTGAAGGCTTCAGGGATAACGCACCCAGCTGCTCCAAGCATAGCCCAGCGGGCGTGGATCAATTCATATGCTTGGTATCTGAAATATACCCATTTCATGAACATTTGACATGTAGTATAAGACACCCTATACACTTTTTACATTATGCTTTAGATGATTCAGTAGACAAGTTTGCTTACTTGGCAAAGTCTTCGGGCTTCTTTCCAAGACCAAAAGGATCGTAACCATAGCTGCAATATATCAACCCTATGTATGTCAAACAGGGTAATATTTGATTTCTCACATTTTTCATGACAAGATAAAAAATGGAAATTCACATAGAAACAAATCAAATTTAATTTGATTCCAAGATTATTAGCAACATTATAGTATATGATCGAGTATAAGTTTATGAACTTTGACCTATAAATGTTGCAATTACTTTAAGACGAATGCAGTCAAATACTTCACCATGATACTCTCTAATTAACAAGATTCCTGTCACGTAAGGAGTAATATATAAAGTGAAATTTTATCTAAGATAGAGAGGAAAAAAAGAGTGTCTTACTCTCCGGGAACTTCTCCGTTGAGGTACTCAGGGATCTCAGAGCGGTCCAAAAGGCCCTCAGGCAAGAAGATCCTACGGTCAGGGCCGTACCATTTAGCAAGCTCATCGTCAACTGGAGCAACAGCAGCAGCCTTAGCCTTAGCAGGAGGAGGAGCTGCCTTCTTACCAAAAAGAGCCACTATCTTAAAAGTTCCAGCACTTGGGATGCTACTAGGGGCGGAAGTGGCACTTCTTAAGTTGAGTGAGTTCCCCAACATTTCAGACTTTCCTAAGCATGCCGCCGCTGTCGATGCCGCCACCGAAGCCATGACTGCCGCCCCTACCGGTGGATAAGATGTAAAAATTTAGAGGATTGTGGGTGTTCGTAATGAGTTCGCAAGAGTGAATGTGTGAGTGCTGTATAGGGTTGAACTAAATGCATAATTTGGTGGATATGTGGTTGACACCTTGGAATCCTAAGCCGGTGTTGTGATTGGTGGAATGTCTGAGTGAATAATCTATTGCCTTGTTGTGATAGGCCAAATGCATGACGTGTCAGATAATGGCAGTGTGACATGGCATTTCTGATAACGAGACTGCTTTGTGGATTGCAGGTGGTTTTGCTCCCTTTGTTTTGGATAACAACATAGCAGCGGCCCTCAGCCTCCTACTTGTCATCCCATTTCTCTAAAACTTTAACAGGCTTCTGTGTTGTTATATGTGGACCAACTGAATGGAAAATGATGGGCTTAACATAATTGTCAAAATAAGAATGGGCTTACAGGCCCATATCCAGATATTGCGAAAAATAAATTCTCTACAGAATAATCAGCTATGGAATGACCAAATGTTTGTAACCCTTGTTTTACTAAAAAATCGTAAGGTTCTATTTTGGCTTTGGACTTGGACGTAATTGGGAGTTTAGCGAGTCCTTTACTGTAGAATAATATTTGCCATCTATTTTGAGACGAAAATGCGGTTCATATTATTATTATTATTTTTGTCATAAAATTGATTATTAACCTTATCAATAGGACATTTGTTGTAATGTACAAGTATAGGCGTATAGCTTATCCATTTCATAGGAGTGTAAATGTGTAATCATCAAATATCCTTTTTTTTTTTGTAGGGACCTTTCAAAAGTTAAAATTTAGGTATCTGTCATGTATACATATAATATATGAATATATGATCAATAATATGGCTTTATTATGATTTATGATTGATGTATAATTTACTCTAGTTTATAATTGGAGGCTGAATCAATAACCTTCTATGCTCGCTAAAGATCATATTTCAATGCATATGTCCAAAAAATATAAATAATAAAATTTCACACTCCTACTAGGCTACTAGTCTAAAAGGATACAATGACAATTCTCATCCAAACGAGTGGAGTCCAGATTTCAACTTGCAAAAGCTCTTAGTGCTAAACTAAGTGACATAACTTTAGGGACAGCATGATTAGTATTTTGATCGAAAGAGTATGACAAAAACTAAAATACAAAACCTAGTAATTAGGATTAGGCTTGTTGGGCTAACTAGGCCAACCAAACAGTTGGTATAGGGTGATCACACTGATTAGACTTGACCCATACGTCTTACCCCAGTCCAAGTAATATCAGATTCCGGCCGTTGTGGTTAACAGGAAGGGCTGCCTACCACCCTAAGCTTAAAGCTTAGGTCCAAGAGCAGCGAGTCCATGATGAAATCAATTACCTAATCTTTGTGCTTCAATTTATCGTCTTGACTTGTTGAATGCCAGTCCTTTCGTGTTATCGCCATGAATCAGGCCAACCAAGGCACCCACAATCTCTCATAAAGCGAAAGCGAAAGCTATACTAGCTGTTTATCTACGTGCAATGTGCATTTAACTCCCTCCTTGCAATACAAGTGTTATTTTAGGGTTACACACATGAACAGAGAACTGTAAATATTCCACTCTAACTGACAACATTGCCTTGGTAGTATATACTTGTTATGTAATACACCGACATTTCAAGTACAAAGTGAACTTGATAGTTTAGTTATAAGGGAATGTATGTTGGAAAGGGCGCAGTAGTACATCCTTAATTTCTTATAACTTTATTAGCACGTGAATATAATAATACTAATTGAATGCATAATTAGTCAATGCTTAGGGGTATGACATTAACTATAACCGTTAACATACTCCGTAATATATTTGACTAAGCAAGCATATACTCCGTATGTGGAAATTAAACCAGCTAATAGTCTAATTACTAATTCAAATTGTATTCGCCCAAAATGTACACTGTAAATATTGGATAAAGTTTGAAAGTCAAGTTTTGGAATTTTAAAGTATAAAAAGTCATAACCACGAGCATAAAGTGAGCATGAGCAGTACGTACTAGGACGTACTAGTCAAAGGGCGACAGCTTCCCCAATGCATACGGGTGCCAAACAAATTATATATAGCGTTGGTCAGCTTATTAGGCGCTGGACTGTCTTGCTTATCTAACCACTACTAAGAATTCTTGAGTGAATTCAAGCCCATCATGTTTGCCATACCATTATACCAAACTTGGTCAAAGAGTAGCACAATTAAGGCAGGTAGTCCAACGGTATTCCTGGATTTGTAAGCTTTGATTTGGAATACACTACGTACTTAACAATTCCGGGCATCTTCACGTCCAGCCACGCCCATACATTAACAAGCATGAGAGTATGTATATTTTTTTATTTAACCTTTTTTTTTAAAAAAAATTCGAAAAATAACCACCGAAATATAACTTAACAACTATGCTAACTCAAATTCTTTGTATAATACTCAACCTTTTATGTATAAACACTTTAAATTGAACTAAAGTATATTTAAAACTATAAATTGACATGATTTATAACATTCAAATCCACTAGGAACATGTGAGCACTTCTTTTATCATTAAAATCACGATTTATAAAATGGTACGCTAAAAAAAGGACGATATTATTTCTACTTTGATATCGGGGGAATCCCAAAGGTTACGATAAATTCAAAATGATGTATCTCCTCACTCGAGAGTCCAATTAACACGACTTTTTTTTAAACTCCTTACTTTTACAGCACTATACAATCTTGTCATTTTTTACGTTATTAGGTTTACGAATGTAAGGATTTCGAAAAAGTTTTCCCATAAGGTGTAACTTTATCTCCGGGAAATCGGAGTAGTTTTTTCATCGGGAAAAAGGTTAAATAAAAAAAATCGAGGATGCATGTGTCCGTACCTACGTCATCACGTTCAAATTTATGGGCATTGTCACCTTAAAATTCTTTTATAGATGCACTTGCTCTAGATATTGGTGGAGTATATTGAAAGGAGTTGCATAGTCATGTGTGCGCAAATGCGCAATAAAACAAAAGTGAAGAATGTATTCAATTTGCTTATAAATGTCACGATTGATTATTATTCTGTATAAACGTAAGGGGTGTAAATCAATGGTTGCTAAATGCAAATTCAAATGATTCAATTTCTTAATATAATATTTTTGTAAGATTAATCATAAATATAATGCTACCTACTTTTATACCAAACCAAAAAAATAGGAATGAGGATGAGGTTTGCTGATGTAATGGAAAACGAAAATAGCAACGACCATCCAAACCACAATGTACATTATTATTGCATCAATCATGAAAATAAAAAAGATAAAAAGAATGAAAACAACGAGAAAACTCACAGGAGCTACAACTTTTCCCACTATGACGAAATTAACCACTTCTCGTTGATATACTTTCACCCGTGACTTGTGAAATTTAATGGGTAGACCGTGAATTCGTATGGCCTGCTCTAAAAAAAATGTACATTACGTACATGAAAAATATACATAGTACACATGTCAGGAATGTGGAATATAAAATGTACATTTCACATAATTGACACGTGTATTATGTGTATTTCTTTGCAGCGAGTGTACCATGAGTATGGTGAATCCGGATGCACCTTCTAATTTGCGAGTCTAACGATAGGGCTAGAGCTGTATTTATATTATAGTTCCGAAATTTTCAACTTGTTTGATGAAAAATAAGGCGAACATTCTGTACTAGATAGTAGAAAGGGTCGAAAGAGTACCTGGCCTGATGAATATTTACGCTAGTTACAGGGCTAAATTATTTTGGTATGTCGTGTATATTTCCTTCCTTCTAGAATCAATTATTATGCTATACAAAAATATATTTTCAATGTGATTATTGAAGTAGTAACTAGACACTGGATGAAAAGAGTATGATAGGTTAATGGTACTGATCGGCAATTGACGATCGAATATTATGATTAAATATGAAATTGGTATAGATTTATGGTGATATTTTCGAGTCTGTAGTGTAGTGAAAATGATCAGAAATAGGATGATTGAGTTTTGTAGGACAACACAAGGGCCGGCAGACACATATAAATAATTTGGCAAGGCAATTTCAACACAACAAGGGACATTGTCGTAAGACATACGGATTCATTATACGAATTCCACAAAGTGCCATGTAGCTGTACGGATCATATATTCGGCATACTGAATAATTGTTGAGCTCCATCAATTGCCATAACAATATCAAATCTCTTGCAGGGCGGGTTATTTGTAGGGCGTAACGGGTTTAATCCAATGTCTTTCATCTTACTCATCACTAATTATACTTCCTACTTCAATTCGTATGTACCCTACTTCTCCATGTATCTGAAGGAAGGATTAATTTTGGCAAGTAGTTAGTTTATCAAGCTTTTCTCGAATGTTCTAATAGCTTTTGCCTTTTGGTTTATCATTGTGGCCAGACAATTAAAAGTTTTAACATTTTGCCCGCATAGATAATCCAAAGTTCCATTATGGACTGCATAGCCTGCATTTAACTAGCCGCCCCTTGTACACTGTGAAAAACCGTCTATGTAAAAACTTGACCATTATTCTTCCATTGTTTTTGGCAGCCGACTCTCATGTTCTACACACCACTATCCACCAAATCCAAATAGAACCATGCGTCAAAAAAAAAAAACTTCGTATAATCCAAATAGAACAATAAGATTGCTTCCTTATTCTTACGTGCTCCTCTCCTTTTCTCTCCCTCATATTTAGATTTTTTTTTTTCAGGGAAAAAGTAATAAAGAATAATACCCACGTACAGAGTATGAAACATTAAGTAATATCTTGTTTAAGACGAATTTTAACAAGGTGACTAGGTACTTCCTTCTAACATAGTAAATAGTAATATTTTATATAAGGCGGATTTGCCAAAATATCATGATTTGATTAGAATGCACCGCTTAGTGTAGTATTATTCTGGCGTTTATACAAGGTTTAAAAGTTCAAAAGAAGGAATGAAAGAATTATTCAAGTAGGAGCAAGACGCACGATAATATGGACCACCTTCAAGCTAGCCGAGAAGGTTCCATCCAGAATCAATGAGTATTGAATATATAGGTCCTAGAATAAATGATTAGTATTTTTTTCTTTTATTAGGGTCGAAAAGCCTTCCAAGATTGATGTCTTCAAGATATTTATACGCTAAGCAACCATCGAATTGAAACTTACGTCTAACTATCGAGGATTAAGAATGTCCAACTTAGAGAGAAAGAACTCGAACTGTCGCGTTTCCAAGGACTTGATGAAGATGTCAGCCAAATGAACCGTGAAAGCTGCGTGTAATTCAACGCTATACCAGACAGCCTACATGGAAAAGTTACCACCATCACTTATTTACTATATATTTTTTTTAAGTTAGGATGAGTCATTTCGGGAGAAGAATGAGTCACCCATTCGATCACACTCGACATATAGTACTTGTTCATTTATGGATGTTTGACATTAGCTATACTAAAGTAGCGACTAATTTTGAAATGCGTACTTAAATTGAGTGGGGTTTTGGGCGGTTTGGGGGGGTGGGGTGGGGTGGGGTTGGGGTGGGGTGGGGGGGTGAGTTGAGTGAGTTGTATTTGACCATCAATGTGTCATCCGTACTACAGCGCAGGCTGGTTGTTGGACATTACAGACCATTCATAGGATTAACTGTGTCCACTATCCAGTAGTTTTTAAATGATCTTAAACGTGTTAAAGGTTTTAAGTTTTTATAGACCCAACAAAAGTCATTTGGCCTCTGCAGAAGGTGGGTTTTTTTTTTGGCACGTACAGTCATTAAAGGAACCAAGTTAATAAGGGTTCAAAAGATCAAGGTACATACTTGAATCTATGAAAGATGGAAAACATTACTGAAGAAAATTATTAGATTCACTTACAAGCCATACATCAACGATGATATGATACTCTTGATTGAAAAACACACACGCACAAATTCGATCAGGCAATTTCATACACTTATAATGTACATGCGCCTCTCTGCATAGAACAAGCTTTAAGTTGTTCTACTACACATGGTGGCGTACTTACTACTACGTAAGAAACAAAAAAAAAAAAAAAAAGACAATCATACGTCTAGACGTATAGTACACCAAATCTCTAGCACGAAAGCAATGCTTCTTTAAAGCATAGTCATCCATAGAACTAATGGACTGAATAACAAAGAGAGGAAGTTTCCAAAATCAAGCCATGAGAGAGTATCCCCACTTGTTTGTATTTGCAAACATTTTCTCTTTTTACCCTTTCATTATTATTTTTGCGTCTTTCAACTCCAAATGTCACTCATATCTTAACAATAAAAAGATCAAACTTCTTCTGATTTCGTATCCTCCCTTCTCTCTGCTTCTCTAAAATAAAACCCATCAAATTTTATTTTTCTCCTTCATATCTATCTCTCTCAAACTTTCCTCTGTTCTAAGAGTTCTGTTTTCTCTGCTTCATTCTATTTCAGATCCCGAATCATTGAAGAACCTATATTTTTACAAATGAAGGTATCCATTACAATCCTTCTATTCCACTTTGATTCTGATTCTTAGAAGTTCTGGGTTTTGCTTAAAAATTCTTAAGGATTCTCTTTGTTCTTAAATTTTCTTTTTTTCTTTTGAAAGTTTCACCATCCCTTTCTGCTCCTTAAAAACTTTGATACGAAAGTCATTTCTTTAAGCTTTTGTTTCACTATTCGATCAAACCCTTTTCAATTCAAAACCTTTTATTGTACTCAATTTAGTAATCAAGTTATGTAGCTAAACAAATTGCTCTGTTTTGCTCTGTTTTTTTTCTTCTTTTCGCTTGTTGTTGTAGTTCGGTTAGTGAAATGATTTTTTTTAATGGTTAATGCTTTTGAAACTGAAAAATTAAAGTAATTTTGTTATATGATCAGCTTGAATTTTGAATAAAAATGAAATTTAATACATCTGTAACTCGTAAATGAAATTGTTTTTCTTCAAAAAATAAATAAATTGGAGCTCTGTTTTAACAGTATGTTTTAATTCATAATGAAAAAAAATTAATCAAAGTGTGAAATGATGTTTGATTGTGTGGTTGTGTAGAAAGTTGTGTTGAAATTGGACTTGCATGATGACAAGGCAAAGAAGAAAGCTCTCAAAACAGTTTCTACACTTCCAGGTAATTAAATAGAAAATCATTTAGCAGTCTGATTAGTTGTTCTAATTGGATGATTAAGGATATACATACTAATCTGTAATTTTCATTTCAAAAAATAAAAAAGAAAAACAAAGAATGCTATTGATGGTGTAGTTCTGTCAGATATATTATTCCTTGAAGCTGATTGATTAATAGTCATAAAATTGTTGGTCCACTCTTATTTGGCCCGTTTATCTAAAAAAAAACATTGAAAATTTGTATCAAACCATGTTTGATTGTGTTTGGGAACTGCCTTCGAATTAATCATCAGAGTTACATAAAAAAATTCAACCTATGTTGCCTATTAGAGGGAGGGAGCCTCTAGTAAGAACGTAAGATGGTCTTTGTGGACAAGTTATGAGTGATTTTTAATTAACTTTTACTAATGGAATATATTTTGGACATAATACAAAATTTGATAAAAGTGAGATGATAACAACCTTGTTTATCCCTTTTATATAATTTTAATGGAGAATGACCTAAGCTCATTCTTTGTTGCATCATGCACGTAATATTATCTGAATAACTAATTCGAATTAGTTTGTGGCTTATAAGTTAATATAATCAAGCATATTCTATATTATCGTACTTACGAGTACTTAAATAATTAAGAAGATTTTGATATTTGTACTGGAGTTGTTTGATAAACTTTGTGCAAGGATCGTTACCACCACCAATTTCTTAATTAATGTTTTAATTAAGCCCATTCTAATCCATGTATAGCACCCATCCATCATTATTGTTCAATAATTTCTTCAATGTTAACTTAAACTTATCTTTAATTCCCTCCATTCCATATTGTCTAGACTATTTAACTGTATATACTTTTTTTTTTGTTTCATATTATTTGTCACTTTACATATCAATAATGCATTGTAACTAAGGGTAAATTCTAAAAATGATATCGATTGGTCCTAATTAAAGAGTACTCCTAATTTGGCCATTTGAGAAAACATTGCAATTATTCATGCATTGTCGTTCATTAAATTTACAAGACATTTAATTAAGGTTATGGAAATGAAGTGTGTAATTTTGTCGTGGTTTGTCAAAACAAATTTGTATTCCATGTCTTTGGAGTGGTACAAAAATTACTAAACTTTATTACCCTACGCACATACATTATTAGTAAGAAAAAGACAGCTTCTAGGAATGTTCTTAATTCCTACGTTATGGATGACAAATTAGAATTGTAACCACTTACAAAAAAAAATTGTTAAGTTGTAGAGCCTGATTAATATTAAACCGCTGATTTGCGGGTGTGGCCGTCTTTTATTGAGTTATTTTCTCTCTAGTATTTTCTATGGGGGTGAGTGTTTCTTTTCCAATGGAAGTGGCAAGAAGAATACATTCCCCCCATCATATCAGAAACTATCCAATGCAATTAATGATATATAATCTTAAAAATATGTAGGAATCGATTCAATCGCAATGGACATGAAGGAGAGTAAGCTAACTGTGATTGGCACGGTGGATCCAGTGAGTGTAGTGAGTAAATTGCGCAAGTACTGGCCAAATACGGACATATTACTCGTAGGACCAGCGAAGGAGCCAGAAAAGAAGGAAGAGGCGAAGAAGGAAGAGGAGAAGAAAGAAGAGGCGAAGAAGGAGGAGCCGAAGAAGGAAGAGGAGAAGAAAGAAGAGGCGAAGAAGGAAGGGGAAAAGAAAGAGGAGCCAAAGAAAGAAGATGGCAAAAAAGAGGAAGAGAAGAAACCTGACCCCGTGCTAGAGCTTGTCAAAGCTTATAAGCAATATAACCCTCAAATGACAACATACTACTATGTCCAAAGCATGGAAGAAAACCCTAATGCTTGTACTATATGCTGAAATAAATGAGGGCACCGCACCCTCTATGTCTCTTCACTTTGGACTTTTAATGGCCATGCAAATTATTCTTATGCAAACAATGCAATTTGTATAGTAAATTGACGGCTGCTGCTCGTATGCTTCTATTATCTGTGTTCAGCAGTTGGTTGTGTGATCAATTGTATGTATAGTACCTAAAATAAATTTTTTTTGGTAGAGAGCTAAGCTTGTTAATTATTAGTTAGTATTCTAATCTTGTCAAATTTCCTATTTGGATGATCTTTGTAAATAATTTTTCTTAGGGTAATTGAAAAAAGAATCTCCTACTTTAGACTTAAGAGTGTAAGATTTTATAAATGTTGCACTTAGTCTGAGTTTGTGATGAATCAATTTGTATTCTAGTTAAAAAACATTATTTGGGTGTGATTTGAAGTTGTCTTATATATGAAAAATGTTACACATATTTAGTATGATCGACTTTTACCACTTCACATTAATAAAAAATAATTGACGTGATTTCACTGCTTTGCTGACAATAGTTATATTTATATTAATAATGAAGGAAAATTACATGTCAAAGCCAAAACTCAATTTGATTGAGTAGTTCTGACTGTGACTTAAGACCACAATAAATTGAGTATTTGAGTTGAGCGATGCATTATTTTGAGTAGCATTATTGAAAAGACTGTGAGTAGTAGTGTTCTATTCTTGCATCTGTCGGCTTACATTTAATCAAGTTGCTTATATTCAGTGTCATTGAGTACTTTCAAAGCATAAGCAAACAGTGAATCAAAGTCAATATATGTGGGTTGTGACAAGACTAAAACTAGTTTTAAATTTTGAAGTTCTATTGGTGATTAAATGCAAAATAATGAGAAATTTTTAATTCATATTTGATATAAATATATCATGGGTATTTTCATAATTTAATTTATATATATAAGATTAAAATGTCTATATCTGATATGCGTTTTTTTGTATTTTTATATCTCATGTATTTCTATATATTTATATCTAATAAGACAATAAATATATATGCTAGAAATGAATTAGAAAAATCTCGTGAAATAATAAGTTTAAATTAATATAATCATCCAAGTTCTGAAACTCATCTTCGTAAATCATCAAGCTAAACCAAAATTGGACGACTTATGACATGGGCTCATTAGAGAGAAACTATGGTCGTTCAAAGTTGAGGCTTCTAGTCTTCTATGGAGTGAATTGGCATATGGAACAAAGAAAAGAAAGTTTAGAAGAATGGATTGGTGAAAAGGACTCGTGACGGCCTGACGGGTGGGTCACAGGCAACGATACCCACAACATACATACGCCCAAATTGCAAAATGTATGTTGCGTTTGCTGGGACAAGTGGTGTATCTCAACCATGCATTGTTCCGTCAATTTATCATCTCTCATTTTATGATGCCCAATTCTCCATGCTTGTTAGATGAGCATTTATCTGGTTAGAATTGCCTAGAATGCCCACCCTCGAATCTGGGTTTGTTGCTTTTCGCTTTTCTGCGCACAATCTCGTTGGGCCCCATAATATACACATTACCACGCTGCATATTTTTTTTATCAATCCATATCAGAAATTAGAATTAGTGATTATCAGTTACTTTGTACCATGAGTAATATAACAAATACAGAGTACTATTGTTTGAAAAGTGTATATAAATAACTCTGGGTCAAATTATACTCCTATGTCTCTCAAAAATTGTCCCATTTGACTTTTTGCGGTATTAAAGATACGACTTTAAACGTTTTTATCTCCAAATTCATAAGACAAAAAATTATGAAAACTTGATATTATAAAAATTTACATTGAAATGCATCTAACAATATCTTACTTGAATATATTATTTCTTATAATATGACAAGAATTTGTGGTCAAAATTTTTAAATTTTGACCTTATAAATAAAAATGAGACAATATTAGAGAGACAGAGTAAGTATTAGAACCTACGTGTATATACATAATTTAATCTCAACTTAGTTTATAGATACCCCTCCCTCGATTAATAATGTAAAATTCGACGTACATGTCAGTTATCACACTAATGTAACATAAATCCATGCAAAATCAAATAAAAAAGGTAGGTCAAGAGTTAAAGCTCTACTTGGGAAAAGAAATCAAAACTGTCATCAATTGCATTTGCATATACTCCGTAGGTGGGTTAGGCAGAGTATTATCAGCCACAAAATTCCATCTCCCTCCGACTCCTACTTTGTAAGAAGATTGCGCCTAAAACATGCCACTTTTGCTTTCGTCCAAACCATTATGTCTACGAGCATAATATACTGATTACGATGTTGTTAAGTATTCGAGCGGTTTTATAGGTTGTTGTACAATAACAAATTTGACAGATCATAGCGATGTTAAGGGAGAATGTTGCATTATGGACGGAAGATAATCTATCAACTAATGATCACTTCACCACTTCATCACTCACAGTGGCAGCTAGACTTACTGATCAATCAGATTTATTGTTGCCTTGATAATTCTTTTATCTATATGTACGTTAGGCACGTTGTATACGTAGCACGTCACTCTTTAGTTTCGATCTCTATGTATAAGTTCTTGGACAACCCCTACTCTACTTTGTCGTATTGTATTGTTCTGTTTTCTTTCTAGTAGTTATTTTCAGTCCTAAACAACTCAAGTTCCCTAGCTCCGTCAATCTGATGATCAGATGTAGTGGATGGATAGATGCATCAAGTAAACTAAATATACTGTTGTCCAGTCTTCCAAATTCCTTTTCTACCATATTATAAGCTTCTGGTTTATTCTCTACCACCCAATTAAATTTTCAAGTGTCTTCCAACTTTATGAGGATACACCTGTAGTGTTGCTTGATAGTCGATACCATATACCTTGTTAGATACGTCTCAATCTCAATCCGTGGAAGGTTCTTAGAAAGTTGTTACATGCACAAACTATATATGATTGAAATTTTGATTTCTATCTAGTTCCTTATTGTTATTGTTGTTGTTCGCAGCAATACACTGCACAATGACATCCAAGTATATTCCCTAGTAAAACATTGACTTGTATCCCAGGGAGCAGTACAGGTAGAAGGACAAATCTGCAATGAAATCCTTCTGGTAGTTAATGCAAATTTGGCTTTTCCCAGCAGCACCTAATAATCTAATATATAGCTCGATATGGACTTTTCAGAAAATTTACCACAAATTTATGTAAGTGTTTTGTCAGGCATACGCTCGTTAGTACTCTTAGAAATTTCCCTCCATAGGTCTTAAAGCAATTTAAACGGTTAGTACTTGATGAATATTGAGGTATGCAAGCCTCTAAACTCTACCATGTTTAGGCAAACTGCACCCCAGTCTATGAAAATGAGAAGGATCTTTGGTGCTAGGTGTTTCATCACCATCATATATGTAAAGAACATCTTGCAAGCACTATTTTGAAACAATTTTGAGCTCAGCAAAGCCCTGAATCATGTTTCACCAGATATTAACGGTGTATAACACAATGAGGTGCGGAAGATGAAGAGCTGCTCATAAATAAAGGATTGCAAGACATACACAACAATTTTTCACCTTGACTTCAATCCTCTAAACAAACCTCCAAAAGCCATTAAACCATAAATCATCCATAAAACCCACAAAACCAATACTAATGGAACTCCACCTTAATCAAAGTATTCTACCTTGAGAAAATCAATCTTAATCCTAAAACAAGCTTAGGAAACCAAATATTGATCTTCACAAACTCAATCGCAAAAACCCGATACAAAGTTGTTACCTGGCCTAAGTTTGAGAGTAAAAGCCAAGCATACATGATGCATCAAAAATTGACCCAACTATCCAAACTACTCTTCATTTCATCTAAACACGACACTTGAAGAAACAAGCATCAAAATTTCTATGCACGCTATGTATGTATCAACAACCACCAAAGTGTATCACAAGAGATAAGAATAAGCATAACGAGAAAACATTCTCACACATAACCAAGGTTAGCATTCTCACCTTTGGATTTCTCCTTTTTCCTCAATAACACTTTGATTCGACGCGTATCTTGTAAGAAAGTCCAGGATCAGCATCAACACAATAAAGCAAATAATTTTACATAATATGGCAAAGAGATCAATCAAAGATGAGCATAATCACATGGAGTAATTAAGAGATTTACCTAACTTCCTTAGAGCTTGTATTTTAGGCTAACACTTATGTATATATGCTATACTTGTGTTACGTTCAATAAATTAGAAATTCAAATAAAACAGAAGGCTTAAATCCTTCATGGTATCAGAGCAAGAACTTTAATTCTCTCATCACCTACCATTTTCAAGTTACCAGACATAAATGGAGGAAGACGATCAATCATCGGCCTCCGACACAACCAACCAAACTGAAACAATGACTTCCGTAGAAAAACAACTGCAACTTTGACGGTAGTTGAACACCTTTAAAATCCTACCAAAAACACCAACAACCAATCCATAAACATCCTAGAGAAACTAAATCACAAAAACTACACCTAGTGGGCCAAGTTCATGCACCTGGCAATTAGTGGGAGAGGGAGGCTCAACCACATCATTGCCTCTCCTCCTGCCCCTGACACCCCTAGGTATATGAAGTGGCTTCAACATGATTTAATTGCCACAACTTGGATTCTGGAGAACATTGAATCGAGCCTGGTTAACCAATTCTTAGACTACCCGAATGCTCGGGAGTTATGGCATAGGTTGGAATCATTGTTCAGTAGTGGAAGGGATGACCTTCAGATTTATGATCTTACAACCAAGGCAAATACAATTAAGCAAAGGAATGAACCGGTGGAGATTTTCTATGGGAAGTTGGTCGCTCTTTTGAAGGAAATCGACAGATTGGTCCCAAACCCCATGGAATTCCTAAGAGATAAAAACATCTACAATGAAATGAACCAAAAGCATAGAGTATACCAGTTTTTGGCAGGGCTGAACGAAACATTCGACAAAAGACCGGAGAGATTTGCTCAACAGGGAACTTCTACCGACTGTGGAGGAAGCATATGCCATGATTCGTAGAGAGGTGGCTTGTAAAGGGATAACAGCTACTGACCACACACCCCAAATTCCCGAAGGAATTGGAAGCGGGTTATCAACGACAAAACCTCAAACAAACCATAGAAAACCATTTTGGCTAGAAGAAGGACAAGGTTCAATGGATCGATCTCACCTCAAATGTACTTACTATGGAGGTTCGAAGCACACCCAAGATTGATGCTTCAAACAAATTAGGTACCCGAAGTGGTGGGGTAAAGGGAAGAAGAAGGGAAATAAGCCAAAAACTAGAGTAAATGTAGCAACCAAAGGACCAGATTTGAGTGAGAAGGAGAAGATGGCAGCCTCAGTCGTCAAATTCGATTTAGGTACAAGGAATTTAGGGTTTGCAACCCTGAATCCCACTTCATCCCCTGTCTTATTTCAATACCCAGGACCAATAGCTCATTGTTGTGGCCCAATTACATGTTCTATTCTAATCAGTACTTCTAACAGGTTGAGCTTCTAACTGAGTTAGATCCAAAGTGCAAGCCTGAATTTGGACTAATGAAAACCCAAGGAAAAAAGTTTGGCTTGGATCTTGGATAATGGAGCAATAGATACAATGATGTTTGAAATCTGCGCAATTGAATCAATTGATAAAAGACAGGGAGCCCATATTCACACAACAAATGGGGAGCTAACTCAAGTTCAAGGAGTAGGAGATATCCAAATTTCTCCTAAAATAAAAATAAAAAAATGTCTTTATGTTCCTACGTTATCTCATAAGTTATTATCAATAGGCCAAATAACTAAAGAGTTAAACTGTATTGTTCTAATTTATCCTCATTTTTGCCTCATATATGATACTTGGATAAGGAGGATAATTGGGCGTGATACTAAGAAAAATGGACTTTACTATGTTGATGAGGTGGCACAACAACGCAACACAATGCTAGTTCATGGAACTATGGATTGGAAATTTTGGCTATGCCACCGGCGTGTGGAGGCATCCTTCTTCTAGGTATTTAGACTATTTATTTCCAGTATTATCTAAAGCTAAGAAGTAATTTATGTGTGAGACATGTATTCAAGCAATAAGTCATCGTCATACTTTTAGACCAAGTATACTATTTTAGATTCTTCATTTCATTTGGTTCATTCTGATGTCGGGGGTCCAACTCTGTAAATAGGAAAAAATAGTTTAACCTATTTTGTGACATTTATTGATGATTGCACAAGAATGACATGTGTATATTTTTTAAATGAAAATCTGGGGTGTTTGACAAATTTATATCCTTTATGCTATGGTGAAAACACAATTTCAAAAGAAGATTAAGAATATCAGAACAGATACTAAAGGAGATTATGTCAATTCTGACATAAAGAAGTTCAGCATAGAGAGAGGATTAATCCATCAAACATCATGACCACAAACTCCTTAGTAAAATGGAGTTGTAGAATGAAAGAATAGAACTCTCCTTGAGATAACTCAAGCATGATGACTGAGTCTAATGTCTCAAAGAATTTATGGCCTGAAGTTATCGCTATTGCAACTTAACTCACAAATAGACTTCCCAACAAAATCCTAAAATTTCAAACTCCTAGTTCCACCCTATCCAAACACATTCCTCAATAGCCTCCCTTATTCTCCCACCCAGAATCTTTGGATGTACTGTGTTTGTACATATTCCCAAGACCCAAAGAACAAAATTAGACCTACGTGCAGTTCATTTGTCTTCGTGGGATATGGACAAAATCAAAAGGGCTATAAATGTTACGATCCCATCACATCACGACTTTACTCTACTAGGGATTGCGAATTTGTCGAATTAGAATACCTCTATAAAAAAAATTCTTATTAGAGGGTATCCCTAACATCATCCAAGATCAATTCCTCCTCATCATACATCATGGTGTAACGAAAATGCTTATTAGAGGGTTGTAACCAACACAACAACTTGATTGCCAAATCTTCGTCTTCTAACTTTACATTAATATTTTATAAATCCATAATAATAGGAAAAAAAACTCATATTAATGGGACTCAAGGGAGTTACCCTCTAATTGATAATCACGAAGTCTACTTATGAGGAGTAGACAATTGGTGACGCTCTTTGCCATGTATAGTGACCCCAATTTCAACCTCAAACTTGTCACGATAATCTCTTTAGAAACTTCTCTCCAAAATTAATTCCATTAGAGTGTCAAAGGTTTATATTTGAAAGAGTATTTAAATCATTCTCTTCCCACTTCTCGATCGGCTGTCAAGGTCACTGGTATCTTAGAAATGCCTTTAAGAGCCTTGTGAAAGCCACATTAGACAAAGATAGCCTTTATCTTTTATTACTAAAGACCAAAATACACATTTATCAAACTTCTCTGTATCAAACTTTGGTAAAGCCATGATGAACATTCAATAAAAACAGAATCCTTTTGGATCCAGATCCGTTTTTCAAGGATGGATCCATATCTAGATCCTTTGGGTATGAAAAGTAAGGATCTAGATCCAAATCCGCTGGGTATGGTAAGTAAGGATCCATATCCAGATCCAACGGATTCGGGTCCAAATGGGTTCAAAACGGATTCTTCATATTTTGCCTATTGTTTTCCGACAAAAATAAGTTTCAAATTCATAAATCTGCATTTTTTATCAACGACAATAGTCCATCGAATGATGTAAGTTCAATACTTGAATATAATTCATATAACTACTCAAATATTACAAAACAACAAAGTACAAATGAACAAAATGAAATTTTTACATGTCTTTTAAATAACAATATAAACAAGTACAAATGAGTAAATGAAAAAACGGGTCATGGATTTGGATCCGGGTATTATGGTTAGACCCGTACCCAAGTCTGTTTTTCAGTCATAGGACCCAGATCCGACTTGGATCCATCGGGTCTAAATTTTAAAGACTCATATCTGCAAAATCGGATATGGATCCACAGATTCAGGTCAGGTCCAATATCCGTTGACATTCCTAACCCTGGCCTATGAACCAACTTCGATGTGGTTCCAATTGTTATGAATATGATAGGTTTATATAATAAGATTGATTAAATGTGTTAACAATACCAAGAACACCAACCAACAAATATATATGAGAAGTAGTAACAATAAGAGGAAAGATAAACACTATGATTTACGTAGTTCGGTCAAATATGATCTACGTTCACCAATAGTGAGAGAGATTTGTTTTAATAATTTATGGGGTAAAGATACATTGAAGGAAAAAGAGAGAAATCAAGCAACAATGTAACAGATTGATAAACTCTTACACTTTTAACCCTGAATAAACAGAACCAGCTAAAGAAGTGTATATACACTAGGTTGCATCAAGAATAAATAGTGTAGCAAGGAAACAGGAATTTGAACGGGCGTGTATGCACTTATTCCATTAATCAGTATCTGAAGGAATGTGATCTCGTGTATTATCATTCAACCAAAACTGATTATATACAATTGCCATTGAGTAATCTATGCCTAAGAATTAGGAACTAATAGGCTAGAAATAAGGAAAGGATAATGCAGAATATATGATATACAAATTAGGAGATTATACAATATTTACAAATATATCAGAAAATATATCATATAATCTAATACTCCCCCGCAGTCGAATCAGGAGAAACACGAATGCTAAGACTGTCCCTAAAATCTTCAAAGAGAATACAAGGTAGACCCTTCGTAAATATATCGACAATTTAATAACGAGTAGAAACATGCATAACCCGTACTTCACCTTAGCGACCTTCTCTCTGACAAAATGAATATCCATCTCAATGTGTTTTGTACGCTGATGTTGTATTGGATTACCTGATAAATAAATGACACTCACATTGTCTTAATAAACAAAAGTAGCTTTTGTTATAAGAAAATGCAATTCAATAAGCAGATTCTGAATCCAACACGAATCCGAAACAACATTAGCTACCCCACGATACTCGGCCTCAGCTCTGGAGCGAGATAATGTAGGTTGTCGTTTTGATGACCAAGAAACCAAGTTGTCACCTAAAAAGACACAATAACCAGAAGTAGAACGTCTAGTGTCAGGGCATCCCCCTCAATCTGCATTAGTATAGGAAACAAGTGTGGTGATGAAAGATTTTTACAACTGAAGACCATAAGACAAAGTGCCTATAAGTAGCGCAGGATGCGCTTAAGAGAAGCCATATGTGTGTCCCTGGGATCATGCATATGCAAACAAATTTATAGAACATCATAAGATATGCCAGGCTTGGTAAAAGTAAGATACTGCAAAGCACCTGCTAGACTGCGATACGTTATGGGATTCGTATATGGAGAGTCATGCGAAGCACAGATCTTCGGTTTAGTATCAATAGGAGTAGAGCAGGAGCTGCAATTTGCCATGCCAGCTTGTTCAATAATCCCTGTAGCATACTATTTCTGAGAAAGGAACAGGCCATTTGTATTGCGAGATACAACAATTCCCAAGAAAAAACTGAGAGGACCCTTCATAGCAAACTCGGCACCCAAAAGAGATAAAAAATGATGTTTCAGGTTATCAGAGGAGAAAATAAGAATAATATAATCAACATACAACAGAATATATGCCATATCCAATCCCTGTCTGTATATAAACAAAGAGTTGTCAGATTTGCTGTGAGAAAAACCAATAGTTGCAATAAAATCTGTGAAACGCTGATACCAAGCTCGAGGAGCCTGTTTAAGGCCATAAAGAGATTTCTTCAACAAACAAACATAATCAGGACGAACTTTGTCGCGAGAAACCAATGGTTGCTGCATATAAACTGTTTCGTTTAGAGAACCATGTAAAAAAGCATTTTTTACATCTAACTGATGAATAGACCAAGAGTTGGAGAGAGAAATACTAAGAACAATACAGATAGTGGCCGACTTGACAACTGAACTGAAAGTCTCATCACAATCAATGCCTTGCTTCTGTGTTTTCCCAGCACCAACAAGATAGGCTTTATGCCTCTCAAAAGAACCATCAAATTTACGTTTATGACAAAAAATCCACATAGACCTAATGACATTCACATCCTTTGGCTGAGGTACTAATTCCCATGTGTTATTTTCAATAAGAGCATTAAATTCATCAAGTATTGCATTTTTCCAATTGGGGGTCACGAATAGCACTAATTGGGTCTTTAGGTAAAGGGGATATATTAGTGGTAGTCATGGCTGAAAAATTGGAGAAGAATTTTGGGTTTGGTTTGTGAATACCGTGTTTAGCTTTTGTGAACATTGTATGGGAGTTAGAAATGGGCTGTGAAGAAGAAGGCTGAGGTATGTGGGCTGATATAGCTGGTTGGGTGGGTTGGATTGCAAGCCCAAACGTGTGGGAAGAATTTTTAGAAGGTAGGTGGCCATTGCCAAGGCATGATGCCAAAAGGATAAGGGCAATGACGCATGTGCAAGAAGAGTCCGGATAATATTATTTATGGATTTTATGTGGCATCGGCTTTTCCATTTTGTGGTGATGTATGAGGACAAGAAAGACGATAAAGCATACCATGAGTATTAAAAAATTCTTGTAAAGTGTCGTTGACATATTCTGTGCCATTATCACTTTGAAACGTCTTAATGTTACAAGCAAATTGAGTATGGACCATATAATGAAATGACTGAAAAGGGTGTTTCACTTGGGATTTTTTAGTAATAGAAAAAGTCTACAAAAATTTATGTAATCATCTAGAAAAAGAACATAGTAATGATGGCCAGAAGTACTCATGACAGGGGAAGTCCAAAGATCACTGTGGATAATATCAAAAGGAGAAGTAGTGTGCGACATAGAATCATTGACTTAGAGAGTTTACCCAAAGGACAAGAAGAACAAAAGGAGTTACAATCCTTATTACAATCAATAAAATTATTTTTCTTAAGAGAAAGAAAAAAGGCATCCCCGGGATGTCCTAATCGGTTGTGCCAAATATTAGAGCTGATAGTAGTGAATGCTGAATTATTGACTAGTGTAGTGGCTTGATTTATGGAGAAAAGAGGATATAGGTCACTGGTACTGTCACGTCTCACTAGTCTGGTTCCTGTCTGGAAATCATTCATAGAAAAACCAAACGGATCAAATTCAACAGATACAAAATTGTCTTTTTTGAATTTTTGGACAGAGATTAAATTTTTAATTAATTTGGGAGCATGCAAAACATTATTTAGGTTAAATGGGGGGTATGGCCTGGGCAAAGAGCAACTACCGTGACCCACAATAGGAACAAGATGACCACTACCAACAACAATATTATTAGCAAAGCTTGCATTAAAATATGAATTAAAAATACCTCGGTCCGAAGTCATGTGAGATGTAGCACCAGTATCCATATAGAAATTGTCGTCCGGTATAGAGGTAGAGAGGGCACTCATGGCTGCCTCGATGTCCGTCGGGGTATAGCTACCGTACTGATCTGCTGAATGATAAGGAGCAGAGGTTGTGCATGCTTGGGGACGATAGCCCAGAATACCAGGCCCAGTAGGACGAGACCCAACATTGGAATGTGGCCTAGACATCCAAGAAGTTGCTGGGTAGGGGAGCGGAGGAGCACTGGGCCTAGTATTAAACCAAGGGGCCCAATTATCCCATGAAGGGTTTTTCCAAAAAGGAGCGTGGGACTGCTGTTGGGCCACACCTCCTTGAACCGGCCTTTTCCCAGAAGAATTTATATTCTTTTTCTGCTTGTGCCCCTTCGAAGATGGACGAGACGAAGTGGTTGCACCAGACCCTGAGTCGGAATTGTTGACTGTCGATGCTGCAAGGGCTACTGGAGGACCGAAATTTACCTCCTTTGCAAGGCGATTTTTGATTGTCCTCTCGGCGAGCTTGAGACGGGATCGGCAACTATCAAAAGAATGCAAAGGTTCCTGATTTTGAATTATGTCAACTGTCCCGGCATAGGCTTTCGGAAGTCCTGCGGTAAGCTTAAGGACCAATCTGCTGTTGGAGAGGAGTGCATCAACGTCGGCAAGACGATCGACTAAGGATTTGATGTGAGTGCAGTAGCTATCAATGGAGGAAAAATTACTGAAGTCAAGATCAACAAGTTCTTTCTCAAGATGGGTTGCTCGAGAGGCTTTATTGTCTTGAAACATCAACTCGAGACGAGCCCATGCAGCTTGAATAGTGTCATCTTTGAGTAGGATTGCTTGAAGGAGATTAGTGGATATAGTCCCATAAATCCACTGTAGAACCACAAAGTCAAGACGATCCTAGAGAGCGGGGTCTGTGGCTTTTGATGTCGTATAGGCAACAATATATTTATCCTCCGTAAGAGGGATAATACGGTGATGAAGATCATGGACCCTAACAAATACCTTTAATAAGGCCGCCCAAGAGTGATACATATCATGCTCGGAATCCAATGTGATGGGAATGAGGGACTTGACATTGGTAATGGTAAGAGCGGGATGAAATTTTTGGGTTGATTCGACCATGGAAAAGAAAGAGCAGCGGAAGATAGGACGAGATAATTGGTAGGGATTTTAGAATTAATTTTAGGCTGATACCATGAAGGAATGTATGATATATAAATTAGGAGATTATACAATATTTACAAATATATCATAATATATATCATATATTCTAATAGTATCTACTGGAAGCAGGGACAATAGTTCACATGGGCGTGCAGGAATATGCATTGTGGTGCAGTCAATGCTTCCCCCATCAAACACTACCTCCTTGCTTCTTGCTCTTAAAGATTAACTTGATAAACCGTTAAATAAACGATTGCAAGCCATATTTAACAATCACCATAGGTCACACCCACCCTTATTTTAATAACCTTTTTATGATTTTATCTATTTTAGTTAGCTTTGCAAATCCAAGGTACATATATATAAAGAATTATTAAAAAAAATACACATGAGATATGTTCAAATCTATATAATTAAATCCAGAATTCGATAAGTGATCGATCGATTACACTTCTGAAAAGTAGTCGTGAATACTGATCAAGGAGTAAACAGGACTTAACTCTAACTCTCTAACTCTTGATCAGATCACTGGTCATATGTACCCACAAAACAGGTACTACATGCATGAAAAAATAAAGTAATAAACACCTATAATAGATATGTATAGGAATATAGCCCCAAGCAAAATTTAGTTTGGGGAAAAAATAGCCTCAGCACAAACTTCTACTAATCCCCAATATTGCATCAATTTCTCCAGTAGCCTATCAGAATAGATCAGATAAACTACAAAAATCATTATGAATCTTAGGTGGCTAAAATTCTTAGTTATTCTGATAAACAAGACACACAAATCTACTAGTTATACACTTCTAACTATGACATAGTTATATATGCTTCTCCATGTAGTAGTTGATAGATGTTTAAGTTCTGGCCTTAACGAGTGGAGACTGAGGGGATAACAAGCTGTTATGCGGTGACATGAGACTTTCCTCGAATCTTCGGTTGTTAAAGCTAAGACGACCAAGTTGCATCTGCTCCTTCCTTTTCTTAAGAGTGGATTTTGGTTTCTCTACCATCTTTCCACGGCTTACAAAGGACCTAATCCTTTGAAGGGCAACATCCACGGTCTCATCATCCATATTAGCAAAGCACACCCTAAACCACCCTGGCTCGGAACAGTGGAAAGATGAGCCTGGGGATACATTGATCTTTACGTCATCGATAATTACTCTCCATAACTTCAACTCCCCGTCCATTGTTACCTCTTTTAGAAGGTGTCGCAAGTCCATCCATACAAAGAGCCCCGCGTTGCTCTTTAGGCAGTCTATCCCAACTTGGGACAACTCGCCTGTGAAATGTTGGTGCCTGCAGAAGGGAACCGAAAACTTTTAGTGATTTGAACTAAAATGTGGTATGTGTCCTAGCTAATGTGAATCTAGATATTTTTGACTCGTTAAAAATTCAAAATTGGTTACAGCAATTATGTGCTGTGCTTCTTAAACAACATATGTTTTGTATTGCACCTGTTCATACTAAATAACTATGATTGTCCGAAAATTCTGTAGTAGCATACTTGAGTCATTTACAGTACATATCGAGATTAATTAGTGTAAGATGTATATATTATACCTTTGCGATAGTCTATCACTGCTCGTGTGTAGAAACCTTGTCACGAAAACATCGTCAGATAACAGGGCAGCCAACATGTATTGCGTTTGAGAGGAAACGAGCCCAAAGCTTGACATCCTGCGAGCAGTGGTCACAACTTGGTCATTGTAAGAGTATACAATCCCAACTCGGAACCCTGGCAAGCCCATGTCTTTGGACAAACTATAGACGATGTGAATAAGGTCTTGGTTAATGTGAGGCATGTCCTTTATAACCTCAGCCACACTGGTAAACCTTGGCCAGCTGAAGACAGTTGCTGCATAAATCTCATCACTCACTAAGTGTATACTTTTGTCATTGACAAAGTTTACCAGCATTTTTAGGGTATCCCTGTCTAGGACTATCCCTAAGGGATTAGAAGGGTTTGTGATGATTACTCCCTTCACTCTGATGTTGTTGTTTTGTGCCACTTCATAAGCTGAATTTAAGGCTTCTTTGGTAATTTTGAAATCATTCCAACTTTCACAGGTGATTGGAATTAGTTTCACGCCAGTTCTCCATCCCAAATCACGGTTAAATCTGCATGATAATGACAAGTCAGTAATCATTTTCAATGCTCCTACACATATAGGTCATGCTGGTTTGTTGTAGGACATAAGGAACTCCTTTGTCTGTTAATCGTAGTATTCCCTCGACAAAGGAAAACAAAAAAAAATTGATTATACTCTGATACTCGACTCATTACGTCAGTTAATGTGTATCGGGCTTAAGGTTTAATCTTTTGAATTTGAAATTCAATAAAATTATGTAAATTTAAGATTGGACTGCTAGCTGTAAACCACAATATATATAATCAGATCATGATCAAATTTGCAACATCCATTTCTTTGACTACAGGAATAAGAATATAAGGTGGACTTTTCTGAAAGGACATTGATTAACAGTTAAAATTTGACTTGATATACATAAGCATTGAGTAATCATATTGGAATGTATATACGTGTATAATATTGCCTCTTGTATGTGACTAAGATGTATACTTTGGGATAACTTTTTTGAGTTTTTTTTTAAAAAAAAAATAATTGCAAAATTATTTAAAAAATAAGCTTATTTTGCTTTGGGTTTAAATCGTTGTCCGAGACAACAATTTTACTCAAGCAAAATCGCTGCCTTTGATAACAATTTTGGGTCAGTTAGAATTTAGCTAGCAATAAAAATAACAGTTTAATTTTAAAAAATAATTTTTTTACACTGAAATAGGGAAAGAAAAATCGCTTTTATTAGGCTGATTTCCACTCCCAAAATACTGCTCATTTGAAATCGCTTCCTTGGACAGCGAATTTAATTATGTAAAATCGCTGTTTGGGGCAACGATTTTCCATAGGCTAAATTTAAAATCAGAATTCTAACTATTAGAAATCGCTACCCTGGGCAGCGATTTCAGTTAAAACAAAATAAGCTTATTTTTGAAATTATTTTGATTTGGAGTTTATTTTTGTAATTAATTTTAAAAAAAGCTTAAAAATAAAAAATTCTATATTTTGACTATATATATATATATATATATATATATATATATATATATATATATATATATATATATATATATATATATATATATATATTACAAAGTACTCCCTAAGTCAATTGCAAATTATCTATGCATCTTAGTCCCAGCTGAAAATACGCACTGACCAATAATCTAACATAGGGTTAAGACGTCATTTTGTATATGTCGTCCCGTGTGAAGAATAAATAGTCTATATGACCAAAATAATGTTTAGATTCATGGCAGATTATAAAAACTGTAGTCACTTTCTTACACGTCTACCTCACACCGGCTGATTTGCTGAACACATAATTTCTCAATTGATGCTAATAAACTAATTATTATCAAATTCAACCAAATTTACTAACGCTAAGAGACTAAAAACCATGGTTTCTTGAAGCAGTGCATATATGCATGGTCTTCTAATCTTAATATATACCGTAATACTACGTAGTAATTTTCTTCTTTAATGGCATGCTTAGGATGAGAGTGATATATTACTAGGGTAATAAAAGTCAAATATAAGAAAATGAATGTGAATACAAGGAAAAATGAGAGAGTTGTGGTGTGATTAGAAGTAGATTATATAGTGATGGTATGTTGAGAATTAAATAAATAGAAACTATTATCTTCATTTTGGGGGAAATATATACACTAGAGGGAGGGTAAGTAATTACTATTCCCAAAATGAGGGTAATAGTTTCTTTTCTTCTACCTCCCACCAAAACATTAGTATTTAATCAACTTGCAAATATATTATCACTCTTTATTTTTTCTTAGATTCATGTTCATATTTTTAAGTTTGACTTTTATTACCATAACAACATATAACCCTAATCTCAAACATGGCCTGAGAGTCAATATAAAAGGGTAAATTAATCATATATGCTGCACCTTTACAACTTATGTATATATTCATATACGTAAATCTTTTTCCAACTTTAGGGGTTGCAAAAGGTCTACGCCATCCTACAAAGAGTAATAATATCAAATTGTCATAAAGTGATAAAGATGATGATTTGTCATATATACGTACGCTGGATAATAAGGAGAGGGGACCAAGAATGCATCTCCTGGATCTGCCAGGCAGAACAATATCGTCTCGTTCGCACCAGTGGCTCCTCCACTCATTACTATTCGTTCCGGGTTGAATGTCACCCTATCACCTCTCACTTTCCCCATGAAATTTGCGACAGCCTGTATATAGAATAAAATGAATTTCATGAATAAACTCTCTTATATACCTAAGTATACCAATATGTATATTAGTATATATACTCCTTATAAAGATCACCTACAACTCTACATATGACTGACCAATGTAAATAAGGGCTTGTGCCAATAATCCTGTCGAAATGAGTACGTACAACTGTAATTTTATATAAATACTTACAGCTCGGAACTCAGGCAAGCCATGGTAATCCTGAAAAATAGCAATTTCCGTGAACTTGTCGATACCTTCAGGGGTGCAGATAGAGGCTTGTGGGTTTTCAAGCATCCACTCCTTGATCAAATCAAAGCTAAGCTGCATGGAGAGAAGGCAAGACATGTTCATACATGCATGTGTTAGTAATTCTTTTATACTTTGTATGAGCTCCATGAATTATATAAGGGTGCATTGTAAGTATATATATTATGGCTCCTTCATTATAATTAAGTCTACATGAGAAGCTTCAGGAAACATAGATCGAGGCTCAAAAGAAAAGGCGACTAACCTGATTTTCAGCAAGTCCCATTTGAATTACACCATTGGGATTCTTGGCAGGGTGGTAAGGATCATTATCATAAGCTTTCCACCCATCAAAATACTCCACATCCTCACCGTGCCCATTGTTGGTTGCTACCTTGGAAAGAAGTTGGTGATTATTGCAAGCGACCTCGGTCAATGATGGCTGCATTTCGTTTCAAATAAACTGACAAAGAAATTTCAACCAAGAATGTTTCTTATGTTCTGATGTAAGGGGGCTGGTGGTTAGGCGTTAGTTTGGGTATAAGGAAACTACCTAGGGGATAGAATTTGCTGGCCTGGGAGTAAGTAGAGATTATGGAGAAGAATTGAAGAATGTTACTAAGACCAAAGACCAACGAGTTACAAGAATTTGAGAGATAAGCTAGAAGGTATTATCTGCCCAAATATTTATAGGGAAATCAAGGTTATCAAATGAATGAAAAGTCCATTTCAAAACTTTAGAAAGGTATAAACTTTATAATATTTTTTAGAAAATAAACCCCAACCAAACCAACCAAAAGGAAGGTGCCTGGCCTGGCCTAACAAAAGGCTCGGAAAAAGCTAGAGTAACCAAGAGATGCATGGACACTTTAGTACCTCAAAAAAAAAAAAAAAAACAAATGTTGTCACAGTTGGCCGGTTTCATTCCGTAATTGCTTAGGTATGAAAATTTGCATCCCCTCAAGCACGTGAGGAGTAGAAAGTTTAAGTATTGTGTGGTTTGAAACTTTTTTGCATACCCTTTTACTTATCATTAGTCAATATTCCGTCCTCTATTATGTTCTAATCATTATTCTATTTTTCTTTTTAGGCATAATTTTCAAGCTAGATAACCAGCTTCAAAAAGTTAATAATGAAAAACAAACCTGTACGATCATATTCATCCTCTTAATCAATCCCATTGGTTTTTACATCTATAACTTATATCGTACTTGGCCAATTAGACTTGTTCATTGGGTCACATGCAAAGGGGGGCGGGATGAGCCAAAGAAGATGCAAAACGGATCGGGCCAAAGAAGATACAAAACGGACCGAGTCAGACCGAGCCGTCTGAAAAGAGTTTAGTTTTTTCCTTTAGAGCGTGATAGCTTACATGTATCACCTACAATCTTTGGCAGTGGACCATCGGCAAATAAGTGGAAATAATTCATTATATTACCAAATAGTGTTTAAAAATGTTGGAAACTATTGACCCATTATTGACCCGACTTGACCCATTAAAACCACATAATATATGACCCTTTAAAATATCGACTCAATTAAGCCTATTATTAATTAGACTATTTTACAAACGAGTCGATTAAAATCCTTTTAATATGGTTCCTCTCATTTAAACAGGTCTAATTGTCACCAAGTTTAGAAATTTTGTTAGCAATTTGATTTGATTCCTTCTAAATGCAGCAGGTGTTCGTCGCTGATCAACTTCTTCAAACATAGAAATGAAGTGGTGGAAGCCTTTAGTAATAACCTAAAGATTCCAAGAAGCGCGTCCATAGAAATATTCATCAAATTGAGGGCTGTTTATTACAACAATATTGCAAGCATAATTAATGCTACTTCATATGTACTTTAAGACTAACAGCGGGCCCACCCTTTTAACGCCTTGGGGTGAAAATCGTTTATCGTACATAAGGCAGTTTCATAGTTTACGTTGTTTGTTTGTACCGGGTGAAAGTAATTTGCTTTGTCTCTGTAACATAGAATGACAATATATTTTTAAGGCCAGAGAGTTAGAGACAAAGGTTAAAGACATTAAGAAGTGTATTTATAATGAGAAGGATAATAAGTATTTTAACTCTTCATCTTTTAAATTCACCTTGATGATATTTTACGTATATATATATAGTGACTTTTTTTTAACTCATGGTGACTAAGTAACTTTTTTATTTATAATGACTCTTATTATTATTATTATTATTATTATTATTATTATTATTATTATTGTAGGGACGATTTTGCATAAACAGTAGCTTGTAGGATACAATTGCCAATAAGTAATACAACCTTGAATTGCTTCAAACTCTTTATTTTCATCGTTTAAGGCACAATTGCGCTTCAAATATAAATGTAGCCCATAGTTGAAGCTAGTGTGGATAAGAAAGATCGATATCGTTTGTTATTGTACTATTTCTGGAACTCTGTATGATAATACATGTCCAGCCATGAAACAAATGAAAACATTGTCGTAGAATATATATATATATATATATATATATATATATATATATATATATATATATATATATATATATATATATATAGTGAAAACATACGCGGCTTAAGGGAAAGATGAAAAAATCAAGTTTGATGTGAAACACAAAATGAGAGTGTAGTCACTAAAAAGTGGCAAGGTATTGTGCTGAGTCATTTATGAGAGGCCAACAGCGGACAAAGACGGTCACGCTTGTGGACCATTTGCTTTCGGCTATTTAATCTCTTTTCCTCATACAGTCATACTCCTCTTTAGTAGATGCTGCTAGTTTTAATATTATTTATAAAAACATAAAACAAATTATATTGGTCCTTCAATTCGAAGCTTACATTTTGATCGCCGTGTGCCTTTCAACTGGATTTTGCCCGCTACAGAAACGACTTTGGATTTCTTTTCAGTACTCGCATTGGTCGCTTCATTTTTTAGTCAATATAGAATGTGCATAGCCAACATAAACACATTTTTCATCGATCACTATATCACATGCAGCATGATAGGATGAATCTTTTATTGTGACTTCTGTTTCAGGTGTTAGATATTTAGAATCAAGTGGAGTGTCGGGTCTTGGTTGTGGTAACGCCTATGATTCAGTTAGTTTAGGTATGTGATAGAAAGTACGAAAATAAATACATATATTGTGCGGTTAAGATTAAAATATCTTATACAATAAAAGGGTATTTTTAGGCTTTAATTGGTGGGATCTTTGGCTTGTAGAGGGATGACTAGTATTTCCATAGTTTTCCTCTAAATACATGATGATGTGAATTCTCCTAATTTCTTTCCTATAGGAATGTATATTATGTCTTAATAGGATGATCATTATATGAGGAAGATTGATCACCCTACCGGTGGTATAACTTCATTGTTTACAACATTTGGGTTATACAAAGCTAATGGTTTCTTACGATACAATAATTTAATACTACAAATTACCTTTTTATAAAGAATTACAAACGTATATATATGTGGGGATCAAGTTTTAGTTTTGTGATTAATACTACTCATATGATCAAGAAGTATTTATTTCAAAATCAACCCTTTTTTAAAAAAGCAAGAAATTCTAAATTATTGGCAGAAATTTATCGAAATGCTCACAATTTAGCAAGGGTGAACCAACACCAACGTACATGATATCATGTGAATTCGAACCTCACCCCAAGTTGGACTTATTTTCAACCGCATAAATAAATTAAACCTATCAAAACAAAACTCAACACTACATCATGCTTATGTCATGAGTTGACAAAATGCTTGATAGGTTTAGTTTATTTAGTCTTGCTTGATTATTCCTTGCAAAAAGAAAAAAAATAAATACATGCTTATTTAAACTAAACATATCAAAACAAAAGTCAACATTACATGCTTATTTCATGAGTTGACAAAATACTTTATAGGTTTAGTTTAGTCTTTCTTGATTATTCCTTGCCAAAGAAAAAATGCATGCTTATTTAAAGTGAATGGACTTTGCCTACTATCTGACTCATAGCCAATCCTACCTATATTTTGTTGGCTACACGTACACAATTAATGTGGATAATAGAGTACCCAAACTGCTTTCAACTTGGGCATTATTGCTCGCACGCACACACAACCCTAATCTCCCGAGTAAAGCACTAATTCATTACATCATTATTGTACTTTTATTTTGTACTTCGATCCTTTTGTTCACATATCATCACTTTTTTTTGTTCACGTGTGTAGTTCATTTATCAATTCAACCATTTGACAGGTAGCATTCGCATAATTGACTGGGTTTTTTTTTCCATGGAATTATAGGGCGATCGCCTTACTATTTTGTTACTTCCTGCTTTCCTAGACTGCCTTAATATACACTACCAAGTGCCGATCCAAACGTGAGGAGAGGAAAAGGTGAAATTGAGAGGAAGGAGATATTTCTCAGACACCCCAACAAGGCTCATATAAAATCATCATATTAAGTCTCTGCTTGCTGAAATATATATGAAGATTTTCAAATGAATGTTGTAGCTTTCTGATTTCATTAGGAATTGAATTTGGAATCATTTTTTTTTTTAATGAAGATGAGGTTGATCGGGAATTGTCTTTGTGCAACATCAATGTAAATGGTTTACTCCTTAATTAAGATTAAACTTGTGCACTGGGTCGAATCAGAGATGGGATGGGTCATATGCAAAACGGGTCGAGTCAGGTCTGGCTAGAGAAGATACAAAACGGATCGAGTTGGGTCGGGTCATTCAAAGAGAGTATAGTCTTTATTATAGGGGGATAGTTTGCATGTATAACCTCTACTCTTTAGTAGTGGATCATCAGCAAGTCAGTAGAAATAATTCATTACCTGATAGTGTTTAAAGACTTAATAAAATATGTATAACAACTCAATTAAGCTCATATATAATAGATTAAAATCTTTTATAAACGGGCCGATAAAGGGTACTTAATGGGGGCCCTTCTATTTGAACATGTCTAATTAAGATATACATTCATTCCATGGCAATTAAAGATATCAAGCAATACATTTTATAAATATTTTAAAACCTTTTGGGTTGGTGTAAAAGAAGGGAAAAAAAGTGAATGCCTTAGGACTTCTACGTATTGCTAAATGGAATACATTTTTGGATCACCTAAATCCCTCCATTAGTGAGTTGCAAACATTTTGTGGTTAGTTTGATGTTTTCAATCAACTTCAATAAGCTTGAATAGAACCCCTTCAAAAATTATTTAGGTGCATTATAGTAATAAGATAGACCGTGAAGGTTCTATGGGCACTCAAGAGGGGGGGGGGGGGGGGGGGGGGGGGGGGGGGGGGGGTGAATTGAGTGTTTAGCAATCGTTGGTAAATTTTAACTCTTTTCGGATTATGGTTAAGGAACCAGTTGTGCTGGTTCCCTTGAGCAGCGGATTAAAAGCAAAACAATAAAGAACACAACAATTTAACGAGGTTCAGCCAACTCTGGCCTACGTCCTCCTATCCTAAGTCCTTTATTAATCTACTCCGAAAAACAAAGACAAAGAACACTCTGCTGTTCCCTACTCCGGGACCAGCAACCCCACACTCTACTCCGAGTATGCTAAAGACCTACACTCGTAAGTCCTAAACGTGTTTGAACTCACAAACACTCACCTAGCCTTCAGCCCCCTTGCCAAAGACTCACGTTACAATGATCAACACTCTCTAAATGATCAAACTCTTTAATAAGTGAAAATAGAGAAACTTATTTAATCTAAGATGCTCGTGTATATGAAATATCAATAGACTTAGTGCTTTTCTCTCAATGTATTGCTCCTTAATAATGCGTGAGAGAAGTCGTTGATTATTAGTTAAACAGATCCTATTTATAACCCTTAAGTAACCGAAACCCTAGTTACCAAAAATCATGCCAAAAAGATAAACATGACTTTAGGTAAGTATTTATCCTAAATTGATTTTATTATAAGATAAAATCAATCTAAGATAATTACTCTAGAATTTAGGTAACTTAAAAGATTATATCAAATCAGTTAATAGCTGTCAAAATATTTTCCAAAACTTAATTTTCGAAATAAAATCTTTTTATAAAATCTTTTTTTTTTTTTTTTTTTTAAATCGCAGCTCTAATAATCAGAACAGTTAACCTGGTCCCCTGACCTGGTTCCCTGTCTTAAACATGTTATGAAATTTGTTCCAATCCTTGTACCAAATTTCACAACGATGTTTAATATATTCAAAGCACTTTATATATCTATTAATAAAACATACTACGGAGCATTTACATGAAAATCCTAAAACACTCTTTCTTGAAGTGGATCTTTCTTCATGTAAACTTCAAGTCTTTGAATGCTTCCTTCGAATCATCTCATCATGAATAATGGCTCTTTAATAAGCTTCAAAGGACTTCAAGATTCAAGACTTGGTACAAACTCAATTACTGCACACGTAACACAGTTAAGGTACAATATCAAGTACATTACAGAAACAGTACATACTGGTTCCCTACCAGTACATAGCATAATTATTATTAAACTGTTTCCTGTATAAAGACAAGTTAGTTCAATATAAAAACTCATGTAAATAATAACTTGTCTAGGGTAACAGTATACTGAAGTCAGCTGGTTCCTACCAACTGTTTTAACACTTATGTAGAACCTGTTTCCCTTAGCTGTTTGTCATCATTCAAAACCTAAGGAACCCAACAGACCGATTGAGTGTATAGTACACAATGGGTGGACAGTACACCCGGATGCAGCATGAAAAAATTATGTGTTACATACATGAAAAATGTATATTACGTACATGAAAAATGTATATAGTAGACATGCGAGTTATATAGAATATAATGTTACACCCGGGTGTACCTTCGAATTTGTGTATAGTATATTGTACATGACCCAACGAAGTACTTTCAATTTTTATAAATACTCAAAATAAAAGAAATTAAACTCGCATATTTTTTTAATGATAAAAACATGGATGCTTGCATGGCCAAATGGCCAAATGGCCAATGCGTTACATTACCAATTTAGGAAGTCAACAGTTACAAGTAAATGGTTAATTATTAATTAATCTAAAGCATGAGAATATGAGATGAGACTAAAGAAAGTAAATTTGGAATTTGCATAGTTGTTCGTCAATTACTTGGGACAAAAGGCAAGAACTCTTAGGTCCACTTCTATCTTAAACATATGTAGTACAAATATTTAACTTAAATTTTGGCATGAGCATAATTAATGTTCTCTGAAAAGCTTCCTTGGGTTTGTTATGTGGCCGGGGATTCGAAGAGAAGAGTAGAGATGAGTTGGGAACTGGGATGTACGTGTAGAAGGTAGATGAAGTGAGAATAGAAAAGGATTTGGGGTTAAATCTTTGTGGGTGAAAAGTTTCGGGTTTTACATTTTTTAAGACATAATATAAAATATTTTTTTCTTAAAATTCGTTAGATAAAAAATTTTAAAAACTTAATATTCTAAAAATTTACATTGAGATGCATCTAACAATATTCTATTTGAATATATTCTTTGTTATAATATAATTAGAATTTATGGTTAAAGTTTTTAAACTTTGACTCTAAAAATAGAGATGTAGCAATTAATATGAGATAGAGGGAGTATCCAAATGAGTTCCCTCAATCTAGGCTTTGGTCTTACATGCATTGAAATAGTTAACTCGAGATTTATCACGAGCCTATCTCGAGCTATCCATCCAAGCGAGGCCTTCAAGTGAAATTAGCTTATTAGTTGTGAGGTATTTCTAATACAACCTTTGCAATTGAAACCGTTATGTTTGTAGTATTTTTTTTACTATTTAATAAAAAGAGTTAAAAACTAACAAATATATATGAAATTGAATCAAATCTTACTCTGCTTTAAGAAAACCACAATCATTTATAAGACTAGAAAAACTTTCAAACCCACTCTTCCACGTAGTTGTTTGAAAGTGTAATTTTTATTTCTAACCTTTTTTTTACAAATATTTCGAAATTTAACCTCGGATCAAAACAATTTAGAAAAATAACCTTCCATTTAGAACCGCTGTCACTGGCAATGGTTTTAAATCCCAGTCAGCATTCACCCTTTTACCCAGTCAGCATAGAACCGCTGTCATTGACAACAGTTTCAGATAAAGTTAAAACCGCTGTCACTGACAGTGGTTTTAAGCAGCCTATGTACTTAATATAATTTTCTCCAATTGTTCAGGCCCAAAGAGAAACCATTCTCAGTGACAGCGGTTCTATGCTGACACTATAACCGTTGTCACTGACAGCGGTTTCATGCTGAATGGGTAAAAGGGTTAATGCTGACTAGGATTAAAACCGTTGTCAGTGACAACGTTTCTAAATCAAAGGTTATTTTTCTAAATTATTCTGAACGGGGATTAAATTTCGACATATTTGTAAAAGAAAGGTTAGAAATAAAAATTAGCCTGTTTGACATGGTTTTCAACGAGAGAGTCTAACAATCTACTATTGTTTTGATATGAATTCTAACCTAATTCAAAGTGAAAATTCAACATTTATTGTGACATCACATAAATCTCTATCAGTGAACCAATGTAATTGTATATTAACACATAAAACAAAATTCCCAAAAAAAGAGACAAAAATCTGAATATGGTTTAAAAACTCCAAATAATATAATGAATATTTATTTAATAAACAACCAATCAAACGAGCCGATAGATATAAGTAATAAGGGGCTTATCACTCTTTGAATGATCTATGACTATCCCAAAATAAATAAGAGAAAATTAACATTTAAGAATGTACGAGGGAGAAGAAAGAGAAAAGGACGCTCTTAGTACCAAATCAAACACATTTAATTGAATTCCAATTTTTGTGGAATCAATGAATCTGGCTATTGGACTGATCATGACTAAATCTCGAGTAGCTGTTTAGTTGAGCATGAAATTGGAATTTGTATTATTTCTGTGTGGAAAGATATATATGAGTGGCTGTTTTCTTGTTTAGTTACATTTCATCGAAAAACGTGGAATTTGTATTATTTGGTTGAATGCATAAAGTATAAATCTTTATATAAATTATCCTATTTTGATATAATTCCTTATTTCTTCCTATTCAAGATACAAATAATTTAGTTAATAGATGACTCAGTTACGCGTGTAAACCATTTTACAATATTACTTCCGTCGCAATTTTCTTTTCTTTTGTTTTTTTTTTATACATCATCCATCCGCGTTACAATATTACATACTTAAAATTCCGGATTCCAATAATAATAAAAAAAAAAGAATACTGTAATACTAGTGATGAATACAATGTCAATACTAGTATTACTAGTGCTAGATACACTGTCAAGATAAAACTATGTAATACTTTTATTGAGAGGTCAATACTCAATATACTCCTAGTCTTATCTGTAATGTTTCCACATATTATTTTAGTAAAGCAACCACATCAATAAATTTTCATCTGTACTGGGATTTGTTACAAGTACAATTCCTTACCCTGTTAGACATAAAAAATTAAGATTAAAAGATGTTGGCTAGTGCATACAACAATCCACCTAATATACAAGTAACTTCATTTCCTTAATCAATGGGCTGCGTCCATAGATTCCATCAACACCGTAACTTCGGTCTGATTTTTAACTTATATTTCTTCACTTCTCTTTGATTCTAATATAATTCAAAATTGTTCTTTCACCTTTCCAGATTCTTGAAAACCCATTTACATAGAAGCTACGTCCGTAGAATTAAATGAATCTAGAATTGTGAATAGACTTCACATGCATGAAGCATTCTCATGGATTTGACTTCACATGCATGAAATTGAAATAAAAAACAAAGTCATATAAGGAGATTGAAAACCAATAATTATCTTTTAATTTAGGCTTCAAAGGCATATGTTATTAATTGCTCATAGGGTCTAATATGGCCAAATAAGACATTTGGCGATAATATGAAGTGTTTCCTCACCATATTTGAAATACTAGTCCAAAATGATTTCATTTTGAAAGTTATACACCATTTTAGGAATATTTTTAAATTATTTTACTGGAGTGCGCCTTATATGGTCATAAGAGGAAATTTGAAACAAATAATCGATTTTCAACATAAAACATGATTGTGCTTTCTATATATGGGATGAAAATGGCTCGACATAGTATATAATTATTTCCCTTTTTTATCCAATTGGTGTGCCCTCGTTAATCAAAATTATGGAGCTCAGTTCATTTTTTTGGGGTACTAATTCATTACTGATGTCCCTTCTCTAAAGTTGTATAGGAGATACAGAGTACAATATTTACAAATAATGAAATAATAGTGCTGTGCTGTAGTTTCGATCAAATTTATTTAAGCAGACATACCTCCCCTACACGTTAATTTACAATATTAGCTTGAAAGCATCTAGAGTTGTGTTTTCCTACTCAATAGAGTCATACCATTATACCAATCTCTCAATCTCATACCTGTTTTAAGATATGAACTTGAAGACTCCAAAGTCCCAACAATTTTTTTTTATTATACCTGTTTTTATTTTTCTAATCTGCCTTTTTTCAACATCAAAGTGGCTTTCATTTTCATCATTACAACTTTAGTACGGTACACTAAACTTATTAATAGTTACGATTATATGATCAACCATAACTAACATTCTACGAGCTAAGATCTTTTCGGCTTATTTTATTCAATTTACTACTCCCTTCATTTCTTTTTATTTTTCCCATTTATTTTTGTGGAAGATTCCAAAGCAATCTTAAATTTTAAAAATCTTTGATTGTGAATTTGCAAATATTTGAAAAATATACATTGAGACGAATATTTAAAACCCCATATAATTATATTTTTTCTTATATATTAGAAAAAATTTATGATCAAACTTTGGCTCTAAATTTATAGATTTTAAACGTAAAGAACAAAAATAAATAAAGGGAATATTATAATACATTACTTTTCGATAAAACGTTGAAATAATTCAAGACAGAATAAAGATGTAGCTTAAGATGACATATTTATCAGTACATATTGGCACCCATAAAAAGTTAAAATTCATACAGCAAGACCGCGACATGGAAATAGACACCTGTACATATTTAAGGTTATAGTTGAAAATGAGCAAGTTGTTTCATAGCGATTTGAAAATATTAACATTGCAAATTTTGGTTATAAAATTGAAGTAATACGATCAGACATAGTCTACTTGTACATGCATTTGTGCATTGGGTCGAGTAAGGGCCACGATGGATCACAAGTAAAATGGGCTAGGATGAATTGGGTCAAAGAAGATGCAAAACGGGCCGGTCCGGCCCGAACCAAAGGAGATATATTACGGGTCGAGTCGTTCAAAGAGAGTATAATTTATATTTATAAAGGGGATAGTTTACGTATATCATATTCAATCTTTGATAGTAGATCATCGACAAATTAGTGGAAATAATTCGTTACCTGATAGTGTTTAAAAGTCTTAAGAACTATAAGTCCATTATTGACCCGACTTGACCATTAAAAACCCATTAAAACATGACTCTTTAAGAGACCGACCCACTATTAATTAAGCTCTTTTACAAACGGGTAATGGGTCAGTTAAGGGCCTTTAATGGGTTATCACTCATTTGAACAGGTCTACATGTACAGGGATTGGTTGGTATACTAGTAAAAAAGATAATCAGAGTATATTATGAGGGGAAAATATTTGGAGTTGCTTAGCACTGCACGCGGAGCTACTTGCTATATGGAAATGACTGAAAGTGGCACTCACTCGTGGCCGAGCCTCGTTGATTAGAACGGATTGTATACCAGCAGTAGGGGCTCTGCAAACTCCATTATTGTCTCCGAAGGAAGGCATTACGAATTCTTATTTTAAGGTATCTTAAATGTTGGTTTTCAGAGCACAGGAAATGTGACTAGGCTTGGTTTGTTTTTCTATTGTTCTGTTTTACATTCCAAAAAAGAAAATGTGAATACCTGATGGATATCTAAGATTTAGGATCGCTTTTATTGGTATCATTTATTATTGTGATCAAGCACTCATTCCTAATTGTTACATACTGTGACTCTTGTCATAATACTACCTTTTTTTTTTTAACATTTAATAAATAGGTTGATCAATATAATACTAAATGCCGTCAAAAATTAGGAAAAGAATTGTCAAAATTCAATTTTGATGAAAAAGTTGGTACAGAGTATTAGACTACACGTATGCAAATGCTAAATCAAAAAATTGACATAACAAAGTCTAATTTCTTGTTGAGGTTTCTAGCATGAGAAAATGTGAAGTCAATCTTCCTGAGCCTTGTGTTTTACTACTTCCACACGGTCAAATGGCAATCGTATTCTACCAATTGAAGTGGCATTTTCATGTCAAAATCTCTACAGATATGTGGACCTGCTGCTTCCACAGTCATGCTCTCGCCCAGTAGACAATTCGATTCAATTCAATTTTTACTCTTTACCAAATTTTGTTATTCAATACGTTATGCTTTATGCTGTCCCAACTGCTACTAAAGTGAACCAGAGAGAATATGGAGAGTTGAATCCTACATCTTCAAAGGCGTAAGGTAAAACAAGCAACTCTTTCCTAAACATCTAAACTATTACGAAGTACTCCGTAGTAGAATACACGGGCCTCAAATTAAGGCCATTTTTTGGGCCAGATGCTAGTTAAGGCCTTTTTAGAGCACCACCAAAGTAGCCCTTTTTTTTTATCAGTCAAGTGTCAAAGGCTATTCAGTACTTGCATTCAAAATCCCAACAAAAATCTTAAAGTCTATCCAATGGAAGCATAAATTGATAAATTATTTCCGTCCTCCATCCCTTAGGAATGTTTAAGCTGCTCGGCTAAACAAAATTTTCTTACTAAACGCGCGCGCACACACAGTCCCCGATGATTTATTCTTCTGGTTATATCCATTCTCGCTATTACTAGCATTCAAATGGTTATCCATGGTTTTGAAAATCTGTGGTTCATCCTCATCATGACTGAAGCAGTCATAAATCTCATAATGTCTCGTTGCCTTGATTTGGAAGAAGTGTTTGACCATCACCCGTAACTGTTGGATCATTTTTTATGTCCCCTTGACCACAAATTCCTCTTCATCCAAATCAGTCGCTGATGTTGGAGATCTGACTGCTTGAAATTGGATGAAGGCTCTATGCTAATACTGGCGCTTAAAATTTCATCGTCTTTTGCTTCCAAATCTGTCTGCAATTACTGAATTCTTGTCTGGCAATAGTAGGGTAGGACAAAATCAGATAAAAATCGACCATCGTTGAAGGTATAAAACTTTACTATCTGTACTACATTAAGCTCTCCTCCCCAAAAGAATTGCACTTGGCCTTGAATTTTTATTTTCAGAAAGCTGGACAATCCATCAATTAAATATTTAAAACAAGTGGTACTAATATAAGAGCTAAGCAGAAGCTTTATTACAAAATTAGTTAAGCCAAAAGTGCTAAAGGACTTGTTGAGTACGTCAATCGCAACTTGGGTAATGCTTTCATGACCTATCATAGTGACCATTAAGCTTAACAAGCTCTTCTTCCTCCAAGTAACAATCAGATACCCTGATCACAAATGACAGAGCCACAAACACATATCAACACTAATATGCTAAGAAGACTGCCATTGGGACAGAAAATAAGGATATCTTGTACTGACAGTTTCAAGGCAGCAATCTCTTTGACTAATCCCAAGTTCCTCTCTTGCAACCTTGAACACGTCAAATTCGATTTAACTAGAACCTACATCAAACTAACCTAATCTGGGTTATGAGCTGAATAGATGCACTCCTTGTTCCTCACGGCCTCTTTCTTTTTTTTTTTTTTGTGAGATTAAATAGCAAGACTATTATAGAAGATCAATTTCCGCAAGGTAAGAAATGTTCTGCGGATACAAGCATTATATCATCCCCCAGGTTGAACTAATCTGGCTATCCTTCTCTCCTAGCATGTTCACAAACAAACTTGTCAACAGAATTTCCTATGGCCCTAATTTCATCCACAAACATAAACTCCGGACTATAGCCCCTTTCTTTGCCTCAGATTTTCCGCACCACATCTAAAGCATAGCACTCCAACACAATCCTCCTCATGCCCAGATTTCTCGCCACTCCTATCCCCAACAGAGCAGCAGCAACCTCAACCAAACCAACCGACCATTTCACATCAAGCCTCTTACACGCTACAGCAAGAACTCTTCCTCTCTCATTGCGCAAGATTACTTCCAGACCCACCCCTCATTTATCATAAACAACAGCGTCGGAATTTATCTTAATCATACCCGATGGAGGTTTCAACCATGAAGTGCCCGATTCTATCCCATTTCTACTGCATGGCAACATCACCCTAAACACACACCTTCTAGAATCAGCTACCATCCTATAAAGACCCCTCAGTACTTCTCCTCCATCACCAATATAGCTTTTGAATACTGCTTTGTTTCTAATAATCCATGCAGCCCAAACATTTTTAAGAAAATTGCCCAGCTCCTCACTAGAAAGCTTATCTGCATACTCCTCTACAAACTTAGTAAAAGATTCTGTTGGGTCAACGTTTAACACACAGGCATAGCTGATGATTCCCAAATCAACCTCGACTCACGGCCTCATTCTTTAATGCTACTTCTTTGTATAACAGCTAGCTGCAAACTTCCAGCTACAATACATGAAAATCAATCACATCAACCGGATTTTCAAGACAAAATGAACAACCCGACATCACTAAGTAATCTTTTTCTTCATAACTAACATCAATTACACACAACATCAAACATCCAAACCTGGCCTAAATGCTTCAAATCAAACTACAAATGTACTAGAACCCCCTCTGATATTGAAATCCGCATAGTCAGCAGGAGAAGATTTACCAAGATGAAACAACATAAAAATTAGTCATCCACCACCACAAGTCCACACAGATGTACCTAAACCTAGATACCCTAAGTGCACCCACATGCATGTTTGATGCTCCCTTGATGTATGTTATTCTATTGCATATACCCAGTTCATAGCCCTCTCATACAGATTTGAATTTTCTCCAATTAACAAAATTAAACCCAATCAATTCCACAAAATCAACCTCTAATCCTCTTTAATTAGCTCTCAAGTCTTAACACAAATAACATTAGAATAAAGATTATAATCTTTAACCCAAATCAACCTATAGGAGACTGAATGCAATAGAGGTAGGTGTCTCCAAGATTCCGAGGTAAATTTTGCTCATTTGCTAGACTCTTGGTTATTAGAGTTTCAAGTGAGGAAAAAACGCAGTTTTTTTTTTCTGGATAGGAAAGGTCATTAGAATATAGTCAGAATTTTCCAAATATAGGAACAAATCTAGTCTAGAATACTAGCATAATATCCTCCATCAAAATATCCTTAAATATAGGTATATCTACATGTAAAGATTGTAAACAAAAGATAGTAAATAACGAAGAAAATACTCCTTGTATCCTACTAAATTTGTCTTATTTGACTTTTTACGGTTTTAAAAACACGACTTTAAAACGTTTTTATTTTCAAATTCGTAAGTCAAAAAATTATAAAATGTTCATATTTTAAAAATTTACATTGAGATGTATTTAATAAGATCTCATTTAAATATGTTATTTTTTATAATATGATGAAAATATATGGTCAAACTTTTTTAACTTTAACCTGAAATGGAAATGAGATAATTTTAATAGAACAAGGAGAGAGTAAATTAAAACAAAATTTGTCAATAAAGTTTAGGAGCTTACTTTTAGGAGAGAACTCTAGTTAAGTCTTTTTCTGCCCTATCCAATAAATAGAAAGGGTGAATTACCCATTGAAGACAAACTGTACCGCTGTCGTTTCCTTTTCCAAAATTTAATGGATTGACAAAAGATGCGAAATTATGAATTGTGAATTTGTGAAAGGGCGAGCTGGTGTATGTTAACCTTTTGGGCCTCTGATTTTATACGGCCTAAAGGTTTGCCCAAACATGAAAATAGACTTCATTAGTCCCATTTCGCACATTCTTATGAATAAAACTATAGAAGTATCAAGTGGTTCCTTATCATTTTTCAATGTTGAGAGTCACAAAAGGTAATCCAACCATCCTCTAAAATTTGAACCAACTAAATAAGTCGATTTTTAGTTAGATGACAGTTGAATGCGCCATGAATAAACATGAGATATTATCGGTTAGGTTTACTTGGGCATGACCTCTGATTTGAGAAGTTTGTAATAGTTAGCCAGTAATGTACAAATGCAAACCCAGCATTTGAGGTTTACAATTAGTTTTAAAAAAAATAGGTCCAAAAAGAATAATTTTCACAATCTAATTCAATCATTTTGTTGAGTAATTATAAGTTGGAGGTAATAGTTTATGATTCCACATTTCCACCCATATCTACTAGGAAAAGACGTGGCATACAACCAATTTATAGCTTGCATCGAGCAACTTATATTATCCTGCCAGACAGTGGACTGCATTATAATGCTTATATATTAGCATTTTCATTCTTATACCTTGTTTTTAAATGAAAGTGAAAGTGAAATCCATGTACGGAAAACGGACACACGACTAGTCTATCTGCAACACTAGTAATTAATATGCGAAAACATAAACATATTTGCAATTAGTTTGAGTTAAACGTCTTGATCAAGGATGGCGTAATCTTTTTTTAGAATATATAATATTCAGAAGCATACAATTAATAACTACAGTATGTGATGTAATCTGAAATCCTTGATTTCACAGTGGCTGTTTCTTGCTAATATACTTCAGCTAAAACGGACCTATTATAGGGTGTGAAATCGAAAATGGACAATTAAGCCAAACAAGCCGTAAAGTGCATGGCCAACTCCACCATTTTCACTGTTGGACTGCCTAATTGCCAAAGCTGATGAAAAGAAGCATATGAAGCCGCAAATTGAGACCCTTTAATCTGTAAGGAATATTATATACGAGTAGGTCTTTAATACATGTCCTTAAATTTGATTAAATTGCAAATATGTACTAGTTTTAAACTGCCCTATATCAAACACATACTTCTAAGTTCTAACCTACAATTTGTGTATGTTGTATTGATAAATCATCGAATCGAATAGGTTAAAATGTGAACCTGTAATTTCATAAATGATGTGCATGTGCATGTGCATATAATTTACTGTAGTTATTGCTTCAACCTATACGTATGAATAATATTGTGAAACTATTTGAAGAGCGTGAATGGATGCACATATAAATGTTTTCATACATGGGGTTGAAATTTTGTTGTTGATCAGTGAATATCTTTGGCCGTAAAATGGATGTCCCTTGATTGGTCTATTGATTGTATGTCTTTATGTGGAACCTCTAATAAGTAGAGCTTATTGCATATTATTTAATTTATGTGACTCTATTTAATTTTTTAAAATTGGTCCATCAGCTCTATTCTATAAATTAACTATCACTGTTCAAACTATGCTTTTATATTATTTTGCAAAATTATGAATTTTGAGGTTTCTAAAATTTTAGGGTTTTATTCCGTTGATTATCCTATACATGCCCAAAACCATCAATGCTAATCACTTGGAAGAATTGTGGCGAGGAGATTTCTCATTTCTTGTAAATTCTAGTCCGTCACATGCATGGTATACCCACCTTTTTTTTAGTTTGAAGTAAACTTGGTAAATCCACATCTAACTGATTTAGTTCGAAACTTCGAATTAAACTAGTTGAACCCTACGATGAAACCGTTCATTATTGTTGTGTTTGTTTATTTGGATTTAGCCCCCAGTAGATTGTCTGTACTAATGCTAGTAGCATGCTTATTTATTAGCCTCTTAAAGTGAGTAACTTGAAATTTTGAATATTGGTCTTTGGCCTGCAAATTTGGTTGAATTATATATAGAGGGATAAGATTAGGGTCATACGCAGGGAAATTACTCCCACTTTAAATGATGTGATGATTTTCCTCTGGAAACAGACTAAATAGCTTGTGACCCCTCCAAAAAAAAAAAATTGTTATTAAATGTGTGTAATAAAATATCATCAAGTCAAATAATAGTTTCCCCCATTTCTTTTTATATGTTTCAACATTTGTGATAACTATTCTTATTGATTAAGTGTATACTTAAGGTCATAATTATTTGATGATTTCTGGCATATAAGCATTCCCAAAAAATAAAAATTATATGCCAAATCGACGATGATTTTGTTTGGGTTGAAGTTGTAATTAATCTTCCTTCAATTAATAGCCTCATATATTCCTTGACGAACAAGAACCATATACTTTAATAAGTGGCATGACCTCATTACAAGCCTAAGGAGAAGATATTGGCATTTGAGAACTGCACAGATATGGGAGTAGGGTTCTATAGTCACACCAAATAATGAAATAAAAAAGAATACTAATTCAGTCTCTTAATTTTTGCTCCAATTTTTTTATACGTAGTTAAAGTTTAAAAAATTTAACTATAAAGTTTAAAAAATTTAACTATAAATTTTCATTATGTTATAAAAAATAATATATTCAAATATGATCTTGTTAGATCTATCTTAATATCAAGTTTTTATAATTTTTTTGTTTTATAAATATAGAAATAAAAACGTTTTAAGTTATACTTTAGAAATCGTAAAAAGTCAAATAATAAAAAAAACGTGGGACGAGGGAATTACGATCCTGCTCCTTCGTATTACTCCATTAGTTACTGTAGTTGTAACTTGTAAGTTAGGAATCCACAATTCCACAGTGCACGCCTCATAGGAGCTGTGGAAAGGCGCGTGGGGCCCAAAAATATCTTGAAGGCCATGTGTCTGGTTGTCAATTTTTAAATTCTTTGGGGGACACCGGACACCAACAATAGCTCCCACCATCTCAGTCATACCACGCGCAGTAGTAACCCGTGTCAGTCCTGCACCCTTTTTGTGTCTTCCATTTTTATTAGCACACACCAAATGCTCCAAACAAGGACGATATTGGAGGGTATTTTTTTTTTGATGAGTTAAAAGTTCAGTTTGCTACTGTAGCCAGCTTGTTTGAAAATAAAGGAGCATTTTCTGATGATGGCCAATGAGAATAGATGGGATGAGCTGATCATGCACCATGCATGTGATACCCGATTGTGACTAGATTATTCCAAGAGGCTAGAGGCAACAGGCAAGAGTCAAAAGTCTAGTTACTTGTGTTGTGACAATCCATGCTTTATCAAATGAAAATTAGTGTTAAGATAATAATTAGGACACAATTTTTAACTTTTGTAATATATTTTAATTATAATAATATTTTTATTTATTGGTGAAAACTTATAGGTTTTATAGAATTTCAAATATTATTTCATGTCTTTTAAGGTAAAGTAGAAAATTTAATTGAAATATTCTTATAAATGCTTGAATGTGATGATATGCATAAAAAAAAAAAACCAAATACTCCCAAAATAAAGTGAAATTGATGATCTAATATGACATGATTTCATCGTTATTTCTACTTTTTCAACATAATATGATTGATCGAACATAATTTTTTTTAGGTTGAGGAAGAGACTCGTTATAGATTAATAAGTTATGACTATTTCTGTCAAACTACAAAGTAATTTTTATTTCATATATGCAATAAGGCGTGGCTACGTTACCCTTTCTTTAGTTCAATTATTGTCAAACACAAATCAAGTTCAACTTTAAGTTGACCAAACTAAGTTTGCGAACTCGTCTATTGGCTTTACTCCGACTATTTCACAAGCATTAATCCTATCGATAAATTATCTACCAATGGCTTCCTATCATATATTAATAATTTAATCTCAATCTAAAAGTTGGAAGTAAAAGCACTTTTTACTTATTTATAGATCCTTATTATTGCCAATTTTCTGATAATCATGTTTTCTTACTTGGAGGCTGTTGCCCCATGCCCCCATCCTCTTTGAAAGCTACGTTGTACTTTATCTGTTTTCTTTTTTCCTTTTTATTTGTAATTAGGAAATAAATCAAGACAATACTAAATATCATTAAAATTCTATAAAATAATTTAAATTAATCTAAAAATAAGAATAAATTCTATTAAAAAATAATACAAGTGGGTTAAACATTAAATAAGTAGTAGAATTTCTAAAATCTATAACATTAAACAATTAAATATCAATCAATGGTCTACATATTACATTGATAGTGATCTCAACCAAACTTTTTCACTCAATCACAATATTAAACTAAAATAGAAGGATTTTAAATTAGAACAACATTTTGAAATTTTCGGATAGGGAAAATGGAAAGGAAAAAAAAAAGGAGGAAGTAGATTAGAAAGAGTCTATCCTCGATAATATGATGCATGATTTATCTATTTTTTAAATAATTAATATAGTTCATTCATGTTGAATTATAGTAACATCATGCCATCAATGCGTGTAACAATTTTGTTGCACGTAATAGCAAAGGTGATCGTTTTCCTTCTAGTATATGTTGCTCGTAATTTCATGTATACACTGTGTGCTAAGTAAATGTACTTGGATTATCAACATAACACTACTTATTAAGGTTGATTATCTAAGTACATTTATTTTCTAATTAGTATCTCACTCTAAGAGCGAGTTTATAAATTTTGTAAAAAAGTTTCTTGAATCATGCCCATAAGTATGTAAAAGATTAATCAATGATTAATTAATTATGAAGCTAATTTCAGAGTTAGTTATGTTGTAAGTGTTGTTAAGGTTAAAATTTTGTATTACAGTAATGTAGGAGAAATTTTGTATCATGGCAACACGTGCCAGCTTAGGAGAATCAGTCAATGACATTATAATATACGAATGGCAAGGGGAAAGGCCGATGAATATTGAATAAGTGAATAACATTATAACATATACTATTAGAAGTTTACGTGTATTTGGTAGGTGGAGGGGATTGGCTATACCAATTTTTTAAAATTGTTTTAATGTCCTTTGGCTATTATTGAACTCCAAGTGTCACGGAAAATGCCACTCACGATACTTTTGAGTAGTTTTCAAATATTGGTCTTATCCAGATTTATTAATATTCCATATAAATATACAATCTTTATAATCCGTTAGGTTTCTAATGTAAAAAAGACGATTGGAATGTCGTCAAGCTATGTCAGATACTTTGATTGATTTACTGGTCGTTCTCTCCTCATTTTATCTGTATTTTTTGCGGTCTCTCCTAGAGCTTTACTTTTTTAATTGTTACTATTAAAAGAATATATGGGACGATTGATAGAATTACTAGTGCTTGATCGTTATTCACCATGTATTTTGAGTAATATTCTTGGCATAAGTTGTGTTAAATTTGTCTGTAGAACTCATTCCAGATATGGATAAGTTTTCTTTGACTACAACTTAACAAGAATAAGCGTTAAACCCACCAAAAAAAAAAAAAATAACCCAAATGAAGTAGCATACTACAACAATTTGTAAGAGAAAAACGTCAAAAAAAAAAATGTTAATAGATCAAAATAGTTCTAAATTTCTTAAATTATGCAAAAAGTAAATATGAAATATATTATTTCATACAAATACTAGTAATTTATTTTTACCGATTTAATTATTGAATCATGTTGGCTTGCTATCATGATTTCATATTTGATATTTTTAGTACTTGTTTGATTAGCATATACGGAGTATTTATACGAAAAGTTGAATTTATAAAGAGTAAAAGAATAATAGTTATAATTGATTTACATACTCCCAACAAAATGAAGGAAGTTAATTACGTAATTTTTGATATGTAAACACTAAATAAAACTTCTAGAGTTTTCGAGATGTACGAAACAACTTAATAAACTTACTAGGAAATGATATTAAAAACTAAGCACTTTAAAAACTTGATACGTGCAACCAAACATTAGACTTAAATACACTTGGAATTGAAAGGTGGACGCAGGATACATCCGAGTGCACAAATTACTTGTCATTTTCATTTTGGCAACAGACCACCCACGTTAAAATTTTGAAGCACGAAATTTTGGCAAATTCCATCCCCCCCTCTCCTCTCCACTCCACTCCCCTCCTCTCTCTCGGCCCATAAATGCAAAAGAGACCTCTCTTTTGCATTCACAACACGAGTCTGGGTCCCACCCTCCGTCCCTTCCCCCCTCACTTTCACTTCTTCATTACTTTCTTTTTATTTAGTCACGAGCATCAGTGGGACCCCCTCATCCGACCTCCCCCCATCCAAAGTGAAAACCCCCAAAACTCAACATTGAGCCGCGTCTCGCCTTTTGTCTTCCCGCAAATCCAGCCCCTTTGACATTTTCTTTAGTCAACCCCCCCTACCCGTTTTCCCACTCTGGTTTTTCAGAGGAGAGAGATACCCACTCTCCAATTCCACCCTTTTACTATCTACATCCACTTGTCCCATTCCACTTCATACTTCATACCCTCTCTTTTATTCTTATTTCTTTTCCACTCTTTCCTCTTCCCTAATTATCATCTACGGACTATATTTTTTTTTTGTCTATTTATTACTCATTTCCTCCCATTAAATTTATTACACTTCAATCGTACAATATATATTCAATTATTACACATATTTTTAATTTCGTCCTCTTTTATTTATCAACAACTCTTATAAATAAATGCTCATACAAATCATTACATCCACTTGTAATTTTATGTAATTTCTACAACTTTTTTCTTTAAAATACTTATGCATTATCTATCGAAATTATTAGTATAATAAAATATTATGAGAAAATTTAGTAGAAATTATTTTGTTTTGATAAAAGATGATCTAACTTATCTATAATAAGAGTATGCTGATGACAATTAGAAGTTCTCTTGTCAAAATAAAAAATACATACCTTTTTTTCCTTGAAGAAAATAAAATAAATACTGACCTTTTTAAAAATAAATAAAGAAGATCCACCCAAATAGTCCAAACTCAAAGTGCTAAAACACAAAATGTCTTATTCTAAAAATTTGATTTATATATTATATAAGTATATAACCCCCACTCTTTATTATCTCTACTCTATCTATCCCCCCACCCTCCAAAAGTCAGCGCCTTCTCTTGTCTCCATTCTTCCATTCCTTCTTCCCTTCTTTATTCTCCAATTTCTCTCCTCAACCCATCCATGGAAAACCCTCCAGATTGGGATCTACTCGCTGTTGTCCGGAGCTGCTCCACCACCACCACAACAACCACCTCATCTCCGCCGGATCCACACCCTTCTCCACCACCAGCTCAACAACAACAATCGCCGACCTCCACCTCTCTTCCTCAACCTCAGCAGCAACTAAAACAAGAGCCTTACTTTACATCATATTCATCTCCCTGTTCATCAACTGGGGCTGTTCTGTTCCAGTTCTCAAACCCATTTGAGTCTTGTTCTTCGACGACGTCGTTTGAGTTACAGGATGTCTGCAAGCCTTTGATTTGCACCTCCACCAACATCATTCATAATAACAACAACTGTAGTTTCCAGTCTCTCTCTTCTGCTTCTTTACCGTCCCCTGTCTCATCTCCGTCTTCAGTTATCACTGGAAGATCCTTTGGGGTAGGAGAGCAACATCAGCCGCAGCTTCGGGGATTGATTAAGCCATCTCATGTCATTTTTGGGACGTCCTCCCCTTCTATTGGTGGAAATACTAGTACTTCTCAACCTCAAAGAACAAAGAAAAGGTTGGGTTTTTTTTTTTATTTAATGAGAAAATTTTGATTTTGAGGAATACCCAGTTATTCTATTGCGTTTAATTGTTAATGGGTTTTGTTATAAATTTAATGGTACTACAGGAAAAATTTGCTGAAGAAGGTGTGCCATGTTCCAGTAGAAGGTCTATCCTCTGATATGTGGGCTTGGAGGAAATATGGTCAGAAACCCATCAAAGGCTCTCCATATCCAAGGTGGGTTTCATATTGCTTCTACTTCTGTTTCTGAATAGTCAGTACTGTGAACATCGGGTCCGTCTTGAATTCTACCCACTTTCCGTTTTCATCGGTTTTACAGAGAGTTATATTAAGCATATGCTAAAGCACCTAATGATATGATAACAACTAGTAATAAGCTAAAGAATTTGGGTTGGAACTCTTTATTTGCTTTAAAAAGCAAAGCAAATTCCTGAAGAAACAACCCTGAGAATCTCATCAAATCTCAACTCATTTCCAAAAAAACTTTCTTTTAAAGGTGAAACCGTAAAAGTAGGACTTGTTCATTGAAGCTAACCAATTATAGAATTTCACGTACCAAAATAATTTTTTGATTTTCAAGATTCTATTTTTTCTTCATTTTTTTGTGATGAATTTCCTAAAATAAATACTACAAATTCAGGGGATACTACAGATGCAGCAGCTCAAAGGGGTGCTTAGCAAGAAAACAAGTAGAACGCAACAGATCAGATCCAAAGATGTTCATTGTAACCTACACATCAGAACACAACCACCCTATGCCAACACACAGGAACTCCCTTGCCGGAAGTACACGCCATAAACCTCTCTCCTCCGCCGGAACACTGCCAGAGCAACCTTCTTCTTCATCCCCCTCCGCCGCGAATCTCTCTCCTCTGACCGAGAAGTCAGAGTCCAAGACAGAAGGGGATGACTTGATCAAGGAGGAAGAAGATACAGATGAGATGGCCCTCTCTGATTTGATGCTCAAAGATGATTTCTACGTTGGGTTTGAGCAAATCGACGGCGGGTCAGATGGCAGCGATTGCTTTTCGGATCATTTCTCGCCGTCGTCGTCGGAGTTTCCTTGGTTGAGTAACAGCAGTAGTACGGCCGCGGCCGCCGGAGGAAGCTGACTTTTATTGGTAGACGTTGACTTTTAAATTTCCGGTGGGATGTGGATGGGGGAGATTCAAGTGGTAGTTGATGATGGTGGGATTGACTTTTGGTCCATTGACATGATGTCTTCCCACTTTAATTTGGTCAACTTTTTTTTTTAATTTATATAAATTTGTTCACTGTGTAATTGTGGTTTTTTGGAGGAGGGAGGTGGGGAAAATGCTGTCACTATTAGTCAGAATCTATGTAAGGTCACAATGGCATTGCGGATATGCAAGGCAATGGAGAAATTAACAGTAGAACATTTAGATACAGATAATTAGACAAGGGACTCTTAGTTGGTAGAATCTCTATTCCTCGACTAAAGTGGATCTACATATATAAGTTTATGGTGAAATGTAAGTGAATTTAATTGGAAACGGTCCATTGATTGTGAGCAAGAGTAGTCCACGAAATAGGGGGGATGAATTGAGGAGCATTTGCTTTCGTCAAAGGAAAGCAGGATAAAACTAAAGCAAAAGGGAAAGAGGAAATATTAGTACAGTGGTAGTATTTAGTAATAAAAAAACTACTCTAATAAACTTGTGTTACGGAGTACTCCGTATATATTTTACAATGATATTCTATGTCTTATTATAGCATGTTTTACATTTCAGAATTAGTACTAGTTTTTGGCTACATCGCAATATTTTCCTCACGCTACTCCATGTTTACATATATTTTGTTCTCTTTGCTTGGTTAAGGTTGATTTAAGGTAATCTTTGCCATACTTCACTTATTTGGGCGTTTTACTCATATATAAGTGTGATCTCTCGCTTATTTTACACAGATTTTGAGCTTATTACAGTTGATCTTTTCCAAGTTGAAAAAAAATTCCCTTACTTTGAAATGGGTTGCTCCCAAGTCCCAAGTGATATATGCATTAAGTTGTTCTCTTTGATTGTTTTACGTAAAATTTGCTAGTTTTGGGACCATTGGATGGAATCTGTGGCAACTCATGGTTCGCAGTTGTTGGTTCTCAATGTTCAATGAAAGTCACCATCTTTTCCTCTTTCATATCTGGGTATAAGTTGGTAGGACTACCCCAGTGACTGCCTAAATTTAACTACACAATTTCAAATTTAGTAGGCACGATTATAGAGCGAAGACCACTTAATACTTGCTGTACCAATTTTGGAGAGTGAAATATAAATAAGCAGCAACTTTTCAAAACCCATTACAGCAGATCAAAAGGGTTTATTCCTCGTATTCCTACCCTCATCCTGATGTGATTTCTATCTGCATCCTGAACATCTAGCATTCATCAGTCTATCCTCTCAGAAAAAGGGTCATTTGTGTAGGAGATTACTATCCTCTCAGAAAAAGGGTCATTTGGTTAGGCGTATTGATAAGTTCGAAGTTCCACACTTCGACTTATTTAAAAAGGGATTGATTAAGCAACACTGATGTGAATTAATACAACCCTTTAAGGGTTTTTAATGGTGGAAATCGAAGGCAACGACTTCTAAGATTGATCTTGGGAGCAACAGTTAACAAGTTAACCTTAACAAGAGTTCTCTTCAAGCAAAAGTTTAGCAAACTGACCTCTACTTCATAAACTTCTAACTAAAATGTTGACACATTACTCGTACAAGTAGGAAAATGAATCTAACCTACACCTCCTCAACTCTGGAAGCCACTCTGAATAGTCACGTAAATTCTCTAACAAACTGTTTAAGTTTATCAGCTTCACCTACTCTGGAAAGCCACTCTGAGAGTACCTCCAAGGTTATATATTCAGGAAGACAAGCAAGTTCATTCATTTACCCATAAGATCTAGCTAGAGATTTTTCAAGCTCATACTCGTCCCGGATACCTCTAAATAAAGCATTGAAGGTGTTCGCTTCCGGGATAACGCCTTTGGCTATCATGTCTTCCAAAAGAGAGAGTGCTTCTCTCATCTCATTCTTCTGCATCACAGTGTTGGGTGGAATCCTGGTGGATGAACTCAATTGCCTAAAGATCTTCATGGCTACATCAAGTTTTCTTACCAAACAACACCTATGAATTAGTGCTCCATAGGTGATAACTGTACAAACAAAATTATCGTCAACCATTTTTCTAAGAAGTTCATGAGCTGTTTTTGCAGGTCCCCAGTTTTGATGCAAGGTGATCAAAGTATTGTAGATAATAGTAGGGTAATTCTTCATGATAATCCTGTACTTTTACGTTTTATACGTAGTGTTGGGTGGAATCCTGGTGGATGAACTCTTTATTATTTTTGTTCGTGGTTTTAATGACACAGATTTTCGAAATTTCTTTATATTTTTTAACTATGGTTAAGGCTTTGTCTTTTTCTTCTCCTATACTTATATCAGACTTTCCTCCGACTGTCCAATTCATCTTCTATTTCTCTAATTTACCAAATCAACCTTATTCCCACAAATAATCCCTAATATTCCCAATTCATCCTATTTACATTGCCATTACTTTAACTTGCAAACCTTTTGAGCTTAATAAGCCAATAATTTTAGGGATTTCATCATTAAGCTCCATCTCATTAACCAAATGGTCTTTACATGATTCCACAAGAGAAATGAGGATCTCTAGTGATTTACATGAACCCATCGATACTAATGTACGAATTGTTAAACCCATCAACAAATACCCCACAAAAATATTCCGATTAAATAAAACCAAACTTAAAATCACGCGTCCGGGTTTTCCTCGAACAGTAGGTGTGCAAGACCCATCACAAAGCATCGCCTCGAAAACATGAAACAGTCTCTTTGTCAAGATGAAATTCTGTAATTTTGGATTAAACCCAGTAGAGATTCGAGCCTCAAAGTAATTAAGATCCCTCAAAATCTCCTCCTCGTTGCATGACTCTTGGAGTAATTTTACTAGATTGCAGACATCTTCTCTGTCAAGACAGAGCTGAATCTCCTTCTAAATCAATGAACCAATGCGAGATATTTAGTAACTAATCAAACGACGTTTAACAAAGGATCGAGGGGTATACCTTTGATGGGATCTAAGGTTGTGAATGAGGGTTTTGAGGTGATTAAGATTGGTAAAACGAGAATTTTGAGATGTATGAAAGGTGGGTTTATTTGGGGATGAATTGGAAATATTATGGTTTATTTTGGGAATAAATTTGGGTTGATTTGGGTAAATTAGAGAAGTATAAGATGAATTGGATGGTTGGAGACAAGTCTGATATAAGTACGAGAGGGGCGAAAAGGCCAGAGTCTTGACCATAGTTAAAAAATATAAAAAAATTTCGAAAATTTGTGTCATTAAAGCCACGAACAAAATTAATAAAGAATATAGGTTCACCATTGAAAATGTTTTTTTTTGAGTCGATTACGTATAAAATGTAAAATTACAAGGTTACTACCAATAAGCTTTATCTAGTATCTGCCTTATTCGAAAGCCATTGATCATCACATTATATAACAAGCAATGTCAGGTCGAAAATCAGCACCTTTCATCTCCTCAAAAATTAACTCAACATCATCTATAAGCCCAGCTTGGGAAAGACCAGAGATATGTATTAAATAATGGCATCAGGTGCACACATTTGTCTCATCATACAATGCAAGATATCTCTCAAGCTCCCCGACGGTACAAATTCCATCAAACTATATAAACCCATGATTGATACAAACTAGACGGAAGAAGTCTCCTTAAGAAACCTATGAATTTACACTTGATCTATAGCCTGGAGGTGAATCATAACCAAAACTTCTAAAACCCTACAGTTGCCAACAGTACCATAGTTAAAATCACACCCAAGACCCTTGTGTTCTCAAAGGCCAAAAGTCATGTTTAACAGCTTAGGACAATGAAGATTGCTTAGTCCATGTTTATTGTTTACAAGTCGTTCTCATTAGATTTCTTGATGTGTTTTCAAATAAAGATATAGTAGAAAATCTATGATAAAATAAAATTCTTCATATTGTTCTTTAACAATGGCATAGAGACCTGTTCAAGAACACCGATAATTACAGAAAGCATATACAGAGTATTTGACGGTCACGCAGAAAGCATAAAATAAGATGAAAAAATAGAATTCCGTGAGTTCCCTGCTGTAAAACCTCTGAAGTCACTCTATGTCTACCACTAGAGAGCAAGACCGCATTTGACAATATAATTTTGTATATTAGAAAAGAAAGTAGAATACAAAACGAGAAGTCACTCTGGTTAACTGAAATTTCTATAGCCGATTGATGCCCACATTTACAATCCACAGTAAGTTAGCCACTAACATCCTTTACCCAATCTCTTATGTCTGTCCTTTGAAAATGGCAAAATTCTTGTGGAGCCATTTAAGCACATTATTGGACCTTTACCATTATTGAATGAGTGGTAAAAACTATTCTATCAGGTGATTAAGTTTTTCTCCATCTTTTCAACAGCTTTAGCTGCAGCAGAGGCAGCTTTTTCCAGTCCCATCTGCTTCAACTCATCCAAGAAACCACCAACTTCTGAAGCACTGATTTTATACGGGCTGTGGTCAGGTCCAGGGAATGAACCTTTTGTCACTTCATCCTTATACTCCACAAGAGCTTCGTTGATAACATTTCCTACGTTTGCAAACTGCTTGCAGAATTTAGGAGTAACCTTTGCATGATGAGGGTGTTGCATCATTCCCAGTAGATCATGATACACTAACACCTGAGAATCATTTCAGATTTCACTAATCAGAAGGGAATTATGCATGGCAAGTCAACCCCAAGTTAACATCATGATCACAATTTTTCAGTCAGGAGAGATGGGGCATATTTGGTGCATGAGTGGGGAGGGCAGGTAAAGGAAGGAGCCCATACACGAGACACATAATAGACAGTCTAGCACGATCCAATCTCCGATATTCATTTTAAATTAAAAAAAGGTGCAGATTGTGATACAAGCATAGAATTCTATGGTTTACAACATAGGTTTTAAATGATTGAGCATGGCAGCCCGTAGAAAGAATAAAAGGACTTCAAAAAACGTTGTACAAACAAGTGCATAGGCAATCAGAGCAAGGTTCTCTGTTGGTCTAAATCAGTCGTAAATTTAATTGAATATGGGACCACAGAAATAGTGCATCATATTGTCTGCAACATTCTACATACACTGATATTGTTTATAGTATAGGGAGCTTAAAGATAAAAGACACCATTCTGCATTACAATTTAGAAGGTTATACAAGGAATCAAGAATTGATTGTTTAGAGCATCCAATTTGTGATACACAGCACCAGGACCATACTAAACATAAGGGCATCCAAAGGTCCACATCATATCAGTGCTTAAAAGGCTAAACACTTGCTCTTGCAGTCTGTATATTGTGTATGAGAGGTGTAGCAACTGAGCTGATATATTTAGCCATTAAAAGATGTGTATTGAAACAGAGAAAATAACTCCCTATCTTTTCTTTTCTCACATTTTGTAATTAATTCTTCTTTGGATATACGGGTAAGATTATTGGTCGGACTTCACTAAAACTTTTGGCTTTCCCACATCAGTTTTCCACTATAATCAGTTTTTTTTTATTGCTTAGACCCATCTAAAACTCATTCAGATTTCAACACTTTAACCTCGGACTATCAAATAAATTATATTACATCATTTTATTCAATCCATACAACATTAAAAGAAAAAGTATGTGATGTGACTTTACAAGTGGCGGAATATTATTGGGTGAAATGGAGGGTCCACGAAATACAAAGTCTTAAGTGGAGTCCTATTTTATCCATGACTTTTCCTCAATTATCTCCTACTCCCTCCGTCTCTTTTTAGTTGCTACATTTGACTTTGCACGGTCTCTAAGACACAAGTTTAAATGATTTTTTCTCTAAATTTATAAGATAAAAATTATGAAAACTTGATATTATAAAAGTTTATATTGAAACACATCCAATAAGATTCCACTTGAATATATTATTTATTATAGCATAATTAGAATTTATGGTCAAAGTTTATAAAATTTGACTCTCAAAATGGAAATTTAGCAAACAAAAAAAGACGGAGAGAGTAAGACTCAATCTAAGAATCAATAAAGAGTACCCATAAACTCACCACCGGGAAATGATGTACACGTCTTTAAACGATGTCTAATTTCTTGGGAAGCAAGTCTGGTACTTTTGTTATTTTTACTATTTTACCCAGTGAGATAAGGTCAGATTGAAAAACAAAGTCCTGTACTTTCCATCAAAAAGTGATATAAGTCATATAACATGAGTAAAAAAAACTTAAAAAGAAAAGAAAAGAGAGTAGCCACCACCACCACAGCAAGGAATTCGATTGAAGTACAGGTCACTTTCTAACTAGACAGAGAAAAGGAGACTAACATGCTCATGATCAAATAAGACATTAAATGTAGAGCAACAAGTAGTGATTCACTGACTTTGCAACTCATAATATTCCATTCCTGGTCTTTGGGTAGGATCCATGCATGAAACACTTACACACAGGATGATGAGGGAATTTGCAGTCATATAGTGTCACAGGCACAGCAGCACACTCAAGGATATGGGTGATGAGGGAATTTGCTGAAGTATAATTGGACGGCAGTTGCTTTGGAATGAAAGAGTTTACAGATGAGTAAAAATATAAGTCACTATCATACAAACCCAGATGACTTCAATACTATACATATGCTATGAAAACAGCACTCAGATCACAGGTTGGGCAGAATCAAGTTAGTAATTAACACAAAATTGACAATTGTTGATAGTAACGTCAGAGAATGAAGAAGAAAAAGTATCTCCAAGACTCTAGGATGCCAAGTGACTAAAGCATGTACTATCAAAATACACTTAGCAAACAATCAACATAATAACATTTAAAATTCACTCATTGACCTTTAACTTTGAGAATATGCTATGGACACAAACCTGCCCGCTGCAAAACGGTCCAGCTCCAATACCAATAGTCGGAATGCCTAATACAGATGTTGCTGCTGCTGCCACCGGTGCAGGAACACATTCCAAGACAACAGCAAAACACCCGGCTTCTTGCAAAGCAACTGCAGTCTCCACAACCTGAACAGTACAAAATTCAGCTCTAAAAAATATCACGTGTAAAATCAAATGGGCGACTGAGGAGTCTATCAGAATATACCTTAACAGCACTGGAAATATTTCTCCCCTGAGGCCTAAATCCTCCAAGAACGCTAATGGCCTGAGGTGTTAATCCTACATGTCCAATCACTGCAATTCCAGCTTCAACAATAGCTTTTGCTGCTGAAATTCTAGAAGGTGATGCTCCTTCCAATTTTATTGCATCCATTCCTCCCTCTTTCAAAATTCTAACAGCTGAATCAACTGCCTGTTGATAATCAAAACTGCCATATCATGAACCATGACTTGGTAATTTGAATCATAAACAACACATCAATTATGGCATGTAGAATGACATTTATGACAATGGCTGTGTTTTAATGCTATTTTACATGTTTTAGCTGATTTAACCAAACATATCAATCAATGCATGTGATTTTCACAACATCAAAGATCAGAACTTTAATCAATGACTACAGAGGTCACTCTGATCAATATCCCGAGAAACATAGAAAAGACACGAAAGGCCATGATTTGTTGATTAAAATGAACAAGAGAGGATCCCGATTCAATAAAATAAAATTAAAAAAGCTACCAATTATTAAAACTTTCAAGGAAAACTAATTGGGAATCCTATAACCTTGTTCAGTTCACTTGGCTCTAGTCCCTACAACCCAATACTGTTGGACCAAAACTTTAAAGTGCAAACTATTCTGTAATTAAAAAGCAAAAAAAAAAAAAAGGATTAATTGATGGGAATAATCTAACCTTTGTTCGATTTGCGGATATTAATCCAACCTTTTGTTTATTTATGAATACACCTATCTTTAGCCATTGTCGTCTTTCACTAAACCACCCCAATTTTGTGACCTACAAATGACGGTCATAAATAGGTAATCCCTCTTTAACTAATATCTGGTATTAAATATCATTGCTTAGTGTTAAGCTTTCCCTTCCCTGTTAAATATCATGGAAGAATCTCACAACACCAAAAACCAACACCCCGATGCAGAACCTGACCCGGATCCCCCCCAATCGCAGCCAGCCGCTGGAGTTTGCCGGAGATGTCGCTGATGCAAACGAAGTAATTGCTGAAAGACCTGGAAAGGTCGTCGAGGAGGCCGAAGTCTTGGTCAGTGAAGGAGGATTTGATGGACTTAGCGGTGCGAGAGGCGAGCTCACCGAGGCGGATCTCCATGACGGAGTCGGTGAGATTCTCAGAGACGAAGTTGCTCGTGGTTGTAGGTGCAACTGCAATTCGGTGGAGGTTGGGGATGGGCAGAAGAGTAAGGAGCGTACGGTTCTCATGGAGCGGCCTCGTTCACGCCATATTCGGTTGGACGACTTGGAGGAGAGGGACGATGGGGAGTGGTAAGTGGTGTACATAGAATATATTCGATTAGAGTTAGAGTGGGGTTCTTCAATAGACACCATATCCTATATTGAGAGTTGGGGTTTGATTTGGTTTGATCAATATTTGAATAGAATAGAAGAAGATGAAAGGGGTGGGAGTGAATGGGGATTGGGGTTGGGTATTATATGTGGCTTAGGAGCCTAGGATGTACTCATTCTATTGCATTGAAGATAGAAATTGCAGATAGTGTGACTGTGTGAGATTTTGATTAACATGGGTCAGCAACCTTATTGAAGCTCATAATCTTGGTTCACTTTCAGATTTCATTGGATTTGTTTGGTCTAGTTAATAGAAATGGAACTGCCTTTGCCACGTCACAAAAAATTCACTTGCTATTTTAGGTCACGTGTAAACAGGTTTAGTGAAAGACAACAATGGCTAAAGGTAGGATTATCCGCAAATCGGGCAAAGGTTAGATTATTCCCATCAATTACTCCAAAAAAAAAAATTGATCTTGAGCTTAAACTAACTTCAATTAAATTGACACTCCACTGAAAAACTCAGGAGAAAAGAACAAGTTAAAGATGAGATCTTTGAAAGGATCACAATGAGATCAAAGCAAACTTAAAACCTTAATTCTCCAAACATTCAGTCTAAATTCCAAAATCAGGTCAATACACATTTTCAAAAGTACAAATTCTTTTCCTATGATATGATCATAAATTTCATAATATACATGATTTCAACTAGTTCTATCATTCTCTGCAAGAAAGAACCAAACAATACCAAAAGTAACAATATTTAATTTGCATTAATTTAACAACCCTAGAATTATAATAGTGGAGATCACCACATCAATTTCTTGGTGACAATAGGTTTTACAACACGACAAGAGTCTCACAATGCTGGAGAATTACCCAAAATATATACTCGTAACACTAACAATCGCTTAGCTTGTTCATCAAGAGCATCCCATCAAACACATTCACTCCGATTCATAATTCATCCGAAAACTAAATAAATCAATTTAAAAAAATTTAAAAAAATTACCTGCCGAGTGCTGGACTCATAAGAACCAAAAGGGAGGTCCCCTACAAGAAGAGGGCGCTTAGCACCACGCGCCACCGCGCGACAATGAACCAGCATTTCTTCAAGAGTGATCGGCAAAGTTGTGTCATGGCCGTGGACTACCATGGCGGCGGAGTCTCCGACTAGACAGATGTCAATTCCGGCAGTTTCGAGGTGTACGGCGGAGGGGTAATCATAGGCGGTCACCATTGTCAAGGGGATTCCCTTATGGTACTTCTGCTTTAGGTGAGCTAGCGTTACTCTCCGTTCTGGGATTTGGGGCTTTGGCCCGCCATATATAGTGTTTTCCGGTAAGTTGCTCATGTTGCGGATGGAAAAGTGGTGGCGGAGGGTGGTGGCACGTTTGAGGATAGAGTAGAATACCGCCATTGAAGGAGGCCGAGAGAGGGTGTGAGTGGGTAAGTGCAAGGATCGTGTACCGTCTTTTTTTTCATGGGATAACAACTTTATTTATATAACGTAGGGAAATTGATTGGATGTAGGAACGTGGGATAACTCTAAATTGATTCGATATAGCCATATAGGAATGCCGGAAAACACACAGAGTTGTAGTTTAGTTAATACTCTTTGTTTTTAATGAATTGCCCTATTCTCACATGTTTATTTTACTAAATTTTAGTAGGACTATAAATTTTACATGTAAGAGTAGATGTATATTATCTTATAACTATGTAAGGTATGACTCGTTTTATTTTTAGTATTCTGGCAAATAATTGAGGATGGAGAAAGTATATAAAAACATATAAAGTATAGTTTAAAAGGAGCGGAATTAGATATAGAAATTATATTTTTTTTGTTGGCAAAATTATAAAAAGTTTATTATTGTTATCAACCAAACACAACTTGAAATGTCCTAGATCTCTAGGACATAAATAAGTTGTGACACTTGTTATTAACTCCAATACCAAAAGTATAAGGCTAACATTTCAAATAAATTTTTATATTAGTCATACATTTAACTTTTTTCCCTTACATTTTTAATGTTGCCACACTAGCTCTTCACTACCTTTTCTTATTATTTTGTTACTTAAACTACCTCAAAATCATTTAAAATTAACACTTTATCCATCAAACTTACTTCAAACTATCAAATAACTAGGTCACATTATTTTTATTTCACGAACATGCAAGTAAAAATAAAAGTAAATGGTGATAATTTTCAAATGGAAGAATGTGACTGATTGAAAGGGGAACACATGAGATGCAAAATCTTAAGTTGGCTCTAAAATTTCAATGACCTAACTTATGACTTTTGTAATGACTTATATATTTATCCATATTTTTTCTCAACTTTTTACTCAATAGTACTCTTCCTCAATACTCGTTAAAAACTATCAACTAGATCTTAACACTCTTTAAACACAAGCATGAAAAAAAAAAGTGGATAATACATGTTAAAACTTACATATTTGTATAATTAGAAGTTATGGGAAAATGGAAGAAAACTGAAACTTTACTACCCCTAATAATACCTCACTTGGTATATGTTCTAGATAGTCATCTTATAATTCAGTCAAATATAGGTATCTAACTACTCCATCTAGAAAGTAATAATACTATGCATAGTAAAATAAAAAAGAAGGCTTTATTAGTGATCATATATTCATATTTAGTGTATAAAGAAAAGAAAAAATTTAGTTGAAGGGGTGTGTGTGAAACTCTATGTCATGCATCAAATAAACAAAAAAGTTATAAGGTAAGATTTCCCTCTTTATAGTGAAGAATATAAATGTGAATTCAACAAGTATGAAATAAAATCATAGTCCAACCATATAATTAAAAATCAAGTTGTCACAAATTTTTATTTTTAAGAAGACCATAGTTTCATAGGAGCGCCATGTTTTGCTATTTATAGGAGTTCGCATACAAACATCAAAAGTTGAACACACAAAAAATAAAAAATGTGGTCAAGTACAAGTCGAATACCTGTCACTTTTACACTTCAAAGATTTTCTTCATCTCAAGTTGGTTGTCGCACAGTCTCATCACCGTCATTTTCTTCAACTGCTCCTATTACTTTACTCAGTTTCCGCTCCTCGCCGCCTCATTACCTCAACTGTATCTCTCTTCGCCGGAGACTCAGCACTTCATCCGTCATGAACGGACCTACTCCTTCCGCCGCTGACCACGTGCTCGGAAAATGGTTCTCGGTGCCGGATCTCCGGCTTCGTGATCATTACTTCACCGTCCCCCTCGATTACTCTCTCTTATCTGACTCATCTTGCCCTAAGATTACTGTATTTGCACGCGAAGTTGTCGCCGGTATTACCCTCCTTCAATCTCTCTCCTCAATTTTTACGAATTGAAATCGCATTGTAGTTTTGGGTTATGAATTCGGATTGGGTTTTGTTGACGATTTATGAGAAAAAATGGATCTTGCTTTTGATGAATACAAGTATTGCAAAGAGGAGACGCTTTTGCTTTTTTAAAACGCACAAATTAGCGTCTTACAGTAACTTCTTGTTTTGGCACGATTAAGTGATAAAGTTATCAACTTTTTAGAATCTAGAATCGTTTAAGGATATTGTTAAATTAGTTTGGGTGGTGGGGCACTTAAAAAGTTTGAATCTCAATTGTATATGAAAAATAATGAGATTGACTAGAAATTTTTTGTTATACCCCACATTGCATGATAGTACTAGAATTATTAACTTAAACAAGTTGGAAAGTTGTAGTTTGCACCTATGTCGTGCGAGGAAGGTGAGTTGATGAGTCTGGTGGATGGCCGGTTTGTGAGGTATGTCCACTGCGGGCACTGTTGACTGTTGCTTGATGTGCTTGCTCCGGCTTGGACCTGTGCCCAATCATGTTTGATTGGTTGTAGCTGTAGAGTTTTACTATAGGGCATATTAGTTAAGATAATTTTAGTCCTTGTTGATAAGTTTAACAGTCCGTTTTTGATGCTCCGATTGTGCACTACAACAGTTGGAATTTCATATTATTTGGACCTCACTTTGTTAATGCCTATTCATTATGATTTGGGGTCCATCTAAGTGGACATGTAGAAATGGAGATGTTGAAACGGGCAAAAATTGGATATTTATTGCTTGATTGTACTTTGCAGTCGTTTATGCCTATTGTTTTGCCATTTTGAGGTTTACAAATACATATTTCTCCCTTTTCTCTCAGCTGGTAATGAAGACCAATCACTGCCATATCTTCTATATCTACAAGGTGGACCAGGCTACGAGTCTCCGCGTCTTACTGAATCAAGTGGTTGGTTCGGTAAAGCCTGTGAAAGCTATCGTGTTGTGTTGTTGGATCAGGCATGATTTACCAGAAGCTTTGTTTTGACATACTATTACTAGGATTTAATTATGGTTCCAGCTTCTTCTTGCAGTTACCTAATGCGGTTTGTATACAGCGTGGAACAGGCTTGTCGACTCCCTTGACCTCATCTTCTATGCGGCAAATGAAGTCTGCTGAAGATCTGGCTGAATATTTGAAACACTTTCGGGCAGACAACATTGTAAACGATGCTGAATTCATAAGAAAGCTCATTGTTCCTGAACCTGGGACTTGGACTATCTTAGGGCAGGTAATAAATTGACGGTGGTGTTTGCCACCTTTTAATTCTATTTGAGATATCTGCCTAAGCTATCATCTTGTGTAGTTTACATAGCTACTGTTGAAATCCTTGTCACATAGTTCGTAAAATTAACGAACCTTTCATTTTGCTTTTGTATTTAGAGCTATGGTGGTTTTTGTGCTGTTACATACCTAAGTTTTGCCCCACAAGGGTTAAAGCAAGTCCTTGTAACAGGCGGAATTCCGCCAGTTGGAGATGGTTGTACTGCAGATGCTGTGTATCATGCATGCTTTGAAAAGGTTCTGCTCCAAAATGAGAAGTACTATGAAAGATTTCCCCAGGATGTTGAAGTTGTCCAAGATATTGTTAAATACTTGGAAAATTGTGAAGAAGGCGGGGTGTGACATGCTACAACATACTTTTTTTTATTTTTTGGATTGCTTTATGTTGAAATCTTAGTTAAATGTCATTGTATCTTTTCTTGAATGAAGGTGCCTTTACCATCTGGTGGAATGTTAACCCCAAGGGGACTTCAAACTCTTGGCCTTGCTGGTCTAGGGTCCAGTGCTGGTTTTGAGCGGCTTCATTACATGTAAGTTGTCTGTCACTAGCTTGCTTCATTAGTATGGGATAAAATTGTAACTCTTTTACTCTTTCTAATTTCTTCTTTTTCTTTTTCCTTCTTTTCTTCTGTTCTCTGCAGGCTTGAGAGAGCCTGGGATCCTGTTATGATTCCAGGTGCACAAAAGCAACTCAGTTATTACTTTTTGAATGCAGTGAGTAATTCAATACACCTTTCTTATCCTCTCCTTACAGTTCTATATTTATTATTTAATTGAATACCTTGTTTGTTTGGTATGACAAATCTTTGGTTTGAACTTTCCTGAATGACAGTTTGATAATTGGGGGGGTTTTAATATGAATCCACTATATGCAATACTTCATGAGTTGATATACTGCCAAGTAAGTTTTCTCTCTACTAGGACAGTGTTGCTTTTCGTTAAAAAAAAAATGACAGTGTTGCATGATTTGCATTAAAGCAGAAATGCTTTGCTTCTGTATGTCTAGCATAGATTTCCATGGAAATTATGGTATGTTCTCTTGTTGTCTGCAGGGTGCTCCATCACAGTGGGCTGCTCATAGAGTAAGGGAGGCCAAGGGCAGCAAGTTTGACGCAATCAAGGCAGCAAAAGAAGGACGTCCTGTGTATTTCACTGGAGAGGTATATCTTTCTATGAGATTGTGTCTTTCTAGTCATCTACTACGTTTCTCGTTAGGATAATAAACTATGGTTGTTGTCAATGGGCTGAATTCCTGCTTATGCTACAACATATAGATTTTGCATCCAGCGTTGTGTATCTTGAATGGTTAGTGTTAACCCTATATTTCAAGTGTCACACCCTCCTTTTCTAGAAACTCTTTTACTTATTTTGGGTCAGTGACTCTGACAGTCTCCTCCTACAACCTTCTTACAATACGGTCAAAATTCAGATTAAAAGTTTCTTAAGCCATGAGATGGAAGAATCACCCCATTGCTTCATAAAAGTCATACACTCATTCTATAATATGCAAATTAATATTAAAGCTCATCCCATAAATAATGGTTATGAGTAATCTGATCTTGAGTGAAGTCGATAAATTTTGCTACATATGTTGAGTCAAACTGCAAATTTTATATAAATATATGCCTGTAACTAAGTGCTGTTTTCTTATAGGCCAAAAGGCTCTAGCTTCCTTTGGTAAAGTATATGCTTGCTTTGCTTGTCAGACAATAGAAATAGCTCAACAGGGTCTGATCCACAGTATGCTCTTCACTGTGTCTCGCATTTTGGAATCTGCGGCAGGGAATTTCTGCTCATGTAATCTAATCTGACATGATATTTGCTTGCATAGATGGTATTCCCATGGATGTTTGATGAGATTTCTGCCTTAACACATCTCAAGGAGGTGGCTCACATACTTTCAGAGAAAAAAGATTGGCCTCCATTATACAATGTAGCAACACTGGAGAACAACCAGGTCTGATTCCCTGTCTTGTATTTGTGCTTGAATCCTGAAATCTGTTCCTGGCCTCTTAGCCTTTTAGAATCTTTGGTACCTTGGTGTCATACATTTGCTCACCGTGCAGAATTTTGGAGCTCTTATTGTGTGCTTCTGTCCCGTTTTGTTCCTTCGAATTTAATTAAAGTTGACTTAGAGCTTTTATGAACCCTTTTACTTTCTTGGTTGGCCCTTCATCTAACATGCATGACATTGCTGATAGGTTCCTGTAGCAGCAGCACTCTACTATGATGACATGTATGTGAACTTTAATCTGGCCATGGAAACAGCTAAACATATTTCTGGAATAAGGCTGTGGATAACCAATGAATACATGCATTCTGGCTTAAGAGACGGGGGAAGTAATGTTTTCGATCATCTGTTGGGTTTGCTGAATGGAAAGAAGCCTTTGTTCTAACAAGTTTTCAATCACAATTTTTTACATATCTTTTGTCTTCGTTATCGAAATCTATAGATTGGCAGATGCCAGATAGTAACATGTTTCATTGAGTTAATAAGTGCACGACCATGATGGAGGGGGTCTTGCTATTAGAGAGGGTTAGTATATGCTTTTTGTTATTTTTCTGTGGATGTAAACATGTAATGATAAAAGTTTCTGATACTTTGATTTCATAACAATACTATTTTTCTTATTCAATTATTCATTAATATTTTTGTTAGCGTTAAACTCTTCAAGTTGCGACACATTTTTGGCATACTAAATCTTCACAATTATGCTTCATTACTTCAAAGCTCAAATGAGGTTTCCCAGGGTCTTGGTGGAACAGCTAACAGATATAGCACACGAGGTCAAGCTTAGCTTCCTCTAATATTTCATAGCATGGATGAAGTCTCTTTGTTGGTTGTTTCATAGGTCATGTGGGTCGACAATAAAGCCTTGGTATGCATTTCTTTAAAGGAGAGGGGAGTCACATCATGACCCATATGTGATCCTTGACTATTCATTCAAATTTTCTTTGGAAATTTTTTGGGATCCTTGACTATTCATTCAAATTTTAATGAGGGTTAATATTTTCGCAATTGTTTTTTTCACCTTATCCAGTTTTTTATAGCATGGATGAAATTGGCCGAGATCCCTAGGTTAGTGCTTTTTATGGATACTGTTTAATTTTTGGGAATAATTTCTGGGATGTCAAAAATAAAAAGTTTGCCTATATCATTCGTAATTAGTATATAGGATCAATTTTATAAACTGAGTACAAATGATTCAATATTCATTTTCCTTTGGGACTCATTAGAGAAATGAAAAAACTATTGTTTTTCTTGATTTGTAATAAAAAAAATCACCATATTTTTTTGTTGAACAAATTATAAAGGATTAATTGATGGGAATAATCTAACCTTTGTCCGATTTGCGAATATTAAGCCAATTTTTTGTTTATTTATGATTGTAACTACCTTTAGCCAATTTTTGCTTTCACTAAACCTGTTTACAGGTTACCTAAATAACAAGTGAGTTTTATTTGATGTGGCAGCGGCAGTTCCATTTCCCATGCAAATTTGGTCTTACTGTCCTTATGTCCCTAAAATTTTAGTCAAAAGTCAAAATTATGATAGTTACATTGGAATTGGGGTTTGAATTGAGAAATTACGGTATTGTAGAGTGAAATTGAGGTTGAATTATGGAGAAAGTGGGTAATTTGGGGGTGGGGGGGAGGGTAAAACAATGGAGAAGCAATTGAGTTTTCGAAGAGTAATAGAGAAACATGTTAGCTTTAGAAATGTGGGGGAAAATTATTGAGAGAAATGGGAGTTTTCAAGGCGAGGTAATTGAAAAACAGAAGAATTTTCGAGGTTTGTGGAAGAAGTAGAAGAGTTTTCAGTTGAAGATGGAGAGGCAGTTTAGTTTTGTTGGTAGTGAGAGGAGGAAAAGTAAGGAATCACCCGAAAAACGAGGCGATTCGGCCCTTCATTTGTATGCTAGGGTTGGTAATCTAAGCAAAATCAAAGAGATGTTTCAGAATTATGAGGCTAGTGCATGTAGGAGTTTGCTATGTAAGCAGAATCAGGAAGGAGAAACTCCTCTTTATGTTGCTGCTGAGAATTGTCATGCTTTCGTGGTTGGCGAATTTTTAAAGTATTTGGACTTGGACACATCATCATTAGTGGCTAGGAGTGGTTATGATCCTCTTTATATTGCTCAAAGATAAGGTCACGTTGGTAAGACTTTCGGTCTCTTCTAGCAATATTTAGTTCTCTATGAGTTTTGATATAGTTAGTTTTGTATATTTGAATGACCTTATATCCACTACCGGAGTCTTACACTATCAAATGGAGGAAGGAAATGAATGACAAAATGTATCCTGTGTATGCATATCCAAGATTATGGTGATACTACTCATTCCTATTAAGCTATTTGTTTGTATAATGTTTTCCTTTATGGCTTTGGTATGTGGGTATAAAAGCCTTGTGCCATGTGTACTAGAATGGAATGATTCAACCTTGTATGATTAAGTGATGAATGGCCTGTAAGTTCTATGCTTTGAAAGTTCTAATTTTAGGTCCTTATATTAATCATTTTTTGTAGAAACGAGATAATTATTGTCTTATGTTGAGAATGAAGTTTGCCTTCCAAGATTTTTTTGTTTTATTGATTTAGCATGATTGGACTTGTATTTACTAAGTGTATGTTCTTTACGACATCCATGTTGAATTTTGCTAGCAAGTAGCGACTTGTACGGAATGAACTTTTGATTATATTTTTTTAAGCCTAAAGTTTTTGAGTTTAAGTTAATTACAAATTCAGCGTTTCAGTAGTGCTTCATTGCTTGTGCGCAATGTGAACTAAGTGTTAATTTTGCATCATATCTAAACAGTGCCGGTTTTTTATTTTTAATCTTTCACTGATGCATGCAATTTCTGTACTTTCCCAAACTTGGCCATGACAACCGATCCTTCGAACACAACAGCATTACACACAACTGCTGCTCAAGGAAACATTAATGTCGTTAATCTTCTCTTAGAAACTAACTCAAACCTTGCTAAGATAGCCAAAAATAATGGCAAAACAGTCCTCCATTATATTCTGCAACAATGTTTTCCCCATTTTGTACATCCATATAACTTATGCTCAACACGATGCAAGATGGAGAGAGTTGGAGAAGAGAGAACTAGCTCAAAGCAAGAAGAATGGGAAAGAGTGAAGAACGAAGGGTGATGAGTGAAGAGTGAAGCCTACCACGGTATTTAGTCCTTCAATTTTTAAAAGGGAGTTAACTGTTCGTGATCATCAATCACAGGTAACAATTGAAACAAAATTAGTGAAAGCAAAAATTGGCTAAATGTAGGTGCAGTTATAAAGAAACAAAAGGTTGGCTTAATATTCGCAAATTGGGCAAAAGTTAGATTATTCCCATAAATTAATCCAATTATAAATGAAGTAATTCGCCCAAAGAAGAATAAAAAAGTGAAGAAAAACCTTGTGGTAAAAGACTGTATTTAGGTTGGTGGCCAAACAAGTTAACATATTCGCATTTCAGCATTGATGGATTTATTTGAGATAGCGACAGATTTAATACAACAGAAATTTCATAAGATGGAAACATATGTATTGGATACTTGAGGAAAACCCTTTAACAAACGTAATGTAGCGCCAGTAGTTGAACCAACAAAGTAGGTGCAGTTTTGTTTGGCAACTTTTTCAAACGTTTACATCTTCTCCCTTTTCCCTCCCTTTTTCACACACCACCTCTCCCTCTTTCAACTCTTTACCGGTTCATTTATCTGGCCAACCTTCTCACCTTCCACCTATCTGTACGCCTTTTATATCCGTCTCTGCTCCTCTTTATCTGTTGTCGATCTCATCATCGGTGGAGCCCTTATGGAAGACCATCAAAACGTTCCACAAGTTCAACTTCAGCATTTTTCAGGTCCCTTGTTTTCACCACCCCAGTACGGTCTTCATCAGTGCAACCAAGCAACAGATAGTATCGAACCCTCGTCTGTCTCGGATAACATTGATTGGTCCAGCTTTCTGATCAATTCATCAACTCTTAATACAGCTAGTGATGATCAACTACTGCTTGATTGTCTAGACCATGATGATCTTCAAAGCAAGGGTTCAGCTGATCATGTAGGTGTTGGAAGCTGTAGTAAAAGTGCGAATAATGAGGAAGAAGTTGGAGAATGTTCTGATAAAGTGGATCAAAGCAAGAGAACAAGTTTTAGTTGTAGTAGTAGATCTAGAAAGGCGAGGGTGGTTCCTCGATTCGCATTCCAAACAAAGAGTTCCGAGGACATTCTTGACGATGGGTATCGTTGGAGAAAATATGGTCAGAAATCTGTCAAGAACAACAAATATCCAAGGTATGTATGTACATTGAACATGGTGTTTTATTAGGTTGCTATTGAAAATATTGTACAATGCCAAGAAATCGAACATTTGAACGATTTCTGGTTGTTTAACTATGTAGTTTACATTTTACAATGATGCAATATAAATGTGCATGTTTGTAACGTACAGGAGCTACTACCGGTGCACACATCTTACTTGTAATGTGAAGAAGCAGGTGCAGAGGCTATCCAAGGATTCAAGCATTGTTGTTACTACATATGAAGGGGTTCATAATCACCCTTGCGAGAAGTTGATGGAAGCCCTTACTCCTCTTCTTAACCAAATGCAATTTCTATCCAGCTTAACCTAATTCATTGTTGATGAATACTGCGCTAGCTTTTTAACTCATTTATCAAATATGTTAACCACTCAAAGTACTAAGATTCGTCTAACAACATATTGTACATGCACATATACATGTGTATATCAATGGACATATATACATACTCCGTCTACGATAATTGCTAGCTTGAAACTCTAGATGATTCATTCTTGCATTACATGTATCAATGGACATATATATAAATATACTTGGTTTACAATTCTGCTCTGTTAGACTGACATTTAGTATGATAATGTATTTGCCGTATTATTTGTGAGTTTTGCATTACCTTAAATTACTTAACCCTAACCAATTGGCTTTGAACTCCAAACAAACCTGTTGTAAACTTGAGCTATTTTGAGGCCCATATATTTATTATACACATTCTAGTAACCCAATACTAACAAAAAGAGATATTACAAGCCTACATACGGAAAGCTCATGATTGTAACCATTTTTAATATGTTGTTCCTAAATTTAGTATTGGCAAAAAGTTTACTTGTAATCTTGTTGGTGAGGACTGAGGAGGGTTATTACATGTAAACATATGGTATTATTCATATAAAACTCGATTATCACTCAATATCAATCTAAAAAAAATGGTATAGGATGATGAAATTCATTAAGAAGTAGTAATGATGAAATTTATACAGCAAATAAATGTTTCGTTTTTCAAAGTCTTAGGGTCTAATTCTCCAATTGGGCCAAGATGGGTGAGATCCGATTTAAAACAGCATAAGATACACCTGGAAAGGATTTGGATACAAAGAACCTCAATAAATTTGACACGAATTGCTGACCCATTTGGGCATTATTCATCAATTAGCCCACGTCCTTCAACTTACCCACGCATCCTTGATGTATACGTGCTCTTCTGATCTTCTGAGAAAGCTACGTGAGCCCCGCAGGAGAGATCTTAAGTTATGGGTTTTATGGCTTATACGCGTGTATTCACGTGTTTGTCACGCGTCCCACGCTTTAAAACCCCTACAGTTGCATAATCGAGCTTTCGAAAATCTCGATTCGAGTGTTTTGACGAAAAATTTAATAAGGTTAGTGGAATAAAAAAAGACAATGCCTTAGATTGATTTTTTTTTTTTTTTTAATCTTCCAATATGTACCATTTATATGCATTTACCTTATGGCATCAAAATTTAAAATTATAATTGATTGTCACAACCGTTGAAGACTTTTAAACAAATGAGAAATAATTGAATGGATACTTTAGAGCTCGACAGTTGAATCCAGGATAGTCTCTCACTTTAAGATAATTTGATTTATTTTTGTCTCTTAAGGAAATTAATCTAATACTCTGTATTTAGTTAGAAAATCAAAACACAATAAAAAGTCGCATACGTGTGATACCTTTTAAAGGCCTGAAGAGCCTTCCTCTCTACTCTCCAAGAGTCTATATAAAGGGCATCCCCCCCAACGGTAGCCTCTGCAACAAAATCATCACGGGCTGGCTAATCATCTTTCTCGTTGCAAGTGTTATCAAAGTTACAGAGAGAGATTAGAAACATGTCAGGGTTAATCGACAAAGCCAAGAACTTTGTGGCAGAGAAGATCGCGGATGCGCCAAAGCCAGAAGCGAACATAGAAGATGTGGATCTCAAAGGAGTCAACAGAGAGGGTGTCACTTACAGCGCCAAGGTCGGGGTTATGAACCCTTATTCTCAGTCCATTCCCATTTGTGAGATCACTTACGTCTTTAGATGTGATGGCAGGTTTGTTTTTACTTTTTACTTTTTACGCCCCCTTCTTTTCATATTTTTATTTCAATTCTAATGTCCAATCTGTTTATAAATGTGAGTTTTTTTTTTTTTTTTTTTGTATATTTTCTCAATCAGTTTATGTTTTCATTTCTTGGATATTTTCATTGTTTTACCCTGTTTTCTGATATAATGCTAGTCTTGTCTGTCATAAAAGATATCCCATCCTCGATTCCTTAATTTCATACCCAGTTGATAATTATAGAATAAAATAAAATTACTCTATTCGATCAAACATATGTTAATATTTATCTTCGATCCAACATATGTTAATATTTATCACTTTTAAAAGATAACTTTTATTATTTTTACCAGCTCACGTCTACTGGGTCAATCTTGCAAAGTTACAAGCTGCAACCTCTTAATGTTTTCAAGGGTGTTTTTGGGTATTATCCTGAAAATGTAAGGGGCATTTTGAAATATATAGGGATCAAACAATAAGCCATCTATTAATTACCTCATTTAAAGATACTTATGGTTACATTACGCTTTATAGAAACCAAAAGAGGGCATTTGTTGAGAAAATTTTACGGCAAGGGGGAATAAAGGTTGGCCGCATACTTTCACTTTTATGACTTTGATTTAACAAATCCCGTAATTTCAGGGAAAAGTAGGAATTAGTAGTAATTTATTGTGTATTTTTTGGTAAATGTGTAGCTTCGTAGTAATTGTCTAATTCTACCCATCACCAAACAGCGGAGGCATTTCCTTGTGGGTTGTAATATTGGCTGAAATTCCTTGATTTGGGTTATATTGATGCCATTATGCCCAGAAACTTATACGGGCTACTGGGGTAGTATATATCTTAATGGTCCGCATTTGACCTCCAAAACTAGGCCGCTGGCTAGACTGCTTTGCTTGATGCCATCACTCTTCTTTCTGCTTTTTTGTGCACTTTAATCGTATAATACCCAATGTCACTAACTAGTGGGATAAGCTTGTTTAACGCGTAATCATGGAGGGAATTAGTACTCCCGAACACATTTTATCATAGTGGAGATATTGTACCATGAAGATGCCTGCCAAAATATGAAAAACAAATGTCAATGTGATATTGTGAATTATGGATTCCATGATTTGCATATTCTTGATACCATTCTACTAGCACCACCTAGGAAAGGCAATGAATACTAAAGAAACTTATGCTACAAAGAATATATTCCCTCATTTTCTAAAAAGTCTCGTTTAATTTTGATTTTCACGATCACCAATATATAATTTTAAACGTTTATATTTCCAAATCTTTAGGGTAAAAAATTATAAAAACTTAATATTTAAAAATATACATTTAGATGCATACAACAAGATCTCACTTAAATATACTTTTTCTTGTAATATAATTTGAATTTATAATCAAACTTTTTAAACTTTAACTCTAAATAAGATAATATAGCTTTCTTATACGGAGGAGGGAGTAGTACATAATATTTCCTACCATGACTTTGTTATTACCATATTCGTATGACCAAGTCTTAGGCCTCACCATTAATCCCATTTTCAGTAAATTGTGAGACATCAAAAGTTCCCTGTCCTACTAAAAAGAAAATTAGTAAGTCATGATGATCCCCAAAAATTTTGCAAGATTGATACAATGATGCATAGTAGAATTAAGTTCATAGGTAGTTTCAACGAATTCGATAATGAACTAAGGAATCAAGTTTTACAGAGAAATAGTGTCCGGAACCATACCAGACCCAGGATCGATTAGAGGAAAGGAGACCACAATGCTGGAAGTACCAATGAAGGTGCCACACAACATCATTGTGAGCTTGGCAAGGGATATTTTCAGAGACTGGGACATTGATTATGAGCTCCAGTTGGGTCTCGTTATCGACCTCCCTATCATTGGCAACTTTACCATTCCCCTTTCTTCCAAGGGAGAGATCAAGCTGCCCTCCATAAGAGACTTCTTTGGCGGAGGAGGAGATGACGAGGACAAGAAGGAATGAACTCACTGGTAATGCTTGAAAGAGGAAACACAATGTTTTGGATTCTTCCTTTCATGTAGTTGAACCTATTGCATTTCATAGTTTCATACTGGGAGGAAACTCTTGGGTTTCCCTTGTATTATTATCGTGCTAACACCAGACATCTACTGGTTGGTGTTTAATAACAATGTTGCTTGCCTTGGAGCTTGATCACTTATAATCTACTCAGTAAGTTGAATCATTTGCACTTTTACATATCAAACTTTCATTTGTTGCTTGGACGTGAATTAGGCTAAGAGAAGTGGAAAGCTGGTCTTTGAGCTGTTATCAAGCATTAAATTTCACAGATTAAAGATTGAGGTTACAAGAGTTAATTCTTTTGCATTGAATCCTCCTAAATCACGGTTTTAGAGCTCGTCAGTTTTTCTCCCTGTGATTCCTTGCATTAAAGAGCTTATTTTAAGAGAAATTAAGAAGGGGTTATGAAATTAAAGGAGCCTAGTTTTAAAGAAGGGAGTTTTGGGGCATAAATGACTAAGTTAAGGTGTTTTAAGTCCACCGTTTAAAGGATCAACGAAATTCTTTCAACTTCAGCTGAATTTCAAGAGGTTCAACCTGATTTCTCTTGGATTCGTTTGCCTTTCAAGCTGCCATTGAATGATTAATTAGCTTATTAATTTTAGGCATTTGATGGGTGTTAATTAAGTTAAATTGCTGTTTAATTTTTTAGTGTTATTTTTGGATTTTTAGAGTGTGTATTTTTGTTGGATTGTAACCTTTCATATTCTTGGGTCTTTTGAGCCTATAATTGAATGTTTTTGAATGAAAAGAATCCCTTTGCCTTAGAACAATAGTGAGAATTGTTTAAAGCAAGTTTCCAAGAGTTTTTCTTGAAGAATTTGAGTGTTCCTTCCACCCAAGTTTTTGTAGTTGTTTATACAAGTTGAGTGTTCCTTGTAATCCTTCTTTCTTTTCTTTTCATCACTTCTTTGTCCTAAAACGGCCTTACTTCCTTCTTAAAACATCACTTTTTTCTGCCCATTTTCCCACCCGAAATGTGCTAATTCACTTTCCCACAATTCTCACCCAAATTACCTTTGTTTAAACCCTAATAGCCTACGCCACTTTTCACTTCTAAACCCAAACACGTAATTCCACAACCTAAAATCTATTTCCAGAGTTTGAAGATCCATTTTAGAACTCATAAATTCTAGTATCACTTACTAGATTTTTCATCAGAATGAGTATTGGGTTTATATGTGTCAATTGCCTCAAACCATCTTATTATTTTTTTTTTCTACGTGGGACTTTGGATTTATTTATATATACAACTTTTTTTTTAACCATCTTTCATTTTATTCCAATATTGGACTTTGGATTTATTTAAAACCATCTTTTATTTTATTTCAATTTTATATCATAAATATATTTTTATATAAATATATACTATGAATAGATGTTTGAGCTTCTCACGACTTAGATCGTTAACTTATCGAGTTGAGTTTGATTTTAAGTTGAGTTCAGTCGAGTAGGGTTTTGCACTGAGCCAAGCTGGAATTGCTCACGAATAAGTCAACTCAATAATCACCCCTACTTATAGAGTCGTATTATTTATGTATATTGTTAGTAACTCCTTAGGACTAAGGAGTACGATAGAAGCGCTGGGCAAGGACCCTAAAATTAGAGAGGGTCTCAAGTCCTTATAATATGATACGGGGCTTAATGTGTTCATGGATTTATGAACTTTTACTTGTATAATTATGATCGATTAGAGATTCCCAACTTTATCTTCATTGCATAGACGCTGCGTGAGTCGAGATAGCTTGTATGAGTATGATATAGATAAGGTATAAAGCACGTCTTATTTTGTGTTTTCTCACTAATCTAGGGCAGTTCATGTATGTAAATTATTACAGAAACGAGCTCTAACTATTTTTGGCCTTCAAAATGACATCTTTCACTCGTATCTAAGAAGATATCCATAATACACGACGCACAGCATTGAAGGGGATGTAGCTCAGATGGTAGAGCGCTCGCTTAGCATGCGAGAGGTACGGGGATCGATACCCCGCATCTCCAGTTTTCTAATCCAACATATTTATTATGCACTAAAAATTTGTCAATTTTCTGTATTTGACTCTTTTTTACTTATAGCTCCGTAAAACATAGATCACAATCTTCCGACCAGGCCATGCTGGAGAAGCAGACCCGTCCAACGGATATGAGCACCAATCCAAAACCAAACCGAATGAAAAAAACAAGTGGTTGTGCAAAATTTATAGTATATTCCCTGTGACGTTAATAATGATTGTCACGATCATGATAATCCTTGCTTTTACCATCTTCAACATAAAGGATCCAACCATGACTCAACAAAATCAGCGTCAATCTTAGAACCAACACGGCTAGAGGCCAGGTTTTTCGGCGGTACCAAGGTCTCACTCACCGCCGATGTGTCGGCCATACCAACTTACATTCAAGTTCGGTAACACCACGTCTAACATTTACTACAAGGATATCATGGTATGGCCCGCCGGGCTATGCCAGGCCCCAGAGTACCATTAGGATAAATGTAAGAGGGGGTATCATAACCGAACGAATTCCCCGAAGAATTAAAGTATTGAAGATCATCAATAGATATGCTGTAGTAGAGATGAATTGTACAGTTGGTTTTAATATTACTAGCCAGGAGATTCCAAGGTCAAAATTGCAATAAGGTGATTTTATTTTGATTTTGTGATTAGGATGTATATTTTCAATTATAATGAATGGTTTGAATAACTCTATTATTTAATTAATTGAAGGTAATAAGGAAATTACCAATTGTTAATTATTGTGAATTGCTTGGGAATTACCAATTTGTGTGATATTTGATTTAGAGTAGGTTTCGAGTGTGGGAAATCTCATACCAACACAGCAATGCAATAGTATCGCCATAGGGGCAACACAAGCAAGTAGCTCCGCTAATCCTAGCTGCGAGTGCCAATTGAGATACGACTCGTATGAGTAATATGACCACAAATGTTCATATCAAGTTATCATGGCCCAATTAGTGGGAGACTAATACGAGAAAGTGACGGATCGTTTCAATTATGATTTCAAACTTCACAGTCAATCAAGAAAATGGGCTTCTTCGTCTTCTTCACGACTGCATTCTTTCACATTATTATGAGCTGCCCATGCTATGAATAGTAACAATAACATAAGATCAACTTTTTTTCTTTGTGGGGTTAGTCTATTTAATGTGTATTAGGATGATTTGGTAAAGGTTAATAGAAAACTCCATCCTGAAAAACCATAAAAAAATATATGAAATTAACTCATTACTCAAGGTCATAAGTTAAATTCCCTACTAACACTATCAAACTTATTTGGTATGTATAGAGTATAATTTTAATTATGTGAATATGATTATTTTCTTTGTGTTGAAGAAGATAATTAGAAATAAATTCAATATCCATTGTTAAACAAAAGTTATGGAAAAGGATAATTTTTTAACAATTTTATTGTTTGCATTTTCTCATATGGACGAAGTAATTTTCAAGTAGACTAGTATCTGAATGTTTTTTTTAAACAAAAAAAGTAAAGAAAGCCACAAATAACAAAACAACACCTGATATAAACGGGATTTGAATCCAAATTTTACTCTTTTTGTCATTTTAGATTGCTAGTACAAATGAGTTCCCATTCATGTTCATAACGGGGGCCAATAATTTCAAGAAGGGTGATAGACTCATAGTTATTAGTTATGTCGTTAGTTGGTCATAATAAAAATCCCAAACGAAAAAATAGCATTCTACTGAACAACCAGTTTGATGAGTTAAAGTATAAAGCCTGGCTAGCTTATGATGTAAGGGATGTTGGAATATCACCCGACACCCATTGGGCACTGCACTGGGTAAAATTGAATTCTAGTAGTATAAGTTTAATTAGTGAAACACGGTTGGTAGCTTTGCAGTGCCAGGCCAACTAGTAATCAAGCTCATCATCATCGTTTAATCGAGACCATATTTCCACAGGCAGCGAATAAAGTGTCTCTTTATTTGCCTTTTCAATTAACATTCTGTTTTTTAATAATAAAAAAAAGTCAATCCACCATTCCAAGAGGAGACTAATTCAAATACTTCAACTTTGTTTGGTTCTTTTTAACTTCATTGTTTCATCAGTATATGTAGTGTTTAGTTCACTCTAAACTTGTGTTATTTGTGTAAGTTAGGTTTCCCCTAAAGTAAGGTGTTGGGTGTTTGGGTGTTTGGGTGTTGGGTGTTGAGTGTTTGGGTGTTTGGGTGTTGGGTGTTTGGGTGATAGATATTTCTTCATAAAATATTCATTACCAACTTTTGAGCAAAACTACTATAATCCATCAATGAGAAATGATGCTCTAACCACCTTATTAGACCTATTCAAATGGATGGGGGCCCATTAAGGGCCCTTAACCGACCCGTTTGTAAAAGGGTATAATCAATAATGGGCTTAATGGGTCGGTCTTTTAAAGGGTCATGTTTTATTGGGTTTTTAATGGGTCAAGTCGGGTCAATAATGGGCATATAGTTTCCAAAACTTTTAATCACTATAAGGTAACGAATTATTTCCACTTACTTGCCGATGATCCACTACCAAAGATTGGAGGTGATACACGTAAATTATTCTCCTCTACAGATAAAAACTATACTCTCTTTGGACGGCCCGACCCGACTCGGCCCGTTATATATCTCCTTTGGTCCGACCCAGCCCATTTTGCATCTTCTTTGACCCGCCCCGACCTAGCCCGTTTCGCTTGTGACCCATCTCGGCCCTAACCCATCCAAATGCACGGGTCTACACCTTATTTCACTGTATAATCGATTGTACTGTGTATATATCATACCATAAAAAAAATCAATATTTTTTTAATGTTTTCTCACTCTTGAAAGTTGGAAGCAATGGAGAAAATCGCAGCATGAACATGGCCTCACAACAACATCCAGTTTAGTTTTGTTGACATCTAATTGGATCTCTCCTTTTTTATAATCCAATATTTTTTTTTTCATAAAATCATCCAATGATTTAAATATACATTTCTTGTACTAGGTCCAAACTAAAAAAATATTTCGGAAGATTGCTTAAGTCATTAATGGGCTCATTTGGTCTATAACTCCTTAAAAATTTCATAAATGTCTATATTAATGGGTTTACGATCCTTTAGAAGCTATATATATCCCCAAAAATCAAAATAAATCTTACAATATTCATAAAATGATAAATTCATCCATGAATTTTATTTGGTTAAATAACCCTTCTCACAAATTATCCAATGATATATTATTAGCTCAATTTCGTTTTGAATCGAAAGAATTATGAAGAATTTAGTACTTGATTCAATTAAGATACCTTTTACTGTATGAGTTCATACTCAGTTATTATCCAAAATAACTTTATTCTAATTTCATTGGTTAGTTTATTTATTGCCATTTTCGTTTATGTTATTAAGGGTTCCATACGGAAGTTTATAGCAAAAGTTATAAGTTTTACAACAATCGCGTAAAATAGTATGTTCACTATGCAAAGACTATTTTTTTATAAGCATTAAAAAATGCAAAAATAAGCTACCAGTCAAAGTATTTTGAAAAATAAGTCAATTTAGGCCCAGAAGGAAAACGTTGCCTCAAGCTAGTAGAAAACGATTTCCTTTGAATTGAAATTGTTTCCCCTGGTGTTTGTATTTAATTTATTAATTATTATTTTGATAAAATTTTAACACATTATTTTATCATGATTTGATAATGCTTTATGCAAGGATTTATATAATTTAATTAATTATTTCAATTATTCTTGCATGATTCATGCGTATTTTATGTTCAAATCCATGTATCAACTATTCTTATCATATTTATTTATTTTATTACATTTTTATTTTTGTATAGCTTTTATTTGATTTCGCCTATTATAGACAACGTGCATACGTAGAGCCCTTTTAATATGCCTAACAAAGTGATTATCAAATACTTAGTTTTTTATTAAACCAACTCGCCTTTAATAGATTGTAGCTATATGAATGATTATGACCTTTAATATTTCATTGTTTGCAAGTCTTTATTTATGGAATTTTTTTATTTATAAGTTTTTCAAAAAAAAATATTTGAAAAAATAAGCTGATTTCCAAACTATTTTAAAAAATAAGCCATTTTTGATTTGGACAAAAATTATTGCCAGAGGCAACCATTTGCGTAAAGCTAACATTTTTTAAATTTATGTGACATATGATAAAATCGGAGTAGAGTTGCTTGTGGATGGATTATGGTTTATGGCCTAAGCCATATTTTAAGTCCGAATTCAAGCTTGGTTCAAGACCATCAATTGAGTTACATTTCTTTAAGATTCATAACGGGCAGATCTTTACTTCCGATATGCCCCTTCGATTTGTCCATTTTTGTTGAATTCTTAACAAAGGTTTATAAATCTTCCTTTAAAAATTTAAAAATTATCATTGGTGAGTTACCTTTGGTTTTTCTACTTTGGCAAGTTCTTGAGCATTGTTGGGGCTTGAATGTGAAAAAGGCTCTGCAGTTGGAGTATGTAAAAACATAATGAAGTTACGGTTAATATCACTGTCAATATCGGATACTAAACACGCCTCCAATACGCTCCATCTCCTTCCAAAGACAGTAGTAGAAAGTAGAAAGTAGAAAGTCTAGAAAGGCTTCCATGATCAAGTACTTCAACCTCCCCCATTAAATGGGCATCGCTGTTCCCAAACCAAAAAATAAATGCAGCAGCTGGACAGTCCACCCACCTCTCCCCTTCTCTCTCACAACAAAATTAAACACCCCTTGACAAAATTAACTCCTCTAACACCTTAAAAAATGAAACTCTCCCTTCCCCTTTACGCTTCTCTCAAATGTCCGCCATCCCTCCACCTTCCTCCTCTCACTCTCCTCTCTCGCTCCAAAACCTCGGCCTCGGCTACGCCATCGCCATCGCTTTCGGCTTTCTCGTCCTCTTCTCCGCCCTCCTCCTCTCCTCCTACATCTGCTGTCGTGCCACCCGCCGCCGCCGCGCCACCAACAACTTCATTCACTCTCCTCCCCTCCCAACCACCTCTTCCGAACTCGGCGTCATCGTGCCCCGCATCATCTTCGTCGCCGAAGACGACGAAGACGAGGAGAACCAAAACAGAGCGTCGAGCGGCGTCGTTGGGCTCGATCGCGCTGTCATCAATTCCTACCCTAAACTCCAGTTCTTCAAGAAAAATCTAGAAACGGGCAACGGTGATAACCTGATGTGCTCGATTTGTCTGTGCGACTACAAGGAAGCGGAGATGTTGAGGATTATGCCGGATTGTAACCACTTCTTTCACTTGTGTTGTCTCGATGCGTGGCTTAAGCTTAACGGCTCTTGCCCTGTTTGTCGGAATTCTCCGTTGCCTACGCCCATTTCTACGCCGTTGGCCGAGGTCGTCCCACTTTCTCAGTACCCTGACAACCGTCGCAGGTCTACTGTTGTCTCTTCCTCTTAACTAATTTGTACTATATTTTAAATTTATGCCCTGTGTTTTTGGTTGATTTGACCCGAAGAAGGGGAAATGTAAACACATATTGAATTCGCTAGGTTTTAAAATTATTTTTCTTTGCGAATCGTGTAAATATATTGACTCACGGCGTGAATTGGTGTTATGAATGTTGTATGTGTATCAAAATGTTGGTTTGTATAAAAGAGTCCCTAGCAAAAAGAAAAAACATGGCATGAAGAGAAAGGGAGAAAACGAGTGGAAAAGAGGAGCTCCGGATTGTTGGTCGATTGGTTTCCTTAGCAGCAAAATTCATGTTACATGCATCTATTCATCTGACCACTTAGACGTACTAGTGCACTATTTGGTAAATATGACCGTCTCATGATTGAGAATTTTTGTGTATGAGAATCCCAACATTTTTGATGATTTACACCCTGCATTTTGGTTGAGAATGATTGAAATGAATGGGAATATATGCTAAGCTTCTTTTGGCTTGTTTCCTCCTATCCTCTCTCCGGGACACAGACCACACTGTTTCTTGCCTTCACTACAATACACAGACCACACTGTTTCCTCCTTTACTTTTCACTCCTAATTTATTAGGTAGGGTGTATACTATACATTAAGAAGTAGTTAAGTAATTCGATAATGGAGTTCGAATAAGGTCTTAAGTCAAGAAGAGTGTACGTTTGTAGTCTTGTTGAACCGACTTCCATACTAGTGTAGTACTGTATTAGGTAGGTATAGCTAGGTAACAATCTCCCTAAGAATGGTTAATTACAAGGCTTCACCGTTATTACTTTCTCTAGGATTGATTTCCCCCCCTTATTTGTACAAAAGATCAAGTGTTGTGTTGGGCGGTAATATTTTGAACCTATAAGCACGGAGTGGGTGAATTTTCATCCCACATGGGTGTTGTATGTCATAGCCATGTTTGTTGATTCACTCTTTACTCTTGTGCTGTGCATGCATGGTAGTGATGGGTTATGATTCACCATGCCTATTGCAATATGCCTTTGAACAAGTTTTGCAATACTGCACTACTTCAAGAGTAAACAGTTCCGACTTACTACTATGGCATGCATGGGTTATGATTCACAACATTTTTTAGGAAAATTATTCAGTAACAGCTTTAGCAGTGGACTGTTTGGCACATGCACAAGCGAAGGAAGAATAAGAACATATGATTTTATTGAAACAATATAGATGTAAATCAAATCAAATCAAATCATGTGCAATTGTGATATTCTGATTCTTCTATTCAATGATTGATTTACTCCGTTTTTTCTGGTTGGAACCATACACGATTGTGATGTTTATGTATTTTATATCCTTTGTTTTCTCCTGTTGAGCATATGATCATGATTTTTAATTTCTGTATACTCCAATTCCAACGGTCTTGATAGAATGGTTGCTTCTGCTATAGTCAAAGAAGATCCAGAGTTTGTGATTCTTTATTTTATAGCTTACTTGAACGAGACATGGACTTGGTTAGATGTTACCCTGGAAAAAGAGTTGACTTTGAAAAACACTAACAAGTTGAGTAACTTGTGTGACAACTGACAACACCACTTGAGCTCCTAAATTTTGTTTATAGCCCGTAAATCTCTCTGAGGAAACTGACGACGGGGGAAATGCTATGCTGTAGAAGCTCTAAACACTAATCTCAAGATCTCCCATCTCGATTTACTTCATTTGTTTAGTTATGTGATGTACTATTACACTAAACTATTTGTAGAATATTGTAAAAGCTCACCTTTCCAATCGATCTTTTTTTTTTTTTAATTGAATTTCAACTGATTAGAAATAGTGTTATATGTTCAAATTTGACCACCCAGCACTTGTAGGGATGTTACATCCTCTTACCATCGTCATTAGTTGGGCTCGTTTTGAATACTTGAAATAGGTGAATTCCGCTCATTATCTATTTTTATTACAAAAGATGTGGTTGCATTTTTAATATTTGTATTTTACGTAATCACAATCAAATCATTCATTTAGATACTTCAAATAAACGATTGAATTAAATGGCCGAGTAAAGCTACTTTATCCAAGTTAAGCGTATATAGTTAAATAGTCGATAGAGATGGGCCTGGTTTTGTTATCAAACACAAAATGGCCGTTGGGCAAAGCAGTGAGACCGACTACAGTTTAAAGCAAAAAAGTTCAAATAGCATTCCTAAGTCCAAAAGCCCACATGAACTTTATTTAAAGTCACTCTTTACAAAAGATGTACTAGTTGACCAAATAAATCAGCAATACACTTTATATTAAAGAAGAACACTACCTTATTCATCAACATGATGATGTATACATTTTGCAAATGAAAGGGTAAAAGTGCCAAAACACATATGACATATGGGTAAGGCCGTAAGGGTAAGGGAGAACAATAAATTATTAAATCAGAGAAGAAGAAGAAGAAAAAATAAAAGAACAAATCACATGTATAAATCTTACCTTTATACCCCTTTGTATGTTAACTTTTGTTTAACATGATCCATCAAAGATTCAAAAAACCATTTCTAGTTCTATGCCAAAAAAAATTTGTCATTTCTAGTCACTTCTACAGCAATTTCACATGCCAACTGTTAAAAACAAATTAAATACTATCGATGTAGATTACTATGTTCATCAAAAGTGAAATTTTTTTTAGCTTTAAGGTAGCTTTTGTCTACTTTTTGTATTTTCTTCTTAACAATATTCATTTTAACTACTTTTTATAGTTACTTTACCACATTATAATGTGAAATAACTAGTTGAAAACTAAATGTTACAGATAAAAAAAATTTAAAGGACTTTACCACATATTTAGGTATTATCCAAAGGTTATCTTTTTTGTGAAAGAAGAACACACTAACTAACCCAACAAAATATGTGTGCGTTGTAACCATCAAACTAGGTTGAGTTGAGTCGAATCTTTATAGAGTGGGCATAGTATTTTTTTGGAGCATTTTTGTTACACTTTTTTATGCATGATATTTTAATTAAGCTTGTTACGATTTTAATGACCTTATGTTGAACATTTTGTAATTAAACGTCCTTAATGCTAGTTGTTTCATTGCTGAATTTTCGCCCTTCAACTCCAATATAAACCGTGATTCATTAGCATTCAACACAGTTCTCAGCATCGAAACAAATCAGTTTCTCACCTCTTTTTTTTCTCACAAAATTTCCGAGCAGTTTTTTTTTTTTTTTTTTTTTTTTTTTTATGAGCTTTGGGTGTTTTGTTTGACTGTTGGGTCAGTGCAAATCCATCGATATCAAATTTTGAGAGGGTGTTTTATCATGAAAAACATTCGGTGGTATTGGAACTGCTCGCACATTTTTAGACAGTGCAATGAATGTGTTTATAAAAAAATACATAGTTTTCGACCATTCATTCCTGATAATATTGTTTCTGTCTTTGAGCAATTTATTTTCTGACAAAATTTCTCAGGATTTTTCTGAGGTCCGGAAGATGTCGAGGCTTGTTTTCAAGCACTTGCAAAGTTTAATGCTTAAATAAGTCAATTGTAGACTGCTGATTTGTTTGTCTAATGAAGTTAACGCCGTTGAAATATAATCCATATAGAGTAACAGAGTAGTCAATCTGAAAAGAACTGAAAAAATGTTTATTGACTTTGTCCGGATTCCGGAATATGAAGCACTAAAGATAGTAACTTTAGCCCAAAACTTCAGCCCATCAATAGAAATAGAGCCCATCTCCTTGGAACTTAATGTTTCCTGCCCATGCACTGACTCTACCGAGCTTACTACGGCCATTAATGATTTAACCAACCCAAATTTATTTACCTACTAATTTTTGATAGGAAATCTCAAATTTTCGGTTAACTGCCATTTTTTTGTGTCGATCAGCTTTATACAAAGGAGTGTTACTTTAAGAATCATATTGTACCTTCTTTTAATTTTGAAAATATTTTAAAATATAAGATTTTCAAATATAGTTATTTTGGACTATTTTTGAAATTTGGTGAGGGATAGTACCTTTTTTTTTTTTTTTTTTTTACCATAATTTAAGGGTCATATTAGGCTTTAGGATTGTTTAGAATATCAACTTTGAATCTAAACACCTATTTTAACCAATTTTTAAATACTCCTGTATTTAGTAGTGGGTCTTAATTAAACTCATAAACAAAATTCTTTATATTTCGCAATATATTAGAAACTTTTAAAGTACTTTTTGCCATGATTCTAACTACATAAAAATTGTAATTATAAATTACTCTTTCCATTATTTCAAAATAGAAGAATTTTAAATTAGAACAACATTTTAAAATTTTCAAATGAGAAAAATGGGAAGAAAAAAAAAGAACAGAAGGAGTATGAAAGTTATAACAGTATATACTAATTTTTTTTTATAAGGAGATGTTTATTATAGAGTATACAATAAAATAATAAATATGACAGTTTTTTTAACATATAAAATTTTATAAGTAACTATAACATGTTATTTTAATGAGTCTTTTTAATAATTATAATAGATAAAAATAATAATTATTTAAATTTTTTTAAATAATACTCTATTCTATTGAAAAGTTTTTCTTTTATATATCTAGTTAGATTGTAAAAATATTTGAAACTGCCGTTGATTAGGCTACGATATAAGTCATATAACACAGTCAGGAAAAACATTATCCTCCAACTAACTAAAATATAAGGAGTGCTGCATGTGCTTCGTTTGAATCTAGTGGGCAGCGAATATATTTATTCTATTTGAGGCAGCAAGTTCATCGCTCGTTTCAATAGTTAACTATGGTTCTAAGTTCTACCATGTAATTCATACTCTCTTTATTTTTAATATTTTTTATTTATATAGTTAAAATTTAAAAAATTACCTATAAAATTTTATTATCTCATAAGAAATAATATATTCAAGTGATAACTTGGATGCATCGTAATATAACTTTTTAAAATATTAAGTTTTTGTAATTTGTTATCATATAAATTTTGAGATAAAAACATTGTACGTCATGTTTTAAAAATCGTAAAAAGTCAAATTAAAAAAATAAGAGAAAGACGGAATATTTCGTTTCATATTTTTCGTGTTGCCATTTTAACAATAATCTGTACTATACATAATTTATCATATAAGCCTTGATACATGGAAACCAATAAATTAAATTCTCAATTACGGAGTAATTCATATCATATAAGATTATTTGACAGCTTATATCCATGTATTATATTTAGATCCATTTTTCATAATTTCATGAATTTTCACTTTTTAAAAGATCAAACTTTCAAATGTCATTTGGGCCGATGTAAAAAAAAAAAAAGAAAATGTCATTCATCAGTGGACTGTGGACTGTGGGGTACCTTCATGTCCAACTCTAAGATTATCCCTTGTTTCGCTAAGTAGCATTTCTGGTAACTTTGGTTTAATCAAAAACTATACCCTACAAATACCAAAAACTTTTCATAAGCTCTAGCCAGTGAAGGACACATATCCCTTTATCCAGATAATTAGCACACTGAGATCTTTTATAGCCTAAAAACTTGCTAGCTTATATACACCGTAGTTACGTACTCTATCGAGGGCATTAAAACTAATAATCAAGTTCAATGTTGTCGTTTTATATGAAGTCTCGAGTATTTTATGAAAAATTAGTTACCCGAATTTTAGTAGAATTCATTTTGACATTATATCATATAATGTTCTACATTGAGTCATATTCCGGACACTATTTGTCTTTCTAGCTTTACTTCATAGAGTTGGCAAAAGAAGTTAGTAAGCAATTCACTTGATATGAATAGTTGGTATTACGTACGGAGTATAACTTGTCTCGTCTCGAAACAACAAACTTAACACATTACGCTCCTCTTTCTCTTTTTTCCGTCACTCTCTTGCTACACTTTTAAGATCTAAACCCATTACGCTACGTAATTATAACTTGGTAGCCCATTAACTTTTTTCAACGTGATTGTGGTATAAACAGCCTTATTTTTGTAAATATTATACTGTTAGGTTGTATTTATTGGGGCATTGTGAAAGTGGATGCATGTGAACTATATAATAGGAGGGTAGGATGTAAAATTGGAGATACAATCTAAGTATTTAACCATTACCTATGCTACGTATGTTGAGAATCGAAGAAAGTTGCAATCCGCTCTACTTGAGATAGGAGGGTAGTTTGTAAATTTGTATATATTGGTGAATCTGTGAATGCATTTTAGATTTTGATCAATATTTCCAAAATTACATTTTGGGCAATATTTGATATTATAAGCTTTATATCCTAAGATTACATTATATATATATATGATATTATAAACTCTATACTTAATATCATAATCTTTATATTAGATCATATTTTATATATTTAAAGTATATTTTTATATTCAAGATTATAAGCTCTATATATTTGATTATAAGCAAAATATTTGAGATTATAACCTATATACCTAGTATCATAATCTCTAACCTAATACTTTTTTTAAACATTTAAAATCATAAAATTATTACTTAAAATTATGGAGTAACATCTATGAGTGAGATCAAATTTATATATCAATATATAATATTTTATCTAGACTTAGATTATAACCTTTATATTTTATAAAATTATGAACTCTATAATTGAAATTTGACGATGATAAAGAATATGACCAATTAAATCAAGTTGTTCAATTACCTTACCCAAATGACAGCTTTATGATAAAAAAGTAGTAGTGGCTGTGACTATGTTGGCTTTGAACTTGATCGTGAACGTCAGCTCCAAACATTAAAGACCCGATAAAATATTATCATTTAAAGGACAAGGTCAATTAAGTCCATAATTAATTATACCCTTTTACTAATGGGTTAATAAAGGGTATTTAATGAAGCTCATCCCACTTAAAAGATCTACCGATAAAGAAGGCAAAAATTATGAAGTTTTGCCATTTGGTTCTTTTTCTGGGAAGTTTTATTTATTTATTGTTTTGTTTTTCTTTTTCTAAGAGAGTGCAAAACATCTGCTTTCCTTTGGCCATTGAAATTGATACTGCTATGAGCATTACTACGGAAATGGTTTATAATCTAGAGTAAGAATTAAGGAAGAAGACGTGAAGATAAAAGCATATATGATACATTGTGAGATTGCTGCCCTAGTCCCTGGAAGAAGGCTTCATACATAAAATAATGTGAAAGAGTAGCTAATGTTGATGTCTAGATGATTGTATTTGTATAGTTGAGCCACTTGAGTGTTATTGTCTAGTAGATTATATGTATATATTTGATATTATAATTTTAAAAAATACGCAAGTTTATCGTTTAGTTGATATTACTATTTTGACCAATATTTTTCAATAACTTGAAAATGACATATATTGGGAGTGAAATATCACCAGACAATGTTGGCCATGTTTGATGTTTGCTATGTATGATAGTTGAGTTATTTGACGTTTTTGTTATATGTTATAAGTAGCATGGATGTTATAAATGGCGAATGTAACAAGTCTAATTTATATCATAATAAGATACCCTGGCTATTGGATGTATACGTGTCAAGTGTCAACTCACAAACCTCATTCTTTAGGTCTTATTGGATGTAAACGCTTCCCTCAACTCAACTGTATGTCAACAAGCCTGCGAGTTAGTCCTATACTCTTATGACTTATATGACACACTGTTCATGGTTTTATTTGATTGTAACTACTCACTATATTAGTCATATGGTTATAAATTCTCATTATTACTCGAAAAAGTTTCGAAAAAGTCACTTGTATGTTGATATATAGTGACAGATTTAGAATTTTGCACCTGATATGTTACAATCGATAATCAAATATGTAATAAAATTTTTTTACCAAACAATCAAATAATAATACTAAAATATACATTAATTTTTTTTTGGACCAACTGGTAAACCATTTGTCCACCAGGACAACAACTACATCTGACACTGTTGATGAGATGAAAATTTTATTTTTTATTTATTATATCTGATAACAACAACAACGGATTTTCTAATTATTTTCTCATTTCTATTTATTTATTATATCTGATAACAACAACAACGGATTTTCTAATTATTTTCTCATTTCTATTTATTTATTATATTTGATTTTTTACGGTTTAGAAAACACAAATTAAAATATTTTTTCTTTAAATTTATAAAAAAAAATTTAGGAAAATTTGATTAAAAATTAGATAAATCAAATAAAATTCCATTTAACATATAATTTATTATAATATAAAGAATAATTAAAATTTTAATTTAAAAATGAAAATATAACGAGAGTTTTAAAAATTCCAAAGCCTGTCGTCCACATCAGACGGTCGGCACCTCCATCACCGTCAGTTTCAAGTCACATTGCAATCCTCGCCCCCACATCAGGTAATAAATCGTCCGTATTGCCGTCAACTTACTATTCTGTGTGTAATGCTTTCTGAAATTTGAATCGTATTTCCCACTCTACAAAACCACAAGATTCATTCCCCCGATTTTATCCAACGGCCCCAAATCCCCCACTTTCTCGTAATCCCCGCTCACTTTATAAGGGCTTTTGCCACTCTCTCTCTTAAAGCCCTCATTTGTTGCCTTTCCATTTTACACTTTCCAGAAACTTCAATTAATCTCTCTGAATCTTCTTTCTCAAACTTCTTCTTCATCCATGGCGGAAACCGGCGAGCATGCAGCTCCACATCCCGAGGGCGGAGAATCCTTCATGGAGAAGATCGCTGAGACACTTCACCTTTCTAAGAGTCACGATCAAGAGAAGCACGAGGAAGTGAAATATGTAGAAGAACACAAGGTTGAAGCTGATAAGCATGACGATTCTTCATCTTCCTCTTCTTCGTCTGATTCCGAATCTGAGAAGCCTAAGACGACGTCGTCTCCTTCTGCTGTTTCTGCTGCTAAAGCTAAGATCTACCGTCTCTTTGGCCGTGAGAAGCCTGTTCACCAAGTTCTCGGCGGCGGCAAACGTACGCTCCTCTCTTTTATTTCTATTTCCTGCAATTTTAATTTTCATTTAATAAAAGCTTTAAAGTTGATTTTTTTTAATACAATATTTAGTCTCACTTGATGTACTTATTCCGATCCGATGTTCGAATCGATCGATCGATCCGTCAACCGATTAGAAATTTGTTCCTACATCAGCAACTGAGATTATGTAGAAAAATGGAAATATATGATTTGGCAACGACGAAATAAATGTGTGTGTTGATTCAACTGTTGAGTTACTTGGATTTATGGTTGTAATGCTGTTTGATAAGCTTTTATTGAGTGAATAGTTTGATTATGATGGTCACTTATAGCTGTTTTATCAGCTTATAAGAGTTGCTTAGGATAGTAGTATATAGCTGTTTGATCAGCTTATGTTGATTGTGGAGTTGCTTGGATGATAGCTTATAGCTGTTAGATCAACTTATATTGAGTGAAGCTGTAATGAGTTAATGAATGTAAATGATAATGCAGCTGCCGACGTGTTTTTGTGGAGGAACAAGAAGATCTCGGCTACAGTATTAGGAACAGCAACTGTGATCTGGATTCTGTTTGAATTGCTTGGATATCACCTCCTCACTTTGGTTTGCCACCTCTTGATTTTCTCCCTTGCGGTCCTGTTTCTATGGGCGAATGCCTCCACTTTTATCAGCAAGTAATCTTCGAATCCCCATCTTTTAACCTCATTCTTCACTGAATAATTATATTGAAGTGATCGATTGATAGATTAATGATTTTATGTATGGATTACAATTGTAGGTCAGCACCTCCTCGTATTCCGGAGGTTTCTTTGCCGGAAAAGCCAATACTTGAGGTTATTGGTGCTCTAAGGTTTGAGTTGAATCGAGGACTTAAGTTGTTGCACGATGTTGCCACTGGAAAAGACTTGAAGAAGTTCCTTGCTGTATGAACTACTTACACCTTCTTTGATTATTATAGGAGATTGAATTATCGCAAACTTTTGAGTTGATGCTTGAGTCATTTATTGATTGCAGGTTATTGCTGGATTGTGGTTATTGTCAATTATAGGAAAGAGCTGCGATTTCTTGACTCTATTCTATATTAGTAAGTGATCACATGGTTACACGTTGAGTTTGTTGTTGTAGTTTATGTAATGATGATACTGAACTTTGCTATTTGCGTTTGCCACAGACTTTGTATTATTGCATACCATCCCTGTTCTTTATGAGAAGTACGAGGACAAGGTTGATGCTTTTGTGGAGAAGGCAATGGGCGAGGCTAAGAAGCATTATGGTGTGGTGAATGAGAAGTATATTAGTAAGATTCCAAGAGGACCTTTGAAGAACAAGAAGGCGGATTAGAGGTGTTAAAACAAAGCCTATTATGCAAACAAGTGTTAGGTTTCCTAACTCTTGACTTAACACAAAGGGCGTTGGTTGTGCTAGCTACTCACCTCCTTCGGGCATTTTGATATTTTCTATATGCATTTGACTTATGGGGCCTCAAAATTGGTATTGCTGGGTTTAGATTGGAGTTACCAGTTTTTGTAAGTTTTGAGGGCATTGCTTTTGTCTTTGGTTGTTGACATTTTGGTTTACAGGGGAAAATTATGGCGCAGTAGAAGTTACATTATCTTGTTTCTTTGGCTTTGCTAGATAACAGCCTGACAGGTTTGGCTAGTTTTTAATTGGTCATGTAATAGTCACTCAACTTTGATATAGCCTGACAGGTTTGGCTAGTTTTTAATTGGTCATGTAATAGTCACTCAACTTTGATCTGTTGTTACCCTGTGCTTGCATATTACATACTAAGTGCTAGATTGTGGTACCTGCTTATGTTGAATATCTGGTTGCCTGACTGCCTCCTTTCTTATTTTAGAAGTAAGGTGGTTGGTCAAACTTCTTAATGATACCATTGGCGCGAGTTTGTAGAACTAATCTACATCAATTGCCTCTTCTGGTAAGAAATGCCTTGGGACGGGAAATTCTCTCTTTTAAAATATTCGTCTAGTCTGGGGGCGAGTTTGTAGAACATATGTAAAACTGGGGTTCTTATGACACTGCTTCTTCTGGCTAGAAGTGCCTTTTGGAACATATGTAAAACTGGAGACTTGATGAAGGTATCTCATATTAACAATCAAGTAAATATTTTACGACCTTCTAGAAGGATTCCACCTTTTCCTATAAACTTGAATCTTGATGATTGGTTCATGTTAACAGTTTCCAGAATCAGGCATCCTCCCATGTCAACGGTGTCCAAAGGGGTCACTGCTGAGTGTGCAAAATGATTAGGTGGTCTCATTCACCCGTCTCGCAATCCCAAAGTGACTTGAGAACTAGAGGATATGAAGTATGGCTTTTTATACCAAGTATACTTTGTGGCCTCTCATTCACCAAAAAACTGTCATACGCAGGGTAATTTAAGGTCTTGTAATTTGGCCTAAACATGCTTTATGGCTTTTGAAAACCAATTAAATATTGAAATGGTTCTATTTTCTTCAGCATTCGGCCATTTCAGACAAATTTAAACCCGGCGAAAGAATATTTAGATATGCTTCTGATGATAGTAGGTCCAAAGAATGATTGGAACCTTGACTCTAAATTCACACTTTAACTGATTGTCAAAATCGGATTCTAAACTCGTTTTCAAGTCTTTTGTAGAACAAAATTAAGGCAATGATTTATTTCAGAACAAATTTAAGTGAATGATTGGTTTCAAAACTTCTTATATGAACTTAGGATATATCTATTACATTTATTTAAACTTATTAGATTTTTTCAAAAGTACCTCAAAGTTGTGTAATCTTCAAGCTAGTAATTTCGAACAAAATCGAACCTGGTGAGTAAACACTTTTATATGCTTACTATGGGTGTTATAAGGTCATATGAGTCATTGCAGCCATTATTTTAACTCTTAACTTCCAGTTCCATTTTAATTTCAAAATCTATAGATTTTGGTCCAAAACTCATTTTCAAGCCTTTAGGGACTGAATAAAAGGTAATAATTAGTTTTATACCTCCTTATACTACCCATGGATGCACCTAGTACCTTTTTTTTCTTTCTATTTTGATATTTTTAAAATAATTTATGAATCAGTGTATTATACCTTAAAAATCAATCATTTCAGACAATTCTAGACCATGTGACTCTGTGAGAGAACACATAGATATGCATAGAACATGACTTATAAGGACATATTAGGTTATAGGAGTCAATGGAACTATCTAAATTGCCTCTAAACTTCTATTTTAATCGATTTCCAAATCTAATATTTTATATTTCGAACTCATTTTCAAGCATTTCAGGGGATAGAAAAGGCAAGACTACATGTTCTTAGCATGGCTCTTATAGTGTTATATTAGGTTCTAAGAGTTATTAAAACCATCTAATGTAACTATAATGCATAAAGAAATGCACCTAAAACCTTTTATTTTAATTTTTGATATATTTTCGAAAATTTTCAAAAATCAGCGTATCATAATTTTTAATATTTAGTCATTTCGAATAATTTTGGATTTGAAGAAAGAAAATCTTTATATACTTATTGTTTCTTTATTATAAATTTAGAGATATAAAAAAATTAGTGTATTATAACCTTAAGATTCAATTATCTCAGATTATTCTAGATCGAAAGAGAGAATACCTTCATATGGTTACCATGTGTCTTATAGGTTATGTTAGGATCTAGGAATAACAAAAAACATCTAATTTAACTCTAAACATCCATTCTATATTATATAAACGGCAATTATTGATTCTAAACTTTCTTATATTACCATAAAAGACACCTAGTACCTTATGATTCAATTTTTGTAATATTTTAAAGTTATCTAAAAATCATTGTATTAAAACCTTTGAAATTCAATAACTTCAAACAATGACTCTCATATACTTACCATGGGTCTTATATAATCATATTATGATATAGGAGTTATTGCAATAATCTATTTTGAATCTAATTAAATAACAATTTTAGTTGATTTCCAAAAATGATGGATTTTAGTCCTAAACTCATTATGATGCCTTTTTGGACCAAATAACGATAAATTATGGTTCTATACATCCATATATAACTCTTAGAGGCATCCAAATTCTTTTATTTTAATTTTTGAGATTTTTCGAAGATGTATCTAGATCTTTGTTTTATGGCATTCGAAATTCAGTCATTTCGAACAATTTTAGACCTAGTTTCATATGCTTATTGGTCATGTAAAATTTTATAAGTCTGTAGGAGCCATTGAAAGCGTTTACTTTAACTTTAAATATTTAATTCAATTGTTTTCAGAACTAATAGTTATGTTCTAAACTCATTTTTTCCTCTTGGGGATCAAATGAAAAGTAATAATTAGCTTCAAACCTCTATACATTACCAATTGGAAACACTCTATGCTTTTATTTTAATTTTTAAGATTTTTCAAAAATATATTAGAATCTTTGTGTTTTAACTTTCTAATTTCAATTATTAGGGACAATTTTAGACTTGGTGAGAGAATATCTAATAGCAAGTGAATTAATGATATATTAGGCTATAGGAGTGATTGTGAGAATCTACCTTAATTCAAAACATCTACTTCAATTGTTTCCCAAAACAGATGGATTTAAGTCCTGACTTGTATTAAGGTTTAGGGAACTAAATGAAAGGCTATAATTGATTTTGAACTTCCTTAATCAGACACCAAAACACATCCCTAACGGTGGAAGGACTACTTCTACAAACTCCTAGATTTTGTTGTCGGATGATGCAATGATCTTTTTCAAGGTAAATTCAGTTACTTGTAAGCAAGTGTCAAGTATTCTGAGCAGTTCAATCATTCATCAAATATCTTAAGAATGTATGCTCTTTTAAATTGTGGTATAAATCTTGACATACCAATTAACGTGGAGGGGAAGAAAAGAATCCATTTTCAGTATTTAACTGATAAGGTCCATCACAAGATTGCTGCCTAAAATTCTATTCCTATGTCGGAAGTGCAGAAGCTTTACCTTCAAGTGCTTCAACGACACAATACTTGATACAATGATTTCTCAGTTTTTTTTTTCTGTGTTGTGAAATTCCAACCTTTGTTATGTCAAAGATTGATATGCTCTGATCATAAATTTTCTTTGGGCAAAACAAGATGAGCGGGTTATGCATTGGGTGAAACGAGATATTGTCCGTCTCTCAAGAGGTATGGGAGGGTTAGGAGTTCGCAGGATGGATTACCTGAATCATGCCTTCCTGATGAAACAAGTTTGGCGATGCACCATAACCCTCAATTACTCATCTCAAAGGTCTGTTCCTCACAGTTCCAAATATTCATTGGCAACAGGAAAACCTTTCTATACTAGTGGTTCTTGTTCTTGGGGTACGCGTAGTCTGATCAAAGCAGGTAATTTGCTTTTACAATGAAGTGCATGGAAGATAGGGAACGGTGCCAATATTTTCGCTGGAAACTCTCGCTGGGTGCAGGCCATAACTCCTCCTTTTCAATCTCACACCCCTCTATTTAATGCCTGTAATTGTAAGGTCAGTGACTTTCTCCTTTATTCTCCCCTTAATGAGGCTGTTTGTTGATGCAAAATTAATTGTTTTCATGATGCTGCCTACTTTTCCCTTTACGAATTTTTTGTAACTTTTTTTTTAAATAATTCAAGAAATAAATATAACCTTGAGGTTAACTTCGGGTAAAGGTCGCGGTTCAGGACATCGACTTTGGGTGAACTAGGGCTAGGGTTAGGGTTTGGATATGGACCAGACTCAGTTAAAAGTCGCTATTTGTGACAACGACTTCCATAATATATGAAAGCCGCTGTCCTTTTAGCTGAGTATGAAATAACCCCGAAAATCAGATCTCCCCATTCCCATTTTCTTTCATGCTTGCTGCCCTCCCCATTCTCATATATTATGGAAGTCGTTATCCGGGATAACGACTTTTAGCTGAGTCTGGCCCGTATCCAAACCCTAGCCCTAGTCCACCTAAAGTCGTTGTCATGGACAATAACTTTTACCCGAAGCTAGCCTCAGGGTTATATTTCGAAATACTTTCACTCCAAGGTCATTTCTCGAATTATTTAAAAAAAAGGTTAAAAAAATTCTTAAACAAGGGCCTATTCATTGAAAGAGTGTTCATGTCTTTTTACTTAATCACAAAGAGTTGCGTTCTTCTTCCAAGTTTTATATGCCAAGATGGAATTATCTCTATTTGAAAGCTTGCCTGTTAAATCCATTTTATATCATAGAGATATTCTGTGTGATTTGCACAGCTCTTTTTGCAATGGACAGATTGAAAACTTTCAGCATTTGTTTCGGTTTTGTCCTCTTGTGCAGCAAGTTTGGAGGGATGGTTCGTTCGGATTTACTTAGAAGTTAATGGAAACCTTTCCTCCAAAGATTGGTTTTCCACATATATCGCTCTTTTTCATGTCATGGATTCTCTCTCAAGGAATAGTTTGGTGCAGATTTTTGCTACTTCGTGGTGTATCTGGACTACGAGAAATGATTTTGTTTTCAATTCTCACACCTTCCCTTTTATCAGTTATCGAGATCAAATCTCTAGAGCATTGGAGTTACATAATAGGTTTACTTGGTCTACTCTTCAAGGAGTAGGTTTCTTCTGGTCCACCACCGGGTTTTCATACAGTGTACGTAAGCAGAGTGGACCTGCATATACCTTGTCACATTATGCTAATTGATGCTGGGTGGAAAATGTTCTAATAGAGCTAGGTGAGGACTGAGGATGGTGTATTTCTTGTGCTCATATATCAAGTTTACTGGGGAAGGGCGGTGAATATATTACTCAAACATCGATTCCCCTTCACGCGAAAGGTCTTGCCTGTTTGGCTAGTTTCCGTTGGGCCTAAGATGCAAGGATTATTCACTGAAAGTTTTAATTTGGTTAGTTTTTTGCAGGCTTCGTGTTCCAAGAATTAACCACTTTGTGGACTTCTCAGGACTTCAGGAGAGCAAACAGTTGGCTTTGTATTCCAATTTATGCAGTTTACTCAAAGTCAATCGTGATCGAGTTCAGTAGGCTCATGACCAGGAAAACAGAGAAATTGCACATGCTCTTAATCCCCAGGATGTAGTTTGGTTCTTCTGGAGTTCTGAAATTTTTTTCTTATATATATATATATATATATATATATATATAAACAAACAAACCATTTGGTTAAAGTTTTACATGCAAGCACAACCTTCCATGAGATTCTGGAAGAACTATTTCAAACTATAATTGATTCTCCAACAGCATAGGAAGTGGGAAGGATTTAATTTGATTGATTTGGACGCGAATAATATGAACACGAGGAAGAAAAAGAACAGAAGATCGACAGGGGAACTGTATCAGACTGTGAGTGCAAATCGTACATTTGGGATGAATGTTCCATACAATTTATTTGTAATCAATAAAATATGTGATAAGAATCAGTTTTAAATTTGGCTCTATGATCTACACATGGAAAAGAAATAAGGATCATATTTGCAATTGAATCAATATATAAATGAATTAAACATTACACAAGCAAAAACCAAAAAAAAAAGGAGAAAACAAAAACTTCTACCTTTTGGCTAATTACACATGACATCAAATTCAGGCAGCAACCTCATAACTATGAGAACTGCTTGCCGGAAGGCGTAAGAGGGACTGTGGAAAACTCAGAAGCGGGAAGGTCATACGGTCTAGAGCTCTGATGGGAATATAATGATCTTGAAGTGTCGATGGATGGATTTGTAGGAGTAAAGATAGGAGGGCGTCCACTAGAACTTGCTCTTCGGTCAGGCAAAGCTGAAGCAGTTGGGGTGCTTGGACTACTAGCATTAACATCTCCCTTTGATCTTTCATTGAATCCCTCAGACTCTCTCTTTTCTCTCTCTTCAGATTCTTTAAGAAGATAATCAACCCATAGATCCGCAAAGGACTGGAGAAAATAAAACATGGTATTGTTCTAAGCAAAGCTCCAAGTTCGAGAAAGATGACATATGAATCAACAAGTAATTACCTGATTTTCTGAAGCTATACTTGCAGGTGTCCCTGCAGAACCTCCACCCATGATGCCACCAACAAAGCGGCCTGGCAAACCCAAAACACCACGGACTACACCTTTTCCAGTGCCTTGCTGAGAGGCACCTATTCTCTGCTTGTCATCCTCTGAAAATCCTAGCATGCGAACCATGAGATCAAGGACCTGCTCAGTTCCCATGGGTTTACCACCATTAGCAATAATAAAATAAAAAATTTAAATATATTTACAATGCATGACCACAATGAAGGTTGAGGTGGTGAAAAAATAATTGTACCTCTTTGCTATGGTTCCTTTGAAAGTATGTCACTAGTAACTTGATAACAATGCGCCTGAAAAGTTCATAAAACGCATCTGTTTAATTTTTAATCACAGAATCTAAATGCAACTTCTTTTTTCAAAGAACGATTACTGCCTAGATATGAATATATTCATGATGATCATACGTTAAAGTGCAATTAATTAGGCGCAACCAAGCACAAAGTGGAGAGTTGGATGATTGGAAAACTCCCAACTTTGGACAAAAGAACAGATGAAATAAAGAAGAGAAACACAATCAATCTCAAGTATATTCGGAGAAGAAAATTATCCCTTCAGGTGTATAACCTGTGGGATGCAACTCCATGATTTATCAAAGCAACAAAACAAGGAATTGATTCCAAATAGCACCCTCATTTAGGAACATGGGCAAGCAGAGACCATGTTTCCCAAGATTGTCTAATTACTTACCAATTTGAGATACAAAAGGTTAACTAGAACAATTTTAGGTTACATGAACCAAATGTTCTATCATACTCCCCACCCCTTTGGAAACCATCCTAACCATGGTCCAGGAAGAGCTATCTGGACTGTGATATGAATAGTCAACATGACGGCAAAATGGCACATTTAAATGCATTTAGATGTTCATAAAAAGTGTGTACCTAATAGAGGAAAGAACCAGCATCCAGTATGAAATATAAATCACAAAAAGGTATGTTCCGATAATTCACCTGTCAACAAGAAAATCAGAATCCACTGACATCCTATTGAGTCTTGTCATGCTTTGCTCTAGTGCACGACGTAGTTTTGCATTGTCCTCTTCAAGCTTATTTACCCGATTCTTCCATTCTACAACCATCTTGTCCGCTTGAGCAAGCTTAGCTAATATATCTTCCTTCTCCTTATTTGATGCCTCAACTTGCTGCTGCAAATCCTGCAGTACATGGAACATTATTTTGAGTCCAACAAAATTGCAGATAATTCTCTAGAAAGGACTACAAGTCTGAAAATTCCCCCCTTTCTACTGCTTCCTACATGATGGAATAAAAATTCATCAGCACACATGAAAAAATTATATGGTTTCCAGCTGGTTAATCCACATTTTTCTACGGTGCCTATAAATTTCCAGCATAGAATAGAACTTTAGAGCAAGAAGTTTTTGATTATTAAACATGTTGTAGCACAATAGATTCAAACGAATAACAGAAATTTGGAGCACTATGCATGCTAAATATATAAAGTGGAAGATACCAAAGAAACTAAAGGTTCAAATTAGGAGCACATACTTGCAATAGTTGCGAAAGCTTTGAGCACTCCTCTCTGGATAGCGAAAGGTCACCTTCCAAACGCTCCTTTAAGAAATCATTTCACAACGAAGGGCATGAGAAGTGTTCATATAAACCATTCTGAAGCTAAAATTAAAAAAGAGATATGGAGACAAGTCTACCTTGGTTTCAATTTCAGCATAGTATTGTCCAAGAGCAGTTTGCAAGTTCAAAAGTTCTTTATTTTTGGCATCAATGACACTCATGAAGCTAGCAAGCTTCTTCTTCAAGTCCTCAATAATTTCCTTGGACTTCTGCAGTTCATGATCATTCATCATCTTGATCTCCTCCTGACCTGCACGGGCATGCCCCAAAGCTCTTTCCAAATTAGAGATAGTTGCCTTTTGATATTCGACATGCTGTCGTAAATCCTCAATAATTTTACTATCCTCGTCCATCTTTTCTGAGTCTTCCAATTCCTAAGTAAGCAAACAAATTGCTTCAATAATAGCCATATAAAGCGAAAAATTGACAAGGAGAGAGAAATAGCACACTATTTGTAACATTTCGGCTCAAACAAGAAAACCAACATCCAAATTTTGAACCCACCAAACAAGAATTTTTCTTATTTAAATATTTTCAAGGTCAAATTGGGCAGGGGAGAAGACGGTTGAAACATTGCAAAATATTACATAACAAAAAAACGAACATGTATCCCAAGAAATTTCTTTGACTTGACGAATATGTTCAACAAAAATGAGACAAGTGGCAAGTCCAGCCAAATAAAAAGTTGGGCAGACAAAAGTATCAGCAAACAACATATTAAGAGGTAAAGAATCTAAAGTGTGCAACCTTATCTAATAAGTGTTGCTTAAGCCGAGCAAGCTCCTGCTTGGCTTTATCCCTTTCTTGGCATATATCTTTGAGTTCGTTCTCAATTCGCTGTAAAGAATGCTCCAATTCTACTTTGTCAGGAAAGCTCGCAGATGCATTTCCAGTCTATAAGTACAATATGTATTCATTAGCATAAGTGCGCATCCACTGTGAGCACATGGTTTTCCGGGGACAACAGCAATTACATAATGTGTATTACCTCATTCAAACTTCCAGATTGCGGCTTCCCTGCTCCAGAAGTATCTTTGAGTACAGATTCAAGTTTTTCATTCTTGGCCTATAATTAATTAGAGACATCAGCTCCCAAATTTCTAATAATATGATTAAAGTGATTTGTTTTATAGGTACTGGATGCAAACAACAAAAAGCAAAAGAAATTAACAAAAACCAACCTTTAATTCAACATTTTCCTTCTCCAGATTAGCAACTATTCGTCTTAAACTGTCTGTATCTTCTGTTCCATTCCCCCTTTTCTGTAGCTCCATTTGTAACCGCTTAATTTCTGATTCTTTGGCATCCACTTCTTGGCGGAGTTTATTCACCTCAAACAAAGTCTGCCAAATCAGAATATATTTATGTCACAATAACTTCTTTTTACAAAAAAAAAATGACTTTCAGGTGATAATATCTAAATGGGTCCATGTATAATGGTTAGTTTTATCGGACATGTAATTCTTTATCAGAATCCCAAGAAATGCAGAAAAGAGAATTATTTGTAATAAAATGAAAGCTCCCTCCTCATCATTATCCCATTTAGAAAAAAGGAATACAACCCACATGAGAATAGATAAGTCGAGAATAATAAGATGCAATTGTGACTTGTGAGAACAAAAGGATACTGGCAAATCAACAAATATTCCTAAAAAATGTCCAATTTGTAAAACTTCAGCGGAATAGGAAAGAATCAATCAAAGTCAACCTTTGATAACAAATCATGTCTATTTTAAGTGAAACTGAAGCAAAATTTTAATTTCCAAGTCAAAGTCAAAAGTAGAGTTCAGAACTTACTTCATTTTGACCCAATTTCAATGCCTTTAGCTCCTCTGCTAAAGAACCACTCATCTTTACATCATCTGAACACAAGAATTAATGAATTAATATGCATGTTACGTGATGGGGGAGAAGGTAGGAGTTCATTTAAGCAAAAGAAACCTTGCAATTTGATTTTTGTATTTGCCAATGCTTCACGTTCTTTTTCCATTTCCATTCTCAATTTTTTCATCTGTAACTCGTGATCATTCTGCAAAACTGCCAGCAGCCTGTTTTTCTCTTCTAACATATCTGCAAGCTCCTAGAAGCCATTCATTCTTTGTCAAGGCTTATAATAATTTACAAGTACAAGAAACAAAAGACAAAAGACAATCTCCAAAATAGCATGTAGCAATCATCAAGATCTACAATCAAGTTATTACCATGTCATTCTTTTCTACTAAACTATTAATTCATAAGAAAAAGAAGTGACAGAATATATAAGGATGCCCTCAGCACTCAATGTAACATGAAAACAGAGAAATCAACAAAAGAAGATGCATTATCTTTAGAACAGGTCTATCTAGTTCCATTTGATATTTGTTTCCTCTTCCAATTACAAAGTGTTTGAGCTTTTTGCAAGTCAGCTTGTGCAAGAGTGAAATTCACAAAAGTAGAACAGAAAGTGCATTACCTTATCGCGAATTGAATTTGGAAGTTTAGAAGTTGAATCATCTTTATTGGTATATAAAAATCCATTGCTATTCCCATCCTGTTTAAAGGCGACACCATTTTGCCACTGGTTTCCATTAGAACGATTTCTGGCCAAAGTTCCATGCTTGTTCTGTCTGGTAGGAGATTGCTCTCCAATTCCCTGCATAAAATAAACAAGTTGGGACATTAGCCACAAATATGAAGAGAGAGTGACAGAAGTTGCCAAAAATAAATAAATAAATAAAAGAAACAGAACCGAGTAGCAGAAAGAAAAAAGGGATGCATTGTCTACCATTAGCTCAAATGACACAGAAATCTAGACCTTAAAATCAAATAAATAACACCTTTACCTAGCTCTCAACATCGAAAGATGAAAACGAAGGAAAAAGGTAGGAGTCCCTCAAGCAAGACTGAGAGTGACGCAGAACTAAAAAGGCAAAGGGTTTAATTTTAGACTCCTATTCAGAATGACCAAAAAATTAGTGTTACATATTTCCTGGGAATATAATGTAGATTTTAGTTATTGATTTCATTTAAGGTTTAAGGCAGTCATCTTTCTTAGAATCCTAATATTAACAAGGGTATACAAAGATCACCTTGTCATGCTTCAGTGCTCCACTAATTTCTTAGAGAATTTGTCCTGAACTGTAAATAAAATATAGTCATGCTCCACTAATTTCTCAGGTTCCCTTGTCCTATTCGTCTCCACTGAATTCCTCAGTCACCCCTTTTTCCCTCCAGATTCTTATCCTATCCTCTCTCTAAACACTTCTCCCTCCTTCTGATCTCTATCATTTTGACAGCAAGCAAAGTGCAGGGTAACTGAAACTAGCTTCAATAGCAAAAAATATCATAAACAAAGGGAGAAAGGCATCACATGAGCCTCAGCTCTTATGGGATAAACTCGGTTTCAGATCCAAATTGAGCCCATGAGCTCCATATGCTTGATTTTACAGTAATGTATTTACTTGATGACCAATCACACTTAGATAAAGTATGGGCAAAAAGAGAAACCAAAAAAAAATGAAAGTCTGTAGATGGTGTAACGTGTAATTTATAAGTAAGATACATTTTAAAAACCAACCCTGATATGATGAACGATACTTTAGGCATTCAGTCATTATACAATGAATAGTTGCTCAGAGTCTCAGACATTACCTTAAGCACATTAAAACTACTTGTTGATGTTCTGGAAGCTTCATTCCGGGTTGAGCTCAGGGCAGCATTGGTAACTTCCAGACTTTGTTTCAATGAGACATTTTCTTGATATAATCTGGTTATGTGATCCTGCCAATTCATTTAAAAGATGAATTGCCAAAAAAAATAAAAACTATAAATAATAAATAATGAATGACGAGTCGATAGTCGATAGTAGTATAATAGACAATGAATAAATAATAATAATAATAAATCCAAAATAGCACACATCAAAGGCATTTTGTGGCAGTCATCAAATTTTAATGCTCCAATGTACAGGAAAATGGACAGCAAATTCCAAAGATTTTCCACACAAGGGGACACCAGGTATATGAGCAAAAAAGTAAAAGGCAAACAAAGTCATAAGTAAATTACATAAAGAAATATGAACGACAAAAATTACTAGAAGCAGCATTCTGGAATCATAACCATAAGGCTTAAAGAAAGACTACAAAGCGCAATTTCTATCAGTCACTTTTCACAATGGAAAAGGGGATCATTCAAGGAGGTCATGGTCCACTAGACTAGCTTGGCCAGAAAATCATATTAAGAAAAACTAAATTCCAAAACTCAAGCTATCATAAAAATGAAGTTGCTAGACAAATGATATTTACACTTTTTTGTCAAGTAGATGATGAAGAAATATAACTTCACATGTCGTTCCAGAATTCACCAGGACATTTCAAGGAGCCACCATCTATCTTTGGAAAGATGACTTCCCTTAATTGTGCAAAAAGTCTAGCTGAAAGGAGAACAGTCTAACATGTCAAGGACAGCACTAACAGAACTTCCCAATCAAAATTCTTCAAGTAGTGTTATAAGCACTTACATAATAATCACAATTCACTCCAGATGAATTCCTTCCCCCAAACAAATATCAAAAAAGCTTACAAGTTACCATTAGTAATTCAATCCTTTTTCACTGCTTTACTCCAAACATCAGTAAACAATAATGTGTTATCTTATCAAAAGCTGACCTACATGTCAGGATACCACCTACTCTCGACAATGACAATAAGTACCCATTGCATAAAGCCTCAAACACAATAAGAATTCACATTTTCAGAAAAACTAGAAAGTTGAAAATCCTTCACAAGGACCAATCCATACACTGCTCACTGCCACTAATTGTGTGCCAAAGAACACGACATAACAAACCTAGCCCTTTTCAAGAGGTCCAACTTAAAGAATCTAGCCTATCTAATAGTTTAGGCTCAAAACACCTATCATTCTTCTCCAAGGTAAATGGATCAAAAAAGAGAGATGGTCAAGGGCACAATAAGACAAAAGTTAAATTTAAAGCTGACATAGATGTCTATGTTTACCAAATAGGCCTCTTGGGGTCCTATAAAACTCATGGATAGCACATCAAGTTGTGCGGAAAATCCAAAATTCTTCGAAATATGCAGACTAGAATACACCATATCACAGAAACTTTCGAAAAAATATTTGAAACTTAACAGGCAGTAAGGATTGCCTCTAAGGGTCATAAAATGTAAAGTCTGAAACCATCAATACCTATTATTTGGTCTCTAAAGGCCGAGACTTCACAATACAATAAAGAGGCATTTCAAAATTTAGTTAAATTGGTAGTTTAGAACTGAATGAAAAGGTTCGAACAAACTAAAAGGCCTCCTAGGGTCACCTAAAACTAGTGGGAATCACCTCGACTATTTACCTTTTTGGGCCGGAAAAATAAGAAAATGTCTCAAATTTGAGAGCTGCAACTCATGATTTTGAACTCCAACTTTTTCTATCACATGCAAGGATACCGCCTTACTCTCAAAAACAATTTACCCATAGCATAGAGCCTTAAACATGATAAGAATTCACTAATTTCAATAAATAGAAAGAGGCAAATCCTTTATAAGAATCATTCCACGCACTGCACACTACCACTAATTATGTACAAAACAACACAACATCACAAACTCTATGCCCTTTACAAGCGAGGCCCAATATAAAGTACTAGAGTACTAGCTTGTCCAATAGTTTAGGCTCATAAAACCTATCATATGTTTCTGGTTGTCAAAAACGCCTCTTAGGGTCCTAACAAACCATGAAAAACATATCAAGGTGAAATCTCACCGGGTCCAGAAAATCCAAAATTGTTCGAAACTTGAAGGTTATAATACATCAGTTCAAAGAAATTTTCGAAAAAAATATTCAAAACTTAACGGAAGGTAAGATAGTGCCTTGGGTCATAAAAGGTAGTTTGAAACTATTCACTGTCTATTATTTAGTCTATAAAGGCCTAGGAGTTCAAACCCAATAAAGAAGCATTTCAAAATTGGTTAGACTAGTAGTTTAGAACTGAATGAGAACTTTCAAATAAACTAAAAGACCTCCTAAGAACCCTTAGAACTAGTGGGAAGCACCATAAAGTTTTCCTTTTTCAAGCCCAAAAATTGAAAACATCCCAAATTTGAAGAATATACTTCCTCCTTTTTTAAATGACATTTTGGCACACAAACGAGCAGGAAAGAGAGTGCAAAAAATGAGGGGAAAAAAAAAGAGAATGAAAACAGGTAGGTACCATTTACCATTAAAGAAAGGAATGGTAGAAGAGGAAATTTAAATTACAACTTTACCAAAAGGAAAAATGTGTCAAATAAGAATACTTTTCTTAAAAGGAGTACACAACAGCTAAAAAAGAACAAAGGAAATATAACACATGATTTTGGACCCATTTCGTAAAGTGCCAAACACAACGAGAATTTACTTTTCCAAAAAAAATAGAACAGGCAAATCCTTTATAAGGATCATTCCATACACCACCCACTAGCATTGATTGTGTACCCCTAAGAACACAACATAACAAACACTATGCCCTTTTCAAAAGGCCCAACACAAAGCATCTAGTCTATCCAATAGGTTAGGCTCATGACACCTATTATTCATCTCCAAGGTAAATGGATCAAGAAAGAGAGATGACCAAGGGGAACAATTACACATAAGTTAAACTAAAAGCCAAAGTAGATGTCTTTGATCACCAAATAAGCCTTCTAGGATTCTATAAAACTCATGAATAGCATATCAAAGTGTAATCTCACCAATGCTCAAAAATCCCAAATTGTTCAAAATTTATAGGCTATAATAATACAAAAATTAATAGAAATTTTCAAATTCGAACCTTAATAGGTGATAGGGAATGCTTATTGGGGTCATAATAAGTAGTTTGAAATCATTCATTAGCTATAATTCAATTCCTAAAGGCCCAAGTATTCAAAACCCAATTAAAAAAAGGATCTTAAAAATTGGTTAGATTGGTTGTTTGGAGCTAAATAAGAGTATTTGAATAAAACAAAAGAGCTCCTAGGATCCCCTAGACCTAGTGGGAAGTACATTGAGGTTATACCTTATTGGGCCCTAAAAATTTGAAAATGTCCCAAATTTGAAGAAATAACATAAGTTCTTTCTTTCCAATGTCAAATTGCCAACCAAAACATTTTCCAAACAAATTAACCCCAAGCACCAATAAAAAAAAGATCCATTTCATGAAAATATGACCTGAGAAATATCTTACACATGTCAGAAATTCAAGCATAACCCCTTACAATATTGACAGTTAGTAAACTGCCCATTTCTAGAGCCTCCACCACAATGAGGATTAACACGTTTCACTATTATAAACAAAAAGGACACTCCTTTTAAAATCATTTCATACACTATTGATCATTGTGTACCCTGGAACACTACATCATTCACCATAAGCCACTTTCATGAGCCCCAACATGAGGCATCTAGCATATTTAATAATTGTAGCTTAAAAAATATATCATTCGTTTCACTCATCTTACACCAACAATCCTTGTAAACATTGGGTAATTTTCATCTTATTCTCAAATACAACTCCCACACCAAATACTTTCTCCTAGTGGATGTTTTAAGAGGGTCCAATAATGAGCAAATTAACAAAACTCTTAATGAATAATTTTAATAGTGTTTAACACATTCACAATTATGCTGAGTTGGTCACTAACCTAGTAAAGTAGAAACTACCCAAAAAATGTGTCTAATGTAGGAAAGTGAATCGGAATAAAGTATGAACATTAACTCAATCGTAATTAAACCGCTCAAAACCTACAATATCTGGGGCTGCCTACAATGCTAGAGCTGAATCGGTTACAAATAAACAAATACAACCTCCAATCTCAACATAAATAATTGTATGTCCGGGGCCAACAAAGCTACAATAAAACTCAGCTTCCAGTTGAATTAAACGGAATGCATTTAAATCTGGTGGTCAGTCAAGGATAATTACAACTACCAGTAGAAATCTATATAACAGAAAAAGCAATATTTGCGGGATGTAATCGAGTATCCTAAATAACTTGAGCACAAGTCGAAGAATTTCACCTCTTTTTCTTTAAGCAAAGCTGCGTAATTAACCGACAATGCCTTAATTTCAGCCTCGGAATCTCTAAGCTTCTTGATCTCTGATTTACACCGCTCAATCTACGTGCACATTAATTATCAAGTACCAAAAATTAACGTCGCGGACTCGAAAACTACAGCATAATGATAAAATTGCAACAAATTTGAACATTAAACTCAAGAAAATGAAGAGCAAAGCTAGAATACCTCGGAAACGAACGGCGAATCGTTTCCATTAGACGTAATCGGAGAATGGGATGGCGATGTAGAATGCGCGATACAGTGAGAGCGACGGCGGCGGGAGTAGGGAGAGTCGTCGGCGTGGATGGAGAGGAGGTCGTCTTGGTCATCATGGTCGTGAACATCAAGAGCAATTTTATTTAGGTTTTCCTTCAAATTAGCAATTGAAGTCCACATCTTAAGAGTTCAAGCAACTGAGGAATTCATGTGATTGGAGATGTGGAATTTGAGAGTCATAGATCTGGAAAAGGGGGTTTTGACGTTCGGGTAATAGTTAGAGAATTGAGAAAGCACGCTTAGTGTTGGAGAATGGGGACTTTGTAATGAATTAACCATCTCTCCAAATACGGGTTTTGTGGTTGGCTTCTTAGTACACCTTACGCTATGAGCCTATGGCCGCATTTCTTTTACATGCCCCTTTGCGGTATTGTCATTGTATTATCTCAGGGTTTTATACATTATGAATACACATCACATGAATTAAGCGTTATTTTTTCTATATTTTTTTCAATACTCCATATTTATTATGACTTATAGCAACCCTATCAAGTGATAGTTTGTGGAAAATATGAATTCAATCTAATCAATTGAAATGGCACGTATGTCACGTCAAAATTGATATAAACTAGTTTGCAACTTGGGTGGTATAGCTTGTGTTTATATTGATTATTATTTTTGGTGTTTTTAACTTTTTTAGATTGATTTGGTTGATGATTCTCATCAATTATAGTTTTTTTTTTTTTATAAATACTTACTTTTTGTGTATTAAGGCTCCGTTTAGTAGGGTGTAAAACGTTTTCCCTGAAAATTGTTTTTCCCATTTTACGTTGTTTGGTTTGGAGTAAAATATAGGATGTAAAACTTAGAATGTAATTTTATTTTACACCCTATTGAAAACATTTTCCCCCAAAACTAGGAGTAAAATAATTTTACATCCATTCACTCCAAAAAAAATTATCAACAAACAAACAATTCACGCATTACCAAATCACGCATAGAGGTGGGAGCTGGTCGTGTCGTGCCCGCCATGGACCGTGTCAGCTCGTACTTGGCTTCTTGTCATGTCGTGTCGTGTCATGCCTAATTGTGGTCGTGTTGTGCTACATTTCCCTAAAACTCAATCCATGGCCTAGCACGACCCCCGTGCTTAGCGTGGCGTGTTGTATCGTACCTCGTGCTAGCTTAATTTTTTTAACAAAAAAAATATATAATAGAATTGAAAAAAATAATTTTAGATAACTTAAATTATATTATAAGAATATAATAATATTAAAAATAATAGTAATATAAATTGTAGTAGTAATAATAATAATATTATCAATAATAATATTAAATAATACTAAATAATAGCATGCTTCGAGTCGTGCCTCATGCCAAATTGGCATGCAGCTCACGTGCTCATGGCTAATTTTTTTTTTCTGTTTGCGCCTTGGCCTGCAGCCCACTCTACGGATAGCGTACCACGACCGTACTTGTATCTAAGGGTGTTCATAACCGAGTACTCAGGTTTTCGGCTACCCTGGTAGATTGGGTACCCACTTTTTTCCGTTAGTTTGAAAATCGGCCCATGACCCGAACCGGTTTAAGCGGGTACCCGATTTTTTACCGGGTCGGGTACTCGACCCAAAAAAATCAAATTTTTTTTAAAAACCGACTATTTATTTTCGGATCAACGGGTAATCGGGTTGGATAGTTTTGAACACCTCTACATGTGTCGTATTGTGCTAAAAGAGTGTCTGCTCAGCTAGTGTGCCGCTGCGGCCCATGCCCAGTTCTACTCACGCATTTTTCATTTCTCATCTTCTCGATAACATCTCTCTCTACTCCATACTTCTCTCTCTTAAAAATTCGGGAAAAAATCCATAATTTCTTTTCATCTTCTTCTAATATCATCAATTCAGTACATTTTCTTCAAATCTCATATCTTGATTATTAAATTATCGTACTATATCATGAATTCGAACAAATTTTATCCATTTTAGTCGAAAATAAAAAAAAACTTAGATTTTCCCCCGATTCGATTGAACCATGAAAGTTAATAGAAGTAATTGATTTTCAGTTCAACCAAACAACGGAAAATGTTTAAATGTAAAATCATTTTCCATGGAAAATCATTTTCAGTAGAAAACATTTTACGCCCTACTAAACGGAACCGATTATTGTTGGAAAGTTACTCAAATCGCATAATATACAGGCTTGTTGTTAATGTACATTATATATTAGGAAAATAGATATTATGCGATTTTTGTTGTTTAGTTCGCAAAAACAAATGTTGGTATATTAATTTTGGTATGATGGATATTTAATGTGATTTGTGTTATATAGGCATATCGTAAAATGTACATTAGACATATCCAATGTACATAAGGTATATTATAAATGTACATGGGGCTTATTATAAATGTACATGAGGCTTATTATAAATGTACATAATGCACTATAAGAATGTACATTTCTTACTTGAACAATGTACATTTATGAATTTCTACAACTGCCATATGTACATTACATTATATTAGTAAGTTTATTTCAGTGTTATCTTTTACATAAAAACATATTACATAATCGAAATATGTACATTTTTAATCAATAATATATACATTTTTAATCAGTTATATGTACATTATCAATCTAGTTAGTATGTATATCAAGCGTTGCAACTTTTTAAATGTAGACATTCGTATAGCGTAAATGTACATTAACTGATATCAAAATGTACATTACCTACTCTAGGAATGTACATTTCCTACTTGTAGAATGTACATATCATAAAGTAGTGGCTGACAATAGTAAATATAATGTACGGTAGGGGAGAAGTGTAAGTTTTTGAAAATGGAAATGATTGTGTTGCTAACTAAGCCTATTATAGATTTCTTTTCTCATAAAAGTAAACTGACAGTTACATATTACAGAGAAAGGGGCGGTTGAGTGTAGAAAGGCAGAGCAACTGAGGCAGTTGAGTATGGGGACAAGCATCTGACTCAGCATTACAAGTTGACATTCACGTGTACATTTACAATGTACTGCGTGTACATTTTCACTTGCGTTTTGTTCATTACTTGCTACGTTTTGGCCCGAGTATACCATGCGCATGATACACTCGGGTGCAACGTCTATACATTGCTTAAACTCCACCTGATGGCTCTCTATTGTATGCAATAAGCCCTTTTTGAGTTATTCATAATTTTTGTTGGAGTGAGTAGAATACAAGAAAACAAAAGTAGTATAGGATATAGGAAAAGTCTATAACTTGATAAATATGTAGTCTGTAGACACAATGTAGTTAACCTGTATGGTATCTGGTTCATAAAATAGTAACCTTCAGATCTTCAATCGGGTACTGGACCGGTGAACCGCCCTAACTCAAGTAAAGAGGCCACATCCTAAATGGGCCTATCTGACAGCCCATTTCACACCATCACTATATATTAGATCACCTCCATCCCCAGAAACATCAAATCGTCGTCAACCCAACAATCCACAATACTAGCTCAGGTTTCATTTTCGGTGAAATACACAAGGCATATAGTTGACATATGCTGGTCATAGAGATTTTGAAAGAAGATCATTTCCCTTGTTATTTTGGGGATGCATAATGGTACATGAAGAGACTTGAAGACGGATTCCCACTGAAATATTTTCACTTGTCATAATATTTGATTATAATATCTTTCCTGATGCATTATGCAGATGCTCTCTTGATTAAATGTATTTCCAATCTTTTTAAAGAAAGTAGCGAAGGTGCCAGCAGGAAGGTGCAAAAGTAAAACTCTACGATAAATTCAGACTTGTCTAACACAATTTTAACCGTGGCATATGATCTGCCGAACCAAAGATGCCAAGATGCTTACAGTTTGGATCATCTCGAAGGGCCGTAAACTGCTTGTCACCTACCGACACGACACCAAGGACTACTATTCAAAAAGCTTTAGAAAATGGAACAAATACGATCATGTCTAAATTCTTGCCGTTAAAAATGAAAATGAAATCACTGGCAAATTGAAATAACCTCACCAGCTGTTGATCACCCCATTGGCTAAGAAATAATAGTAGTAGATATGCTGTAATGCGAATCAAAATCATGTCACTCTGCTGATCATATTTACCTTATTACGGCACTAAACAATAGTAACAAAGTACGGAGTATCATTTACGCTGCACAAGATATGACGCCCATACTTCGTCTGCTGGAGGCGGTGGTTGAACCCAGTGACCCGGAACACGACTGAAACATATGCCAAATAAAAGTAATTAATAGGATGATTCGAGAAATCAAGAGGAATGCAACTAGTCAGAGAGAAACTTGGTCAATCATCACTTTGAGTAAAAGCTTGGACAGAAGTGATACAACTGAATCAACTTATCATATTCATAGTAGATTCACCGGGAGCAGTAAAAAATGGATAAGTTGTATTCAGAAATTTTGTCCTAATGGTTATAAATGCACTAGATGGTACAAGCAGAGCTATTCTCTGCTTTTGCATGAGATCTCATCATTTACTAGCACTCCATACATGTATTAGAACTTTACATGGTATGAAGACGGGCTATTCTCTGGTTTATCCAAAATCTAGTGTGTTGCTAATCATACATACTAAATAGACATTATAGAAACTAATTGATTCCAACCACATAGTTCCTCGAGAACGTATGGACCACAAGTGAAGGGCAATACTCACCTTCCCCCAGGTCTTAGGTATGCATCCCATGTTCTTCGAACCTACAAAAACCATAAGGAGATAAATAATGTCAAAGGCTCACACTCTGGTACGGTACAGAGCACAAAAAATAAATAAATAAAAAATAAAACTGGAACTCAGATTAACTTTGGGTATAAAACACCCAAAAAGACGCAACAAAAAAAGAAAAAAAGAAATCCAGTTTCTTCTAAGTAAAAAAACCAACTTTCCAAATTGATTGACCTAAATGCTGAAGCTTTCAAGAAGCAACATGAACAAGGTTGACAGAAACTCGAATGCCAAGAGTTGGCAACTCTCTAATACTATATTCATCCCTTACCAAACCTATGTGGCCGAAATCAGAAATAACTACAATGATGTAAATTGAACAAACAAGAACAGTGGAGGTTAGTACAGAAAGTTACCTGCAATGTCCAGTGAAATTTCCAGAAGGGGTCTAAATTTCCCAGTCTCTACATCTATAAGGAAATTCAATTTAGTTCCCTGATATCTCCTAACTCTCCTCTAGAATGGTTTCTAAGGTTCCTGCATGCTACCTTTAGACTCAATGTAAAGAGACTGAAAAAGTCTCATGCCATAAAGACCCACAATAGAGAGCTTAACATCAGTATGCGGCATGCCACTGGTAGTGGTCTCTTGGACTCTGCCAAATTTCCATTTAAAAGCCATTTTTCACCAATGTGACCTAAGGACCCTTTAATCCAGTCAGTTTATTTCTAACGAACTCATAGTCATGATATAAACATTGGTCATGACAGAGCACTAAAGTTAGTCCCCAAGTCTCATCAGAACACAAATTGACTACAGGGAACAAGATTTCTCTGGGAGATCTCAAGCCCAGCACAATAACTGGATTCTGTGCCCATCAGATACCAAGGTGACCCTGGAGCATGTAGACCTAACATCTACCGAAGCCTGTATAACTAATTCTTTGGAATAATCACATGAATACAAGTGAGGCATTGGGTTTTACCTCTAGTCAGTGTGGCTACCAACTAAGGACCTAAGGCATCATCCAATATTCATGTCACCCCAGATCAAGTTTCACCACATTTTCTGGCAATATGGCATGCCTTTTAGGTGACAATGGCTGCACAGAGCCACATACTAAGGGCTAACTACATTATTATACATACGCAAGCTGTGTTCACAGGACCTATTATGAAGGATGATGTTCATATTTTTTTGTAGGGAGAGTGCACGAGTCACAAAATCAAATTCAATTACCTCAATTAGAGTACCCATGTCAGTGTTACTTCCATGATAATAGTGATAGAACTCCGGGGGTAAATTAGCCACATAGTCATACGCCCCACAGCTTTGCCTATCACAGCCTAGTTTTTCAGATTCTTTGCTAGTGGATACAAGAGAGCTAAGCCCACTTCTATCCTGAGTTTCCTGTTCTAGACATTCTTCACCATCATCCCTACTGCTTTCATCCTTCGGATCCAATTTGACAACCTGGGTAACTTTTCTAGATTCTTCGGCAGCGGCAATGGCATCCTTGGCAGCACCTGTGGCTGCCGCAGCCATTGCTTGGCGCTCTTCCTCTTCAACTGCAGCTCGAACTCTCTCCAGAAATTTGTCATCTTCTTCTGGAAGAAAATGCCCTGCATGATTGACATGTAATAATGTCAGCATACAAAACTAAGCAATCATTGAACATGCTGTTTCATTCAAGGTAATGGTATCAAAATTCAAGAAAGAGAAAGGGCCAAGGGGCGCAATTAGGCAAAATTTAAACTTAAAGCCAAATGAGATGGTTCCAAGCAATGAATAGGACTCCCAGGGTCCTAAATACCCATGGGAAGCAAATTAAGCTGTAACCTCACTGGGTCCCAAATATTCCAAAATGTTCAAAATTTGAAGTCCCCACACAGTTTTAGAGCAATTTCTGAAAAAAAATTCAAAACTTAACGGGTGGTAGAGGGTGCCTTTTGGATTGGTTAGATTGGTAGTTTAGTGATGGATGAGAGGGTTGAAATCACCCAAAAGGCTCCTAGGGTCCCCTAGAACCAGCGGGAAGAACCTCGAGGTGTTACTTTTTCAGCCCTAAAAAGTTGATTAGTCCCAAATTTAAAGGAAATAACACATGATTTTGGACCCCTTTCAGGATTTTTTTGAAGTTGAAATGATGTTGAGGGATGCATCCAAAAGGTCATGAGTATCAAGATTCTCAAGTATCCATTTCAAAGGTAGGATGGTAATGCTTCTGAAAAGGACAACTAAGAGATTGATTTTAAGTAGTGATGTATCAAATCAATAGATGGATGGATGTCTAGCATTCATAATTACCCATCATAAATGTTTCCCATTGGAAAATGAAAAATGTTTTCACCATGACAATCTCTTTTATATTTTCTCCCTTATTTTATAAATATTACTTTAAGAAAGCACAAATATTAAGTATATGCATCAATATCTATAGTTTCTCTTCCCAAAATTAACTAGCTACCACCCTTCCCTAAAGTTCACATTACTTGGTACAGAATCAGAAACGACTTTCTATCTTCGTCATAGTTCTTTATTTAGTCGTATCTCTAACTCCAATGACCTTAATCACACTTCTCTCCTCTCTTCCCTTCACCAGTCACTAGAACATCTCCATCAACCCTTATTAATGATCTCTGATTCTCCAGTGACCTTTGGTGGCAGCCTTGTTCTATCTTCTTCAAGGATCTCCACTACCACCCTCCTCCAACATACATATTTGCATCTAGCTGACATATGGCAGCTAATCACTGGCATATGACCATTAGCGATTTGCAACCAACATGGTTATTAACCGGTATGCAGCCATTGTACCCAACATATCTCATGTAAAGTAACCACCATCACCCTTGTATGCCTCCAACTGCAGTCATCACAACCAATCGCAACATGGAGTAGATAACAAGCTTAGCAGCATCAATCAAATTTTGAACTAGTATAACTTGAACTTGTCTACCAGCTAATGACTGATGGGTAGCAGGGTCATGGGATGCATATAGGAGTGGTGGACAGCAGCGAGGATGATGATTGATTAGTATGTTATTTCTTTGGAGGGGAGAGAAAAAACACCAAGGACCTGGAGTGTTCTGACAAACTAGGGGAAAGGCCTAAAGATATTATAAATCAAGCGCACAAAAAGGGAGTGAAGGTCTTTAAGGCCTCCCAGAGTTCTATATAATCCATGGGAAGTAGATTAAAGTGTTACCTAACCGGGTCTTAAAATTTCCAAAATGTTCGAATTTTGAAGCTATAATACACAATTACAGAGCATTTTTTGAAAACTATCCGAAACTTAACGAGTGGTAGGTGGTGTCTCATGGGGTTATAAAAGGTCATTTGGAAACATTCATTGCCTATTACTCGTTTTAAGTCTCGAAAACGAGTTTCGAACCAAACAAGAGGCACTTCGAAAACTGGTTAAAATTGGTAGTTTAGAGATGAATGAAAGGGTCCCAGTCACCAAAAGGTCTCCTAGAACTAAAGGGAAACATCTTGAGTTGTTACCTTTTCGAGTCCGAAAAACTTGAAATTGTCCCAATTTTGAAGGTTATACATGATCTTGGACTGCTATCAGAATTTTTTTTCCAAAACTGAAATGATGTTGTAGGATGCATCCAATGGTCATAAGAGGTGGTTTGAAAACCATAAACACCCCATAGATTGGTCTCAAAGAGCCTCGGGGATCCATTTGAAAGGCAAGGGCATATAAGAGAAGTATACAACCTAAAGGACTACTTAGCATGAGTCATGATAGTGGATGCTTTTAATTAGTGATCTAATGGATGGATGGAACTTTGGTATTAATAATTACCCATAACAAAGTTTTCCCATTAAAAGTACAAGTTTTCACTGTTGTCCTTCATATTTTCCAATTTTTTCGCATATCTTCTCCCTTATTTAGGATTATTAATCTAAGAAAGCACAAATATAAGAAGTATATGTATCAGAACCAATAGCTTTCACTCCCCAAATATACTTAAACAATAATCCCCCACTCCCCTCCCCCCCCCAACCCACCACCACACACACACACACAAACAGTCCTTTCCGAGTCGCCAGAACATCTCCATCAGCCCACATTTCTCTAGTGACTTTTTGTGACAAACTCATTCTATTTTCTTCAAGGATCTATTTCACCATCCTCTTCCAATATATTTGCATCTGGTTGGCAATTTGAAATATGGCTATTTAATTGGGAGGATGGATACCTTCTAATCAGTGGTAGATGACCAAGAATGCGATTCATGACCAACCATATGGTTGCTGGCCACTAGTTTGTGGTTTGCAACCTTTCTACCATCGGCATTCATAGCACCCAACCCCAACATGGAGTTGATAGCAAGTTTAGCAGCATCAACCGAATTTTGAAGCCCACGCAAAGCAGGGGCTAAACCCTTATGTCCTCAATATTTCACCTTTTCTATCATTCCTCAATACTATAAATTGTCCTGAGTATTCCCTGACAAAAGGCTCCTAATTTGAAAGAAAAAACAAACATATGAAGTTTACACCATGACGACACTGTAAGTTTGTAACAGTTTATAAATATGTATAGGCTAGTGACTACTTTGAGCATGGTCACAGTGAGGAAAAACTACAATCCCCTTCTCATTTTTCATCGAGAAGCACCATTAGGATATGAAAGTAAAATCAAAGTGGAAAGAGCCAGCACCTTTGTTAATACATTGTCAACTGTTTACATTACTAATTGAGGTACATATTCAACAGGTAAACAACATCCTTGCCAAAAAATAAGCACTTGGCGTATCTGGTTATGTGAATAACCACAGCTCAAGAAAGTTTTGCGAAAAGTCCTAGCACATACCTTGTTTTTTCAACTTCTGTATCCTGACAGCGCGCAATTCTTGCAACTTCTCAACTATCAATGCCAGCTCAAGCTGAAAAATGTTACTTGGATAAATACATGCAACATGAGGATTTCTGATAGATCTTAGTAAAAGGGGGATGTGATGAAGCTTTATCTACCAAGATAAATATTCTCATTACCAAGCAAAGCCAACTCACATATACTCTGTAGTTTAATGAGCTGACTGAAGATTGTGCCATAAAGTGTGGGTATGCAGTCTGATCTTATTCACAACCCGACCCCAGAAATGCCACAAAAACTATTTTAGGCCAAGAAATGACTGCAGTTGGAAAGCACCATGTTGTGTGTGATGATGAGAATTAAGGAAACACGGTACACTATACTATATATAGCAAAATTGAAGATAAAAGTTTACCTAGAGCATAGTGGAAAGGTCAATAGGGGAGACCAAATTAGAAATAGAATCTAAAAATGGCTCACATACACCACAAATGTAATCTAAGATTAAAAATAATTGGCAAATTTTCTCTTATTTATGATCAATCGATAACAAAGTCTGTTCAATCAACAGAAAGAATTAGAAAGTAACTCAACCTATATGAGAGAAATTTCAAGACAATTACATTCTTATTAGGTGAAAAGATTCTAACAAATAACGTATTTGATGAAAAATCAGTTATAAATTTTCAGAATGAATAATATAAATGATTTTGAACAAGTAAACATGCATATTCTCACCTCAGCTTCCAATTTCTTCCTCTCTTCTTTAGCCTTCTGCTTTGCGATTACTTTCATCTTTTCTACCTGCAAATGGTCACGATTTTGAAATTTTAAAAAAAAAAAGTCCTGTTCCAGAGCACAATAACACAAAAAAAAATGGCAAAATGAACAGCCACTGTCAAAGTTAGGGGAACTTGTGTTCTCAGAATTTGGCTCTTTGTTCACAGAATTTGGCTCTTTGTTCACAGAAAAGCATATTATTCTACAAGGAACGCAATAACAAGAACAGAAATGGTTGAAAGTGGACTACTAAACCCACAATCCAATAATATTTATACATCTCTCACCCACGTTACGTCAAATAATGATCAACACTAATTTCCAACATCCATGATATCTATTAGATTACTAAACTTAACTGGTTCTAATACTGTAAAATCTAATGTCAGGACAAACTGTAGTATATATCTTCAAACCAGAAAGAAGTCAAAAATTGAAAAACTAGACCAAACCAAGTTTTCGATCAAGTGTCTCGTTAAACATAACAATCACCATGAGTAAGTTTACTATCTTAAAACCACTTTAAGCTTCAAATGCCACAACTCTTAGTTTTTTTATAAGACAATAACACGAACCAGCAATTACCAGTTCCATTTAAACAGCAAGTGAATGCAACACATTACACATGATACCTTTTGTTGTGCCATATCCTTGGCAATTTCTTTAGCTCTCCATTCATCAGCTTCTCCATCGAGTTTCTTAAATTCCATGTCCTTCTGAATACCATCAAGAAAACCAGTAAAAAAAAACAATCAACAAGCCTCACAACCCAGGTCAGAAGCTTGAAATGAAAAACAAACAATCAACAACCTAACAGCAACCTTAGCAATCGATTCTGCAACACGGCATCTCTTCCTCTTCCTCCACAGCTTATTCCGTCTCAACTTGCTAATCTTGTCACTCAATCTAACAACAGCAGACTTCTCCTCCCATGAGATCCCATCATCGGTAACAAACCTAAATGGCTCAAGCAGATACCTCAATTTTGAAATAACCCCATTTGCTGCCTCCACTAAATTCAACTCTAGAGCACCCAAATCCATCCTATTATCCTCAATAAACCTCAAAAATTCATCAACTTTTGATCCATCAAATGACCCATCAACAACATCATCTCCTTTTTCTTCCTTCACTTTGATTAACATCTCTACCTCTTTCTGCCTACCACACACAACCCACCAAATAACAAAAAAATAAATTAAATTTACTTAAAGTCTGAAACTTTCAGATTTTGTTGACTCTATTGAGCTATTTAGAGTGGCAATAAAACAAAGTTAGAGAAATAGAACGAAAACTTACAGTGCATTTGCGAGGATGAGGGTTTCATGCAAGTCTTGGAAGTGGTGTTGGACAATCAAGGGGTTCCAGAAAGTGCTAGAAGGAGGAGGGTTTGGAGGGATTACGGGGCCCCATTGTTGGGGAGGATGATGGGGCAGAGGAGGTGCCATTGCTTGATATTGAACTGGGTTCATTGTTGGAGGCGGAAACTTAGTGATCAACCAATTTTGCGGGAAAAAAAAAGTAAAGGAAATTGGAATGTGTAGGTGAAGTGCTCGGATGGGTAGCGCCACCGAGTCGCCAACCTAGTCTGGCGAATAAGAGGGTGGAGGTTGGGGCGGCGTAGATGACTCGTGACTCAGGAATGTATCGTTGGCGGTTGCAGATAGTGTTGGTGAATAAATGGCGAAGTGTGAACCTAAAGCTGAATAAGAAATTACGGAGTGCTAATTGTATCTGTGCAATAATTTGAGAACCTTATCAACTAAGTCAGGATGGCCGAGTGGTCTAAGGCGCCAGACTCAAGTTCTGGTCCTCTAACGAGGGCGTGGGTTCAAATCCCACTTCTGACATATAGTTTTCCTTATTTTTAACGACTTTTCTGGTATCCTTAATTCAAGTACTTGTTTAGATCACTTTCAAGATTAGAGATGCATAAAACATAAGAATTGAAGTTTAGATTTATTTTCATTAAAAAAAGCTATAAATTGTTTTAATCAAATTTCGAATTTTTGAAAAAGTAACTATTCCATAATTTCTATGTATTTTAAATATGTGTAGCCGGTAATTTGTCTCATATCTTTTTCTAGTAATTAAAGATAGGAGGTTTTTCTAATCTTCACCTAAATTGTTATCGACCCATAATTTTTCAGGAGGAAAATATGATATTAGTTAGTTTATGTATAATGAGAAGTGTTCCCAAGGCTTAACCTAAATTGTTTTAATGTTTGTTTATAAAATACATCTTCTAGTTTAAAGTCATATGGAGTGTTTTTGTCTCATATCTTTTTCTAGTAATTAAAGATAGGAGGCTTTTCTAGTTTAAAGTGATTCCATCATTGCCACAAAATAGAATGCAATTCTATCTTGAATTCAATTTGTTTACCATAAAACACCTTAGATGTGGCGCTGTTATAATGTTCTACCATTATCTGCAGCATTTGCTGAGTCTGTTTTGGGTACCTCTTAGAAAGAGCAAATATATGGTTGTAAGTTGTAAGTGATCCTGCCATACAACAATTTCAAGACCATAACATTGTTATGCAATTCCAAAGTTTTCGGAGCATAATATAAGTTCCTTGAAGTTGTTAAACTTTTATATGCAGTAAATTTGTGATGTATATTAATAGTACAAATAATTTCCATGGTAGACATGCCATTATTATGCCATAGCTTATGCCTTTGTGAAACATATCAACCCAAGATATTGATCAAGTGACTTGTAAATGGTCCCCAAAGCCTGGCTTATGTAAACTCGACATCCATCATTTTGACTTTCCTTCACACACTTGAAGCCATATTAGTGATGTATACATGACTTATAAAGTATAATGTACACGGAGAAGTTAGACGTCTAGTGTATAAACCAACAGTAGCAATTGCAGAATGAACCCAAATCTACAATGTTTGCTGCTCTTGCTTGATGGGGTTAGTAACAATGATATTTGGATGCCTTTTCCAACATGATCACGCAGCCTTGTCCTTGGTCCCCCTCGTTCTCTTCGTTTGCTCTTGCGCATCCTAATTCTTGCGTGTAATCTTCTCCGTTTTCAAACTTCCAGAAGTTGTATATTGTCTTCCTCACTACGAAATTGACACATATATAGGAATTACAAAACTATGTTCACAATAATTTGCTAGGATTATATAGGTTTGAAGCATGCATGTTTACCTACAATACCTTAATTGCACTAACTCTTTTCACCTTTACTTACTATGCATATAGGCATTGTAAAAATTGAATTTCTATTAAGATGTTGATTACATAGATAATGAATATTATTAATCCAGCCTGATACTTATAATAACACATATATAAACTCTACTCCCAAATATTAAACATTCATATATTTTACGTCTAAGTCGAACATAATTTCTACAATAAGAACACATCGACCCTGTGTTCGATGCCTTAATTACTATAAATTTAGTTCATCCGGTATAATATGTTTCCAGCAAAAGTTTCAATATTGTTTTAGTGTTTTTATGTATTGAAAAGAAGGGGGCAATAATTCAACATTATCATATCAAAAATCATCAAACAATCCATATCTAAGCTGGCCGGTTGGTAAGAGGTCAATAGGGACAACAAAACTGGAAAACTTAGTTAGGGGACAGAAAGTAAGGTTGTGTTCAAGCTAAGATGTTGGCTGTAGCTCCTACACAATCTGTTTCTTCCACACCTAATTGGCCCGATGGGGTTACATTTTTGTTGCTGCAGCACAACAATGTGGTGGTCACCACCCTACCCGTATAGGTGATTGTCTCGTCCCTTGAAATAAACAGAAAGATATTTTAAACTAAGCACAAGAAAAACAAGAGAGCATATACTAATATCCCTTTGTTGCACCTAATATTACAAGCTATGCAACTCCTAATAACCTAATCTACTACACTTTGTCCATTTTTAGCACCACGGAAGTTGCCTAATTAATGGTTGCTTTTACAAACTTTTTAAGAGTAGTTGACATTCTTGACCATCTCGTATGGGCAGAACAAAACATGTGAAACTTCAATTCCTTCATATGGTAAGGTGAGCTCAACTCCATTACTTTACTACGACCGAGGATGAAAGGTATGTATTTGTTGGATATAAACCATTCAAAATAAACCATTAAATATATTGCGAGTTTTATTTAGGGTGTATGCTTCGATTCTTTCATATATACATAGATATAGATATGCTCTGTGTTAGCAATGTAACAAGTTGCCCTCATAGCCATTGTGAATGCAATGTGTGATGAAGCCAATATTTTACACAAGATTACAAGTCTATGAAATTTGACAAATTCATGTGCATGGACCTTATTTTTCAAAACTAATATCACATAATCTAACAGTTACATGGGACATTATTTTTCAAAACTAATACTCCTGTGTTACATCAATGACAGTACTCTCAATAGTGGAAGGGAAAATTATGGTGATTAATTTCATAATAGACATAGATAGGCCCAACAGATCAGGCTAGCTAAATAACAAGCGCCTACTGGCTACTGTACAAATAAAAGATGTCCTCAATGAGAGTGCGCGCTCGAGTGGTGGACCGGCCAAATCAAAAGCTGCAATATTACAATCCAAATCGAATCAAAAGCAGCAATTCCTACATTACCAGACAAACCTCTCGGAGGGCCCTTCAATTGAAAGCTTCAATCAAGTATTTTGATCACAAGAAATTTTCTCCATCTTTCAAGATAACGTCTAGTATCTACTATGTAATTAGTTGCTCCATTTGCAAGTTCTATAGTTATGATCTAATATGTAATTAACAATTCATTTATTGTGTACAGTCTTACTAGAAGAATCCGCAAATACTTTAACTTCCTCAACTTGATTATGATTCTAATAATTTTTTTTTATGTAAAGAGAGTCGCAAGTGGCAAGGTAACAACTGACGTAGACGGAATTTGATCCCATATCATGGATATCACATTTCAAGACTTTAACTAACTAAGTTAGGTAACATCTACGATTATGATTACAATATAAGATAGGTAAACCAATATATTATATGTTTTATAGTTTTATTCCATTTCAATTTACAAATATTATTTTTTTAAAATCACCTAAAAAATAAAACATGTAACTTTAAAGTCATAGAGTAGGAATTACATGCACGGTAACCAAATTTAACTCATATATCTATGTACATGTTCGCCCACTTAATTTTTACCCTTAGTAATTAATTACCCATCACCATAAAACTTTAGTAATAACAAAAAATACGAGGCTATGGGACGAACCTTGTGTTCATGTCACACTGCATGTAAGTAATCATGTTAAATTGTTAATCCACTGGAGCTAGACATACTTAATTAACATGAACAAATCAAGCATCACTATCCAAAAAAATTTCCAAATTTGGGAAATTAAAGAACCACCATCTTCTAAAACTGGACAAAATATACAGTAGAGTACACGCTTAAACCAAACCAGAGACTAACATAACCCACTACTGGATCTTTTACAGTAAAGAATAGCCTCACGAATGGAGCTCTCATCAATGTCACTCCAGGCAGAACGATAAGCTAAAGTTTCTCTGATCGGAGAAGCAACTTGAGGAGTATTATTAGTACTCCAGCTCTTTACCTCCCACGTTATCCTATTCACATCATCAACTCTTGTTCCACCCCTGCCTATTGATTCCCTCATAGGAACCAAGCATTTGACATACTTGCTGAATATTTTCCCTGGAACAAATTTACTCCATTTTCCTGGGAAAATCTTTCGAAACAACGACGGTGATGGATGATGCTGGATTTTGGAGCAAATAAGCAATGGAGAAGGAGATAAAGAAGAAGCCGTGATGTTATAGGAAGCAGTATCATAGTCGCTTCCTGGCTTAGAAGGCTCGTCCAGGGATCGAGGCAGGATGAGACCATTGGAGAAGAGTTTGTCAGCATGGACAAGTGAAGAGGGGTTAGTTTTCGAGATTGTTGTGTCGAAATCAAAGTTTTGGGTAGCTTCATCTTCAAGGAGCAGAGATTGATTGTGTGAGATGGCTTTTTGTGATTCTGAATCCGAGGAGGAGGATTCTGTTGCTAACCATCTGTATGAGAAACTCTCGGTTGGTAGAGGTTGCGAAGTATCCATGTCAATGACTAGTTGGAGAAAATAAAGGGAGATCCAAAACTTACTTAGTGCAGTAGAATTATAAACAAGGCACTCAAACTCAGGCTAATGAATATATTCAGAATGTTCCATGAAATGTAGAAGGGTCAAGTTAAAAACATAGATTTTGTCATTTCTTGGTCGAGGAGTTAACATTTATTGCAGGACCCTAGATAGATTATCAATTATCGGTTGTCTGATAACCCCATCTTATAAAGGCGGAAGCTTTTTTCTCATTCATTTATGTAAGTTTTTTAAGGGGAAAATCGATTAGTGCATTAATTTAACTGACAACTAGTCTATAACAGCTAATTTTTTTTAACCTTTTTTTAAAAAACAATTCGAAAACTAACCCTCACCATTTCGAAATGGCCTTCTTTTGTAAACCGTTGTCACTGATAACGGTTTTAAGAGAGTCACTATATTGATTTTATGGGAGTTGAATTTACCCAGTGTAAAGGACAACAATTTTACGTAAGATAAAACCGTTGTCCTTGGCAGTGGTTTTACAGGGGTGTTTAAACATTTTTTGATGATAGGGAAATGGGAAAATGCGATCTGGAGTTTAATTTACCCAGTATAAAACCGTAGCGGTTTTATATTGGGTAAATTCAACTCCCAGAAAAGTCAATATATTGACTCTTTTAAAACTGTTGTCAGTGACAGCGGTTTACAAACGAAGGTCATATTTCGAAATACTTTTCGGATTTCGAATTTTTTTAAAAAAAAAGGTCAAAAATAAAAATTAGCCAGTCTATAACCATGCCAAGCACATGAAATATTTAAAGTACAAAACTAACAAACTTTTTAATTAAAAATATTATCTATTGGATTGTTATCAAAGTAAAAAAAAAATTAGAAGGACATAAATCTATGGTTTGTTTCTATATTACATTTATTTCAAAATATATGAAATTAATAAGTAATATTTTATGGTTCAAAAAATCATTCCAGTGTATAATAAAAAAATACCCTGGTCTATATTTCTAAAACAAATCAAAATCGCGAGAAGAATTTTAACTGTTTTAAGTTTGTGGATTATATCCTCTCGTAAATTATTTAAATTTTCTCCCCGTCTTATTTGAAGGATCATATTGAAACTTTAATATATCTCCTCTAAGCATATGGAATATTGATGAGATGTATACAATCATTGTCACATTTTCTATTTTTTATGGTAAAAGTAAAAACTTGTCTTAATAGTACAATAGTTTAACTTGAACTTATAGTACCAACCATCTTAAGTAAGAATCATATGAGTCTAATATATAATAGGCATAGTAGCTAGTGCCATGTACGTAATTTAGATGAGATAGAATCAATCATTTGTAATTTGTGAAAATATTGGCTAAGACCGTAATATTAGTCGAGTGGTGTGACATTGGTAAAATATAAAAGGTCATTCCGCGCTCATTTTAAATTAGGTATATCTTGGTTATAGAACAAAAGTATCAGATATTGAATTTATTATCTCAGAATTACAAATAAATGTCTCAAGTATTAAATTTATTATCCAAGATATACAAATAAATATCTCAAGTATACAAATAAATATTTCAAGTATACAAATAAAAATCTCATGTATTGTATTTATTATTTCATATATACAAATAAATGTCTCATGTATTGAATTTATTATCTCAAATATAAAAATAAATATCTTAGGTAACAAATTATGTTATGATCCTTCACATACAAGTTATGATTTCAGTTATACAATTAAAGATTTCTGGTAATGAATTTATTATCTCAGTTATACAAATAAATATCTCAGGTATTGAATTTATGATCTCAGGTATTAAATTTATTATCTCAGTTATACAAATAAAGATCTCGGGTATTGAATATTTCAGGTATACAAATAAATGTCTCATGTATTGAATTATATGGTTTCAAGTATAGATAATATGATCTCATGTATATTTATTACAATATTAAGTATAGAAAATATAATCTTATGTATAAATAATATGATCTTTTGTATAGAAGATATGATCTTAGATATGGATAATATAATCTCGGGTATAGATATTATGATCTTAGGTATATAAAATATTATTCGAGTTACATAAAATATGATCTTAGGTATAGATTATATGATTTAGGCATAAATTATATGATGTCAAGTATAAATAATAATATTATAAAGTTATTTACTTAGTAAGATGTTCTACTATTTACATAAGGTAAGAGGCGAGTCGCAGGAGGATAGGGTATAGAGGAATCAGAAATCAAGTGATGGAGTGGAAGTAGAGAAAAAAGAGAGCATGAGAAAATGATGAAAATTATAGGCTACTTTGCTAAGTAGATGTTTTTGTCACACCATTTGATTAGTATGACTTGTCTCACACAACACCAACTATTGTTATTGATTGCCAATAACATCCTTATTGCCTATGTTTTCATTTATGTCACCTACCAAGAGTGGATTCAACTTGTAGATTACCGTAAGGTTGATTTTGTCTAACACAAAAACGTCGATACGTTGATCTCAATGTTCACAATGATAAAAGCAACATTTTTCAAGTACATCCCAAGATTGCTCCACATAAATTGGATTCACGATATTAGATATATTTTATGGTCCTTGTATTATAATTGAACTTACTGTAGAAGATTTAGTTCAATATATCACGTACCAGTGTACCACCTTATCTGCAACATATTCAGTTAAGAAAAATGCAACTTAGAACTTAGAAGGGAGTTTGTTTGTTTGTTTAGCTTCTTGCAATGTGCTTATGTGCTAAAGGAGGAGGGAATTACTTTATTTAATAAAATAAAAATCATATCCAGGTTTTCAAATAAAATGGCAATGAGTTATGGGCCTTCTGGCATCAATGTTGGTGCAGAGGGCCCATCATTTGCATGAATGGGAATTTAGTCTAGTCTTCATAAAGTTGTACGAATTATGACTAGCCAAGTAGCCAAAGAGAGCAATAATGATGATATCCAATTTCATATATTATCCAGATAAAAGAGAAAATATGATGGTTGATTAGGGAGGGACCAATACAATCAAGAATTATAAATCGTACAAGAGGTTCAAATATATTTTGTACTATGATATGAAAAATCTTCCATGGAATTCAATAAAACTTATGGTTTGAAAGTGACACATTTTATGAGCTACTGCGTCGCATAATTTAGTTCTGAAAACGCCTCATGAGACAGCATACTATAGTAAGTTGTGCTGGACACTAAGGACACGTGTGACGACACTGCTTTTGCACAAATTAGAATTTCTTTGCAGAAAAGGCTATCAAATATGTAGTACTAGTCATGTGGTACTGATTCTTTACCAAAATTGCGCAAGCGTGTGAGCAAGGATATTTGGTCATGAAATTAGATCACCTATCATCTTCTTATTTTCAGTCTAATCATCGATCTGAGACACAAGCTGGTAGGTTGGATGAGCATTAATGACAATAATCGTAACGCTATAAAATAATGACAACGCCTAGAATTAGCCATATGACAAGGTCCACCATGGGTGCTTTTCCCTTTCGATTGTTTTTTTTGTTTCATATCTTTATGTAATTTTTTCTTATATTATGTCAAGTCGATACTTGAAAAATTCACATAGATAAGATCAGACAAAGTACAGACGAATTGGACTGTAATTTCTAAATCAAACCAAAACACCTTATTTCCAAGCACTGAAAGTCTGCAGTGAATACATGCCTTAGGTCCAGAGAAATATAAAGACCTAAACAAAAAGCCCATTTGGTCCAGCTATAATCGGAGGCCCATCCAACGAAATTTAGCTATCTAAATGGCTTCTCTAAAATAAAGGCCATTACAAGTTCTCAATAAGATCACTGAACATTCATCAAGGCCATGGACTGAGAACAAATATCTATTAACAACTAAATATTATGGGTATCTAATAACATCATTGGTATGTAACAAATCGACAATAGCATTGGCATAATGAAGTAATGAGAAATTTAGGTAAATTATGGAAAATTGGTTGACATAAAAAGTGAAATTATTAGAATTCCAAACTGTATTTCCAATAATGTGGGAATTTAGTTACATACATACGGAGTATCGGTCATTAATGTATAGTCCGTAATAAGTTCATACGTATGAATCAAACAGTTTCAAAAAGTTAGGCAATTGAAGTGATTGATGGGATAAACCAACGACATACCAATGCAGGCTTATAAGAGCGAAAAAAAGGATATCAACAGTTTAAGGTGAAATCATCAACAAGAAGCTACTCATACTGCGTACTCCAGAGCTGAATTAGGTCAAATTAATCCAGCACCATAGTTAATTTTCCATTTTGCACAGTTTTTTCATAATTAGTAAGAGGATTATCAAAGCCTAAACCCAAAAAAAAAAAAAAAAAAAAACCTCCATAGTTGCATAAATAACCCACGAGTAAAAGTTCTGCGCCCAAAATTTGTAAATATCACATTTATTATATTTGACTCAATTTCTAATTTTAATTTTAAAAAAAAACTGACGATATATGATTAAATATATTTATATTTTAACAAGAAAAAGAAACCAATTTAATAAACAGGCGGGATTAATAATTGTGATATGATTATATGAAGCACTATACACCAAATCCCAATTATAAAACGGAAATGGATGTCTAGACTTCTAAATCTTGCGTAAAGATTTCAAAATTGGATATGTGAAGTAACCAAGTACTCCAACCAGTGAAGTATTCAATTATTAGAGGATCAATTGATTTGATTTTTAATTAAGGTCGGGCGGAGATGCCTACACCGTTATACAGGAAAGCGGTGAGCCAAACAACCAATTATAAATTTTGATTGAGTAACGCGCTTGTTAAAGAGCGTATTCCTTCATCTCTACACAAAGTCGACATACAGATCAGAGGCACGAACTAAATAATAGCATGTGTGCCCGACATGCACGTTGTCGTTCTTGACCTCTCGTCATGCTTACTTTTCATATCCTCCTTTCTGTTCTGTCTCTTGCTCTATTCATACTCTCATTTCATTTACTATCTCGATTTTCTTCATTATTTTGGGATAATTCCCGATATTCACTAATACCGAGTAATCAATAGTTGCAAATATTTTTGAGGAAATGTGTGGATATCCACATTTATTCACGTCAATTTTTGGAAACATTGTTTTATTTCTATGCGCCACTATTCTACCTAGATTAATAATAACTATAATTTAATTATTCTATTTGTTCCTTAATTTTTGGTTCATTTGACTTTTTACGGTTTTCAAAATACAATTTAAAACGTTTTTTATTTTCAAATTTGTAAGATAAAAAATCATAAAACTTGATATTAAAAAATTTATATTGAGATGTATCAAACAAGATGTAAATTGAATATACATTATTTATAACATGATGAAAATTTATCATCAAATTTTTAAATTCTGACTCTATAAATAAAAATTAGACAATAATAAAGAGACAAATGTAGTAACTAAATTTATGTCACAATTTTCATTGATAAAAATCTACTAACGTACAGAGTATTTCATAACCTTTATTTGGTGATAATTTAGCCATCAAATGAAAAAAAAACACCAAGTGTTTTCATTACTAAACAAATATGCGTTTGTAATGAAACATTCTCGTCAAAATATCAGTACGGTCAAGTGTTAACATACAAAGTATTAGGGGTATGCATAAATGGTTAATCGTACTGTTGAAAAAGGCTAACCTTAACCGTATCGTTAAGTAACATATCAGTACGGTTAACCGTTATAACAGTTATTGGGAAAGACTAATCGTACCGTTAAGTAACGGTAAACGGTATTTAATGGGACGGCTAACCGTTTCATTCCATTTCTATGCACTTGTACACCTAATATTGTGAAATTATTTGTATGATTTCTTAACTCATTTGGGTTTTTTATAATAGATTTAACACATATTTATATAAGGTATGATCATGTATAAAAAAAATTGCGATATTAATTCATGTTTTAGCCTTTAAGTTTAGTTTTTAAAAAAAATAATAAACGGTTAACCATTACAAAAATTTCATAACCGTAGCCGTTAATTCTTAACAATTCGGTAAAATAACTGTTAATATGAATCGGTTATACACGATTAACGATTACAATTATTTTGCACACACCTACAAAGTATACAATCAATATGAGATGTCAATAGTTGTGTCATTGTATTGATTAGTTATGTATGTGTTAGGTTGTATTCTTATTAGTTTATTTTCACTTATCTTTAGAAAAAAAAATCAGATAAAATCCACATAAGATTAAATAATAAAAAAATAAAGAAAAATCCACTAAATATAGCACTGAGCATATTGCCCCATAACAAACAGCGGACTGTCATAGCTCAAGATAACAAATGAACATAAGAACAGCTCAACAACCTCTCATACCCATTTTTTCATTTAAAAAAAAAAATGAATCTCAGTAGCCCTGTCACATGAAAATATCTACTCGTACAATTCATTTAAATTCAACATGTAAACATTAAACGTTATGCCGAGTCCGCACCTTTTCAAAACCGTCCAAAAATGCATAATCTCTGTCCTGTTTTTGTGGTGGTGAGTTTGATGACTCGTGCTTTCCTTCTTTAACAATTGCCTACATTTGGATGATATGACTCTTCAAGAGTCCTGTCACCTCCTACTTTTTATTATTCAAAATTAAATTTTTCTACTTATAATATTTACAGCTATTATTAATACAGGTATTTTTTAATCAGAAAAATTCCTCTCAAAAAGCGGTATATACTCCTGCTCTCAGGCCTACACTATCTTCTCCATCTTTCAGATTCGTTCTCTATTCTTCTCCCCTAATTTCAAATCTTTCCCCAAATCAAAAATAAAATAAAATATTTAGATTTTTTCCAAATTTATTGACTTTCTCCCAATCCTCCCAAAAAATACATTAAATCTTACTAAATCCAACCCATTAAAGGGTTTGCTTTGTTTTGTTGATTCGATTCGATTTTGCATTACCCATCTCTTCAAATTCATCAAAATCAATCTTATTTTTTCTGGGGTTTGTGTCAAATCGTTAAAGTTTGAATCTTTTTAAGAAAGATTTTATCTGCATTGTTTTGACAACAATGGTGGAGTCCAAGAAGTATATCACATCTGAGGAACTCAAGACTCACAACAAAGCAGGAGATCTATGGATGTCAATCCAAGGAAAAGTGTACGATGTCACAAACTGGACAAAAGATCATCCAGGAGGCGACATTCCGCTCCTTGCATTGGCTGGGAATGATGTGACTGATGCATTCATAGCATACCACCCAGGTACTGCATGGCACATGCTTGACAAATTCTTTAATGGGTATTATTTGAAGGATTTTCAGGTCACTGAGATGTCCAAAGATTACAGGAAGCTTCACAATGAATTCTCCAGGATGGGTTTGTTTGAGAACAAAGGTCATGGTGTGATTTATGTGTTTATCTCAATGTTTATCATGTTTAGTCTTTGTGTTTATGGTGTGGTTTGGTGTGATAATGGGCTTGTGCATCTGGGTTGTGGTGCATTATTGGGTATGGCTTGGATTCAGAGTGCCTATTTAGGTCATGATTCTGGGCATTATCAGATTATGTCAAGTCCAGGGTACAATAAAGTTGCTCAGATTTTGACTGGGAATTGTTTGACTGGTATTAGTATGGCTTGGTGGAAATGGACTCATAATGCACACCACATTGCTTGTAATAGCTTAGATCATGACCCAGATCTGCAGCACATTCCAGTTTTTGCTGTTTCAACGAAGTTTTTTAACAATATGACATCTGTTTTCTATGGGAGGAAGATGGATTTTGATCCGGTTGCAAGGTTTCTTGTGAGCTATCAGCATATGACATATTATCCTGTTATGGTTGTTGCTAGGATTAATCTGTATGTGCAGACCTTCCTGCTGTTGTTTAACCCTAACAGGAAGGTTATAGATAGGGGTTTGAACATTATGGGTATTATAGTGTTTTGGACTTGGTACACACTTCTTATCTCTTGCCTGCCTAATTGGGAAGAGAGGATCATGTTCGTGCTCGCCAGCTTCGTGGTTACTGCTTTCCAGCACATTCAGTTTACCTTGAACCATTTCTCTGCAAATGTATATGTTGGTCAGCCTCTTGGGAATGATTGGTTTGAGAAACAGACCTTTGGATCAATTGATATTACTTGTGCGTCTTGGATGGATTGGTTGTTTGGTGGGTTACAATTCCAGCTCGAGCATCACTTGTTCCCTCGTTTGCCTCGTTGCAATCTTAGGAGAGTTGCCCCTGTGGTGAAGGATCTTTGCAAGAAGCACAATTTGCCTTACAGGAGCCCTTCTTTCTGGGAGGCTAATCGTTTGACCCTGAAGACCCTCAGGGATGCAGCTCTTCAAGCTCGGGATCTGACAAATCCTGTGCCTAAGAATTTGCTCTGGGAAGCTGTCAATACCCATGGTTGATGTCATTCTGCACTTGCTGCAAAACCTTATGGTTGATGGCCTCGCGCCATTTCCAGTCAAGTTTTGTTTTTTTGTTTTTTTCCTTAAAGGATAATGCGATATTTTTGTGGTTGACATTTCCATTGGAGGTTGTGTTCATTTGTCTGCTGTTGCAACAGCATCTAGATGATTATGATTCACTTCTGTTAGGAACCTCACATCGAATTCATGTATCTACTATCTATATTGCTTTTTACATGAATCAAAAACATTACTGGAATGTACAATGCTCATTCGTCCAGCCATCAGACTCTTGAGTCTGGGTAAAGGTTATTGCTGCGTATTTCTTAAGCAAAATTTTATGACGTCTATGAACTTGGATGTCATTTGCTCACTTATTTTGCAGGCAACTTGTCATGGAAATGAGACTTATTTTGCAGGCAAATTGTCATGGAAATGAGACTTACTATGAATCAAGCAAGAAAAAAAGGAGTTGTTTTCTGAAAAAATTGATCATAAAATGCCATATTAGTTCTTCTGTTGTCATGTTCATTTCTTGATTTTGATTTAGAAAAATACAAGTATAAGTTGCACGATCAACTCATAATTAGCCATTTATAGTTAGTCATAACATCCATCATACGGATTTCGATTACACACAATGAAGTATTGGAAACTCACTGTAATAAAGAACAAGCCCTTTTTCTTGTGTAGTCGAAATCATGTTGGTTAGTGTTGTTTGATATTACATGTGATGCTTGCTTGTACAGACATTCGAAAGACGCGAGTAGGTGGCTGTAGGTGTTGGCTTCATACAATTAGAACCACGTAAAAGACGTGATAGCAAATTGACAGCATATTCCTATTGCTATTCCACTATGGTAAAGACGATAATAATGGAGTTTGGGCCCAGTGAAATGGAATTCTTTCTACACTATCACTTGTAAGCTGTGGCTGTAACAGGACAGACAAGAACAACACCGATGCTGCTGGCTTAAGCGTTACGGAGTACTCCCCTATTCGGCTATTCCCCCACCTATCACGGGTGGGTGTGTTACAAACTTACAATCTTTGTACTTTTCTGTAATTATTATAGTGTGTTTAGTGTTACGTAATCCAGATTTATTTTTTAATTATTTACTTTAATTTAGTAAATGAATATATATAATACACATTTACATAAAATCACCTATATCTTATTTTAAAATGAAATATTATGTGAATATATATATTTTCATTTTCGGGTCATGGAATCGTGTAGGGTTAGCAAGTTAGCATTAATGATTTTAGTTATACGCTGGAAATTGGGGTGATTATTCAGTAACTACTAACTTAAATTAAGATTGCATACGCTTCTCCCTCTTTGATTCGTTTAAAATATACCCCTTAAAATCCTCAATTATCGAATCAATACCTCTTCAAACACCCATTAAAACTCATCTTAAATCCTATACTCTCTTTTAATATTACTCTATAATTTAGAAAACATATTTATTTATGCTCAAATAAGTTACAAAAATAATTAGAATGAACCCACAATTTTATAAAATTAGAATAACATACTTTAATTTAAAATCCATCCCTAACTTTGTTACTTGGGTGAGTTGGCACACTGATTAACTTGTAGATAAGTACCTAGCTTTTTGGTAGCAGTCTACTTCTCGTAAGGAGGACCTTAAGTACAACTCGATTTTATTAAAAAAGCAATATTGTCAATATTCCTTAATGCTCCATATTGATGTGTTAAAATCATAGAAGTTTTCTTTTAAGCTACTAATTTCATCAAATCATCCCTTCAATTACTTGGTACGCCCTATAACACCATCAACAATATTCGCAGGGCTCCTAAGACACTACTACTCTCCTATTTTAATTATCAATACTAAAGTCACAAAGAGACTGACATCCTTGATAAAGTTGCTTCTTCCATGCACTTGCAGTAATAATTATCCCAAGCACGCTCATTATTACTCAGATCCATCACATTTTCCTGTCTTCTGTTTCACACACACACACACCCTATTCACTCTTCTCAAAAGTTGAAGGAAAAATCCCAAGTATTTCATACCCAACTATATTATTTACAACAAATATAACTCCTCCTAATCGCTCAGTCCTACAATTAGAGTAAGATAAAAAGTTTAATTCTTTTGTTTTATATTTTTAGCCTAACATAAGATCTGTTCTTAATTTATTGCACTCTAGCGAAGCAAACTTCAGAGGAAAGCAGGAAAGTGGTAAGCTTGCCAAATTTATGCTATAAATATGAAGTGAGATTGGTTTTTCCACATTCTCTTAAAGTTTGATTCTTGTGTTTTTATGTTAATGTTTTTGGAGTAAATGATTGTTCTCTTTACATGGTTTGCCTCTGGCTGTGTTTTGGACTAAAATAAACGAAGTGCTGTTAATGTTCTTTTTTTGCCTTTTTGGAATGCATGTAGTTTTGCAGTATTTTTTTATGTGTTTTAGGTGTTTTGTGATTTACATCAACTGATTACTTTTGATGTGAAAATCGTAAATGGAAAATAAATCAAAAAGGTATTTCAATTTTCATGAGAATAATAATACAAAATAAGAACATTTAAAAGAAAATTTAAAACTGTTGGCATAAATAAAAAATAATAAGACTATTTTATTTTTATAAAAAGTTAAGACCATTTTCTAGGAAAACATGGATAATTATAACAATAAGTCATGAGAACAAAAATCATAAAATAACATTAAGAACTTTCACATAGATTAGAAATTAATGGATGACAAAAAAAATCATTGCTTAAAAGTAATTGTAGTCCAACCTTGATGTTAGGGTCGTACTAATTTTAAATTGAAATCTATTAAGTTGTACTTAAAAGTGATAAATGAGAGGATTCAATGAATTTTTTTTAATTTTCAATTAAAAATATATGTAGCTATCAATTTACACCCATATAAGCTTTCTTTTAGTGGTTTACGATTCTTGTAAAGATTTGTAAAGACTCCATATCAAAGTACTCTGCTTCTTGCCAACATTAGTTTTTGACATTTTGATGATATCATCTGCCTAAGAAGTACACCATATTTATAAATATACCCTAAGAAACTTTCTCCAAGATGCAACATTTACAAAAGAACAATCAAATTTACCTAAAGTCAAATCCATCTTTTTCTCAATGAGAACAATAGCCTCGATAATGTGCTAGGTACCGTGCAGCAGAACTTCCCAATACATGCATCTTTTACAATTATAATATAAGATTTATGTCACATAGCATGCTTTTTCTTCCCTATATTTTCATTTTCCAAACTTAACTCTTCAAACTTACATTTCTCCCTCTACTCCTCTCTTTCTCCTACATTTCCAACTATTTTGTTCTCATCTCCTTAGGATATTTTCTTCACATTTCTTCATTTTTTTTGGCTATTTTCGGTCTTTGTATATTTACTCCATAGAAATTTTGTGGCACTCTTCGGATTTCTTTTATGATTTTTTGGGATAATTTTTGGTATTGTCAAATCAAATTGTCATGGGTTTTGCTGAATATCATGGCTTTTGATTGAATTTATTTTTGTGAATTGAAGTGGTTGCTCTAAATAGGAGTGTTTCACAGTATTATCTCTTTCTCCTTATTTCATAATTTGTTCTATTGAATTAAATTAGTGAATTTTCATGTATATATGTGGGGTAGGTGAAAAATGATTTTTGGAATTCTGACGTAATTTATGAAACTATGATAGATTGAATTGATATCATCATGGATGCATAGTTTTGATCTCAGTTTGTAATTAATTTAAAAAAAAAAGTCAGATTAGTCAATCATCCATTCATTCTACTAAGTGGTCTTATCTATTTTGATATCATCGTCAAGTATCCGGTTTTCTTCTAAGAATACTAATCTCTAGTAGTTCTTCTAAGAAGTATAACTTTCTTTCTGGTAGTGAGGTATTTTTAATATTTTTATGTATTTGTGTGGTTTGTTTGCTTTGATAAATTTGGTTTTTTGTTAGCACGATTATTGTATATGAAATTTGCTAACCTTCCTTCCCAATTTAGCAAAGTGCTTTTTAATCACTCAAGGGAATTCCACAGACCATATGAATTTTATACAATCTTTTTCACTTAAAAAATTTTATACAGCGAAGAAAAACTAAAAATTGAACTTTCAATAAAGGAGAAGATTAGTATGAGTACTTGTTGTGTTAACGAGAATAGTTCAGTTTGAATGAATTTGTGGTTGAATCTGTCGTATTCAAACACGCTAGCGAGAGTATGATGAAGTATGATGAAGTCTGATTTCTCTTGGTTTGTTGGTTATACAGTTGAAGAATTGGTAAGTCGGTTTAATGAATGTTTATAATTATCCAGTTATGCACATTTATCATTCCATTATTTTTGCATTTTATCTTTCCAAATTTTTATTATTGGGTAAACATGGGTGGGATAATGTTTATCTTTTTTTAGTTATGTATATTAATCATTAAATTTTTTAATTTTTGGGTTATAAACCAAAGAAAATTATTTTTATGATTTGTTTCATCCATACCTAAATGAAGTAGTTACCCAAAGTAACCGGTATATATTAATTATTTTTCTTTTTAACCCGAAGCAATAAAAATGCTCCATTTGTAATTTGAAGGCTTCATATTAAATCATGCTCATAAATAATAATAATAATAATAATAATAATAATAATAATAATATAAGATATTATCAATAATAAGTTTATTTAATTAAAAAAACACTTATTTACTAAGTACAATTATTTATTTTCAATATGAGGGATTCTAAAATTATGTTGCACCAATACGAATCCGAATACGGATATAGGTACGAAAAATAGAAAAATCAAAATTTTAATTATGGGTACAACAAAAAGTAAAACAGAAATTATACATATTAAAATCATTTAAATATTAAAACTATAAATTTACATATAATTTCACTAAATATCTTAAACATTCAAAAATAACGAATTAATGCAGACTAAAATGAGATTACAGACTCTATAGAAATTTTCAATTAAGCATTATACAAATGAGATAAAATCAAGTCTATAGATGTGTGATAGCAATAATAATATCAATAATAACTGGAGTTAAGATCAATAAAAGTGAAAACTAGTATGAAAAAAAGCGTGAAAAGGTGGTAACCTTAGAGGTGATAAGGTGATAGGTTGAGTAAAAAAGAGGTAGAGGGGAGCAATGTAATAGGGCATTTCAATCATTTTCTACGCTTGAAAAGCTTTTGTTTACTTTTTTTGGGCTGAGTAAAAGATATAGACCCAATGCATTTCATTAATTTTTATAGGCTAAAAATAGTTGGATATAGTTTGGGAATGGTCTAGCCGTACCAAATACGCACTCAAGTCGTACCCCAAGGTCCAACATCTGTACCCGTGCCATACCCGGGATCCTGAGGACATACCCAGTACGTACACGTATCGGGTTTGGAGTCCAACAGTGATTTCGCGTACCCAAGCATCACAGTTCTAAAATAGTCTTGGGGAGAATTTTCCTATATTAACCATTATTCATCTTTTTCTTAATTCTTTTAGGATTCTCACTAAACCTAAATAAAAATCCCCTTAATTACCAAAATAATTTCCACTAAAGACATGTTTATCTCTTAAACCCTAACTTTTTTTTTTGAAGTCAATTAATTTTGTTGTCCCTTGATCGAATTGTCGGACTAACGCATTGCCCCACCGGGCTACCACTGGTGACGCAGAGTATCGCTTATCCGCCTAGTCAGTCGTTGTTGATGCTCCATGGCGCACGCTAGCCTTCTTAATCCCCTTTCGGTTTCTGCAATTTAATTTAATTGTTGTTTTTAATTTTCATCAATATTAATAAAAAAAAAACTTCCTACTATCAAAAATTGCAATGATGACGTTAATTCTTATTGGTATTAATAATAAAATTTTAGATTAATTGTTGAGACCTTAAAGTTGATTTAATGCCGTAAAGTTTATAATAATGTATTGAATATTGAGGTTTTAATTAGGATTTTCGTTACTAGTACTAAAATATAATTGTAACCATAAAATAATAAAATTCCAGCTTGTTTAATAGATTTTGAAAATTGGTCAAGAAGTTGGTGTGAATTTAGTTTGATGATTACTCATGTTCATTATTACTGCAGGGACAATTACTCTCTAGTTGGTTTCTAATAGCCAAAATAGAGACTAATATTACCTACTCAAGATACATACATGCTAGGACGTGCGTATGTGTATGTATGGAATACATGTTTGTTGATATGTTTAGTTGAAGTTAATATATTTGTATGATTGAATAACATCTTCTTAAATGCATCTACTATGGAAGGCAAATGCAAGATCAACCAAGATTAAAACATGAAAATCATTGCATCTCTTGCCAACTATATAACAGAACGGAGAGTCCAGTAAAGGTCACGGCCAATAGCAGATGTTCAACAACAATAAAGATTGTTTCACATAGTACAAATTGTTAGCCACTTTGTAAGAAGGAAAATGGTACAAGATCATAGTAGGATAATCAGCAAGTGCACAAAGGATATAAGATCATAAACGCCATTGCCAAGCATTCGCAAGTGCATATAGTGGGAGGATTAGATCTTCTAGTTGCAATTTAAACCACATGTCTTCTCCGTAGTGAGGCAAAAACTATGACAAAGAAAGATGAACTTTGTCTGGCTGCAATACGTAAAACTAACATTTCAGTAATATAAGTATGAGATATTCCAATTTTATATCTTATAATATAAATATATCCGGAATATTTTTATAATTTCATTTCTATATCTGATATCAAAATGTCTATATCTGATATATGTTTTTCTATATTTTTATATCTTCTGTATTTATGTATATGATATAACAATAGGTATATTTGATATAACAATACTTATATCTGATATAACAATAGCTATATCTGATATAACAATACTTATATCTGATATCCTAATATAATTTATATTAGGTATGAATTAGGAAAAAATCATACAAGAATCAACTATCATTGAAACCAAAGAATATTTGGTTTGTTCTATCATGTTCTTTTATTACATAGCAACAATCCATGGAAGTATCAGCTATCATTGAAACCAAAGAATATTTGGTTTGTTCTATTTTGTTACATAGCAACAATTCATGATTAAGTTACAATTTCCATCCTAGAATAGATACATAATGACGAGTAGAGTTGGGCGTATGACGAGTAGAGTTGGGCGTGGCTGAGCCGGTACGCAGGCCGAGCAAGCACGACACACTTTTGGCACGGTACGACAAGAGTACGACACACTGTTCATGAAGTGGGCCGCATGTTTAGCTGCTGACAGCTAAAAAAATTAGGCAAGAACACGTGAAATTGGCTTCCAAAGCACGCTTTTATTTAGTGTTATTCAATATTATTATTATTAGTAATAAATTTATTACTACTACTACAATTAATATTACTATTATTTTTAATATTATTATATTCTTATAATAGAATTTAAATTATCTAAAATTATTTTTTTGATTATGTTATGTACTTTATTTTTATTTTTTGTTAAATAAAAGTAGGCCATCACGAGCCACAACAAGGCACAGCATGCCAGACATGTGGGTCGTGTTAGGTCATGAGCCGAGTTTTAGGGAAAGGTAGCACATCACGGCACAACACAACCACAATTAGACACACCATGGCACGAGACCAGATATGAGCTGATACTGGTATAATCTCTATACAACAAACTCAGAGTTGGAAGCAGAATCGGATACTTGTATCATCTCTATACAGCAAGACAAACACACCAGTCAAAGGCTCCCCATACTTCCCGATATATGCTTTGCACATCCATGCACCCACACCAAGCAGTGCATTACAAATTTACAACCATCCCAATGAAACTCCAACCATTGACATCCCTAATAAAAGCATTAACCTTACCCGCGTGGGTATATGTTCTTCACCAAGTACATTATATCTGCCTTTTGGGCATATAAAATTCTGAGCATTAACCATTTACCATATCCATGTCGCTACATCTTAAGCATTTAACCATACCCACATTGCCACATTCTAAAAATTAAGCTTACCCCAAACACTATACGTCATACCTAGCATTCTTGTAACACTACATACATATGTGAGAAGCAAAGAGCAATCATCACAAAATTCCGGTTAACCACAGATACCAAAGCAGAATCAGGATGGCGAAGCAGCTAATTTCCACAATCCATAAATCACAAAGAACATCATCAACCTACCAAAGATATTGTTTACATACAAAAGAACAAATCAAAACACCATTTTGTCACAGTAATTATACATGAAATATTTACAACGAACTCAACACAGGCTTCAGTAAAACGCTATCTTGATTCTGTAATTGTACTCATAGATAGGTTTAAGACAATTAAGTTAATAGTTTAGCAAGATTATACCAACATTTTTACAGTACAGAGTGATCAGTACGATATGGAGATACAATACGGAGATAGCGGACGATTGAATTGGAATTTGACAGATACTCCGGAGATTTTGAAAGTGAAATGAAGGCCGAAATCTGCGATCTTCCTCCCAAAGATGGTTTCGGTTGTGCGTACGAGTTAAGACTTGATAGTGGGGATGTATGATAGAGGCTTGTAATTCACTAGTACCCAATACTTGCACTCTGCACTCTCAAACTCGACATTACAAGAGTATATTCAGGATGCAGAGCACACTGGCCTTTCTCTTGGCGAGCCATTAGCAAGTTTCCTACCCGATGGACGAGAGACTCTTACTCTAGGATACGTTGCTGATTTTATGTTCTTTGCCAGCTTCTTTTCCAAATCATTCACCTTCCCGTTTAGGCTAGATATGACTTTTTGCTGCTCCTTCCCGGCGGCAAGTAGCTTCTCCAGCATCTGTCTCAGCTTCTCATTCTCCTCTATTATTATCTTATCAATCTGCTCATCCTTTTTACCATCTACAACTGAGCTTTGATCACCGAAGGATTCTCCCACTTTTTCATTCTCTTTATATAGTTCCACATCAGATTCCAGGAGTTCTGGCTTAACAGTTTCAGAATTGTTATTCTGATCACCGGCTAAGAGCTCAGATGCATCCTCATTGTTGTCAGAAGGATCCATGAGTGATTTGGTTCTCAAAGAACATTCCACATTGCTTACTTCTGAGCTGTCACCCTTAACTCCATCCTCCTTTTCCTTCGGAGGTAGGAATTCAACACCTCTTTCTATCTGAACAGGTTCTACCGCAGAGGCCTCCCCTTCACAAGTAAATTCTTCTTGTAGCTTGCTGTCTACCTCCACCGCAACTGGCATCCAAATGTTTGTGGGACTGACAATAGATGGAGCTTCCTGGCTACTCAGGGTTTCCTTGCAAGATGTTTTAAGGACCTTGTGATTTTCATGATCTTTGACCCTAATGTCCTCATTTCCCACTTGTAGCCTCTCGCTAGGTTGTTCCACCTCTAGATCATTATTCTGGTTTCCTGGAGTCTCATCCTCAGTTAAATCCTTGCTGTCTTCACTAGGATAAGCTACCTGAGAAGCATCCAAAACACGTTCTGCTACAGGAATCTCCTTTTCATCTTCCTCAACAACCTCTATTGGCAATTCAGAAAGAATATCAACTTCTTGATTTTCATTCCCAGCAACCACGCCATTTCCCAGAGATGTGTCTTCATCAATGTTCACATTAGCCAGCGACTCCTCATTGACCTGTTGAGACAGTTCTAATAGGTGATTTTCTTCTTGATCCTTGATTACAGAAGCCAAATCATTCTGCTCTGCTGTATCCTCAACAGGACCCACAGTATCTAGAGATTCCTCAACAGCCACTAGAGGCAGTTCAGAGAGTAGATTTTCTTCTTGATCTGTATTCTTAGGTACCATATCATACTGCATGAAAGAGTATTCCACAGAATTTGAATTGACTAATGACTCTTGCAATTTTGTTGGTGAATGTCCCTGTACTGCTTCACTTGCAGCAGGCTCCTTGTCTATCACATCTGAACCCAAGCCAGCTGCAGCAACATCTTCATCACTTCTTGCTGGTGACACCACAATCTCATCTTGAGGTCCACTTTCTGAATCCATATGCAATAATAATTGTTCCACAGTGTTCTTATTTTGAGAACCACCATCCATGGCATCCTGACAAGGAGGTTGACTTGAAGACAAGTCATTTGAGCTAATCCCGTCCCCTTCAGAAGCCTTTGCGCCCTTCTCACTATCTAAGCTGGAGCTTTCAGGGGGTTCTCCTGCACTCACAACAATAGCTTCAGATCCCTCAACAAAGCCAGAGTATTTGGGGGATTCTACAGCAGCTTGAGTAGAAAATGTATCCTGGGACCGTAGAATAGCCTTTTGGCTCAAGATCGAGTCAAGCTTCTCTTGTAAAATAATCAACTCTTTTGCCACAGATCTCCTGACATCTCGGATTGTTTCATGCAATCCCTGGAACATAAAACATTGTAACCATACAACGCTTGAGATAAACACAAATGATGATAACTTTTAAACAGTATAAGATAAAACTGAGAAGTGTCAAGGAAAAGGCTCAAAGAAGTAGTACAAGAGCATCATTTATATAAAGGCAGATTTAATTGCATACCGGTATAGTATCCAACTTCAGCAAAAGATTCATTATGGTCTCCCCAATAGCTGCTTTCTCCTTGTCTTCTACGACAGAATGGGACTCGAGATCTTCAATATGCTTTTTCACCAGAATAACCTCTTCATAAACTTTGGCAATTTCTTTTAGCTTCTTTAGTGGCTCCCATCTTCTAACACTGTATCCACGATATGCAGACTGGATCAAAACAGCTGCTTCTACTTCTGGCTTGATTTTTCTCTCCAGTTTGCTCACTTGTTGAGATTCCCCTTCTTTTGCAGTCCATGGTTGTTGTGTTTGCATCCTGTCATATCTGCGCTCTGCATTTTCTGTTTGATCATGAACTGCCTGTTTCATCATCATTTTCTCAGCTCCACCCACCTTATCTTTTGTAGTCTCTGATCCTTCTTTTGCCTCACCAGACCCATAGGATACTTCATTTTTATTCTCGCAGGGAATTTTCTCCTCTAAATCCTTGATTTTTATCTCTTTATTTGGTTGCTCACTCTTCTCCCCAGAGTGAAACTCGTCTAGCTTCTGCTGTTTTTTGTCGCCAGGAGGACTAGGGGACCTTGAGCTTCCATTAACCCGATTCTTCTTTGGTGGATCAACTCTCAAGCAAATAGGAGGAAGCTTAGACTTCTTAGTGGGAGATGATGACTGCTTACTGGTACAATTCTTAGCTAAGTTCCGACTTTCTTTGCTCACAGATGCCTTATCAACCTTGTGTTCATCATCTTTCTTTGACAACTTGGGAACAGACTCTTCCAACTGCTTTACAGGAATGATTCTGACGGAACTCTTTCTATCAGCTCCCAGAGTTCCATTTGTACTTATGGCATCTCCTGTAGTGGTCTTCCCTTTCTCTGCTACACTATCAGAGTGCTCAAGTTTCCTTGAAGAAACCTTAACCGCAGGAGAATTTTCAACAGCTGTCTCCCCTGAAGATGTATCCTCCTGGCCCTTCAAATGACCCTCCATCTTTTCATCATAAGGAATCCATATGAAGGGGTAAGAGAATTGCTCACTTTGATTTTTATTTTCTACATCAGGAGCCTTCTTTTCATCCTTGCTCCCGTTCTCTTCATCACGAATTTGCATTGCATCTCCACCTTCCATCAATTGTTTAAGTCGATTCACATCCAATGGTAACCAGCCGTTCCTTACATATGGATCCTGGTCAACGGATCGCTCACTATGATGGGACTTTCTACCAGTTGGAGACCCTTGGTTTTCATCCTGGCTTTTACTCTCTTGGTCACGAATTTGCATTATGTCTCCACCATCCATTAGGTGTCTGATGGTATTCATGTCCAATGGAAGCCATCCCTTCTTGAACCATGGATACTGTTTTGCTAATCGTTCATTCTGGTGACTGTGGTGAGGCATCCTACCAGATGAAGAGCCTTCATTATCCTGTGCTTCCGTATCAATCAAGCTCTGTTGCACCTGTGGCCTCTTCACATAAGGCAAGACTTGATGTCCACTGGAATCATTTTCAACCAATCTACTTGGATTATCTCTGTGCATCATATACTCTGGTGGAATCCACATAATTGGATACTGGAAGTTGTTTGCAGCAGCAGGATACAATGACTCACTTTTTTTTGTCTCAACATCTAGATCCTGCTCTTCAATCTTAACATTTCTTTGGCTGTTCACGTGATGCGAATTATTGGTGCGGCCACTGGAATGAAATTGATCTTTTGGGACACTCTTGTCATACTCGGATCTGGGAAGGTCAACGGAATAGTGTGGTGGCGGAGCATAGTACATGGGGTACGAATGAGGGCAAGGAGGATAGCCACCACAAAAATGGTTATATGCTGGAGGGGGTGGAGGGAAATGAGAGCAAGGTGGTCTAGAACTGTAATAAGCAGGATGTTGACCGTGAGTGCAGCAACTGTGGCATGGCATTGGAGCTGGAAAACCATAGTTGTGAGGCAGAGACTCATACATGAAAGAGGAGCTTGGTTGGTCTTCCTTCATTTGAGGAGGAACAGCTTCACAGCTAGGGTGATAGTAGTGAATAGAAGGCATCTGACTACTCTGACAAGGGTATGCATTCATGCCACTGTAAACTGGAAACATTTTGAAACCTTGCATTCTAATTGATATGCCACTTAAAATAAGAAGCTGAAAGAAAACGGGGATATCTGTTAGTTAACAGCAAAGGCAGATTCTATAACCACTAAACAAGAAAAAGGAACACGTAGCTGAACCCTAGGTTGCAACCGCAAATACAAATACGTGTAAAAAAAATGACAAAATCAAAATTTTTAGATACTGATACGACAAAATAAAAAACAGAAATTATATATACTATATCATTATTACAAACTTGAATATAATTTCATGTCTTAAACATCCAAAGACAATAACATATCATTCTTGAACAAGCAACTCCCTCCCCAATTCTGGCTCATCGAGTGAAAGTTCCACCATCTCTAAGAACCCTACATCCTCTTTTGAATCAAATGCATCTCTATCGACATCCCACATCTTAGTCTTCTCATTCTCATGTTGTACGGAGCTGTAAAGCGTAAACTTAGGCCCAACGCAAATAGTTGGATACGTTTGGATATAGTCAGCTGTACGCGATACGTACCAAAACCGTATCCAACTGTACACAAGGTCAATCATATGTACCCATGTTGTATGGGGACGTACCCTGGCAAGAATACGTCCGTATCGGGTATGGAATACGGATACGGCACTGATTTTGCGTACCCGTGCATCATAGGCTGAACCTACTACGCCTAGGATATTTAACACAGGATTTAATTCCAACTAAGGGTCCCCATTTTTTGGAATCGACGATAAATGTCCAAGCAACCATCTTAGGCATAATTAAATATATCTTAGATAGCAAAAAATTCATTTATTCAATCAACGCAATTCCCCAATAACTTCCAACACATTCTCCTATCAATTCCGCAGCAGAACTTACACAACCCTAATTCTGAAGTATTGCCTAACATGCCCAAATTTAAGGAAGAATTAGTCAAAACTATGATCTCGGAATAATAAAACATCGTCCAATTAATCATACAGAAAACATAAATCACAAAAATAAAACATTTATAATCTAAGCACAAACTCCAGCATTACATACTGAATTCAAAAGCGTATAATATGGAAATAAAAATTGAAGAGAAAACTCACAGCTTAAATGAAAAACCACCGGACGATCCGCAAATCCCAGTGACTTTGGGTTGACGTTGCAAATTCTGTCCACGAAGTCACAAACCCAGACAAAATGTAGACTGAGGCTTTGTTCGTGCGCTCTTTTTGTTTGATTTTTGTAATATCAGAGGGAATCAGAAAATCTTAAATATATGCTGTTTGGAAAGGGAGTTTATATAGTGAAAGGGTAAGCTGGTAGAAGGAGCGCGAAACAGAGAGAACACTGAGATATTCAACCGTTGAGGAGCTTCCAGACTATTCCCGCTACTTTGGTTCCAGATATTTCTTTTGTCACGTCATATCATAGGTCGTTCTAGTATTCTAGAATCTTAATCCTAAATCTCTTATATTATTTATTTATTAATTTATACTAATTATTTATTTTTAAATTTTATAAAAAAATATCTGAATTTCGTAGAAACAAAAATTAGAAGCCCAAGTATTTGGGCCGTAGCGGCAGCGTCTCGGCCAAACCCTTGGACATTTTAATTTTTTGTTTTTTACAAACTTTAGATTTTTTTTTTGTAAATTCGAAAATAAAAATAATATACAAAAGAAAAGAAATTGAAAAGGAAATAACATTCAAGGTAAAAAGTCAATAGTTCATTTCATGCAAAAAAAAAAAATTGTAGGAGATTCCTGGTATTTTATGTATGGAGTTCTTTTATTTTATTTTTCAAAGATAGATGAGTAGAGTTTTAAAGAAGTAAAGATATACTCCGTATAGAGTTTATGGCTTTTGGAGAAGTTAAATATTTTTCTTTTTTTCTCTAATTTTGTTAAGTAGGAGATTTGCTTATGATTTGGAATCGCATATGTGAACATATTTGACGTAGGAAGTTATGTGATTTATCCTTTAAAGGGAAATCAAAAGAATAAAGCAAGAGCCATCAATAAATTTTTAAAGAAAGATTTCACAAACATTTGATAATGATTTAACGAATAAGGATAAATAAAAAGGATATTCTCATTTCAAAAAGTTTCTTGTTATGAACCATAGAGAAACATAACTTCTTTGATAGCCTGGAATCAAAGTTGGATACGAAGATGAGATATGAATTAGACTATGAGTTGAATTTCTCTTCTATTATCAGGGTTCTTTTTGGTTTTAAAGTATGGAATTATCTTTGCGGCATTGTTCTCAAATATTATTTTTCTAGTTATAATAATTTTTTTAAAAGGAAATGGTTATTATAAAGTATTGCTTGTGAACATAAATATAAGATCTGCATATTTTCTTATAGATTATGCAAATATATAACAAGGCATTTATGGTTATCCCTAAACCAAATTCATGAGTTGTTCTCTAAATTCGTCCCTACCGACGATAAACCAAGGTATAATATTACCCATGAGTTGTTCTCTAAATTCGTCCCTACCGACGATAAACCAAGGTATAATATTACCCACGATAAACTAAGGTATAATATTTGAGAGTCTCAAATAAATTTCAATTCTACTTTTTTCTTATTGTTTATTAACAACTTACTTCGTATAATTTTACAGTCATAAAAATATTAGCGCAATGGGGTATATTGTACACAAATTTATTGTAAAATGTTTTGTACAAGAGCTTATTTAGTTCTCTCAAGAATTCTTACCTAATTCATTCTTTATTTATTGTTATAAGCGCTATTTGCCGCCACAAAATTAATTGCGCCGCCCTAAATTACCATCTTGCCCTTCACTTCACCTTTGATAAAATTGAACATTTTACACTTTAATTTTTATTTTCCATTTCACATCCCCGTAAATACTAATTTATAATTTTCCTAACTTAAAATACTCCAAAATTATTATTTGTTAGTTATATTATATTATAAAACAACTACTAAACAAACTACCATCATGCAAAATAACTTGATTTTAACAATACTAAGTAACACTAATTAATTGACCATGCAACTGAACAATAATAATTAACACTGTAACATGATTAAAACAAAATAATATGATTTTAACTAATTATCACTAATTTATTGACAATAATTAACAACACCAATCAATTGACAATACTAATTAACAATAATAAACCCAAATTTGCGGATGCCGGAAGCCTGGAGACTCGCGGGAAAAAAGGGGGAGCCGTCCAAGAAATTCGGCGATCCCAAGGGCTAGCCGAAAATAGTAATAATTTGTATTGTTAATTACTATTGTCAATAAATTAGTATATATTAGTTAAAATCATATTATTTTATTTTAATCATGTTAATTAGTGTTAATTATTGTTAACTTACATGATTAATTAATTAGTGTTATTTAGTATTGTTAAAATCATGTTATTTTGTGGTGAGTTTCGACGGCGGTGAGGTGGCGACGACGGTGGTTGTTTGAAGGGAAAGAGGGATTGTTGGGTGAAGAGGGAAAGTGAATGAGGGTGTAAAGGGATTGAGGGGTAATATAGTAAATGCGAGGACATCTTGAATAATTTTGTGGCGGTAAATTGCAAGTCCTTTTATATTTCTATGCCTTTAATCTAGACCTGATCAAATTGTAGGCCGGGCCAAAGGGTTGGTTTGCTGCCATTATTCAGGTCGGACTCGGGTCGAGATTGTATTCGGACCTAAAGTTGTTGCCCATATTCAATATAAATCAGGCTTTACGAGCTTTTCAGACCTATCTTACTATGCTAATTTAGGTAAGTTAGTTTACCTTTGGGTCACCAACATGGATACATTATTTGTTAGGGGTATGCTATTTGCAGAAATTATGAGGTTGCAAGCATGGAAAAGGTTTACAACAAAAACTGATTCAGAAGTTAATATCCCGCAAAAGCATAAAATAAATCCTCCGAGTAGCCCGATACCCGCAGTACGCTCCACATTTAGGGTCTTCTCCTCTATGGAACTTCTAATAACACAACATTTTTAGAACAATTTCATTGGACAACACTACTGCAAAGTCCTAAAAACCATTTTGTTACATAGATACAAGAGTTTCTTACAGTACTGATGTGCTATGGAATGAGGAGTTCTGCCCAGTGCCTATTTCTTGAGCAGAAAACTAGATAAATAGTCTATAACACATCTTATTTGATCTATCCCAAAGTTGTAATAAATCTCAAGAAAGTGGCTAAACATGCAAATAAAAATATAATATAAAAAGCCTATTTTTCATGAATGCTACCAAAAGTAGATGCCCAATTTTACCAAGGCACTTAAGTAGATGCCCATTTTGGGTCATTCGGACCGAGTTTCGGGCCGTGCTCTACTATCCAAATCCATCTCATTAATTTTTAGCTCAAAGTCAAGTAGCCCAAATTCTAATTTTGGGCTAATTTTTAGTGTCCAAACTCAGACTTTTTTCGAGTCGGGTTAACAGATTGAACCATTGTTGATTAGGTTTACTTTAATCATATTAATTTATTTATTATTTTTGTGTAGGATTCACTCTTTTATCTTTTACTTATTGCACTTAATTAAGAGTATATTTAAAATCAAGTTTAATCAAATAACTATGGATAGAAGATAGAATTATTAAATATGTGATTTGATTACAAGTATTGAACCAAACAAGTTCAACAAATATATAAATCCACGAAACCACGACCCTGTCAGTGCTAATTGCTAAACCATACACATCATACTTTGGTCTTTCGGGGTAAGAAAAAAACGAAGGTTACCGCAGTGCGAAAACAGCCACCCTACTCCCCTTTTTACTCCCACAATTCCCCACGCCGCCGCTTCTCTTTATTTCTTCAGCACATCTTCCTCTCTACATATCTGAATTCAAGTAGGGTTTAGGGTTTATCGCCGGCGAGGCAATGGGAAAAGCTAAAAAAGGTCCGAAATTTGCCGTCAGGAAGAAGCTTCTGAGTTCCAAAGCCCTCAAACAGTAGTCCTTTTTCTCACTCCATATTGCCTTTCTGTTAATTAGTTAATTAAGAAAGCATAATCCGGTAATTGACGGAATTAATTGAAATCTCAGGCACAAAGAAGAGGTCCTAAACCCTAAAAAGAAAGACCTTGAAGCCGCCAAACTCCCTAAAAATGTGTAAGCCCCTCATGATTGTGTTTCCAAATTGGAGATATCCGTAAAAATACAATTGATATTGATTGCGTGTTATTCAGGCCTAATGTTTCCTCGGCCTTGTTCTTCAAGTATAATACGGCGTTGGGACCTCCTTATCGGGTTATTGTTGATACCAATTTCATTAATTTTTCAATCCAGAACAAAGTATGTTTCCTTATTTTTTATTTCATTTGTTACCAATCCGATCAATATGCCTCATAATCTATTGCTTTTGCTTAGTTTTGTTAAACAAATCAGCTGAAATTGTGCCTTGTTATTGCTTTTTAATTAGGTTTTGCAAACTGTGTAATTTGATTTCGTAACCTATCTGTGCGTGTTTGTGCAGCTGGATTTGGAGAAAGCAATGATGGATTGTTTGTATGCTAAATGTGAGTGATTCGAGATTGTTGTGTTGTGTACTTTCTGCTGTGTTTTGCCTTAATTATATTGTACAATGGGCTCTTTTATGTATCGAAAAGAAGATTTCAATTATACCTTCGATTATTTATTGAAGGTACTCCCTGCATTACGGATTGTGTTATGGCAGAACTTGAGAAGCTAGGTCAGAAGTATCGTGTAGCGCTGAGGTACACGTTATTCATACTTGTCTAGATCTAGATGTGAAAGACGTATTAGGTTATTGGGAGTTAGATATTGGTTTTCAATTATCAATGGAGCATATATATTCTCACTGTTTTCACATTAACTATCAACTTTTGTCAACCCCTTCTAGGAAATTAGTTCATCTTTTGGTGTTGATTTGGTAGCTCGATTTGTCACTTGTATACCTGGGAGTTAGATAAATTCATGTTTTTAGTGAGGCCATATCTGCAGTTTGATCACCTCTGTACTTGCAGGATTGCCAAAGATCCTCGGTTTGACAGACTCCCATGTACTCATAAAGGAACATACGCTGATGACTGCATCGTAGACAGGGTCACTCAGGTATGTTTGCACAATTGCAGTTTGATGATTTTTTTTTTTTGAAATAATTGCAGTTTGATGTCAAAAAGAACGATAATCACCTGGAAAATGTGAAATGAAGAATTCATCAAAACTCTGAAATCCCCTTTTTAAAGGGCTTCATTAAATGGCTGTAGCTATAGATTTTTACTTGGGACAATGGGGATGAGATTATATCTTGAGAGGTTAATAGCATCCCTCCTTCCAATAGTAAGTTTTTCAAATTGCATGATATGGGGGAATATTGTATTAGAATTTGTTGCTGCAAAAAGATGTAGAATTTCATGATGATCCTTACATGCAGAGATTATGGCATAACTATACTTGGTGAATTGTATAAATTACGCAACAATCTTATGAGCTCTCTTAATATAATATGGGGTAAAAGTATTCACATCCAACAAATATTTACTGACTCTAAAGTTCAAGTGGTAATATTCTGGTAGAGAGTATAGTTTATAGATACCTTAGATTACTCTACAACATGTGTAGGGGACAGAATTAGCAGCCATTCCTGTTATCTTTTCTTTGCCCTGTTATCTTTTCTTTGTACCTTAAAGCTTCCCTCTTATCCTTTTGTTTACTTAGCTATTCTGTTTGGCTAAAGATTGTAATTTATATAATCTACTTTGTTGCATACAGCATAAATGCTACATTGTTGCTACATGTGATCGTGATTTGAAGCGGAGGATTAGAAAGGTATTTCTCCTTGTTTAGTCTACGAGTATATTTTATTGCAGTGATAATTTTGAATTGTGAGTCTTGGAACATGCTTATCTATTGTCCTGTTGCTTTGAACCCTGAAACGATTGCGGAAGCAGATCCCTGGTGTGCCTATTATGTACATCACACAGCACAAGTATTCAATTGAACGGTTGCCTGAAGCTACGATTGGGGGAGGTAGGCTGAACATACAGTTCCATTGGAATATTTTTAATCTAGTATTGTTCTTCATATCTCATGTGTCTATCTGCTTTCTGCAGCGCCAAGATTTTAGTGCTAATGGGATGCTGTTGTTGGAAATATGATCAACTTTATTCTCGCTGAGAGTTATCAACTTTAGGGGACATCTGATATGTGTGACAGTAGATTTGATTGGGGAGATGGATAATATCCATGTTGTGATTGAGATCATAGGGAGGAAGAGTTGCTTTTTCAGTAAGACTCTACTCTAGAGTGTAATGAGTTTAAACATCTATAGTGAATCTGATTAGTCTTTTTGATGTAAACCACAAGCTCAAGACACTCTTAAATTGGGTTGTGCCATGTGAAATGCTTGCTTTATGATGAAATACAGTCAGTTTTTTCTCTTTTCTTTTATTTTTTTAACCCCCAAAACAGGCTAGTGAAAATGCTGGTTTAAATATTGTTCTGTACATCCGTATTATTATCAATTATCGACGAGTATCATATAATGAAGCGTAACAAACTCTGCCATGAGTCCATCAGTTGGCCAGGACAGTCACGTTGGACATCCCAACTCAGGGGGTCGACCATGACAAAAGCGTAAAATATAGTCCATTCACAAAAACACTGGGCATAAAAGATAAAGATGTCTTGGCAAAGCTTCAGTTCGAGAGTAAATCATCTCGAGACATGTTGCACGAGTGTTTGCAAGATAGATTCCTATTCTAACTTCTGGGTAACCTCATATCATATTCTTAAGTAGTATGTATGTTTTGTAACAAACACATATTTGCATGGTTGAGCTTAATTAAACTCCTTTGGGACTAGTTAGAAATAGGAATATCTGATTGCAAGATATATCATATGACACTGATTCGAAGTCATTGCACTATCCTTTACACTTTACAGCACCACCCGTTCCCAGCTAAAGACCTGGTTGTGCTACCGTACTTGCAAGTTCCAACCAAAATATGACAAATAATGGAGGTGAACGGGCATTGCCTTCATAGAATGGACTAGTGTTATGTTCTCGAGTAATTGGACTTTGCACCCGGGTGCACAATGCTCATTGTCAGTTTTAAAATTTCTTTCCATTAAGTGCAATGATTACTGTTGGATTTCCCACGCAACATGACTATTTCGATTTCTCACGGAACACGTTTTTCAGTTTCAGTAAAATTTTGTTTTTTTGGCTTGTAATTCATAGAATTTGCTATTTTATATATATTCGTTACTAATGTTCATTGGAGATAAGTTAAATGCTCATTACAATTGAGTATATTGTTCATTCTGTTTATATGTAATGTTCATTATATGTGAAGTTTATTACGTAATTTTCAATGCCTATGAACGTAATATTCAGTGCCTATGAAGTGTATATTTAGTGCCTTTGAACGTAATGTTCATTGCCTTGAATGTTATGCCTTGAACGTTATGTTCATTGTCTGTGAACGTAATGTTGAATGTTCCTATTAATAAATATGTGTACAGTGCGTGTACATTCTCAATACAAAAATTCAAATTTAAAAATAATATTACAAAGTTTTCTATGCGTATCTTTTTTTCCAAATGCACAAATTACGAAGCACTGCTGATGATTTCACATGGGAAATAATGAATATTACACGTCCCAATGTTCATTGCCTTGTAAAGAATGTTCATTCTGTTCAATTCGTGTGAAATATGTTAATGTTCATTTAACTTGTATATAATGTTCATTTACGCAATACTTTCTTCACGAATATTCCATGTTCATTTTGATAATAACTAATGTTTATTGTTATAATACTTAATGTTCATTCACATAATATATAATGTTCATTATAGAAATACATAATGTTCATTTTAATAGTTGTGTACAGTATGTGTTCATTTTCATAATAACTAATGTTCATTATCATAACACTTAATGTTCATTAGATTAATATTGAATGTTTATTACATAAATACAGAATGTTCATTTTTCAAATATGTGAACAAAATGTCTACTATTCCCAAAACAAAAAGTTCATATCTCTCTTGATATATTATGTTCATTGTTATAATATATAATGTTTAGCAGGATAATATATAATATTCTTTCTAATTGTTTGTGTACACATCCCAATGTTCAATGTTCATCGTATTGTAAAAAAATGTTCATTCTGTTCATTTTATGTGACATTTCTTGCGTTTTATATGTATCAATGATGTGTTTTGACTCGGGTGCACGATGCTCACTATGCACCCGGGTCCATAGTCTTAATTGCGGTTATGTTTGGAAGATATCTTGAGTTGTTAAATAAATAATGGTAGTGATGATAATAATTATATGAAAATCATAAAAATAAATTTAAAAATTAGAGTTATTGCTTTATTTATTTATTATTCTTATATGGTTATTTATGTACCTTTTAATTTTAATTCAATTATTATTTTGATATAAGTGGATGCAAACTCAGAGCTAATTAACAGTGTATTCACATGTTCAGATTTATGATAATTTTTAGTCTTTATTTTTTTTATGAACTTTGCTTTTTGTTAAAAATGAGTACATATGAATAAGTAATCTTTACATCTACGTGAGTTATATCCAATAAAATTTTTAAGGTTTCATGGTATATGATTCAATATTAATTTTTACAGTACTTTGTGCATATAATCACATTAAATGACATACTCAAAAAAATAAACTTATATATAGAGTACCTCTGACAATCTCTAGCTAATGTTAAACTTATACTGATTTCAAGCTTATTTTGATTGCTCTTCTTTATAAGTAACATATTACTTCTCAAACACACACACATATATAATTTATTGAGTAATTTATAGTATTAACTTTACCCAATTAAAAAAATAACTTTGATCGTTTGTTTTATGGTCAAAGGAATATACAAATACAATACTTTGTGATATTTTCTATTAGCATGTGATGATGTGATGGATATCGGAGAAGAGGGTTGTCTACTTCATATACATTTGCTCCACATGACTACATTTCATGAGTCTAATAATAATAATATTTTATTCAAGTTTTAGGAAGATGTATACAGAGTATTCAATTTCCAACAAAAAACTCAACTTTAAAAATTAGGTCAATAAATTTTTATCCATAGAGTAAAAAAGAAAGCAAGTGGAAAAAGAATATTTTTTGTTTTTCAAAGAAGATAAGTGATAAAAAAAAAAGTAATAAAAAATATTTCTTAGTTATAACATATAATAAATGGATCTCGTTTCAAAGTAATTTTAAGAATATTAATTGCAAAAGTTAAAATTGATTTAAAATATATAAATTATTTACAAATTATGTTCTATCTTAGTAAAATTTAGTTGTCTCCTTCTCTAATTAAAATTATATGCTTGCTAGGAATAAATTTGTTTCCTTATTTTACATTTTTTTTCTTATATGATAAATTTCCTAATTGTAATCTTATGTGACGCAACATATGTCATATGTCATATAACAGTGATGCCAAATGAAGCGCTCTTACACTGAAAAATAAAGCCCTCCTTAAATTAAGTTAATAGATTATCAACATACCCTAAAAGGATGCATTGTATCTTCCACCTCCCTCACCTATTCTCCATTTACAAACTTGTGCATCCTCTTGTGGATAAATTTAACAAAATAGGAGATTTAGCTAAATTTTTTTGATACAAAAAGAATCGACTATAACCTACTTTTAGCAGTAACCCAATGCAGGAAACTGGAAAGGAAAACCAAATACTATCTCCTTGCCACATTTGAAGTACTACTGTTAGTTGTAGTAGTAGTAATCTTTGACATTCCCTCCGGTGGGGGTTTTACATACTTGTCAATGGGTTTCATATGTTTTGAGTTTCGTGTTTTTATCCTCTCTACTTTCTCCTTGTTTTTCCTCTTTTTCTCGGCTTTCACCTTCTTCCTTTCATCTCTTTCCTTCTCGTACACACCCTGCCAGAAAATCTCACCGGTTTTAGGCCATAACCAATGCCTTTTGATATCTTCAGAGTCTGCTTCTTCTGCCAACTCCTCATCCATGCTCTTAAGCGTGCGCAATGAGAAAAACTTTACCCACATATGACCTCTCCTATTCTGCAATGCATGCTGTTCTTGTATCTCGCCATTTACGGGGTTGATATAAACCATGTGCCTTGCGCTGTGGTATGCCCAAACGTTTACGAGAAGCTCAAGTACACGAGAGTAACAATGCTTGTCCTGCAGCATGGTTATAGTTGCATTTTAATGAAGATACTCAAGATGGCACAACTACTTTCACATTAACTGAATGAACACGTACAGAACACGAGTTTCATAGTTTTAATACACAAAACATACTAAACTTGAAACAAGGAAATAAAGAAGTTTGCGATGGGTTGGTCTTATTCTCATGCTAAATTGAAAAAGTTGTAGAACATAAACATGAAACGACCAAGAGAAAGGTAAAGACACGAATGGGAGCTTTATATAAAATCGATATAGTTTTAGGAAAACTAAGTTCGGATTTTGGTTGCCCAAGCATAATTCACAACTTAAATATTCCAGACTAGGGAAAATTTTAAGGATAGATAAGTTCAGTTGAGGGTTTACTAGGCAAAAAAAAAAACAAAGCCTTACTCGGGATAAGCTCAAATAACAGTGCCCACTTCGGTGGTGTTCTTTGTACATTTGAGTGTCCAATGCATCAACAAACATTCTGCAACAATGATAGGTGCAATGATGATTTTCAACAGGAAATTAATTAAAAATAATAAATCAAATGAGCAATAATATATGATCTTCATAGTAAGCATGATGTGGCAATACCTTGAAAACATGACAAACTCTAGAAATGACCTAGTTGGTAGGGCCCAGCTGTGCATTACAGACCATGTATCTCCATCCATAGGCATGGGTGGGAGGGAATCCCAAGCTTGTTTAATACCGTACATCCTTCTAAAAGCATCAGAAAATGCAGACCTTCAAGCACAATTTTGGAGTCAACAAAAAGCCCTAAAGCACAAAGGCACAATTAGCTTGGGGATTTAAGAAGTCTTACCTACAATTACCAGCATTTACAGCATCACAAAATGACCAAAAATCTTGGTTTAAGGGGTTTCTAGGATCCGAATCCATCCTAACCCAAAAGTATAAAGTGTCCCCATGTTCTCGTGCTTCAATAGATTCAAGCAGTGCTTTTTCTGCAGTCTTAGACAGTACTTCCTGCTGAACTCAAACAATAAACATCAACCATGTGTTTTGCAGTCTTCATATGAAGAAGAAAGCTTTTATATTATGAAGAGGTTCAAATTATAGTACCTTCCTAGCTGTTGCTCTCCAAGACTGGAACCCTATCCAGGCATTTTTGTGGACACGATCAACTCGATTAGCAATAGCAAAGAAGGCCCCGAATTCTCCAAGCACATCTCGGTAATAAGGATTGCTGAGAAGAGAAAGACGTGCAGATGCATCCACATCATCTGATCCACGTCTACGCCCTCTAGAAGCCTACACTTATCGATCAATTAATTATATACAAGCAACTAAACTGATACAAAACTAAACAACTAGCAAGCTACTAATGAGGTGATTACAGGCTCTTTACTATCAGTAAAAGCTCTTAAAGAAAATCAAAGAATCCAAAATAGCAGGATAATGTTAAGAAAAAGACAATAGAGAAAGAACAGCAACAAAAACAGGAAACCATGAATTTTCTTGGGACAAAGGGATTAAAAAACATTTTCACATGACCAATCCCTCAATAAAGTGGTTTGTGATAGCCTTACCAGATTAAGGAGATAGGCTCGAAAAAATATTAAGTCCATAGGCGTCTAATATGCTAAAGCATAAAAATAAATGGTACATTACAACCACGGGTATAGATTAACTACTTACCAGACCAATCCCTCGATAAAGTGGTTTGTGATGCAAAAAAGCCCAGGTTCCCTCCCCAAAGTATGGTTCATATATACACAATGGTTGACCAGTCCTTTCAAGCTCCCCATCATCTCTTTCATGCAGATCATTCTTCATGTGATCCGCTTTTCTAGAATTTCTATACACATCCTCCCATGTTCCACGAGGCTGATCAGATCTATCCTTTAGCTGTATAAAAACACCAGATAAACTCTCAGAGCTCTTAAAAAGGAAACACGAGGACAACTCCACTCAACTTTCAAAATTTTTAAAAAGAGAGCACGGATCACCATCAAAAGGTTTCTTACTTCTGCGTCTTCTCTTCTCTTTTTAGCAATAGCAATATCTAACTGTTTCTGCTCTTCCCAAATGCTATATAAAAAATCGTCATCCTTAGCAGATGTAGAAACAGTGGGCTCAGTCTTATTACTCCACTTCTCTTCAACCTTGTCCAAGTAAATACTCACATTTCTGCTTCTAAATGTTGCATCAGGAATCATGTTTAAGATGTTCCACTGCCATTCATTTTTGTATTGGAAAGGAATTTCAGCAGCAGACTTTGGGGCAGCAACTTCTGATGGTAGGTAAAGAATATTTTCCAATAGTGACACATAACCTTCAACAGCTTCCGTCGACTTAAGATTCTTAGCAGTTCCTTTCCCAATTGAAGCAACATTGTGAGCTAGAGGTGATAATCTTCCTCTTGAAACAACTTTGGATATAATAGCAGTCAAGACCTTAATATCCTCCTTTGGGAAAAGATAGCCATTCACCCTGTCATCAACCTAGATGTTATTGAAAATGCAGTCAGAAGTTTTCTCCTGAAAACAAAACTTAGTGCAAACAACGAACAAGAAAAAATTGAGACAAGGAACCACCGCACAAACTACATGCATCTACAGGAGAAGTATTCATCAACTAAACCAAGGACAAATATTTATTTAACCTACAAGGTCCAAAATTGAATTTTAAGCTCATGCATGAGTGTGTTTCTACTTATCTACATTTCAATGTCATTGTGATGCCAGATGGACAATTAGTGAAGAAGTATGAAAATTTGGAACAAGAGAATCAGAATGAAAGTAGGAGCAGGGAGCTCTGCATGATATCACTTGTGCTCAAGGGAAAAGAAAGACCTAGTTAATACCAAATCAGAACAGTATCGGTCCTCCATAATTTCTGGAAAAACAATTAGCATCGTGTGATAATGGAATGTCAAAAGCTTGTCTCAGTTGTGTACATCAAATTGATTAATTATAGCATCTTATGCGATCAATCATTGCAGCAAATTACGTGGGGATAAAATAAAGTTTGATGAAAGGACACATACATATTTCTGTATCATGGAGAGATTGGGGGCAATTACAAGCTTCTCATAGCACATGGCTTTAATTAAGATATCTGGAAATGATTGCTCTTCAAGGAATGATCCATAAATGACAAGGTCTGCAATCCTGAGAACGTCATCTGAACTTGCATCACGACCAGCATGCTTCACAACACCCTTCGGATACTTCAGACCCGTGGAAATAGCCTTCAGATGAACATTCAATATGATCAAATAACATATCGACAAAGGAGCAAATCAAAATCCAAAGAAGGATCAGCCATGTTCATACCTCCACAGCATTGGTGTAGTTACCAGTTGAATCGCCAGTTAAGACAAAGACTTTAAAACCAGAATCAGAACTATTGTTAGTAAGAAATTCTGATAAAAGTGGCTTCAAAGCCTGCAATATAAGGGCCTGCTCCATCCATAAACCTTTGTACATAAACTGACTTCCCACAACAGCAACAACAAAATCATCTGCAGCATGACCCATCTTGGCATGGAGATGCTCCTGATTGTAGGCCGTTAAACTATTTGCCTTCCATGCTACAGTTGGAGAGCCCGGAATAACCAAGTAGTTTCCGGTGTCAAATTTTGAATACATCATCTGAACAAAAAATTTGACAACATTAGACACACAGCGCTTGGACAGTACTGTACAGAAATTGACTCAGAAAAGAGAGAAACATGAAACACCCAACACCTCTACCACCTGGCCTACAGCGAGGTTTGGAACTTCAATAATCACCATTTTTATATGGAAGCACGATACTATTTAACATGATAAACAACTCTAGACTACAGTGTCATGTACATGTATTAGAAATATGTTCATACCAGAAGAGCATAGTTTGGAAATACAACAGTAGCACGGCTGAAGCTCTTCTTCCAATCATTTGTGATTTCAATTGTTACATTCACAGTGTACTGGTTCGAACGAGTTGCAAGTTGATCTTCATGGATGGTCCAAACAATGGGTAATGACTTGAAAGGATCCTGCATAAAACTGTAAAAGATATGATCATTCATTGCAAATGACATGCAAGTAAACTAATGAAGGATTTTAAGCTAGCAAAAGAAAACAGCACAAATGCAGCAAGTTCATTGATTTCATACCTTCATTCATTTATAATTGTTAATAAGTACATCAGAACTTATGGATTCAGATTTTCAGATTAATAGAATTTGTAAATATTGGGATATTGTATAATATATTGTGGAATGCTTCTGTGATTAGATTTCTCTGCTGTACTGGTAAATAAAAACATGGATATACAATTCTCTCCTTAGGGTTTCACCTCATTTACACATATATTCTGAAAACCTAAAGAACGGATTAATCCCAAACCTCTCAGTAATCAGGAGAATTAATTCTCCTTATATCCAAATAATCAGCCCTAACTCAGATATCCTTTTCATCAAATTCATTTCCTAATGTCTGAGCCAGGCAATCAACCTTGAACCCACAAACCTCCACATCCACATTTCTTTCTGCATACCGACTCAATCACTAAACAAAAGGCTACATCATTCAAAGGCTTCCAAGGTTCAACATAACTTCAACAAATGTGTCACCAGATGCATAACTAGACAACAATTCAAAATTCTAAAAAGGTTCATGAACCAGAATTTTAATTGAAATTAAAAAAATAAGATAACATATGCAAAAATTTGTACACAAAATTGATAAGCATACCAAGACAGTATTTCTTTCCCCTCAAGTGAGTTAAGTAGTATACCATCATAGCTGCAAAAGTAATATCACCAGTCAGAAAACGACAAATGTATTAACCACCACACCCTCCCTCCAAAATTACGCATAGATCTACAAGCAAGTTTTTGGTAGACAGTGCTATTATCCAACTGCATCTAGTGGATTAAACATTAAGAGTTGGATTGTTTTCATGTAAACAGAAAATGGTAAATCAAATCTGAAACTACTCAGTCCAACCATCCTTAACCTTTTTCTCAAAGAATATCGCTGGACATGATGCTTCCTAAAATATCAAGATAATATATGCACATATATTTATCAGGAAACCTCTGCTTATGACTAGATACATCTGTTGACAAACTTTTTTGTTGGACAAAGAACATTGTACAAAGAATTTCTCTTTAACTTGTGATTTTTGTGGCATCTTCGCTTTAATTTTTAATTAAACATGTTCTTACATTTATACCAACAGATAGTTTAGAAGTATCTCTTAAAGTAATACATATATGAGAAGTCTCATTGGAAGCACATAAAGATGAGACCATTGTAAATATGGATTTCTCCCAAAAGAAGAAGCTTAAGAAATGCATCTGATAACATACTTCAGCCAATCCACATTACTTCTACAGTGGTCTTTGATTTCAATGATCGTGACTGGAACTCCTAAACGTTGCCACACAGCATGCACAGGACCATCTTCACTAGAAAATACCTGAAATTTTCAAGGCACTCATCACAAAATATCAAAAGGGAGAAAGATTTTCTTTTCCCTCAATAGAAGAAAAACCCAATATTTATACTTAAAATAAGCGAGTGAATTTGAAATGAAATCAATATATTTTGGAGATCAAAAAAATGCATCATACTTACTGATTCATTATGTCAGAGATCATAGACAAATAATATTATTGTAAGGATAACATAATCACGTATAAAAAGAAATTTGATAAGTCAAATTAATTATAAGATTATTGACAGATGGCCCAAATAGTCTAGTAGGAGTAGCAAGATCAGAAAGAATTGTTCTCTGGCCTCTCTAAACAAGCTTATAATCATATTTAGTAGTTGGCAGTCTTGGCACAACATCTAATTTCCAGTTTACGCTTTGACAGGCACCACAAAAATTCTAGGTTTCTACCAATATGAAACAGTATCATTGTCCTTGAAACATACATAGTACTATAGTAGTACTCTTAGATAAACAAGTATGCATCCGTGAGGAAACCAGCCATTCCATTGTTTCCCTAGTTTCTCCTTTTTTTATCAATTCCCCAAGCTTTGAGTTGTCCGCAGAAAGTTAATCTCCCAAACATTAGTTCATGAAAACTTCTGCATCTCATTTTCACAAACTCAACAACTTAATTATTCAATACTTTGCACACTTAGGTAACTTAACAAAAAATATTTTTGAAAAAATCTATAGCTAACAAATTATATTTCTGAAACACTATTCTACAAGAAAATCTCGCCATTTTCACTATTCTACTAATAATATGGACATGAGGTTGACATTTAGATGCTTCTACCATACTGTCATGCAAAGTGAATGATGAGGAATGGTTTTATGACACACATATATATACCAACATATTGAATTTATCAACAGAGAATGCAAACATCATCATCACTCTGTAAACAAAAAAATCCAGGTATTCGCTTCGGGCACGAGGTTAAGCACTCAACTAATGAATATCAATCCAAGAACCGACTTCAGTCACACACAAATTCAGTACATTACCTCAATAGCGTAACCAATCTCTTGCAATGCAGCCCCCACAGTCGCCATTAGTATCTGATATGGATCTACACCCAGATCCGCAAAAACCTTAAACAGCACACAACGATTAAACACATTGATATACACTGCAAACAACAAATCTACATACTCATAATCAGCATACATAAGAACAATCCAACTATTTTGCTTGAATTTCACTCAAATTTTATATCAAACTGAATGGCACATGCTACAAAATCTATCAATCTGAAGGATCCAAATTACTTAAAAACCACTTCAAAATCCAATAATAGCAACAAAAACCCGTAATTAAGCAGCAATTAGAGTACTAACCAGAGCAAGCTTGGGCTTCCTAAACCCAAATCTAACTCCTCTTCTGAACCCAGAAGATGAATTAACCTCAATAGCTTCCTTCTGAAATTTAGCAGACAACCTAGTATGCTCAAACCTCACATCTTCACCAAAATCCAGCTCCTTAATAACCCCTTTCAAGTACATCAAATCATCACCAACTAAATCCAAAACTTTTCGAGAATTCCCAGGTCTCTCCACCACTGAACCAGGTAAGAAAGCTTGGAAGAAAACCAAGAAGATAGAGAAAACAACAATGGTGGAAATCCATTGCAAGTAGCCTAATCTCTTGGACAGTAAAAACCTTGGGAATCTCGATCTGGGTCTTTGCTGTTTTGAGAAAGATGAAACTCTCCCAATATTATTATGATCTTTCTTCAACAAAACCCCATTTTCAAGAGACCCCATCAAAGTTTCAAACTTTCACAAAAAAAAAAAAGATTGAAACTTAGACAAAAAGATTAAAATTTCGACAAAGAAGATTGAAACTTTGACAAATTTGGCATAAACCCAGATAGAAAAAACAGGTCTTTGGATTTTATCTGTTACATCTGAAGATGGGTGTTGAGTATTATTGAAGTTTTCTAATCAAAAAGAGCAAAGATTCTTCTGCCTGAACCAGAAATTAATGGGTTTTATTTATTAATTTTTTTTTTATAATTTTGAGTGATGAGGGTTTAGGTTGCTGGCTTGCTGCTAGTGAATGAACAAAGAACAGAGCTTTATTAGTATGTGGACAAAGGTTAGAGATTTAAGGATGGAAGATAATGAGATGAGGGAATTTTAGAAAATTACTATAAAACAATTATTAATATAAAGTTGAATATTATGGAAAAAAAAATAATTCAAATTAGTGGAAAAAAGAGTGGTGACTTGAATATTATACAGAGGAACAGCTAAGCAGCAGTGAGAATCCAAAAGTTGGGACTTTGGAGTAAGAAAGTGCAGTCTACAATTAGTCAATAAAATATTGCTGACGTGGCGTAATTAGTCGTATTTGAATACTAGAATGTCAAGGATTACCCCTTTGATTTTTCCAAGAATCCTCTTGTAGATTCTCTAATTTTCAGGCTTGATTTGCATGAATAATTGAACTCCCCAAATACATTCTTGTTCTTCCTTGTTACTAGTCAAGCATTAGCTTGGCCTAACTTAAACAACTCAAATAACGAATGCTAGGGGTCATCTTATTTGACTCATAAAACAATACCAATCTTTATCCTGTTACATATATTGTTCATTTACGTAATGTTTATTTCAGTTCCGAATTCATAAATAGCTTGATGACTCGATTCAACGAAATTGTACATAATCTAAAGGGTAAGTACTCTCTATCTCTTCATATTTGCTCCATATTGACAAAAAATTCTCTTAAAAAATGGTCAATTGAAGCGAACATTAAGAAATATAGGAAGTAATATTATAGCGGTGAATGATCTTTTTTTGGCCTACTTAGTTTAACACCAAATTAATTCTCAACTCCACCAAACTCACAAATACATACAAGGACAAGAAGCACCAGTCAAGTTTTAGTGATGTAATGGCATTCAACTGCTTTGCTATACTCACCACTGTTGAACACTCCATATTGTAGATTTGTAGGAGTACATTTAAACCAGTCCACCGACATATTCTATGATTATGAGTAACATTGAAACAATATTTCCTTTTTTTTTTTTTTGGGAAGAATAAGGAGTAATCAGAATTTATTAGGAGATTATGGATTCCTCCTCTATTTTGCTAAATTTAATTTATTTTGCTAAAATTTATTGCTTTTCTATACTATTTTCTACTAAACCTTGTTGAACTTATAACTTACAAAGACTGACAATGATGTAAATAGCCGAGTTGAATATTAAAATGAAGCCCTTTGAATATTGAGAATTAGAGGGTGAGAAGAATTGGTGAGCAACATTTTGTCATTTTTCTTGTTTGGTAAGTGTTGGAGCAGATTGTAAATAATTCCTACAATACTCCTTTCTACTTCTATTACTCCATAGAACAAAAAAGTTTATTTTAACCCAATTTTTTTTATATATTTCTCATAAGGTCCTACCAAATTCCCTTAATAATAGACTTCTGTAAATAGACAAATAAAAATATATGGTTGATAAAGAGAAAATAGAGGAATTAAGGAAGTAACTCAAGTTTCAAATTATAACATAATATGGGGTACTCCATAAATGACCTTAGAAATTGTCATATAGAGTTATTAATACATTATCTTTTATTTAATTGGTGCACCGTATAAGATTATTTATTTCAATTAAAAGTGATACTTAAATCTTTATACCATAATTGACTGAATCACATTCATAGCCAGTTAAAGACAATATGAAATGTGAATTGATAGTGAATAAATATCTGTTGAGATAATACACGAATACTATCCACATTAATTGAAATGAACATGACTAATGAAATTGGCCCACGTAGTACCAAATTGTTATGTTAGGAGGCCAGCAAATTTTAAGATTGGTTTGTATAATCGTGTGAGATCCAATTTTGATCACCTCACGCGCCCAGCGCATGACCAAAGAAATTAATAATTGTACCCATCATCATAATATTAAAGTATTCATACTAAACCCATTAAGTCATTAACTCAAGTAGAAGATGTCCTATACATTCAAGATTTCTTATCACCTAATATTTCCAATTATAATTCCAGAGTTTCACAATAATTGTCGGATGAAGCATCAAGTTTACTACGGAGTACTCCGTACTACAAACTAAAGAATTCACTATTCAGTTCTTAGTGTTAGAGATGCAAATTCAAGACCGACGTTCGTAGCTCCTTTCACCCAGTGCATGTGACCTGAGATCAACAGCTAACCACAGGGACAGGTTTCTCTTTGCATTTAATATACGGCCTTCTTGGTCGACTAAATTGTTTTAGGTATGTACAGTTACTCTAACAAAATAATTAGAAATTGCAATTCAATCCAAGTGGATGAAATATCATATTCTATAAATTAAGGAGTACTACGTTTTAATTTTTCATTCAAATGAAAGGGATAGAGATGCATTCATGCATGCATGAAAAATTAAAGTGAAATACTCCATATCAAATTGTGACACGCAATAAAAAGTTGAAACTATTTGGTATTGTTTGTGATACCAATATACACGAAAGAAAAAATAAGTCAATAGTTGATATCTGAAATTGTAACATTATATTTAAGACTATAAGTTTTATATCTGAGAATATTATCTTTATATTCAATATTATAATCTATATATTTAAAATTATATTTTTTTATTTGTAAAATTATAATAATCTCTATATTTAATTTTATAATCTCTATATTTGAGATTTTTCTAACCTGAAATCATAAATTTTGTATTCAAGATCATACTTTTTATATTTGAGATTATGTTGTTTATAACTGAAATGATAATCTTAATGCTGACATGTCATAAATTATGAAGTGGCAATCTTTATTCTTCAGTAGAGCTGGATATGCATGAGGAATAGCATGGATAGCCACAGATTGCCACTATGCATCCTGAAGCAGGAAGTAAGTAGACACATCAGATCGATGGTGCCACATGAACTATGATTAGAATAGCAATATAGGGAGTAGCATTTTGCACGCATGTAGCTTCTTGATCGAGTTGCTATGAGCTTGAAAGGTCAGGTTTATTCCACGACTAATTAAGGTTATGGTGCTGAGTGAATGGGTCATGGTAGCTACAAGATTGTCATCGTCATCATCATCACTCAACCATCAGCAATGTCTTAGTTATGTACTCCTATTAACCATCAATAAAAAAAACGATGTTACGTTGTAGCAAATAGTGTAGGGCAGCTGACAAAGCTTGCTGGAGAATAACATTATGACCCTTCACTATTACGTTTTTACAACAGGCTGAACAATCATTTTACATAGGTATTATACATAGGTATATTAATGAAAAATCATTTTAGATGCGTGTCATGTGTATTTTTACAACATAAAACCACTAATTACGTATATCTTTTAGATCATGAGTTTTATACTTAAAATTATATTTTATACATTTGATATCATAATTTCTATACCTAATATCATAAGCTATATATCTAAAATCATAAGCTCTATACTTGAGATCATAACTTTTGTTTAAAAAAATACACAGGCTGAACAATTATATTATTTGGTTGATATGACTGTCTCGACCAATATTTTCATTTAATTGAAGGTTGGATTAGAAAGATAATGTTTAATATCTACTTATGAAAATGCTTAATTTTAGGGGTAGAGTAAGACATGGATCTCCAACTTAATTTCCTATTTATATATGCATTCCATTGCATGGGTTTACCATTCATCCAATCATCCCAATGTGTGATGGGAACAGAATACTGCTCCTTAAGTTATGAATAGCATTAGCAGTCTCACAGCCTTCAAGGAGTAAGCATAGATCACAGGATTCATGCAACATAGCGTACATAACTACTCATGGATAGATTTCAAATGCACTACTCAATAGAGTAAGAGTATGTACAGAGTTTAATGGAGCGTTGCTTGACCGGCAAACCCCATCATATGGAAAAGTTTAGAAGACTGATTTCATAAGATCATACACACAGACGAGTCATATTCAGCGCCAAATTGATCATTTTAAATGAAATATTTAATTAAAAGGGCTCCATTAATATCAAGCATCTTTGTAAACTACTCAAAATATAATCATTCCTAGAAAATCCAAAATAGTAATTTCTGTCCCAAGAGTATTAAAAGGACTTCATCAAAATAAAACCATATTTTTCAGTTATTTTTTGGGTTCTTTCATCACTAGTCATCTAAGCGTTTGTAGTCCAACGGTTAGGATAATTGCCTTCCAAGCAATAGACCCGGGTTCGACTCCCGGCAAACGCAATCTTTGGTTTTTGCTACAATTTTTTGGGCAAGTTCTCTTGTATCCTAAATAAATTAGTACTTTGTATATTACTGATTTACTGGGTATAATCAGTTTTTCTATCTCATATGCTCAGTAATAAAAGTATTTTCCCTCCAACAAAGAGTATGTGGAAGGCACTACTTGGATACCAGTAATCATTCTCTTTTTACATAAAATACATTCCTTAATATGTGTATGTTCCAAAATACACAATTGCAGAATACAATTTTGAGATCAGTACGAGTACTCTGATTGGGAAAAAGAATAAATAATACAAGTCAGAGCTTTATGTGATAAAGAAACAATACAATACATTTGAACTTCCTAGGTACTATTACTCCCATTTATTATCCTCTGATGTTTTTTTTGAATGAAAACTCTAATGCAGTAATAAGCAACAAAATAATCAGCTTAAAGTGATGCCTCTGATCCTATGGGTGCGCTGGTATACTAACAATTTTCATCAGCATACACTTTGGTGGCTGTATACATTCCAGCACATGAGCAACAACCAAGAGCCAGAAAAGCACCACACACTCGCTGATATGAGCTCACATAATTTTACACCCAAAACAGAAAAATTCAACAGTGACTCCAAAAATTTGGAGCCTTTGCCATTAAAGCCCGATAGCTAGTAGCTTTAGTATCCTGAAGCTCAGCCAAATCACGACTTCGAATACAGTTCAAGGGTAGGTAAAGCAGTCAAATCATTACCAAGCCCTTGATTTTTCTATGGTTTTCCAAGTGGAGATTTTGAGGCATACTCATCAACTAGCCAGAGGCCATAATCATGGAAACGCTTTATTTTCTTCTCAAATCCTAGGATGTAATTGTTATGAATTATAACATGCATGCCTTCAGTTTCACGGACCCATGTCTTGTTCTTGAAGTACAAACCTCCGGTTGGGAATGCAGATTGTGGGAGCAGATACATATCCACCTGTTGTAAAGTCATTACAAATGCACCACCATATGAGTACCATTTGGTTAGGCTCAAGAGTATCGCACACAAAATATTGTCAGCTCGATACTAAGTACTGATTTAAAAATGTGATTGAGATTTACATTTTTTGGTATATGTTTCTTTTCAAGAAGAATCAACCAAGTGTGTAAGAAACATAGCAAAGTGAATACCCCAGCTGTTACATATTTAAGAATAACCAAGAATCATGTATCAAAGTCTAGTTCACACTTCCTGTTTCCTTTTTCCTTTTTCCCATCCATTTTGTCAGAATGCGAAGTTCACATTTTCTACAAGACCCTGAAGTTTACCAGAGATTATCACTGACCATTTGCAAACAAGATTCACACAATGGGCAATGATTGGTTAGTTTGAATAGAATTCATAGAAGTAAACATCTGTAAGAAGAGCTTATGCATATGAGATGGAAAATGGATGGTTAAGCACAAAGGAAAGGGGAATCAAAGGATAGTCAGAAGACCAACCTGTTTTTCTATTTTCATCAATGCCCAGTTGAAAGCAGGCTGGTCATTAGCTTTCTTTGCTCTGGTCCACGGTTGTTCTTGAAGCTCTTCAAGCCACTTTCTCATAGCCAACTTGGCACCGCTTGTGGGACGCAGGAAAATCATGCAGCTACAAACATAAGGCCGTCCCTTTTTCCCTGGAGGTGGCAAGGCATGGGAATGGTTCAAAGGCTTGACCTAGATGTAAGAAGCAGAAATAAGGATGAATGTCACTAAATGATGCATGTTTTTATCTTCTACACAGATCTCTGGGTTATTAGTCACTATGGTCAGTAGTCAATAGTCATAATGAGAACATGTCCAACCTAACTGTCATAATCATGCCCGTGCAAAGTTCTTTACATTAAAGGATAATCAAGAGACACAACTGGGTACATTGTATAGTAGACGCCTATTGGGGATATGAATAAAGATTTTAATGTTTAAAATAACCTTAGTTTTTAGCACTCAGACATATGTATGAAAAAAGAGTGAAACAGCAGGGAGTAGCGGCTAACATACTGCAGCTACATCATCCATAAAGTAGATATCGTGATTTCCCACCAAATAAGGAAATGGGTCTTTCAACCAAACCATATCAACATCATTGTACATAACATTATATCCAAGCTCCAATATATTCAGAAGGTGACGAGGCCTCCTAGCCGTAAAATTGAAGAATCCCTGCCCAAATGAGCAGTTGTCAGTTACAATTAAGCAAGCAAAAATAAACATACAAGAATATTGTTGGTGAGATCCGGATACTAAAAGAATCCCTTTTTTATACCAGAAGAGTGGAAGAAGAAAAATTTCAAGCAGGGTGCTTATGTTGCTTATGTATAAAATGATTAGGCATTGACACAGTGACTGATGCTTACTTGATAAATTCCTAAATTGTTTGCCAATGATTTAGCCATAGGACTTATCGATATAACATAAGAATAATATGTACACAACAAGAATAAAAAACACCATTACGAAAACATACTGTAAACCATCAAATGTCACAATGAAACAGCAGACAGTAACTTTTTACAGAAAATGTTGCCTGCCTGGAAGTTTTGTGGACAGTTTCTGGACCTAGGGTACATATAACCTAAGTCAACCAAAGATGAAAGATTAAAAAAAAAAAAAACCCTTTATGCTCACAATTAGAGAGAAGTTTTTTGAAAAATGTTTGAAAAATCCATAAAGGCTGCATATGAAACCAAAATCCAGATTTATCATTCCAGGCTTTCAGCAAGAGCCATAAGTTGTACTTAAGGGATCCCATGCCATGCAATGGTGGAAAGTCCCAACAAAATCCAGAAAGCAATCTTAGGGCCATGTTTGGAATAAGGAGAATCGTCTAGGGGATGTTCTCAAATGTGGAATGTATTAAGGAAGGTATGTTATAATTTAAAAGCCTTACTTACAGGTTCCAAGCCTGGTGCAAAGCAAAGGGAATAGATTTCACCTATGATCTTAGATTAGTGGGAAATCATAGTCAACCCGGTGGCTTCTATGAGGAACGCAGCAAAAAGGAGGCTCAAGGGCTTGTTAAGGGAGGCAGCAAGGGCCAACGAAGGGGGGAAAACAAAGGGCCTCTTCCGGTCCCCCTCCGAGCCAAGGGTTGCTTGCAGGGAGGGTATGCCACAACTAAACAAGGGAATGAAGGCCACTTTGCGTTGGATGCTTTTTACCCTATCCAGGAATAACGATAAAATTCCCAACAAAACCCAAAGCAATCATCCAGGTTCCCATAAAAATCCATCCAAACCCCCTAACCGTAACCATAACTGCAATCGTTAACCATAAGGTTAACGGTCCGACAATATAATCTTTAAGATGAATCGGTTATGCATGATTAATGGTTACTGTTTTTTGTACATCCCTAGATATCAGCTGCATGTCCTAGTATGGATGTAAGGAGTGACATCAAACTTTAGGCAAAAAATAAAAATGCATCCAGGAAAAATAAGACACTGGGTTATATTGTTATATAATATCTGCTAAAGGGGAGCTCAATTGACTTCAGAATCAGTTACAATAAAAGAACAAATATCACAAAGCAAGCAAATTGCAGAACTTGTTGAACTTTTTAAAGCCTGGCTGCAAGCAATGTCCTACCAATTTCTTGTTGCCCTTGTGCCACACAATTTTAGGCAGCTAATAAGTGTCTTAGTTTCTCCAAACATCTAGTTACAAACTCAAAGGTAATAATTTTTTATCTTCACCAATATCAAATCTAAGGCAGGGTTATTGATTGAAAGTGGCCCGTTCAGAGAAAAAGCTAACTTAACCAATCAGGAAGAATTAAATGTTTAAATTGGAGGTAAGAATCCAAAAACATTCCTGCAGCTCAAGAAATGTTGGGAGAGTAATCCAGGCCTTCCCCTCTCTCCTTCTATCTCTCACTCTCTCTGATCCTTCCGTAAAAAGAGAGTAGATATGAAAATCAGAATAGTTCATTTTCATAAGACTACTTTCCTTAAAGATCTTTATCAAGCTATAAGTAGAAGAACTGATAGGTCAGTGACAGCTGAGATTTGTGTAACTAACTTCATAAACATATAAACCCGGGCCATGCATAAGAGAAATCCTTCAGGATAGCATAATGAATTGAGGAATAACTACAGAAGGTAAGCTGTTACTAAAGTAGTTTAAAAAGGTAACAGATTACTCCCTGATGGAGAGATTCCCCACTCCCTTCCTATAATCCTGGAGTGATAATATAGGGAGATGAGGCTAAGGCCCCTCATCCAACCCCTAAAAAGCCAACCATATATACAGAAAGAAACTCATCAGTGGCAATCTCTGTATCGCCTCATTTGAACGCATACAGCATAGAATCAAACCACGCTTGCTATTATTTAGTATTAGAAAGTCAGCGTGAAGCTTTTGGTGGAAAACATGAATAATAATGTAATGGAACATGATCCTCAACTCCTCTTGATTTCTAGGGTTTTATATAGATAGTAATAAGATAAATTTCGCGCAAACAGCATACCTCCTCCCAATAATGTATAATAGTAAAAAAAAAAAAAAAAACTATCCGTTAATGTCAATCCTGAAGAGTAAGAGTAAGGGTACACTGAATGCTTAGTTAGAATTAGACTCCTCTTTCACTATCAAAGCATACGTTTCAGTGTAATGGGGTAATTGGCATACACATAATCAACTCAAACTCAATGCATCAACATATAGTCATACACTACCACAAATTATCTTCCAATGAATTAAACCAATAATAATTTCACATCAACTAGCTCAATTATCTAAAATCAGACCTAAACCCAAAACTCACAATTATTAACAAAATCAGAAACAAAAGGAAGTGTTACCAAGAAGCATACCAAAGAACCAAACTTGTGAGCAGCATTAGATTCAAGAACAGGAGGGATCAAGACAGCATGACCAGGCCACCTCTGATTAACCCTATACAAAGTGTTGTAGTCCTCAGCAATGACCAAAACCTTATCTTGATGATTATGCCTAGTAACACTAATCAACCAATTGTTCAAGAAATCCAAGTAAGGCTCACTAACAATGCAAACAATCACAGTCCCATTTTTCCCAAGAAACGAAACCGCATCTTTGAGTGAGTAATCCCACCATTTGGACTGATCAGCGAAGTGGGTAGTTGAAAAAAGGGACTGGGAGATGCCCAGGTAAGGGTAGAAGAAACCTAGGATTATGAGGAGAGAGAAAAGGAGGAGGAGGTTTGCGCGAGTGAGGAGGGAAGAAGATCTTTTGCTGACGGAGAGGAGAGACTGAGAGACAGAGTCGGGATTTGTTAGGAGTGTGTGTGATTGTCTTTGGTTTAGGGAAGCTGCCGCCATTGTTGGTGGAGATCAGAGCTGCTCGAGGATGATTTCCACAAATTTGTGAAATTTGGGGTTAATGAAAATAAAACTAAAGTGATCACTAGTACAAACTTGAATCGAAACGAACGTTCAATAGTAAAATTTTAAAGGTCCGAAGACCAAATAAGTTATGTCAATACTCGGATTTAATTGAACCAACAAAATTGGTCAAAAACCTGAAAATTCAATAATTTTTTCTATATAACTTTTTACTTAAAAGGAATAAGATAAAAGCATGAGAACAATCTATTTATTGTCTAACATGAACATTTATAATAAAAAGAATCATAAAATTATAATTTTCCTATAAATAAAAGTAGAAAGTTCATCAACTTAATATTTTTATGCTTTCTTTTTTTAATTAAAAACTAGTTCGGACTAAAATCCGTTTTGGACAAGCTTAGATCAAATAATTGGTCCAGACCAAAATTTGCTCACCCCTAAATACAATGTTGATAAACTCTTAATTTGCATCAATTTGTGTCAGAATAATCTAATCAAAATTATAAATTAAAAGTTAAATTATCATATAAGAGCAATAAATAAATAAAATAAAATAAAAAATTATTCGTAATCCTAATTTTAAAATTTAGCTTGTTTTTTTTATATATGATCAATTGGTCATCATAACAGTTATCCATTGAGCAACGCGATATATTGTTTGGGTATACCGCTAGTATATATTTATACTAAATTTGTGCCAAAACACGTCTAAGTTGTTTGATAGATGAAAGTTACAAAAAAAAATATATATTTGAAAATTTGATGATTGGATTGTAGTCTTATTTGTAATTTTTTCTTAGTGACTGGAAAATCATAAAATAACATTAGATAAGATAAAATATAAGTACATATAACTGAGATTGAGGTAAAAAGAGTAAAATGAATATATTAACTTTGTTAAGATGAGGTTTTATAGGGTTAAAAATTATGAAACACCATTACCCTTCATAAAAATTAATCATCCTTTTGGGCCTCCCTTCATGCATACTCATATTTCATATTAATTATATTTTATATGAATGTATCATACTTCTTACAATCGAACCATTACCATACTTGCTTCTTTTTATATATTTGACCAAAAAACCGATATTTACCACCCTCGTGTCATACATACTCTATTACTTGTATAATCATCCAAAGAATTACATTGATATAGGAATTTTCACTATAAACAATATAATTGAGCATATTCGTAAGATAGTAACAAGATAAGGGGTTAAGACAACAATTACAAGAATATTTTCAAATTTGGGAACAAAACTAATGTAATGTTGGCTCTTAACACATATTCCAAGGTGGCACATCCAAACAAGTTACAAGTTACAAGTTACTCGTACACATTGTGAGCAACTAAAAGTTACCACCGCCCCCTTGCATTAATATTCAGCTTAACAACGTATCAATACATAGCAATATCGCAGATTCCATGATCATCACCATTTTACATTTCAAATTCAGAAGTTAAGAATTCTGAATATATCAATTTGCACATTGCTTATTGTTTGAGAGAGCAATGAATACCAATGACACTGACATAAACCTCTAAAATATACTTCGTTCATGATTATTTCAAAAGAAGACCCTCACACTATCAGATTTACAAGCATCCGAATGCCACAGCTCACGCAAAAGTAGGTTACAGCCTCACAGAATAGCAGGAGGATTTTATTTTATCTTACAAAGAAATTCACAGTTGACAATATGTTCATCTATTAGTAGGATATAAAACAACCCTATTGGCAAGCAAAATAAAAAAAGGTAAGTAAAATGTAAGCCTCAATCAGGTTCCACTCAATGGATTGAAGGGTTTTGTACTTCTGAAGTTCTTTTATCAGATATGCCAACTCATAGAATCTCCTCTCGGCTTTGTGAAAGTCAAGCCACTTTACCGGTCCTGAGCTTTGGTGTTTTCCGTTTGACAAAGAAAGCCGACAGCATACTTTTGTGGCGAACAGGGGCCTTTACAATAGCTTGCCGGGAGTTGTCAAAAGACCTGAAAGGTGTCATGACCTTGGAGTCTGTTGCAGAATCCTGCAATATCAAATATTAGTAACTTCATGTGGCTTTTATTTGCATGATGACTCAAGCACTAGCAATCTACCAGTAATCCCGAATGCAGCTAATTGAAGACCACGATATATGAACAATTTTTCTGGACTAAAACTTATAAATCACAATTGTCACCATTTTAAGTCCACTCTTCGCATTTTGCTCAAGCAATGAAGTATGAGTATGGCAAGCAAAATGCTTAGAAATAACATAGAGATGCATCTACAGATATAAATGGGCTCAGGAAAGCTTAGTACGTTGGGTATAGGGAACAGGGTACTATTTGTAATGCATTGTTAAGATAAGCTTTGGAGAGGAAACGAAGGAGAACAACTCTAAATAGAGGAGAAAGGTTAAGGGGAGACCAGAAGGTTATTTTATTTTGCTTTATTTTAGTTTGTGATTAGGAGTCTCCAGCCACTTTGAAGCCTGGGACTGTATGCTAATTAATCGCATCAGATTACAATCCAATATCACCTTTACCCTAATTTCTTTTCGTTTCCATTTCCACTTTTTCAAATTTTCCAGTCTATTACAAATAGCTGAAGAATAAAGATCTTGTACAAAGTATGTTCATAAAATATGCATGCTTATGAAAAAAGCAGACAGCACAGCACAAGTCTAAACTTGTTTGTCATTACCTTATGAATGGTACCGCAGGGTTGTAAAGAAGCCCCAGCTGGATCTCCAATAGGTACCTGTGCATGGATCCCTGATGACTTGGCTTGGATACCGTCATCATGATCTGCACAAATGACAGGAAATGAAAATCAACTGATAGTCCGCTACACAATTATGCTTTACAAGAAGGTTACATAGGCTGAGTGACATACGTAGGAGCTGGAATACCGCAGGAGACCTAGGAGAGGCCTTTTGGACTTCAGAGCCGCTGGAAAGAAAACAGGGGGTTAAGATTCATAAAAGTTAGAAATTTGACAAGAGCTTGATCAAGATAATTGACCAACAACACATGATAATAGTAGCTCATCTCTGACTAAAATACCAGGGAATATCGGATACGACCTGAAAACAGTCTTATGATATCCTTTCAGGGGAGACTTCGACTCAGAGCCAAGGTGCCAATAAAGAGTCTTTGATCCAGGTGAACCTGAATGGTTTGACAATGTACCAACTGAGCAAATCAAAGAAGAAAGTTGCTAGCTTTAAATCCTTAGGAATCTAGAATGAAAAATTAAGCACCTGAAGGATGAACACGAGGCCTTGCCTGGACATGCATTTGCCTATGATCAGTCTGTGCAGCAGGACTAAAGTGTACCTTCTTGTTTACAGAATCTACAGAAACATAAAATATGAGGTAGTTGTCAAACTGTAAGCTTTATGATTAACAACACAACAGAGAAACCTTTTTTAAGGGGCCAAAAGAATTGTTGAGGCGAATCAACAACGTTTCTTACTAGGCAATGTATAGCGCTTGTGATGTCTTGGAATAATTGCCAAAAGTTGCTGCTGCCTAAGGCCTTCCATCTCCATATACGTGTGACATGTGAGAAGTTTCTAGAGACAAAGAAATCAGCTCCAAAAGAAAAGAGAGAGATAAGAAAAACCCTACCTCAGGAACAGGGTTAAATGTAGAGCAATAACCCACAGGGAGCATCAACAATACCTGATTTAGACATGTTACTTCCAGCTCTGTAGTTGACACGTCTGAAGTTTGTTGCTCAAGAAGATCAGTCAATTTGTAGGCAACAGTGCCCAGGTGGTCAACAGCATTGACAAGGGCTCGTACAGCATAATCTTTTAGGTTGTCCAACACCCTGTTACATGATAAACACAAAATAATGAGGAAAGAAAGCAAATAATAAATACACAAGAAGACAAAGGGCTAAAACAGAAAGAACAACGAAAACAAAGGCGAAATGGGGAACACTTCAATGTCAAACAAAAACAAATTTCATACTTCATTCACTATGAAGGAGACACAAAAGAAAACTAGGTTGACTAGTACAACAAGCATCTGTTTTTTTTTTATTCAATCTGTTACAAACAAAGACATACTATACAAATTAGACAAAACACAAGGAAGAAGAGCAGGCCGTACTTTCAGGCTCTCAAACATTGCAGTTTGTGTTGTCTCAACTCTCAAGTTTGGTTCATTGCCCTACTAAAAAGCTACTAAACCTTTTCACCCAAAAAGAGAAACTAAGACTCACATTTTTACCCAATTATTTAAGTATAAATGGAAAATTCTCGCTAGTGTCCCCAATATAAATTGATATTTTCAGTCTACATGCAAACTAAGGATCAATACATTCATCAATAAGTACCTACTATCTTAGGATAATGCTAAAAAGTGATGGTAGGAGATACTGAAACCAAGACAGCACTCGGTTAACTTGACCAAAGGCCAAAAAATGACTAAAAGGTTGTACTTTTTTATGCCAAAAATAACTCGGAATAATTGAACTTTGATAATACATTTGTTTCTGCTCACTATGAAGATATGACTTCTCGCAGTATTCAGCGGCATTATAAAGCTGGGGTTTCAGATTCTTGAGTTCCTGAACAGCAATTGCAAAAAAAAAATGATCATTTACAAATAAACAGGATAAATTCCCGACAATAAATCTAAAAAGAGTTGACAACTGAAGAAATTTGACCTGTTAGACCAAATAAAACATTTATTGAACATCCTCGCTACATTTATGAGTCACCAAAAATAGCAGTTTAATTGGGTGAATTCTAAAATTAGAAAGTTCCCAAATAAATAACACATAGCAACAGTAGGAATTAATAAATGGATCATTCCGCAGCAACATTAAGAAGCACCTCACCAAGGTGAGGCAAGGTCTATAGCCACAACCCATGACAGGAAAAATTCCAAACTTAAACATCTTGTATCCACCATGGCAAATGTAATAAGTTTCTTTTTTTGTATTAATACGGCCCATTTGGTAGATATTAATAAATATTAGTGATGATCATAGTTTTATAAATAATTTTATGAAGAAAATGTTATGATACTATCGGTGAAGAGGTTCCACACACAAAACCTCATTTTCTTCATAAGTTTTCATTACCACCCATTACTACTAGAGAGGTGGCATGTGGCATTGACAGGTAATGAAAATTTATAATAATAATATTAATAATAATAAATCACATCCGTTAGTAGCTAATGGAACACTGCAGTGTTAGCTAATAGGATGCGACTCAAATGGAAGAAGCTGAGAAAGTTATGAGGGTTTCCCTCCAGCAGGCTATTGCTAATGCAGTCAACGATACATTTTGTAGACTTTTAACATAGAAGGGCTAAGAGAATGCTCAGAGCACATCTCCCCCTATGGTGCACATTACAATTCAACGTCCTTTATCAAACTATTATATGAACAGGGAACTAAGTACATAGATCTATGCAAAATTACATGATAATGACAAAGAGTCCATTCAAAACTCTCAACTCAAGGTAACCATAAACTGAGCAATTACCCCCTTTTTCTCCATCAGGACTTCTTTCATGCAAAAAGATGCATGAGGCTATAGTTCTACAAGCAGAAGTGCAACTCTTCCCTAGCTTTATTATCATTGAGCTTCAAACTTCTCAACATTTGACACTAGACATCCTAGGAACTCCCTCCTGAATTACAACACTACATGTTGGGGTATATAACTTTTGAAAGGGATAATTCACTTGAGCAAAGACTTGTCAGATCTTTATCACTTTAAAACAAGAAAGCAAGGAATACATCAAACTCTGGCGGTGTGCCCCTCTTGATTCAGACCTTAAACTTCCGCTTCCTCTTTAAAGTTACCTCCATAACATTTTCATATCCAAAGCAAGCATTTAGCCGCAATTTTGCCTAAATGAAGGCCTTCAATTAAGCCTGCAAGCTAAGTTCATAATCGTAGACATACAACCCTTGTATGTCCATGGAACAATCATTCCATAAGACCTAAGCACACTCAATCTAGTTCTCCGAATGCAACAATCTTTTATTCATCAAAGTCTTCTTTGAATGCATTTAAGAATCTTACCAAACTCAACTCCTAAACAACCAAAGCCAGACCCCATTAACACAATTCTCCTTGCATTCACAACATTTAGATCCGAACATCGGCATAAATACCTATTCAGCATTTCTATTGGTATACATGCTAGTAGTTTTTGGGCTCATCCAAGATCAGTAACATACTACCATTCTATGCTCTAAATACATAAAAATAGGATTATACATTTGGTAAATTATATAAAGATTTGAAAATGTCCAATTATAGCGAATAAGTTATCACTATACCCGTCGAATCAATTGCATTCATGAAATACAATGCTTACAATTTAAGTCAACGAAACTGGAAAGCTATAATAGGAATAGAAATAGTAATAATAATGATGATAATAATACTAACATCAACAATAATTAAAAAAAAAAAAAAAAGATGAAACAGTAGAACACAAGAAAGGAAGCGAAGGCATGGAAATCCAGATCCAAAAAAGAGGGAAGAGAACCTGCAAAGCCTTGACAAAGCTCTTGCTCTGCTCCATGGAAGCCTCGTCGAAGGTCATAGGACTAGGCAGGGCTTTAATTTGCTCCACTTGCATCTCAAAAACCCAAGGATATTGTGCGAGGATTGGAGGAAGCGTCAACTTGAATACTCAGTCAAATGGAACAGAACAAAAATGTAAGCGCTTAGTTAACTGTAGGAGGGAATGTTTGGTATTATAAGTCAGGTTTGTTTAAACGGTTGCTACTTCAGATTGGGGGAGGGAGAGGGAGGGGAAGGTAAGGTAAGGTAAGGTCTGTTTGAGAGGGATGTGTGCATGTGTATGCAACGCTGGTGGTGACTGGTAAGTACAGTGTAGTGGAGGTGGTTGTGTTCACTTAACTATCCTTCTGCCTAACTTTTTCTTTTAAAATGTTGACATTGATTAAGAATGTGATTCAATAAAATTGGCCTTTCAACTGACATTGAAAAGCATATTTGTAACTAGAGTTTCATACGGTTGCATAATGTACTGCAATTCCTGATTCCAATGCTTCAGTTGGTGGCTTGGTGTCCACCACCTGCTTCTCCTACCAAGTTCCAGATGTCAGTTGAAATTATTCTGGTAGAGATGCATGGTACTAAGAAAGATCCAAGCATATAGTACTATCTACCAAGATTCCGGCTTAAGATTTGGAAACTAGTATACGGTGTGCACATTCCTGAATATTTTGCCCATAAATCTCAGTGCCATACTGTCATGAAGACAACTGTGCGAGGACGACTAACTTAGCTAACTGCCACCCCTTGGTATATGTTATTAGCCTACGGAGATCAGCCATATGAATAATTATTCAACTTGTTCATTTCGTTTTTCTCAGTATGTCAGTTCAAATTGGATGAACGTTACCGTGTTTTAGCAATCGGAACTGATCTAGATGGGAAGCAATACAATGGTACTCATCGTCGAGCACGTCTAGTCGGGCAGAAACAGGATATAGAGCCACTTAATAGAAGAAAATTGTATTAGATACTCATAACTTTACACCCAAATGCTGAATAGACAACCTTAAACAAAATTAAAACACAATTACTGGATCATTCATCTTACCGATTACTGGATTAATGGGCCTATAATTAGACATGTATATTAGGTCGGATTAGGGTCGGAATGGGTCATATATATAACGGATTGGGCGGGACTGGGCCAAAAAAGATATTAAATGGGCCGAGTCAGGTCTGGCCAAACAAAATACAAAACGGAATGAATCGGGTCGAGCCATCAAAAAATAGTATATTTTTTAGTTATCGAGAGTGATAGTTTGTCTGTATCACATCTAATGTGGACCATCGGTAAATAAGCGGAAATAATTCATTACCTGATGGTGTTTAAAAGCATTAAAAAATATTAACTCATTATTGATCCGACTTGACCCATTAAACACTTAATAAATTATGATCATTTATAATGCCGGTCTAATTAAATCCATAATTAATTAAACTTTTTTACAAACGGGCCGATTAATATTTAAACAAGTCTACCTAGAATCACGATTTTATTATTTCCTCACCAACCATCGTCAATTTTAATTAATCAAAATAAAATGATGGAACACTGTCACTTTTTAAGATGTAGATGAGTCGAACACGAGCCGATAAGCAGAGTAAGAAGCTAGCGCAAAGAATTCTGTGGCCCGTTCTTCCATGTGTCACTCCACAAATGAATCCTTTGTATTAGGATTATATGAGTATGATATAGCAGCGAAACTTGAGTTAAGATGTGCCAGTTGATTGCAATGCGTGGTAGAATAGCAAGTTGGCCGGAATTCTAACCTTTTCAACCGTCACATATCATTGCATCTACTATGAATAAACGCCAACTAGCATAGTTACGTAGAGTCATATGAGATCAATCACGCTTACATCAATTATTATCTTGTTGTTTTCGACTATCTTTACGCCAAATATACTATAGGATGATGATCCTCACCTATTTCACACAGTTTCTCTTTTTCTCCATTTAGCACCTCATTTACTTTTTCTTTACCGCATATTACAGTATCTTTTTTTTTTTGCCTCCATTTTTTTCCACAGTTAGATAGACAAAAAAATAATAAACAAATGAGATTGGGCACATATACCGAGGTATCTAAATCCTCCACCCATAGAAGATTTTGAGCAATCCTTAAGGACGGAGGATCCTGAACATTTTTCCCACGATGGTGAGGATGGTCGGTCCTCAAGTGATGAAAATGACTGAACAATCCAACTAAAATGGTCTCAAGTCTCAACCCTCGCAGTAGACATTGATTTCATCAACAAATCAATATGACCCCGCTTCAGAATATTGAGTAGGTCCAAGTCCCTTAATCGAAGGACAAAATCAAGGTAATTACAGTTCTGACGTTATAATTTTAAGTACTGTCTCAGTTTGTTTGATCGATTTGCAGGAAGATCCCTGTTAGTTACTTACCAAACAGCTTACCCAGTTTTGTATGCAAACAATGCATACTGCTTGACGGACTCAAGGCTGTAGAACACCACAATATCAGGGCGACTCGTGTACACTTGCTCTAATGCAGAGACTGCACACTGGTCATTGGACATTTGGACAGTGCAGGAAATAGGCTTGGAATTGTATTTAGTACTTTGACCAAGTAACATTGGCCAAGTGCCTATTAGATAAGTTGCCAGGATATAGCATAACATATAGGATTAAGAAAAGGTCAAGAAGAGGCGTAACCAATTCAAATCACACTTTCACACTTGCGACCTTGTTACTCCGTCATTCACAATTTTGACCTTGTTACTCCGTCATTCACAATTGTAATTGCATCGTAGGAGTATAAATCTTACTCGTACTTCATATACAACGTATCAGGAAATTCATAATTGAGCCCATAGCATAGAATGGAAACAAAATAAAGGAGAAACTGAAACTCAACTTTATATTTAGATATATACAAAATCTACAGTGTTTACAATACTGTATCATGCTTAATTACATATGAGCAGATGATGAGGTCTTGTTCATACTACACTTAATCAAGCTTCAGCATACTGCAAATGACTTATTAGTGTATATATAACATACAAGAGTATACTTTATAATTCAAGAGGCAATAAGGCAACTATAGCTCTCCAACGCTAAGGATGACCAAGCACAACAAAGCTCTAGGCATGTAAAAACTAGCAAAATTTACTTATCACCAGAATGTTAAGATCTCTGAGAAGTCTCTTCCTTGTGTCTATGTGAAAAATCCAGTGCAGAATTTAAGTAATTACTTACAGAATTCATTTCTCCTGCTAATGGGATGAGTTCTGAGGGAGGAAACAACTCAAAGCAGGTAGGCTTTGGAGTTGTAGGGTAACCGAGTGACAGGATTAACTCCTGGACTGAGAGAACCTGGAACTTGCGGGAGGAATTGAGGGCAATGTTGTCAACTTTATGCTGATAAATCTTTCCATTTCTATCAAGCTTGTACTCTGAAATGCCATCAAAACGACCACGGCTCTCCCATGGAACTCGTGGGACTCCATGGACAGTCCAACGAACCAAGATGACATTCTCCATAGGTTGCCACACACTAAGAATTTCAACCCACAAAGCTTTGAAAAATATCCTTCCATGGAATCGCAATGCCCAGAAGAGTGATTTATAATTCTCAATACCAGCAAAGGTATTTAGGGGATCTTTGAACACAATATCATCCCTGCAAGAATCCAAATGAGAATGAAAAAGTTCATATAAGATTAACAATAACACCCTTCTCAAACAGACAATAAAAACGGCACTGGATTAAAAGCCTAGAAACCAACCACTTCATTTCCAAACCTTCTTGTCTAATTGGCATCAGTTTTGGAGGTCGCTAGAAAAAGCATACAATGCTTGCATTCATGCACACATTGCAAAACCTAAGCTTAACTCATTCCCTCAGCTGTTTTCTTAAACCACTTACTAAGCTGCACACAATAAATTAGTCGCAGAAGGGATGGGGGAATAAGCATAACTATACCTCTATGTTTCACTAGGACTTTCCAACCTTATAACTCCATGTTTCGAACTGAAAATCTTAGACGCTAATTACTTCTTTGCACAAACCCCAAAGTATGCTACAATTGCTTAATTTCAGCGTGTCTTAAAGTGCATATCTTCACAACCAGGACACTCCTAAATAAATAAAAATAAATAAAAGGGAATGGATATTTGATAAGTTGCCAAGTTGAAGTTGCCTCATTAACCTACATATTACACAATCTCATACTATCTACGAATACACAACGAGCTCACAACTTCATCTGTACATATAAGTTTGAGGACCAGTCATCAGATTTCAGTAAGTTGCATGATCAATCGGTTAAAATCCAATTTTACCTCAATCATCCACTAACAAACATCAGAATCTATGCTCTTAGATAATAACTACAACTTGGAGCAACAAAGTACAACTCCATTAAGAATGCTACAATCCCACAATTTCTTAAAATGCGCATCTACACAATCAGGACACTCCAAAAACAAGTAACAAAAATCCGATAACTTGAGTAATTGAAAACTTAAAAGGGGTCCTCGGACTAGTTGATATTGTACCATCTCATACTAGCTATGGAATATACAAAGAACACACAACTTCAGGTATATCTATAAATATAAGGACAGAAACACCCAAATCAAGTACTCAGTAACTTGCACAACAATCGATTAATTATCTACCTTTCCAGTAAAACTAGCAAACAAAAATCAGACTTCTTCACAGCTGTTAAGGTTTCGCCTACCGAGGGGCATGTTCTTATTAACCAAAACAGGCAAAAAAAATTTCCAGCAAATTACTGTCAAATGTCAATCATATTGAACCCAAATTCCAGCTGCCAGTATAAAATCAAAAGCGATAAAAACCGAAAAATACACAAGAAATTAAAGAGAAAAACCTGTAAATGTCAAAAGTGGGCTCCCTATAAAACAACTCCGGAAATTCCTCGCGCAAGCAGCGAATAGCGTGGCCCATATTGATGTAATAATCCTGCTTCTGTTCGTCCTCCTTCTTCTTCTTCGGGGACGAAGACGACGTCGTTGAGCTACCGCTACTACTACTAGGCTTAACTGGAGCTGAAAATTGACCGTACACTCTAGCATTAGGCTCTGGAGTAGTAACTTTAGCACAAACCCTAAGTTTGATTCTGCAATTCCCATTGAAATGAGAGATTGTTGGGGAATTCAGTATCTTAGGGTTAGGGTTAGAGAACGTATTCGTTAATCCGGATATGGACATTGGAAAAGGAATGTTTGGTTGGTCAGGGAAATTATTTTTCTGGAGGAGATTGGGAGATGGAGGAGAGAAGAGGGAGGGGAAGACAGAAGAGGAGGTGTGTCAGTATGTTGGCGGGGGGAGATTGTGTGGATAAGATGATAAGTTTATGGGGATAATTGGGATTGTGTGAGTTGTGAATTGTGACTTGTGACCACTATGTGCACAAATTTGATTCATTCAATTATTTGAATACCATTCCATGTTCCAACAAACGAAAAGTATTGCCAACATAAATTTCTTCTAGGAGAAATTAATATATGAGATGTCCATATTAAGTAGATAATACTTGTGATTTATGTGTATTTAATTTGATGGATTTATGTTATTCTTAGTGTTATAGGTGGTTTTGACCTTTTTTTTTAAAAACTTTGAATTCATGGATGTTTAAATTAAAACTATTTATTATTGAGTATGGACACTTTATTTTCAACTTGGATGTTTTATACCAAATTTGGTTTTGGGTTTGAATTTTCAGCTACTAAAGATTATTTTCAAATCATGAACACACACAACTCTATGCCAAATAGGTAATTTAACTTGTCAAAAAAAAAATTTAATACAAAAAAACACATTACACTTACAACATTGAAATATATTCATATTACTTATGCTTAGAGTGTCAAATCTCATATCCTTAGAGACCCATTCAAATGGAATTGAAATTTAATACTTGCAAAAATCAATGGGCTTTAAATGCCATGTAATTCTTATATTGGTTGATTCAATGAATATTTAATGCTTAAGAAAAATGCACAATAGAAAGTACTATGTACATATCAAAATGATATCATATATGATATATCCCTAGCTAATATATGTTTCCGACACAAACTAGAGAATTAATAGAAGCATCTGTAAAGGTATAAAATTGTGCCCTGGTAATGTTGAACTCAAAATTATGAATTGTATTTATCGTGGACACTGGACAAGATAATTGTATGCCAATTTCAAGCTTAACAATTGTGGAATACAAAATAAATTAAGTGTCCACTAAGATTTCATAAATCAGTTAAGGGCATTTATCAATCTTGGTCATATGTTAGGCAATTACACATACATTATGGACACATATTTTTCAAATCAAGCTGAATACATGTTTTAGACTTTTAGCCCTGGTTTACACTGTATTTGCCTAGTGCTATTGTATTGTTGATATAATGTCATTCAATTATGCCTCGATAAACTAATAATGATAATGTCATTTAATTATTATAGGAAATCAGTATATATATATATATATATATATATATATATATATATATATATATATATATATATATATATATATATATATATATATATATATATATATAAGATCCAATAAGAAGGGTGCTTAAAATAAGAAGGATGAGAAGAGATCTTGACCCTTTAAGTGGTAAGATTCAACGAATGAGATTTTACGTAAAAAAAATTGGTCACTATAATAATGAAAATAGTCACTATAACGATGAAAATAGTCACTATAACGATGAATATGGTCACTATAAGTGAAAAAAATATATTAGTCACTATGAGTTAAAAAAAAGATCAATATATATATGTAAAATGTCATGTGTTGAATCTATAAAATGAAGGGTCAAGATGTTTTCTCATCCTTCTTATTTTAAGGACCCTTCTCATTTTAACTTATATATATATATATATATATATATATATATATATATATATATATATATATATATATATATATATATAACTTGCTACTAGCATAAGCCTATGGGAAAAAGAAAAAAAAATGGAGAGAATATGCTCAGCGATCCTATATATTACTCAACATTATTCATATTTTTCATCGAATACTTAACAATGTATTCAGTTTGATTTGAAAAACGTGCTATAAACAAGCTGAAGATGTGTCAAAAATATAACAATTAATTAATTTTTGATAAGTTTTGACTTTTGACAAATGATATGTATCACACCTCGTGGCTTGGTGTAGTTATCAAGGGTAGCCAACTTTTGGTATTAAAATCACATGTTCATTTTCTCAATTTGGTATTAAAATCATAAGAAACAATCCAAGTTTATCTCCTCAAATTAGAACATATTCGGTTAATTTATATCTATAGAACTGAAATTATTTTTACTAATTAAAATGAATTTGATCAAATAATCAAATTGGTAAATAAAAAAAAAAATAGGGTGACCAATGAATTGGTAAATAAAACCACCAAGGCAACAGATTGGTAATAAAAGCAAAACTCAAGTGACAAATTGATAAGAAAAAAGTGATGTCAGACGACAATAAAACCAACAAAAATTTAAAAATGAATTAAAATCAATACCAAAGCGTTGATGGCTTCATTATTTCGTGATACTTATTTTTTTACTACTTTATTATAAGCCAAAACTTACTTTTCAAAAATTAATTGTTATTTTATCAAATTAAAAAATTTGAAAATTTTATAAGAAACTACCTTATGAAAAATTTGTAAAAAATTACCTTATTAAAAAAATATTGTCAAAAACTACTTTATGATACCCAAAAATATTTTCAAAATCTACCCTATAGAACCAAAAATGTTGTAAAATTAAACCTTATCTTATGTTGGAATCTTGATTTTTACCAATAAATTTCAGTGTTGTCTAGTATATAGTAGGATGTATTATACATATGACTGTGACTTTTAATGAGGAATTTTTTTTTAGGGTTTTCACTAAATTTTCACTTTTTCATCTTTTATTTCCTCGAGATATCAATAGAGGAAAACATTTGGAGGAAAACCTAAAAAAATGCCTTCATTTAAATCATATGCATGACACATGGCGGTCAATGTGTGAATTTATAAAAAAAAAAACCTTGAAATTTGTAGTGTCCTACAATATTTTTGTTTGCAAACCTTGGATTTGTTTTTATAGTTGAGGTACATTACCATGGTAACAAACACACTCTACACAATTTCTATGAAGTGCATTACCTTGTTAATTTGATGCGTATTTATAGTTGAGGAATATTTATTGCTTTATATTATCGTGTGGTATGGTAGTAACAACATTGTATTTCTCTAATTATTTTTCTAAAATAAATTAATAATCCATTAGGGATATAGGGGTGTTACAACTATGATTCACATTTCAAACCGACAAAAATAGTGCATCTATCGGATAACTGTTGTATTGAAAGTTATTTGGCATTTTTATACGATGCTATAATTTCTCTCGAGTTGCAATCCAATACACAGACCAGTTGGTTTTGTTAAGCTAGCTAGGCTATGTATTATCAACTATTTCTATATAATTGGCGGGATGATATCTTGAGCCCCAAGCGCAAATAGACATATATTGTCCAATAGATTACTTCTCAAAGTTCGCATAATATGATATATATTGTCTAATATACGAGGCTTGTTGATTTATAGTTGAAATATAATGTCCGTTATGTGAGAGTGTGACACACCATATATTATACTCCCTCTGTCCTCAAAGATTACCTCATTTGAACTTATGCGGTATTCAAGACACAATTTTATACGTTTTTATTTCCAAATTTGTATAAAAATTATGAGAACTTGATATTTAAAAAAAATTTCATTGATCGAGATGCATCAAAGTAACCAATAAAATTTCACTTGAATATATTATTGTTTATAATGATAATAATTTATGATTTTACTTTTTAAATTTTGAATATAAAAATAGAAATAAGATAATATTTGAGAGCCTAAAAAGAAATTATCTACAAAATTTTAAATTGAATAAGAAAAACAACCAACGTATAAGTGCGTGGAAAAACAGCTGGAGTCTGGAGAGTGAGAAATTAACAGCTGTAAAATCCGGAAATCCACTCCTACAAGTCTGCATCCAAAAGTACCAATACGGCATACTGTGTGTGTGTGTGACGTATATACTCCAAATACATTTTCATTACACCAAACTCATTTTATTTTTAAAAAGAAAACCGAAGAAATAAAGGGCAGAGCCTAAGTACACTCCCTGACTCCCTCCTGTCTTCTGGGATTTACCACTGCATTTCCCTCCCTCCCTCTCCGGCGGCGCAGCCTTTTCCTCCTCCAATATCACCGCCCCATTACCCTGATTGACCCTAATCAGAACATTCTTGAAAGAAATGAGATCCCCAGCACCCCTTCCGCCTCCAACACCATCCCGTGAAACCTCCCATCTTCTTGAGATCAACCTCATCTCGGCCCAAAATCTCAAGCCTCCCTCCGCCAACCTCCGTCGCCTCCAAACCTACGCCGTCGCGTACATCGACCCTACACGCAAACTCCGATCACGCGTCGACCGTGCCGGCGGCGAAAACCCTTCTTGGAACGACAAGTTTATCTTCCGCGTTTCCGATGAGTTTCTCGCGTCGGAAACCTCCTACTTCACAGTCGATATCTTCGCCGTCGGTGTTCTCACAGACGCGCTCCTCGGCTCCGTCAGATTCCTCGTCAGCAACTGTGTCTCTCTCCACTCCGTCGGCGTTCCGTCCTTCATTGCCGTTCAGATTCGCCGGAATTCTGGAAGATTCCATGGAGTTCTTAACGTCGGAGCTATGGTGATCGACGCGTCGTCGGAGGAAGGGTTATCACTCTCCGGAGTATCGGCGATTGGCTATCGTGATTTCATGGGAGAGAATCGTCTCCGACGAAAGCATCGCGGTGGCTTTCCTGGTGTGAATTCAGGTAGCGAGTCGTGCGGCGGTGACTCGGTGGATTACTCGGACGGAACTGAGTCAACCGCATCGAACTCGTCTACGGCTTCAGCGTCGGATACAGTTCTTAAGGAGTTGAATGGAAGGATAGACTTGGCGGGAAGGAGAGATAGAGAGGGGATGATCCTGTGTGGACTAGGGTTTCATAAGAAGATACGCACAAGTCCTTCTGATCAGGATCTGAGGAGTGGTAGATGATGGACGGATGGGATTCAATTGAAAGGTTTTGGTGGGAGTGGTGCTATTTCTGGATCACAAGGTCATAGCTTAATTGCCTTCAAAAGGTTATTAAATTGCCTAATCACGTTAATTAGAAGTTTATGCTGATAAAAGTGGTCTCTTTTTTGTTCTTCAAATTTGTGTTTAATAATATTGCTTTGTGTTTTTTGGTTGAGTCAGATTTGATGGTTAAACAAATTTATGTATATGCGCTTCTGATCTAAAAAATTTGGAATTCTTGCTAGTCTGCTATGAGTATGACCCCTTTATTATTGTAATTTTTACAGTATAGACAGATATTTAAATGATTTAATGAGAATGTAGTCCTGTTAAATGGTATTGATAAGAGATTAAGAATAGATGTTTTCTGTTCTTACATTTGGGCTTTTCACCTTATGAATTTGAAGCCCACACTGTGATTATTAGTATGCGGCCCTTGTATACTACTTCTTTTGAGATTGTGCCACGTGACATCACTTCAACGCTTAGGATTTATGGGGTGTTGAAGAGATGTGTAGGTGGGGACTGGGGGCCTAGGGGGATCAGGGGTTGAGGTTGATGAATACTCCTCCGTATGTGCCTAACAGCCTGAGGCTTTGAGTCAAAGGTTGAAGAGGTTTGAGGAGGAGGAGGAGCTGGTGGTTGAGTTGGGTCTTGATTGAAGTTTAGGCATACCAATGTGGGTTCATCTATACTATACTTCTCAGTCCATACCTCAAAAGTTCAACTCCCTCACATTTCTTCCATTCTCTATTTCTCGACAAAACAAATTAGCCTACCAAGGTATATTTGAGAATTGTTAAGCCTGCAATCCCCACAAGTCCACAACAATATCCTCTTCTTCTTTTTCTTTCTTCTCATTTTTTTCTATTTAATGATCCTTTTCTTTGCTACTTCGACTCAATAGTGTTTCTATTAGCTAATGTTAGCAATTAGACTAAAAAACAAATTAGAGTATGGACTAAATATAATAAACGTGTTAGAATATGTATAGTACTCTCCATGTGTTTTATATGGCTTATTGGGTGATAATATGTTACAAGGGTTATCAATTGATATTACCTATATTTCAAAACAAATGTGATATTTTAACTTTTACTTTAGTCAATGTACACAAGACTTGTCCATTCTCTTGTATTTGCTCTTGCAAATAGCATGCTGTCGCCCTCAAAATTTGAAGTGGGAATTTTCTTTAAGATATAAGAGGGAATATAGTTGAATATTGTTAAACTTCCTATCATTCCTCTCCCTCCAAAATTTAAAGATGGCATTAAACTATTTGCAAGAGCAAATACATGAGAATGCTAAGTTATAGTCGATATAATTTGCAAGTACAAGAGAGCATCTGACTAGAAAGACAATCTTAACAAAACAAGAATAGCTTTTAACAACCGTCTTGATATGCTCAGTTATAGTCGATATAATTGCAAATACTACAATTTCAATTATTAAAATGACAACTTCAAAAAAAGAAAAGGAAGGTAAAACAACAAGGTGACCCAATAAGTGGGTAAGTGGGTTGCGTGACCATGTAGAAACAAAGCTCGTTCTTTTTAAGAATGTCATCCCCCAACCTATCTCCCTATCTACTGGTTTTATAAAATTAGTGTCCGACCATTGTTTGTATGCTAAGAAGGTTCTTAACCCTCATATCTTTAGCCACACCGTTTTCCTCGTTTCTACATATATGGCAGTGCCCTCCGCTTGGTTGTGTAAAGATTAACGTGGATGCTCACATCTTTATGGAGTGTACTATATATGGTCTTGGTGTACTTGTGAGAGATGACTATGGGAGGATCCTTGTGTGTGTTGTGCGAAAAGAAGTACCTACTTGGGATGTTAACACTACTTATATTAGGCAACAACTATAAGTTATATATGTTGTGCGAATAACTCTACATTTTGAAGGAGACGCCCTTTATGTTGTGAAGACGGTAGCCAACGGCCCAACAATGAGGAGGGCTATGCTCCTATTTTTTTTTTGTTTTTAAATAAAGAAATTTGCCAAAAGAGAAAGTTATTCGATTGTTTATCTATTTCTCATGTCAAAAGGGAGGGTATACAGTTGCTTATATCTGGTGGCTCAGTTGGAGCCTATCAATTTGGATTATATTTGTAATGATTCTTTTTGCAAATTAAGTATTATTACTTTGGCGGAATCTGATTTGATTTAACTTAATGAAACTCCCTTCCCACATTTTTGCCTCCAATAAAAAAAAGTTTAATTTATTGAACGAAGTTCTTAACACAATGTTGGTTTTATGATTTTTATATTGTCTTTCATACATGATTTAAAATCAAGTTTTTATTGGAATAGAAAATTTTAGTTTTTTTTTTTATAAATATCATTTAAGTGATAGTGAGATAAAAAAATATTAATACATTTGCACGAGTCCTAAACTAGTTGTTTTTAAAATTGGGACTAATGACTTTAAGAATTTATCTTAACATTACTATAATTTACTTAGCTTCTATAATTTTAGGGTTTGGGGTGATTTTCTTGGAAGAAAATTTCGATCATAGAAAATGGATCAACAAAATTCTGAGGTTAGAATTGTATAGTAAGCTGAGAGTAATACCAAGCATGTTACATGTTATTTGTACAACTATTTCATAGATAAAGACAGATTCACATACAAAGTTTGAGGTGTCTTACGTGTCTACTTCCAAAATCAGCTTAAAGGTAAAAAGGGAGGAACTTTCAAGTGCAACAAAAAATATACCACGTGTACTAAAGAATCGATTCTATTTATGTCAAAAATTATATTGGGACTAACAACGATTTAAGATTGTGACACTTAATAACTCTATACGACGGATAAGCAGCAAAAAAACGAATAGAATGCGAAAGTAAAGTAAATGACACGATAAATTATTGGCACAGAAAATCTAACAATGAAAAAAAACGTAGAGGCTTATAGGTTGTAGTTCCACTAAAACCAAAAGGGATAATCAAGTTTGAGTGTAAAATAGTTCAGATGCAAAAGTAAAAGCAAAGACAATATACAGTACAACGAGTGATCAAACAGTGAGTAATGGAATGAGTAGTGAGCAGAATGATGGCTTGTGGATGAATGACTTAAAGGCTGCTGCGCTAGAGCTAATATATCTTGTTCGTTTGATCGTTGGCAATGGATAGTCTTAGACAAGACTTCCACCCAAGAGTATAGGAATAATCTTAACAAACTTGATTTTTCACTAATTGACTGATTCAAATTGCCCTTTCGACAGCAAGCAAGAAAGTTATTCTCATTTTTGTATACTTGACACGTAGGCAAGAAAAACCTAACATGTAGAATCAACAAAAGAATGATTACTCGTGGCAGCTTGTTTGGTAAGCTCTCATGATCAAAATTGAAGACCACTTTGTTATTGGTTACAAAAGAAAAGCAATTTAGAAGAAGATATTGGAGTAGGTCAAAACCCCTGATCTTGCCTACAACCCTAAGTGACCCAACACCAGTACCACCAATGAATTCTCTGCAAAATATTTTAAGTACAATTCTCTAAACAAACAACTGCAAAACCTTTTTGGTTTGAAGACTATTGTCAAATTTTGCATGTCGTGCTTTTCTTAGGCCCACCTTTAGACAGACGTGCATGCTGTTTCCACCAATAGCTAGTGCATTTTTTTAGTCTTTTATTCCATTTTTTTTTTAAAGGAAAATAAGAGCCTACTATGTTCTCAATCTCTAGATATATTATGCAAGTGCTTGTTGCATGGGCCACCCAGTTTTTTTTTTTCTAACAGAAAAATAAACTAGAACGCTATTCGAGTCAGTTTTGAGAGTTATTAATAAGATTTTTAGAAACTTTAAAATAAGAGAAAAAATCAAATTTAACCGCGTCGCCAGCAATGTCACGTGCAAAAGATCTTAGTTTCTTTGGAGCATTGGAATGACATCTTAAAGCATCAAGTAATGTTAATTATATTACGGACTACTACTACACTACTACTCTCCTTTGCAATCAATTTTTTTTACATGTCAATAAATTATTTGCGACACTATGTGCTTGAGTGACTTGAACTCTCTTCAGTTTGATGATTACACACCCTTTGAAGTGGTGCGTGTTCTATTTATTACACCACAGTTATAAGCGAAATACTTATTTGGGAAGAAGTGTTTTCCTGTAGGATACCAATCAAATTGTGTGAATCCAAGAGGAAGACAACCTCTTTGTAGTTCATTGAGATAGCCCATTTCATTGCGTCAAGGCATGCCATGGCTTCGACATAAAGAGTTGAAGTGGCTAGAATTGGTTGACCACCATCCAAAAACAATTTAATCAGTATTATTGCAGAGAGTCTAGCCCATACTTGCAACTTATTTCTTTTCTTTTAGCATCATGAACCGTCCACCTGAGTTTGACTAAATCCCGTGCTCCTACTATCTAGCCCTAAAGAAGCCGGGGAACAATGGGCTACTTCTTCAGGCGGATGAAGAAAGCCTAAATTGTTATTGCTTCTTTTGCTATTGTATTCAATTTGACCGTGAAGCTGGATGGCCATATTTCCTGTACCTTTGCAATCATATTGTGGTGAACTGATTTTAATATTAAATTAACACGTCAATGTTGGCCTCTCGATTCTTCATCTTTGTAATACTGATGTACCCCAACTACTAAATTTTTCTTCGCCATTTTCACACGAATGCATGTGCAATCATACCGAGCATTATTCAAGCAATATGATAATGCCAGTGAGAGAATGCGGTTATTCGTGGAAGTTTTTGGTTTCATTTTAATACAGATTATATATTTTTGGAAAATATTGAGTGTAGACAAGAGTTGCCAATATTGGAACTTCAAAAACATACATAATTATATTCAATGAGGGATTCAACCATGCTTAGCGTTGGATTAAACAAATCCACTACTCCAGTACGTACTCCCTCCCTCCCAAGAAAATAATAATTCTCATATCACATGTATTCAACACAACCCTAACATATTACATATACTAGCTAACCTACAGGTGACTATCAAGTCTATCATTGTTTTGTGGGTGATGTACAACCATCATATCCTCCCTCGATCCACTAGCTTAGCTTCATCAATCTTCATACACTCGTCACATAAAATGTGTTTTCCTTTGAAAAATCGAATTCGTCATAACTCATAAGGTCATATATGTTACATACTTTCGTCATAGGTCCAACAGATAAGGCATTATATTCTTAATTTTCAGTTCACACAGTTTTAGCTAAGCATTATTGTAATCCATCACTTTCGTAGCTTGAGAATTGTGATGTTATCTTAAGTTGGACGATGCAAGTCTCACATGCGTCAAAATTCAATAAATATTAGTTTGATCTTGAGGGCTCGGCGACCTTACCATATAATGACAATTATGTATCCCAATCTTTTCGGCCTAGCACAAAGTTGAGGAGGCCGGAGGAGGAGGGGAGATAGCCATGATATTACTTTGCAAAAGTATATTACATTTAAAACTAAACTAAATTGAATACGAATATATTTATCAATTAGAAATGGACTGTATAATAAAAATGTTTGGCAGTGCATGTAGCTTTGTTGGAAGGAGAAGGGCATAAATGGTATTTAAATTACTACTACTACTACTCTAGCTATCTATGGTAACAGTACGGCTTTTATAGGTAAAAAGTGAGGTCAGTATCCAATTTGGTTTTCTTTGTCAAAAGTGCATTGCTCATTGCAAAGGTAAAATTTTTTTTTTTTTTACTCAAACTGACCTAAATTAGTTGTTATATTTTATTTTTTATGGTATTTAAAATATATTTTAAAATATTTTTTCTTTAAATTTGTAAGACAAAAAAATTATGAAAACTTGATATTTAAAAAATTTACATTGAGGTGTGTTCAACAAAATCTCATTTAAATATTTTATTTGTTAAAAAATAATTAAAATTTATGGTCAAAGCTTTTAAACTTTGACTCCAAAAATAGAAATGTAGCAAGTAAATCGACACAAAGAAAGTATTTATTAATTGAGTGTTTATATTGACATATTTATGTTGTTAGTTTAGATGTTTACATTATGACAGGTTTAGGTTATCCCTTGTGGCAAGAAAAGAATACCATCCTTTTTCATTTTGATACGTGGAGAACATAAATGAGTATGTACCGAGTAGTATTTCTTATAGCATGATTATTATCCTTGGAGCTCCTGCCTCCTAGTCTCCCAATTAAATTCGTTACGTTGATGTTTGTGGGTGACAATGTACTTGGCTTCACTTGTTCCCGATCAATTTGACAATTACTACACTCGAGCTAATAATTAGTTTAGCTCAAGTTGAGTTACGAGTTGTGGTGAGTTTGAAATGTCCAAGCTCGGCTACCTTTCTGTTCATATCCACATGAACACATATTTGTTACGTACCATACATGCGTGTGGTTGTCTACTATGTGTCACTATATGATGATGCATATATGTAGCTTAGCTAATACGGAGATACTAATTAGATATTTATTAATTCATTATAGTCAATAGTATGAATGGCTGTATGGTACGCTGCACGTTTGGGACCATGGTATGCAACTTATGCACACAAAATTAAGTACCAAACCTAGAAGCAAATAGCTACCAACCAAATTAGTTAGAATGCAAAAATCAATTTCATATTCAATTAACACTTTTACACTAATCAATTATAATCCAACCAATTCAATTATTGGAGACCAAGAAGTTAATTAGTGGAACCCTCGCTCCTTATAAGGAAAATCAAGATAATACATTTGACTTAGGTTATTATTTCACATGCGTCACTTGCTTTTACAATTTTAACCTAAAAATCAAGAAAATAACCCTTTATGATTCTCGATATATGCTTAATGAAATCTACTAGTATGCTCAAAATAGAAGAGCTGACCTAATTCAGAATTAGGTAAAAAATATATATATATATAATTTTAAATTACCTGAAAACATTTTTGAGAAGATATTTTGAAAAAAAAAAGAAATACATTAAATACATAGCTAGTATTCGATAGAACCAAAATGTCATTTTTCTGCAAATATAAAATCACATGCTATAGAGTAATCAATGTACAAGTGAAGGTCGTGTATGGAGGCATGTTCTTTTACGCTGATCATTCATTTCATTTGTACTTTATATCTTTCTAGACAAACAGTTTTTCTTCAAGGACAGGCATTACACTATGCCCAATAATTGCGGAGTACATGTCAATACATTATTATATATATATATATATATATATATATATATATATATATATATATATATATATATATATATATATATATATATATATATAACATTAGAAAGGTATAAAAACTACTGCTAAAGTAGAAAAGGATAAATCTATTATGACTCTATGAGTAACTCACAAATAAATAAAGAGGCCAAGTAAAAAGAAGCCGCGACAACACCTTCACACTTCACAGTGGTAGTTCATTATTGTATGTGCTATATTCAAGACATTTCAGTTTTCAACGAAGATGTTTGTACTCTCCCTTCTTTTTTTGTTCTTCTTCTATTTTTCATCCGGAAATTTCAAAAAGATTTTCTCATATATTTTAGTTTAATTTATTAGGATTAAAATAACATCAGTTAAATAAAATCATTGATGAAAATAATCTCAGTATCCACCTGAACTACTATAAATACTCCTACTAATTCGAAAAGTTTCCACCAATATTTACTCTTAAAATAACTCAATTACAAATTCTCATGAATATTTAATACATGTCCCACTTATAGCTTCTTTTTAAGTGAATTTGATTTTCTTTTCAGATTATTTTGAATTTATTTTAAGAAATCTTACACATATTTATTCATGTCTTGGTTTCTTCCTTAATTCGAAATGAAAAGAACAAAAAATATCAAAGGAAGTATATGATTCCACGTAGTTCACTTATGTTATCTCGAAACAGTCTTCTAGTATAATTTGTCTTTCTACAAGAATAATTGTGGATTACTCTTCTTATTACCATATAATTTTAAATTGAAATTCTTTTAATCTTATAAAGTGACTCTCTCGTATAAACGGATGATGTGCAGGGAGCAGTTTCAACCTTTCTTAAGGAAGACAGGGAGTTTAATTTTTATGACGGCTAGTAATGGCGCAATTATATGGTGTCATCATCCTCATTGTTTCTCGAGATCTACATGTTGCTGACTACATTTCTCTACAAATACTACGTATACAATTTCATATGTCATTCTCAATGCATAGAAGAAAGCAAATGAAAAATACAAACTCATTCACACTTTTTATGCAGTACGCCAATACTCCGTAATATGTTTATGATGATGGTTTCTTTAATTTTCAAAACTGGAGTACTGTGTACGGAATGCATGATGATATGATTTTTTTTATTTTTTATTTTTTAATTTCATCCAAGAATGTTAACACAATAGGGTGAATCCTTTGCAAAGATATTTGTTTCCTTGGCTTATATGGAATGGGCGTTGTTTCAATTTAATTAATGGGTACAAAATACCTAAGTGTTAATAGTAGTGCAGTGCATATTAATTGATAGTCGTAAATCCTAATCCACTCATCCACTGCTTAAATTAAAGGTTTAGAAGACAATAAACGTTTTTAAAGTGCGTCAAGTCCTATTCCTCAATTATGTGGAATTAGGCCAATGCACAACTAATTAGGCCGGTCATAGTCAATAAGCATTAACTTCCTTTTGTTGTTTTCTTGTTAGATATAAACTTCTCTGTACCTTTTTTTTTTAATAGCGACACTCTTTTATCAATAAATTAGACTAACTACTATCTATACTCTTTTTTTTTTTGACATTAAACTACTTATACTCTTGAATCTACTTATTAATATAATAAAAATAATTGTTGTCAGCTAGTTGATCACCTAAAACTAAACTTTTGATCATTTTTACGTTTTACAAACCTTAATATATATAGTGAATTTTTTTACGTTAAATGTAACACGTATCTTGATCCTCTAAGTGTTAAGATCCAATATATGAGATTTTACATTAAAAAAAATATCTATAAAAACAAAAATGACTATTCTTTATATATATAAAAAATAACTTAATTTTATGCAAAAAAAAATCTATTGAATCAAGGAGACAAAAGATTAAAATTAGTTTTTCATATTTTTTATTTAAACATCATTTTCATTTAAATTTTCTGTATGATGAACTTAAAAGTAGACGAACACGTGCTAGCTATATTTAGGGCAAATTGATAACGAATGTCTCCACTGTCCACTATTATAAAAAGTCTCAATTCTCAAAGTGCTAATTAAGTCTGGGGCTCTGGGCAATTGCATGGAACTTGCACCCGGGTGCACGATGCGCATCGTGCACCCTGTGTAAAACGCAGTCCAATATAATACAAAATGCAAGTGTCCAGTTTACTTTTTACACGTCAGATAATGCACTAACCATTTACCCCAAACCCCCCATAAACCGTCATATCTGAATATAAAAGTGTAGACTTGAAAAGATCTATGTACTGTTGTCAGTCATAATCATTTCGATATTAAATAAAGAAAAAAAAACTCACGCATCATCATTAAAAATTAATACTCCTTCCCAATGCAATCTCTTAGATTTTTGTACTAATATGTAATGTTCATTCAATCAATACTTAATGTTCATTCGTTTATACAATATGTTCATTCGTTTACACTAGTATGTTCATTAGCCTAGTGTGTCCAATATTAAAATATATTATAATAATTAAATACTTTTACAATCATTAAATATATTACAATAGGTACTAATACGTAACAATCATTGAAATATTAAATTAAAGGAATCCCAATACATAATCATTACAAATTAATGCTCCATCCCAATGCATTCTTTTTGAACTCTTTCTCTTAAGTAAATGAATGTTCATTGGATAATACTAAATGTTCATTTTTGTTCTACTAAATATTTAGCGTCTCATTATAAAATGTTCATTGTAAAAACTTTCAATAGAATTACTCAAGTAATGTTACTAAATGTTCATTGTAATGTAAGTAAATGTTCATTGTCTTCATTCTAAATGTTCATTCATTTCAGTAGAATGTTCATTCATTACAATATTAAATACTTTTACAATATTAAATATTGCAATTACATAACAATCATTAAATAATAAATAAAAGTAATCCCAATACATTATAATTACAAATTAAAGCTCCATCCCAATGAATTCTTTTTGAACTAATTCACCCAAGTATATAAATGTTCATTGGATAATACTGACATGTTCATTTATGTACTACTAAATGTTCAGTGGATGACTATATAATGTTCATTGTAAAATTCTGTGTGAACGAATGTCTTGGCTTCATTTCAATAATACATAATGTTCATCCTTGTAATGTTTAATGTTCAGTGGTTATCTATAGGATGTTCATTCGTGTATTGTGTGATTTTCCCATGCATTATTTCTGGTATCTTTTGTCACGATTCCCAAAGCTCCATCCCAATGCATTCTTTTTGAACTCTTTCTCTCAAGTAAAATAAATGTTCATTGGATAATAATAAATGTTCATTTTTTTTCAACTAAGTGTTCAGGGTCTCATTATAAAATGTTCATTGTAAAAACTTTCAATGAATTCTTTTTAAACTAATTCACCCAAGTATATAAATGTTCATTGGATAATACTAACATGTTCATTTATGTACCACTAAATGTTCAGTGGATGACTATATAATGTTCATTCGTGTATTGTGTGATTTTCCATGCATTAATTCTGGTCTCTTTTGTCACGATTCCCGATGCAAAAAAATTAGACTGTCTCATTGAACATCATGCGCTATAGTGACTCTTGCAAAAAAAAAAAACTTTTTTTTCTCAATTACCAAGTACAACTTTTGCATTTCCCAATTACCAAATAATATTTTCACTCAAAACTCAATTCCCATGTTGACGTGTCTCCCACTACACGCTACACTTTGCGTTTTGTGTTATATTGGGCTGCGATTTACACAAGGTGCATGATGCGCATCGTGCACCCGGGTGCAGGATCCTTTTTGTGTCATAAGTATTATACTCCGTTACTCCTCTTCTTAAATTAGTCCCATACAACTTAGAACCTGATAAACAGAATTATTATTAATTTTCTTTTTGCTCTTTCTTCCTTCTATGGTTCTACCCCATTCTCTGTCAAGAATATCAAACCCATAATCCCCACCATATCATCACAAAAACAATCCCTCCCACCTTCCCAAAATTGGGTTTTCATTATTTCATGTAATTCTCAATTTTTTGATATGACCATATCTTGACATTACCCATTGAGGTCTTTAAAGAAACGCAAGGCCACATCAATTGGTTCTTAATTAGCTTGAGTTGCGTATAAGGTAATCATGGCTTGTAATTTTCTTTTGAGTTGAACTGTTGGTCGATTGTGTTGTTGAAGATGGTGGTGCACTAGTGGTACTTTGGAAGTGATAAACATATTAATTGTGATATTGGTGTTTACTGTTTAGGTAGTCAATCTAAGTTCAACTTTTGTAAGATTCATGGATAATGGTAGAGGTTGTTTTAAGGGTGAAAAGAGCCAAGGAGGTTTGGACAAGACCTGTTATATAGGGTGGCTCATGGCGGGGTTTATGTTTGTGGCTCTGTAGTGGGGAAACCAGACAGGGTGTTTCGTTGGTCGGACCCGGTAAGGGGAATAAACCAATATTTTAAAAAATAAATTAATTAAGAACCACTAAAAATCACATCACTTATATAGATAATATAGTTATATTATTTTACCATACAACTTACCTAAACCATGTCAAATTATGATAAAAACAATAAAACCAAGAACAACCAAGAAGTGATTGAAACACTGGTCACTGTAAACCAGTTGTGACAACTCTTACAAGAGTTAAAACCCAACAAAATCGGTCCAGATTCAGATAGACAGCCGGCCACGGTGATTCTAGGAGAGAAACTCAATCACCTGAATTACACCAAGTGGGCGAGACTCATGCAATTGGCCATAAGTGGACGAGGAAGGCTCAACCACATCATCGCCATTTCACTGCCCACTACAGATCCTAACTACACAAAGTGGACCCAATAGGATGCAGCCGCGTTCTCTTAGATCATTGAGAACATTGATTTTGATGTGATTAATCAATTTCTTGATTACCCAAATGCAAGAGAATTATGGAGGGCTATTGAGTCATTGTATAGCAGTGGGCAAGACGAGCTCCAAGTGTATGATCTCACTATTAAAGCAAACACATTAAGACAAGGTAAAGACTCAATTGAAGTATACTATGGAAAATTGCTCACGATCTGAAAGGAGATAATCAGACGTGAGATAGCAAGAAGGGGAATACTTACATCATCATCAACAATGGAGTAAGTCTCATCAGGCGTTGGAAGTGGCTTAGTTATGCGGACCAAACCTGATAAAACCCGGCGAGATGAAGACAAGGAAAACCTTCACCGCACACATTATGAGGCAACAAGGCATACGAAGGAGGGGTGCTTCAGGATCATAGGGTATACCGAATGGTGGTAAGATCTCCAAGCTCAAAAGAATAAGGAGAAGGAGTCCGACAAAGCACCGATACGATGACCTACGATCCTAGTGACCTCATCTTCTCGAATCCCTCAAAAAAGAAACTTATCTAGATAGCTAATGGATAATGTGTGGAAGTACAAAGTGCCTAGGCCATTAACATATGTCTTGATATTGCGTTAAATAACTATTTACTAGTCCCAAAGTTATCTCATAAATTGCTATCTATTAGTCAACTAACTAAAGACCTCAAATGTACTATTTTAATGGGTTTCGATTTTTGTGTTGTGCAAGACTCCCAGACGGGGAAGACTATTGGGTATGGTACTGAGCGGGATGGTTTGTACTATTTGGATAAGGTGTTTCAACAAGGCAATGCATCGCTCGTTCGTGGGACTAAAGAGCATCTAATCTGGTTATGGCACCGCCGACTTGGACATCCATCATAGGGTACCTAGAATATCTTTTCCCTTTCCTTCGAGGTTCGAAAGTTACCTTTAATTGCAAAACATGTATCTTAGATAAGAGTCACAAACACTCATACTATTTGAGTCAAAAGCGTATTGTAGAATCCTTTATGCTGGTTCATTCAGATGTATGGGGACCAACCCCGAATACTAGAAACCATAGTTTATCGTATTATGTCCTTTTTATCAATGATTGCACCCGAATAAGCTAGATTTACTTTCTAAAACACAAATCTGAAGTATATGAGACGTTTGTGAAATTTTATAAAATGATTCGGACCTAGTTTCAAAAACAAATTCAAACTTTAAGGATAGACAATGGGCGAGAATATGTAAATCTTGATATGGAAAATTTCTTTTCTGACCATGGCCTTATCCATCAAAAGACTTGCCCTAACACTCCCCAACATAACGGATTTGCAGAAAGAAAAACTGAACTTTATTTGAAATGACCCGAGCAATAATGCTAAAATCATTAGTTCTATCTCACTTTTGGCCCAAAGCTATTCCAACTGCGAATTACATGACAAATCGTCTCCCTACCCAGAGCCTATCTTATAAAACACCTCTTTATACCTTCCGCTCCTACATGCCAATCCAATTTATCCACCATCTACCTCCTGGAGTCTTTGTTTGTGTTGCCTATATTCACCTTTCCCAAAGAAACCCAACTAAATTACAATCTTGAGCCATTAAATGTGTCTTTGTCGGATATGGTATAAACCAGAAAGAGTACAAATATCTAGACCCTGAGGCTAACCGTGTGTATACCACCATGGACTGTAACTTTGTAGAGACTAATTACTTCCATCACCACCTTAGACATCAGGGGGAGACTCAAACCTCGAGTCTAAGCCGACTTACCTATACTATCCAGGAGTTGCTACCTTGGACCCAAAAGAACAAGAAGGAAATGCCACCGAGACGACATCTGAAATAGTACAACTAGTTTCTCAGTCACCAATCCCAATCCCATCTGGAAGTCTTGGAGAAGAGGTATGTAATGACACTAATGCTACTATAGTTGAAGATGTACGCACTAATCATGTATCTTAGGAAGAAGGAACAACTGAGATCCTTACAAGAGAAGAAGAAGTACCAACCAAGTATTCGTTAGCCTACAAACGTAAAAAAGGGATTCCCCCAAAGAGTAGGCATGCTTATGATCCGAGTCAAGCTCGAGCTTGATTGAGCTCAACTCAAACTCGAAAGCTCAGACTCGAGCTCGAAAGCTCATGAGCTTGGAAATCCAAGCTTGAGCTCGGCTCGAAAATCAGATATTCGAGCTCGACTCAAACTCGGCTCGAAGCTCGAGCTCAAAGCTCAAAGCTCGAAGACCGAAGCTCATTAGGATCAAACACGCTTAAGCTCTAACTAGAAATCTTTAGGCTCAAACTCGTCTCAAGGTCGAACTCGTTAAGCTTAAGCAAATCAACTGAATTTCAATAGCATTTTTTAGTTTTTTACAAAAGTTAATTTATTTGTTGAAAGTTTAAATCTAAACTTGCAAAAATAATAAAATTTAATCAAACCTACCAAATTTTGGATGTTAGAAGTGAAAATCATCAAGAAATGTATAAATTAAACATACAAAGGATTAAGCAAACGATTAAAACAACATAAAAAAATATACAACAAAAAAATATAATATCAAATAATGTTCAACAATAGTAGTTTCTCATGAAATTCTCAATTTGTAGTTTCTGTCAAAGGAATTGGAATGGAAATTTCCATTGGTTGATAATCATCTTTATTTTGCAATATAATAGCATAAATATTTCAATAATGATAATAGTGATGTTATAATAATGAGAATGATGATGATGATAATAATAATAATAGGTAGTTTTACCTTGTTCTTTCTTTGCACTCAATAGAGGGATCTACACCAATCACCGGTGCATATCAACATTTGTACCGTTTATGTTGCAAGCCTGGATCTATAGGGATCTATAACACGACCACTAGCCATGCAAGAACTTGTGATGCTAACTTTGATAAAATATGTAACTTTATCAATTTTTACTTATTTTACTTTACCGTGAAATAAATTGGAATAGCCCTTACATTATATGCATTAATAAAAAATTTATTCTGATAAAACTTGTTGTGATATAAGCTGACCCAAATATAACTCGAAACCTGACATGACTTGATCCGAACCCGATTATAGCACCCAAATTGACAGATATAGACTTGTAGTTAGTGGGTTTACTTAATGATTCTTATCCTAGTTTAAATATTAATTATATGATATTTGATGTTTTTCCTAAATATTGAGAATGAATAAATTTTTCAGGATAAATCAAAATTATATTTTTTGTTGGAAAAATAAAAATAATTAAAAATATATTATTTTATGAATATGTAATAAATATAAAAAAAGAATCGAGCTTCACATGAGTTTTTTGAGTCGAGCTTTTAATGAGCTTTTGAGTCGAGCTTATAACGATCTTTATTTGAGTTTCTTATGAGCTTCTCGAGTCGAGCTTGACTTTACTCAACTCGGCTCGTTAACTTATCGAGTCGAGTTCGATCTCGATTCGAGTCCACTCGAGTTGAGCTTTGACCAAGTCGAGCTTGAGTAGCTCACGAGTAGCTCAACTCGATAAGCACCCCTACCAAAGAGATATGATCAAGATTTCGAGGCCCATAGGTCAAGATATCCAATCATGATGAGTTCAGAACACCTATCTGAAACAACCTTGGCATTTAATGTAAGTCTATACTCTACTATCATCCCTAGAATGACTAAGGATGCTCTCAGAGATAAAGTATGACGATCAGCTATGTAAGAGGAAATTAAAGCTCTAGAGAAAAATGGAACTTTGGAAAAGTTCTTAATTCTTAAAGGGAAAAAACCCTAGGGTGCAAATGGGTCTTTACAGTTAAGAACAGGGCTGATGGAAGTATTGAGAGGCACAAAGCTAGACTTGTGGCAAAGGGATATACACAAGTCTATGGGATTGATTACTCAAAAACTTTCTCACATGTAGCAAAAATTGATACGATCTGAGTACTCTTCTCAGTTGCAGCAAATGAGGATTGGCCGTTACATCAATTTGATGTGAAAAATGCATTTTTGCATGGAGAATTACCAGTAGAAGTGTACATGGATCCACCTCTGGGTTTCTTAGAAGAATTCTCAAGGAGAGAAGGATGCAAGTTAAAAAGGGCATTGTATGGACTGAAGCAGTCTTATAGAGTATGGTTTGGGAGGTTCACAGAAGTTTGGGTACAAGCAAAGTTACTCAGACCATACTCTATTTTTGAAGAGAAGAGGTGACCTAATTACCTGTCTTATTATCTATGCAGATGATATGATCATTACAGGAAATGATGATGAGGAAATCAAGTTACTAAGGAGAAAACTGTTTCAAGAGTTCGAAATGAAAGATTTAGGAAATCTTAAGTACTTTCTTGGAATAGAGGTTCTTAGATCCAAAGTTGGAATTTTACCCGATATAGCATATGTTGTTAGTGTAGTAAGTATATTCATGCATAAACCTGGCCTCAAGTTCAACATATGGAGGCGGTACATCGAATACTGAGGTATCTTAAGGGGAACCCTGGTAGAGGGGTGATGTTTAGGAAGCATGGCCATCTAGACCTTAAAGCCTATACATATGCAAATTGGGAGAGAGATAAAGATGATAGGAAGTCAACTTCAAATTATTTCACCCTGGTTGAAGGAAACTTGGTAATTTTGGAGGAGCAAGAAGCAAAAAGTAGTTGTCATGTCGAGTGCTGAAGCAGAATTTAGAGGGATCACAAAAGGTATTACGGAGGTTCTCTGGCTAAGGAAACTCCTTACTGAACTTGGTTTTCCCTTAGAAAATAGCTGTGATATTTTTTGTGACTATAAAGCTGCAATCAGTATATCTGAAAATTCAGTCCAACATAATCGAACAAAGCACGTTGAAGTTGACAAACATTTTATCAAGGATAATTTGGAGGCAAAGATAATTAGAATTCCTTTTGTGCGTTCAAGTTAACAAAAGGTTGATATTTTGACCAAAGCAGTTGGGGTATCAACATTTGAAAACGAATTTTCCTAGTTGGGTGTTGAAGATCTCACGTCCAACTTAAGGGGGAATGTAGAAATACTAATTATATTATGATACAAATACTATAGTGATACAAGAATACAACAGTAGGTATTATTATACAAATACAAGAATAGAAAAGTAGGTATTATACAAAATATAATTATAGAAGTCTTAGGAGGCAAAGGATCATGAAACAGAAAGGAAACCGTTAATTCCAAAGGGTATAAATATAGCTCATTGTAACATAATTCAATATATGAAAAACAAGACTATATTGTGAAAGCAAATTCACTGATTAGATCCGTAATTCGACCCAAACCGCCCTTAAGGCAGCCCAAAACTGACTAGACTCGATATTTCAAAACTCAAACCTGATTTGCGTCCGATCCAAATGCGATATGATTCATTAACTAACCCGACTAATTAATTTTTATCGAAGTTGTTTTATACATACCATCTTATATACATGCTTATATAAACTTATATTTCTTGAATTTTGTTGAATTTGTGTAAACTTATTTTATTTGCATCCATCTTATCCAAACATATTTGAAGTCATATTAATGAGTTAAAATAAGTTAAGAAAAGTACAAACTCACGCATAAAATTTTGTGGTTATAAGTGAGTCGTAAGCCTATTTAGTCCTTACCTTCCATGAAAAGTATAAATCAATGTTAGATCAACCCTTTATTCACTTGACAATGCCTTAATGGCTAATAATTTCACATGGTTTGAATGCTTAGTTTAATTCCAAACGCTAAAAAATATGTAGTTTATACATAAGGGTTTTAATGGGTCTAAATCCGAAATGGACCTAATATAATAAAATTTTCGCTGGAATTGATATATCATAGAACAAGAAATGTATCAAGTATCTTGGGTTTCCCTTGTTTATCATATGGATCGTCTTATTTGAAAGAATCATGTTAATGAATTATTTGATTGTCATTCCCTTGTATAAGGAATGTATCTCTGGATCTCATAATGTTTGTCCCATTTTATCCAAAAAACTCTCATAAAAAATGATCAAATGAGATAAACACTAAAAATTAAAGAGAGTACTTTTTAAGGGACGTATCAAATTCAAATAGTGTAAGATGAAATGACATGTACGTATCAAAAAAATTCCCAATATGCCTATTATGAAAATTTTTATATAAATAAATGTAGACTAGAGGCCAAAAAAGTAAGCACAATTGATCCTCTCCCAATAAAAACCCACGAATTCACACATCTACAACAAAAATTGTAAGTTGAAACACACACTCCCACATTTCCCACACCACAACACACATCTCTTTTCCTTTGTCCTTTCCTTCTATATTACGCCTCTCGTTTTGCAGTGCCTTAAGTTTCTTCCTAATTGTAACAGAAACAAGTTTGCTACTTTGATACCCTTTCTTCCTTCCTGCTTTTGTTTTTCTTGAGAAGTTTTCAGTTTTTACCATTCCAATTTATCTCTCTCGCACATTTTCCTCAAAATATAACACCCATTTACCTGTTTTTTCACCTGAATCTGGAAATTTCTGGTAAATCTAGCTCTACCCATCACAGTCACAATTGCTCTTGTAATTCGGGAAATTTTTCAAAAATCTAAAAGCTCCATTCTTTCCAGTCAAGGTATTGTCTTTCTCTTGTAATTTATTTTTTATTCTGTATATCTTTCTGGGATTTGTTTATTTTCGGAAGTTTTGGATGGTATTGAATTTATTTTTCTGTTGAATTGTGTATTTGTTGTGTGATTATTATATTATGCGTACATGTTGTTGAGTAGTTGTTTGATTGGGATTCAGGTGAATAAATATGTGATTAAATTGTAGCTGTTACTCTAATTATTTGTTAGTTATACCTAACATATTATTGTTATTATTTTACTATCATTTTGTTGGTGCTTCAATTTTCAACCTTTTAGAAGCTTCAGAGTTTGTATCATTTTCCTTGGTATTAATTGTGTTTTTGAATTTAATGTGGCCTAATTCGAGATTGGAATTTACCCAGTCGATTTGGGGTTGTTGATGCTGAGTCATCATTCTTAACTTGCCTAATTCTTATGTAAATGTCGTGTATCCTGCGAAGATAGGTTCTTTGATGATTCAAGTTTAGCTATATCCTGTGATTGTTGTTGCGGCTGTTGGCTGAGAATTTATCATTATGGTCGGTCTTAGAAAATTGAAAAGTTGGGCAACTAGGATAATCGACTTGTATTTTGCTACATTCTTTTAGCATTTTTTGTGGAATGTAAGAGTATTGTGGACTAGGTGGAGTATTCATCTTGGTTGTTTGAGGTTTGGTTAATATATCTTGGTGAGTCCTGGCAAAGTTTATCATTTGTTGGTGATGTGTGTTAGCTGCAATGCTTTTGGTTTTTAGGTGAAATGACTTCATTGTAAGACTGTTTTATGTGCAGGTTTCTTTTATCTTGACTGCGCAACTATGGATGGAGGGTATGCACGGGTTAGCCATTATCACTATGGCTCTGCGTTGAACCCTGCCAAATTCAATTCATTTTCGGATGTTAATGATGAAGTGAACAAAGACGTCGTGTCCGTGGACACGATTCTTCCGGATGACCTTTTGGAGAGGATTCTGGCATATCTCCCTGTCGTCAGCATTTTTAGAGCTGGTTCTGTTTGCAAAAGATGGAACGATATAGTGTCTTCAAAACGTTTTTTGTGGAATTTTTCTGTCAATAAACTATCACATAAGCCCTGGTATTTCATGTTTACCAGCACTGATGAATCTTTTGGGTATTCCTATGATCCAAGCTTTAAGAAGTGGTATGGCATTGACCTTCCTTATTTTGTTACCTCCAATTGGTTCATTGCTTCCTCCTTTGGCCTTGTTTGCCTCATGAACAATGATAGCAGAACTGAGCTTCATGTATACAACCCCATTACCAGATGCAGCAAAAAGCTCATTGAACCTCCGGGTGTCAAATTCTCTGATTACAGTGCCCTCACAATAACTGTGGATAAGTCATCTCATAATTATAACGTTGCTATTGTGAAATCGAAGCAAATACCCGATAACTTCTATCAATGGGATCTCTCCATTCATATCTATGACTCAGAAACAATGATGTGGGTGACGCCACTCACAGAAGTTCTGAACGGGTGGAGAGCAGGTGATGAGAGTGTGATATGTGATGGTGTTCTCTACTTCTTGCTTTACTCTACCGGGGGTGGAATGCCTGTTAATCGCCATGGCTTGATCAAATACAAGCTCTCAAACAGATCATCCCACAGTTCGTTGAGGGGCAATTTTATTGCAGTCCCTTGCTCTTTAACGTGTGGACGGTTGATGAACCTCAAGGATAATTTGGTAATGGTTGGAGGGATTGGAAAACAGGATCGTTCAGACATAATCAAAGGTATCGGTATATGGGTATTGAAAGGAAACGAATGGCAAGAAGTTGGTCGGATGCCTCACAAGTACTTCCAAGGGTTTGGAGAGTTCGATGATGTTTTTGCAAGCAGTGGGACTCATGATCTGATATACATCCAGAGCTATGGTGCACCAGCCTTGCTTTTGTTTGATATAAACCTTAAGCAGTGGAGATGGTCACAAAAGTGCCCTGTCACCAAGAGGTTCCCTCTTCAGCTTTTCACCGGTTTTTGCTTTGAACCTAGGCTTGAAGTTTCTCCTTGATGTAGGGGGAAGTTGAGCTATTTGCTTTACTAGTTACTGCCCTCCCAAGAGTCCCTACCCCACCTACACTATTACGCCATGCCTTGTGCTTTTTTTTTTTTACTGCCTTTGTCATTTGGCTATGATAATGTCTATCTTTCAGAACTTACACCCGAAAACATACCAGCTGGAATTATGGCTGCATATCATGAAAGAAAAAGAAAAGGCGAAATTAAGTGCCCATTTACTTGCATCTTTTGCAATCAACTGCTGAACTCAAGTACAAGTTATGATCACCTTGGGATTGAAAAGTAAAGTTCAATTATTCTCTCTTTTTTTTTGTCATGTAATACTTCTTATTTTTCCATGATCAAATATATTATTTTTAGTATTCATAAAGTATTTAATAAGAATTTTATTAAAGAAATAATTCGTGAAATTAATTAAATTTTAAGAATGAGAGAAATTTTAAAATTATTTAGAGGAATAATTTCCTCTATCAACAGGAACTTTCTTTTCTTTTCTTTTTTTTTTAAAATTTTAGAGAAAAGATGATTATTAAATTTTGGGGTTTTCCAAATTTTTTATGGCTTCTTTTTTAAATAATCCTTTCGGGCCAAAAGTTGTCGTGCACCAGCTTAGCTCGGTCTTGTGACTTGTGAGGTGCCCCCCCCCCCCTCTCTGATTTTTATTGATGTAATTAATTAGTTGTTAAAATTAATTTTAAGCATATATTTTGATGATTGTATTTTTTTTGGTTTTATTAGATAATTACGAGAATGTTACATGCAATTAGTATAACAAATTAACAATAAAATAATAAATTTGTTGTTTTGTGCAATGACATAGACAAAATTGCCCGAGTTGTTTTCATTTTAATTCAAAGAAGACATGATACTTGAGCCTATTGGGAAAGTATTATACATTTTTGTCAGTATGTAAATAATTTGTTGATTTGCTGGTAATGGTTGAAAAACTGTTTGTCTCCAGGGAAAAACTTGGTGCTTAGCTAGTTTCAGCAAACCTTTGGAACCTCCTAATCAAGATTTGAAAGGTGCCTTGACTCCTTGAGATGGGGTTTTTGGGGATTGGGACCCTTTTTTTTTGTCTTTCCTAGGAAGAGGTCTCTAAAGTCAATACATTATGGAATGGCCTTCCATGCCCTACTTCGTTTTTACTTCGCATCAATCATTCTGTCTTTGAATAAAGTTCATATACAGCTATAAAAGTTCGGCGAGAATTTTGGCCTAATATTATTGAACTACTCTATTTATTTATATTTAATTTTAACTGTATCCCTTAAAATGGAAGGGTCTCATTAAATGTCCGTAATCGACCTATTTGTAAAATGATCTAATTAATTATAAACTTAATTAAATTGGTTTTTTAAAAGATTATGTTTTATCGGGTCTTTAATGGGTCAAGTAGGGTTAATAATTTCTAAACACTATCAGGTAATAAATCATTTTCATTTATTTGTCAATGATCCACTGCTAAAGAGACAAATTATCAAATTTCGACGGCCCCGCCCGATTTGACCCGTTTGTATCTTTGTTGGCTCGATTGGATCCGACTGTTTTGCATGTGACTCGTCGTGGTCCGACTCGACCCAATATACAGGTCTAGTTTTTAACACGGGACTCTCTGTTCCTTGCTAACTCCAAATATTTGATGTCTTAACGTGGGTGTTAAATTTGGAAAGAGAATACTTTATAGTACTTGAATCCGCACATTGTTGGACTATGGAAAATTGATAGTAATAGTACGAAGTACATGCTTGTGTTACTTTTATATTTACAGAATGTTCTTTCTCTTTTGCAAGGGTTGATTAGGACTAGGATCACACCCTACATTAGTGGGAGATTAGGAATGCATGCCTGGGCTCTATTCCACTTTCTATTAACATATTCATGTCAGCTCTCTCAGCTAGGAGATGGGTAAAGCTTAAGCATGTGCCCTACCTTTAATAAATAAATGCCCTGGCATTAAGACTGTAGGGTTGTTCCTATTTATGGAAGCTGAGGTGTTTCTTGAAATGTTTAGTTGCTATTTAGAATTAGTATTGCCCACTACAATCATCTCAGGCCGCTATCCAATCTGCCATTTTATTTATTTATTTATCATATGTGGTCCTTTTAATCATGTGAATGTCTGTCTCTGTAAGACTGTAACTAGTGCCTTTGTAATTTAGGCAACTATCTGTTGTTAAGACCAATTATCATGTCATGCAGTCATGCTCAATTTGCCATATTTAGTGGTAGTCTACATCTGAATTACTCCGTTCCTTTTGCATTGCAATTTTGTAGGTCTTACCACTGTCAATGGCTGAACGGACCATGCTCATGATGTACTCGCTCCAAAAAAATGTATATTATATACATGAAAATTGTACATTATGTACATAAAAAAATGTACATATTACACATGTTAGTTACATGGAATGTACATTTTACATTCCACATAACTGACATTTTTCATATATATTTTTCATATACGTAATGTACTTTTTTTTGGAGCGGTTGCACCTTCAAATTTGCCGTCTTACCACAAAGGTCCTGTTCTCTTCTCTTATTTTCCAATAAATTTTGATTGTTTTGAAATATGGGAAATACGGAGTCATATGCTTTGTATAAATATTTTATTTTCTTAGGGGATGGAAAGTTGGCATTAGTTACGGAACAAATTGTCCACAAGTACATACAAGGCTACCTCACTTACTTATTTAACACCAAAAGGCATAAGCTTAAATAGGTGGCCACTGACGAGCAACAACATTACCATTTCTTTTGATATTCTTAAAGGCACTAATTATAACATTAGTGTCCTCTGAGACGGAATCGAACTAAATTATATATTACTATTTTCGAAAGACGGTTGATTAGGACTTGGCAATCAAACTCAATAATGACATTAGTAAAGCCATATATCTTACTAAGCCTGATTGCCAAATGCAAAGCCTTACCCTCAGGCCTCAGTAGTAGTCTCACGAGGCCACAAAGCACACAACATATATGATATTTTTACAGAGTAAGTCCCTTCAAAAGATAATGTCTTATACCTTATCTACAGCACTCTACAAACTCCGATCCCCCTGCATCCTTTGTCCCCTTAATGTAATGACGACTTTCTCGTTGCTAAGCCTTATGGTGGAAAAAGCTTGTGTTGCGGTCACCATCTTGGACTTCCATTACCCAAGATCTCATGTACCAATTGGCCCCATGCTTACAATGCGGATCATTTAGTTTTTTCTTCAACTCCACACATTACAGCTCTCCTGAGTCGCTCTCCTTCGCTGCACATTTTAAAGGGCTTTCTTCGTATCTGAAATTTTCTTACTAATGTCATCAATTTATCCGAGCTCCAGTCCACCAAACCATCGTGAGGGACGGCCATTAACTATCGATCTAGCAAACAATGATCCACCCGACTCCACTCCACCAAACCATTTTGTTACGGCAATTTATCCGAGCTCCACTCCACCAAACCATTGCACACAGAAAGCCATGAAGATGAATTTAAAAACTTGCACTACCTTTCCCTTATTCGAGTTGCTAGAGTTTTACCTCATTCCCACGTGTACCTTAGACTCTTGCAAATCACATCTCGGAGACCTCAACCATCCACAACTTCTCTAAAGTTTACAACTTTTCGTCTTAAATTCTCTATTCCACCTTCCTTCTCTTCATATGACACAATTACCTCACATCTGTTAACTTGGCCTTCTTCCCGGCCGCTAGCCTCAAAATCAGTCATAACCTCGTTGTCTACTTGTCTCCATCCATCATCTCCTTTCTCTTGTCACCTATTGCACCTTCTACACTTTGTTCTTGAATATCCTTATTGTCATGTATTTCCTTCATTGCACTGTTTGAATCCTCCTAAACTATTTAAAGCAGGGGGATCGGATACTCCTACCTCAAACGTAATGTCAAAGGAGGGGATAGGATATTATGACACTGCTCAGCGGAGCCCAGTTGTGCCACAGAATTAATGTCGCAGGTGTAAGAATGTCAAAGATCCTGATTTCCTAAACAAAGCCACATTCTCACAAATAAGATCAGAATCAATTACAGAAGGAAAACAAAGCTCCAGCATCAATTAAGAGCATAAATAAGTCTTTTCCATATTTACAGCATTGTAATTTAGGCATACTGTGATGTATAAGCAATGTATTCTGGCACATATGATACACAGAAAAAACATATTTCTAAACCTATATTTCTACAACCGGAGCCCAGTCTTTTTTGCCGTGGTATAGTCCTTCTTAGCTAAGTGTACGGCTTCACCAATCTGCCGTCCCTGCTCAGCCTCTTTATGTCCTCCATTCACAGTCGACAAATGAGACTCCTTCAAGCTACAATGCTACTTCAGTCAATGCTTTATGCACCTCCGTAGTAGCTTACTAGCTTGTTCAAGTTTTTTGGTCACAAATAGCCCTCTCGCCATTGTCGAACCTCCTGCCTCTGACGTTTCTGTCTACCCTTTGTTTGCCTTACACGGAGAGGCTCGTAGCCTGTCATAATACTCCCTCCTATCCCCCGAGTTGTCATAATCTTTTCACCATGCTCGAGCAATCACAAAAGTAGCAAAATAAGGGGCGCTTTTCATATTTCATGCACCTCGACCTCCTTCGACCCTCCGCTCATGTTCAAACTGAGGTTCTTTAGTCGCTTTCACGCCCACCACAACCCAAATTCTTATTAAATTATCAATCCCCATAATGTGTGATTTGTCAATTCCAGAGTAGGATCCCATCTTGTCCTCGATTGTTTTTAAAGGGAAGACCATCTATTCTATCTAAAAGGAAAAAGATGTATAGGATGTTGAATCTCACTGAGAACTAGAGCTTGTCTGTCAAAGTGCCATGGCTGAGCTTTCAGAACGTGAGGCCTCATCTATCCAATGGTGAGACTGGAAGAAGAATACCTTCTTCTCTATGCAATTCGCTTCCATGACATGCTTAGGGTTTCAGGCCCTCTTTATCGTAGCCGCGCCATCAGGGCATTCGCATTCACATTACATTTAGTTCAAATACGTCCCTCGATTGCTAGGGAAACCAGTCCACGGATGCAACATAGATATAACATATAACTCGGTTTAATTTATGCAAAGTTGTGTTTGTTCTGCAAAGCTACTGAATTTTTTGACTTAGAACTTATTGTTGGATATTTCTCTTTTTTTTTTCCTTCTAGTTTGAAATATTGATGATTTTAGAGCTAAATTTTAATTACGAATTCTCCCAAATCTAGATGAAAAAATATATTTGTTTTTGCCAAAAAATTACTATGTGACAATCTATGGTTAGTGATGTGTAAAAGCTAGCTATGCTACGTAAAGGTTGAATTGGCAAACAATACGTAAAGAAAGAACAAGATGAAATCGACACAACAAGTTGATGTCGCGGAAAACCCCAATCGGGAAAAACCTCGAGGCTTGTTTAGGCTAAGCCTTATGTGATTGAAAATATAAACGTAAACGAGTAAAGTAAATGTAAACGAGCTGGTTGCCTTTTGGTGTTGAGTAGTAGGATTTAGTAGTGCAGCTGAGTGTGTTTTCTTCAATTAATTACACTCCTTTTATATTGCTCGGTCCCCTTATCATTTGGTTTATCTTCAATCAAATGAGTAACCACTTTTTCCTATTTCCACGTTGTGTTTATCCCATTTCTCCCTTGCTCTTATCTAAATCCCATTACTAATCTTTTTGCAACTGTTTCGCGTTTATGGCGGGCATATACCAACCATCTTGCAGCTGCCAAATTCACGAAGAATTTAGTAATCGTTGAGCTCTCTTGGATAAATGTCCAGGTTTAGTGTATCTTAACACTTTGATTGAAACACTTAGTTGGAACCATCACCTTCCCACGTCGCTTAGGTAACCGCTCTCGATCGCGTCGTTTGGCCACGTGTACAACAACAGAAAATCTACTATAACAATATTCATTTGAAATCTTAATAAATTCGTCTCGGTATATATTTTCTAAATACAAGTTTTTGATAATTTTTACAAATATATAATTAAAAATATTTGAATTTTAAATTTACATTGGATTAGGAGTAATGTCGAGTACCAAATGCGTTAGTTGGGTTAGGAATTGGGAATACAAAAAATGTTAACAACCTTAACACAATTACACAAATTGGCGCCTTTATTTCTTACATGATAACAAACCCAATCTAGGAAAATTAAACTTGATTCATAAATAAAATAACAGAATAACTCATATGAAAATCCCTCTTATTTTTCGAGCGACCCCCTCAATTTATAATCTTATCAAACAGAAAATATTAATTCTGTTTATATTTCTAATTTATCCATTGCTATTTTAATTTCCATAATTACGGAACTTGAAAGAAAAGCAAGACTTATTCTGTTTGATCATCTGATTTTTAATGGAATTATCCACAGAATCGTCGGATCATGATAAAGGGTGTAAATCCGGTTTGGATATTGTCGATGAGTAATTAGAAATCATTTCATCGCACTCTCTCAGTCTTCATTGGCTTATTAGGAAATAATATGGTCAACTATTTTTTTCTTTTTAATCATGTTTTTGGTAGTGTTCATTATATATGTTAATCTGATTGAATGACAATTAAAAAGTATTAGAGTTCATTTTTGGACTACTTTAGGATTTAAATAGTTTGTTGACATTCTCATGTGACTGATGCATTTGAATTTGTTTTGTGAATATTGAACAGATAATGAAAAATTACTAATTTATATCGATTATAAATTACAATAAATTTTATCAAAAAAAAAATGTTTTATTGAAATCTCATAAACACTTAATATAGTTCTCTTCTCCCATTACACCGAGGTAAGATGTGACGACTTCGAAAGCTCTGCCTACTCGTTATCAATTGAGAGACAATGCTCAAGTAATAGCTTTCCCCGAGGCCACACATCATCTTCTTCATCACATCGAAATATGGGTGATAAGCATTGGCGTACCTAGCTCATTTTTTGAACCATCAGTTGGTTAAAAAAAATTCGTTAGATGTACTTTTTAATATTATTATTTGGTTGTTTGGTAAAATAAATTTTATTATATGTGTTGATTATCGATTGTGAATAGGGGTTGAAAACGGATTAGGTCGGGTTGTGTTTGTGTTCGGGTCACCTACTTTTGGGTCAGCTATTCCCCAACCCTAACCTGATCCATTTAAGTTTTCGAGTCAAAAATCTCAACTTGAACCTAACCCATTTAATTTTGGGTAGGGTTGTATCAACACATTTAAGTTTTTGTGTTGAAAATCTCAACCCTAACTCGCTATTTTCGGGTCGGGTTCAAGTTGGGTTTTCGGGTTGGGTCACTGAGATGCGGTTATTCAGTAGAGTGGCTAAAAAAAGAAGACTTTTAGGGTTGAGATGAAACGATTGATAAGTTGACAGTAGATATTTAATTGTTATAAGTTCAGGTTTGGGTTGACCTGATCTGGTTTTGACTTGAAAATAATTTCGGGTTACGTGAGTCATTTTCGGGTTGGAATTTTCAACCTTAATCTAACTCATTTAATTTCGTGTCAAGTTTGTGTCAACACATTTAAGTTTTCGTATCAATCTCATCTCTAATTCGCTATTTTCGGATCAGGTTCAAGTCGGGTTTTCGGGTCTGGTCAGTTTGTACCACCCCTTATCGTGACTCACTAGATGGAAAATCCTTGATCTGCCACTGATGATGGGCAATGGTTGTAGTGTCTTAACAATGAACAAGACGATTTTAGTTTCCCAAACCCCAACGTTTCAAAATTGTGGCTCCTATCCTTGTCCGCCATCCAAGGTAGGATATTTTACATGCACTAACTCGTAAGTACTCTAAAGCAAGCGAGACCAAGCTAGGATGATTAAGGAGACTTTAGCAGGGGTTGGTGTCATATTACCTTTTTGCAGGGCGCATCTAGGAGACAGCATGGAGGAAGCTGGTGGTGGAGTGTAACGGGGGGGGGGGGGGGGGGGGGGGAGTTATAATATAATTATTATTATAACAAATACATGTGATATTATCTCAGAAAAAAAAAGAAAAAAATATTTAACTGAAGTTTCATATATAGGTGTTATTTTCTTAGATTTGAATGTTATTGTCTCATATGTAAATACTATTATATTAGATATAAGTGTTATTATCATAGTTATGTGTGGTACTATCTCTGGTATAACAATGAAATTATGAAAATGATTCTATTAAGTACAGAAATATACGATCTCAAGTGTAAGAAAAATGATCATAGATTTAGAAACAAAATTATGAAAATAACCTTGATATATTTATACGTGTTATGAGCTAAGAAAGCTTGAATAAACAATAATGACAAATTTTGTGTGAGTGTCATGTTATTGGCATCATGGCATCGTACATTCTTCGTATTTGGGGTTATATTAATTGGATCTTGGATCTTGGATCTTGGATATTGGATATTGGATCTTGTCTCTTACAGAAAATGAAACGCTACTTTTGCGTCATGGTTAGACCCCCTTGATTGAGCCTCGGTATCCAAGTTATTCATCGATTGTGTCAGTGTGTTTAAGAGGGCGAGCATAAAGTTGGACTTATTCAATTGGCCTACAAATTTAGGGGTACAAAGAATAGTAGACACTAGTAATATAAAGCCTAAGCCAATTAAGAAGACATATTTCGTACATGATGGTACGTTACATAGAGTATGTTAGAATGTTGGGGCCAGTCAACGTACCTTTACCAAGGGGAAATTATAGTCCATACCTAGTATGGTAAATTGGTAACTGGTAAGGCGTCTTTATACTAGGGTTTGATCGGGTTGCAAATTTATTACTACATTGTATGATATACGGTATCAGTAATCATTCATTATGCTGGAGGATAGTTCATAATTCATTCTGCAACCAACCCATTCAAACTCTGATGTGTCTGACCTTTATTCGATCACTCATTCATCGATGCCCTTGTCTTATTTTCCAATATAATGAGCTCCAGAACATCTCAATTGCTGTACATAGGGTACTAGGAAAGCGGTTAAACGTCAGTTTGTAAGCTTGTACTGTTGGTAGGCCTTGACTTGTAACTAGGGGTGTCAAATCGGGTTAATGGGTCGGTTCTGGGTTGACCCATCGCGAGTCGGTTCTTATCGGGTTAATTTTTCCAATTGGGTCGAGTCAGGTCATTATCGAGTCGGGTTAAATCGGTTATTTGCTTGGTCGGGTTTGGGTCGGGTTGTAATCGGTTCTGGTACAATCGGGTCGGTTCCTAAACGGGTTATTTCGGATTCGGGTAAAATCGGGGTCGGTTCCTGAACGAGTTATAGTGGGTTATTTCGGGTTCGGATCAAGGTCGGTTCTAGTAAGATCTAATCGATTCCTGAACGGGTTATAGCGGGTTATTTCGGATCAAGGTCAGTTTTGATAAAATCGGACAATGATGATGGTTAATTCATAAATTGGACAATGATGATATCGATAAGTCATTTAAAAACAAAATATTTATGAGGTAATGATCATTAAATGTGTATTATCCTATCAAACTAGTTTCTAACATACGATGTAAAGTTTATTTATATACATAAGAACTAGTAATATAATTCCTCTATTTATACCAATGTGTATTACTATTTAGTTGTCGAATATAAATGATAAATGATTAGGAAAGAATTTGATACCTTAAAAGAATAATAGATATACTTTCAAATGTAGAGATAAGTAAATATTTAGCAAATTAATATATAAACGATCATATATTCACATTGGTATAAATAGAGGAATTATATGAAAACTATATTTTAGTTTATTTATTTATTGTTATTTAAAGAGTAGGAAAATTATTGTCATTTTGGAAAAAGAAGGACGTCAATGAGATTTATGAAATAATAAAACCCCAAATTGGAAGGCTTTAATCTCACGGTTCATAGGCATAGACACGATGATTTTGCTTTTATCTGAATATTTAATAAATCTTTAAAAAAATTTATTTTCATAAATGTACTTATTAAATAATTAAATTAATAAAAATGTTTGGTTTCAAAGTTATTAGATATTAGTTAAAAAATAGGTTTGTCAAGATTATGTCATATTCCCGTATATACAGATTATTAACACATCTAGTGAATTCGGGTAACGAATTGTTATAAATCGGGTTGTATCAGTTATGTGTCGGTTTCAATCGGGTTCGGGTTCTTTTCGGGTCGGGTCCCTAACGGGTCGGGTCTATAACGGGTCGGGTCCCTAATGGGTCGGACACAAATCGGGTTCGAGACTTGGAATATCGAATCAAATCAGCTTCGGGTTAACTTTAGGTCGGGTTGGGTTGGTTTTCGGGTCTCACTTTTCGGGTCATAATCAGGTCGGATCCGGGTCGATTTCGGGTAATTTATCGGGTCGGATCTGATTCTGACAGCTCTACTTGTAACAAGCTAATTTGACTATGATGTTTTCAAAATAAATATTGTCAGTCCAAATATTGATTAAGAAATGGAAAATCTATATCAAATCTGTAGTGTATTTATCACAAAAAATGGACTGGTACAAATGTACAATCACAGAAATTGTCTGGAAAGATTAAAACCCCATCCTTTTCAGACATATTTTATTTTATTTTACTTGCTCTGAATGCTCTATGTACTGTGAAACATACAAGAACGCGGACAATGTATGGACAGTGCACTCGGGTATACCATGCGCATGGTACACCCGGTTCAAAACGCAAGCTGCAATGAATATAACGCAGACCAAAATTTACATGAAGTACATTAGAAATATACATAAAGTACATTGGAAATGTACATGATAAATGTCAATTTATAACACAAAGCCAAATGTAAATGGGGTCATTGGAGACTCAACACATCGCCTGTCAGTCTATACTTTTGAACTGTCACCCTACTTTTACGGGGAAGGAAATTTATAATAACTCTACTAATAGACTTTCCCATCTCCCATTTTTAAATCACTAAATCTTTTCCTTCCCTCCATAACTCCCAAAATTCAAACAAACAAAAAAAAAAAGAACCACAACCAAAGCATTTCACCCGAACTCCATTGAAGTCATCCATTTTTCTCCAAATCTTATTTTACTTCTTCAATTACTCTATTACAATTATGGGTTAGTCTAAGAAGAAGTATGTATTTCTAATTTTTTTTTGTTTTTTTAATTTGGAATTTCTTCATTACCATTACACATATGAAATGTACATATAACTATAGTAATATATTTCACATATGAAATGTACATGTACAAGCCATAATATGTAAATATCTCAATAGTGAAATATACATATATCTATCGTTAAATGTACATATACAAGTCATAAAATGTACATATCTCAATAGTGAAATGTACATGTGTCATTCATGAAATGTAAATCTATGAGCCATGAAATGTACATGTACTAGTTATGAAATGTACATGTATGAATTAAAAAAAGTACATATATAAATAAAAAAGGCACACATTCAATTCCTATACCAATGACCTTGTTTCCATTTATGAAATGTACATGTATCAGTCATGAAATATACAAGTATCAATTACGAAATTTACACGTCTCAATCAAGAAATGTAAATCTATGAAGTCATTAAATATACATTTATCAGTCATGAAATGTACATATAAATGTATAAATATGAATTTAAAAATGTACACATATAATTTCCCATCCCAGTAAAATCAAAGATCGAGATTCTTAAATCTTAATGTACACATTTATCATTACCCAGGTTGCATGTAAAAATGAAATCCAAACAAAATATCATCCCACTGCCATATCTTCCCTCTTTTCTGATCCCACTGCCATATCTTCTCACTTTTTTTTCCCTCGGTCGCCTTAACATTTCCCTTCTTCATGCCACTTCTCTCCATTGCATGTGACATTGCCACGTAGGACAAGGTGCACAATGCGTCCCATGCACCTGGGTGCACCTTCGAATTTACGGACCCCGGAGATGTTGACTACATGCAATCAGTGTGTAACCATGAAACTCTCCTGAAATTGAGAGTACGTGGCACTTGTAAGCCGTTCTATATACCTCGTGATTACTGAAATGTCTTAAAAACTTTGTGCAAATCTGAGGCTAAGGTAATAATTCAACGATTGTTATCTGTGATTTAAGTAAACTGTAGCATGTATCATTGTCTGGGCGTTTAGAAAGTGTATATCTATGTAATCTTGTAGGCTCCCTTAAAGATGCTTTCGAACTACTATGATCATATTCACAAGTACCAAAATTCCCTCCAAGTATTACGGATTCCATGCGAAAAGACCTGGTTGTGGAGGCACAAAGGTAAACTATGCATGCAAAAGAATCGGTAGTTAGGCCTTGTTTGGTAGCCGACTTTTTGCCAACCTCCAAAACTTATGTTTGATAAAAGGCTAGTCATCAGAATAGTTTTCTATTCCGATTGAATACCGGCCTCTTACGAACAGAACCGCAAATCCTGATCTCAAAGGCTCTTCACAAAACAAATGGAGCTCAACCAAGATTTAACATTAAAAGACCTTGAATTCGACCTCTAGCTGCTTCTGTATCAATCCTTCCTCTCGGAGTCAGATCCTTGAGTGAGTGGGTTAGCCATATTCTCTACATTTCTAAACATAACATAGAGCAGCTTGTAGAGATAGAAGAGCAGTTTTTATCTATGTTTTTTTTTTGTTTCTTGGAATACATTTAGACAATCCACGTATCAATTCTTATCTAGTTTACCGATTGTCAAATCTTTTGCTCACACTATACATATGCTTTTTTTTTATGCATATGTATAGTTTTTGTATATTTGTCATTTTACATGTTGGAATGTGAAGTAGGTTTAAATGGTGGTTTATTGGAAGAGTTGTGTTGGAGTTGAGTATGGATTGGAGGGATGTTGGGTTATGAATTGGAGGTATGTGTATTATTTAGGATTAGTGTTATGTTTTTTTTGCAAGAAATATAAATTTTGGGTATTATTAAAGAAGAAATTTATTGCTTTAAAGATTTTGGAGGAAAATCGTTGTTTCCAAGATCCATATGTAAGGAACAGCTGGTTACAATTGGATATGAATCGACTTAAACAGTTGATGGAAGTTATCCGTAACAAAAAAAAATATAAATAAGGTCTGAAAAGACCCGTAAAGTCCGATTTATATGGAATATGAGCAGCAATATTAGGCCCGAATACAATCTCCGTCCGAACCTGGTTCGAAAAATGGGTAGAAAACCAACCTTTTGGTCTAGCCCGATCCGCAATTTGATCACCTCTATTATATATTCAACTTGATTACGGAAATTTCTCTGCAAAGTATTTATCGTAGAAAAGTCATATAGACCTCAATCAAAAGGATTGGTTCTTCAGACCACAAACATGAGCTAACATAGTCTTCTAATTTTTTTTAAATAAACTTCATCGACTACTTAGTACGTTACTAAGAAATTGATTGAATTTTGATTGGACATTCCTAGTTGAGAAACTTTGTTAAACAAGCAAAATTTGTACATATTAGTAATGCTACTCAAATTAAAGTGTTACAAATCATTTTGAGATCTGCATCATTAATAAGGTGGATCGTCAAGAAGCTTGTAGGGTACATGTTAGGACAAGCCAGACACTAGCTTACTATTTAGCTTTCTATATTTTTTTTAATTCAATGTTTGTTTTCTGTCCAAAAAAAATTATAATGTTTGTTTTCTGTCCAAAAAAAATTATCTTAGGATATTGATTCATATGATTAGACTATGGTTGAGACGCTACTCCTATTTTATAAAAACCATCATATTATTGCAAAGTGTCCAACATGTTGTGAATGGAATCGAAACTCTCATACATACAAATTCTACTTCCTACATCTTTTTTTACTTGCTACATTTCTATTTTAATAGTCAAACTTTATAAATTTTAACCATAAATTCTGATTATGTTATAACAAATAATATGTTTAAGTGAGAATTTATTGGATACATATTTAAGTAAAATTTTAGAATATCAAGTTTTTATAATTTTTTATTTTATAAATTTAGAGAAAAATATTTTAAGTTATATTTTTAAAATAGTAAAAAGTTAGCAACTAAAAGAATGGAGTATTTAATAAATATAAGCCCCACTTCCCTGTCAACGGTAAGATCCAACGGGATCTTGCCTGCCTGCCTATAAGTTTGCAGCAATCTCCTAGCTCATGGCCGGGTTTTCATTTTGTGGACCCCTAGTTTTATATAAATGATTCTAATGTATGTGTTCCGTTTATACTCCATTATTTCGAACACCATAGTTATTTTTGAGGAGCAATGCTGCAATGATTCATAACTTCAAGCGAGGCAATTGAGAAATGATGATGTCCAGACCACTGTAAAATGAAGAGCTAGCCCTAGTTCTCGATGGCTAGGATGTCAGTTCCTTGAAATAGTCGAGGAACACTGGATTCCATCATTTTCAAAATATGTCTCGAATCCTACTGATCTTAACACATATTCTGTACAATAACATATCACAATTCATGTAGTGAAATGTGAACAATTCAAACAACTTAATAGCTAAAGCATAACTCTGATAGCATTAACAATCATATAGCTATATTCTTCAATCAATACCTTATACATGTTTCGATAGCTACATAGTAAGTATGTACTACTTAGTCAGATTCAATTCTAACTTCTAAGTAATTGATAGTAAATATATATAGACATGCATGCCAACCTTCAAATTATTTTGGAATTTACATGCAACATAACCTCATGCATATGAATTAATACTGTAATATTTTTTTTCGTACTATCATATTAAATTATTAAGCGTGCATAAATTACACGTGTATAGTAATGAGTAGATTTACGTTCGCCAAAAAAAAAAAAAAAAAACCCGCACAATAGTAGAGTGGGTAATATTCTCTGAGATCAGGAGCAAGCTGTGCTTCGCATTGATTAAGTGAGCCTAGCTAGGCGCCTATGAATTCATGGCAACGTAATAAAGACGTTCTCGGTGTTTATTCTTTATCGGAAAGTGCAAAAGAGGAGTAACCATGAACAAAGTAAAATTGGACCACAAAAATCTAGTGCTCCGTATAGATGGACTATGCATGGAGTCCATTGTTTTGTCCTTTTTGACAGCAAATTTATGACCAAAATATTCAAAATGTAGTGAATTTAATTTACTTCCCCTGAACATACAGATATGCCAACCTCTAGAAATCTTATGTACTATCACCAAGACAAATTACTCAGACCTTATTACGTGAGAAAAAAAAAAAAAAAAAGTAGTGAAAGTTGGATGACATAACATGCAACCCATAATATAATGGTCCTTCTTAAGCAGCCAACAAAATCCTATAGGCATTGTACAAGAGGCTCGATAAGTCAAAGAGCATGTATGGTAGTTGAAAGAGTTACCTCTCACTCTTTGGATAGACAGAACAATAGTCAAAGACTCAATACGTCGTCAAACACCTCTTGACCTATTCTATAGGTTTGAAGTTGGTATATATGCCATTGGAGATTGGGAAGGAGAGTCAGTTATCTGGTATGACAATGGCTTGATGAAGGGTGGCATATAGTCAAAAACTCTTCTAAGATGAAGGGGCTATCTATCTCAAAAGCCAGTAGTCACCAGACTAATATGACGATAACCTAGTGGAGAGTGGCTGATGACTAAAGCATTAAGCGCAAGGTAGTTGTCTGTCTGAAAACTAGTCACTAGACCAATATGACTTTGGTCTGGTGAAAGGTGGTAGATCATCGAAAACTCTACCGGGGTGAAAGGACTATTGGTCTCGAAAAAGCCAATCATTAATCCAATATGGCACTACCTGATGGAGGGTATCAAATGACCAAAGCATTAAATGCAAAGTAGTTGTCTACCCAAAATATGAGAGTGCCTGGAGAAGGTTGACAGATAGTCAAAAACTCAATGGGGGCAGAAGGACTATCTATCTCGAAAAAACCAGTCACCAGACTAGTATGGCAGTGGCCTAACGGAGGGTGAGGGATGATCAAAGCATTATGCAAAGTCGTTTTTTGTCTCGAAAAGTCAATCATCAGATTAGTGTGGCGCTTACCTGATGAAAGGTGGTAGATAGTCAAAAACTTTAAGGGGTGAAGTGACTATCTGTCTCAAAGAACAAGTTAGTAGACCAATATGGCACAAGCCCCATGAAGGGTAATTGACAGTCAAAGGCGAAACTACCAAATGGCCGTTTGTCTCAGATAGATTCAAGGAATAAGAATGGAAATGTTTAATAAGTCTATGCCGCTAACTTTGACAAGTTCAAAACGTACATCATGGGTTACCCTTACCCCTTGGCCAACAGTGTTAACGAGAAACAATGTCAACATTTCAATTAATCGTGGTATAAAATCCCCTAATTTAAAGGGAAAAAGTTATGATCCCACTAAGTGACTAGTTGAAATTAATTTTTTTTTTATTTTTTATTTTTTTTAGCAAAGTCTGAATTCGTTCATGGATATTACAACTTCCAAATAAGCTTTGGATGCAGAGCTAGCAAGCTGATGGGTCTGGGGGAAGGGTTGAATTGTATGTATCTGCTACAAGTCATAGGTTGAAAGCCATATTAGGCTATTCAAGGCCCATGACTAACAAGCTAATTAAGAAGCTTATATAGTACATGAATAAGAGTCTTTGCCAAATTCAATACCTTAAAATCATGCTAGTCTAACATAGTGACTAGAATCCAAGAAACACAAAATAATAGTCTTGGAAGATTATCTAGATTTTAAATATAGCTCTGACTTATATATTAGACAGGATTTCTTGAAAACCACTCATAACACCAGTAATCTTGTTTGTGTAAATGTTCATCACCACAAGAGATTCAAATAAACTCTTTCACAAGGTCCAATCCAACATTATCACACAACAAGCAATTTACTCTTGATTTTAAACAAAAACATTTATATTCGGGATTTCTAATTTTGATAATAGTTATTATAAGTCTTTCTTAGTTTATGTTTTACCTTATTATATTTTGAAGGAGTATAGAATGTTTGATTTCTTTGACATAAATAAAGTGTCCGGAGAACTTGAGTTTGAATAATAAATGCTTAAATTAGTTAGTTTGAACTTTTTTCTTGAAAACATTGATCGTAGCTAGTAGGCCTAGTAATAGTGAAGACTTAAGTTTTTGGACTTTTTAGAAATGGTTTCTTTCTCTCTTACTCTTACACTGATCTTTATATGTTAATACGTATGTAATGAGAGTCACAATTCAAGGTTGTACGCAACTATCATCCTCCCTCCGTACTTTTATAAGCAAGAAATTAACATGTGATTTGTCCATGCATAAAAATAAACAATACAGTTGTCTGTGTCTGTGTCTGTGTCTGTGACTGTGAGTGTCACATTGTCCCACCACCAATTGATCATGGATAGATCTGGTTCACTATGTACATGCAAATCTTCTTCCAAGGAAAAAATAAAATCTTCTTCCACATTGAAATTGATAGCCAAGGCCCCCCTGAAGGTTACAAAATATTTTCAGTGGGAGATTATATGAAATAAATGAAATCCCATACACTAAGTAGTAATTAATTGAGATATTACAGTTTATGATATTCATTTTAAAGGACATTAAATTATATATATGATATCGCGATCTTAATATTTACAAACAACTATTCTATCCCTCATATTAAACATAAGATATAAAAGTACGAAATGCAATGTATTTTTCCGGAGTATCAATAAATTTCAAAGAATATTTTAATTATGACTCATACATGTTTTAGTTTTTGGTATTAAAATTAAATGCATTTGATTTACAAATCTATATTTTACATAATCAACGAATTACTAAACATGCTATATTAAAATTAAATACGTTAAATCAATGAATCACCTGGTCTTCAGTTTTTAATCCGGAGTCCAATAACCAATTTACACATAATTAGTAGAGACTAGAGAGCTCAAAGTTCAAACATTTCACGACACCCAACTTTTTACCCAAAGGAAGAACCGAAAAACAAAAGGTAAAAAACAACATTAAAGTTGGCATTTTTTAGACTCTGCCTACTACTCTTATGATCTTATCTCAGTCAAGTACTACGTAGAAACTACTACACTAGTGCACGACTATGAGAAGGCAGTGAGCTAAATCAGGACCACTTTTTTTAGTGTTTTTTTTTTTTTGACAGTGATAGAATAGAAGATGAATGAAAGGGGGGCATCAGGTGACAGTAACTCTTGAATACCAGAATTTATTGCGCAGCAGAAGCATCATTAACATTACATCAACGGTTCGAAAATTGAGGGGCAAAGTTAAGAAATGGAGGATAAAGAAAAAGGAGAAGAAAAGGAGGAATTCCTGGGATTAAAGTTGAAACAACGCGCTAGATTGGTAGGGAAAAGTAAAGGAGGCGTTTGTACTCCACCTCCTACTTGGAAATTCGAGCCCCGATTTCAACAACAACAACAACAAGAGCAAACCCCAAAATTGTGTAACAGTAATAATAGCAACAAGAATCGTGGGGGTAGTTCATCCGTAACAGCAAGACAATTGGGTGCTAATTTGTGGGAGGTTTTACCCCACCTTAATTCTCTTGCTAAGATGAGCCGCCATCATAATAAAGGTACTTGTAGTGCTGCTGCTGAGGGTGGGGGTTTTCTCAAGAATAAGGGTTTGCAGATTCATACTGTTCTTGAGGACCCACCTGATGATGCTTCTGATGAACAGGTAATTTTGATCAAGTTTTGTTCTTTTTATTTTTGTTTGCTGGGTATGTCTCGTTTCTTGCTGATTTTTCTGAGTTTGGAATTTTGTGAAACTTTGGTATGCTAAAGGTTGCATCTTTTTTGCTGCATTTAAATCAATGTCTTGTTAATTTTAAGGGAAATGTACTCGGTTTGTAGTATCTGAGTTACAAGTTGTGAGAAAGTTTTCCATTGTAATACTGTATGTATGTGTGAATTTAGGATCTAAGATAAAAAGAGCTTAAAGAGGTAATAAGAGAGTCACATTAGGAAAAATGAAAAATTGCTAGGAATATAGCAGTGGAACAGGAATAACAGTTTCCTGTTTAAGTCTGGATAAAAGGGAACATTGTAGGGACTGTATCATATGTGCTGCAAGCTTTTTCCTGGTGACTGAAAGAAGCATTGATGTGCTTCTGCCAAGATAAAGAAAATATCCTGTATTCCTGTATGGCTGTATGCTGCGAGCATGTCTCTGTTCAAGGACACAGCACATGGAATGCTTTCCTATATAAAAAGCGATCATGTATAACCTTTGTTCTAGTGTATACTATGTGATGAAGAAACATTCTGTATCGAATCTTGGGATCTCTATCCTGATCTTGGTTGCTTTAGTGCCTTACCCTTGGTAGTGTGAAGCTCTGGTAAGATTAAACCCCAAAGATTTGTATAGTTCATCATGGTTGCATTGAGATTCAAAATCCATTCTTCAGGACTATGCATATTGCACTCCTTGAAGTTCTTTACCATGATTAACTCGAAACTGAAAGTTTCCGTCCTATCTGTTTTTGATTATGGCTTTCTTTTCATGCTTGTTTCAGCCTGAAAGTGCGGGTAGCTTCCACCGGAATATAGCAGCATCGCTTTTGCGACACCATCGATCAGTGAACAGGAATGGCCGCAAAATCCAACCAGTGTCTCCTGCAAGTTATAGTAGCTCTATGGAGGTAAATACTCTTGTCCCTTCCTACCTTTGCCCTGCCCATCCTCAATTCTATGGTTCGTGGCTTGATGTGAATATAGGGAATTGTGTTCTCCGCTAATTCACAGTTGTATGGCCTGTCCTGAATCTCCCATAGACATGGGCATTTTGGGAGAACTAGATCAGAGGGAAATCACCTCTCATTATAGCTGTAAACTGTTTTCATTTCTCTCTAGTTATCCCAGTCTTAATAGATAAAACTTCACTAGCACTCTAGATCTGCTGCTGAAGTTTTGTTTCTGCAAGGATGATCCGTCAGCCAATACATTGCCCGAGTTCTTGTTCTCTTTTTCTTTTATAGGAATATAGGTTCTTAGATTAGTCAAAGTTTCTGCTTATACACTATCTTGTTGACTGAACAGGTAACTCCTTACAATCCTGCTGCTACTCCTAGTAGTTCTCTGGATTTCAAGGGGAGAATGGGTGATCCTTGTAATAGCCTTAAAACATCTACGGAGTTGCTGAAAGTTCTCAATCGCATCTGGTCTCTTGAAGAGCAGCACACATCAAATGTGTCATTGTTGAAGTCTCTGAAAACAGAGTTAGACAATGCTCGAATCAGAATTAAAGGCCTGCTGTGTGAGAAACAAAAGGACAGGCAGATAATGGAAGAGCTGATGAAGCAAGTTGTAGAGCATAAACATGTCAAAAAGAGCACGGATCTAGATCGAGTACAGTCCGCTTTACAATCAGTGAGGCAAGAACTAGAAGAAGAGAGAAAACTTAGAAAGCGCTCTGAGAGTTTGCATCGCAAGATGGCCAGAGAGGTTTCTGACATGAAATCATCCTTCTCTAAGGCTTTGAATGAACTAGAAAGAGAAAGAAGAGCAAGAATTCTCCTGGAGGACTTATGTGATGAGTTTGCTATGGGTATAAGAGACTATGAGCAGGAACTCAGGTCTCAGAAATATAAGAGTGAGAAGCAACAAGTTCACAGAGGACATGTTGATAGCATAGTTCTCCACATTTCAGAGGCTTGGCTGGATGAACGGGTACAAATGAAGCTAGCAGAAGAAATGCGCAAGGACATGGGAGAAAAGGGCATGATTGTGGACAAGCTTAGGCCTGAAATAGAAAACTTCTTAAAAGCTAGGCAAACTCTGGATTCAAGAGAAGATGTTGACTTGCATCACAAAACTTCCAAGAGTAGTGGCTTTCGCCGTCAGTCATTGGAGTCATTCCCCTTGAATGAGGCTACAAGCGCTCCTCAACATGTTGATGACGAGGATGATAATGACTCAATTGATAGTGATTCAAATTGTTTCGAATTGACAAAGAATTTTGGCGGAGATTATGCCAATGGAAATCACGCTAAAAATTTGAGTAATACTTCTGAAGAAAGATGTCTTGGAGAAACAGAGAAGGATACTGCAAAGAGAAATGTGGAATGCCTAGAGTTAAGTAATAATGTCCATAGTTTATCCAGCCTACAAGCACGATTCGAGAAACGTATGGCTCAGATGACCTTAAGTAATGGACACACCCAGAATGTTAACCAAGAGGCTCTAGCAGAAGGTTTACTGGAAAGGAGGAGTAAACGATTTGGGAGTCAAGTAGGAAACTCAAATCGTATGATTGAAAATCTATTGAGGAATAACTCATCATCAATAGAGGGGGAGAGAATTCATCCCAACAGTGAATTACCTGATGATCATTTCTTGTTAGCTGGTCTTGCTAGTCCAATGAAGAATTGGGAACCCAAAATCCTTTCACAGGACCAAGAAATCTCTGAGTCCTCTTCAGTATGGCCTCGGAGTTGTAAGGAAAACACATTGAAGGCTAGGCTTCTAGAAGCAAGGCTGGAGGGAAGACACATTCAATCAAGGGGACCCAAAGGTGCAACTTAACAAGCAAGGTTCTATTATTATCTTTCTTTGTCACTGCTAGCTGATGATTGGGACAGTGAAATGCATATCAAGTTATCAACTGCAAATGATTAGATGTCTCGAGGAAAATCTGCTATGTTAATAGTGGGATGATTTTGCGGAAAATTGGGTAATTTTGGCAAGCTTTTGTACTATCCATGTTTTACCCAAATCAATGTATTTGAATTAGATTCAGGTAAGATGCCGTCTGTCTTTTCATTGCTAGCTGGCCTGAGTAAGAAACGAGAAACTAGTAAGAATAAGAACAATTGTTAATGCATTGTAGCAATATTGATAGGGTGAAAAGAAATTTTGAGATGAATTTCTGTACGATCCTCATCTAATTGCCCTTAGCCATTACTGGTGCTCTTAAAATGTGAACTCTAAGAGTTGCAGCTGATGCATTGGAGAAAGAACAATGTTAGCTGGACTTTGTATGTTTTGAGGAATATCCTTTAGTTTAAGAGGTCTCATTTTGCATCACTTGGTAAGGATAGTTGAACACTTGAATTCTGCAATGTAGTGCCAGTGAGGTTTTGGTTTAGTTGTTATGGTTAAAAGACAGGAGTTCTGTATATATACATTATTAGGCTCTCATTCTTATGTCCCCTTTGTCATTCTATGTCTACTAGCAATTATAGTTTTGAGGTAGTTACCATCCCAAAAACAATGACCGATGAAATCAACTTCAAAGGTCGATTGGCTGTCTCAGTTGGCACTTTTCGATGATGGGTTTAAGCTTTAAACCCGAACAAGCAATATCTACACTTTTGGATCTAGCCAACTTGGGTCATATCGACTTTCAATTCGTACTACGTGGGTTAAAAGTCTTAAAACCTACCAAATATTGACTTTACCTAACAAAATTTGACATGCTAAATTGTTTGAAGTCTTGGTTGGTAAAATATATCTAAGACTTGAGTTTGAATTATTTTTAAATCATACCACCTGTGACTCTTTATACATATAAAATACAAAATAAAATCTTACGGAGCACTAAATATATTAAAGAGGAACTTTTGGAGATTATAGAGTGTATTCAAAATCGGTTGAAATAGGTGTTTAGAGTTAAAGTAGATGATTCTAATCAATTTAAAGGCTTACTATTACCTTGAAAGACTTATGAGTTATGATAAGCATATCAAAAATAATTTTTATTGGGTTCGAAATAATTCAAATAGTCCAAAAGGATTGAATTTTGAAGGTTATTATATATTGTTTTGAGATTTTCTTGAATTTTTTTTGAAATTGAAATAAATGTACAAATACTTCCTAGAGTTATCGAAGGATGTTTGGAGTTATTTAATCTCCAAAAACCCTATAAATGAATTTAGGATAAAATCTTGAAATTTGGTTGAAATGGACATTAAGACTTATAGTGAATTTAAAGGTTATTACACACTTTTTTTTGAGATATTTTTGAAAACTTTCTAAAATTAGATAAAGTTATCGGATACTTTTTAGGGTTATATAGAGAGGTTTAAACCTTTTCATACCTCATATTTGAGCTCCAAAGGCCTAAAGAGTTTAAGACCCAATTGTAGGATTTTAAAAAAATTAATTGAAATGGGTATTTATTGTTAGTGTCAAAATAAATAGTTGCAACCACTTCAAGGGCCGACTACTACCACTCATGAAAAGAATATCTAGACATTTTTATTACTAGGTCTATAGTTGTCTGAAATAACTAATTTTAAAGGTTATAATAAGTTTTTTTTAGTCATTTTTGAAAATATAATTAAGCTTATCATAATTCTACAAGGTGCCTCTTAGAGTTATATTTGGAAGTTTAGAGCCATTTAATTATTAATTGTGGGTTTTTAAATGCCATAAAATACATTGAGCTAATAAATCATGATATGATATTTTTGAGGTGATTGATAGGAGTTTATAGGGTCCCATAAAACCCACAAAGCCTCCTAAAGTCCTGTATCTAATACGGCTTTAAAAATTGATCACCGAGACAGTGGGCTAATACTATTAAACCCTCCTCGAAAAGAAAAATACCAAAACCAAAACCCTCCGGGATAAAAAGTAGTGTAGATGAGAGTGGAGAGCGAAAGATATGGGAGGAGCAGTGTTCAGGTGGGTGATGCAGATGCACAAGGATGTACCCAAAGCTGCTAAATTCTACTCTGATGGCTTGGGTTTCACTGTCAATGTATGCACGCCTCGTTGGGCTGAACTTCATTCTGACTCCTTCAAGCTTGCCCTCTTGCACTCCTCCAGGTCTCCCCCTTTCTCTCTCTTCTTTTGTCTTTCAATTATTTTGTTCTATATTACACGCATTTTCCATTTTTTTGATTGTATTTCATTTGGGTTTCACATTTTAACCCAGAAAGAGAAAAACTTTAATTGATTTACCTTCAAAGTTGCTGTGAAATTGCATTAAGATTGAAAAGAAAAAATCAGAACTTTAATTGATTTGCCTTCAAATTTGCTGCGGTATTGCAACAAGAATAATAAAAAAAAAATCAGAATTTTAATTGATTTACCTTCAATTTTGCTGTGAGATTGCTATGAGAATAAAAAAAGATCAGAACTTAGTTAATTTTTGTTAACATTCGAGTTAATTTATTTGGTATCTAGTTAAGCTCATTTGGGATGAGGATTGAGTGTTCAATTTGTTTGATCTTTGACATAAATTACTTAGATGATACTCCGTAGAACCCAAACACGGCTTACAAGTTTAGTTCCCATTTTAGTCTATTGAGGAAGTTCTCTACTTTACCTTGCCCTTAGGTTGTGTTTCAGTTAAATTGACATGTTTTTTCAGCTTTGTTTGGCCGACGTAGAAGAGTCTGGTTTGTTTGAAGTGCTGGCTAGGGGTATTATGTAATTAGCTTTTCTCCAGTTTTTGCTGTCAGAGTTATAGTTTAGCATATCAAATTATGGACACAATAAGTGGATGAACGGGTACTTGAGCGTCAAAACAATGATGAGGATGTTCATGTTGTGAACCTATCTTCTTTGAGAAATTCTGTTAAGTTGAGAATTTCATAACGTAGTCACTTATTGGCTGTGCCACCAAGGTACCAATACTAGCCATGGTCCTAGAAGTGAATAGTGCGTTATCAGTTGGTAGTTCGTTGCAAATCCAAGATAAAATGGCAGTTTAGTCTATGTTTTTCTTTTGGCGTGTTTAGAGAAACCTCGTGATATGTTATACAACGTGCATTCGAAATCTGTATCTCATAATCTGTTTGCTTGTGTTTTACCAAAATTTTGACTACTCTGTATCTGTTCAACACCACTGGTGATGATTGCTTATACAATAGCGGCTAATGCTGGGTTGCAGTGATCATGTCATGCAGAAGCAGTACTCTTCACTCCTGTCCTTCACAGTGACAGACATTAACAGCACAGTAATGAAATTAATGGAATTGGGAGCGGAGCTGGATGGTCCCATTAAACATGAAATCCATGGAAAGGTTAGTTCTGAACTTCTGACTTCTGACTTCTGAGCTCCTTGGAAGTATTTCTCTTTCTAGCTTGCTGATTATACATTTCATAATAGTTTTTGTGAGCTAAACATCATACAAATTAGTATTTCCTGGCAATGCCGGTTTGGGTGTAGTGATCTTCTTTAGACATCAGTTCATTGTGATATTATATTGACTGAGAACTAACTAGGCATTCGCTACATTACTCAGATTCCTCATTTTATCTCAATTACTCATGTCAACTCTCGTTGACAATTGGATTGAAATTTTTTCTTTGAATAATGTATAAAATAGTCTGGTATTTTGGGTATCTGACCGCGTCTAGCATCTATACCCAAACTCATGTTTGCCGGAACTTGAGATTGATGAAGAGTGGGTTGAAATTTTACTTAGAATTGTCCTCTTGACCAGCACAATATCATCTGTTTACTCACATGGTATATCATGGGGTATGTGATTGATCATTCAACTTTCCCTCTTCCCCCCAAGTTCAGAAAACTGTAGTGTTCTGTGTATTGATGAACTTTGTGTCGTCATTGCCATTTATTGTACTCATTTACCTTCAACTTGTTTTTTTTTTCTTTATTTGGTGTCATACGCAGATTGCAGCCATGCGATGCCTCGATGGCCACATGGTGGGACTTCATGAACCTGCTTGAGAGCAAGTGAAACACAGTTGATTTCATTTTCACTTGGTTTTCAAGAGGCTTCCTGGAGCGCTCTTGCAATGTGCATTCTTGAGTCCATGCATCCAGCATACGCATTGTGTTGAAGAACTCAAGAAGCAAAGTTTGGCACCTTCATCAATTCTCCCTCCTTGTTACTATAATTGTATCTCAGTTGTCGAACGACTAGGTGTAGGGAAAAATATCATTAAGAACTCTTGTTACTTTAATGAGATAGTTTACTGATACCCAAAATCACTTATTATGAGCTATAATTATGTCTCTGTTACTGTATAGGTCAGTTTTTGTCTGAACCTGAAACATGTCATTCTTTAGAACTTCAGAAGTATAGTTAGTTCCGTTGCAAATGAGCTATATCGTGAGTCTTAACATAATGATTTGTTGTTGTATGTGGCCAAGTCTCACTTCAACAAATGTATGTGGCCAAGTCCCACTTCAACAATATAACAGGTCCTTCCCCATATCTCCGAATAAATCAACCTAGAACCAACTGGTTGCACCAAAAAAGGTTGTTGTGAGGCTTGTCTCATTAAGTTTAGCGTATTCCAAATTTAACGAATAGCACCCCAGATTTTCTATCACAGCTAAAACTTGTATATTCCACATTTCCACCAACAAGCAGTAGATTTATAGATGAAAAGGAATGACCATATCTCAAAGGGATACATTGCACTAATTTCAGATCTTAATAATAATAAGGCATGGTAATTGATGAATTACACGGTGCCCTAAAAATAAGGAGTTTTAAGAAAAATCGCGCCAATTGGACGCTCGGATTAGGAGATACGTCATTCCAAGTTTTATTTTAACCTTCGGGATTCCTCAATATCAAAGTAGAACTAGTGTGGTCCTTTTTTAGCATATTATTTTATAAATCGTGATTTTTCATAACAAAAAGAGTGATTGCATGATCTTGGTGGATTTCATTTTTTAGTTTAAAATATACTTTAGTTGAATTTGAAGTGTTTATAAATAAGAAGTATTTCATTATATAAATAGATTGAGTTGGCACGGTAGTTAAGATATTAGAAAAGACTCAGAGGGTAAGGGAGCCATAAAATGGAAGAACCGATATCATCTGTGCAGCTTTTTGTTCAGGTTTATTACTCGATATTACCTTAAATTCTATTAAATAAATAATGGGACAGTCAAGCTATGCTATATAGTGGTCTTTTAATAAGCAAAGAAAACGTATGCAAAATCAATGTGATGTGAAGGAATTTGAATAATGTATTGCAGACGGCCTATACATGAGATTTGTGATTCAGAGCTACAGCTAGAACATTTATGGTTGGAAACTATAGAATCAAGATGTGTAATCTTTAATATAGTCGTTAATTAATTGAGACTTGAATTTAGATGATGAAAGCCTATGAGAAATTATGATACTCCTTTTGCATACTTTCCCCCTACTCAGTTTCATTTTGCCTTGCCTAATTATTGCTTATGACATTCCTCCCTAATACGGCTACAATTCACAAACGTACATTTCAATGACAGACCATTTCTTGAAGATCGAATTTTTATGACTTACCTCTACAATATTTTACAATCAGTACCTTTCCCATTTTCATTTGTTCACACTATCTTTATAACTAAGCTTCTTTTCTTCTCTGGGATGTAAAAATATCAAATGTCCCGATATTAATTCTGAAAAGCTCAATATAGTAGTGTTTTTAATTAAAGAGTTGATAAAATTATTTTGAAAAGGACACGTGTTACCCAATAAGAGAAAACAAGCAAAAGGTAAATTATACTATATTAATAATTTATGTCCCTATCTTGATAAAGATGTGTTCATCTGATTCAGACTCATGAGTTGAGGGAGGATGTGCCAACTTATGACTTGTTTTATAGGAGACAACACATTAAAGCATTTATTTTGCTGGTGTGCCATGACAGACTAATTGGCTACAAGAATAGGTTAAGAGGTACGATAATTATTCCTGCATACTCTTGTTATGTCAAAGAAGATGAGTCTAATCTTCATGCCAATTTGTAGGCGTTTAGGAGGGCCTGGATGAACTTCTACTCTTTATGAAGGAGACATGATTAAGTGGCTTAAGAACAATTTGAAGGTGCATGGTCCCAAATTAAAGGAAAGATGGCCTACCTACTTTTGCATCATTGCTTGGTGGTAGACCTGTTCAAATGGAAGGAGCCCATTAAGAGTCCTTGACCATCCTGTTTGTAAAAGAGCCTAATTAATAATGAGCCTAATAGGTTGGTATCTTAAAGGGTCATGTTTTATTAGGTCTTTAATGGGACAAGTCAGATCAATAATGCGTCAGTAGTTTCCAAAACTTTTAAATACTATCAGATAATAAATTATTTCCACTTACTTATCGATGGTATACTACCAAAGATTAGAGGTGATACATGTAAACTATCACCCTCTATAAATAAAAACTATACTCTTTTTAGACGGTCTGACCCGACTCGACCCGTTATATATCTCTTTTAGCCCATTCCGACCCTTTTGTTTTTGACCCATCCCGGCCCTAGTCCGACTTAATGCACATGTCTACTTGGTGGGTGTGGAATTGGAGAAATGCTGTAGTTTCTGGGAGTAGGAGAGAAGTACCAAGAGATTAAAGGACCTTTCTATAAGTACTATTTGATGAGAAACGGAGAAACGCAAGTGATATCAATGTTATGCAAATGCAAAAGAAAGAGATATATGTGAAGGGCATTGCACCATCAAGTCAACAGGTTGGTCTTAATACTAATTGGTTAGCGAGAGGATCCCCTAGGCCTGCAATACGGTGTGGGATCATACAAGATTAATTTGAACTTGGAAGCGTTCATTTCAGCTTATTCTGTTCATCTTGGCCACTACATGACGTTTTGAGTTGAGCCTATGGCCTTAGCAAAAGGTTTAGAGGTTGCGACTGATTTGCAAATAAATTCGTAGTATAAATGGATAGTCTTTCATGCAATCACGTACTAAGATAATGGAAGGGGTGAGTTTGCTCACTTGACCAAATTATCTTCACTCTTTGCTTAACAAACTAATACGTGACTATGTGAGGTGTGAGTAATTCAAGTCCATTGGGAAAGAAATTGTGACGTGGGTTAATTTGGTTATGAAGAAGAGACTCAACCAACATGACTTAAAAATCTTATTAGGATTATAGAACAGAATATTAGGGATATGGTCACACCATGCTTTGTCCCTTCATAGCTAGTTTTGGGCTTTAATTGTGTAGTTTTGTTGTTTTTATTTTTCTATTTCTTAGTATATTTCCTCATATAAATTTATAAAAAAATCTCAAAACCCACACATCAATAGCTTTTTGCCACGTGCATAACCACATCTAACTCTTATCAGTTGTAACACTAAAGCATCTTTTCAAGTTAAAACATTACGGAATACTTATCTGTCTAAAACAAATATTCTCAAAAAATTATCCTATACATTAAAGTAAATATATAAAAATAAAAAATATTATAAACAAAGATTAATTGGCAATAATAGGTGCACAACCACCCCAACCCAACCCTTACCCCTAATTTATTTTTAGACTTGAACAATCATTTCCCCTTTTCTCCATAAAATCTTCCCCACTCCTAAAAATAATAAAGAAATGAATAAATTTTCAAAACTCTGACATTTACTGATTTTTTTTTAGATTTTTGGATAGAGTTCGTAAGAGGAAAGAAGGGGAGGGGAGAAAAAACATAACCCCAATCCTTCTTCTTTCTTCTTCGACAACAAACCACCCAACCCAAAAAATAATAATAAAAAAATCAACTCATTAGGGTTTTCAGAAATTCAATCAATTAAAATGAAGAACATGAGCAGAGATTTGTTCGACCCGAGAACTGTGATGGATTCCGAGTATGACAGGTCATCCCCGAAGGAGGGCAATTTCGGTTTTGCCTTCAATGATAGCAATTTCTCGGACCGGGTTCTCAGGATCGAGATTATGGCCGGACCCTCCGATTCCAAATCAAACGCTGATGGTTGTTGTAGCCTCTTTGATTGGGCTCGTAATCGCAAGCGTAGGCGAGAAGATTTGAAGAAGGATGTTCTTATTGATGACGTCACCAATCATGGTTTCTTCCTCATTTTATTTCCCCTCCCTTTTACTTAAATATTATTTATTTTGATTATATTTGATTGAATAAACAATTGCCACTTTGGAATTGAATTGGGGATTTTTTAGGTTTTCACTTTTATTTGTCGTGGTTTGATTGAATTGGTGGACTTAATTGGAGCTGTAATTAGCTGAATTTCTTGAGGGGTTTTGTTCAATTGATGGTTACTTTGTGTTAAATGACGATAAATGATCTAGTTGCAGCTAAGATTGTGCGAAATTAGGAATTTTTTTTTATGAATTCGGGTTTTTCCAGCTTTCGCGAGTTACTGTTTTTATGAGGGTATTACTTTGTGAATTTGGACAGAAGAAACTTTGTATGTTTATAATGAAAGGGTTTTAGCTGCCCTTAAGTTGCGCGTTTTGTGATCTGGATAATATTTGTTGATACTTCTTCGTCTAGGATGAGGACACTTGGTGCCAACTAGGAGTAATGAGCGACACTTCTGATATCTAGCTATTTCCTTCGTCGCTACACTTTTCTTATATTTGTGTTATGTCTTGCTATAATGAAGTGTTGTTTGGATTGGACTTAGGTTTGAAGGTCTGAACCTGTTTGAGTGTTTGTTGCCATGAATCATGTGTGATTGACACTGTTTTTGCCATGAGGTTGTCATCTATATGATGTGTATGTTTATTTAATTTTAGTAGACATATAAATGAGAGATAATAACAGATAAGAAGAATAACAGATAAGGTAAGGAGCTGAGATTACCTGGGAGTGGTCAGTTTCTTCTGTAACTTAGCAGAACCTTTTCATTGAGTATGGGCCTTGACAATTGAATATTATTAACTTTTAGTTCAGTGAATTTTATGGTTGACTTAATGTGCTAAACAATGGGTATTTATGTGACTTGTCCTTAGCTTATTTCATTTGTCACCTCAGGTTTAGAAGTTACTGTGTGTCCTGAGGAGCAGGTTTTGAACCAATCTGATGGCGATGACGTTTTAGCTTGTGAAAATGATGAGGAGGAAGCCGTTGCGATGATAGAAGAGATACCTTCAGGTGCTTTCACTTTTTCAATTCGTATATTCTGTTAGTATTCTGAATTAAATTCTTATGTTTGAAATTCAGTTTACAATACTTTTTATTGCTGGTCTGGATGTTTGATTTCAAAGGAATTGATGATGTTTGTTTGCATAAGGTATATAAATTGTGTTTTTGGCCTACAGGTCAAAACCAAGAATCTGGTATGTTGTCTAATTTGCTACATTGCTAGCTTCAGGCAGATGTTCATGAGTTCTATATATATTTCTTTGTTCTCTTTTACCCTAAGTCGCAATAAAACATTACAATGTAGGCTCATGTATATCTGTGCGGGTGCTGAATTGTTGATAGTACTGGTTGGACAAGATTTTTCAAGTGTTGATTGTAATCTTTGCTTGAAAAGAAATACTACTGCTCCTTTTATGTTTTGAGTTCTTGTGTTAAAAGTGACGCAAAATATAGAGTGCAGAGTCTACTCAAAGAAAAAAATTTGTCAAAGAGATAAGGTTTGGTTTAATGAGATATATCGTAAAAAGTTGCCTTCAGGCTTGTTTCCTGGGTGTTTTGGGTTGCGTACTTTCTAGTCAGTCCTTGCTGTTTGTTCTTTCAAAATTGAAGTAACTTTAGTATGCAAATCTTCGTTTTTTTGCTCAACATACATAGCTTACTGCTTGTTTTCCAAATAAAAGTTTTTGAATTCGTATTTTTTATACTATTTTTCTAGCATTCTTAGAGTGAAGTCAAGTAGTATTTTTGTCAGTAAGTATGTCTGGCTTAATCCCTTATGTAACAATGCGCAGCTTTCCTTCTGAAAACCCTTTTAAATATGATGGAAGAAATTTCCGCTTTATACCTATTATCTCTTTGCTCTAGGAACTTTAACAAGATCCTCCTTTGCACAACTCTTTCATCCAAAGGTCCATTGGCCAGCTTCTGAAGGAAGGAGATGAAGCAGGGTCTTGTTCCTAGAATATTTCTTTCTGGAAAATCTTTATTGAATGTCAAGAAAATTTTTCCCTTGAATTAATTATTATACGTCTATTACCCGGTTTTTTAATCTGCAACATAGGTTGTTATATTTGAAGTCTTCTTTGTGAATATAAATAGGAGATGAAGGGGCCAATAGCAATGATTCATCATGGAGCATGGAATGTTCGGCAATCTTGAGCGTTCAAACCCTGCATATCAGCTCTCCTATTTTAGCAGCCAAAAGTCCATTTTTCTACAAGGTAGCTTAAATTTTCTCCTTCACGGGGTCCAAGTCTACTTGTGAAAGGCCCAGTCAGTGACATTCTTATGTCTTTTATTAATTATGTTGGTGTAGCTTTTCTCAAATGGTATGAGGGAGTCTGAACAGAGGCATGTGACTTTACGTATTAATGCATCTGGTATGCTCTCTAACTTTACTTGCTAGTTTGTACTCCAGCACCTTTCAAAGTTTAATTTAGGTGGATCGTGCTTGATGAAATGTTTTCAGACTTTCCACCCATCCTCGGTGCAGAATTGGTTGGCCAAACACATTGCTCTGAACTTGATAGATTGATTTTCCATTTTATCTTATACTAAGGGGAAAAAAGTTCAAAGAATATTGTAGCTGTTGTGCTTTGCTAGCTGTGATTTCCATGAATTGTACGCGATTATTGTCTCACAGTGCACTGCTGCTTTTTTGTGACAGAGGAATCTGCTCTGATGGAGCTTCTGAACTTCATGTACAGCAATTCCTTATCGGCAAATACGGCTTCAGCTTTGCTTGATGTGTTAATGGCTGCAGATAAATTTGAGGTTGCTTCATGTATGAGATTTTGTAGTCGTCTGTTACGGAATTTGCCCATGACCCCTGAGTCTGCTCTACTCTATCTTGATCTTCCGTCCAGTGTTTTAATGGCTGAAGCAGTTCAACCATTGACTGATGCAGCTAAGCAATACCTTGCTGATCGTTACAAGGATATTACCAAGTAAGTTCCTGGTTCATTCGGGTAGAATCTAGGAGATTTAATTCTCTGCTTCTACCTAGGGCCCCATCATTGCTGTAAAATCCATTTATTTTTTCCCTACTTAACCTTGAGTTTGCTTCTTTGCTGCATGAATGATCACCTTGCTTAAACTTTTTGATGAATGCCTCATGTGAGGTTTTTCTCTTTGAAGGTTCCAAGAGGAGGTCATGGCTTTGCCTATTGCTGGAATTGAGGCTATTCTTTCCAGTGATGACCTTCAGGTGGCATCTGAGGATGCAGTTTATGACTTTGTTTTAAAGTGGGCTAGAGCTCAGTACCCAAAACTAGAAGAGCGGCGCGAAATTCTTGGCTCCCGTCTTGCTCGATTTATTCGATTTCCATACATGACCTGCCGGAAGTTGAGAAAGGTTCTAAGTTGCCCAGACTTTGATCCTGAGGTGTCATCCAAGCTTGTCCTTGAGGCTTTGTTTTTCAAGGCTGAGGCTCCACACCGACAACGGATACTGGCTGCTGAAGAATCAGCCTCCACTAACCGCCGCTTTTTGGAACGTGCTTACAAGTATCGCCCTGTTAAGGTTGTTGAGTTTGAGCTTCCTCGTCAACAGTGTGTTGTGTACCTAGATTTGAAAAGGGAGGAGTGTGCGAATCTTTTCCCATCTGGTCGAGTGTATTCTCAAGCATTCCACTTAGGTGGGCAAGGATTCTTTCTTTCAGCCCATTGCAACATGGATCAGCAGAGCTCCTTTCATTGCTTTGGGTTGTTCCTGGGAATGCAAGAGAAGGGATCGGTAACATTTGCTGTTGACTACGAGTTTGCTGCAAGGTCAAAGCCCACAGAGGACTTCCAGAGCAAATACAAAGGGAACTACACATTTATGGGGGGAAAGGCTGTGGGTTATAGAAATCTATTTGGGATACCATGGACTTCATTTATGGCAGATGATAGCCTCTATTTCATAAATGGAATCCTACATCTAAGAGCTGAGCTCACCATTAGGCATTGACTTGAAACTTAATCTTCCTCAGAAAAAATTGCAATCTTATCTATCCTTCAAAACTTTGTATCAATTTTAATTTTTCCTATCTTAGGGCTCGACAGGATTCATACTTTTGGGCAATGTAGTTACTCTAACATTAACATACTTTTTAGTTTGCAAGAGGTTAAATTTGATGGAATCTCTCGATATTGTCCTTGCCATACCTGAAAAGCAGAGGAGAGTCGATGTAAAAGTGCTCGAGTTGTTTTATCATCCACCTTGTACCTGTGTTTGCTTCAACTACAACGGCTAGCTTGTTGACTTTGTTCTGCTGCTCCAACTGGTGTTTCTTTTAATTCCTTCAAGCCTTGAAAGCATCTGAAAGCCTTGCCTCTCTCTTCATTTGTACATGATCTTTTTACCAAACCCTTTCTCTAATTCATTCCCCTTGTTAAGGGACAATTAAGGCTTTCCATATATTCATAATCCATATGTACTAATAAGAATCTTTTTCCTTTTTGTTACGGTGCTATGCTAATACTCTATACACTCTTTTTGCACAAGGAGTTTTCGGATGAAAAGATTCTCTTAATATCCTTCTTATTTTTATTCTTTTAAAAATGCAAATACTTTACTTTATAGAGTCTTTATAGACCAAATATAAAATATTAACTGGTTAGATATTCCCTTTATCCAATATCACTAATACAAGTTCATAAACATTTTCACATTTGACTATAAAAGAATGCATTAGATTGCCTTTAAAATTCAATCATCTTAAACAATTTCTGATTTTATGAGATTATCCCGACTCTTATAGGATCATAAGGTCATATGAGTGATTTGAACCATTACTAAGACTCTACCCATTTAACTAATTTTTAAAACTCCTAAAAATAGATACTAAACTCACTTTTAAGGCTAGAATACCAAATATAAGGTATTGAAAGGATCTAACCCTACAATTGAATCATAAACTAGTTTTCATGACATTTGGATAAGGCATGTGCAAATTCATATTAGTTTTTAACATTTTTAAATTAAGTGTTGCCTTTAGGTTTACTAGTTGTAAATTTATTCTATTAGTAAGACAATTACAATATATGCATATATTTCGTAGTTTTATAATACATGTAATATTGCATGGTTTTTTTTAAAGGTAAGTATGTGGTAAATATGATGTGTGAATATAATTTTTCTATATTAATCACAATATATAAACATGATAATTATTAAAAGAAAAAGTTATTACGTGACACTCCTTAATCCTTATACACTCAATTAGATTAGATATTTAATCTTTCCAAAGTATCCGAAGTAGCTAAATAGAGCTCGAGCTGTGAGCCATTATAGTCCTATGTTAATCAATGCAAGTACTAATCTGTTTCCTTAAGAACCGACAAAACCGAAGTGACGTAGCCCAGCCGTTGAGGACAAACCATGGACTGAGCCAAAAGGCCCAGAAACAAAACCGGAACCAAAAAGCCCATAAAAAAGGCATAAACCGAGATGGGGATGAGAGGGCGTGACCTGCACGCTTCCTAAAATTATAAATAATCCCCCATTCCCAATTCCAAGTTCCAAATTGCAAATAGAAGAAAGAGCAATCAGAAGCGTGGGGAATCTAGGGTTTGTGGAAGATGCCGAAGAACAAGGGAAAAGGAGGGAAGAACAGAAAGAGAGGTAAGAACGAAGCAGACGATGAGAAGAGAGAACTCGTCTTCAAGGAGGACGGTCAGGAGTATGCTCAGGTACTCCGTATGCTTGGCAACGGTCGTTGCGAGGCTTCTTGCATCGATAACACCAAACGTCTTTGCCATATTCGTGGCAAGATGCATAAGAAGGTCTGGATCGCTGCTGGTGACATCATCCTCGTCGGCCTCCGCGATTATCAGGTTTCTCTCTCTTTCGTAATTCCATTTTTTTTTTTTTTTGGTTTTCTTTTCATTGCTTAAAATTCATCTGTTTGATAATTATTAAGTATAATGATATGTTATAACTTAACGTAATTTGATGATTTGGAAAACCAAGCTTTATCCTGTTAACACGAAATTTGCTGTTTTAATGCTAGTCAATTGATAATTGAATTGTTAATTTGTGTTTGATGTTTAATTATCACATTAACTATTGACAGTATTCTTTCTAATCAATATTAAGACCAACGAAGGAATTTTGCAAGTTTATAATTGGAATATTGATGTGCTACTGGTGTGATGATGGATATGAACCGAAAAGAATGTATAAGTGGGAATCCGCTGGGTTAATTGGTGTTTGGAATGGGTGTGTGTGTAGGATGACAAGGCAGATGTGATCCTGAAGTACATGCCAGATGAAGCTAGGTTACTCAAGGCTTATGGCGAATTGCCCGAGAACATTAGGCTCAACGAAGGTATCTCTAACAACATCGATGAGGACGACACAGCTGGTGGTGAGGACTACATTGACTTCGAGGACGAAGATATTGACAAGATTTAAGCATTTTTACGTTTGTTTCAAATGCTCTTATACTTCTATTGAAGTTGAACCTTTACTTGTCAACTAAATGTTCTCTTGAGTTTGGTTAAACATAGATGTACTCTGTATTACTATTCAGTGTGGAAGTGTATTTGAAATATATGCTTGTAAAAGTTATTTGCTGGATCAATAAATACCAGTCATCTTTCTATCATCCTGCCTGTGTTATCGATGATGCTAAATGAAATTACCAATACAAGTCGATCCAATTTATCCACAATTGACCATCATTGCTCTCAGCAGTCAGCAGATGTTCAATGGAAAAGATCTATGAAATTTAGAGGCCACCAACTTGCCACAAGACAGCAGCATTCAAATTTATAATGAACAAGGTACCACTACATTTTCATTTCACCTCTTACAAAATCAAAGTTCTTAAAATACAAAGTACTATTTCAAAAATTAAAGGCAAGAGAAAAAAGGACAGCGATAAGAATATTTGCATGACCAGCGCTACAAAAACAGCGTGATAGAGCAAGAATTTACTCTATGGAAGGATAAATAGTCTGGTAAGAGTAAATCCGTCCGTTGTACGCCCGGGGGCACACTTCGTAATGCTTATCGTGATAGTTTGGGGCACCATGCTGGAATCAGAGAGTGTGCAGATCACGTCAGTCAAAAACAGTTAGATTGAGTTTTGGATTCATACTTGCAAACAATACTCAGAAAGCAGTGAGCCATTAATATCAACTATATTCTTGTTTGATGACTATCTTTGCTATCCAAGCTCTGCACCAACCAGCAAATACTAACTCAGGCAATATAATGCAACCCACAACAGCGGCCAGCAACTTTCTACTCATACAAAACAGTACAAAGTTGGATTGGCCTTCAGATATCATCAAGATTCAAGACAAGGAAGATGTCATTGAATCTATTAGGCAACCTACCAGTCACAATATCTTATAGTATGACAAAGATTCAAGATGACACGAGTCTCTTGACTCATGGCGATTTGATCTTGGTTTAAGACCACATACAGCATCCCTTAAATTTTTCCCAAGACAGGCTGTTAGCCTCATATAGGATCTTAGGGAATGACCACTCCCAAGGTCAATACCAAAGTTATAAGACAAAAATAGTTAGGACTAGCACTAATCCACAGGTGGCCTAAAATTGTCAGCTTGAGGGATCATTTATCTTTCCATATTTTGAGATATTTTCCACAATTGTCATGACTTGTACCATTTGTTTAGGTTAGAAATCATTATTTAGGGAATGTTTATGCTACCAGACTATCATTCAACAGCTCAAAAAAGCCAGATAGTAATTAATATGAAAGACTTGTCAGGCGCCTGAAAGTTCTTTCAGGCATGAATTGTAGCATTCACTCCTCCGCCCCGCAATGAAGTGCTACCTACTTAGAGCACAGGTACAAAGATCAAGGAGAGTAAAAAATAAGACAAAGAAAGCAGGTTGGGTTCTTTACTACGGAGTATAAAAAACTAAAATGTTGCTTGTGAAGCAAAATCCTTCCCTACAAAGTCTTCTGAGATAATTTGTATGGTAGCATGAAGGGTGATTATGTGAAATGTGCTAGAACCAACACTGGTGAAGCCTGTTGTCAACTGTGCTAGTATGCTCTCAAATGTTATCGGTCATTTTTCCTCACATTCTCAGTGAGATTTGCTACTAACCCTTTTAATTTATAAGTCTCTCTTAAACATGAAAGATAGTGAAGGCAAATTTGGTCCAATATAATATATGGTTTGGTTGTCCATGATTCTATCTGAAACTATGGTCTGTAAAGTTCTTGGTGGTTTATGACCCTCCCTTTCGACTCTAGTGTCATCTTCGTCCTATAAGGCAATGGGGCCAATTTGTTTAGATATATTCCCTATTTCAGCTAGAATCAGCCATTGACCTTGAAAGAGTTTATTGCTCACAAGTTTAATGTCATAAATGGGATTCCTGGTGCAATTTCGAATTGATGTCATAAATGAATTTATGACCAATATGGACCTTGGAGGATCTTAGAACGTTACCAGGAACCTTTCCTCCAATATTTTCCAAGATTTTCGAGCAGGGGAGCAACCTCCTAACTAAGTTACACATCATGGCTTACGACTTTAGTCACGCTATAACAGATTGGCCTAGTGAAGAGGGGTGGAGAGGCAGTACATATTTAGTTGTTAGTATCAGCTTGAAGAAGAATGAAGTCAGCTAGTCTTAGAAAAGCTATATTATAAAAGATAAGACCAGTGAGAATAAAACAGGATGGAGATTTATGAGAGTTTTTCTTTGACTCTGTTTTACACTTTGGGAGAGAACAAGCCTCTAAAAGCTTGTATTATCTATTATTTTCTGTGATGCAAAGATTCTTCTTCATCCTTTAGTGTTCTGCACAAAAACTCAGTATATTACAAACACATACACAAGTTATGTTGATTCATTTTGCATCTAGGGAGTAAAATCTTTAAATAACTAAAGCATAATGTGATGGAACTTCATTAGCAAGGAAGTTTATCACAATAAAGGGTTCTGGTTTATGAGGAAACCTTAGGGGAAAAATATTAACATGGTTTACCTAAATAGGTTGAAAGATGAAACAAACCATTCCAAACATGGAAGCACATACCAAACCAGAAATTAAACATAAGTATAACCCGTTTATGGAATCAACATCTAGTGCATAGCCAAAACAAAAGCATTTCATCCTAGGAACCTTTCTCCAACTCTCCAAGTTCACAGAAGATAGCAAATACACTATTTTTGCATAAGATACAAACAATAAATTTTTGAACAGGGCTAAACTATTTAAGCTCCAGTAAATAAGACTATGTAATATCTTTACGTGATAAAACTCTTCTCATAAATTTCTAAAATGCTTCATATCACATCACGTGAAACCTGAGTTCATTCTTGAGCCTTTAAGGAGTGAATACAAGGCTGTGAATGGTCCCATACCACCTTTTGTGACCCCATTAACCATTCCCTACCAACTATTAAGTTTCATATTTTTGCCCCAATATCAAGCCAAAGCAATGTATCTGTAAACAGTACAATTTGGAGAATTTCAAACTGTTCTTTCCTGAGAATATAACACCTTGAGGTGTTTTCCATGGGTTCTATGAAATGCCAAGAAACCTTTTAAGTAATTAAACCCTTCTCTTTCAGCTCTGGAATAAATCTGAAAATTTTCTAAAAGTCTCCTAAGTTCATTCCAAACCAACTATTACGACCCCAACAAGCATCCCCTACCACTTATTAAGTTTCCAAAATCACTCGAAAACCATGTATACCTTCTAAATTTGGAGAATTTTAAACTTTTCTATCCAGGAAATGTAACATTTTGAGGTGCTTTCCATGGATCCTACGAGACCCTAGGAGGTTTTCTGAAGTACATATCAGGGTCGAGCTACCAAATTTATAAAATGCCTCGTATCGGGTCCTGAGTTCATTCTTCACAAGCCTTTTAAACAGAATAGTAGGCTATAAATAGTTCCAAATCACCTTTAACGACCAAGAGGAGCATCCCCTACCACCAGTTTCATTACAAATACTTAACCCAAAATTACTCCAAAACCATGCATTTTAAATTTTTGAGGATTTCAAACTTTTCTATCTTAGAAAGACAATACCTTCGAGATACTTTCTATGGCCCCATGAATCTCCAAGAGGCCTTTTAAGTGATTAAACCCTTCTCTTTCAACTCTAAAATATAAATTTAAAAAATTTCCAACCAATTTCTAACATACCTCCTGAGTTCATGAGCCTTTAGAGTGCAAAAAGTAGGCCGTGAATGGTTCCAAACCACCTTTTATAATCCCATAAGCATCCCCTACCATTGATTAAGTTTCAAACTTTACCCAAAATCACTCCAAAACCATGTGTTGACCGTCTTGGAGAATTTCAAACTATTGAGGTGTTGTCCATAGGTCCTATAAGCCTCTAGGAAGCTTTTAAGTGATTAAATCCTCCTCTTTTAACTCTAAAATATATAGCTTAAGAATTTCTAAAATGCCTCCAGAAGCATGGTTTTGGAGTGATTAAATAAAGAGACAAGTAGGCCATGAATAGTTCCAAACCACCACTTATGACCAAGAGAAGCAACTTTCACCACCAATTTCATCTCAAATACTTACCCAAGAAACCACTTCAAAACTATAAGCCTTTAAATTTTGGAGAATTTCGAACTTTTCTAGATGTTTTCCATGGGCAATATGAGTCTCTAGGAGGCAGGTTAAGAGATTAAACCCTTTTCTTTCAATTATGAAATGCATGTCCAAGAAATTTCTAAAATGCCTCCCAAGTTCATTTTTGAGCCTTTAGAGAGCGATAGTCGGTTGTGAATGGTTCCAAAATACCTTTTATGACCCCTACCACTTATTAGGTTTCGAAATTTACCCTAAATCACTCCAAAACCATGTATTATAACCTTCGAGAATTTAGAACTTTTTTGTCTCGGTAATTTACACCTTGAGGTGTTTTCCATGGGTCTTACGAGACCTAGGAGGTCTTATAAGTGATAAATCATTTCCTTTCATCTTTGAAATAAATATCTTATAAGTTTCTAAAATGCCTCTAATAAGATTCTAAGTTCATTCCTAAGTGTTTAGAGAGCGAATACTAGGTAGTGAATTGATCTAAACCACTTTTTATGACCTAAGAAGCATCCCCTACCACTAATTATGTTTCAAATTTTTACCCTAAAATCAATCCAAAACCACGTATTATACCTTTAAAATTTGGAGAATTTCAAACTCTTCTCTCTCGGAGATATAACACCTTTAAGTGTTTTATGAAGCCTTTTAAGTGATTAAACCCTTCCCTTTGAAATACAAATCTAACAAATTTCTAAATTGCCTCCAATCGGGTCATAAGTTCATTCTAAAGCCTTTAGGGAGAGAAAGTAAGCCATCAATGGTTCCAAACCACCTTTTATGACATTGAGAAGCATACTTTACTACCAATTTGATTTTAAATATTTATCCAAAAAAATCACTCAAACCCCGAGAATTTGAACTTTTCTATCCCAAAAAGATAAAACCTGAAGTTTGCTTTCCATGGGCCCTATGAGTTTCCACTTTCGAGGAGGCCTTTTAAGTGATAAAACCCTTTTCTTTCAGCTCCAAAATACAATTCCAACAATTTTCAAAATTTTCGCCATTCTTAAGCCTTTAGAGAGCCTATTATGACCCTGATAAGCATCTCCTACCACCAACTAAGTTTCTACTTTTACCTCAAAACCACTCCCAAAACCATGGATCCTAAGGGAGGCCTTTTAAGAGATTAAAACCTTCTCTTTCAGCTCAAAACTACATATCTGACAAATTTCTTAAATACCTCCAATCTTGAGTGAGTAGTTCCAAACCACCTTTTATAACCCCGAGAAGCATCCCCTACCACTGGTTTCATTTCAAATGCTTACCCCAAAGTCACTTCAAAACCATGTATTATAGCCTTTAAATTTTTGAGAATTTTTAACTTTTCTATTCAAGAAAGATAATAGCCCTATGAGTGTAATTTTTGAGAATTTCAATCTAGAGTGCCCTCTGAGTGTAATTAACTCTTCTCTTTCAGCTATGAAATACACATCTCAAAAATTTCTAAAATGCCACCAGAGTTCATTCATGAGCCTTTAGGGAGTAAATAGCAGGTTGTGAATAATTGCAAACCACTTTTATGACCCCCAACAAGCATCCCCTACCTCTAATTAAGTTTTGAATTTTACCCAAATTAATCCAAAAACCCTGTATTTTAACCTACAAAATTTGGCGAATTTCAAAATTATATAACCTAGAAATATGACAACTCAAGGTGTTTTACATGGGTCCCACGAGACCCTAGGAAGCCTTTTGTAAGTGATTAAAATGCTTCTCCTTCAGCTCTAAAATACATATCTAACAAATTTCTAAAATGCCTTCATTCTCGAACATTTATAGAGCGAATACTAGGCCATGAACAGCTTTAAACTTTTTATGACCACGAGAAGCAATCCCTACATTAATTCACTTTCAAATTTTACCCATAATCACTCCAAAACCATGTACTATACCTTCATTATTTGGAGAATTACAAAGTTTTCTGTCCTGAATATATAAGAACTTGAGGTGCTTTCTATGCGTCCTACGAGACTATGGGAAAACTTTTAAGTGATCAAAACCTAATCTTTAAACTCTAAAATACGTATTCTAAAACGTCTGGCTGTGAATAGTTCTAAACTACCTTTTATGAACCTGAGAAGCATCCCCTACCACCGGTTTCATTTCAAACACTTGGCCAACCCCACTCAAAAACCATGTAATATTACCTTCGAATTTTAGAGAATTTTGAAATTTGCTATCAAGAAAGATTAGCCCTTTTGTTTTCACCTCTGAATAATTCCGACAAATTTCTTTAATGCCTCTTATGTGCATTCTCAAGCCTTTTGAAAGCAAGAGTAGGTCATTAATGGTTCCAAACCACCATTTATGACCCCAATAAACATCCCTTATCACCGATCAAGTTTCGAATTTACCCTAAAATCACTTTTGACCATGTATGACCTTCAAAACTTGAGTCAAACTTTACCCAAAAATATAACACCTCGAGGTGTTTTCCATGGGTCCTACTAGACCGCGGGAGACCTTTAAAGTGATTAAGACCTTCTCTTTCAGCTATCAAATACATATTTGACAAATTTCTAAAATTCCTTTAGTTGGGTCCTTAATTTATTCCCGAGCCTTTAAAGAGTGAATAATAGACCATGAATAGTTACAAACCACCTTCATGACCCCGAGAAGCATCCCTTGTTAACAGCTTCATTTCAATTCCTTACCCTAAAAATCAATTCAAAATCATGTAATATAACCTTTAAATTTTGGAGATTTTTGAATTTTTCTATCAAGAAATATAAGACCTTGATATGTTATCCATGGGGCCCTATAAGTGACTACGAGGGGCCTTTGAGAGATAAAACCCTTCTTTTTCAATTCTGAAATATAAATACAACAAATTTCTTAAATGTCTTCTAAGTTCATTCTCGAGCCTTCACAAAGTGATAATAGGTCGTGAATGGTTCCCAACCACCTTTTATGACCACAATAAGCATCCCTTAACATAGATAAAGTTTTGAATTTTGCCCCAAAATCACTCCAAAAACATGAATTTTAACCTTTAAAATTTGGAGAATTTCAAACTTTTTTCTCTTGGAAGTACAAAGGTATAACTCCTAGATCTCGTGAAACCAAAGAGGCCTTTTAAGTGATTAAACCCTTCTCTTTTAAAATTATACATCTTAAAAATATCTAAAATGCCAACAACAATCAGGGCCAGAGTTCATTCTCGAGCCTTTAGGGAGCAAAAATTATGCCACGAATAGTTTTAAATCACCTTTTAAGACTCTGAGAAGCATCTTCTACCAACGATTTAATTTCAAATTTATACCTCAAAATAACTCCAACTCCATGTACACCTTTAAATTTTGGAGAATTTTGAACTCTTCTATTAGAGAGATAATACCACAAGGTGCTTGGTTTCTATGGGTCCAAGAGTCATGAGGCCTTTAAAGTGATTAAACACTTCTCTTTCAACTCTGAAATGCATATCCGACAAATTTCTTAAATGCCTACCATCACAGTCCATTCTCAAGGCTTTAGAGAGCTCATACTAAGTTGTGAATGGTTCCAAACCACCTTTAATGACCTAGAGAAACATCCCATATTACTAGATAAGTTTTTAAAATTTTTGCCTAAACCACTCCCAAACCTATAATTATTGCCTTCAAATCATAAAACATTTTGGACTTTTCCCCACTTGATTAGGTAACACCTTTGGAGGTTTATTCAATTGTTGAACCATCTATATTGGCATTAAATTTCACCTTAAACAAAAAAAATGGAGCCTCTAACTTCCATTCCTTACTTTCACCCTCCCTCTTTGTGCTTTTAAAGAAATCGCTTTCTTTATTTGCTAGCCTAAAAAGTGAAATGATCCCAATAACATAGGTTAATGAGACTTGGTGTTTAACCCACCTCATATTCATGGTTCATCTTCTCAGTGACACTAAAATCAAGCTTTTTGCTCTTTAATATTTCGTCCTTACGCATAATATTTCTAGTTTTAAAGTACGTATCCAAGAGAAAGCGCAAATGGTCAAATTATGTCAATTGGTGATAGTTTGGTCCCTCACAAAACTCATTAGAGGCTTGTTATAAAAAGACAAAACAAGGAATTTAAGGTAAGCTCTATTTCCCTGCTCATATTCATATTTGCTAATATTCTCTTGTTCCTCACTATCTACCAAACAAGTTTATTAAATGTTCCAAACTGCTTTTATTATATAAATTATAAACAAATTATAAATTTTAAGAAGTTGTATCTGGTTGGTAAATTATGCATATATTCCTCCCCAACTAAGTGTTAAGAAATAAAAAAACCAAACCTTTATTTTGAAGAACTCAAAAAGCACCCTCCCCTCTTTAATCTTTGGTGCTGCTAGCATGCCCTTCCTCTACGTAATTAAGCCAATTAGTACCAATTAGTGCACAAAATTTATTACCTTATTTTCATCAGCAATTCCCTCTTCCTTTTTCTAGCAAAAATATTTCATTTACATCTTGCTATACGAACGAAAGTCTCAAAATATTAATCAGATACATTTCCATTCCAAAATTCTGATTTTTTCTGATTCAAAATGTATTAAAAAATCCCATCATTTACATCATCTTTTGCTCTTACAAATCAAGTTAGCAATGATCAAACCGATCAAAAAATAGAGGATTTCAAAGGGAAATTTTTGATCTTTTGCAAGTTAGTTATGATTGGCAGTCTTTGATCCCAGAATGTGAGATCAAAAGCAATAATGCAGGCAGTTTCCAAATAAACAGGTATGCAACTTCTACTATATGGGTAACCATGATCTTAAACTTGCCATTTTTTCTTCATTTTCTTCAAGACTTAACATCATTACATACACTGGTAATCCTACTTATTTAGATGATAATCTGTATAATTGCTCCTCAAAATCATTATCCAATAAGCCTCACACAGGCTCAGTTCAACATATATATTCCTGCTAGTTTTTCTAATTTAAAGGTTTCAGTTTTGCAGTACTTTTTTGCCTAAAGGAGCTAATTTTAATTCTTTTGATATATTAACAAAGATAACAACAATGCCTTATATGAAAAGACTAGCAATCATGTATGAAAACGGGAATTTGTCAACTCATTACAATGAGCTACCTGAGTATACACTTCCCAGTAAAGTCATTGGTTTCGAAGTACATAATGCTTCGGAGTTAAGTGCATTAATGATGAGTTAAGGCTTAATATCACCTTATTGGGGAGCCCATTAAGGTGAAGTTTTTCTCGAGGGGATGCTTTATACCAAGAGAGGAATAATAGTTATGTGAAAAAGCTTAGAAAATGTGTTAGATTTGATCCATTGAGAGGCATAGTTGAATTGGCTGATACGCTAAGGCATAACATTTTTTGTCACAAGATGAAGTGCATTTCACTATATCAATGGTTAGAGTGAATGGCTCGACCATGCTATCACCTTCTACTTCACCTTCACCATTAATGACATCTTTTCAAGGCAGAAGAAGAAAAAGGAAGAAAACTATCGTGGAATGAGTATCAGGGGTGGTTGGCCGGACTTCTTAGTTTCGTGTTTTGTTATAGGTTACAAAATATTTGGTAGCAGAAGATTCAAAGTATGGAAAAAATATCAGAGAGGAGTGAATCTCTTGATACAATAAGGCTTGACAATAGTAAGTTGCCTTTCACTCATGTGTTTAGAACGCAAGTAGTCCTTAAGTATGACTTAGTTCCTTGATGCATGGTCTGTTTTCCTTTTCCGTTGTATTGTTTTTTTCTCTTTACTTAAAATAATTACTTAGACTAGTTTCATGAGTGTACAATATTTTTCAGTTTAGTCTCCAAGTGAAACTGAAAAATAGCATTGAAGAGGGGAGGGTTCATTTTGCTTTACAATTATTTTCTCTTCATTCCCATTCTTTGATATACCCTTATTCTTCTTGGCTTCTTGCATTATTTATGTACAATAGTTTAGGAACAGTACATCATACCATTATGTACCTCATTTTATCATGCCAAAACTGGCAGCTTGGCTTATTTGTTGCCCACAAATGACAGGAAACAAAAACAAACAGTTTGTTGGTCTAGAACCGTCATTTCCAGCATATACACCAAAAAACTTATAGAGGAGTACACAGAACCTCAAACAGATACAGGCAAACAAAAGGTATCTACCAGATACAATCATGGTATTACGGCCAGTAATATGCATACTATCACAAAACAAACCATTCAAAAAGCCAGAAACATATGTCGAATAACTGAAATCAAGCAAAACAAACTACTCACTGAAATGTAGGCATCAGGTACAATGTCCATGATCAGTAACCTGTCAAAGTAATGCTAAACAGAATAATATAGAGGGTAAAAAAGAAACCTGAGATATAATTATCTGAGCTTCGCCTTCACAGAAGTCCTTTCAGCAGCCTCCCTAATTCTGTCCATATACCCTTCAATTGGTGGTGTCAGTGTTGCCATGAACCGATTTGCAGGAAATGGAGCCAGATCAGGGACCAAAGCCGCAGTTTTCAGATCTTCAGGTAAAGACTCGATCGCCTCTTTCTTCAATCTCAGAAGTGTAGTCTCAGCCTTCTGCCTTGCACGATGCATTCTCATCAAAACCCGACTATACTCTCTAGCAAGTCTGCGACCATCTTCAACAGTCAACTCATACTTTGGAATAGCCTCAGCATCAACTAAACCCAAAGAAATATAATCCAACCCCAGAGTACCCATCATCGATGGTTTCTCAAACCCAGTGCCTTCTTTAGCTTGTTTCTTCAATATCTCCATCTCCCTTTGGCGCTCTTTGCTAATTAACCCCAGTTTCTCACGCTCCGCCTCACGCGCCTTCTCCTTAGCCTTCATAAACCTTACTGGGGTTGGAGCATTCAAACATTTTTTAGCCATCTCTTCAAGCTCAGCAACCAGTCCAGTCTTAGGTCCCCCTCCAGTGGCCGGTCCTGATACTTTCTTTGTTGCCGCCTTATTCTTCTTCTTTAACTCCTGGGCAGCCTTAATCTTTCCTTTTCCTTTAGCAGTACCACTCACAGAACATCGTTGCAAAAGCTTGTGGCTTAAACTTCCAATAATACTATCATAAGTGGCTAATCTTTTAGTAGCAGAAACCTTAAACATCCTTCCCAAGTAGTACAAATGCTAAGTTCTTGAATTTCAATACAGTTTCGCTTAATTTTCGATGATGGGTATTTAAAAACCTAAATTATGAACAAAAATTCGGATTAAATCAACAAATGTAATGTAAATCCTCAAAAAAACTCTTTAAACAATTTCACATACCCATTAAAACAAAGGTATTTTAGACCATCAATCCTCTAGAACACCATTAAAAATTTAAAAAAAAACACCAGAAAAAACCTTAATTAAATAAATAATTAATGATCATCGAAGTTGAGACACAAGAAACCGCTGGCAAATCATATAAGTTTGACATTTCATCTCCAACGCACACAATAATTATTTTTTCTTTTTAAAAAAAAGCTAGTGCGTGAATTACATCGAAGAAATTTATTGACAAGTTTTTTCTGGTGTTTTTTGTTATTATTATTAACAAGAATAAAGAGATTGTGAAAAGGAAATTGATAGAGAAACATACCAGTCGGAAGTTGACCTTTAATGGTAAAACCCCACCAGGCCACCATAAACCTTTGCATAAAAGTTGAAGTTGAGGAGTTTTCGGGTAGGAAATGCCCGAATAACAAAATCAGGATCCGGGGCAAAGAAGGTTAGTCTTTTTTTCAAATATTTTCAGGGACATATTTGCAAAATGACCATTCGAACAAGTTTAATGAATGTTATTTAGATATTTTTAAAAATTTACAAAATTAAAATAAGGGTACAAGATATTTTTTAGGATTATATAAGGAGATTAGTAATTATCTTATACCTTTATTTTCAGTCTCTAAATTTCCTAAAGCAAATTTAATTGCAATTGCAAGTGTTTTGAAAATAGGTTGAAATAAGGTTTTAAAATTAAATAGAATATTACAGCCACTCTTAAGACTTAATATGACTTTATAAGATTCATAAAGCATATCAAAGTGTTTTCTTATCTAATTCGATATTGTTCAAAAGACAAAATTCCAAAGGTTACTTTATATTGTTGTTTAGTTTTTTTTTCTAAGTTGTGCTAATTGTGCTAGGTTAGGTTCCTTACAAAGTCACACGAGAGAATATTTGGAATCATACATATTCAATGCATAATAATGGACTTTCAAAGGTAATTTAACATTTTTGAGCTCCAATTAGAAATATAGTATGGTTGAAATGATAGTTTGAAAATGATAATGAGGGTTCCTAAAGTCTCTAGAACCGTAAGGCATTACCTCTCTATTATTAAAAAAAAAAAAAAAGTAAAAAATGTCTCTATGTTATAATATACGATTTCAAACACTTTTGTGAAATATCTTATAAACTTATGGAAAACTATCACATGCCTAATAAAGTGGTTTAAAACTAAAAAAAAAAATCATCAATACAGTCAAAACTATAATAATTTTAGTCCAAAAATAAGGTAGTGCTAGTGGAGCAAACAAAAACAATGACCTCCTAAAAGTCTAAATTCCAAAAAGTTATGTGATGTGCATAAAAAAATAAAAATAAAACCTTGGTCTAGTACTCATAAAATAAACTTTTTTATTGTGAGTATTAACTACACTGAAAATATTTTGAAACTTTTTTCCTTATTATTGCTCATATCATGGCATGGTCGGGTTAAGCATTATATATTACTAAGCTTCCTCCCTTGCATCATTAGAAATAAGGTGAATCAAAAACCTTATTTAGACCAACCATGTTAGATTTCGAAATCTATTTTTGACCAAATACATAAAGGATCAAAATATAGTTTTGATCTTTGACTAGACATAAAGGGGTATCAAAACATATTTTCTACTAATTATATGGCAAATTGAAACCTAGTTTGTTTTAACTAGCCAGATGATATGGTTTCAGCTACGTTTACTATAGGCATCGATTCACCTGCGAATGTAATCATACATGTAAATGTGTTTGACAGTAGGGTTCGTGACTAAATCATGAGAAAAAAACCAAAGGGAAAAAATAGAGTTGCTAATGAATCTTTATAGAAAGATTCATAAACCTTTTGTCAAAGATTCAACAAATAGAGATATATCGAAAGGACATACCCATAGAAAAGATTCCCTATTATGAAACCTTGAGGTGAATAACTTTATTAATAGTCTTGAACTAAAATTTTTGGATTCGATGATGAGATACAGATTAGATCATGAGCCATAATTCAATCATAAGCGGTTTTAGTCTGATTCAATCATACGTCACATAATCCTTGAATTGCAAATAACAATATTGAAAACACTAATCGTACATATAACTAAAATATATAAATTGTGGGCTAATTTAATGCACATGAAAGACCAAGAACTTGTTATCGCTTCGTTATTAATCAAATCAAAAGCCGAATTTATGAGATATTATTATAGCTTAATTCCGAATTTATGAACCATGGTCCCACATAACATTCACGTTCATGAAACCCTCAAAGAAAGTTTTCATACCAAATGAGTCTAATAATTAGACTTAAGCAATCTTTTCATATGTCCTCTAAGTTCAGTCTAAATTGACAAATCTGTATATTTAGATCATTGAACTATAAAAAAAGGAGACCTAATTTAGATGTTTACGGTTGGTTGAAATTGGGTCATTCTTTATATTTTATCAATTTAATTTACATATTTATTTTAGAAATTTGTTTATAATAAGGGCCAAAGTAAAGATCATGAGAATGAGTGATGTAAATCAATATTTAAGTTTAGAGTGATGCATATAATAAGGATATGTTTAATGATTATTATTTTGTACTTCGATTGCTAATGCTGATTTAATAGCTAACTAATGTTGGTAATTGGTTGCAAAACTTGGAGAGGACTATCCATGGCATGATACTTATCAGTGCAGAAATGACTTTGTAGAGGGTTGCTCAGTTGAACCACATGATTGCTGCAATGGAGAAACTTGCGTGGAACTTGGTCCTGGACTCGGCATATGTATTGTTGAATGCGGGCTTTAAGAAACTTTCCCCCCCCTAGAAAATGAAACTTGTATTCGTGTCCTGTACTCCTATTCATCTTGTATGTACTGTTGTGCTTCGCATTTCTCTGGGTTTTTTTTTTTTTTTTGGTACACACATGAATGTTCAGGATAATCTGCGTACTGCTGAATGTCTATGGAATAAACTCATACTCAATAATTTTGATGTCAAGATGATTGAAAAGCTTGACGGTCCAATATGCAAAGTACTTCTTATGTCTATTGGAACTTCACTTCTATAAAATCCACACTTGAGAACCATTATACCAGAAGCTGCAAGGATGTCAAGATCGCAACAAAACATTACCATTTAACGACACACTAAGCAATTCAAAAAAGTTTTTTTTCCCGAGTCCCTTCTCCCTGGACATTTCAGTTTAAATTTTACCCACTTCACTACTATCAAATCCAATCCGGCAGTTGGAACTTGGAACTGATAAAAGTATGGTGCTCAAGCTCTCAACCATCAACCCATCATCACTATCGATTGTTCACGATGAATCCAATTGCTATATGATCAAAACATCACAAATTCAGCCTAATGTTGCTATAGATCAGAGTCATCACACTATCACAGACTTCATACAGCTCTTAGGAAAAACAGGGGAACAAAAAGCCAATTGAATGACATATTCTTTTATATTCATCCATGTCAACATTCCAATACTAAAACTGGAGACAGATGCAATCGGAATACGTAGTAGCTCAATGGCCTATTATATAACATGGATTGGAACCAAATCCAGTCACTTAGAACATTGCCAGTCAAATGTAGAATGATATTACTCGGTTCCTGCAATTTTCTTCTTCAATGATTCAATGTCTTCTGCTAGTTCCTTTCTACTAGACTGAACAAGATGCAAAAAATAAAAATAAAGAGTCAGCATCATTTTGCTTTTGGCATTAAACCAAGTAATCTATAAAAACATCAAATGGCATCTGGTGATATTGATCACCGAAAAAAGGTTCTCACGGTGAAAGTAGTATGGCACTTTCTTTTTAATCTTCTTTTGCTTTCTATATTCATGCACCATGTTTTAATCAACTTACGAAAATCAACTTTAATGAATAGTTTAATTCAGTAAAATTTAACCATCAAAAACTGCGTAGGACAAAAACATTTGTGAATCAGAAAAAACAATTCGGGTTAGTTCAAAAAACAAAAAAAAAAAGATTTCATCATCCAAAGTTAGTTCTGATGTTCTGATCACTTCAGTAGAGTTCTATGAAGAGTTGCTGGTAGTTGATAACAATGCCTAACAATGATTATCTAGTACAGAGTAAAACAATATAGAAGTGCTAGCAGTTTTGGGTCACGAAACATTTTGATGAATTAGATAATTAGATTTGTCCACCAACAAGTCTGATTCCTCGTGAAAGTTCATTTTGCTGATGCGCAATAGTGGATTCCAAGTGACCAAGTCTATCACCTATACACAACTTCCCCCACTCCCACCCACATGTAGGGAGCAAGGCTTAGAAGTTAGACTTCCTCCTTGAACAAAGTCAAATGGAAGCTAACTTATACATTTTTGAAATGCACCAATTTCTGACACAGGCATTATTCGAATATACAACCTACTGATCTTAGTAGCATGAGGAGCTCAAACATTAGTAGAGCACATGTTTTTAGAGCCTCAGTGCATTCAATCAAATCTTGTGAGAGAAGGTAAGTGGGTGACATGGATGGAAAAATCAGATGACAGAGACTTATAGAGGCTTTCCTTTACTTTCCTCTAGCTAAGAATGACAGTGAGAGTATGAACATTGAACATAAAATCAAGAAGGATTGCTTTCAATCAGTTCTCAAAGATAATAAAAGCAGCTACAGTATGGAACAGAACAAACAGGAACTTTACCTTGAAAAGAAGATATCGGTAAACAAACCATCCAGTGTATCCAAGGCCTACCAACTCCATGATCTTTGGAAGCTGATATAACAAAAATATAGATGTTGGCTCAAGCATACTTTCAAAAATGCAAGTTATTACAAGAAATTTGCCAACTTTTATAATTCAATTTATCTCAATAAAACCAGAAATCTCACAGAATACCTCATTTTAGCAAGATAATAATTCTGAATCCCTCTGTGATAAATGGTCAGATGATTTATTAACTAGTTAGATACATGGTCAAGTTCAGCCAGCTAAAGAGAGAGCAACAATAAAGAAGCACTGTAAGGAATTTGAGGACCCATTACCACTCGAAACAATCACTCTACAGTTTAAGTAAAGGGAATTTTCTTTTTGGTTTGTCAGATAAGAAGGGTATTTGAAGGAGATGAAAGTGGTGCTTCTAGAGGGAACTGTTAAATATAAATTCATAAAGGACATAGACTTTGACATGTGTCACAATCCAAATGCTTCCAAGAACAGTATTTGGATATCAGGAAGGCAAATCCAAGAAGGGGTACAGTAGAACAGAAAATATCACTAACCAGAGGAACTGAGTTGATAGCACCAACAAGAATGGAAGATAGCCAAATTGCAACTATAGCTCCACCACCATATATAAGTACTGTGGACTTATTCTCAACTTTATCCCACTGCAAAAATTAAATCAAAGGACTAACCTTTTCAACAGTTAAGCCATGACAAAACAAAAGTAGAGTATTTCAATTGATTATTCACACTTACTTTCTCTTTCAGGTCACCAAGTAATTCACTGCTATCAACTGCAGACTCTTCTGTTGAGGAAGCCTTGACCTGAAGTGAAGAAAACCTCCTAGATTCTGACAGAGAAAACAGAACTGATTAAGCTCCAGGTATGCCAAGAAGAAGCCAAAACAGCCAGAGCTGAGATATTGTACAAGCAGCTCATCAACAACAACATTAACAACAATTGTAAGTCAATCATGTTTCTATTAAGCTCATCATTACTAGGATTGAAATGCATACATCTTCAGCTCAAATTATTTTGAGTCCGGGGATGGGATCTGGGAATGTGAAAGTCTCAAAAATTATTGAATTGCCCAGTGGCACCACTATAGTCAAGTCCTGAACCCTGACAATATCTTGCTTTGTCAGCAAACCAGTAGCAATCCGCTAAAAAGCCAGTAGCACATTAATACTTTCTCGATCCTGGAGAAGTCCTTTAGGAGCACTTTTTTCATCCAACTAGAAATGGAATAGAAGAAAACAATTCCCAACTTGCTTGATGGTTAACCACAGGTTTGGAATAAAGAGAAATTCAATCTTGGAAAATCAATCAAGCTAAACACCTAGGAGAGAGTATAGGAAAGCCACAGGATGCTCAAGGAAAAGTCATCAGAACGAAAGCATAATCCTTTGACCAGGATGAACTAAAAATGGATCGATTAGGAATGCAAGTAACGGAGATTTTTCAGTCACAAAAAGGGGTCATGTAAATTCTATAGAACCCAACAAGAGAATCAATTGCTAGATGTTCCAAATAAGAAAAACATAGTGGGTAAGAACTGAGGCACTTGGACACAACAAGAAGTAGAATGTAGAAATACAATAAGTAAAAGAATCCAAATAAAGCTAAAATCGGAGGCTAATACACTTTCAGTCTTGCACTAGAAACACAAATCGTTACCATTTCTATTGCTGTTTCCTAACTACCGTTGCAATTAATCAATAAGTCACAAATTCTCGCCTCTAGATCATCAAAGAAAAATTCTGGCCATGTATGTTTGAATAACAAACACCCTGCGAAATTGCTAATGGTAATTGCAGTATCAAAACCAGGACTTTTACAATGTTGTTCGCCATTTTCAACAAACCCCCAAAAAGGAGCTAAGTTTCAGCCCTACACAACAATGTACACTTAATAGGTAGCATTGACTAAAATCCCTCTCACAATACTAGTCTTTCTTTTCCCTTCATGCTTGACCCATACTCCCGTAAGTCTCTTTAACATGAGAACTGAGATTCCCTATTAGAATCCCAGCTAAGCTAAATAGCTAATACTCCGTACTTGTTTAGTTTTGAACCCTCTTTGCTAGTAAAGATACGATTGCATACTTCCCTCCAAGTCTCGAACCCCGCTTGAGTGTTTCAACTTCAAATGGTCATGTTTACCCTTCAATAAGTTCCCTCAATTAACTACTCCTAAGTCCATACGATTATACAGGTGTATCATTTTCTTGAATGCATATACAACATATAAGTTTCTCCCTAAATTCAACTCTACCTAACAATGATTATCGCAGTAATATCAACTGAGTATCACTAACACTTTAATAACATGTTATTTAGTCATCAAGAAAAGTCTAAGATGAGAAAACATTACAATTCACTTGGCTATCCTTATCAAGGTATCCCCACAATTTTATTATATAACAAATTTTACTTACCTACGGAGTCAACGTTTATAACTCACATAGTTACAGACAATGACTTTGAAATTCAACTCGTTCAATCAGACCACTTAGATAACTCCTCTTAAAAAAACCAAGATAAACATCAAAGCTAGAATCCTTAAACAAGGTCAAATACAAGCACGACGGCAAGGTGTTCGACGGAATGCCTCAAAGAAACACACCAGAAAAATTGTTGGAGAAGACCCTCAAAGATGGAGTAGAGGAACGAGGATGAAGGTAAGGCAACGGTAGAAAGCGGGAGGAGTGGGCAGCGTGGACACGGGGAAGCAACCCAGTAGTTGCAGCCGCCATTGAAGATGAAGAAGTTCCTGCATAAGCTGCTGCCATTGTAAAACTCCTATAAGCCCTTTGACAGGCTCACTTTATACCACTATAAAAAAACAAAGAAGGTTGCTCGGAAATTGTTAAAGTTTGAAGGTTTCAACTTAGAAGTTGTGCATACTGCATAGTTTGGGTTTCTTCAGTTTGGTTTTCGACCATTCGTGGCATATCCTCGAGGTTCTTCTTTGTTGTTAAACAAGGGTTATTGGTTGAGTGACACGTGGACTGATGAGGAGTACTGATTGGATGACTCCCTATCTCATAATCCACGTTTGAAAAGAACATTCCAACGAAACAATTTGAGGCCATGGAAGGATTAACTGTAGGGTTTGTGTTATGTAATTTTCGTGATGTATACTCTGCTATTAATTGCACTCACTTGTATTCTCTTCCATCCACTTTCTTTATTTTTAGGACTTTCTTTATTTTTAGGACTTTCTTTATTTTTTTTGTTGATATTTGTTTTTTTTAATTTAATTAATGTTTTTGTCAAATATATTATTTAGTGTCGTAGTATAGCTAAAGTCATTCTTGCATTATTTTTATATTTTTAAATTATTGTATTAATATCTCCTCTTTAAATGGTTTAATCTTATTTATAAAATATATTATATTTAAAATGTTATGGTAGTTTATTAAATACGGAGTAACTTATAGCTTTTAATAGACTTGTATTTATTTATTTTTTATGTAAAGTCAGTTTATAATTTTGAAAGGATTGGACTGTTTTAAAAAGTGAAATTGATAAAATTATAAATAGCAAATGAATTGTTATAGGGTTTTTTTTTTTAACCCATTCTCTTTCCCATTTCCCTTTTTCCTTTCATCAATCTTCATCATTGTTATAGATCCAGTGAGGAATTGATATCTTCATATTATTACCGTAGGTCTTGCAGTGTAAACTTAGGCCCAGGAATGATTGGAATAATATATGTATCTACTTTGAGTCTTTGACTATAAACACAAATTTTAACCAATTCTTCACCAAATTCCTATAATTGGGTCCTAATTTTTGTTCTGAGGTCTTAACATATCAAATAAAAAGGCATGATTGGTCATAAACCTCTTTATATGATCCTATGAGTCACTCAATACTTTTCATTTCAATTTTGATGATTATGTGTGATTAGAACAATCTACTTTGACTCTAATTACTCATTTCAACCATTTACCAAAACTCTTATAATTGGGTGAAAAACTTATTGTAGGCCTTTAAAGACCCAAAAAATGACAATGATGGGTTTTAAATCTCTTTATATGATCATATGAATCACCTTACAACTTTTATTTCAATTTTAAATATTTATCTCTGAATTGATGTATTACCTTCGAAATTCGGTCATTTTAGACAATTTTTGACTCAATAAAGGGAAATATTTGTATGTTTATCATGAGTCTTATAAGGTCGTAATAGGCTATATGAGTGATTGAATTATTTACCTTGACTCTAAATTCCTATTTCAACTAAATACATAAACTCGTGCAATTGATTCCTAAACTTGCTTTTTACCCCTTTAATTACAAATAAAAAAGCATTAGTTTGTTAGAAACCTTGTTATATATGAGCCTATGAGGTCCTTGGTACCTTTTACTTTACTTTTTGTAATCAACGACAAAACAATCTCAAAGTTGATGACTTTCAATATTTGACATTCTAACAAATTCGAACTAGGTGAAAAAATTACCATCATATATATATATATATATATATATATATATATATATATATATATATATATATATATATATATATTCTAGATCTTAAAAGGTCAAAGTGAGACCTAAGAGTGACCCATCTACTTTGACTTTAAATACTCATTTTAACCAATTAGATGAATTCTTACAAATGGGTCCTAAATTCGTTTTCACACCTTTATAAACTAAAAAAAAGGCAATAATTGGTCTCTAATTTCTTGATATAGCCTTATAAGACACCCAGCTCCATTTATTCAAATTTGGAGATTTTTCAAATGTATCTAAGAAAATATACATATTAAAAATTTGGTCATTTTGAACAAATTCGAACTCAATGAAAGACACCTATTCTTGTATGGGTCTTATAGAGTCATAGTTGATATTAGTAGTGGAGCTATGCTGCCAAGTGACACTCTCCCGTACCTACAAACATTTGCTCTAATTATTAATGACTGACAGAACTATTACTACTATATAATTTTCTTACCTTGCAAAATTATTTGAGTATTCATAGGCTTATTCTATTAACATGAGGTAGCTCATCATATGTAGACTTGTATTTTCCAAAACTACTAACAAACAAAAGTTATTTAGCTCAAGGGCTTTATGCCCAATCTATTACTCCCTCCGTTTCAAATTAGTTATACACTTATCAATGTATATAGTTAAGGTAATAAGTTGTTTGATTACATATTATTTTTTATTAAAAAATAAATGTGAAAAGAGTTAGTGGGTAATTTTTCTATCAAAAGTAGTTGTTGTTGGAGAAAGTGGAGATTTTTGAATTGAATGTAAGAAAGTACGGGATCACATACAATTTTTGGTAGTGGAATAGAGTTAAATAATATTGGGGCCTTTTTCAATATAAAAGTATAAAAACAAATTTAAGATGGATGAAATAGGAAAGTGTAATTTATCAAAAAATAAAAAATGAAAAAATAGTAAAAACTAATAGGGATGAAGAGAATCCATGGCTATGTATATGTCATAGCTTATTATAATTCTATAACACAGAAAAGCACCATAATTATATAGATAATTTGTAAGAAAATTTGTGGGCGTAAATAATTTTGTAAGTACTACTTCGTAATTAACATATGATCATTGTCAGATTATGCAAATACATAAGAATTGCAGTACTTCAATCCACAAAATATGTTATATATAGTCCATAAACTATAGAGCAGTGCACAATATGATATGAGTACCTCACTGTTTCAAAGTCTTTGCTATTATTATTATCTAGCACCACACCAAAGGTTTCTCCTCTCCCTCACCGCTTTCCCAACGTCCGTTGATTACCCCACAATTTCTTTCCTCCAACCGTTGAATATTAATGATCATACCTAATAATATTATTGATCATACCTAATAATATTATTGATCACATAATACCTACATGGCTAGTTGGCTACATTTACCTTTGTTTATCCGTGCAATTATGCAACGATCGACTTTAATAAAAAATTTCACCGTATAGTTAGATTTTTGTAAGGGATAAGGGTATCTGATATAATATATATTTAGTGAGACTGAAGGGCATATGGTAAAAATTAGGAGTATATGGGGAATAAAGAAAATTTGTCAGAGGTATTTGGTGAAAAACCGATTTTACTATATATTTTTATGCATGAGTCATAAATTTAATCCATACTTTAATTTTTCTAAAAAAATATGATAGAAGAATCTTGTTTTATTGTATTTTTTTATACAAAAACAAATTTTTATATAAAATGTGTTATATATGAAAGTTATAGTAAATTTTATGCATAATTAATGAATTTAACCATGTACTTTAATTTTCTCATATAGGAGATCCAAAGGTTTATGAGAGAAAATTGACTTAAGCGAACTTCAATTACTCTTATGACATATTCCTAATAAAAGTTGAGTAGTTATAATTAAATTAGTAAAAGTAGACATTAGATTTCTACTCCATGTCTAATCTTCAAGCATAATTTTGCATAATATAATTTAGATTAAGAAAAAATATGTTCAACATATAAATTTATATATCTGATAAAATATTTTTCGATATAAATCTATTTGATATAAGTATTATATTTTAATAAGTTAAAATATTAAGAATTAGTATAGTTTTACACACCTTTTTTAGCATTCCACCTTCTACACCACTACACCTATTATACAATCTTTTGATGCAAGTATCATCATAACTACTCCGCAAAGTGCACTATATAAAATGGTACAAACAATTTCTCTATAACTCATGTCAAAAAATAATAAATAATAATAACTCTATATATGACGCCACATGTTAATTATATACTCTATATAAAATGGTACAAACAATTTCTCCAAGCATACACATATACTTGATAACAATCATGCATGTCTATTACTATTTCTGTGTCATACTTTGCAACTTGGATTTATAACAACATTTGATATCCAATTGAAGTGTAGCACAAATCTACTGGACCCAATTAACAGACAAGGCCCAGTGAAAATAGGGAGGAAGGATAAAAGATATCCAGCATCAAAAGGATACAAACCCAAATAGTGAAAAGGTCTAAAGTAGATAGTATAGGTGTGGCGTGTGCGTGTGTAGGTGGATGTACTGATGTAGACAGTAGACGCATTACTTGTATATTCAAATTATTGTGGGTAGAACCATTTCGACCACCAAATAATAAAAGGGCATGAAGTCACAATTTAGTACATCATCAATATTCTCTTATTCCTAATCATCTACCAAACATGTATATTATATGTACCAACCCACTTATTATAAAATAAATATGTGTATAATAATCAAGCCAAAACCAGTTTATAATTTTTAAGAGTTAGTATCTGCTTCTGGTTGGTAAATTACGTCCGTATTCCTCGCTGACTAAGTGTCAAGAAATAAAAACCAAACCTTTATTTTGAACAACTCAAAAAGCACCCTCCCCTTTTTCTTCCCTGGTGCTGCCACTGCCAGTCTAGCTTGCATGGCCCTTCCTCTTAGTACTTATGCTAATTACTACACTTATTCCCTCTTCCCTTTTTTCTGCCAATATTATTTCCATTTACATCTTATAATATCCACTAATATCTCAAAATTCTAATCATTTACATTTCCACTTCCATAAGTTATGACCTTTTTCTTACTCATAATAACCCATCAAAATTCCCATCATTTTCATCATCTTTTTGCTCTTACATATAAATCTAGCACGGATCCCCAGAGCAGAAAACATAGAATTTCAGGGCATCTCTTTGGTCTTTTGCCAGTTCATTTTGGAGTGATTAACACTAATTTATCCCAGCATGCAATGATCAGAAGCAATAATGAGGACAGATTCCAATCTAATATGGTATGCAACTTCTACAATATGGGTGATCATAGTCTTAAACTTGTCGTTTTACTCTGCATTTTCTTTACCATTTAACAGTATTACATACACTAATAATCCTACTTATTTAGATGATTATCTCTACAATTGCTCTTTAAAATCATTACCCAATAAGCGTCACACAGGTGTTCTATACAACATATCTCTTCCTGCTGATTTTTTTGATACGAAGGTTTCATTTTTGAGATTAAGGAGCAGTACTTTATGGCCTAAAGGAGCTAATTTCAGTTCTATTGATATACCACCAAAGATAATGACATTGCCTCATGTGAAAAGAATAGAAATTATGTATGAAAACTTGGGGAATTTGTCAACTCGTTACTTTGAATTACCTGGTTATACACTTGTCAGTAAAGTCATTGGTTTCGCGGTATATAATGCTTCGGAGTTAAGTGGAGGAACGACGAGTCCGAAAAGGCTTAATATCACCTTACAAGGGGAGCGAATTAAGGTGATGTTTTCTCAAGGGGATGTTTTACACCAAGAGAGAAATAATAGTGACGTGAATAAGCTCAGAAAATGTGTTAGATTTGATCCACTGAGTGGTTTAGCTGAATTGGCAGATATGCCAAGGCCAAATGTTTGCTTGTCACAAGGTGTAGGGCATTTTGCTATAGCAATGCCTAAAGGGAATGGCCCGGACATGCTTTCACCTTCGCCGCTACTGCCATCTTCCCGAGGCGGAAGAAGCAGAAGAAAGAGGAAGAAAAATATGGCACTAAGGGTGTGGGGGGTGATTGGATTCACGGCTGGGCTTATTGGTTTAATGTTGTTGGTCTCGTGTTTTTCTGTTGGATATAAAATGTTTGGTTGGCGGAAGATTCAAAGAATGGAAAGAAGATCGGCCAAGAGTGAGTCTCTTGATACGATATGGATTGGCAATAGTAAGTTTCCTTTCGCTCCTGCGTCCAGAACTCAAGCAGTACTTGAGGATGACTTAGCTCCTTGATGCATCATCAGTTTGATTTTCCGGTTATTTTCTTTCAATTTGTTTGTGAAAATATTTTTTGCTTCCTTACTTAGGATAAATACTTAGGTTAGTTTCATGAGTTTACAATATTTATAGCTAGTCAAGCTCGCCATTCGAAACTGTAAATTATCTTTGGAATACCTTATCTGGCCAAGACTAGTACTTGTGAGCCACTGAAACATAACGATTGCATTATACATACAGCTACTAAATACTAACTTAAGAATGGCTAGTCAAGATGCTGCAATATAATTTACCCGATGGGTTTGAGATCACAGAAGCGATGAAGTGGGAAAGGATGATACGAATATAGAAACATTGAGAATGACTAGGGTAACAATCTTATCTGCAACCATATGCCTACGCACTTGCTACAGGCTGTTGTGTTAATATGCTTCCATTAATGAGCTTAGTATTCCAACAAAATACTTGAGGATTGAAATCATAAGGTCGACCCCCTTGTCCACAACATGGTCCAATTCCATACTGTAGACCTGTTCCACATACATGCCAAAATCATAGCCATTCACTCACACAAATAAATCAACTTTTGTTTATGTAATTATGTACATTATCCCAAAAGCTCAGTAAAAGAAAAAGAAAGGGTCCTTTATCAACAGGAAAGGTTTTAAAAGTTGTAGTATGGTTTACTTCACAAAGTAAATATAGTTGCTAATAATGTGACGATTGACAAGCACATACAGCAATCTATTAGTCTAACGGAGGTGATCTGATTTTGGTAAATGTCGGCTTGCTTAGCTTATGTAGTGTGGTGAAATCATATGGATGGTATCTAAGGGATTAAATCTCATCTACTCCATCACTATTAAAGGCTTATTCTCTACCCACTGAAAAAACCAGGAAAGTGAGTATGGACTCCATATTTGTAGTGAATCTATATCCAATTTGGAAAACTCCTACTTCTACAAGCAGAGACGGACCCAGGATTTTTTGTCTGGTGAGTCACAGTCGATAATTTTCTTAAGCATTTCTATATCATTGTATAGCTCATATTTCTAGGTAATAGCTCATAATTTCTTCATAAAATTATCCAAACATATTCTTATAATTTCCAGGTAAAGCTCATAATAAAGCCTGTGTCTACTAGTTAACTCTAAGAACCATTATACAGAGTACGCTATTTCTTTCTTTTCAAAATAGTATAAGATTATAGTGATTAACTATTTTTGTTCCATTCTTAAAAAAGACAGATGACTATATTTTTGGTAGTTTTGAAGTCTTGCTCGGGATTGAGACAAGATTAATGCTATTATAGCTGATGTAACCTTACTTTATTCCCTAGATTAGTCAATAATTAGTTATATATTGATCAATGGTAGTTATATATTGATTTGCATGGCAATTAGTTATACCTAAGTCATAAATGTCATTTAAATAAGTGGAGAAGACTCCTAGACAGTAGTGTATTTTTGGAGTCTATTTAATAAAATGATACTTTATAGATTGCAAGTGAATAGAGGTTGTGCCATCATATTGAATTGGTCAAAACTTTAAGCTGGTCTAGGCCCAATGATGTACCAATAATCATTATTGGAAGTAGAGTGGGAAAGTTCAAGAATTTTAGATTGCCACTCTTCATCTGGTTGAGCTGAACGCCAAGAGAAAAGAGGCTGACTCATCACTCATGTGATAAACAAGGAAGTGGTCGGCTGCCCTATAGTATATGCTGCTGTTGCAAAATTTGCTCCATGTATGTGATCTGCTCCGGTTGATTTCAAGTAGGGGATAGCAAATGGTATCCCAATAACTTGTGTTAAAAACATACAGGGGAAAATCAATTGGTTATAGCGATTGCATTCTGCGTATAATTCTAGCTTAACAGTGAACATAACTAGGAAGTATTATGCACTTGAGTGTACTTAGAAATAGTAAAACCTGTACTCAAATTTTAGATCATATACCTTCTAAACAACACAAAGTATCGGAGTACAACATAAAATCATTGAATAAACTTACTAATACCTTTTGTCTTGAAATGAATTTAGGATACTTAGGTCAGAAATCAACAATGAACCTTCCATCAGAAGCTCTACCAACAGGTTTCTTGAAAAGTCATCCCAAAACAGCCCTCCTGTGATGAAAATACAGCATAGAAACCTCCATTATCAGCATTTGGGTGACCAAAGTTGAAAATCCCCTGTATATCACATTTGCATTCACAAATAGTCATGCTAAAACTGCCACTACCAACCACAACCACCACTAGGCGACCCATTATCGTTCCTAAAACAGACCAAAGATCAATGCGACAAGCAACCAACTACCTACAGCTTCTACAGTTTTAGTAAGCCCCAAGCAAATACAGTACGTGTTAATTTATAGAAAAATATTGTGACTTGTGACAATGAATGCATGCTTTGTGATCAATTGAGAATTTTGATACCACTTCCACTACATTCCTGCTAATCTTTCCTTGGGAATTTTAAGATCCTACCTTTTGTGGACCACCACAAGTGCTTTTATTTTGGTCTCGTGAGGGATGATAATTGATAGGTCAGTGGTATTCTTGGACATGTTTTTGAATTAATCTCCCATTATTTCTCCGAGTTTCCGGATCCAAACTCATGGATGTTGTGCATCATTCAAGTTGCATTGTCAAATGTCAATCATTTGAAATTTTATAGTAATAAACTAGTGATTGCCGATAGGGGACATCAAATCCCATTAACTTATAAATTACTTGTACTATATCTGTTCAAAAATAATAGCTACCTATAATGTTTTCATGTACAAAAATTAATAATGGCTACTGGCCTAATGCTTGAATAGTAACACAGAGTAGTAACAGTCGTTACTAGAACTAAAGATGGAGAGAAGACATGTGCTACAAGACGTTGAAGTTTTTTTGTTTTTTTTTTTAAGCAAGAGACGTTGGAGTACTGGAGTTAAAAGTGGGCAAGGGCTAAGCTATCACACGTGAGGCACACTCTTGGCCCAGCCACAGCATGAGCCTGGTGGAGGCACGGCCCGACAAGCTAAGCCAAGGAATGTAGTATGGGCTGGAGAGATGGAGAATTGGCACGACTATAGCAAGAGCCCGCCAATAGGCACAAGCCGAACACGATTCAAGTTTCAAATGGCTAGTTGAGCAATTCAGCAACGATATGAAAGTAGAGGTGGCCAGTGGACCGATTCGCATGCCTCTAGACCGGCTCGCCCATGGATCGGGCCAAATCCGGTTCGGCCCGGTCCCTTAGTGGGCTGAATACGAATTCGGAATTTCCAACCTTGACCTTATTTAATTCGGTTCATAAAATAGTTCCATTCAGCCCACAACTCAAACTGGACCGGCCCACTCATTTCGACCGGCCCGGGTAATTCATTGAAAACTAGCTGTTGATGATCACTTAAATAGTTGATGATGTTAGATTAAGCACATTGGGTTGATGATGATAAATAAGTTGATTAATGAAGATTAGTTTAAGTAAATTGATTTATTTAGTTAAATTGATTAATTTAGTTAGATTAGTTTAATTAGTATAAGTAAATTGATTATGTTATATTAAGTTGATGATGTTAGTTTAAGTAAATTGATTAGTTTATTTAGTTTGATTAGTTTAATTAATTTAAGTAAATTGATTTAAGTAAACTGGTTAATTTAGTTAGATTAGTTAAAGTAAATTGATTTAAGTTAAGTTGATTAGTTAGTTAGATTAGTGTAATTAGTTTAAATTAATTTAAATCGATTATGTAATATTAAGTTGATGATGTTAGTTTAAGTAAATTGATTAGTTTAATTAGTTTATTTCATTAGATTAGTTTAATTAGATGATAATAAATTGATTTAAGTAAAATGATTAATTTTGTTTGATTAGTTTAAGTAAATTGATTTAAGTAAAATGATTAATTTTGTTTGATTAGTTTAAGTAAATTGATTTTAGTTAAATTAGTTTAGTTAGATTAGTTTATTTAGTTTTAATCGATTAGTTGTGTTAGCTTAGTTAGATTAGTTGATTATGTTATGTTAATATTAGTTAAATTAATTAGTTATGTTAGATTACTTGATTATGTTATATTAAGTTGTTGATGTTTAATTAGTTGATAATGTTTAATTTAAATTGAATAGTTATGTAGATTAGTTAGATTAGTTGATTATGTTATGTTAAGATTAGTTATGTTAGATTAGTTGATTATGTTATATTAAGTTGTTCATGTTTATTTAGTTGATAATGTTTAAGTTAAATTAATTAGTTTAGTTAGATTAGTTGATTATGTTATATTAAGTTGATAATGTTAATTTAACTTGATAATTAGTATTTCTTTTATGAAGTTGATTATGTTATATTAGGTTGATAATGTTAATTTGTTAGTTAATAAACTAATAATATTAGTTTTTGTCTTAACTTGATATGAAATGAAGGTGAAGATGATAAGAAATCTTCACTTGTATGGTCATATTTCAAGAAGGTTCCAATAACCGTCGCTTCTTCCAAAGAGAAGAAATTCATGTGCTTCTGCTTGATATGCAAGCAATAAGGGAAGAAGTCAATAACTTCGTATTCATGGAAGACCGGTTATGGGACGGTGACATTATTCTGTTACTTGACTAGAGTACACGGAATCAACCTGGAAGCAGCTGAATCCGCAGGCGCGGCTGAATTGTCAAGTCAGACACAACTACACGGGCATATGGTTTCCATGCCCGGAGGAGGTATGCCTTTTATGTATAATAGAGATAGGATGAGTGATGAATTATCTAACTTTGTAATTGCAAACAAATTACCGTTTAGCCATGGTGAGAGTTTGAACCTCGAATGTTTCCCTAAAACCTCTTTACAACCCGCTTATAGACGTGTCCCTACGAACACACTTAAACGTCATATCCAAACTTCTTATTAAAAATATAGGAGTAGTTTAATAGGAAATATTTTGCACTTTTAACGTCGCATTAGCCTTACTAGTGATACATGAACCTCTAGTTTCGATGAACCTTTTCTTTGTGTAACCATCCATTGGATAGATGATGAGTGGCACATTAAAAAATGTATCATTTGCTTTGAGGCTATGGAGGAGAGACATACCGGTTACAACCTTAAGGTACAGATAATAAAATGTCTTAAGACCTTTCACTATCTTGATAACGTTTTTTCCCTTTCCTCAGATAAAGCTTTAGCGAACACAAAATGTATAGATTATTTAGTATTTGAACCTAGCTTAAAATTGTTGAACAATGGAGATATTTTACATGTTCGTTGTTGTGCTCATATTATGAACCTCTCGGTTCAAGATTGTTTAGCTGAGTTAAGCGACTTGCTTAAACCCATTAGGAGTGTAATTAAATGGATTAGAATTACTGCATCAATTACAAGAAATTATATGTCCTTATGTAAGGAAAGAGGCCTTAAAAAGAGACAATGGTGTCTCGATACACCGACCCGTTGGAACTCAACATATATATTGTTAAATGATGTCATTAAATACCGTGAGGTTTTGACCATTTTCTATAACGAAACTTGAGCGACTCCTGATAAACTTATTAGTGATTTCCATTTGACTACCGCTATTTTTATTCGTGACATTTTAGCAGCATTTGACCATGCAACCAAAATTTTCTCATATATTTACGATCCTAACATTCATTTAGTTATATTAGAGTGTGTTAGCGTAGTTAAGAGTCTTAGCGAGTATTTCAACACTACCCAAATTAGTGATGTACTTACTAGTATGCTAAGTAAGTGGTACGCTTATTTTAGTGAATTCCTCGTCATATATGGTATAACTGCTATTCTTGATCCCGGAATTAAGGCTTCGAGTTTAGAAAACGTGTTAAAATTTTACTATAACACTATAAGTTTAGAATGCGACGTCAATGTCTATATAGAAAAATGTAAAAGTATTTTATCTAGTTTATATGATTATTATGCTTCTATTTATGCACCTACCCAACATTTATCATCGTCTAGTGGAATTTCAGGTACGCGATTCGTGCCAGCACTTAGTAGAATTTTAAAAAAATCAAAAACATCGGTTTCTTCTTCTTCACTTTATGTTATGAACGAATATCTTTCTTACTAACATGAAACCAATGAAAAAATTTCAATTATTAAGTGGTGGCGCGAATACGAACGACAATTTTTCGTTTTGGCGAGAATTACAAATGATATCCTTGCAATTTCCGCTTCCTCTATTGCTTCTGAGTCTGCTTTTGGACGAGAAGAGATCCTGCTTATCTCCGAAGAGCATAGAAATATGTGTATGTAAGAAATATTGGGATCAGGTGGAGCGTAAGACCTAAGTATTGAAGGAGGACAAAAACGACGAAGACAACCCTTAGATGATGATGGAAACAAGCAAATCAAGCAACAACGCACCAGGTGAACGAGGTTCAGGGACTGTCCCTGGCTAGGCTAGGCACCCCTCGAGGTACGTAAAAACTACGTGGGCTTTGAATCATTCGGTATATGTAGGCAACTTAATTTTGAAAATCTATATTTAAGTAAATAATCAAATTTTGATTTCCCAAATTAAGTGCAAGCCCTTTCTTTTTTACCCAACCCCCAAAACATGTTTAATTAAAATAAACTAATATGATAATGGATTATAAGTAAATATGTAATTAGCTAATTAGTTTAATTATTTTAATAATACATAATTAATTTAATAATACATAATTTGTTTAATAATAGGTTAATTAGTTTATTTGGTTTAATAATACGTAAATATGAAATTAGGTGAATATACATGATTAGTTTAATAATACATAATTATCAAGAAAATAAATATGTAATATAAACGTTTAAATACATTCGAAACAGTTTATTTATTCTAATTTGTAAATGTATTTCTATTTAATTCGTTTCAATTGGATTCGATACTAAATTTGTTCCAATTCGAATCGTCAATTCGATTCAATTCGTGAATTGAATTTGATTCAATTTGCTAATTTGGTTTGTTATTCGATTTGATCCCAGCCCCCTACCCCCAGCCCGACCCGGTGGCTAGACCGGCCCCGTGGCCACCTCTATATGCAAGTAGTGCAACGACTCTTTACTCTAATTACTATTTTTTTCATCTATAACTATTACTAAAGCAGAATCCCTGCTGATATCAAAATTAAAACGTGTCAAACTATTATTAAAAATTTCCCCTCCTTCTGTTAAAGATGATGTCATCTACTTTTTTTTCTACTTTATATTAATATTAGATTGAAAAATGTTATGTAGAAAAAATTGTGTGACTATATAAATTTCTATATCATTTAAAGCTACCTTTATTTCTTCCTTTTATTTCATGTTTCCTCTCTACCTTTTTCTATTATAATTTTTTTCATATAATATGATAAAAAGTATTATCCCTATTAAATTTTCTACCGTAATTCTATAAAACTTAAATTTTCACCAATAAATGAAAATATTCTTTTAATTGAAATATTTAACAAAATTAATTTATTATCAAATTGTATATTGCACAGGACTTACCTAATATAAAACTAATTCATTTCGCTCATATTATCATACAACACAACTGATCATTAATTACTACTACTCCTCCACTCATATTATATTTATCTTTCTCTTACAATCTTAAAATCTTAATTTTGTACTCTGAAAAAAAAAAATCACAAGTTTGTGAAATTTTCTAATAAAAAGTGGTATAAGTGCAATCAATTGTGAAATTTTGAATTGGTTGTAATAAGTCATTATATATAGTTACTTGTTTATTTTATAATAACAATAATAACAATTAGATTATTGAAAAAAATATATATTCATATAATGATTGTCCAAAATTACTTTTTTTTATCGATGTTATTACTATTGCTGAAAAGTAAATACAATTGTACGAAATTATTTTTTCCAATTTTATTATAATTTTCTAAAAAGTAAATATAATTGTCTAAAATAAATTTTCCTGATTTTGTTGAATACTTGATTCATATATTAAAATAATAAATAAATTATTTTTTTGCCAAGCATTTAATATTTAAACTTTTTTTTTTGACAAAGGATTACTTGGCATTATTAATGTCTACATTTTGTTTTATTCTCTTAAGTCCTGACTTTAAATTGGTTGGGCTTGGGCCTATCAATACATTTCTAATCTACTTGACCCAGTTTTTTTTTTTTTTTTTTTATGATGATGAATATTTCTAATTTTTTTAGAATGATACATTGGAGTTTCATAGAAAAAAATATAATCGATGATGGGTGTTCTAGGCCAAGACCAACATAGGAACATGTTTTAATGTCTCAGCCTTGCAAGTTCACCTAATTAATAGGCTCAAGGGTAAGTAGACATCCTATTTCAGTCAAATAAGACAGCTATCGGTTACGAAAATTGCGTCGTCCCCTCTATAAGCACTGGGAAGTGCAGCCCAAATCAGCCCCATGGGCATTGAGCAGTATGCTTAGCCTATAAAGGCTTATATGTTATAAACTACGGATCTTTCGTGAATGCTCAATTGACAAGAACACAATAATGAAAGATCCAATGACCAAAATACAGTCATATCAGACTATAACTTTGGGAATCCTTTAAATATGGATAATAGAAAGCTTAGATGTGTTATCATTTTGGAGAGTTGAAAGGTTTCAGAACTTTCTAGAACATTCTTGTATTCTCCGGAAGGCTCTAGTATGTATAGAAGTCTCTTTGTAAATATCACTTATACAGACTTGTGTGGAGCCTTTTATAATTATTTGTACAACTTGTTTTAAAGTGTAGCATTGTATAGAATCCTCTATAACTAAAGGTCCTAGATTTGAGGCTTGGAGGCCTACAAATTTTTTCTCTCTTTCAAAAACTTTCATCTTCAAACAGCCGATTTTATAGTGTGTTTGCTAAAGACTTGAGGCTTGGAGGCCTACAAATTTTTTCTCTCTTTCAAAAACTTTCATCTTCACATAGCCGATTTCATAGCGTACTTGCTTAGCAAATTTGGGGTTTAATATTATTTTAGTGTTATAACGTGACTGTGACATATGATTAGGGGAAACAATCAGCACGTGACATACTAGACAATAGCGTACAAATATCTACACTAATATGTTAAATGTTTTTTTGAACGTTTATTTGCAATGCGACACACTCTCCTCTTCCAAACATTTGATTCACATATCAAACTTTAACTTTCAAAAAATAGTCTCCACGCGATATTTGACTTAATAAGTTAGAACTTAGACGCCAAATTATAATTATGACATTGTTGTTCAATGATACAAAGTTAAAGATAATAGTCTTCATTAAGAATATTTGACAATTTTTAAGAAAATATTTATACGTCAAATAATTTAAATTACGCTATAATAACATAATATAGACATATTAATATAGTCATTGTCATCAAAGACAATCACTTTTTTTTCATCAATACGTTTCAAAAGAAATTCTCCTTTTAATTTCGTAGTGGTAACTGAGGACAATAGTTTAACATAATGGGGAATTTTCAACCGCTTTAAAGGATAACCAAAATGATTAAAAAAAAAAAAGGAAAACAAAAAAGATTCCACGAAATGCAGATCTGATAAGGAAAGCTGGCACCCCAGCTTTTCACATTTGCTTTGGATCCACGTCATATGGGGCCCCGCTATTAGTTGCGTATTAGACCCTGCATCTTTACCACGTCACTTTGTCTATTAGAACCGCCGCGTCTTTTTTTTAAGATTAGCTTAGTCATCTCACCAATTTCGGCTCCATCTTTCGTAAAACAAAAACACAACTATGGTTAAAAATAGCTTACTACTCCGTATCCTTTTTTTTTTATTATTTTTTTTTAAAGATTAGCTTAGTGCCCCATGCCAATCTCTACAATTTTCAACCTTACAATAATTAAGAATACCGAGGTTAAAAATAAAATAAAAAAACTTAACAGTCACCCATTTAATTCAAATATGGTTTTCTTAAAAATAAAAATTGATTAAAATTAGTGCCTGCGAAAGTGCGAAGTAAGTTTATTATGTAAAGTCAATAAGGCTCTCCAAAATTAGAAGTAAAACAATTTTACATTCATATATTAAAAAAATATTAACTAACAAACAACTCACGCATTACCAACTTATGCATAGAGGACACGGGTCATGTCGTACCCGTCATGGACCATGCGGCTCGTGCTTGGCTTATTGTCGTGTCGTGCCTAATTGTGTTGTGTCGTGCTACCTTTCCCTATAACTCGGTCAATGGCCTAGCACGACCCACGTGCTTAGCGTGTCGTGTCGTGTCGGCCTAATTTTTTAACAGAAAATAAAAATAAAGTATATAATATAATTGAAAAAATAATTTTAGTTAATATAAATTATATTATAAGAATATAATAATATTAAAAATAATAGTAATATTTATTATATTAAATATAACTAAATAATAAATATATCCAAAATTGGCGAGTTGCTCATATGCTAGTGCCAAATTTTTTTTTTTTTACTATCCGCAGCTTGGCATGCTGACGATTCCACGGACAATGTGTTGTGTTGTGCTACGACCGTGCTCATGTCAAATTATGCCAAAAGCGTGCATGCTCGACACGCGTGCCGGCCCAGCCCATGTCCAGCTCTACTCACATATTCTTCATTTCTCATCTTCTTGGTAGCCCATCTCTTTACTCCACAATTCATTACGTTTTCTTCGAATCTCGTGTCTTAATTATTAAATTATCGTATTACATCATGAATTTGAACAAATTTTATCCATTTAGTTGAAAATAAAAAAAAAACTAGATTTCTCCCTGATTCGATTTAATCAAGAAAGTTTATCATGAGATGTAGCGATCAACAGTTTATTTGAAATTAGAGTAGAAATTTTATTTCTGTTAAAATTTAAAATTTAGAAGTATAGGCTATTACATTACAACCAATTGATCGATTTACCTGTTTGATTGCGAATACATTTACCTGTTTGATTGATTTGCTTATTCGATTGCTAATACTCCCTTATAGGTAGCTTTAGGTCTTTTTATAATGTTGAACCACTTTATTATGTAATACGTTATTATTAAATCAGAGAAATGTATTGTACATTTTATTAACAAAATATTTTTTGTAGTATAACAAATTTAGCTAATGAAAAACAACTAGAAAATATAACGGAAAAAAAAGTTAAAAAATGACAAGATAATACAATTAGAAAAGTTAATATGAGTAATTAATTATTAGCTCAACCAAACAACGAAAAATGTTTAAAATGTAAAATCATTTTTCATGCAACCAAACAACGAAAAAATTCCAATTTTAAATGAGTTTTTCATCGAAAAAGTAAAACTATTTTTAGTCGAAAACGTTTTATGCCATACTAAACGGAGCCTAAAAAGCATAAAATGGAAACAACTCTGTACACTAACGTGGCGTGCTACAATCCCGTCCGATGGAAGTGCTGATTGGTAGGGTTATGGAACATGCGTCATATATAGGGGCCTTTGAGCCATTTGGTGATATTCCTTGACGCAGGACTCTAATTTAATACTCATGCTTTATTGCAGTGGTGACTCACACAACTGGCATTACACGTGGAATAACTTACCGTAATGACGTGCATTATCGGGCCATATGGATCTTTCATATGGGTCCGATTTATTTGGGTGAGGTAATTTCGTTTCGGGTAATTTAGTGTCACGTCTATTTATTGAAGATGAACTTATTGTGGACACGTAACCAAAAAAATAAATAATTTATTTTAATTTTCAGCTATTTTTGATTTAGATTAAGTGGGACAACTAATTTCATATACAATAAGTTAATTGAAGAACGAGGATTCATGGAATTTCATTACAGTTATCGTATTATAATTTTATAGTTCAACTTGAATTTTGATAATATCATTGGAGTGGAAGACTCGTGATCACAACTCATAAAGAGCTTACTATTCTCTAAATAATATGTATACTTTCATATTTTGACAATCAAATATTTGTAAAATTATTCTCCAAACCATCCTTGATTCCCTCTCCGGTAAAATGGAAATATCCCCTACCCTACGGTTTCAACAGGCTCTCATGGAATAAGTAACTCACACATTTCTCATTAATCAACTAGCACCATATGAAGCCAGGGAAGGCCAATGGTGTTTGGTAAGCGGCCAGTCCCGGATCTCAAAGGACCCAATCCAATCTACTTTAATCCTACCTTTTCCTATTCTTTTTTTTCTTTTCTTTTCCTTATCATTTAATTATTCATGCAAAATGAAAATTCAAGAGACAAAATTCCAAGTAAGCCACATGACATGGGTGGACTTTGTTTCGCTGGACCCTCACCTTCGCCACTTTCCCACACAAACCAAGAAGATGGACGCGTAGATCGACTTATACGCCAACACGTGTACGGTGAACGTGGGAAACAATAAATAAATACCACTCCCCTGGTATCAACTAGATATAGCGTGGCCCCACCATTAGGCCAACTCATCAAACCCATACATTTCTTTAGATTTTCTTTTTCCCCTGAACTGTATATTAAAAAATTGACTACTCCTCCTGTCCCTTAAAGATAAGATTGCCTATTTGACTTTTTGCGGTCTCCGATATATGATTTTAAACGTTTTTTTTATTCAAAGTCATCAGGCAAAAAATTTTGAAAACTTGATATTATAAAAATTTACATTGAGATGCATCTAATAAGATCTCATTTGAATATATTATTTTTAATAACATAATGAGAATTTATAGTCAAAATTTTAAAACTTTGACTCTATAAATAGAAATTGAGCAATCTTGTTACTTTCACGACCAATCATGTTAGATAGATGTGAAGTGATTTAGCTAGTTTAAAACCTCGATAGTGGAATTTAAGAGGTTCTTACTTATTCTATATCCTTACTAATTTTTACGACTGATTATATATGGAAAAAGATTGCGACATGTAAGATACACAAAATTTTCTTAGCTAGTTTATTCAGCCACTTTCGTTCAAATGTTGATTGTTAGTAGTATAGAGAATTGTGGGTGTTGAAGCTAACTTGACTAGTTCTTTTTGTAAAACTTCCTAAAATTTTTAAACTTATTTTTTTTTTCTCGTACGTACTTACTAAGTTACTGGTTACTGTTAAGAAGTACTCATTTTTCTCCCTTTTATTTATCCTATTTCAATTATTTCATTTGAATAGTGATAAAATTAAATATGATTTTTCGTTGGGTACGTATAAGTTAAACTATATCTATGTGAAATCTTGTTAAATTCGTGTCGAAATATAATTTTTTAATGTGTAAATTTTATATATTTATATTACATATTTATAGATATTATAATTATAATATGTGTGCTTTAAAAATTATATAAAAAGTAAATATGATAAATAAAAGAAAATAGAGGGAATTTTATAAATCTAATGGCTTTTTAGAAATCAAGAAACAATTGACTTCATTTAATAAAACTACGTTTCAAAGTATTCGCAATTATTTTGATGTTGCTCCTTAAATTATCAAGTAAACAAACTCTAGAAACTCATCAACATTCTCCGAAATACTGAACTTTCCCCTCCAAAGTGGACTTCCATCTCAACTTCACAAGTCCAGCTTGTACGATAATCCTTCCCCTACCAAAAAAAAAAAAAAAAAAAAAAAAAAAACTTGGGTAAAAATTCTGATTAGTCATAATATACGCCGTATTAAAATACGGAAATACCCCAAAGAGATCCGCACAAGGCCACAAGTAGCAACACGTGTAATATGACGTGGAGAGTGGGCTTGGCGGCCCCCCACTCCTCCTCCCTCAACTCCCCCATTCTTCCTTCATTCCACTTCACCAATTCCTCCTTTCTCTCCCTCTACTGTTACACTCCCCTTTTCTCTCTCCTCCATACATATTTCAATCCACTACGCAATGCTGCTCAGGATATAGTTCCACTTTTAGGGCTTTGCAGTTTCCTTACACTTCACTACTCACGATTTTTCTTCGTATAATAAGGTATGTATTTCCCTCTTATTTTTCTATTCTAATTTTACAGTATTTTTTTTTTTTTTAATGCTTATAAGATTAACGAACGTTGTGTTCGTGTCAATTGTTGTAGACGGCCCTAAGTTCATCTTTATTATGTTTTGGGTAGGGGTGTTAATTTATGGTACCCAGTAATAGCGAAATTCACAATACAACAATCATTTTTTACGTTCTCATTTTTTCATTGAGAAAGCAAAGTATTCCGTAGTGTTTAAGTCGCGGAAAGGACGAACGAGAGGGCTAGTTTTGTCATTTTGACGTGGAAGGTGTAACTGCCGTCTCATTCCTGCTTTTCAAGGGTCCATTTCTTTTGTGTGGTCGGTCAGGCTACGAAAAGACAACTATAACCTTCTTCTTTGTTTTCGATTTTCCTTTTTTTTTTTTTTTAAATATGGTAAAAATGTAAAACAATTATCTAAAATATGATCCCATTTAATTAGTTTAATTCGTGGATTAAAACAGTAAGTAAGCTAAGATAATTTGCATGCAGATCTATGTCCTCTATACATCAGGAACTCAGAAAATTATGGATAAATTAATTGGCATATTCTGTTTTTGAATGGATGAAAAAGCATACCAGTAATGGAATCTTATTTGGTTTAGCACCTATTTTGTGGAAGATTGGTAGTTCACTAATCAAAATGATAGGATGACCTGTTGAGTAATTAGTAGTATTTTGAATGAATGATTGTCAAATCTGGAAATTATGTGGGTTGTGATACTTGTAAGCTAGGTTGCACCGAGACGGGAACTGGTTCAAATGGGGACTGGGCCGGAAAACGGCAATTCTGAAAAATATTAAACAATGACGCTATTAAGTGGAGAATCAAATGAAGTACCCGAGCTTCATGGCTTGTAAGCTTGGAAGCTTCTTGACTTTCAAATGGTTCTTGTTTCTGATCGTAGATCTGAGGAATATATAGGTTGATCTCAATATTCTGACATCTATTTGAACTTATTGTAGTTGTAAATTGAACTCGAGTACCCTGTATGCCTAAAATATGTATATCATAAAGCCATATATTGAGACAAATCTAATAATAGTTCACATGGATATGTTTTAATTTATATATATCAATAAAAATTCATGATCAAGTTTCTTTCTTTTTGATTGAAATATTCGAAATAAGATAAACAAAAGGGAAGGAAGGGAGTAGAATGGTTTGAGAAGCCATGTTTAGCTCCTACGTCTTTGTTTCCAGCTGTATTAATACTTTGGAAAAGAGAGAGGCTGATTATGAATTTCTGATATATGTTGTTGCAAATGTTCAGTATTGTTAAATCAATTTTGGTACTGATCAATTGACTTGGTTCAAATAATCAGCTGTTGTGCCAGATATTAAGTTGGAGAATTGACTTTGGTGAGTGATCATGGGAAGCAGTGATGTTGCAAAGTCTTCCAAGTCAGATAAATCATCTCCACCTGCAACTGTAAGATTAAATTTTATGGATCATATAATTCCTGATGAATCATGATGTTTTTGCTATCTTGCTTTTGTTTATTTTTTTCTTAGAAGGATATGTGAAGACTTTGGATGAATTACAAAGTTGCAGTCATTCGGTTTATTGATTATTGGTCTATCTTGTGTAGTCACAGCCCTCACAGGAGCATAATAGTGTTCATGTGTATCCTGATTGGGCGGCCATGCAGGTTAGTTTGCTTTGTGCATGAGTGTTGATTTTCATACTTAACAAGTGCAGAATGCACCTCTTGTTCTCAAATTCACATTATAATTACTATCAATTGTTCCATAGTTTAATGTTTATAATATTTGATGATTTCATTAGGCTTATTATGGCCCCAGAGTTGCTATGTCACCATATTTCAACTCCGTTGTTGCATCTGGACACCCACCTCCCCATTATATGTGGGGATCTCCGCAGGTAATTATAGTTAAGGACATGCAATGCATTTATTCATCTGAATAAATTTGGCAATCTATGCACCAGGAGGAGTTGATCATATATCGTATTTCTCTTTTATATTAACAAAATTGTTTCATTTTCCAGCCTATGGTACCACCATATGGGGCACCTTATGCTGCAATCTATGCACCAGGAGGAGTTTACGCGCACCCTGCTATTCCTCTTGTAAGGGTTCTCTCCTTTCACCCCCAAAAAATCATTAGTTGTTAAGAAACCTTGTAACTGAAAAATTGAGCTAAATTTCTTATACCTTACTTCATACTCCCCTAGGATAGATGAAAAAAAGCTTTAACATTGGTGTGATTGCATTTTTCCTGTGTGTAGGGTTCTCAAGCTCTTGGTCAAGGAATCGTGTCCCCTGCTGTATGTGAACCAATGGTATGGAGATTTAGGTTTTGAATATCAGATTTCAGTGTTTTGATATCACCAAATGAGTTCTGACAGCAAGGTAAATACTTGGGTGTGTTGAAGGTTGCTACTACTTTGAGCATGGACACACCTGCTAAACCATCTGGAAATGCTGACAAAGGTTTATTAAAAAAGTTGAAGGGGTTTGATGGCCTTGCAATGTCAATTGGGAATGGCAATGCTGAGAAGGCTGAGGGTGATGTTGAGAACAGGCTATTACAAAGGTGTGTTACTGCTTAAGTTTGCATTGATCTAAATTTAGGAGTTATTAGAAAGACCAAAGATGACTTAGATGGAGAAAGTTAAACAAGATATAGAGAATATAGTTTACAAGATGTGGTTCTAAATATAGGAGGGAATAGAGGAGGAGGATTTTTATAGATAATAACATGGGATAGACTCTTGATTCATGTAAGCTATGTTGTTTGGGTATTCTAATAATTTGTATATATGATGATTTTCATTATACAGTGCTGAAACAGAGGGTTCCAGTAATGGGAGTGATGGAAACACTGAAGAAGTAAGGGGCTTGGCCATGTTCTAGCTTGTGGTTATTTTCGCCCTTTTTACATGCATGAAGTTCTCTGTTTGCTTGAGTTCTGATTTCGTACACTTATGCCAGGCTGATCAAAATAAAAGGAAGAGAAGCCGTGAAGGAACCCCAACTTGTGGTATGATTCAGTCAAGTACTTCATTCCTTGTTACACACCTTGAAGCTTTTATTTGTATATTCTGTACTTAACAAATCAGATTCAAATAGTTTATCACTTGACAAGTCAGGACATGCTAGAGTGAACTAGAAAGAGAGCAGTTTAATTGTAGTCTGTTTTGTTCTCAAAGTCTTAACATAAATCTATAATGTTGTTCTAGCAGTTGAAGTTGGAAAAATTGAGACAAAGGCTATTTTTCCTCCTGCTGATAAGGCGTTAGAAGTTCCTGTCACTCCTGCAAATGCGGCTGCTGGACAATTAGTTGGAACTGTCGTTTCACCTAGTGTGGCCACCACATTGGAGCTGAGGAATCCTGGGGTCAATGTGAAAGGGAATTCGGCTACTACTGTTTCTCCTCCTAATGGTGTCGTGTCTTCTGAAGCTTGGTTGCAGGTACAGCCTGTTCAGGTATTGACTCTTTTACCTGGTGGTTTGGTTTTGATTTCCAATGTCACTTTTGGGTAACTTCCAAGTAATCAATCTTTTGGAGTGAGCATATCAGAGAATGAACTTATGTCAAAGGTGTCATTTTTGTCATATATTTGTTTCTGATAACCTGGGCACACAGAATGAGAGGGAGATGAAGCGGGAGAGGAGAAAACAATCAAATCGTTTATCTGCAAGAAGGTCAAGGTTGCGAAAACAGGTAGTGTGCTATTATTAGACTGCTAGTTTCTTGTTTTCAATCATGAGTTTCACTTAGGATTCAACTTTTTCTTCTTTTTTTTTAACCCCTTAATTGCATGATAAAATGCAGGCTGAGACTGAGGAGCTTGCCAGAAGAGTTGAATCCCTCAACGATGAAAATGTGGCGCTCAAGTCAGAAATCAATCAGTTGGAAGAGAACTCACAGAAACTCCGTCAGGAAAATGCTGCATTAATGGTATATCTTTATTTTTATCAGCTAGACAACTCCTACTCTTCAACCCTTAATTCATTACCCATATGTTATGCCTGCTGCATTTTTGCTTATAAAGTGATTGTATATGCAGGGTAAATTGAAAAACAAGCAGTCTGGACAAGGAGAGGAGATCGGTTTAGCTAATCTCGAAGCAAAACGTAATCCCAGTGACAGCACCGAAAACTTATTATCAAGGGTCAATAATTCGGGTTCTGTGGGTAGAAACTCAGATGAAGGTGCTGACATGTATGGTAAAAGCGTAAAGTCGGGTGCCAAGTTCCATCAGTTACTGGATAACCGAAGGGCTGATGCCGTGGCAGCTGGCTGAGGTGCGGACTGAGTTACGTGTAAGTCCTAAAGATACAGGATGATCATGTAATTTTGGCATTAATTGAACGCCAAGAATTACTGCTATAGTGCTAACTATGTCGCACGTTTGGAGTTAGGCAGATAGATATATTTTCCTTAAAAAAAACCCTGTAATATTTAGATTAAGGTTTTTTCAATGGCAGAACTGATGTGATTTTAATTAGAATTCAGGGTGCCGAGAGTTGACCTCCTAAAAACTGTATATTGACGAGTTTTAGAGATTTAGAAGAGAGGGAGGGAGTGTTTGGATTCCAGTCATGAGGACTGGTCACTTATACATCTATAATAGACATTTGTTTGTTCATGTATAAGCTGAACTACCAAGAGTGGTGTACGAACATTTTCAATAAAGTTTTAATTACATATTTTTCATTTTCTTTAGTAGCTAACCCTACCTGCTGCAAGATAAACCTGTATTTGAAACAATATTTTTCTGGTTACAGTCTTGCGACTTATAATTTTATATGATCACTCGATAAATTCTGGATACCTTATTGCTGTTGACCAAGTAGGGGATGGCAATCTCACATTAAGTTACGTGCACACTTAAAAAGTTCGAATTTGTTTCGGAAAAGAAACAATCACCCACTTTCATACACTTTGCAGTCTGTATTAGTTATTGTCATATTGATAAGAAAAATAGTACTTGTAATTTGGGATCCAAGGCGGCTCTTATGGGAAGGTATATATATAAGAACTCATTGTTTCTAGAACCTGTTTTTTTTAGAAGTGAAAAAACTTCTAGATTGAGGGCTTTGGAAGATTTCAATAATAATAAAAAAATTTTACAGAGAAGAACTCGTACTCAATTGCTTGGGTTGTTTAAAACATTTATTGTTAAACAAAACATTTATCTTGGGAGGAATCTTAAAAGCTCTTAGAAGAACATCTGTCATATGACTTGTAAATGTGTAATTATTTAGATTTTTCTCAACTTTGAAACAAGCTTTTTAAGTGTGTGTTTATAGTCTGTCCTGTCACCTGAGTTTGTAACAGGACCATAAATACAGGCAACAGGCCCGTTCCTGACATTTTAGAGGCCTAGGGCGAAATAAGAAATTTAGGCCCTAAAATTTAATAATATATTTCGTATTATTTTATTTTCTTGTTTAACAAATATTAAAAATTAAATAGTGGTTTCACAAAATAAATAAACTATTAAAAAAATATGATTAAACATAATACTCTGTATTATAATCACATAAATCATTAATAAAAAATTTCCATTTAAACAATATCGTGAATAATCCACTTCATAAAAGTTTTTATTTACCAAGTATCTTATTATTATGGTCATTTCTCTTTATAATATTATAAATAGTTTTCTTCACAAATTAATAAATATAGTATACATTCTAAATATAATGAATTAATAAAATGTTATTGCATTAACAAAATGAGGAACAATGATAACTATGTACAAATAATAGACAAAATAATTAGTTGAATTTCTTATATTTTTTATTTGTGACATAAGTAGCTATTTTGGTGACAATAATATTTTGTACGTTATATTTAGTTTTAGTAGGTTGTTACTTATTTTTTTAATTCATATGAAGTATATATATAGAACGGGGTTAAGATAAAATGAATCGAACGGACAATCATAAAATATGCAAGTAAAGGGAATCGAACTCATGTCAAATTACATTAAAAACTTTATACAAGTAGGCCCTATACCATTTAGATACTTCAATTGATATGATAAAATTTACACATATTATATTTATATCCCTTTTATTTTTATCTTAATATTAAAAAATAGACCCTATTTAATAGGGCCCTGGGCGGCCGCCCCGCTCGCCCCACTCCAGGGACGGGGCTGACAGGCAACACGATTGATTATACCCAGAAAGTCTCACGTGAAGCACCTGGTTGACTCCCCCTTCTCTGTCTCTTCTTACCCTGTATCTTTTGTAGTTTATCAGAATCTGAATCTTGAAGGAAGGGAAGTGGGGGGACGGCTTGCATGGTAAAGCTCTCAACCTCATCCCTTTCGACCTGTAAACTTATCTGTTATCTCTGCAGTTGGTAACCATGAAACAAAATAATTGGATTATCAATATGCACAAAACCAATCATATCTAAGTAATAATACCGAGCTAATTTGGTGGATGGGCGAGATGACTCTCATTTGTCTTGCATGAGTTAATAATACCGAACTTCTATGTAGAGTTTTGAGCTTTGTGTATAAAATATATGGAATGTTTACGATGATAAATCTATAAAATTTTAGGAGCCAATTACTAGCATCAAGCATGTACTCGTACTCAAGTGTCACTTCACTAGCTGATTGGTGGATCAAATATATGTAGTGGGTAAAGTAACAAGAAATTTCCTTATGACGCATGGTGCGAATTGATAACATAAGCCTTGAATCTTTGATATAGGTTTGAATTTGGGGTCTCAAGTATAGAATTTATAATAATCTCCAGTTTTTTCTTTTAGTTCCCCTCCCTTGTAAATCTTTGTACCCCGTGAAAGTACAACTATGAGGGAGTAATTGAATCTCATCAAAAATTCTCAAAAAGTATGCATGCCCGCCCACTCCCAGTTAGTCCCCAAATTAATCTGATTTTTGTAATATATTGTTGCACTTTGATATAATATCCGTCAGAAGGTCAACCATGTGCCCAAAATAAACTACAAATACACTCAAAAAGGAAACCAAAACTTTATTAGTACACCATTAACCAAGCATCTTAGAGCCACCAACTGTAAACGTACATCTGAAGAAGTGAACCATTCCCTCCACCTTCCTCAGTTAAGCCCTTACCCTCCCCCACAAACTGGCTTTTCTAGGGTATAAATACCCTTAGCTTCCAAGCATAAGATAATCAACACCTACAACTTCTTGCAGAACTTGTTATCTACTAATTTATTCGATTTTCTCATCCCATGGCAATTCTTTCTACTAATACTAGTTGTAGGGCCTTAATCGTAACACTAATGCTATGGCTTCCCTTGGTTGCATATGCTGGTAACTTCATGAAGAACTTTCATGCTACTTGGGGTCATGACCGTGTCAAAATGCTTAACAATGGGAAGCACCTCACCCTGACGCTTGACAAATTTTCGGGCTGTGGGTTTGAGTCCAAAAGTCGATATCTATTCGGGAGGTTCGATATGAAGATCAAACTTGTTCCTCGCAACTCTGCTGGCACTGTTACTACTTTCTTTGTAAGCTTTAAATTTCGTACTTTGACATTTCCCTTTCCTAAATTACTTTCTAGAAATACTTACAAAAATAAACTTAACTTCAAAGGCAGTCTTGTCGCTTAAAATTACTCCATTTGTCCTTAAAAAAAAGTCTCATTTGATTTTTACGGTTTTCAAAACACATCTTTAAGCGTTTTTATTTCAAAATTCGTAAGGCAAAAACTTATGAAAACTTGATATTTTAAAATTTTACATTGATATGCATTAAACAAAATTTCACTTGAATATAATATTTCTTAGAGCATGATGAGAATTTGTGATCAAACTTTAACTCTAAATAGTAGAATTGAGCTTTTTTTTTTATAGAAATAGAGGGAGTGTCATTTTAAATTTTTACACAATATCATGTAAATCTTATAAAAGTTTGTTCAAACTTAGCTTATACAATTATAAAACCAACTCTTTCTTTTACATAGTGTCAAAGACCGTTGCAAAACTAATTTAATTGGTAAAATACGAAGAACAAACTAATCAGTGATTGTTTTGTACATTTGCATGCATGCAGTTAGCATCAAATGGACCTGTTCATGATGAGATAGATTTTGAGTTCTTGGGGAACGTAACCGGTCAGCCTTATACAATCCACACCAATGTATATAGCCAAGGCAAAGGAGATAGAGAGCAACAATTTAGACTATGGTTTGATCCAACCACTGATTTCCACACTTACTCTATCACCTGGAATACTGACAACATTATGTAAGTCTTTTATTTAATATAATATTCCCTAGTATACTAATAATATTATGCAAGTACTTTGATTTAGAGAAAATGCCAAATTGTTATATGATATATGTAAATAGTACGTAATGTATATCATATTTAAAAATAAATAAGAAACGTAAAATCAAAAGTCAACTAACTAGTCTCACAAAAAATGATGATAGATTGTACAACTTCATATTCTATACTATTAGAATAATTTTATTTTTAAATAGTCAAAGAATATAAGAAAAGTAATTCATATTAGATATAAATTAGGAAACCTTCCTTTATTTTACACTCCATTCGTTCTAATTTAACGAGTAAAACTTAGTTGGTTTAAATTTGAAGAGGTGTAAAATGAAATAGCGAAACAAAATGGCATAGAAGTGTAGATAAAGACGGACGAATGTAGAGAGATGGGGAGGATCATCCAGTATGGTTAAAAATGTAGCTAAAATTGTATTGTTAATGATAAAACGAAAAAGTGTTACAATATTGTTGAGACGGTGAAGTAACAATTAATATAGAGCATGATGGGATGCAGATGGTCAATAGATGGACGGCCCATTAGAGAATTCAAGAAAAGAGGTTCAATTGGGGTGCCATTCCCAACAAAGAAACCAATGAAGATATACGCAAGTTTATGGAACGCAGACGATTGGGCAACCATGGGTGGGAGAGCCAAGACTGATTGGAAGGAAGCCCCTTTTATGGCTTCATATGGTGACTTCAGGATCACGGCCTGTAAGTGGGTACGGTCAACCAGGCCATCTAATTGCGTTAATTCTTTTACTCAGGGAGAAAAGGATCAATGGAAAACCCAGCAACTCAAATCTTCTGATAAAAATTGGATGGAAATAGTGCAAAGAAAGTACATGATTTATAACTATTGCACTGATAAGAATAGGTTCCCCAAAGGTTTGCCAACTGAGTGCACTTCATCGTGACATTACAGCAACCATTTTTTTTGCCAGGTACGGAGTGTAAGGGACAGATTACATCATTATAATTATGTACTATTCAAATCAAAATACTAATATTCTCTCTCGTATCGATCATATACCATAATACCACATGCGGAGTAATGCAAATGCAAGGGATGTTTCTAATGCATGTTTATATTGTAAAATAGTAGTAATCTCGTTACTCAAAGAAAATCAAGGATACTTGGAGATGAAAACATCCTTGAAGCAACTAGCTAGTATGCATTTCTTTCGGTTAAAGGATTGGATTTAGATACGTGACTCAAATACTATTTAGCAAAGGAATAGAGTACAAATACTGTCGCTCACGGAATTTTCGTCGCAATGTTAGCGATTGAAAATTGATTTCGTTGCTAAACTAAAGACGGATACATAGCCAAACAGCCGCTCGCATAGTCACATACTCACATTAAACAAATAGTAAAAGTAAACAAGCATTGTAATTTTTGTTTGTTTTATATTAAGTGAGGATTTGTGATTGAATTGAGGGGTTTATATAGGGTGGTTTGCAACGACCAGGTTAAACGGTCAAAACGACTATATTTAATCAGCCTGAATCGAATCCAAGTTGGGTTCAAGGTGAGCGGGTCAAAAGCAGGTTGGTTTGGTATTGGGCCGGGTTGAACAGACACGATGATCATCTCTAAGTTTATCCTTATTTCCTAAACAAATGTATGAGAATGGGTAGGAGATCGAGACAATTTATTCTTATTCTTGCTTTTGAATTTATCTTTGTCTTGCGCAAACTATCACAATTACCGAGTAACAAAATTAAAACTTGTTGCAAGCAATAATCAAATAAATTAATTAAGCAATGTAATTTTTTATATATATACACTGCATTAATCAGAGACGGATATCCTATTAATCGTTGCTAGACGTTGCGAAAAATTAGAAAATCTGTTGCTAAAGTTTGCGACAAATTTTTAGACTCCATTGCTAAAGTCAAATCTGTTGCTAAACCTTGAGGACAGTTTATTATTCTGTTGATAACATGTAGAATTTTAGGGTTAATATTTCATGCCTCTATTAATGAACAACTAAGTATATTTATACAACCTACAGCCCATGAGCTAGGTATACTAAAATACAATATGTACAATCTATTGCTATTTCAAGTTAGTGACTACTCCATATAAATTTAACAACAAACGTATTTCGTGGCTTAATCAGTTGTTGCTTCATCCTGTGACGCAAACTGAAACCAATTTTTTCTAATTAATTTTATAGTCATATAGATGGTAATCCGGTATCATTTGTCTAGGAAAGTTTATAAACCTTTATTGCAATATACTTAACAACAATTGATAAATTTAATGGACGATTAAAAATAGCAAGTATGCCATACAAAAAACTTAAGGCAATTCATTTTCCAGGTTTCTAATGTTAAATTCAATTACTCCCTCTGTCTCTTTTTGTTTACTACATATGATTTTTCAATGTGTGCAAGACACAACGTTAAACATTTTTTTCTCTAAATTTATAAGATAAAAAATTGTAAAAACATAATATTCTAAAAATTTACATTGAAACACATCCAACAAGATTCTACTTAAATATATTATTTATTATAATATAATTAAAATTTATAGTCAAAATTTATAAAATTTATAAAATTTGAGTTGTAAAAGGAAAATGTAGCAACTAGGAGTAATTAGTTGTATGTTTACCAAAATTCAATCGCAAGGGTAATACATGAGGCCCACTAATCCGTTCGGGCTTTTAAAGAATAGTGACATGATCCTCCTAAAATATGGGCCCACCATTTATGTCACGTTGTCTTACTTTATAAAGACAAAGGCCCATTCTTTCTGCGATCCAAATCAAACCCAAAGAAATAAGCTCTTACAAAAGTACAAAGATGAATAATGGATTCGTTATTTATGTGGTACAAATTGTTTCAACTGCCGAAACTCGTGAAGAAGGCCAACCAATATGCTTCTCTACAATCTTTATGTATTAATTGTGTTGGTAAAAAGGAGGGATGGTTGGCATCTCTTCTGACAGGGATGGGAATGGCCTTCGGCCTTTACTGTAACCATACACATCCGGTTAAGGCTTTTCATTTTCGTGGATATGTAACCTTATCTCTTAATTATTACTAGTATATGTTCGTGTCAATGAGAAACTTGAAAAAATATGAATAGCGATTAATGAAATAGTTATATAGTATTATAGGTATCTTATTATATTATTTAGGAAAAAGTTTAATAATTGGCACTTTTTAATTTCTTACTCAAATGTCGAAACCCACATCGTTGATTTCGTGGTATGTCAATCTTCATCACCAATGTTTAAATAGTCAATCAGCCCCATCAAATATAATTCAAGCAAACCACGAACGAATGCAAATGTCATTATACTAAACTCAATTTTAAAAACACTAAAAATTCCAAAATCAAATAGCACAAACATCATAACTAAGACCCAACATCAAATTAAGAATAAAGAACCTCGTCATATAAACAAATTTTAGAAAACTACATCATATTTGGCTATGATTGAAAGTAGAATAAAAGAACCCAGAAAAAAAAAGAAAAATTATCTATTAACCAAACCTGTTAATTATACGCTCTCAAGCCTCCTCAAGGATATGCATTGCCAAAATCAAGATGTAACACCCCCAAATTACTAACATAATAATAATAATGATAGTAATTTTAGTAACTTAGGGGTATTACCGCCACGTGTCACCACGCTTCGGCTGTACTAACTAATTACTATATTACAGCGGAAGAAAAACTCAATTTATTTATTAAAAAGAATTATAATTTTGATTATCCAAAGGTACAAAATTTGATTAAGAAAAATTATAAAACTCCTAACTAGTATGTGCCCCTTGATGTGTAATGCTCCCATGCATATTTATTCCTGCAAACCTACTCACCATAAATGATAAGTAGGGCGAACCAAAACAAATAGGAAAATACGTGTCAGTGTAAAAACACTGTGTACGTATACATGATAAAAGAAATACTTTGACTTTTAAATTCCTTCATTTCAAACTTGCCTTCTTATATATTAATAAACTTCGAACCTTTCTTTATAATAATCCAATACAAATGAAATTATTAAAACACTTAATAAAAATAATTTCCTCTTCTTATATCCCCTCCTTGATCCTAAGTGGGCACACCCCCCAAGTTAGTTATCCCATCACGGATCTATCCTTGGAGTTTCCTTTTATTTGCCAACAAGTGAACTTTGAAGCATGAACTCTTCTTGATTATGAGATCAAGCGGTAATATATAATAATAATAACTCTCCTTTTATAACTCCTTTAAATACAAATACCTTGCTTTAATTATTAAAGTTCATTGAAATTTATAAAATCTCAAATGTCATTCGGCCCTTTTGAAACATGATACATATTAAATAAAATAAGGTAAATGTATATCACCCTTTTTTTTGTTATCGAAATTTCAAATAAATAGCCATATATAAACATATATTTAAAAATATTTTAGCACAATATAATTCACAAAATAATATATTCAATTACACATAAAAATATTTAACACATATACGTACCTTAAATTCTAGTACTTTCTAGCAACTCTTTACTAAATTTCAAGTTGATCCTCCTATTAATTTATGATAAACTAATCAACACAATGCAACACAATAATTATGCATATAATATTGAAACTTTAATTACGTTTAGAAATAGTTTTAAGAATTAAATAGTTTGCAAAATAATTAAAACAATTAAATAGTTAGGGAAATAGGATGCTCACGGAGGCTGGTGGTTGTTGGTGGCACCAGATGGCCGAAGAGATGCAGAGAGTGGCTTGAGAGAGAGGGAGAAAGTTTGAGAGAAAGAGAAAGGGTTTAATGATTTTTGTGTGAAGAATTAGGTGAGATTTAAGGGTCTATTTATAGTAGAAATTAGGATGAATTTTAGGATTTTAAAACACTAAAAGATAAATATGAATTTAAATTGATAATTATCCTCAAAATTTCAGAAAAAATATTTTAATTATAAATAATTAAATTATTAAATAATTTAACCAATTAAAATTATTTAATTCAAAACAAAACAATTAGAATTAGTTAAAAAAGATAAAATTTTAAAATATAAATTTTTTTTAGAAATATAAATCATAGAAAAATGATAGGATAAGGATATAAATTATCATTTATTTATTTATTTATTTATTTTGAAAATCTATTATTTTTAATTTAAAATTATCTTTTCAACTAAAATTATCCTTTAAATTAGGGTTAAATATATATAATAATAAATTTTTTTTAAAATTCTAATTATGGTAGCTGACCATGATTAGATATGGTCGAATTTTTTTATTTTTAAATATATATATATTTTTTTTCTTTGGTAAATATATCATATTTTTAACATTATCCATTTTAAATTAAAAATAATCTTTATAAATATATTAAACTATATTTTTTTGTTAAGAATAATATTTTAAAAGCTTTTAGAATATTTTAGAATAAAAGTGGATACTTTGGATTTTTTTTGGGATATTTTAGAGGGCTTTTTTTTGGGAATTTTAATGGAATAATTGAGGAATTAAATATTTATTTATAATATTAAATAATTTTCTTAATAAATTTATAAAATAAATATATAAATGAATTTCCATAATTGTGATTGGTGCCAAAATAATTTTTAAATTATTTATTTTGTACTAAAATATTCTTAATATAATGTCTAAAATATGGGGTATTACACAAGATGATTGCGGTGGTCCGAAAAATAGAGACCACCCTTTAAAAACAAATAGAAAATCAAACCTCCAAATCATATACTAAGTACATAAATTAACACAAATAATTGATACCATCCTTTCTAAAGAACAAATTCGTCCTGAAATAGTTGTCGCATAATGCCAATACATAATTGATACCATCATTTCTAAAGTAATGAGGAAAACCAAGTATAATCCTTTATGGAGACTATTTTTAAGAAAAGTTTTTTTTTATACATCACAAAATGACATACATTGCTTAGTTTCTCCAACGACCTATGGTCTAAACTACTCTTAAAACAAACAAAATTACGAATAGAAAAAGAATAAGAAGAAAATTTAACAAAAATTCACATCTTGATTACCAATAAAACCTCATCTTTCAATCATAGCCACAAATTTATCAAACACAAATATAACAAAATCTTAACAAAATTCAACAATTGATCATCATAAGAAACAAATAATCAATAATGAAAGAGTAATTTCATTTAAATAAAAAAAAAATTCATAGGCTAAAATATGACAAATTAAAGGGCGAAATTTAAGATATTTAAGTAACTTAAACCATAAATCGTAAAAAAATGATGTTCAACTTTAACAAAAATGAGAGAAAGAGGCGAAACGCGAGGAGTGTTGTTGCCTCCGCCTTGGAGAGACCCTACGGTTGATCACTGGGGTCTCTTCTTCTCGGCGCAAACTTTCTTTATTTTCTCTCTCCTCTTCAATGAATAAAGAAAAAAAATAACCAAAAACGTGGGTTTGATGGTTTTGTTTTGTTGAAGTATTAAAAACGGTTATGTATATTTATCCTCTCTCTTTTTTTTTAACCCGAAGCTACTTGGTTACAAACTTGACACTCTTTTAGCAACTTCCAGCAACCGTAGCCAGCAACTCAAACACACAAACTTGACCACCGCCTTCAAGCAACTTTTGATGTTACCTCCATCTCATTAAGAAATGCAACTTATCCATCAAAACCACGCCACAAAACCAATGCCATAGAGACAATACACCATAACAAAATCAAATCAACAAACTTACTCGAATGGATCGGGGAGCTCTAAGGTATAGCAGGCTTTCGATATCCATTAACATCGTGATCCAACGTTCTCTTCAACAACACCTACTAGTAGAGAAACGTTCAAATGTTGTGGTTTTCTACGCTTAAATAATGCGGTTATTGAGGAGAAGTACGTATAGACGAAGCACTTGAGATATACGCGAATGCTGTGGTTTTTTGACGCAGCAATAAAACTCACAAGTGTTGCGTTTTTTTCTAGAAAACCGCAGCATTTAAAAAACCACAACACTTGTGTAGTATTTTTTTTGAATTTTTTTTTATCTAAGACCATCAATTGCTGCGGTTTTTCCAGAAAACCGCATCAATTGATGGTTCCAGATCAAAAAAATATCTAATAGGTCATTTTATGCGCTAATTACATTTAGAAGTATATTATTAATAATTATTGTTTCACAAAATTGTTATATTTGCAAATCTAATTGTTACATACTACTACACCACATTCGATCAAGAACCTCATATAATCTAAGTTTAGAAGATCATGCATAATGTGTTAGAAATTCTGAAGACTCCACCTTGATGATGATAATATGTTCACATGTTTAACTTGATTTAATGTAGGTGATGAAAGTCAAAACTTAAGTAATATGTCATGCATAAAATATAGTAACGACTACTTGTATTATTTGTTTGCTTTGTGGCTTGGATTACTTGTTTGTTGTCCAGATAAAGTCGAAGAAATCAAATTGTTCAAGCTGCTGAATTCATGCTTAAACTTCTCCTAAAAACAAGGAAGTGGTTAATTGATGGATTCTTGAATGTTTATGTTTAAATTCAAAATTCAAATGGTTTAAAGATAAGGTTGAAATTCAAGTATCCCTAACTTCATGGGGTTGAACAAATTCTGCTGAAGCTATCCCCATTCAAAAGGATATTGATCGTGCAAATTCAATATAAGAAAGACTCATTCAAATCTGCAACGGATACCCAGTCAAGGCCTTTGAAACAGACTTCAGTAACTATCCGAGTATCACGGAACAAATTCTGAAGCGGTCAGTCAAAATCCTAACATCCGATTCAAGGGCAACGGCAGGATTAATGTTGAAGACTATCCGTTATGAAGACACTCCTTAAATAGAGTGAGTTGAAGTTTAAAGAAGAGATCCTCATCAAGATACATTACAAGTTGCTGAAATATTAAACTCTTTCCTCTCTAGAACTATATACCTTAATTGTAATTTAGATTGAGAGAAAAGTAAAGAAAGTCTCTTTTTGTGAAAAAGAAAAACATCAAAAGAAAATAGAGACATACTTTGAGTAGATTTATAATACTCAAAGATTCAAAAAGAAAGAAAAAGTGAGAAGATTTTTATTTCTAGGAATTGAGACGCTAGAGTGTAGCTAGGGTAAGCTACGATATAGAAGATTGGGTGATAATCTTCGAAGGTGGCTTTAGGTCTCTAAAGGAGGAAATAAAGATCGGTTAAATCCTACGGGTAGGAAACCCTAGGCGGAGACGTAGGCACATTGCCGAACTTCGTAACAAATCATCGTCCCCTTTAAATTCGTTTTTACTTTCTTTATTCGCTTTTTAAATCTTATTCGTATACAAAGCAAATCCTGATAATCGGTTCAAAGTCCTTGAAACGTATCCTATTCCTTTCCGCATCTATAAACTGTTTCAAAGCCTTTGATCACCTAAATTGCGAAAATCTATCATACTCTATTCACCCCCCCTCTAGAGTATATTGATCCTATCCCATCTCCTATTGATTCTTCAAATTCCTAAAGTGATTTTATTAGAGTTTGATAGGATGAGAGCAATCTTAAACATCTACCAAATCCAATGTCCCCAAAACTATTTGCATGTTTTCTGGATTCAAAAACAAAAAAATTTCATGAAAGCTAAGGAAATAATATTTTTAAGAATAATTCCCTTCCTCTTAACCACCACCAATTTGTATCGAGCTCTTTGTTATTTGCATGCTACTAACGTGTTTTGGATGGAGATAGATCTCAACCTTTATGAAATTAATAAACTTATTGATTATTTTCTCTTATGACTTTTAATCTGGTCATAAGCAACACAATGTTCTGTTAAAAAGCAAAGGAACTAAGCTTTTAATTACCCCAAGAAATTATGTTTCAATTTACAATCTATATATGACAATTTAACCAAAGTAACCCATGCAAAAATACTAATCACAATTCTAACATATGAAATCATATACCACAATTCTACAAGTTAGTGATGAATAGTGTCATGTCAGAAGAAGAAAAAAAAGTAAGTGAATAGTGATAGACTGATAGTAGCATTAGTTTCCCATTTTCATGATCTCACCATGCGGCAGGCCATAATAATCACAACATTTATTAGGTATCCTATGTTGATCAACTTGGCGTCGACAAATATATATATATATATATATATATATATATATATATATTTTTTTTTTTTTTTAAATTATATTATTGTGAACCTTAAACCATCTCAAATCAATAATGTTAAGAATGTAACCATTCTGCCAAATCCTAGCGAATATGAGTTTATTAAAATGATTTGTATATATTGACTAGAGTTGGGTATGGGCTAAGCTGTCACGCGGGTTGAGTAGGCACGACTCGTTGTCTGCCTGTCCGTGAAGTGGGTTGCAGGTTAGGCCGCGGACATAAAAAAAAAAAAATTGTCGGACACAAAAAAAAATTTAGGCAAACGTCACGCCAATTTGACAAGAGGCACGCTATTATTTAATATTAGTTAATACTACTATTAGTATTAGTAGTACTAGCATTACTACAATTATTAATATTATTAATATTAATATTTTTACATTCTCATAATATAATTTTAATTTTTTTTTCAATTCATTACATATTTTATTTTGTATTTTTTTTTATTGAAAATTAGGTCAGCACGAGGCACGGCACGTGGGTCGTGCCCGATCATTGGTAGAGTTTTAGAAAAAAGGTAGCACGTTACGACACGTCGACACGACCACGATTAAGCATGACACGACAAGAGACTAAGCACGAATTGATTCATGACGTACATTGCACGACACGTGCTTACCTGTAATATTGACATTACTTTAGTTTGATGATATAAATTATAGAGACATGCATATATCTTTAAGCTGTTATATTGAGATGACAGAGAAGTATGTATGAATCTAAAACAAACGTATGACATCATTGCTAGTGTGATATTAACTTATAACTTTAAGACACTTAATTAAGGAAGTTTGACTGATTATATAAACTAGAAAAGTTTTATAAAGGTAATGATTTTGGCTAGCCAAACAAAACCTATTCCATGGGAAATTTCCTAAGCCTCTGCTCGAATATTAATTTGAGTTGCCAGATATGTCGAACACAATAGGCCAATAAATATCCTCAATGTCAAGATCAACAGATGAAAAAAGAGAGATGTTTCCCGTTTTTAAATGTCATTGTAACCATCTATTGGGTGTACGTGAGATTCTTCATGTCATGTTGGAAATGGACTGTAGATACGTAAGGGGATTGATTTATGTGATTTCCATGTGGTCCGTGTGGTTACTTGAATACTTGGTTGCTGTCGTATCGTCCACTTTGTGTGAATTTGATGTCGATCAAGGGTGTATAAAGACTAAAGAGGTTCGTTGGAAAAATACTACTCATGAGGGGGAAAAAGTGTGAGGAAGTCATCTCATTAGTGGTGAAATGTATGTTTTCTAATTAATTGTGGTTTATTAAATTGTGAAACTTGGTTAAGAAATAAAATGAGAGAAAGTTATAAATATTATTTGTAATTAGAATGTGCCCATACTAATGCACATAATATATGTGTTTCGTAGACAAATTCTATAATACCTTTTCGAAAAAAGGAAGTTGAAATGTGGTACTTATATAGTGCCCCAAATAAAAGATGGTACTTATTAATTTGCAAATAAGTGAAAACAATACGTAAACATTATGTCTATTGTTTTATGTCGTTTTTCTTTTTTCTTTCTAGTTAAGAATTACTATCAATCAGACATTTAATATCCTTCTTTTGTGATAAACTATGAATGCTTAAAGGCCAGTAATAATCAAATAAAAGATCCTAACGAAGCCCTCAGCATGCATAGCATATAGCATATGTCTTAAACTCTTCCAAATGGATCCGAGAGTCTGAACGAAGTAAATGCCATGCAAAGTACCCTTTGTACGGAGGGGTAGCCCGTGAAAGGAGCGATGTGCATAATGCAACACCCAGCACATTATTATTATTCTCCACATGCCTCTGCTTAATCATGAATCACTGCATTTAGGCTTGTTTTCATTTGTCTTGGCAAACTCTGCTTTCAGATGTTATTGGGGGAATATTGGGATGCTTCGTACTTACATGCCAATTTTCCGCACCATGATTGAGGTTGCTTTTCTAAGGCTGTCCGAAAAATGTATATGTTCTTATTTTCTAAAATTGTAAGTACCACAAATTGACCTCCATTTTAATATTAGTTTAACTTATTACAAAACCTTTAAACAAAAAGTGATATCACCAAATAAGACCCCTAACCCCTTCGATCTTTCGTATACACCACCCAAATCACTCTATATTAGTCATAATCATATACTAATATTGGTGTTATACACACACCCTACCTAACTTGAAAATACTCACGACTTGTACTCCATTCGTCCCTCAAACATCGCTCTATTTTTCATTTTTGGCTGTTTCTCAAAGATTGTCATATTCCATTAAAGATTTCCCACTTTTATTTGTTCTCTAAAAAATTTCTATTATATCTTTAAAAAGTTATTTTTCATACTTGGGTAATTTTTAGAAGACGGCTAGAGTATTGGCTTATAAATAATAATATTCATTTACGACGTTAAAACTGCAATCAAAGTTTTATCAATATAGTGAGTAGAAAACAAGAACTGTCCAAAAGACGTATCCGCAGAACAAATGTCTTATTACATACACTATTCAAGCTCATGATTGTATTTTATTTTAATTTTTTGGATAAAACTTATCACAAACCGTGTACGACAGCTAATAGATTGATCATATAGTAGAACTGTACAGATACAGTAGATCTCAATATCTCATCACATACTCGATAAAATGAATATTCTTAAAACATACTGAATAGTAAACCAATACGACAGCGTTGCAAGTGAATCTAGGCTGAGCCGCTGAGGAAGACAAGATGGACCCAAGTGACAGCCCACCATACGTCTTAATCTAGATTTGCGTTTTCAAGATTTGACCGTTTTATCTCTAAAAACCTCCTCAATCTATCTACCCATATTCCATACATCCTCTTTCAAATTTTAATCACATTTTTTCTACAATTAAGTAATTAATACTCACATCTGTCTCTCATTCATTAGTACTATTAATCCAGCTGCATCTGTGAAAACTAAGAAGCTTAATTACATTAATAAATGCAGCTTCTTCAAGTTACTGCACCTTGAAATTCGATATATAGTTGCTGGGCTTGCACTTTTGTCTTTCGGTGCGTTGTATTTGGAATTTCTTATGGGTCTATTTTTGCTGTGTTTTTATTATTTCATTCATTTATTTATTTACAATACTGTATAATTTAATTTTATACACATATTGACACATTTTTGGTTAAGGGGTTGGTCCATTTTTCTGTGTAAACTTGTCATATGTGGAATTTCAAAAATTGGGTTGTTCCAACTTCTGTTGTTAGTTCATTTCTTTCTTGAGTTACAGTTTGTACACTTTTTTTCTAAATTTGGATCCCAAATTTGTGAACTTTCATATAGTACTAGAATTTCTTGTATTATTAGAAAATTTGAATCTTGATTGTCTTGTTGTGAGGTGTGTAAATAAATATGCATGTTTGCCAACATCTGGCAACTGGAAATTAGTTTCAGGGTTAGTGGCAAATGTTAGCATATAATATAAGGTTTTAAGGATATAATTTTTTTTTTATTTTTGAGGACGCTTCAGTATAAAGTTTTGATTTTTAGCAATTTTTGAAGTGGGATGATTAGGGTTGATACTAGTATCTGGATCTGAGTTGATTTTGTGCAAAAGATTATTTACGAGTGAGGAAGGGATTGGTAGTTGGGATTTTTATCCTTTGAAGTCACAGAATTCATCAAGTTTTAGTCACAAGAAAGGTGCTGAGAGGGTAGCTTAGAGTCCTGACCAACTGGGTTGTTAGTGCAACACCCTCTAATCAATCCCAGTTTTGGGTCTATATAAAGAGGGAGTTTGTGGTGATTTTAGAGAAAGAAAGTTGAGGGGTTTCGTGAGAGAAAGTGAAGGGAACAACTTCTACTTTTAAGGGAACTGTCTCTCTGTCTGAAAATGGGACACTCTGCAGCAGTTTGGGACTACAAAGCTGCTCATGAACTCTCAACTGACTGGAATGGACATCCTCAGGTTGTTCTTAGGAACCCTCAGGGAGCTTCTGCCAGAGTAAGTGTCATTCTTTTCTTGTTTTTATTTATTTTTTTTAATTTATTTTTGTTTGGTTGATTTAATAGGAAGATTATCTTGTGCAATCTTGGTTGATGTTATCTTTTAGTCTCTTAAAGAGAAGTTCTTGATTGTGGTTGATGTTGATGTTTTAGTACTAGAAAATATTGTTGGATGTTTTTTATAAATTTTTTTTATAATGATTACTAAATTCATAAGTTCAAACAAAAGAAAAAGTCAGACCTCATACTCTGTAAGTTTTTATAACTTAGGGTTTTTCTTTGTTTTTGTCCAATGTTAGCACTCTTGAATTTCTTATCTTTTCAAGACATATTTTTTTGAAAAAGAATTGGGTTCATTGATTTGTTTGCTTTCCATTTTCCAGATCAGTTTGCATGGTGGACAGGTTACGTCATGGAAAAATGAACAAGGGGAAGAACTATTGTTTACTAGCTCTAAGGTAACAGTTCAATTCATGTTTTGTTTTGTTCTTCAGACCTTTTGATGCAAACTTTTCTGATCAATCATGTTTCAGAAGTATATAACCTACAAAGTATATATGAATTGGACATAAACTGTGAATAGTAAATCCCCTTGATCTTTTTATGTCGATTTTCATGCTCTAAAGTGATAAATCAATTTTCAGCATTAAGATGAGAGTACATGAATGTATCATCTTATTTTTTATTTTTTTTTAAAAGCAAGACAGCATTTTGTTAAGAACGCTTGGACATAGTTAATCATGTGTATACTGAATTCTTGGCCATAACTTTTGTTACAATCTTTAATCCAATGAAAATTGACTGAGATTCTTTTATCTTATTTCTCTCCCATTAGTGTTTTGAGATCAAAATTACATCTATTAACTTGCTTATCCAACTTGATTTAATATAAATCTCTACTGTCTGAAACTTAACCTCCTTTTGAATTTTATGAAAAGTGCATCATACCCTTTTTTTTATATATATAAATGTGACTTGCGCAAAAAATGGTTTTAAAATCTGAACCAGAGCAGATGTGTGTTCTTCATGAGTAGGGAAACTTTTTACTATGAGGACTGTTTAGTTGATAGTTAACTCATTTCAGTTTCTTGGTGATGAACAGGCCATCTTTAAGCCACCAAAAGCCATGAGAGGAGGAATCCCAATTTGTTTCCCTCAGGTACATTTATTTTTCATCCTTGATTATACGAGTTTCCAGAGTGTTCATTCAGTAATTGATTTCAATTTGAATGTCATTGAAGTTTGGGAACTGTGGATCGCTTGAACAACATGGATTTGCCAGGAACAAATTCTGGGTCATTGATGAAAATCCCCCTCCTCTGCCCCCTAATGATTCCAGTGGTAAATCCTATGTTGATTTGATTCTTAGACCATCTTCAGAAGATCTCAAGTGCTGGCCACACAGGTACTCGGATGTATGCAAGAAATTTGTGCCTTGCTTAATGTTCATATTGCTCATATGTCACCCATGTGTCAAAGCCTCAAAGGAGCTTAATGCCATTGAACTTAGATAGTTATCAAATCATTATTACCTTTTTCTCTGATCTGCTTTCTTTCTGTATCTTGGTTGTCAACCGTTGCATATTTTAGGACCTTTCTTATATTAATAATTTAATTATATTTTGCTTATTCAGTTTTGAATATCGCTTGAGGGTTGCACTTGGGACCGATGGACGTTTGTCATTAATATCCCGCATAAGAAACGTGAACGGAAAGCCATTTACTTTCTCATTCGCCTACCACACTTATATGTCAGTTTCTGATATCAGGTATCAAGATAGAATGATTCGGACTAATCCGACACGTGTTCTCCAATGAACAGTGATATCTTTGTAAATTGGCTCATGACTTTGATCCTGTTACTTTTTTTGTGTGCCACGCGCCCACTCCCACTCCCACAGCTATGCCTAATATTATACCTTTCCTGTAGTGAGGTCAGGATAGAAGGATTGGAAACACTTGACTACTTTGACAACCTCTTTCAAAAAGAACGCTGTACTGAGCAAGGAGATGCTTTGACATTTGAATCTGAGGTACTATTTTGCTCGTTTCTTTGGCCACATGCTAGCTTCTTACCTGGATTATTGGTAAAATCTTGAGAATCTCTGTAATCTAACCATCAGTGGTGTTTGGTAACATCTTATGTGAAAGAGGTGTTGGACTGTTAATACCTTGGTCTATAGCACTTAATATTTTGTTATACAGCAATTCTGCGCATCTTAATCTCCAACAACCAAACAGTATGAAATTTCAGGTGGTCGTGCTCATATGTGTGTATGGTTTTCTTGAGTTAGTCAATCATTCTGCTCACTTTTCTTTCATACCCACTTGTGGCTTTCTAGGTGGATCGGGTATATTTGAGTTGCCCTAACCCTATTGCTGTCATTGATCACGGAAAGAAGAGAACGTTTGTGATCCGAAAGGATGGCTTACCAGATGTTGGTAAGATGCACAAGCAGAAATGCTTGTATATTCTGTTGCAATTTTATGTTGAAAAATGCTAGATATGGATTGTCAATATTGTTTTGTGATGTTTTTTCTTTCCTAATTTTGCACAGTTGTATGGAATCCATGGGATAAGAAATCAAAGGCAATAGCTGACCTTGGGGATGAGGAATACAAGCATATGCTCTGCGTTGATGGGGCGGTGGTCGAGAATCCCATCACGCTGAAACCTGGGGAAGAATGGATGGGTCGGCTAGAAATTTTGGTGGTACCTTCAAGCTTCTGTAGTGACCATCTTGATCTGCATAAAGTGCAATTCTAAGGAAGCTGAATTCCGATACATATATAAGGCACTTCAGAAATTGGATGCAGTTCAATTTAGTCATTCCTAGTTCACAGTGGTTTGTTGTTTCAGTTTATAATGCGAGAAATTTTGATGTCAACAACAAAATAGATAGGAGATTAGAGTATTATGCTGGAAATCCTTTTTAACTTTCAGCAGGAAATGTATTAGAAATAGTCTTCTAAGACAAGGATGACTTTGAGATTTCTGTCTTGTCATACCAGAAAACTTCATATTTGTTGTATCTTGCTTATTAATTATCGTAAAATATTATGTTTCAAAGAGCTGTCCTTGCGTTTTCATGGAAATCTAATAATCTATAGGACAGATGCCAGGAAACAGGCAAGCAAGTTGCAAAAAAGTGCGGGCAGGAAGCTCTCTCTTTCATATCAGAGCCAGGTTTCGATCCTGGGACCTGTGGGTTATGGGCCCTCCTCACAATTCTATCTTCATATTGATTTGTAATTTTTCACTTGGCAGCTAAATTTATGCATGGTGGAATCAAATAATCTCAACGTTAGGAAATAGTCTTTAAGCTCATATATTCCTTTTGTATTTCCTCACATTGTAATTGTACCCGTAATCAATGGGATTATTCAAAACCTAAATGAAGAACAATTGATTAAGGCAAACAGGAAATAGTACAATGTAAAGGGTTTTTGAACTCGTTGGATGCTTACTTCAGAAAATAACTACTGACAAAGCATAAACACTAAACTTTTTGGATATAAAAATGTATGAAAAAAATTCTTAAATAATTCCAGGGTAAGATTACACTCATGAATTACCAAACCATTGAATAATACTTGAAAATATACTGCTGCAGCACTTCGAGATCACATCATTATAATTGCCTAGAAACTACAATAACATCTTGAAGCTTCAAATCATCTCCTGTGGAGAAGTGCTTGTTGCTCATTAACTACGTACCCCGTCGATACTCCAGTTGCTTAGTGTTCGCAAGCAATATCTGTCAACCAAGAGCAAAAGAGAATTGGTTGGGCATATAAGATGTTTACACAAGAAAGTCATACTAGCATCGATTGAGTATGACCAAGTTTAGTTTAGAACAAGGCAATGTCTTACTTCTCGGATATAATTCGCAACTGCTTTGCAACCTTCTATCGCAAGCTGCATTACATCTTCAAATGTATCCAATGGCAACTTTGAGTCCATCTGTATCAATGAATCAAGAACAAGAACAAAATGTTAAAGATTTTGGAGAATAAGGATACTTATTAAAACAATTACAAGTTCTGTGAGACCGAAGTTCACAGTATCATCTACAAGTGTGTTCTAGCAGAACTGCATGAGAATATCCAGCCTCTAGAAGCAGTAATCTGAATAGTAAACAACCTGAAGAAGTGTAACTTTGTCCAATTTAGGAAGATATCCCACAGTAACATCTGGACCTCCAGCACTATCTTCTACGTAGTTTAGATCTGCCAACAGTAACTTCCCAAGTTAACATAATCTCAAGCCAATGTGAGTGCAGATTCAAGCAGGAAATTATTAGTTGTAGCAAGTACCAAGGAGCGGTGTACTATTAAGATACCCAGAACTGCATGATGTAACTAGATCACGCATTGGAATGCCAGCATCTGCTAGAGCCAAAGTAGCTGCATTAATGCATGCAGATCTAGTTCCTGCAGAACAATAATTTGGAAATGTGAAGATAGACATAAAAACACCCAAAGACAGATAAATAACTATACATCAAAATAAGAATTCCCAATACACCATATCCTTACATGTAATCACATTAGCAACATAACCTAAGCAAATGCCAAATTGTAAGGGCGTACAAATAACAAAATTATACTATTTGCCATAAACATTCAAACTTTAAGGGCTTTCAGGTAAAGAAAGTCCCCCTCTACTTATGGAGGGGGGTGGGGGAGTGACAACATCTGAGCATAAGGGCTTCTCTGTAGTTCTGTTGCTGTAAGCCTGAAATGAAAGATCTCGATGTAGAATAAGTCAACAAGCATGAATATACTTTCAAAATCAGAGCCCTCAGACTCCACAAGCCCCAAGCATTTCCATCCTATTACAACAATAATAATCTCGAAGCAATCACATCCCAAATAGAGTTTGTCGGGTTTCCAAGAGAGAAGAGGAAAGAGGGGGAGGTGAGAAGCAGCTCATAGAAAACTGTTTTACTGTATATTCTCTAGCAAATATTCTGTGTTGGTTAAATATATGTTTAATTTATGGTATCCCATGCTATCTTATGAAGTTCCTAAATTGTGAGACAATTTAGTATCAGAGACTACACAATTGTTGGGGACCTGTAAGGATGTAATGCCGTCATCTCTCTCAAGGGTGAAAACATAAAAAGTTTATCGCTGCTCCAACGTTATTAATTTGACAAGGCTTAAGAAATAGAAATTCTAGAAGTCCAAAAATTGCTGGAATGGTAATTACCTCCATCAGCCTGAAGGACTTGAACAAAAATGTCAATCTGCAAACCAATTCAACTTAATAATCAGTAAAAATAAACAGTACAAGCACATACAAGCTTATTAGTTAATGCAACATAGGACCTGAGATCGAGGCATCAGGTTTGTCATTATGCAAGCCTCCATAGTTTGCCGAATAACCATCGATATTTCTGTGGATCGCCTGACAGGTAGGAAATAAGTGATTTCAAAGCCATTAGCATACATGTAAAAGTTAATGTAGGATGTTGTCACGGGGTAGTTTTTTTCGATGCACCCTATGATGGCGTTAGACAATCTAACCAGCCTACTTACGAAAATTATAACACAATGCACGAATGAGGCTCAACTCAATTTATCATTGCCAACCAATAAGCATACAATACAATAATCTCTAGATCCTTGGACACACCCCAAGGTCTCCTATATAAAGGCTCACACACAAGGGAAAGCATACATGAATAGACACGAATTAACATTACAATAATGCATTCAAGGTGGTTACATATTCAAAACAATGCAGTAGCCACTAGAAGTTATGCTCCATGCATAATAACTGCCCATTTAATTTTTTCCATGTCCTTTGGCCTCATATTCTTTGCCTTCATAAATAACTGCCGATCCATTGAACCAGTCAAAGCATAACTGCCATTCATGTACCGCACACATGCACGCCCCAACACAGCAGCGACCTAGTCCACACCCATGCCAAGCTAAGCTCCATGATTTAGTCCACTACCGAGCTAGCTTGAGTCCACCGCCGAGCTAGCATCAGTTGACCCACATAGTCAACATTAGGTATTAAGCTCATTGAGCTAACGACAACTCAGTGCACCAGCTAGGCAACTCAAGGGCAGCTCAAATCAGCTCACACAGCAACTCTAAGCTTACGAAGACATGACATCGTAGCCCACGCAATGTCCCATAACATTACTAGCTCACGAATGCCAAGCTCCGTCGCTAGCGCTGCTTCACATGGCCTATGCCCACCACTAGCATAGCCCAGCTCCCACTAAACATCGCTATATATGTATATCGTCATTAGTTCACTAAGGCATCAAGGCATCAAAGCTAGTACCATGGTCTTGTGCGATGGCTCATACCATGCAGCACTCCCCCAAGGCACCGCCCATGAGCATTCATGGACCCCGCCCATAGACCTCAGAGACCACCACCCCCTAAAGAGGCTTATTTAGCAAAACCTATTTATCTTTAGTGAACCCTCAACTGACAGTAACATATAATGGGCTCTTAGACCTTAAAGGTGTCTAAGGACCCAATCCAATTGCTCAATAAGACTTTATATTCATTCCTCAATGTATACGTACATATTCCATGATATATTACACAAAGATTGACATTCGAATACCTTAGACTATTTTGGACTGACGCGCGCGTAACAACACCATAGGGTTACTAGTTTTGCTTGACATAATTAGCTCCAAACCATGAACCAAGTAGTGTTGTGCCACACAACACATTGTGCCTTTGCTTCGGCACTTGGGAGTCTTACAGACATCCACTTGTAATGTCGAGCACTCTACATGAGAAATGGATTCGCAACACCAAAATCACATACCTAACACTTCAAAGAGTTGCACTGTATCCAGACACAAGGCAGTTTAAACTAGTTTGTCCAAGATATACTTAATAAGGTGAAAGGAGCACTAGAAGCAGAACAAATAATGAGAAGGATCAAATACAGCAACTCTCTGGAACAATTTTCAGTTGCCATTACTGAATATATCAGAAGAAAAGGAACCTATAAGAGGATCCCTGAAGAAGATGCACTGGCAGGACAAACATTCTAACTGTTCAGATCACTAAAAATTGATAACAAAGGGGTTCCTAAAGTGCAGAAGTCGGAAAGAAAAAGTAAAGCGAGTCATGTACAGCTTCCCAGATCCCCCCTTACTCCAAATACTGTAGTACAGGGCCATGGAAAATGTTAGGGCAGGGGAAGAAAATTATAATTCTGTTATAAGGACATACGCAGTCCACATGCAGTTGTAAAAAAATAATAATAAAAAAAGAGCAGGATGAATTTCTCAAAAAACAAGGGTGGAAACAAGGAGTATGGATACCCTAGCTTTAGGCAATACAAATTTCTAGGACGTGATGAACAGGAATAATTGTTCAGTGCTCAGAAATATGTTTATCAGAGTAAAGAGACATAAGTCATAGGGTCACACAATCACCCATAAGTAACAGCTTCAACTAGCACTCATCCCGCGAAGTACTCCAACATCTATATACGAAGTCCTTCAAGCTAAGCTTATTAAAGCAGAGTTAGAACTTAGAACAGAGCTTAAGGACCATTTGCAAGACAAAACCATGGGTTACGTTGTAGAATCAAGAGGTGAGGGAGCGACCTTAAGTTGAAGACTGCCAACAGCAGACGGACAACACGCATGATAAAATGAACATGGATGTATATCAATCTTACCAACTTAATGAAGAGAAATTACCCAAGTAACACACTAACCTATCTCCCTTTGGTTTCCGCACACGATCTCCAGTACTGAAATTAGCCATGGTGTACTCGCATCGCACCTGAAGAACATATTAATAAAAATAAATATAAAGAACACTTCAATCCAGAAGATTCAGCAAATAAACAAAGCTGAAAGCGTCATTGTGTGAAGAGACATTTACCAATGCATGGTCATTGATCTGCTGCGCTCTATTCTCAACCTATAAGATATCATTTTGAATTAGACACTCAGATATCGTTCTTCATCATACCATCACCCACAGTGCTACAACGGAACCATTCTTGATGATACCACCACCCAAATAACATTCTCGTGCCTCCAATCTAGCTAGGTTTAGGTCACCCCCGAGTGTGAAACTCAACATTGCCAGTGCTAATCTTTATTTTTATTATCATTATTATCATCAATTAAAAACAGAAAAACGAGAATACCTCTCTAGGACCGTAGACGGCAGCAATGACTTTGGTATTGCCCATCTCGAAAACCGCTGAACTGCACACGTTACCAATTAAAACGTTCTGATTGATTTCGGGAATACAAAAATAGAAAACAATAAGAAAAAATGAAAAAGAGGAAGGGAAATAACCCATCAGCCTTAGACACAGCGCCAATCTTAGCGCGCAGCTGCCTCATCTCTAATGGACGGCGCCCGTCTAATCGGAGGCCTTCAGGGCTCACGAACTCCATTACTGTTCCAGACGACTGAGTTTGACAGAGAGAGAGTATTAGCGAGCGAGTGAGGAGTTTTCGGACTTGTGTTTGTTTTATGAAACTATTTTCATTTTGTTCCCTTCTATATTGTACTCTCACCCATCCCATTCCCATCCAATGATCCAATCCCATCAGCGGCCCAATGCCCTAATCTCCTTTCTCTTCGTATTTTGTAGGGACCGAGTCCGATTCGATCAACGGGAAAATTGCGAAACAAAAAGGCTTAAAAAATCTCCTACTTCAAATTCGATAATAAACTCCAACTCTGAAAAAAAGATGGGTCGGATTTGGATATTGTATTTTACATTCATTCCAAATATGATTCGAGTCCGATCCAAATGGCTAGTGTCAAGGCCAAAAAAGGTGAAAATCTTGCACCAATAGTATTATGCTTGTATTGTATAATTTTTTTATTTTATAAATAAATTATAGTATTAATAATGAAATCAACAAAAACATAATTAAGAAAAATACTTAATTTACAATAGATTATATTTCGCATCATGATGGAAGTTCAACAGATGGGATTCGGAGGTCTAAAATCCCTAATCGGGTCAGCGTCGGAATCCACCGATTCAGAGTCGAATTCGGATCCTAAACTAAAGTCAACAAACTCGTCGGATTGGATTCATATTTTATTGGTTCTGCTCCAACTCCGATCCATTGACATTCCAAGCAATTTGTTTCTTCGGCTCGTTAATACGACTCTTTCTCTATCGAAAAGTCTCAATCTGATCACCTTCGCCAAAAGTATTCAAATTTGAAACAAAATATTCAAAAGGGGGATTCGTATCACTCCATCACATATTAACATCTATCGTCATATTCAGCCTTCCTCCTCTTTAACTATAGTTTTCTATCCAAAAGATTCATGAGTAACACTCGCACCCCAACGAGGGAATACTATTTTATGCTATTTACTGAAATAATAAAAAAAATAAAAAATGTACTTCAACAACTTCAATTAACATAAATTTATGAAAAATGCATGTCTTTAACTTTCACATGTGGAGAACAAAACAAAGATGGGAAGAAGCTTTCATCCATAACTAATCACAAGTACTATGGATTTACCCACCCCTGTGGGCAACCATGTGTAATTCGCAATCGAAGTTGCAAAATCACTGTCATAACATCAAGAATATGTATCAATGATCGAGAAAGTGTAACCTTCAGCTCAATCTAACTTAATAAACAATTTTTTTTTTTTGACGATCTTTGATACCCAAGAAACACAGCACATAACCTCATAAAATATTCACCTTTTTGATTCTGTGATTGGTCTAAAATGTGACCTTCCGCTAACTTGGAAGAAACAGCAGATTATAAAATTGTGTTCTAATTTGGCCTGCAAGATTATATGCCAACCACGCACTGAAAAAATTATCTTCCTTTGTTCATAAATTCTTTCTTTTGATAATAATGACAACTGCAACTGAAAGCGCATAATAATCTTATTAGAATAGAATGTATGATTTCAAATGCATAATATACTTAGATATTTTATAATGGCTTTATATGGAGGCCGGCTTAAATTAGTGGCCGGACGTTGAAGAGTCGCCCCTTAACAAGCCACTAGTGTTATGATCGAACGATGCGTTGATAAGAATGATTGATTTATCGTATTACAATCACAAAAATAGATTTTAAAAATTAGGTTTATTGATTTATTTATTTATTTATTTATCACTCTTATATAATTATTTATTATGGAGTAACTTTTAATTTTATACTTTTAGATGTTTTTAACATAGTTTAATGCAAATTTAGTGCTTATTATTATTGTATTTACATGTTTAGATGTTTGGGAATTTATAAGTTTGAAATGTTTTGTGTTTTGTATTTAACCTTAGCTTTAATATTGATCAATGCGATTAAGTACTTATTTGAAACTACTTTGTATAGGATAATATATTTGTTAAAGCTTGTATAAATCCAAATCTACTCAATTCTCTTTAGTTGTATCCTAATAATACATTATATTTTTAAAAAAAGTTTAATAAATATTTTTTTGATTAACTTTTCTTAATGTTAAAATTGACTATATATGAATTAATAGTCTTCTATATTAGTATGGATTATATCCAATGAAAACTTTTAAGGTATTATTATATGTAATTTAATATTAATTTTCAAGGTCTTAAGTGCATACAATTAGAGTTGGATGACATTCTCAAGTAAATAAAATTAGTTGTGGAGTTGTAATATAGTTATCTCCAAATATAATTAAATTCATAATGATTTAAAGATTTAAAGCTATTCTTCTTGCTCTTGTATTTGGTATTATATTATTTCTCAAATATAATCATACCAAAAAGATTTTTAATTAATAAATTAAATACAAAGTATTGACTTTGTCTAATTAAAAAAATATTTTAAATACTTGATTTTATGGTAAGATGAACATACAAACATAGTAATTCACATTACTTTGTATAAATGACATATGGAGGATATCAGAGAACAGAGGGCTTGATGTATACTTCATATATATTTTTACACATGAATCTAATAATATAACTCTATTTAAATTTTAGTTAGATATATATAGAGGAATCATTAATCAACAAAAACGCAATTTAAAAATTAGATCAATAGGTTTTTATCCATGTAGTATTCCTTTGATTTGTATGTTCAAGTAAAAAATAGAATAAGTGGAAAGTTAATTTTTTCTTTTGTATTTCTTGAAGAAGAAATTAAACGTGATAAATAATAATAAAAAAAGTAATAAATTCTTTATAAGTTTAACATAATATATTATACATGGATATTGTTTAGAGTATTTTTTAAGAAGAATAATATGATATAAAAATTAGTTTCATTAAAATATTAGTTGTAAAAGTTAAATTAATTTTATAAATGCAGATATTTTTATTGTCCGAGTTAAATATTGTTGTTTCATATTCTTATTAAAAATTATGCTTGCTTGTAAAAGGAACTGTTTCCTTCTTTGCTTATATGTTAAATTTTTCTTATTGTCATCCCATGTTGCATAACTCATATCATTAACAATAATGTCAAGTGATAATTTTACTAGAAATAGGATTGATTATAAGTAAAAGAATTTTGGATTATTTAAAAAAGCTTCCACTTCATAGAAAAAATAAATCTTAACCGTTTGATTTTTGGTTCCATTCAAAGAAATATCTATGCAGTTATTGTGAAAAATTGACAACATTAAACCTTCCATAATTATCCCAAATTTGAATAATTTGATCTATCTAATAGTTTATAGTTTTTACCATAAATAATTCAGTCGATCAAAGGAGATTTTATCAATGTCAAACCATTTGCGAGTTATGATTAAGTTTCATTAATATATTCTTGTTTTTTAAAAAAATGTATCCAAAAAGCCTGAGAATATAGTCCTTATCTCAAGTGTGGATCAATATTATTTGGATGTGTAATTTACAAAATTACGCGCACATATTAAGAAGGTGATCACTAGCTTTTATTGATTACCAAATAAACAACACGACATTATTGAAATTACTCAGATTTCACCTGCTTTTTTTTCCATTTGATGGTGTGATAAATTGACAGATATTTGCACACACGAAAAAACAAACCTTAGTAATTTGCCTTAAATGAAAAGTCTACACCATTGCAAAATCCATCTGAATAACATTAATACAAATAAAAACCCTAATCATCCAATTCACACCCTCAAAAAGGATCTCCCTCAATGGTAATTTTTTATATCTAAAAATAATAAAATTAAAACCACCCAATAATAAAACTATAAAAAAAATAGACATAAACGAAATATTGAAAATCATGCATGGGCGAGTGGGCGGTAACTCGTCCAGCTACACAATCTCATTAACCTCAATTTATAATTCCCACGATTTAGTCGCTCTTTGATTCCCCCTCTATCTCTGTTCTCTATTCAATCCTCCCCAATCCCTATATCCCTGTTCTTCCTCTCATCTCCTCCTATATTTCCCGCTATTCATTCATTTCCGAGAGAAATTCAACTCAACAATGGCAGATGGTCCTGCGTTAAAGAAACCACCTGGATTCAGAGATAATAATTTATCGGTACCGCCTCCTCGAGTCTCTCCTCCAATTAGAAAGCCGCCTATTCCATCATACTATCCACCCAAGAGAAGAACACAACGTCACTGTTGTTGTCGTTGCTTCTGCTGCTTCCTTTGCGTCCTTCTCCTCCTCCTCTTCATCATCCTCGCTTGCTTCGGTATCTTCTACGCATGGTACCAACCCAAACTCCCTGTTTTCCGGTTCAGACCGATTGAATTAGACCGGTTTAACGTATCAATTAATCCGGACGGAACTGCGGTTGTGGACTCCCGGATGATTGTAAGGGTGGAGGTGAATAACCCGAACAGTAAAATGAGGATTTACTACGGCGAAACTACTGTGAGCTTGACGGGTGATCAAGAGACGGAGTTGGGGTCCGCCACTGTGCCCGCGTTTGGGCAACCTACGAGTAATGTAACGTTGTTGAAATTTTCAGCGGAGGTGGCCAATGAGGTGGTGGATTCCACGACGGGGAAGAAGCTGAAAGATAGGGTGAAAAGTGAGCAGGTGGTGGTTAATGCGGCGGTTAAAACAAAAGTTGGGATTGGGGTGTTTAACACCAAATTAGGGATGCTTCCGGTAAATGTATATTGTGGGGGTGTTACGTTGAAACAGCTTAATGATGGCAATACGTCTCCTAGGTGTACCGTCAATACATTAAGATGGTAAGAAATTTCACCTCTCTCTTTTTTATTAAGAAATTGTTCGTTAACATTACTGCATGAGATAACAATAATTATCAATATCTCAAGGAAAGATGAAAATTTAAGCTAAGGGCGTAGGGCATTGCGCCAAATTTCAACAAATTTCATGGAGTAAAGCAGAAATACGCAATTAAAGATCACGAGGCCCGGGTTCATCATGTAATTACCATTTAATGCGCTCCTAATTTGACAATTTTTAAATGATTTTCATGTGAATATTCTTTATATTATTATTATTAGCATTTTTTTTCCAAAATTAGACAAGGAATATGTTGTTTATCTAGCTTTTACAGATTATTAGTTCGATGAATATGAACCAAAAATTAAAGAATTGTCAAGTATAATTGATTTGCGAAAGATGGAGCTCTCAATTATGATATGATTGATTTGTCTTATGTTGATTCAACCTAATCCCATACAATCCTTGTCAATTGTCACTAGAGTCTTTTTGTTTCGTTTATACTCCGTAAGATATAAATAGTGAATATGCTAATTTAGCTTCATTACAATAAACTTACATGTTAATTGTAATATAGCCTATCTTTTCTATCAAAATTAAATTTTTTTTTTTTTTAAATTCCAACATTTTTGGTCAAGAATTTCTGGAAATGTATAAGATGGTTTAGACGTGTAGTATTTATTGCTACCAGATTTGCAACATTCAACCGGCCTTGAACATTCTTTTCGAGGATAAAATAAATTGAGCTTTCTATTTGTCGCCCATGTTATACATTGCTTTTATAATTATAATTGTTAGCAAATTTGATATGTATGGGAATATTTATCAAAATGAAATATACTTTAAGAAGATATCGCAACCTATAACTTGGAATCTTGGCTTATTGTATCTTCTTTTGTGGTTACAACTCGAATAAATATGGCATGGCCGGCATTGGGATCAACTTCTACGGAAAAGGGTAACAGTAAAGACCAAATGAAGGCCTAATATGCATGCTGCCTTTGCTCACCCATTTAGAATTTGCCGGATTTCAATGAGTTCCGTTATTTGGATATTTACACAAAAATATTCTAATATAGCATATGATTTATCGGGGTATATTATTGCAGGATCAACATTAAGTAACATCTAAGGAGTAGTACATTTGAGATCTTACTGCTCGATCAAAACAAGCTGATAGCAGGTTCCGACAGCAATTTCGTAGATTGTCCAACATTTAATCTTGTATTGACGATGGAAATTAAGTAGTTGTTGCATAGCGGTAGAAACGAGTAAATGTCTCTGTTGAATTGCGTTTTATTGAATTACTTTTCGTGTGCTTTTAGTAATACATGCCACAGAAGCAATGTATAGTTTGCTTCATGTTTTGGCTTTTTATTACTCCATCGCAGTGATTCGATTACTTTGTGGAAACATGAAATAATTGATCTTTTATGTTTAAAGTTTCAAAGGAAACTTATTGAACTTATATCAAGTCAAATATTTTTGCTACCTATCATTATTACAAGGATTTCAACATCGTATAAAATTGAATTACTCCATCACCATTTGTCAAATCAAAAGACCCAAAATCTCACCACGATTATATTGTAAGGATGATTAGTTTGGATCCACTCATCTGTATCCCCATAATTACGGGGATGACCTGCATGCTCTCGACAAATCTTTTTTTTTTTTCTGCTCAATCCGAACTAATGAAATAATCAGTGATATGGGTTGGGCCATTCTACATATTGGATGCCTTGGGTCAGAGGCTCAGTGCGCAACCTCCAAACATCATTCGGTTGGCAACGTAGAACCGTAGGCTATTTGAGTTATACTTGGAAACTCTTCAACTAACAATGCTGGTCAAATGTGGGTGTAACATTGTAGTAAATCTATTCATTAAAAAAATATATAATTGTTTGACATTTTTCGAGAGTAGTCTGAGAACTTATGTTGACTTATTAATATGAATATTCAACATTTATCAACGATTATGAAAAAGTCAATCCATGAAATCAACTAGAAGTTGATCACTGGATAACAAATTGGTCAATTATTAGCCAGCTATATTTATTGTCACTTATATAGTAGAATTTTTTTATTTTGGTCACGAGTATTGCGGATAGGAATTTCAAAATTGGATAGTGTTGGGTTGGTCTAAGTATTGTGGGTCATAAATCAACTCGGACTTATGGACAGCCTATGGTCACCACACCTACCAATTTGGTCAAAATACATAGTTGAACCATCAACGCGTAAGAATGCTATTTTAGGCCCATCTAATTCATATGATAAAAAAGATTGTAAGTGGCACTATTAAGCCCACAAACAACATCAAGATTTCCTTAACACTATAAATATACATTTATGAGTTAAAAAATAAAGGTATTCAATTGTTCACCCAAAAGATAAATATTCTCTTTGAACGTTTATTGAGAAACGTCCAAACAAAATATTAACTCTCAAACAAGGCTTAATCCTAAAATAATTCACTGACTTAGGCATCGAAACACTACCCACGAGCTATTCTTGTCTTTTTTTGCAGATTATTCACCGTTGCAATCCAAAATTTAGCTTATCAATTAGTCCACTAAAAATCTTACCAAGTAACCTGTTTTGATGTTGAAACATAAACAAATAGTACAACACTCCAAGTTGTAAAAAAAAAAAAGGCTTAAACTAAGTGACCAAGTGTATATGGAGTAACTGAAATGAACGATAAAGTAAATAATCACTATTTCATTTCTATTCGATGTTCCATGTTTATTATTACAATTTTGGATAATTGTGCCAAATATCAATTCATGTTCTAGAGATAGATTTGATCAATTTTTTATAGTCATTTGATGAAAATATAACCATAGGTATCTATGTTAAAATTTGATGGTGTGATATTAACTAGGGTAATTGGTTAAGTTTTAAGATTAATATCCTAGACATTAATTATTAGTTTATTACCATGTTGGTTTGTATTTTTTTTTTTAAAAAAAAAAAGAAAAGGAAAGAAGAAGTAAGGCTTTAATCATACGCGTAATACAACGATAATATTGGACCGCATGTCCGCATGATGGTTACTTTAAAAAAAGAAAAAGAAAAAGAAAAAGAAAAATACCCACACACGCAAATATGAAAGGAAAGAAACCAGATTCCATCTAGAAATAATAAAAGATAAATAAAAAAGCGGACCGCAAATGGAATGGGAGAAAAGAGAATATAGAATCAGAAAAGTAGGCCCCTAAAATCAGGTCCGCGTGAAGAGGAAGCAGCCTCAGCCTCCTCTCAATTTCAATTTAAAACCCAATCTGTCATAACTTCAACTCTCATTCAACCTCATCCTCCATTTCCTTCTCTCCGTCCTCCGCCGCCGCACCGCCACCTAGATTTTCTCTCTCCGTCGATGGCTTCCAAGCGGATCTTGAAGGAGCTCAAGGATCTCCAGAAAGATCCTCCTACCTCTTGCAGCGCCGGTAATTCCCATCTAATTTTAATAATTTTTGCTCTTTTTCCTGAGTTTGTCGTTATTTTTCTGCGTTATATGTTGTTGTTTATGTGAATTTGAGCGATTCGGTTGTTATTGACATAAGATCTGTCGGATTTGTTTTTAAATTCGTCGGAAAATTGATATAATTTATTCTTTTTTTATGTGTTAACTATTTATGTGAACGTTTGAATGACTATTATTTGATTTATTTCTATAAGAGGAAAGAAGAGACCAACGTATTGAGATGGTTTTGACCTCAGAATTCCGATTTTGAGATGTTGTACAAACACAGTAAAATTTACTATTGATAATTGAACGGAGATTAGTAGGTTGAACTAGAGAAAGTTTGAGCCAAGGACTTGAAATTACGAGATCGATAAAGTGGATGGACTGCTTAATTAATGAGTATGATAAAAATTTTGCTGGTGCCGTGCCACCCTTGGGTAGCAGGAAATTCTTGAACTACTTAGTGTAGGATGTCCTAGACCTTTTCTTATAAGTATAAGCGACAGATGCTTGTTTATGGTGTGTTACAAATGTTCCTGGAGTATTATCCGATTTGGCGCATTATTGGAGATTTTCATTTTATTAGATGAAAAGATTTTGGTGATAGATTTTGATGAATGATGATATTTTCTCCTATCCTGATTATGATTTCAAGAAACATAGGCTTTTTTGATGGATTTGAGGTTAGGAGTCTAGGAGAGGGTAAAGTGTAACTAGTGATTACTATTCAGCTTCTTGATTGAGCTAAACAAGTTGTTAATGAGATGATCTCTGCAATCCTTTATGAAAAGGTGAGAGGAGGTAGAAGTTGCAAATTTGGGTGTCACAAGTTTCTAGAGTGAACAAGGTGATAACTGCAATGACAAAAGTGAAAGTATGCATGTGTGATCATCTAAACTTTTAAGGTTCTTTGATGGCATCCAGTGTCTTCCTTGAGGTTATTATACTATGAGTTTCCTCGTAGAATATCTGAATCTACTTGACATGGATAAACATATTTACATTGGAAGTTAATTTTGTGGTTTTCAGGTGGCCATTCTTGGAAGTAATTTACTCTCATCAGGTGTTTGTACATTGCCTTTACCTTTTCTGGTTATGATAGTCACTTGAAAAATCATGGTTTTCAAAAATTCTGTTTTTGCCTTTGATTTGTAGAAAGAATTTGTGACTGAATTGTTGGTTACTGTCGGAGGCTTAACTTTGAGTATTTCTACTGTGCTGCTCAAACCTTTTGTGTATGTGGTAATCGAAATTCCTCTGGATGGATTGCTTGTTTTACTCATTTTCCTTTTCTATACTTGTGTTGTTATGGGGATGTTATTGCTTATGTTTCAGTCTACTAGGGATACTTGTGAGATGAGGTGTGAGAAATGCTCTCCAGATTTTAGCGTTATTATGCCTTTTCATGTCACAGGCCCTGTCGCTGAAGACATGTTTCACTGGCAAGCAACAATAATGGGTCCTGCAGATAGCCCATATGCAGGGGGAGTTTTTCTTGTGACAATTCATTTCCCCCCTGACTATCCATTTAAACCACCCAAGGTAATGTTGTACCTTTGATTTGTACAGTATATAGGAACTTTTTAAAATTAAATTTCATGTGCTCAGTTGCGTCGGTTAGCAACTTCTTGTGCAGGAGGATTCATTTCGATTTTTTTTTATGACATTTAGTAGAATCTCACTTCAGTATAATCATTTCACTTCTGATTTCATGATGTCGTAACCTTAGGTGTTAAATATGTGCCAGGCTGGGTAGTAGGGTATGCAAGTGATCCTTTAGCCTATAATCTTAGGTTGTTAAAGTTGTTCGCCAGCAACAATTACATTCTCATGTCGTTTGGAGAATAGTGTTTGGTAATTGCTATATTTATCAAGTTAGGGAAATGTTGTTTATCAATTGACAGACTTCAGTAGTATTTCTGTTTATAAGTGGCTTGCTCCAGTCTTGTCTGTTAGTGCTTATATCATTGTTGATGTTTCCCTGTGCAGGTTGCCTTCAGGACTAAAGTTTTCCACCCAAATATCAACAGCAACGGTAGCATATGTCTTGACATCCTAAAGGAGCAGTGGAGTCCTGCATTGACCATATCCAAGGTTCTGGTTTAGTATTTCTGAATGTTATTTGCTCCTTGTAGCTGCTGAAATCATTCTTTTTGAGTTTTGTGCACGACACTAAAATATGATTGTCATTCGAAATCTATCTCTTCCGAAACTTCTTTTAGCCACGAAAAAGATAATTGTAGTATAGGTATGCTCCCTTGTCTCAAATTCTCAATCATATGGAGCATATTTTTACCATTGGATTTTAGGAGATTGGTGATTCTGTAGGTTTTACCCTGGATTGAAATGACGGCTTTTCCAGACTATGCATAAATGTGTGGCTGCTTGGAGGTTTCAAGAATGTGCAAGTTGTTTATTTCAGTCTTGTTAAGATATACACTTGGTTGTGGACATGTGTATGGTGGAGAATGCGTATACTCAACTGAATGAACTAAGTTGGTTTTTGTTCTGTTACCTTTTCTCCCCTTGCCTGCTGACTAGTACCCGTTCCAGTCAATTTTTAAGATCTTTGTTTGCTCACCCAATAATTTTGTTTCCTAGTTATGGTCTTTGTGTGAACTCCTGATAAGTTGACGCTCTAGCAGTTTAGTCTTTAGAATGAGTGTTTTAAGTTGCTTTTGGTGATATGATTGTTTAGTTGGCCTAAAGCTTATTTGGTTCTGTTTTCAGGTTTTGCTTTCAATTTGCTCCTTGTTGACAGATCCGAACCCTGATGATCCCCTTGTGCCAGAGATTGCTCACATGTACAAGACAGACCGAGCAAAGTACGAAGCAACCGCTAGGAGCTGGACACAGAAGTATGCCATGGGTTAGTTTGCCTTGTAGGTGGGGGATAAGGACCCTCCCTTCATTGTGTATAATATGGCAACTCATTCTTCAATGTTTAACTGTTGCAGCAGACAATGAAAAATTTGTGTTTTTGCTACTTCAGGTCAAAGCGAACGTTTTACATTTGTCTGTTGGAACCATTATGTTAATTTGAATATGTTGAATTTATCGTAGTGTGTGCTTCTCTAATGAGCAAGTAATAAGAACTTGTTTTTATTTTTTTTTTGGTGGTATGATTCTTTTGACGTCTCTTGGTTGTTTTGGCTGAAGATTCACTTGCCTGAATGTTTTTATGATTTCACTGCACATAATCTATGGCCTAGCTGGTTAGAATGGGTAGAAGGGACATGTTTTATTTGTGGATTGGTCAGAAATTTTGACCCAAACAATCAAGCAGAGGTTTTCTCTTTTATTTAATCAACAAACAGTACATGCAACAAAATCCGTTCATTACAAAGTATTCTTCTTACGATGATGAATCCATGCAAATCGACAGTTTTCTGTTTGTCAAGGGGAGGTAAGATTTAATTTTCTGCTCTTTTTACTCTCTCATGTGAAATACGACGTATATCTTTCCAATTCTCCTTGAAGAAAAACTCAAATGATCCTTCTACAGAAGGAATGAACCACGAAGATGAGCGTATAAAAAGTAGTTCAATTTAATGGGCCGCTTCGTACGTTTTGTTACGGTTGAACTAGAGCTGTCAAAAATTGACCTGATCTGAATTATCGACCCAAATCTGTAACGATTTGAATCCAATTTGTATCTGTTTTAAATGTGATGTTGGTAACGTGTATCCCAACCAGAACCCGACTTGATATTAGCCGACAAACTACTTTATCTTATATTATTTGACCCGAAACTAAATTTGTATCCGACCTAACATAAACCGATAACCAATTAGAACCGACTTGTCAATGAAGCAAACCCAAAATGACACCTAACATGATAAAATCCAGAGCATATTATAACCCGAGATAACTTGTTATAAACCTGACCTATTGTGATCTATGACCCGTTTTATTTTGATTCGTTGTTGATCTGACCCGTTATTGATTAAAGTCGTCATAATTTATAACCTAATTTTGGATAAATTGCATTATGTTTGTTGATCAAATAATAAGTGTATGATGATCAAATAATAATATAAATTAATGACTTTAGACCGACTAACATAATTTGGGAAGGCATTGCCAAAATAAGTTTTTTTTTTTTTATTACAAACCTCAAGTACGATTCAAATTATTAGATGTACATGCTTTCTCTAATTTATTTTTTCCAATAAAGATTAACTTGCTTTCTATAAATTAAAGTACCCAAATTTGACTTGCATAATATAACATCCCACTTAATAATTATTTGACCTAACTTTGATTGAATATTTTGTAATGTTTTGTTTCTGTTGCAAGGGATATAATTTCTTATGATTAATGTTTCATCGTATTAGTTATATGACTAAAATCAGACTTGGACCCGAAATAGTTGTAAACGTCCCAAATATTGAGTCAATCTCGGTACTATCCGACCTAAATATGACCTATACTTGAAATTACCCATCACAAACCCAACAAAAACCGACTTAATACAACCCGAACTCAAAATTTAAACGAACTTGAATTGGCCGAACCGAACCCGACTTGTACCCAAAAGGGTAAATAATCCGACAGGATTTGATCCGAACTAAACCCGAGTTAAGTCTGAACCTGACCCGATAAAGACTTTACTTAATATAACCCGACTCAAATATAACTTAAAGCCCGACATGACTTGATCCGAACCCAACTGGAGCACCCGAATTGACAGCTATAGGTTGAACTATTAGTCTTTTTGAGTTTTAACTATTGGACGGCGATTATGGAACTTAAAATATACTTTATGAGTGATTTCAAATTAGAGGTGGTCAAAAAATTTAGGTACGCAGGACGGCAGGAGTATTGCTGCTGAATTTAGGGCAGATAGAGGATCAAATCTAGTTCTCTTAATCAATAACTATCAGAGTTTATGTGGTAATGATGTTAGCGTTGTAGTTGCATACCTACTAGATTCGACTATTATTTTTTGGGTGCTAATATTCGTCAACGTTGGTTGCTTAGGTGGGTAGTGTGTTCAATGTTCATGCGAAAACATGTCATTTCATGAGTCCAATCGAACCTTCTTCGCTCAACTGTGTTAGTTTCCAATTACTCCTTGCTGTGGGGTTGAGGTGGCCACTGAACCGGTCTGGGCGGTTGGGCTAGGAGTGGGTCGGGTTGTCTTGGCTTGGCTTGGCTTGACTACCGGTGATCTATATACGGGCCGGGCCGAATACTAAAAGAGCTCAGGAAGTTTCGCTAGTAACGGATTGAATCGAATCGAATCGAATTAACGAGCTAAATCAAATTCACGAATTAAATAGAATTTACAGGTTGAATCGAAACGAACTAAATTCACATTATTAGAAGAACTCAATTGTTTCAAACATAATTAAACGTTTATATTTACATATTGACATTCGTTATAAACTTTTATATTCACCTAACTACATTCATTTCTCAATTATTTGTCGATTTTTATATATTTTTTAATAATGTAGAAAGATATTCTCATATTCATTACATATTTACATTAATTACATTAATTAATTACAAAATACATAACCATATTCGATTTATATAAACTAAATTATATTAAACTAACTAAACTAACATTCATTGATTCATATAATGATAAAACTAAACTTTATTAAACTAAAATAATATTCATATAAACTAATTTATATTCAACTAAACTAACATTTATTGATTCATGTAATGATATTTACTAAATTATATTCAACTAAACTAACATTTATTTAAACTAAACTATGTTTAACATAACTAATATTCATTAATTCATATACACTAAACTAAACTATATTAAACTAAACTAATATTCATATAAACTAAACTATATTCAACTAAACTAATATTCATGAATCTATATAAGCTAAATTATATTAAACTAAACTAACATTCATTGATTCATATAAACTAAACTATATACTATTCAACTAAACTAACATTCATTTATTCATATAATATTCAACTAAACAAACACTCATATAAACTAAACTAAATTTAACTAAACTAACATTCATATAAATTAAACTATATTTAGCTAAACTAATATTCATTGATTCATAAAAAATAAAATAAAATTTTACTACACTAACATTCATTGGTTCATATAAACTAAATTAACATTCATATTAATAAAAATATTCAACGAAACTAACATTCATTGTTTCATATAAAATAAACTAAAGTATATTCAACTAAACTAATATTCATATAAACTAAACTATATGCAAATCAACTAACATTCATATAAACTAAACTATATCTAAATAAAAAATTTACAAAATTAGAAGTTTTAGGCGGGCTGAATAGGGCCGGGCTGGGCCGAACCGGTTTGGAGTCAAATTGAATTCTTTTGGTGGTTCGAATTGAATTGAGTTAGGATATTAAAATCCGGATTTGTATTCGACCTAACTAGTTGGTGGGCGGGGCCAAAAAAGGGCCAGGCTAAACATGCTTACTAGCCAACTCTACTGTGGGGCCCCCGGCAGTGACCTCGTTGAAGTGTTCTTAGGACTTGGGGAGGTGGAAACTTCAGCAACTTGGTCATATTTGAATCAATAACTTCTTTCCGATTTCTGTTGTGGATGATTCCAAAATGTCACACAATAAGAAATCTTGATGAAGTTTCCTGGCCATCGAGAAGACAATTTTACAAGTATCGGTAATTGTGGGAACATAGAAAATCTCCACTCTAACAAACACGAAATTTAATGGTCAACATTGTCGGTTGTAATGTTCATCAAAATTTGGTGTTCGTTACAATCAGAAGGCTCGACACCCTAAACTACAACAGTCCCTTTCTTCAGTACAGTTTGGCTTTACTAGTCCTCCGTACTACTTGTCAGTGTATTTATCAACATAAATCATGCTAAAAACACTAGAATAATTGTAAATAAAGAGACTGGTTGATCTCTTGATAACCTCACTAGAAGAAATACAATGCAGCAGGATCTCAGGCTTAGTTAGGATACCAACATCTCTGCTTTGTCGAGTTACAAGAACCACTGTTATTCTAGACATTGCAAGTTTGTAACATTTACCCTGCGACACAGTGAGTAATTTATCTGTAATCGCATGAAATGGGTAAAATATAGACTTCTAAGCAATAGAGAGCATGCGCTACAGTTATCTGTGGATGAGATTTTGAAGATTGCTAGATCATTTTCATCATGTCACCTCTTGACACATTTTATAGAGAACGAAGCTGATTGGACTATCGACGTCAAAAGAGGGTCGTGGTCTCCATACTGAAGCCCGCCCATCAAGATATCAATCCTTTATTATTGGTAGCTTGTTATTACTCTTGATGAGTTAGGCTTTAGTCTTTGAGACAAGACTTCATAGATGCATAGTTATAGTTCCAAACTAACTGTCTTGCATGCGTATCTCTTTTGGATGCATCCCCTCTTTTTCATCAACCATTCCACCTTGGTTTTATTTGTGGTTTATATGCCATGGCACGAGAGCAAGACCATCCATCTCCCCGTACTCTCCAGCCCGCCCGATGTACTCAATGACTAGAGTTGAAGCTTACAAGAGAGAAGCTCAGCTTCCATAACTTTGAATGTTTTGATGTGGTACCTTTTTTTCATTGTCAAGTAGCTCGAGTGTTACGGCCTTAACTGGCTATACTTTTAGTTGTACGAGAGTCTTGTATCCCCTCGTTGAGTCTAATATTATGTATTCCGTATATATATGACTATAAATTTATAACCTTAATTTTTTTTATTGTCTTGGTAGTAAGTCTTTTTTTTTTTTTTTTTTAAATGCTAGTCACTGGTTTAATCAGTAAGCTTATGAGAGATGATTCCAAAACGTTATATACAAAATTCTATACCATTTTACACCACCGACATTGCATTCCTATGAGCAGTATAGTAATAAAATTATGGATTTGTTCTTGAATTAAGGCATATTACAAGACATTAAGGCCAGATAAAAATTAAGGCATTATACCATAATCGAAAGTGAAGCAATCTAGCTACATGCATGTGCATTGTGCAAGTGTCAAGCCTATTGTTTTGAGACAGCACTGCTATGCGTCTATGCCTACAATGCAGAGGCATGCAACATTATGATATATTAAAAGAATAGAAGGCGACTTCACTCAGTTGCAAGCATTGATTAGCAGTTACTCAGAAGGGAAACATATGCCAAACTTGTTAATTAACTGACCGGTCTGACTAGTTGTATAAGTTCAGTTATTATGTACTCTACCTATATATGGTACACTTGTAACTTTGTAAGTTGTAATACGGATTATATCACTTTGTTATTTACAAATTTCATTAATCAAAATACACATAAAGACATAAAGACATTATTGTAACTATGAATTAATATTTTCTATTTTAATTACTTCATTTTAAACTATTGTAATTATCTGAGAAGGTGAAAATTGATTCTTTCATTTAGAATAAAAAAAGGTAGAAAGAACACGCAATAATAATTTTATAGTTTAATGAAATTGAGGTTTTAAATATATGATAGTATGTTACTCTATCTTTTGTTGTTCTTGTGTTAAAAAGGCGGATAATATCCTAGTCCTCTTAAATACTATGTGGGATACTCTTGGTTATATGGAATATATATATTTGATTCTTTTACTCAAGGTATTACAAACCTTGACATAATTTCATTTGAATTGATGATTTATTAACGGTTTTCTAAAAAAAAATCAAATATATGAGATCTTTTTATTTATAGAATATTGTTAATGTTTCATGGGAAAATCTCATATTTCAAACATATTGCATCATGACACAACGACACATGACTTAATTACCATAAATAATACTACCTGTTTTTTAGTTTATTTGATTGAGCGGTGGAAACTGGTTGCTTTCTTTTATTAAATATATAAATGATTAAGGAAAAGTTTAAGGATAACATGTACTAATAAATTAGACGAATATAAAGTACATAATTTTTTATAAATCGTAATTTAATTTTGATTATAGATATCTAATTTAAGGACTTGTAAAAGAGAAAGTAGAGTTGAATACCCAATCTAAGGTGAACATATTTTAAGAAAATAAGAAAATTACAGTCTTGACTTCCATTTATACTAAAAGTAAATGGTTTAATTAGTCAAAATTAATAACAAAATTAGCCTTAGAATGATACATCGTGGGGACGTACATAGCTTGGCGCGTAAGAACGACATTGTAACCTCTATTGGCACGTGTATCGTATAATACCAATTATATGCGGCGACTTGTTGGGTAAATATTTCTCGTCCCTTCCGGTCTCTCTTTCTCGCACCTTTTCGCTTCCTTCCCTTTATGTTTCTACACCTACATTGCCCAATTTTTTTTTATCATTTTTGTTTATAATTTCATTTAGGAATCTTAGATCTTTATAGTTGAATCAATAATGCTATTTACATAAGGTATAAATACAGTGAAATTCAACATACTCCTATTATTAATATATCGTATCACTTTATCAATTTCTATGTGTAAACTACACTAATGTATGGAGTGTCACATTTGTAATTTTTAAAATTAATTGTTAATAAATGTGAATAAGATTTAATTGACAATTACTTGAGAATTAGAGAGTATGAGAAAGAAAGTAATACCGAAAGTAATGCTCAGCTGTTATGATATGTCTCATGTGTGAAAATAAAATAAAATTAAATGCTTTATCAATTTACTGTTAGTTTGTTACCATGTATACAACACGTACATGATTTTTCAAAATCAAAAAACGATGTTTCATGGAGTCTTGGTGCATGGTTTTTTTAAAGTTACTAAAAACGTACATAGCATAACATAAACATGCTTTTCAAGCATACAAAATTAAAAGCCAATCTGTAGAAACTTATTGCAAATTTTTTTTAAAAAAACATTCAAATAACACAATAACAAGTTTAAAATCAACATATAAAACGTGACTTAAGCTAGTCGTATAAGAGTATATTGGTCATACAACGAATAGAGGTTTAAAATGATAAAAAAAAAAAAAAAATATCCATGAAATCCAACTTCGTTCAAATAACAACCAAAGACAAACATTAAATGTTATAAGTGATGTTTTTCAGACGGAAGAATCAAAGATAGACTTATAAAAGAAATTATAAGGTGTGTAAATGACTCCGTATAGAATTGTAAGGTATGTAAATTACTCCGTATATAAATAAGAGAATTATATGAAAACGGGAGTAATAAAAAAAGGAGTGAATCCGTCTAGCAGATTTGACTGGGAAGATCCTATAAAACAGCTGTTCTCCCCCACAAATTTCTGTTCCTCCCCCACCTAATTAAAGGTGAAGTCCTCCTTCCCTCCCTCCCTCCCTCCCTAGTTATTCGTTCTCACTCACTGCTCTCTCCGCTCTTTATTCTTAAACCCTTTCCTCTTCTTGTCCCGGGGTTTATTAACTTCTTAATCCCTCTATATTTTTTTTTGAGTTGATTCCGTTTAACCTTCTAAAATGACATCTTTTCACTCCGTGAAATACTCTGAACACCGAAGCGTCACCAACAAGCTTCTCAACTCGACTCTTCCCCGTCCTTCTCCTTCACCTAGAGTCGTCAGGATTTCCGTTCGGGATGATGACGCAACCGACTCCTCCGGTGACGAAGACGAGCCATCTTGCTTTACACGGGTTGTCAGGCATGTATCCGAGATCCGCTTCCAAGTGGGCCCTCCTCAACCTAACCCCACACTCCAAGCCCGTACACGAAAGCAGGGATTTGAAAGAAAGCAATCCGCCCCTGCCCGGAAATATCGCGGTGTCCGACAACGTCCTTGGGGGAGGTTCGCCGCTGAGATTCGAGATCCGGTTAGCCGGACGAGGATATGGCTCGGAACTTTCGAGACTGCTGAGGCAGCTGCTGAGATTTACGATGAGGCGGCCATCATTCTACGTGGGCCCCAGGCTCAGACTAATTTTCTCCGACCACCGCCCCCGGAGGTAGAGGTGTCGTCCCTTACCGCTGAGTTTGAGGAGGAGGAGGTTGCGGAGCGGCTGTGTTCTCCGACCTCTGTTTTGACATACCACAGGCGACAGCAAGGGGAAATAGGAAGAAGGGATGTTGATGACGTGGAGGAGAAAGACTCTAAAAAGGTGAAGGTGACTGGTAATTGTAGTAGTAGCAGCAGTAGCGGCACGACGACGAGTGATGGTTGTGAGATAGGTGTGGGTGACCGGAAACTGGAGGAACAGGTGATGAGTTTACCGGTAGATGGAGGTGATACGAGTGTGATGGAGTTGGATGTACCATGGTTATTGAATGAGATATTTAATTACGAAGATGAGGCGCCTAATTCCTTGTTTATGGTTGATGATCATGCTAATCATAATCCTATTGCTGATTTCCCGCCGTTTGATCCAACTGATCTTGAGGATTTCTCTTCCATGAATTTCGACGGTCAAGATGTATTTTCCTCCATTCTGTGCGAAGCAGATGATTATCTCATTGACTTCTGATGCTATTTTGAGTGTGTGAGCGGCCTGTGATCGTTGAGAGTATTTGGGAGTATTAATGAAGGGGGTTTTTTTGCCAGAGTTTTATTTTTTCCCTAAAACTAATATAGTATATTAGTGGGAGATTAATTACTTGATTAATTAGGTGTTAAAGGAGGCTAATTAGCAAAAGTATGATTAGTTCTCGTATCAATGAGAGGGCTTTTCATTTTCTTGTTAATTATCAGCCACAATCTTCCTCATCTCTCTCCCTAGCTTTTCCAAGTGTGCATAGAATTAATCTAGTGCTAATAAATAATTAGGGGTACGATATGCTAATCAATCTTAAGTGGTGAATATTAGTATTACTGGGAGTTGGGTTTGTAGTTGGAAGAACTATTCTTTCTATGCTGTCCATCTTCGTATATATATAATTGTTTTATTTTTATAAAGTTTGGTATATTTTCATAATAGCGGTGGTAATTACCTTGCGATTTGCAACATTTACATGAATGACTTGTTTTCGCATTGCATCTATACGAATGCCACAGGTATGTCCAAGTAGTTGGCTTATATTCACGTGGAATTGCGCACTCTCCGTAAGTTTTATATGTTAACACCATTTGAAACAAGCAAATGGAGTAGCAAATAGCAATTGCCACAGTATTGTTTTGCACCTTGAACATCTAGAATTAAAAAAAAAAAAAACACAGCAAGACAAGTCAAAGTTGAGTCTGGCTTCTAAGGGCAGACTACAGGAAACCCACTACTCCGTAGTTGGAAATCTTGGAATATGTGTATTGTTCTTCGGACCCACTCGTTAGAGCCTATTAGCAGCAGTGGGGGCCTGATTTTTACAGGTGACACAACACGCAAGTCGTTAACAATATTGAAGGTTTTGACGGATACTCCAAGCATGGAAGCATAACAATAGTCCAAGTGATTGCACCAACAGTCTGAGTATTAAGGTGATGAACCCTGATGGTTACTTAATTGTTCTCACTTCTCACAGTTCTCAGTCGGCCTTTCTATTCTATTACTTTTCTCTAATGCTAGTTACATACTTTTTTGTCTATGCTAAGTGCGGATTAATAGATTCTGAGGCTCATGCTCATGCTCACCAGCCTTGAAGGCAGGTATTTTATACTCACTTTAATTAATAAGTTACCTTTTTTTTTTTTTTTTTTTTGGCAAAGGAATAGTGAGGACTGATATTATTATTTTTCTATAAAGCAAAGGCATGTTTCTGAATTCTCTAATATTAAACCTGCATGTAGTATACACTGTTTTCTAATTTTATGGGAAAAAAATGTGAATTTGCACTGCAAATAAAGTGAGTGAATATTAAACAAATAAAATACTACCTATATTATAAGAGTAATATTTATTTTCAAAAATTCAAATGTATCTTTATATAAATATAAAAATAAAAATAAAACATATCTATCTTTTGGTATAAAAACATATTTGTGCTTTTTTTTTTTTTCAATTGTCTCATTTTAAATGAGAATCATAATTTTCAAAATTTAAAATAAACATGTTGAACAAAGTCAAATTACAAAATATTAAATATAATCAATATCCACTGTTAAGTCACTCAAACTTAGTACTATTTTTGCCCAAAGAAAAATTAGCATTTTTTATTTCAAAATATAGTTTAGAAAAAAAGGGAAAAAAGAATATGGAAAATGACATTAGTTTTGACAAAATTTGAGCTATTGTTTGATTGCTTGGTACCTGAAGTCATTTTTAATTGGTTTAACGACAATCTTATACGGCCATATTATAATTGTTCCCACAACGCTTGTATTTTTTATTTTTTATATATTCATAGTACACATGTTGTTAAATGCTTTGAACAATGCCAGTGACATTCTCCTATTTTTATACTCCGTAGAAAGAGATACAAAGATCCATCAAACCAATGACATTCTCCTATTTTATACTCCGTAAAAAGGGATACAAAGGGATCACTGTAGATGTTAGATTCGACATTAATATTTATTTCTTTGTCTCTAATTTTCTTTTATCTTAGGTTGACTTTTTACAGTTTTTAAGATATGATTTAAAAATATTTTTAACTCTAAATTCCTAAAATAAAAAATTATAAAAACTTGATATTGTAAAATTTTACATTGAAATGCGTCCGATAAAATTTGTCCGATAAAATTTTTCATAAATATATTATTTCTTATAATATAGAAAATTTGCGCTCTTTCAAAACTTTAGTAATTTGAAGCGAGGATGTTTGGGATGTTGCTCTTCCTTGCCAGTTTTTTTAAAAAAATTTCTATTGTGTTTTTCCGTTTTTTATTTGGGTTATTTCCTCGTTTGCATAAAAATAAAAAACTATAACTGGGATATTTCATGACTCTAGCCGAAATCAATTGTATGAGTAACCACTAACCATAAGTTCAAAACAAAATTGAAATTAATTTAATGGCCAGAAATTATCTAAAGTTGAGGAAATTTAATTGGGGGTTGACAATTTCAAAAATGATTGAGACACATTCTGTTCAATACTCAATGATCTCAGCCTAAATCTTCTCCCTCTTTCTCAATTTATTAGAAATAAATACACCTTGGCAGCCAAGCATTAATAAATAAAGTAGATGGGAAAAAAATATACTCATATTAGGAGAAAGTACTGAAAATGGTACTGATGATGATGTTTGAAAATTGAAATATAGAGTTGCGTAAGCCTGTCAAAGGTGATTTTGGCCAATGCCTAGCTTGCAACTTGCATCCCCCCTCCCCCCTGTGGTTTTCTTTCTGGTGCCACTTTGGTAGTAGAGTTCACCTCAGCACTCAACTAACTAGGAAGCACAGTGCTCCTTAACTGTTTTCAGCCACTGTCTTTGACCATTTTTAACAGCAATGTAAGTTATCTAACTCTGTAAAAATATAAAGGACATTTCCTTTTTACCTCACTGCTACTTTTCTACAAATCTACTTGTCTGGTTGTTCTGGATCCTACTTTCTGGAGATAAGACAACTACAAGCCTATACATAACAGCTATTGAAAAAATGAAAACTATACTACAAACAGGAAAATTTTACCTTGGTATTGGTGAGGGGAGGTTAAATCAGAGCAGGGAGTGTGAAGGTCTGAAAACAGTTTTTCTTATCAATGAATTGCAAGTTCTTTTATGTTCTATAGCCTAGACCAGGCTCTCTTTTTTCCAGAAATTCTTAGACATGATAGCTGCTTTTTTTTATCTCAACTATATTTACCCATCACCTTGCATCTCAGGCTATCGTGTTTTTAAATCACTCATATATTCTTGTATGGTTGTACTTGTATCAAACAATGTAGAAGTCACGTTAGGTAGTTTCAAACGCGGAGTAAATTCTTAGGTTAAGCTAAACATGTTAAACGTTAACATGGAGGAATAAGAAAGGGTAACATATATACTACTATGTTTTAATTCTTGATATGTTTTACATAATTAACGTCGAGTTTGAATTTTGATACAATGGTACAATTTAATTTTAAATTGTTTGATTTGTCTTAGTTTCTCATATGCTATCTCTGTCTCTTAATGTTTGTTTCATTTAACAACTTTTTATAAGATTTTTTGGGTTAAAATGGGATAAACACTAAATAATAAAGGGAGTATGAACTTAAATAAATATCTTAGTAAACTAAACTTTTTGTCAACTCCTTCGTAGATTAAAGGATTAGAGCTACACGTAGATATACTATGTAATATTGACTACTTTATAAAGAATTTGTACAACAATAATAGTATAGTATTAATACATGTCAACAAATTACCTTAAAATTCCTATTGAAAAAATCATCCACAAAGCAAATTTAATGTATGATCATTTCGTGAAAAATCTGCAATAAAAAATATTGCAAACTGAAAACAATGAGATTTTTTATAAACGAAAGCCTTCTGGCTTGGTCAAACCATAAATAAAACACAAAAGGGGAGACATTGTCTTGTTACTGTTGAGAATTGGGTGGCAAATCAGATCTCCACTAGCAAGTTGCAATGCACTTTACTTACACAATAGCTTTTAAAATTTCTTGTTCAGGGTTCATTTTGCGTTAAAAGTTTCTCATACGAACCCTACAAAGATTAATGAACAATATCATGGCACGCTCCAGCCACTAATCTTATGGCAGTCCTCTTTAAATTCTTGTCCTCTCTCTTTGGCTTACATACTTGTAATTATTATGTATGCATGCATTATATTATATTATATTATATTATATTATATTATACAGTTTTGTTTGTATTTATATGTGCACCTGTCTAACTTAATGTGATCAATTGCATAATCCGTATTGGCTGCAGGTACTTTGCTATGTTGGCTGAATTTTCTCCTTGTAAAGTCAATCCCTTTCAATTCAAGTGGTTGGGATTCTTTGATTAAGATGACTCGTTGTCCTTAGTTTGATTAGAGTTTGGAGCCCATGTTCTCTTGGTTTTTCTCTTTTGAATTGTTAATGCATAAAATGTGTTTTACTGCATGTTTTGCTGTTATGCATGGGATTTGTGCTACTTATATTCACTGCAGCAATTGTGCACGTACTTTTTAGGACCACTAGTAATTTTGATTTAATTACATTTACGTCTCTGGCAAGCTAAACATGGACCTACACTTAATTTAGATTTAGAATCATCATTATACTCGTGTTCTAGTTTATAAGAGAGAAATATATAAAGTAGACGATTCCCCCGTGGTAGAACCGTGTAAGACAGGGTTATATCATTCTAGTTCCAACAAATGAGTATACATGTCTTACCCTTCGACATGCCATTGAAGAGAGATTGTACACAAACTACTAGCCACACTCTCACTCCCAAGTTCATTGATGGTTGGTTTGTAACTTCATGAAAATGCCGAAGTATTCATTTAGACAAAAATTAAGTCCGTAAAATCCATTGTCATTAGTGATCAATGAACTTTGTTATGCATGAGCTTATGATCTCTAGAAATGATTTGACGGACGAGGTACTATACTTACACATCGATCAGGAAATTCGAATTTGAGAAACATAGGGGGCATGTTGGTGGTTTTGACTTTGATCATGGAACTTTGTCAACTGTCAACGTACATTGATATAATCGATTGTGCACTAGTAACTGGATACCAGACTTTTAATATTGGTGAAAAGTGTATCACTCGCTTGAGCTTCGAATAATTAATTTATTAATTAGGGCTATAATTGTAGCATTAAAGATTCGTGCATATTATGTATTGCAGCTCACATTAGTTCATCTCATATTATATAAGAATAATAAATAATCTGAAGTACACATATTCATTCTAGTCGATTGACATAGCAAAATTCAAGCATGAGATGAAGATTACTCAGTTTTGATATGATGTTTAATTATTGTACTACGTATGGTACTAAATGTTGTGGCTAGCTAGTCCGCTAGTGCATTCATTCTTAATATAGACGTCGGATATATATTTTATAGAGGTATACTTATGGTGTATAATGCCTGGATTCAGATCACTAGACTAGTTATAAACTTATAATTTGCAGTTGAAGCTAGAGATTTAAGATAAGGCAGTACGTATCCCAGTCATCACATGAAAAGTGCATGGAGGAGATTTCCGGATTTTGAAAACCAGCCATTATTAGCAATGATTTGCTTCTGCGATCTGTTTGTCGCTTTTGTCGGCTTATTCCCCAAATCTGTCTCTCTCCAATTTTATGTTTACAGAGAATTAGGAGCATTTAATTATGATTATTACGGTTACGGCGTGATTTATGAACAGTGAAAAACAAGCAGCGGTACGTTGCGTTTTGGCATCTGGAGTAATCCATACACAGAATCCACAGAAGCACGCTCCGGAGAGTTTGGGACCAGTAACATTATATTTTGCTGTACTTTTTTTTTTAACTGCAGGATAATAAAAAATGAAAACGGAGGCGGGTGGTGGCAGGATCTTGGGCTTCCTTCTTGGGGCTGCTCTCTGACAGCTGTTGGTAGGCCTACACGTTACAATTTTCTTTTGGACGAGAATTAAAACACTGTTCTCTCTCACACTGTGACACTGTTCAGTATTCAAATTTAGGGATGACTCTGTCAGATGATTAACTACTTTCTTTCGTCTTCTTTTTCGGAAACTAAATGCAAGCTACTCCGTATTTGAGTGCGTCAATAGAGCGTTATATGAGTACATGTACATCCTTTTCACATTGCTCAGCACACAGTACATGTGTCATATTATAGGCTGGTCGATTCCTGATTTCCTGCGTACAAATGCCGCATTATACTAACTGTTTTGGAGATTTGGATTTGACCTCCTACAAATGCTACTTAGTGTAAAATTGAGAGAAGCGTATTAGAGGTAGACTAAAGTGATTGAGGTTCATGAGAGGGCAATACAAGTATCCTAGTACGTCTTTATGAACGAATTATCTCAATAAAGAATAAGTTTTAAATCAAAAGCTCTCCTATTACACAATGATCATTTTGAAACTCTTTAAAGAGAAAAAGTACCTAGGTAAAGAGAAAATAAGGAAGCTATAAGGTAAGGCTACTCTCATGTGTTGAAGTTGAGAGTGACATAAATCACATAATATTGAGGGTCCAAAGTTTGGCTAGGCATATTCTAATAGGATTCAATCTATTAAAGGCCCTTAATTAATAATACATTTAAACGAGTTGAATTTCTTTAAATGATTCATCTTTTAATAGGTATTAAAGGAGCGAGACAGATTTATTAGATCTGACTTTAAAAAATTAACTCAAAATTCACGTTGCTTGTGGAGAGAGAAAATGGAGTTGATGACATGCAATTGCAGCAACGGTTTCTATTCCACATAGATTATTTTACTATTTTTTGTGATTTCTATTTTTATTTTTATTCATGCGTTCAAATATTTAGGCATCGTATACTATATTGGCTAAATATTTGTACTTCGTAATTTCAATCCCCTATTCCTCGAATATTATCGCCGCTATGATGCTCTGCATGTAGTACCTATCTCTTGGAAATATTCTATGGTTGACATAAATGATTTTAGAGTTTTAGTTAGAACGTACGGAGTAACATGTTCTATGTTTAGTATACTATCATTGTTGGCGATAAATGGTAATGCATATAATTACATATAAACATGTGATTATGTCATATTACCCTAAACAATGACGCGAGACTCTTTTAGTAAAAGTACATTAAATTATATCACAATTTAGGGTAGTGTAGTGCTACGTACAAACCTACTTCCTTGTGCTAATCTAATGAGTCGAGTTGGGTTGTCTTGGCCCAAATCTGCCTATTTTACACCTGCTTTGACCTGACTTGTCCCTTTACATATGTGACTCGCTCAATGCATAAGTTGGAATAGCCATTGTAGGACATCATAGGCCTTGTAAGACGCTAGCCCAAGGGAGGTTATGTAACACAATCTAAAAGAGTGACATAACATAAAATATATGCTTTTACCTGATTTGTCCTGATTATAGAGATTAATTTAGATGCTCCAGTCTGGTTCGGATTAGGTCATGTCAAGTTTCGGGTTATATTTGGGTTAGGTTATGCTAAGTCAAGTCTTTATCGGGTCAGGTTCGGACTTAGCTCGAGTTTAGTTCGTATAAAATCATGTCGGATTATTTACCCTTTCGGATACAAGTCGGGGTTAGTTCGACCCATTGGGGTTCAGTTAAATTTTAGCTTCGGGTTATATAAATTCAGGTTTTAGCCAGGTTTGTGGTGGGTAATTTTGAGTATAAGTCCTATTTTGGTCGGATATCAAGTCGAATAGTGCCGAGATTGACTCAATATTTGAGACGTTTAATCAACTATTTCGGGTTCAAGTTTGATTTTGGTCGTATAATTAACATGTTGAAATATTAAGTTTTAGAATAAATTATATCCCTTACAAAAGTAACAAAACATTAAAAAAATATTCACTCAAAATTAGGTCAAATAATTATTTAGTGGGATGCTATATTATGTAAGTCAAATTTGGGTACTTCATAGAAAGCAGGTTATTCTTTTTCGGAAAAAATAAATTAGAGAAAGCATGTACATATAATAATCTGAATCATGTACATATAATAATCTGAATCATACTTGAGATTTGTAACAAAAACTTATTTTGGTAGGGCTTCCCCAAATTATGTTAGTCAGTCGAAAGTCAATAAGATGTATTATTTGATCCATCATGCACTTTTTTTATATTATATTTTTTTAAGAAAAATTCAACAAAATAATGCAATTTCTCCAAAATAAGGTTATAAGTTATTACAATTAATCAATAACAGGGCAGATCAACAACGAATCAAAATAAAACGAGTCATGGATCACAATAGGTCGGGTTTATAATAAGTTATCCTGGGTTATGATCTGTTTTGGGTTATAACCAGGTCGAGAGTCATTTTGAGTTTGCTTCATTGTCAAGTTGGTTCTAGTTGGTTATCGGTTTATGTCGAGTCGGATGCAGGTTTAAGTTCAGGTCAAATAATATAAGATAAAGTCGGTTTTCGGTTAATATCAAGTCGGGTTCAGGTCGGGTTATATGTTACCAATATCACATTTAAAACGGGTACATATCGGTTTCAAATCATGACAGGTTCGGATCGGCAATTCAGGTCGGGCCAATTTCGGACCGCTCTTCCCCATACATAAGTTTGCATAGCCAATGCGTCTACTAAGAGGTTAGCTTAGGCGAGGTTGTGTAACAGACCAGTGTAACAGAATCTATAATAGCGACATAATGTAAAGCTTTAGTGACGACATAGATAGTTTGACAGGTTAAGGGACGAGATCACAATTCACAAAATCACAAGAGAACACAACGCATAGCCGCCTATGCATTCTTAATTTCTATGACACAGCGAACACGTCATCCCCTCCGATTCCCGCTCTAGTTCTTTGTTGCCCTTGATTCCACGCCAGCTCCTCCTCCATGCAGACAACCCGCATCTTCTAGAACATTCATAAACCCTAGATCATTCGCTCACCTTCCTGCCACTCTCTTTTTTTTTGTTTTTTTTTTTTACCGAATTCACCTATTTAGGATTAAATTTTCTTCAATTTCTTGGATGGGAGAGACGAGGAACAGTTTACCCACTCGGATTAATGCGGCAGCGGCTACGGCGACGAAAATAGTTGAGTTTGACGGAAATATGGAGAGATCAATGTTAGGGAACGATGAAGTTCGAGAAGATTCCAGAATCAAAACCCTAGATGATATCAAATTAAGCTTTGGAGAACGTTCGATTGCCGCCGCCGCTGCCGCCGTCATGTCCGCCCTCATTGTTAATCCTCTCGACGTTGCGAAGGTAATGCTCTACTTTTGTTGGACTATTTCGTATTTTTAGAACCTTAATTGCCGATTCATGTTCCTCATTTTAAGGGTGTTAAACTGTTTGATTGATGTGTATAATTTGAGATTGTTGAATTTGACTTTCCATTCATTAATTGACATAATTATTTCTAGATTATAGAGTCGAAGTTGTCGAATACACAGTTGAAGAAGGTGTGTTAACTCTGCTAAGTAAATTAAGTTAATTGCGGCGGCGGCGATAATAAAGTTCGCAGCTTTCATTATTGACAGTAAATTAGTGATAGTTCCTCGGCCAACAATGATTCAGTGGATTATATTTTTATTCCTTGGCCAACAATGATTCAGTGGATTATATTTTTATTCGTTCGAGTTGGCTTAAAGGCCTAAATATATGATTGAGCCGTTTTTGAGGTTTCCATGTGAAATGCAATATGGAAACATGGAAATGAGCAAACACAAATAAACTTAGGAAGAGAGTATAAAATTGAGGTATAGTACTCGTATTTTGTCATTGGATGAAAATAGGAATTGAAATCTGTGCTTTTTGTCTCCAGTAGGCTGTAGCCCCTCGTTCCTTATGTCCGAGGTACACCTGGAGTTAGATATCCTCAAACCTCTTTTTGTTGATCATTTGGAGCCATTTCAGTAAGAATATAGCCTCAGGTACCCCTAAACCAAGGTTTACTCGGGAAAACCTTACCATTTGTATAGCTCCTCCAAAGGTTGTTGGTGAGCAGTCCTTATTTTGGGGTAATTATATCTATTGGTCACAGAATCTGTCACAAAACACAGATTGGAGGTTTGAGTCCAATGCACAGACACTTTTTTTAGTTTTCAGTCTTCAGTTTAAAGAAAATTGACTTACTTTGATTGATGCGTAAATGAATTGGTGACTCCTTCCCTATCTTTTTTTCACTCGACAAATCACATTTTTGTAATGGTTTATTGTAAAACTTACGTGGTCTAATCCTTGTTGTATGTCTGGAGATAGCTTTTGTTTCCAAGTAATTGGAGACCTTGGGCTATTTAAAGCTAGCCAATTAAAAGTTGTCTGATGTACTGGTGCACGATGTTATCATTACTTAATCTCAATTATTGCATATTTAGTCACTTGATGCTACAGATGGTTCTGCTTGTTTATCAGCTCTGGTTGGTGTTGTTAGTATGGTGCTGGCCAAGTGGCTCATGTTCTCATATTGGAAGAACCTGTTTTAGTGTGTGAATGATCTGAAGCATCTAGTATCACACAAGTTAGTTGGATATTTTCTATTTATTACCGAATTTGTCTATTCCACTTCCTGATTCCCTTAATTAATATAGGTTCACCTCACACTTGTCCAAGGTGATTCCATTGTTTGCCTCTTGAAAAGGCGGGATTTTGCTATGGTCATTTCTACTGAATTAATATTTTGATTTAAATGGCTTGCGGCGTTTTCAAGGAGTAGGCACGTAGATGCAATGTGTTACTTATCTTAATTTATAGTTCATGATTAACATTTGTTTGACTAGTTAAGACAAAATTCCAGTTCTCCTATGTATTTTAAAGTTCAGTTATGGGTCTGGTAGGAATATATTATATTGTGGTCAGACCTCAAAGCTCACAAGCCATAACATCCTTAGTTTAAAAAGGCGCGAGGCGCCCTAAGGCGCTAGGGGTTCCCGGAGCCTAGGCACTAGGCGCTAAGCAAAGGCAGCCTTTGGGTATGAGGCGCTCTGATTATGCCAAAAATCAAATTTAACGCTTGTAAATTATATTTTGTACTCAAAACCCTTTAAAAAGAAAACCCAATATTCTTCCTGTATCCAAGTTATCTCTTGATCTCGAGGATGATTGCTCATTTGAAGACATCCTAAAAACAAATCAAGAAAGATAGAGTTGGATTTTATTAGAATGAAAATTAAAAGTAAATTTTGGCGACATCAGCAAATGTAATTATTCATTTCCCCAGTAATAGAGTAAATAAAAAATATTTCATTAAATTTATACCCACCACATGCAATTGTTCTAACTTTGTTCTTCACTGTCACACTCACTGCCATATCTCTACGTACACAACTACACATCGAAACTTCCCTATAAATTGCTAATTCACCGACTAAACGACCAACCATTCTTTCCCTATAAATTCATTATCATTTAGTATCTAACAAATTATGTACAGAAAAATAAAATTAAAAAAAGCCCCTAGCTCCGAATTGAAAACCAGAAAAAATAGAGAAAAAAGGAAGTGGGTACTTGGGGGAGAAAGGAGACTGGGAGGAAGAAAGAAATTTAGTGAAGGAGGAGGAAGAAGATAAAAAAATTGAAATAAAAAAATTAAAACATACCTGGAGATGGTGGCTGTCGACAGAGGTGGCTGGTGGCTGGTGGCTGTCGGCGGAGGTGGCTGGTGGCTTGCAGTGGCGAATCGGCTTGTATTTGCTGCTTAGGGCTGAAACTTTGAACATATACCGTGAAGAAAGCTTGCCTCGGGCTTTTGAACATTGAAGTTGTCCCCAAATATTAAAGCCAACTGTCCCCAATTATATACACCATGAAGCCCACGCCTTAGAGCTTCAGAGTCTTCGACTTAGGCGTCCCAAGGCGATAAAAAGCGCCCGCCTCTTGGTTTCGCCATGCCTTACCCTTCGAAGGCGCTCCACCCACCGCCTCGCCTCACCTCCTTAGGCGCGCCTAGGCGCGCTTTTTAAAACTAAGATAACATCATACCTAATCGTTGATAAAAGGGCGTGTATGAGGTCCTAATTAGTGGCACATGGACAATTTTCTTGATATGTCGAATCGTATAAGGTTTTCATGAAAATTTAAAAAGGAGGGAGTATGTTGAAGAATTGGAGGTTTTTCTTTCCTTATTATTCGCCGTGTCTTTAACTTTCTAATTTTTTTTAACATCTTATCTCTGTTTCACTATTTTTTAGTGTTTTAGGCTTGTTTTCTCTATTTCTTTATCTGAAATTGGCAGTTCAGTACTATGTATTCTTTTTGGCACCTTCTTTAGTGTCTTGGAACTTGTCTTAAAGCAATTTGGTATATAGATCATATATGAGCCATATTGCTTCTACCAACTTGCAATGTTAGCAATGAGCAAATAACATTGGTTTGAATGAATGAATGAGATCTTTTCGTTCATATTCCTATCCTTGATTGGTTCTCTTGTTTTCTCATATCGTTGTAAGAATTCATAACATTTATTTTCAAACTTATCAAGAATCAAACAATTATAAAAGTTGATTATTTGGTAGGAAGACTGGTGGTAGGATATCCTAGTTTATTGTATTTACTGTGTTATAATACCTTAACACATGTCAATTTGCAGACAAGGTTACAAGCTCAGGCTGCTGGTGTCCCTTATCAAAATCAATGTGGTCCATCCTGTTCTGAAACAAATACGGTATTATTTTATTGGAACCATTTTGGTAAATCTTTTATACAAATTGTCTCCATCAAATACATCCCTGTGAGGGACTCTAGGTACTATGATTGAATATGAGTATATGACTAACTTAGATTTAATCTATAGAGTTTTTTTTTTCTTCTTTTCCCACTAGCTTGTAGAATTCTCTATAGATTGACTATTGAATTTTTTTGAAATGCAAAACTTCCAGCTTCTGTATAAAGTTATTGGTGACTTAGATGCTCATTCTATATTCCACTTATGAGGTTATACATTGTTGTGGGTTGACATCAAGCTTAAATCATGTTTCTCTGTAATTTATGCAAGAGAAGTAATATTTCATATTCTTAGGCTAGTTTTTGTTGTCACGAGTGGCATACTATACTAGCATTTAGCCTAATAGGCTAAATAGAATTGATAAGGTCTAGGGTTTTTGTAAATATTGTTTGTTGGTCCGTTGGCTTGTCCAAATTCTGTTTGCCAATCTTCTTATTGGGTATACAATACATAATAGTATGGCGTACCTGCAGTTAGAAATACTAGTATTATATCGTTTTTAATTGGAAAATTGAAATACTAATAAATGATTGCTTTTTTGGAGGTCTTGCACATGTGCTTAGTTATAATTTCTTTGGATTAGTACCAGAGAGATTCTTGTAGTTGATGCAGGTTTTCAAACTGTTTCGTAGATGCTTTCAAACCTGAGATCTATGCAGCCACACAACAATATAGCTTGTGCTGATGGATCAACATGTTCTCGTGAAAGTTTCCGATATAAAGGAACCTATGATGTTTTCTATAAAGTCACACACCAGGTCAGTAAACCGTGGTTTTCAGTTACTTGCTTATGTAGTTCTGATGAAATTTTAAAATATACCCTGCTGCTAGAACATTAGATACAATTTATTATCAATAAAGGTGATTTTAATTTTGTCAGAGGTGCTTGTAGTTTGGGGATGAGGTGATCACCAAAATAAATGCAAATATTTTTCTTATTTTTGGAAAATATACCCTAAGTCTTAGTTGAATTTTATTAATAATTATTGAGCTCTTACAGGGATGATTGTGCAGGAAGGATTTTCTAGACTGTGGAGGGGAACAAATGCTAGCTTAGCCCTGGCCATCCCCACTGTAAGTTTCTTAGGCTTGTTGGGCTGAGTGTTTTCCTACTGAAGGCAATGTTTTATGTGTTATATTTTGTGATTTCTCTGCAGGTGGGAATCTACTTACCTTGTTATGACGTGTTGAGGAACTTTCTAGAGGAGTTTACTGAAAAGTACGCTTCCAGTGTGAGCCCATATTCCCCCTTAGTAGCTGGCTCTGCTGCTCGCATGTTGGCTTGTATTACTTGTTACCCCATAGAACTGGCAAGGACACGAATGCAGGTTCAGATCTGCCCTTCATATCCTTTGATTCTCTCTTACACGGTACTTTGAACTGTCGTAATAGAAGAAGTGGGTTTCAAGGCACTTTCTTTTTAGTAAGAAAAGTAAGCTCAAGCCTAATAGAGTCCTCAAAAGTCTCTAAACCAAAGGAGAAAGGCGGGGTTTCCATTCCCTTTCTTCTGTTCTTTCTTTCCTGCCTCACTCATACTAGTCATTCCCAGTGTTGCATATTGATCGTTGCGGTAAAAAACATGCACATTCTGTATCTTTGTTGATCCATTAGTGGCTTTGCATGTTTTTAGTGAGTCTCCTATTGTCAACATTCTTTTGCAAAATCTAGGCTGCAAGCTATCATATGTTCCATGTATAAAAATTCTTTGATTAGAAACCAAACTATCCTGGTTAATTGGCAATACTTTTTTTTTCTTATCACTTTATGTTGTACCTTACTCTTCTCCAAAATTTTAGGCATTTACAGATATCCAGGCTGGTGTCAAGCCTCCAGGAGTTTGGAAAACACTGCTTGGGGTACTATCCCCTGTCAGAAGTGCAAATCGTTCTCAGAACTGTAAGTGTTTTCTCCATTAATTGGCTTGATTTATATTTTCCCTTTTACAATGTCGTGGACAAGGGAGCAGTATATCAAACTTTACGTTGATTTAAATTTTCAGGAAAATGGTCTTTGACTGTGGGTATCATTCAGTCCATGACCCCTCCAAAAAAGAAAAGAAGGAAATATTACATAAATGATCCCAACTATTAGTAGCCTTCTCATATTAGTTTCAAGTACACTTTAACTCATATTAATCCTAACCATTAAGAAGCCCTTCTTAAACCACTCTCCCTTAACCTGTGACCTTCGCAACTGGTCAAGTTATTTTTTCTTTTCTAATCACTCTTGTAATCTATATTTTGTACAGTACAAAACTATCGTGTCTTGTGGACTGGTCTTGGAGCTCAACTTGCTCGTGATGTTCCTTTTTCTGCCATTTGCTGGGGTACCCTTGAGCCTGTAAGATTTACTTTTAGAGTAGATATATTTATTTGGTTACCAGAAACAAAATGAAAATAATGTTAAGATTTACTACTCTTATGGTTTCAGATCAGAAGACGAATTCTCAATTTGACAGGTGATGAATTGAATGTGACAAGTGTTTTAGGCGCAAATTTTGCTGGAGGATTTATTGCAGGTACACTTGCTGCGGCTATTACATGCCCTCTAGATGTTGCAAGAACCCGGAGGCAGATAGAGGTGATTAACATTACATATCTATCATGACATCTATTGATTATTTTACATTGCTTGTGTTAACAAAGCCTTGAACTTAATGATCCTGCGAGAGTTTGTGTAGGATATACTGAGGAAGATAATCTGGCAAATGAGAGAGAAATTAATAATGTGAATGGGCTGGTCCTCCTTAGGTATATGTGACAGAGGTGCAAAAAAGAATTATGGTATTTGTTTTTAGCACTAACAAAAGGTTCATTTTGAACTTGACAGAAGGACCCTGCTAGACAGATGAGGATGACGACGAGGCATACGTTGATAGAGATATGGAGGTAGGTGCAACTTATGTTTTTAAGATTCCAATATATTCAGTTCTTGAAACTAGAGCTGTGTTTGATTTTTGCACAGGCAACTGTTGGATTAAATCATGACATTGTTTTCTTAGATGTAGACTGCTTTAAGATCAATTTGGTCTCAGTAATATACTAATATGTAGAATAATAATTGTCTGAATAAATATTATTTGGACTGATTTCCTGGGGTTTATCTGGTTGCTGATGTAATTACCCCAAGTTAGGGTTAGGGTCAGATTATTGGAGCTTTAGTGTTTTATTTGTAATTCCAAAGAGGTTCCTTTATCTCTACTCTTACAAATGCAGAGTGGTGGTTTCATTAGACCCTTGATCCTGAATGATGGCTGATTGACCTGAGTTTCATCAAATAGGGATTTGGCTATAGAGACATTTAATAATTTTGTTGATGCCCTGTAACCGAGTCAAGTATTTCATCTGCTACTTGCAATTTTCTTGCGAGAGACTAACTTTAAATGCCTCTGTGTAGAGTGTAGATGCTATAGATTGGTGGAGCTTAAACCAGTTATGATGCATCCTATTTGGCTGTTGTCAATGATCATGATTACAACATACATGAAAACAAGCAGTTTGATGTTTATACTGATTTTTCTTCCTATTCTGAACAAGTCGGAGCATAATGTTTGAATAGAAGTTGATGACTGCTGACTGATATAGCTACCTAAGGTTACGCCCAAATTCTGCGGATAAATGCTAAATGTGTCAAATCTTAAAATTGTGGTCTGTGAATTTGCAGGGATGGAGGTTGGAAAGGGTTATTCACAGGAATTACTCCTCGGGTTGCCCGTGCTGGTCCTTCAGTTGGGATTGTGGTTTCGTCGTATGAGCTTATGAAATATGCCTTGTATCATAGGCGCTTGGTTGGTGAATGATTTTGGTTCACTTTTTGCCTCTTTCTGGTCCATGTGAATCGTATCCTTGTAGCAAAAATGAGCCACACTGATCTCAAAGGGCATTGGTTGAACTGGTTGGTATAGAGTGATTTTCTTTCAGCCATGAAAGCCTAACCATGGTTACTGAATTTTTTTTGAAAATGTTCCTTTATTCCTTGGTGATTGGTTTATCTCTTCGAGTATTAGTTACATATCAAAGTGTATATTCTTAGTTACATGCGATAAATAACAATGATGGCTGAAAGTATTATGAATTTTGAAGTGCAAATAAGTGCAAGATGACGTTACTTTCAGTTGTAAAGCTACTGTTGGTTGATATTGAAATTCTTTCCTGTAATGTCGTCCCTGGTAATGAAGGTCTATGACCTTCTTATCCTGAGTTCTCTTTGTTTGGGTAGTCAACTTGGTTGGCGTGAGCAAGAGTACAACTCAATTAGGACCTAAACTCATTTCTAAAGATCTTGAAGACCAAAATATAAGACAATGATTGGTCCAAACCTTATACGACCCTAGGTATTTGAACCATCTAATTTATCTCAAAACACTAATTTCAACCGATTAATAGAGCACCCACAATTGAGTCCTAAATGTTATACATAGGCCTTCAAAGAACAAATATAAAGCGATGATTGGTCAAAAACTTCTTATATGGCCCTTGTACGCATCCAATAAATTTATTTCAAATTTGAAGAACTTTAAAAATATCTCAAAATTAGTATTATAACCTATAAAAGTTGGTCATTTTAGACAATTTTAGAATTGGTCATGGAAAAAAATTTAAATTTATGCCATGGATTTTAAAGGGACATAGGCTCCACAACTCATTAAATGCACCTACTTTGACTCTAAATATCAAATTTAATTGATTATCAAAACACCTAAAATTGGATCCTAAATTCGTGAGGAATCCTTTGGAGACAAAATATAAGACAATTGATAGGTCATAAACTCCTTAAACCCCTAGGAGGCATTCGATAAATTTATTTTCAACTTAAAAAACTTTGGAAAATATCTCGAAATTGACGTACCTTTAAAATATGTCGTTTGGGATACCATATCTACCATGGAGTTTTGAAGGTCATATTAGACCCTATGAGTCATTTTCACCATCTACTATGACTCTAAACACTCGTTTCAACCAAATACTAGAGCACCTACAATAGGCTCCTAAACTCATTTCTAAGGCTTTTTTCGGAGACTATGTGAATAAAAGACAGTGATTGGCTCAAATATCTTTTTATGATCCCATGAGACATAAGGTAAATTTATATCCAATTTAGAGAACTTTTAAAAATACATGAAAATTGTCATATTCCTTCAAAATGGTGACATTTTAGACTTTTTCAAACCCGTTCACAAAATAAGTATAATTTTTTTTTATCATGGATCTTAAAGGGCTACGTTAGGTCCTAGGAGTCATTAGAACCATCTAATTTAAATTCAAACACTTATTTCAACCGATTAATAAAATATCAATCATTGGATCCTAATTTCATTTTCAAAGTTTTTTGGAGATCGAATATAAAGCAATGATTGGTCCAAACTTCCTTATATGATCCCAGGAATATCCAATAAATATTTTTTCGAATTTGGAGAACTTTCTAAAATATCTCAAATTTCATTCATTTTGAACATATTCTGACACAGTGGCAAAATAATATAGAATTTTACCATGGATTTTAAAGGATCAAATTAGACCCCAAGAGTCATTATAACCATTTACTTTAACTCTAAATATCTATTTCAATTGGTTACCAAGATACTTACAATAGGGTTCTAATCTCCTTATATGACCTCAAAAGGCTTCTGGTAAATTTATTTCTAAAGAACTTTCAAAAATATGTCAAAATTGGTGTATTATATCAAATTTTGACCATGGACATGAATGGGTCATATGAGTCCCTAGGCTTCATAAGAGAGCCATCTACACTAACTCTTATATAGAGTAAATCTACACTGACTTTTACATAAAGTAAACACCCATTTTAATCAATTACCAAAACACCTACAGTTGGATCCTAAACTCGTTTTATAGGCATAAAGTAATGCCTAGTCCACACCTCTTTGTACGACTCGAGGAGACATCCACAAAATTTATTTTGAGTTTTAAAATTGTGTCACTTAGTACATTTAACCTCAAATTCTTACCATAGACTTTAAAGAGTCAAATTAGGTCATAGGAGTCATAAACGATATTTACTTGTCTCTAAATACCCATTTTAACTAATTACCAAAAGACTTATAATTTAGTCTAAACTCATTTTCAAGACCTTTATCTAGAATGAATACAAGATAGTGCTAACCTCCATATTTGTTTCTTGGAGGCATCTTGTAAATTTATTTTGAATTTGGAGAACCTCATAAAATTTGAATTCTATTGATAATTAATTTGAGTAAATTGGATTTTTTAACAACTCAATATACACATAAGTAGATTATAAAACAAACATATCAAAGATTTATATTTAATTTATGCTTTCAAACTATAAATCAATTCAAACCCAAGTTTAATTTGTTAAATAATTTCATTTATTTAAAGTTTTTAATTTTTAATAAATAAAATTCAAAATTTATCACTAATTAATCATACTTAAAAGTGCAATTAAACTAGTTAAATATAATTACTCAAAAATATGCAGCTAAAAAAATTTGGCCTATTACAACAATGTTCCCTACTAGTCCCCAATGGATTAAGCAACAAACCCTTTAATCTCTAACCTATAGATAATAGTAGTTTAAGTAAGGAAAGTCTAAAGTTCTATTTATGGTTTTAAAGGCTAGAATATTCTTATTAGTACTTTAAAGTATAGATTTTCTATTTAATTGTTCTTGTATTTGGCTAATTGTTAATTTTGAAATGAAGCATATTAGATTTAGTTTGCATTCTTAACATACATGTCCTTAGTTTTGTTGAATGTGAGTATTTTGTTGTTGGTCATGACTTATTCCTTAATTGACCAGTTACAAGCCAATTTTACATTTGTCTTATTGACGAGATGTCGTCAACAAGGTTAGAGGTTTGTTATATTGACAAGTTTAGAAATGTCATACTTATATGAGAGATTTTGAAAGGAAAATTCTTTTTCTTTATTTAGATTTGGTTATGAATATTTTCATTAGGCTGTATTTCGTTTAACTTTTATTGTTGATTTTATTATGTTTGTTTTTTAGGATCGTATTTAAAGGACTTAATTCGTTAATGTTTATGGACTTGAAAGGACATTGATTATATTTTGGAAGTTATTTTTATCAATAATATTTTTTAGTTTTCCTCTGCAAAACTCCAAAGAGCCATTCAAACCGTTATTGCGGGATGATAATATTCTCATAATTTTCTTTATTGAGTTAAGTTATTTGAGAAAATGATTTATAAAAGTAAAGAATTATGAGGGTGTTACACTTAGAAACTGAATATAAGACAATGATTGACCTAAACCTTCTCATATAACCCTAGATGACATCCAATAGATTTCTTTCAAATCTAGAGAACTTTTGAAAATATCTTGAATTATTGGATTAAAACTTTAAATTTTGCTCATTTTGTATTATTTTGGACCCACTTAGGTAATACCTTGATAAGCTTAACATGTGTCTTAGATAGTCAAATTATGTCATTAATATGATTGAAATCATCTCTTTTGATTCAAAACATTCATTTTTGAAACTCCAAGGATCACCTAAAACAAGAAATTGAATTCCAATTTCAATTTTTTTTGTAGATATCTGAATATGTAATAACCTTTATAGTTTAATTTTAGGACAATTTCGAACTTGGTAAGAAAATAACTTAATATGCTTAACAAGGGTCTTATAAGCCTTAAGATTAATTAGAACAATATATTTTGTCTCTAAATTTTTTTTTAATAATTGTGTCCTTAAACTCATTTTAGGCCTTTGGAGACTAATTATAAAGTATTGAATATTCAAAAACCGTCTCTTATAACCCTGACACCTTTATTATGATTTTTTTTTTGAAAATATTTAAAACAAAATGTATATCTTTTAAAATTCGGTCATTTTGGACAATTTTAGATTCGGTGAGATGATGTCTTGATAAAACTTATCCTCTGTCTTATATGGTCATATTATGTTCTACGAGTGACGTTAAAGCATCAACTTTGACTTTAAATGGTCATTTCACTAGATTTTTAGAGCTCTTACAATTGTATTTATATTCGGTCGCTAGAGCCTTGGAGACCTAATATAAGTTATTGAATGGTTCTAAACTTTCGCATACAACACTAAAAACCATCGAGTACTTTTATTTCAATTTTAAAAATTGTTTGAAATGTCATAAAAATTGTGTATAATAACCTTTAAATTTAGATAATTTGTTTATTTTGAACCCACTAAAATAACACCTTGATATACTCACTACAAGTTAAACATGGTTATATTAGACTATAAAAGTAATTGAGACAATCGATTTTAAATCCTAACACCAAATTTTAACCAATTTTCAAGATTTCTACATATTTTATCTCAAAATTATTTTAAGAGCCATTGAAAATTGAATATAAGAGTTTAAATGTATCTAAACCTCCTCATATACCCTAAAAAATCTAATACCTTTATTATAATTTTAAAATTATCTAAAAAAAGTATATAATACCTCAAAAAGCATCCCATTACAATTTGAATCCTATGAGTTAAAACTTTGATAAGCTTATCATAAATCTTTAGGATTATATGAAACTCAATAATTAATTGGAATAAATTATTTTAACTCTGAACAATCATTTCAACTGATTTTCAAAACACTTAAAATTAAATTTTAAACACATTTTTAGGATTTTTAAAAATTAAATATAAACTAATGAATGATTTCAAACCTCCACAAATGGCCTTAAAAAAGCATCATATACTTTTATTTTAATTTTTTCAAAAATATTCTAAAAATTATGTATAATATCTTGCAACAAAAAGTAAAATGTTTAAATATAATAATTTTCTAATACTATAATAATGGTTTCAAACCTCATACACTCGAAAAGTATCTCTTTCTTTAATATTTAGTTAGGATTTTTCCAAAATAACTGAAAAAAGAAAATATCCTTACAACATACTTCGCCAGAAGTATAAAAGATAAAACCACTGTCCATATCACGTTAGACAGATGAAACAAGGAATGTGCAGTCAAATACTATGATACCAAAGAATTAGAAGTCAACGGAATTCTTTAATCCTAGTTATACAAACAAGCGCACGAGGAACTTGTGAAAGAATGAGGACTTGACGATACATACATTGGTTAAGTAGGCATGCACTCCAGCTAGCAACAAAACGAAGGTTAGATGACAGGTGCTTTTGGAGAAGTTTGAGCCCAAAGAAAACAAAGGGTGAACGAACACATTAAGAAACACACAACCAATCTTGTCAAAACTTTCGTCAAATCTGAATCCCTTGTGCGAAAATATTAGTGAATCAGTACCGGACAAGGTCCTGAAGACAATCATAGAAGTGAGATATGTTGATCTTTTCTTTGCCAGAATAAATGGCTTCTGCTTTACCACCTTGCTCTCCTTGAGCAGCCATTTCGATTAGCATGTACACTTTCTTGATTGGCATCTGTAATTCAGAATAACCAAATAAGGGACACTAAAACTTTTGGATGCAAATATCTTCCAATTCAAGCTCCCTTTCTCTTATGTCCTTAGATTTCCTCTTATAGATTTTAAGATACTCTGATGCAGAATGAAGTCATAGATCAACATGAGGAAGAAAACTGAAAGAGGATAAACTTACATCATTTAGGGCCTCAGCAGCAGAATCTATATCATCCTCTGAGAAGACGTTGAGTTGTTGCAACACCTGAATAACAAAAAGGAGAGTAGGACTAAGAACCCAAGCAACACAAAAAGGAAGAGAGTTCTACATGGAAAATGTGGAGTGATCGTCCATATCTTTATTTTATGCAGCAAGAAAGTAGAAAGCCCTTAGTAGATCCTAAACGACTATAA